>CM060903.1:1080925609-1083425609 GCA_030737815.1 Allium fistulosum
AGTCCCAATTCGACTGTTTACAAAATGTAACATTTCGGACCTTAATCCGATTAACGATGCTATATTTAAATAAAACATTTAAATATACCAATCGTAAAATATGTGGGTTGTTACAGTATAAATCGACTTACTTTCAATAAAATGTGTCAACTTTTTATTACAACTGCTTTAATTTATTTGGCTACTTAATAGCATGGACAAGAGATCCTTTTGTTTTAAAACAACTTACCTAAATAAGAAAGTTGGTTAAAAATAAATAACCGATAGAGTTTTGAAGGAAACTTTAAAATAAATAAGCTTAACTAAATCATAAGTTTAAAATTTAATTAAACTTTAATTAATCTTAATTAAATCAAAAATCATACTTTAACACTTAATTAATTAATAATTTATTTATAATTAAACCTTAATTAAACTTTAATTAAATAACATTCATTTAAGAATTCAACCTAAATTAAGTGGATAATTAACCTTTAATTAATTAATAATTAATTAAATAACTAACTCTAATTAAATAATTAATAAAAGTAAATAAACTTGATTAAATAAAAATTAATTTCCTTTTATCTTAATTAATCATTATTTAAAACTTCCTTAATTAAAAATAATTACTTGGTTAATAATTTCTAAAACTCTAATTACTTAACCCAATTAATTAATTAATTAAATAGTAATTGCCCTAGTTAAATGATTAAATGATTAAATTATTAAGTAACTAAAACTAAAAATTTTGACTTACTTAATTAATTTGAAATGAGTTTTCAAAAAACAGTCCAAAAGAAAATACTTTAAAACTTGAAATTGTGAAATTTTCCAGATTGTATCCGCAACGACTAACGCTATGAGCGCAGTTCACTAGAATTGATTTCTAGGCACTTTAACTCTAGCTACTACATGTTTGAAACACAAAAGGAAGAGTTTTGAAAACTTAAACAAAAGTTGAAAGCTTGTAAAACATTTACTAAATCCAAAAACTAGAAAACAAGCTTATGTTTCCAAATCGGATCTCAAGTCCTTTGCGACCTTTCAAGGTGCTAACTTCACAACAATTACATCACATACACCTAGTTTTATTTTACAAACACACTACCATCATATCATAACCAACCATTCACATATCCATATCCTAGCATATCATTTAACATCCAAATTGCAAATCCAAGCTCAAACACAAACTTATAAACGTATGCCATCAAAACAATATGATATTTCAACACAACAGAGAGTATATTTTCACAATATATAGTTCATCAAAATGAAGTTACTTTCTTTTCCAAAAATGAGAGTTTTACTCGCCGAAACTTTACTAATTTAAGGCGAACTTTTGCTAAAACCGAAAAACAACTTAGGAACCTGCAGAAATTGAAACTTTGGATGCTTGAACATGTTAAATGGGCTTGGCCATGGGGTGTTTGGGCTTGGCTTAATGGGTTTTGGGCTCGGCCATATGGGCTAGTGGAGGATGGTGCTTGTATTTTGGAAGAGGAGGCGTTAAAATATGTGTAGAAGTGTTTTTAAGTGGAAATTAAAGTGGTTTTTCTCATGTTAGAAGATATGACGAGAAGCTATGGATATGTCTGCTCAAGCTTTTAGGAAATTTAAAGTAGAGAAGGTGATTGTAAAATGAGAAACACGAGAGTTAAGGGGTATATATAGGGTTAGGAAATTGTATAAAAATATGTAAGTGCTGATAATTTTATATATATGTATGCATGCACTCCCTCTCCTTCTCCCCCCCCACCAATTTCGTCCACTTCAAGTACCCCCCTCTCTTGCAACTATTCATACCATGCTTTTGTACTATTGTTGAAAAATTTATTTTTATATGTTAATATATATGTATATACTTTTGATAAATAAAATCTTATATGTTTATATACTTAAGTGAGAAAACATGTACATGCATATATACATGTACATACCTTGTTAGGATAGTATGTAGTATGTATATACAAGCGTTATGGCATGCGCTTCGCGTGTGATCATGTCACGTGCTTCACGCTCAAACTCTTTTTCTACAAAATGTATATATTTAACATATTCAAGTGAAAATGATTTGCACGAATATTTAGTTGTATTTTTACATTGAACTCATATTTAATTAGTTTGAATTTTTATTTCTAGGTTGTAATACCTAACTTTTTATTAGTTTTAATTTTTATTTGTATTATTAATTAATAAAAACAATTTTATAGCAGAAGTTTATTTGTTAGATCCTACTTTTAAGTGATATTAAGATTTGTTCATATTTGTTGAAAAGATGGTTTGAATCTGTAAAGGAACTGTTGTTTTTAGATTATATTTTAAGTGATATTAAAATTTGTTGAAAGATGGTTTGAATTTGTAAATGAACTATAATTTTTAGATCATATTTTTAAGTGGTATTAAGATTTATTAATATTTGTTGAAAAGACGGTTTGAATTTTTAAAGAAAGTGTTATTGTTAGATCCTATTTATAACCGATGTTAGAGGGGCATTTTTGATAGTTCACGCTAACACCAAAAAGTGTGACACTAAAGGTATTACAACTATTATTAATCATATTTTTAACTGATATTAAGATTTATTAATATTTGTTGAAGGACGGTTTGAATTTGTAAAAAAAGTATAATTGTTAAATCATGTTTTTAAGTGATATTAGAGAGGCATTTTTAATAGTTCATGCTAACACCAAAAAAGTGTGACATCAAAGGTATTATATATACACACGAGCATTATGACATGCACTTCACACGTTAATTATATATCCACAAATTGTATATATTTAGTTATATTTTTACATTGAAATAATCTATAGTTAGTTTTAGTTTATATTTCTAAGTTGTAACATATAATTTTTTGTTAGCTTTAATTTTTATTTCTATTATTAATAAGGAGAACGAATTTCTAAAGATAATTAATTTGTTAGATCCTATTTTAAAGTGATATGATTTAAATTGGTAATGTCTTAAGGGGGTATTTTGAATTGGTAAAGGGAGTTTATTTGTAAAATCCTATTTTTATGTGATATTAAGGTTTGTTTTCATAATATTTGTAGAGACCATTTTGAACTGGTAAAGTAAGTTTATTTTAGATCCTATTTTCAAGCGATTATGAGATTTTAATAATATCTATCGAGGTACATTTTTGGTAGTTCACGTTGACAACAAAAAAGAGTGACACCAAAGGTATTACGACTATTATTTTAAAGATATGTTTACAATAGTGCTATGATATTTTAAACAACTTTTAACCAATGAAAAATTAATTTTTCGGAAAATAATTTTCAGTCACATTTTCTATTTCTTTATGAACTATATATATTGGTAAACAAATATTAAAACTGATTTTATCATCATTAGTTATTATGTAAAATAGTTTTATTAGTTAACAAAAATTCTTTTATTTATTATTTAAAATATAATTAAATATCCATTTAAATAGCGATTAAATTCTAGGTCATTACAAGATGTGATCTATACATGTCTATTTCCAGCTTGTCCTACTTTAGTGTGATCAAAACGTTCAATATTTGAACAACTTTAAGTATAAACAAAAGTTTATTACTTTATTTCTGATCAGAAAAAAAACTTGATATATATCTGTAACTAATGTATAGAGCAATGTGTCATATGACAGTACCAAATACAAACTCCCTCTGAACCAAAATATTCTAACATAAAAGTTAAACCAATTGAGCAAGATGCTCATGAAAGACCTTGGGTGATAATCCTTTTGTAAGCGGATCCACCATGATGGATTTTATCACAATGTGCTCTATGAATTACAATCTATTTCACACTCTCCCCTTATTAGAAAATAATATGTTGTTTTTTGTCACAATATTACTTTAATCGTTATTCAATTTCTTTATTCAACAGTCCATAACTCTGTGACAAAATTTTACAATTATTTTCCATCGTTGGATGTCCCATAACAGAAAATAGTAAAGAAGGCTATAAGTGTCTATACGACAACTTTCTTTATATAGCTTCATTGAAAATAACAACAACAACAACAACAATAATAATATTATTATTATGTGAAGTGGATCTTTTGTACTATTGACATCCAAAATATGCGAATGGTAATGTCTTATAATCTCCAACCAATCTGATCTTTTATCTTGAGCATATAATCCTTTTGTTCCTTAAAGGTATCTCGTAACCATTTTGGTTACTTACCATTGATCCACTTTCAATGTCAGTAAGATATCTACCAAATAATACATGCAATATCCATATGTGTATATGCCTTAGCGTGCATTAGACTCCATACCACAAATGCATGAGGAATCTTTTGCATTTCTTTAGCTTTAAGGATGTTCTTATATTACTATATAAGACAACATTTGTCTATTTTGGCAAAAGAGAATCAATTGGTTTGCAGTTTGCATACCAGACAACCTTTTTTAATTTATTTTAATCCTCATCTGCCTAGCCCTTTTGTAATAATCCAAATATCACTCCATGAATAATAATGGTGTATTTGAATCCTTATTACAAAAGGGTAGTACATAAGTGGTTCTCTTAAGTTGTTTCATAAATGTCTCCATTGAGAAACACGATATAATATCCTTCCAATATTGCTTGAAATCATAATCTACAACAAGTTTCAAAATAATTTTAAAGTGTCTTTTAGTAAAACCAAAGAGAAAGTCTCTTTAAAAATAAAACATTGTTTTCCTTTTGAGTTTAGTTTTTTGTGACGACCCTGAATTTCTGAACATTTGAAATAGAAATATTTAATTGGTTTTAAATATTTGGAGATAGTTTAACTTGAAATTCAAATATCAGGATTTATTTGGCAATTAAATTATTAAATTAAATTATTGAAACTGGGTAAAATATTGTATCTTCAGTTTTGAGCTTGTTAAAAATATTTTGAAGTCTTGTAAAATCTATATTGACAATACTGGAGATAATAGAACTTTTAAAATTGAATTTAAAACTGTTTTGTTCAGTTTTGAATTTATATCATTTAAATCGATATTTAAAAATAGCCTTCCGAGGCACAGTCTCGGGATTTGACAAAACCAGTTCCATTGGATCCGTAATAGTGTATTATTATCAGATTTCAATTTCCATAGCATTCGGAGTTGTCGTCTGACCGTACGGTAAGCAAACGCGCTGAATTTATATTGAAATTTAATATAATAACTGGTCCAAAAAGCTATCTTCTCTATACGATCGAATTAGGACTCGAAACCCTTTCCCTTGCATTCGGAATAGTGGTATAACATTATAAACGTCTGGCGGCATGCCTCGATAGGAGATCGAGATTGTGAGTTGCGTAATTTGAAACGATTTGAATTTGAATTTAAATATATATATACTCACATATATGGGGAAAATGGACACGTTGAGTAAAATTCAAAGCATGTGTCTAGTTTTCTCTCATAATTTCAACATGCGTTCGTTTTATAAATAAAAAAAAATTCGAATTCCTTTGAAACAAAGAAATTATTCTCGTTCAAAAAGAAATCAAAACGAACGATAATTTTTTCTTTCTTTCATTCAAAGACAAAATAATGGCCGAAGCCTTTCCCTTCAGTTCTCGATCAAATTCCATTCGAAATCGAAAATAAAAATAAATGGCCGCTCGTTTCTTTCTCCGATCGAATCAAATCGAGCCGCCTGTTCGAAATCGCGTCGGTAAGGATTGGAGAGGTGACGCTCGAGAGCATGGCGTCGAGCAAGCTTGAGGCGGTGAGTGGAGTCGCGACATATCGCGATGGGGTGTAGCTCAGAGAATGGGGTTCGTCGATCGACGCTGGGCAGTGGTTCGTGCGCAAGGCAGTCAACAGGGTGGGTTCGAGGTTGATATTAGAAGAAGCAAGGCGGCGATTATCGGGGTTCGAATCGTGTGAAGGTGGAACTGGAAACTGGAGGAAGCGGGGTTATGCGCATTAGTCGTTCGAGGGAAGTTCGATGACTCGAGGAGGTTTCGGGGAGGTCTCGAAGTCTGGTTCGTAGTTTGTTAGTGAGGTCGATATCTGAAAGAAATCAAGTTGGAATGAAAAATGGATTGCATGCATTGTTAAAGGTGAGATCTTCTCACTCAATTGAAATAATTAGAATTTCAGTTATTGATTGATTGTTTGGGTGTGGTAGTATATATATATATATATTTAGAGTGATTGATTTCCGCATTATATAGCGGATGAGACCTTATGCGCCGCATAATAGCGGATGATATTATATAAACCCATATACCACGATATTCCACCTCGAAGTGGAATTGGTATTTAATTGTTGTGCTAACATCTGTGGATCCAGGGAAATAGGTTGGAGGGATCCAACTGGATTCCTCACATTGTTGAATTTATTTGTGTATGTTGTGATGCGATAATCTGTAAATGATTATATTGGTGTGAATGATTATATTGGTAAATGGAATTTATTTGAAGGTTATAGTTTAGCCGAATATATTTTTGGTATCGTAGGATACCAGGAATAAATAAAATTGGATTTTTGGAAATTAAAGTAGAAACTTTTAAGTAAATTAATTTTAGAGGATTGGATAAATTTAAAAGTAGGATTTATTAATTGATTTAAATGGATCATTTTGAAATGGAAAGTGTATTTTCACTGGAAAGCCGAGTACGGTTTTAGTTTTATAACCTGCCATGAAATGTCGTGGTAACCTGCTATTGAACATGGTAGCTATAGTAGGCATACTACGAAATATGTATGCTGGCCAAGATTAATATTATACTTTCGAAATCTTTTCCACACTAGGCATTAATGATAATATTAAAAGATTTTGCGTATCAAGCATGTTTGACTATCATAAGGAGAAATATCCTCCAATTCTGTGTTTTGCATTGTGTGTGTGGCGGGAGGCCTTATGGTAATTTCATTTTCCAAATGCATAAACGGATCCTTTTTGTACAAATAACTGTTTTAAGATCTCACACCAGTCCCATGACTGACTCGGAGTTTATTGTTCCCTTTCTAAACTCTGGGTGCCCATAATTTTCCACACGGGCAGCCTAGAGTTAGGTTATCGTTGTTCTGGAGCGAAGTAAGGGAAGTATGCTGTGGAGATCAGGAGGCGAGCTGGATGGCGAGACGTACTTCTGTATATTATTATCATTCTGCTATGTATTCAATAATATGGGCAGGTTATTATAACTACCAATGTTGTGTGTTGTTGTTGTAATACTCTGATGATGTAATGTATAAATAGATATAGTTCTTTGCTTTAAAGATTATTCATTTATCTATTATATATTGTTCCACTACGATTCTGAGGTTCTGATATTGTTTCTTCTTCTTTCTTCTTCTACCTCTTTCTTCTTTAACCCTAATGATTCGGTTTTCAGGCATTTGATACAGTGGGTGTATTGATGTCTACTTTCGGAAGTCAAAAAATTGGGTCGTTACAGAGTGGTATCAGAGCAATTGGTTAAGCGACAACCTTGGTTCTGGTGGGGATTACTCATTTGAGATAGAGTTAGTAGTACTCTAGAATGAGTGTGATTGTAATAATAGATATGAGCGTGTATTTGTTTATGAATATAATTTTTTTTAAATTGTGTTGACTTATCGATTGATTGTTTATAGATTCTGGTCGGTGCAGTTTGGCCAACTATATCGATAGGGGTTTCTAAACTCTTAAACAAGATAAACCGACACAGTATTGTTTTAAAATAGGGTAAATGATATAATTTTACCCAAATTATTTTTGTATATAAAATAAATAATTTTTGATAAATTATTGTAGTATATGGTTGCTTGGTTGTTAGGAAGTGATAATATTGAATTATTATCATTGTTGTATGGAAATTGAATAAGAAATTAAGGTAATAACCAAGGGATTTTGGATATAATTGATTACAAAGATGATTTTGAAATGTTGAGTAATTGTTTAAAAGACTCTGGAATCTTATTTAAAATGTTACGGAATATAAATAAGTTTGATAACTTATAAAAATTTGAAATTTGTTGGATTAAGATTCAACTTGAAAAGGGATAAACAAAAGTAAGTGTAAAACCCAAATAAGTGGGAAGGTAAGCTAATTAATTGAGGTGAATCATAAGAAATTAGCAAATGAAATTAAATTTTGGAAACTTATAGAAGTTTAAAATTTAAATTGAATTGGATTATAAATAAATATAGTTAAGTAAAAGTGAATTGAAAGAAAGGTCTAAGGAGACTAGGTAAAATAATTACTCAAATAAAATTTAAGGTGGAAATAAATTTCTGAATGAATAAATGAATTTACAATTGCAAGTAAATGAAATTGAAATTGAATGTTGAAATTTGTTTTGAATTTGTAAGTAAATGAAATTGAAGTTGAATATTGGAAATTGAATTTAATCTGTGATAAACAAAGTGAAGTGGAAAATTTGTCAAGTTGGATCAAATGAAGCAAAGTATTGAAATAAAAATTAGTAAATGAAACTAATTTAAACATTGAGATGAATCAGTTGTGAATGAAGATAATTGATGAAATTCAATATTCGGAGTTTGAAGATAAAATGAATTCAAATAAAATTGAAATTGTAAATTGAATTCAAATGGAATTGAAAATGCAAAGTTGAATGGAAATGAATATATAACTTTGGTAGTGAAGTGAAAATAAATATAAGAAGTATGTAAATACTTATATTGAACTTAAGAAATGGATAATAGATTTCTTAAGTAAATTTAGAATTGAGGAAATATTCTAAGTTAATAAGTGAATGAAAATTAAACTGGAAGTTGTAAAATGGTGATTGTAAATAAGTGGATAGAAATGAAAATAAATGTGAATAAAAGAAAAGAAAATTGATATAGCTAATAATCAATTGAAATAAAATACGTAGGATGTACGTATATTATTTTATTCGCATAGCCATTTGATCCAGATTCGAGCACAAAATTTCGAGATAGTTATATCAATCCGAGTTAGGATTTTTCACTCGATTTTTGACGACGAACCGTGGATATGGATTTTTGGTTGGTTCTGGAAATTCTCTATCATAGTTATGATTATGCAAGGAGAATGACAGTTTCTGATCAAGAAACTAGATCTGAGTCCGCACTAGGAAGTCGGGTGAATGATACTAGTTCGGAAGTGAAATTGTGTGATCGAGTGAGCGATCGGATTTGATATTGCGTACGAATGATATATGAACATCGTACAGATTTGAATGAAATAGATATTGTAAATTTAGTAAAGAAATGTATAAAATGATTTTGAAAGCTATGATTGGAAATTATTGCTAGTAATATACAGGTGTTTTAAAAGTAAATGGAATCATATTTTTGATTTCAGAAGATAAAATCAATTTGCTCGACAAAAGGTATGTATTTAAATTTCAATATGAAATTTGATCTTTTCTGATCTAGCCACTTGGACTTTTGTTTTCTTTTGAAATCTGGGGGCCCGTTGCGGCATTTTGTAGTCGTATCGAGCTAGCCGTGCAAAGGAGACGCTGGCGAATTTTTTTGAAAATTTAGAGAGTTAGAAAATTTTTGAGAAAATTTTGAATTTAAAATTTGAATTTGAATTGAAATTTGAATTGTTTATAAAATAATATTATTTGAAACTTATGGTTGAGTTTGGGAAGTTAATAAGAGGGCTAATGTGTCTTCAATAAAAAGATTTGTTTTGGAAAATTGATAAAACTGTTTGGTTTTGAAAAAAATAATTAAACGGGTTATGGATCATTCTTCTTAACTAGTAATTTCGAGACGAAATTCTTTTAAGGGGGGAAGAATGTGACGATCCTGAATTTCTGAACATTTGAAATAGAAATATTTAATTGATTTTAAATATTTGAAGATAGTTTAACTTGAAATTCAAATATCAGGATTTATTTGGTAATTAAATTATTAAATTTAATTATTGAAACCGGGTAAAATATTGTATCTTCAGTTTTGAGCTTGTCAAAAATAATTTGAAGTCTTGTAAAATCTATTTTGACAATACTGGAGATAATAGAACTTTTAAAATTGAATTTGAAACTGTTTGTACAGTTTTGAATTTATATCGTTTAAATCGATATTTAAAAATAGCCTTCCGAGGCACAGTCTCGGGATTCGACAAAACTAGTACCATTGGATCCGTAATAGCATATTATTATCGGATTTCAATTTCCGTAGCATTCAGAGTTGTCGTGTGACCGTACGGTAAGCAAACGCGCTGAATTTATATTGAAATTTAATATAATAGCCGGTCCAAAAAGCTATCTTCACCATACCATCGAATTAGGACTCAAAACCTTTTCCATTGCATTCAGAATAGGGGTATAACATTATAAACGCCTGGCGACACGCCTCGATAGGAGATCGAGATTGTTAATTGCGTAATTTGAAACGATTTGAATTTGATTATATATATATATTCACATATATGGGGCAAATGGACACGTTGAGTAAAATTCAAAGCATGTGTCTAGTTTTCTCTGATAATTTCAACACGCGTTCGTTTTATAAATAAAAAAAAATTCGAATTCCTTTGAAACGAAGAAGTTATTCTCGTTCAAAAAGAAATCAAAACGAACGATATTTTTTTTCTTTCGTTCAAAGACAAAATAATGGTCGAAGCCTTTCCCTTCAGTTCTCGACCAAATTCCATTCGAAATCGAAAATAAAAATAACTGGTCGCTCGTTTCTTTCCCCGATCGAATCAAATCGAGCCGCCTGTTCGAAATCGCGTCGGCAAGGATCGGAGAGGCGACGCTCGCGAGCGTGGCGTCGAGCAAGCTTGAGGCGGCGAGTGGATTCGTGACATATCGCGATGGGGCGGAGCTCGGAGATTAGGGTTCGTCGATCGACGCTGGGCAGTGGTTCGTGCGCAAGGCAGTCAACAGGGTGGGTTCGAGGTCGAGATTAGAAGAAGCACGGCGGCGATTATCGGGGTTCGAATCGTGTGAAGGTGGAACTGGAAACTGGAGGAAGCAGGGTTATGCGTGTGAGTTGTTCGAGGGAAGTTCGGTGACTCGAGGAGGTTTCGGGGAGGTCTCGAAGTCTGGTTCGTAGTTTGTTAGTGAGGTCAATATCTGAAAGAAATCAAGCTGGAATGAAAAATGGATTGCATGCTTTGTTAAAGGTAAGATCTTCTCACTCAATTGAAATAATTAGAATTTCAGTTATTGATTGATTGGGTGTGGTAGTATATATATATATTTGGAGTGATTGATTTCCCGCATTATATAGTGGATGAGACCCTATGCACCGCATAATAGTGGATGATATTATATAAACCCATATACCACGATATTCCACCTCGAAGTGGAATTGCTATTTAATTGTTGTGCTAACATCTGTGGATGCAGGGAAACAGGTTGGAGGGATCCAACTGGATTCCTCACATTGTTGAATTTATTTGTATATGTTGTGATGTGATAATCTGTGAATGATTATATTGGTGTGAATGATTATATTGATAAATGGAATTTATTTGAAGGTTATAGTTTAGCCGAATATATTTTTGGTATCGTAGGATACCAGGAATAAATAAAATTGGATTTTTGGAAATTAAAGTAGAAACTTTTAAGTAAATTAATTTTAGAGGATTGGATAAATTTAAAAGAAGGATTTATTAATTGATTTAAATGGATCATTTTGAAATGGAAAGTGTATTTTCACTGGAAAGCCGAGTATATTTTCAAAGTAGCTGATAAATATAAATTGAAAGTTTTAAGGATGGTTTTAAAAAGGATACTTTGGAAAAATTATTTCTTAAATTGTTTTTAAATCTTTAAAGAAAGATTTATTTGGTTAATTATAGAAGTGATTATTTTAAAGATCAAATTGAGATTTGATTTACAAAATGGATATTTAAATAATTATACTATGTCTAATAATTTTATTTTTAAAAATTAGTTTGGGCTTGAAGTTTATATGAGATGTTAGTATAATATTTTCATAACTAATATTTTAGATAAATTGTTTAAAAATAGTTTTTATCTCAAGTGTTTCCAAATATACATATACTTTTGGATAAGTGTTTTAAATTATTCAGACTCGGCAAATTTTTAGTGGAAATAAATAACATTTGGAAATTTATTCCGCAAAAGAAAAGTGATTTGAAATTAGTTTTCATAGTGTTAAAATATATCTTGCGAAGATATTTTTAAATTAAATAATTGGGAAAAAATATTTAAATTTGATAATTGTTGTGAATGTTGTTTGATAGTTAAATAACCGACTATCAATATTGGCCTTTGAAACGACACTTGAAATTGTTTTCATAACAAGCGCTTATTGTTCGGTTAAGCCGGGAGAGGACTTTATGTCATAAAACCCATTCCGAATAATGATACAACGAAATGGGATTGCATTTAAACCTATTTTAACTTTAAGAAATCTTCAAATCGCTTTTCTTTAAATTACTTAGGAAAATATTTCCATATTCTATTATTAGTATAATTCCACTCTTAATGGAGATTACTTATTTCCAAAACATATTTTTTATTGGGTTATAAAATTTTTTATTTAAGGCTTCATTTACTTTATACCCAAAACAATCAGTACCAAGTAAAAAGGATTCATAGATTTTAGATTAATTATACTCAATACTAATTTTCGTATTCAGCTTGTACTATTCGTCGAATAACGGTGAAATCACTTTCTAAATTCACACGGATTATATGCATTCCCTCCTCAGAATTTAATGTAGAGTTTAACTAGAGAACTTATCTTTACCATCAAAATTCTATTTTAAATCTTGTTTAACTTTTGAAAAAAAACTCCCTGTCTCTTTTCGTTTATCTTAGGAAAAATACGGTCAAAGTAAATCAAATTATCTATCCCCTACGTTGGGCCAGTCCGTATAGCTAGGTGGAGCAGGCAACAGGTTTTCCAAAATCCAGCTAGAGACTACCTCTCTATCACCCATAAAAGGGTCAAGTTATTTGATCCACTCTAAGATTTTAATTTTTTTTGATTTATCATTTGAAAAATATTTCAAAAAGATTCGTGAGGAAAACCCAAGTTTAAATCTTTATTCAACAGTTACCAAATTCCATTGCTACAGTGAATAGTGATTTTAAAGCTTTATAGATTAAAACACCAATTTCATTACATATATGCCCATTTTTATAATTCAAATTCTTTTTCAAACATCTTAACATATTTATGGAAGTTATATTTTGAAAGATTTAAAACATCCATTTTGAAGAGTTGAAAACAATATTTTACGAACTACCAAAACATGATGATTTTGAAAACTTGATTTGGACATATCTAAAACTTTATGAATAGAAATCTTGATTTTTCTTTTTCAATTAAAAAGCTTAACCACAAGGGTTTAGAAAAGTCTTACTTCAATAAATTCTAACTTATATTTCATTCTACACATTGATTTAACATTTTATGGCGCAAAACGTGAACTATGCGACGAGCTCATTTTTACTCAATTTTCCAATCTTTTTCAAACTTTGTCGAAATGAGATTTAATGTTTATAAAACATTTATAAACCATTTTTAAAGAGGTAAACAGTGCTATATATGCCATTATAATTTATAAAGGGAAGTGATTCCTTTGTGTAAATTCGATGTGTATTTTACTGTGAATCATTTCCATATCAAGCACGCATATTATCAATCAATCATCCAATAAAAAATCATTTTAGCTTCCAAACTATGCTAATCAACCAAGTATACTTGCATAGCACAAATCATAGATTATTTTAAGATAAATTTAAATAAGATGGAAGTAGCATTCTCACTTTCATTCTATCCGACTCTAAGTGTTATTTAATCGACGAAACGATACCTTTCTACGCACCGAAGCTTATAGAACTTGGCCCCTGACCTTAGTGATGCTTGGCCAAGCTTGTGTTGAGGTGGGAGCTTGGCTTTGAGATGGTGTGGTGTGGGTCGTGCACTTTAGTGAGGAAGAGGTGGAGTTTGGCTAACATTTTGGAGCGATTTAATATCGTACGTGTATGGAAACAATTTTAACAGAACTTCAACCTGATGTTGAAATAATTTTATTATTTAGAAAGCCATTGAAGAAGAGCTACTAGAGCGCCCAAGAAGAAGAAGAAGAAGAGAAGAGAAGTGAATTTGTGAAGAAAGGACGAGGATATGCATGTGTATTTTTATAGGCTAGAAATTCTTGTGCATGGAATTACCAAAATATCTCTCCCCTCCTATCATAGCTTCAGCCGAACCCCCCTCCATATGCCTTTCATCACTTCATGATGTCGTAGGTGTGTAAGTGATGGTGAGTTGATTTTAAGTTTGCTTTATCATTTTAACTTTTGTGAAAAAATATTTTTCTTAATTACTTTTACTAGTATCACTTAGTTTTAATTAATTATGGTACTTATATGATATTAATTTGTTATATATGAATATATATGTCATTTTAACTTTTAACGTTGTGACATTCAAATATAACTTTTATTTGTTAAACCGTTGAAAATCCCGAAATCCGAATCTTGATCATATTTTCAATTTTTAATCAAACTATTTATTTATGTAAACAAAACTTGGAAATAATTTTTTTATCATCTTTAAATAATTAAAACAATATTATTTAAGCTATAAAACTATTTTAAGTAATATAAAAACCCATTTATAAAAATATGATGTCGAACTTCCAAAATGCAATAATGTTTATATATCTTTACAAAATAAGTTTATATATTTATAAAACTATTATAAATCACTTATTATCATTATAAAATAAGTAAAATGTATTATTTATTATTTAAAATAATCAATTGAATATTTAAAATTAATTAGATGTTCCTACTCAAAACGATAAAATTATGGGTCGTTACAAAGTCCTTTTGGACATTCCTTGTCCCATATTGATCATCTTGCCTAGTGAAACTCTTTACGTTTCGATCACCATTCCTCCCCCTGGAAGCGCTCAAAATGCATCAGCCTCTTCATCATGTAGCACAACTTCATAAGTCAAAGGAAGTAGGGGGATGAAGGAGGAAAAACGATAACCCCATTGGAGATTAGTAACATCCCTCGATCTGAGACCCAAAACTATGTGATATGGATGCTAAAGTCATCCATAGTTATTAATTTTCAGTGACAAAATGTGGTTATATATATCATTTGATAATACCAAAAACACATGAATATGAAAAAAATTTAAACATCAAATTCCCATTACATTTAAAAAATATATTTTCACATTCATACATAATCCATTCTTAATCCCCCGTTTAAAGAAAATATAAATATTACAAAATATCCAAGAGCGACATATAACGATGCCTCTTTGGTTGATCAGAGTCAAATAATAGGCAATAATACAACTTTGCCTTCATATCCATACAAACAAACACAACGAAAATATATAAACAAGCTCCTAATAGCTAGACTGCCTCTTGCACGTCTCTGAAAGCTTATTCATCTCCTAACAGTTTATGCCGAAGTCCATTAAGGTCGGCACCCCACTTTTATTATTTTGGCAACAACAATGCAAGGGCATTAGTGTTGCCAATCCTCACCTAAAACTATTTTATAAAGACACCATGGTCCATGTTGTCGCTATTCCTCAAAGTTGGAAAGGTCTTATTTGTATTGCATCGGCAATGATGCAACGCAACATTGTCACCGAGGCTATTGGGGTCGACACTATTTTAAAATAGGCGAATAACTTATAGAAGCAAAAGTCAACATGATCACTTTTGATAAGAGCTTTAATACTCAAAAAGGAATTTAAGTTTTTGGTCTTCGATCTTGGATAGAGGTCGACAATGACTTAGTCCACGCGAGTTATTTTATTGTATCGATTTGTCCTAATTGAATTAACTTGTAAGGGAAGTCCTAATTGAATTAAGTATGGTGATCAATGAAATTGTTTTTTCAACTTCAACATTTGAATGAACTAAAGCGTTTCCCAACTATCTCGCTTAATTAGTCTATATCTTCCCTATTGCAACTTGTTAGCAACCGATGGACCATATCCATTCGGGGTACTAAATCTAAAATCATATTTGGTGATATACTTGGACTCCATTTCAAACCATATCGACATCATGCCAAGTGGAAAAATTCACTCAGATCAACGAAATTTTCATGCTGGGATACAACATTGCCTAAGAATCATGCTTCTCTTCTCCAAAAGTGATGTTAATATGAACTTCACCTTCAAGTGATTTTGCCTCAACATTTCCAAACCTTCTTTCTATTGTAACTTTCCTTCTTCTTCACTTTTAGAAAAGAATAATATATCATCTACGAATACCCAAGAATTTATTATGTTGGTCTCAAAAGAAGCAACTTATAGATCAACAAAATATGTTTGTGCATTCATAAGATCGAATGGAATTTGTAACAAGCCGCACCTTCGGACACACCGATCCAAAGCCTAAAAATACATTTGAACTTGCGTTGTTCCAGGAAGTATGAAGTGTTAGGTTTTAATGGTTGGCATGATATAGAGAAAAATATTGATTTAAAACATTTATGCTTTCAGAACTCATAGAGGAATAAAATAAAATATAAGTACTGAAAATAACTCAAATCAACATCGTCTCAAAATAGTCGTGGTCCTCACAATACTGAAAAATAGTGTCTCCAAATAACAATACAATAAGAGTATGATTGATAAATACTATCAGGTATATAGAAGAAGGACTATAAATAAATATATCTCCAATCGTCTTGTCGCCATCTTCACGCACCTTATCCAAGCAACCTCACCCATTGCCGTATCCTCCTGTAATAGAGATAAAGAGGATAAAATGAAGGGAATTAGACAAGGTTTGGTGAGTGATTTATATCACAAGTGGTATGGTGTGTATAAGCAATTAAATTTCTGTTATAATCTACACAACCTAGGGGTGTTAATTTGTGTGTGTGTTATATATAAAAGGAACTTAATCAATTTACACGCTATGGTGCAATAACCCTTAATACACCTAACCATTCATCGAGTAGACATTCTCAAAGAGGAACCATCTATGAACATACAAAGTAGACAATCTCCAGTGTAAACCACATAAGGCTCACACCGAGTAAACAATCTCAATGGTAAACTTGCCTATCGTAACATCGAATAGACAATCCCGATGAAAATGGAATATGGACAATCAAGATAGAGCGTTTCTGTTAATAATAATTGTTATTATTTGTGACGACCTACCTTTCTAACCCCTAGAAATGACACTAAACACATCCTCAAGGTTCGTGTGCCACTGCCCAAGCATCGGAAAGATGAACCGTCATGGGGTAAACTAAAGAACAGAATAGAAAACCTCATAATGAAACTGCTAAATAAAACATAACAACCAATTGTACATTAGGTTAGTCCTTAACAAGGAGATATCAGAGTTACACAAAAGTACTACAAATTAGTTTAGGCAGTTATAACAACATGCCTTTACATATGCTGAAATAAAATACACTTACACAAACTAGACAGTACAGCGCAATAGATAACTAACAAGATGAAAGCCTCCTGCTCGAACGCCATCTTCAAAAGAGCCCAAAAAAGACCTGCTACTCTCGGACTACTCAAATAAAATGAGTACCCAAGAGTTTAGGGGAAAAAACAACTCGGGTCAAACAATATGTCTAGTATGAGTAAAACTTTAAACAATAGGTGTGAAATTAAATACAAATATGTGAGACCATGACGCTGAACACGGAACAGGTTTACTCCCACATAAATCAACATCCAAACATGAAGAATGGAATAATAATTAAACTCCATGAAGAGTGGTTGTCTCTTCCCGATGCGAATAAGGAAATAGATTTAAAGGGTCGAATCAAATAAGAAAAGTAAAATCTCCAACAAATGACTAGGAGGGTGAACCCCCTTGAAGTATACCTCTAGTTATATACTTCTAAGAAGCTCATTTAACCAATGACACTTCTAGGAAACTCCAAGCCGGACCTCGATAAACCTTACCGAGTATTTGAATATTACACATCTAATAGCTCAACCTAATCCAATCCAGATGAGATTTGAAAGTATCCTAATAGGAGCAACCCCACATAGCTTGGCCCCTTCTCGTGCTTTGGTTTTAGTCATTACCGACAAAGGATATCAAAGCACAACGGAGCAACACATCTTCTTAGAATGATGATAATAAAGAAGCTGAAGTAACTGATAGCTGAGAAACCAACTATCGAGGATATAAAATGATCATATATGGAAATTAAGTCTTGTATATTTACCACCACTCGTCGAATTCAAACTTGCACTATTTTAGGGTTAACAATAATACCGGACAAGTCAAGGTAGTATTACCTCATAGTCATGTCTCATGATTATTCTTAACTTTCGAAATAGCGACAAGTCTACTTCTTCGATGTTTAGTGCTAATTATACAAATAAATTATTTTCATATAAGTGAATCGCTTTATGGAAACTAATTTATTTCCATAAATGAATCAACCTTTTCTTTTAAAAACCCGAATTCGTGCTTGGTTCACGTTACAAGTATTACCTTTAAAACATTTTAAAAGAGTTCACTAACTTCAAAACATCATTAAAAAGGATTTAATAACTTAAAATATTCTTATTACATTTATTAATCAACTTTAAAACTTTTTTAACTAAGCTGATTAATTTACTTCAATAACCTTTAATTAAAAGGGGTAAATCACCTTTAAAACATCATTAATTCAATTAATTAATAATATAGTTAATTAAATTAATTAAATATCATTATTTAAAAGCGATTAATTAATTTTAAACTTTATTTAAAGAACGATTTATTTAAGGTTAAACAGATTTATTATCTTTTAAAAGCCATTAATTAAAAAAATTAATTAATTTTAAAAACATCATTAGTTAAATGATTAATTAACTTTCTATCATTATTGACTAATTAATTAACATTAACCATTATTAAATAAAATGATTAATTAATTTTAAACACCATTACCCCAGTAATTAGTTAAATTTAAAACACATCATTAACTTAGTAATTAGTTAACCTTAATCCTTATTAATTAAATTAAATAATCATTATTAAAATAATTAATTAAATTTGAAATCATTATTATTTCAAAACTTACTTAACTTGTAAAACTAATCCAAGCTCGATTTGAAACCAAAAAGTTATGAAAAAGTGTGACTTTTTCGAAAGTGCCGATATAGCGACTATCGCTATGTAATTCGGCAAACTAGTTTATGTCATTTTTCATTCATCGAGTCACGACACAACATACGAGTAAGCATATAAACTTGATATGTACATTTACACAACAAGTAGTAAACAACACTTGCAAAATTTCAACTTTAACTTACTAACTTGTCAAGTTACTAACTTCCAAAGCATTTACTTTTCGACACATAAGTCAAGCCAACAACCATCATAACACAACATATATCCAACAATCATTCACCAACAATTTAAATGAACTATATTTAAAGTTACAAACTTGGATTTTGAAAGGTGAGATTTTTACTCACCGAAATGCACTAAAACAAAGTCTAACTTCCACTGAACTTGACTAAACGCTAACCAAACTTCCTTCACTTGAATTTATGAACTTGTGTAGGCTTAAGGGGTGCAAGGTGCCTTGCCTTAGGCTAGGAAGGGGCTCAACCTAGGTACTTTAGTAGAGTATAAGGTCTTGTTTAGTAGAGAATGGTTTTTGGAAGTGAAGTAAGGAGTTTAACTTGATTTTTAGAAGTGTATTCACTAGTTTTTAGCTTGGGAATTTCTCTTGGAAGCCATGGAAGTATTCATGTACATTAAAAGAAAAGAAATGAATGTGTAAAGTGGAAAATGTGTGGAGATGTGGAGTATTTATACGCAAAACAAATGAAGGGGTGAATAAAATAACCTTATCATTAAAATAAACTAAATGTTGTCATGCAACATGGAACCCATGCCTCTACACCACCCTAGTGCACACACACCAACCTTTTTTCCACCCTCAACCATGCTTTGTGTACTAACCTAGGTAGCTTACGTTATGGTGGCGCTTGAGAGGTTATTTTATATTTTATTTTTAAGTCAAATCTTGTAATATTTTAATCTAAGCACGATTTATTTATTTTAACACTATTATTAACTTATCACGGGACATATGTGCATGCGTATAAGAGTTATATAAAATGCACACAATGTTTTCGATGACTTTCTTATGCCGAAAAGTCAAATTTTCGAAAAAAGTTTTTTGGTCGCATTTTCTATTTTTATTTAAACTAATTATTTTGGTAAACAAAATTTGAAAATGATTTTAATATTATTAATTGATATTTAAATTATGTTTATTTGGTTATTAAAATCCATTATTTAAATATTTAAAAATGATTTAAATATTCAAATATAAAGTAATTAATTTACGGGTCGTTACACTCTCCTTCCCTAGAAGAATTTTGTCCCCGAAATTAGTACACAAAAAGAAAATCCAAAAGGTATATATTATACCAAGGAATTCATATAATAATTATATAATGCACTCAAACAACAAATAACTAGCCTGACATTACATTAGGGTAAGTTTCTCTAAATGATTCTTAGTCTCCCAAGTACAATCGTGGGGGTCATCACTCCACTAAACCTTCACAAGCTTCACCACCTTGTTTCTCAATCTCCTTTCATCCCGATCTATAATATGGACTAGATGTCAGATTACAAGTCAAGTTCGGTTCTATCTCTAAGTCTTCCCGAGCAGATGTCTCAACATTTAAAGATGGATCATAAACATGCTTTCTCAGATAAGATACATGAAAAACATTATGAACTTCTAACAATATTTCAGGCAATTCTACTCTATAGGCCAACAATCCAATTCTCTCAAGGATTCTAAATGGTCCAATGAATCTAGGTACTAGCTTTCCTGCTCCTCTGAATCTTACCACTACTTCAATCCGGGCAACTTTCACAAATATCAAATCCTCGTCCGCAAATTCTAAGTCCCTTCTCCATTGATCCGCATAACTTTTCTGTCTATCCTGGGCTTCTTTCATCCTTGAACATAGCCAATTTCTCTGATGCTTCTTGAATTATCTCTTGTCTAAGAACTAATCGGTCTCCAGTCTCAACCCAACATGAAGGTGAATTAAATAGCCATCCATACAAAGTTTCATAGGGCGCCATGCCAATGCCATCTTGATAACAATTGTTATAAGAGAATTATACCAAATGCAGATAATCTTCCCAGGAACCTCCAAAATCCAAAATGCATGCTCTAAAGAGATCCTCTCAAATTCGGTTCATCCTTTCGATTTGTCGGTCTGTGTGCAGGTGATAGACCGTGTTCAAATTTAACTCTGTCTCTAAAGCGGCTTGCAATGCTCCCCAAAATCGACGGACATTTATAACTACCTGCCCATACAAAATACATAGATCATACATAAATACACAGCGGAAATAGAAATAATTAGTTAACGATGAAGCCACGTGCTCCAGCTCCTTCAAAATGCTTCCACAAGAAACCTGGCTCACTTGGCTACTCATACAACTTTGAATACCCAAGAGTTTTAGGAAAAGAAAATAAAACTCCGGGTCAGACAAGGGTCTGGTGTGAGTAAACCAACCAACTTAATTTTTACTTTTATAAAACGCTTTGAAAATAAAAGGTGTTTCGTAAGACCACGCTGCACATAAACACATATGGGTTTTTATCTTACGGTAACCAAGACGCTTTATATAGAAATCCAGTGATATTATGATAATGTCTAGGGTTTTTAAGTAAAATAGAACATAGCTGAAATGCTTGCATATCATATTCCAACATACTTGTGTACAACTAAATCCGTACAACGCTTATTGGAGAGTGGATTCGATACAATCACTGGGCTACTGGGGTACCGCCCGTCATAGTACACCTCAAGATTTGTGTACCGATGTTGAACCTATCGACCCCTGCCAACACAAGACTAGCCTACCCTTTACTGGATAGTACTGAATAAGATCACCTCACGGTTGGGATCAGCAACCGTACCGAAGCATACATGAGTTGATAGTAGGGACTATAGATAGGGATGACATTACCCTAATGGGGCGACCCACCTACCCTTGTTGCATCTCCCCTATTTTAGTCATTCCCTGTTGATGTGGTCTGAGGCTATGTTTACCTTTATTATAGCATTGCCACTTGGAATACTAACATTGCCTTCCAGATGTTGACACAATATCAACATTCATCCATACAAGCTGTTTAGGAAATGAAGGAACCGAAGGCACTATTTCTAGTACACTCGTTTTGGAATCACCCTCAGCGTTAGTAGCAAATAGCACTTGCACTTTAAAGTCTTCATCTTAGACCTTAACTTCACTATTTCCAATTCGAACGCTTATGTTGGTTCAAAGTGGTTTTCAGATAACAACTCCTATCTGATCCCGGTCCCTCCAAACCAACGTTCGATTATTTTAAAGGGTCAAGTTGTCTTATAGTGGACCATTCCACTATTAGGGTGCAAGATTTACATATAAACATACGTTCCATATGCTTAGATTATCATGACCCGCTTATCAAAATTAACCCCCTTGTATTCATCACATTCCCAAAGTACAGTATTTGTGATAAGTACATGTGATGCCCCACCTTTATACTCAAACTAGCCAAGGAAACTACTGGGTAATGCCGTCGACTAGCACGAAGAATAAGACTGTTGAGGAGCGACCATCTGTGTAATTGCTTTGTGCGAGTACCGATATGTCAGATAGTAAGACTTGCATTTCATTTCAAGAGGAAATCCGACATATCAAATACAAACTCAAAGCTACTACACAGTGGCTATGTGGCCTTCGGAAACAAATATAGAAATAAGCATAACACAAATTAGTCACAAATATTCATATCACAAAGGCGGAAACAGATATGAATATATCACATAGAAGTGTACATCAAAGTAGGGGTCATACAAGATCCACTACATCACAAAAGAATAGGTACAAGTGCTAGACAAAAGAATAATTATACATCAAGGAGTCTCTATCTCGAATGTATAATAACAAAAACTACTAAGCTAAAGTAGTTAGCCAAAATTTAGGTGACGGACCCTGATAAGAAGTCAAGAAGAAGCACCTGAAATACCTCAGTCTGACCCGAGTATTATTTAAGAACAAAATAATAAACAGATCAGTCTAGCTATAAATATCATAAAAAATGAGATAGGATAAGAGATATCACAAAAACATATGATAACAATAATGACATACTGTGACAAGTAAACATAAGGTAACAACAAAAATCATACAATATCTCAATTATTCTCAATCACTAAAAAGAATGGCATATTCTTTAAATTATTCACCAAAACACAAATATTGACAAAACATATCAATGCCAATCGCAAAATTCGGTGAAACACAGATTCTAGAAATCATCAACTAGAAATCCAGAAATCACAAAAGGGGAAGGCCTATCACAAACGGGAGCATGAAAACTCCCCAACACGTGTGTCACAAACGGAACGCTATTCCAGGGTTGCTAACCATCAACTTTGAGCTGAGGTTCCACAAACGGTCCGAAGACCATGGGTCGCTACCCCACCAAATTGAACCGAAGTTCCAGAAACGGGGTTTTTAGTCCCCCACACAAACAAAGAGACATCGCACATCGCTAGTCTAAATCACAAAATGATCATCAATGATCGATAAGTGTAAATTACACTAAGCCAGTAAATAAATGAGTTTAGCTTCATGTCCCATAACCACAAGCTTAACTTAAATATTTACGAACAAATTGTAGATTTCCTCTCGAAAATTGTCACGAGAGTTCAATCGAACAAGTCCAAGAATTAACCGACGAAGTAAAGCATGCGTTTCATACCACTTGTTTTGCTAAGCCGTTTAAATAGATTTTTCATACGAATGAGGTAAAGGTTTGTATATACTAATAGATTTGGAAATCGGTTTTAAAAACGAGCTTTGTATTTAAAAGTAGTGTTGAAATCGTTTTTGTGAAAGAGTTTGAGTATCTACTACTAGTATAGAAACCTTTGTATTTTAAAGTGACAAACCACTGAAATGATTGTAGAAATAATCAATCATCAAAAATTCACATATGAGAATGTGAATTAAATCCATAAAAATTGATATCAAATCCATCAAATGGATATTCCCAAAAATCCAAAGAAAGAAGTCATCAAAGTCGATAATGAGTGATAACAACTAACCGGATTAACAAAAATCGATTAAATTGGAAGTTCACTCAAAAAATAGGCAAATAGATAAAACTGAACAATTCCAGACATCTGGTTTAGAATCCAAACGTCTGGATTTGTTTTCTGGAAATTTTCAGAAAACCACCCAGACGTCTGAAATTTCGAAGCAGATGTCTAAGCCCTAATCAGACGTCTGAACCTATATTTCAGACATCTGGAATTAGTCTCTGCCATTTTATTTTTTCTACCATGTATATTTTTTTCCTCCATGTCTATAACCAGACGTCTGGACCTGATAACCAGACGTCTGGTCACCTGGTCTGGGTAACAATTTGCCTAGGCCAAGATGGCCAAAACATTACGGGAGCGATCGGACGAGCAACGAAGACTGGGGATTTATGCCAAGCGACAACCCAGCCTTATAGGCTCTTCAATACACCCTAAAAATCATGTCCAAACATCCAAAGTAGGATTTTCATAAAATTGGACTTCACAAACCAAAAATTGGAAAATTCACCAAATTAATTCAAAGCAAAAGAAAATGAACATGAATAGATGTTAGGAATTCATACCCAACAACAACGAAAGTTATAGACGTAGATGTGAGTTAAAGAACTCACCTTTAAACCCAAAACAACAAGTGAGAATCTTTAAAACAAAGGAAAGATCAATCACACTTCAACTTCAACTCTAGAAGCTCCAATCTAAGATCATAAGCAAATATTTCCTAAATTAGGTTATAGGAAATTTCTGAAATTGGAGAGAGATTGAGATGAAGAAGATGAAGAGGATGCTTACCTAAGCTTCTCTTTTATTTTAAAGCAAGAACTTGAATTTCCTAATCAAACTAGGGTTTAGGAATTTTAATTTCCTATCTTTTCCCCCATTTTTACTTTAGCTTGAAAGTGTTAGGAAATGGAATGAATGAATGAAGAGGAGTGGGTTGGAGTTAGGGTATTAAGTTGGGTTAGTGGGCTGAAACCCAAACCCAAAGCCCAAAATAGAAAATATCAAAATTCTACTCAACTCCAAACATATCGATGTTCATACTTAAAAAAGTTGTAGATGCCATTTTGGACTCAATGGAAGTGGTCTCGAGTCCCAATTCGACTGTTTACAAAAAGTAACATTTCGGACTTTAATCCGATTAACGATGCTATATTTAAATAAAACATTTAAATATACAAATCATAAAATATGCGGGTTGTTACAGACTCCCATCCTTAAAGAAATTACGTCCTCGCAATACTTAAGAAGAAAATAGAAAGTAACAACCATACTAAGGCATAATCAACACAAAAGTAGAAATTTTGAAATGAGAAGTTCGCCTTAAGGAGAACGAGAGAGTAAGTCCAGATATGTTTGCTCGATGAATTCTCTAGATTCCCAAGTGCAATCCTTAGGATTTGAGGACCATTGAACTTTCACAAGCGGGACATCTTTATTACGAAGGCGTTTAACCTCCATAGCAATGACACGAATAGGATGTTGCTCATAAGTCAAATTAGGCGAAACCTCAATTTCTTTAATAACACCAGGCTCAAGAATAGAATTAGAATCCCTAAGGCATTTCCGTAGTTGAGAGACATGGAATACGTCATGAATAGCAGAAAACTGAGCCGGTAATAAAAGGCGATAAGCCACAGAACCAATGCGTTCACTGATGGGAAATGGACCAATATATCGAGGTGCTAATTTTCCCGGTCAACTGAAACGCACAACACCCTTCATAGGTGAAACACGAATGAACACCAAATCTCCCACAGAAAATTCTAATTTCCTTCTCCGGTTATCGGCATAGGATTTTTGTCTACTTTGAGCTTCTTTCATCCGATGATGAATAAGGTCAATCTTTTCTATGGAATCACAAATAAAATCAAGACCTAAAACCAGCTTCAAGCCAACACGAAGGAGATCGGCATGGCCTCCCATATAGTGCCTCAAAATGTGCCATACCAATACTAGATTGGAAGCTATTATTATAGGAAAACTCAATAAGAGAAATATGATCTTCCCAACTTCCACCAAAATCAAGAACACATGCACAAAGAAGATCTTCAAGAGTTTGATTCACACGCTCGGTTTGTCCATCGGACTGAGGATGATAAGCGGTGCTAAAATTAAGCTTTGTTCCCAAAGCTTTTTGAATACCTTTCCAAAATCCACTAGTAAATAACGGATCACGATCGTTAACAATAGAAGTAGGAACTCCATGCAATTTAACGATTTCTTTAACATAGAGTTTTTCCAAAAGAGGTATGGTCCGATTGGACCGAACGGGAATAAAATGGGTGGATTTTTTAAGTCTATCTACGATCACTCATAAACTATCACGACCCGAACGAGAACGGGAAAGACCGTCAATGAAGTCCATGGAGACTTGATCCCACTTCCAAACAGGAATGTCCAAAGGTTGCTATAACCCACTGGGCCTTTGATGTTCGGCCTTTACGAGTTGGCAAGTCATGCAACGCTTAATAAAGTTAGCAATATCAGATTTTATTCCATCCCAATAATAAAGTCGCTTCATGTCCGCATACATTTTACTACTACCGGGATGAATGGTAAATTTTGAAAGATGAGAATCTTCTAAAATTCCTTTTCGAAGATAACTAATATTTGGCACAATAAGTCTACCAAATATTTGAATACCGCCACGAGCATTAATATCAAAGTCTTTCAAACCTTCAATATCAATTTTATCCCTACAACTTTGGCTAAGAAGAACCAATTCGGGATCATGCTTTTGAGCTTCAAGAATGCGGTTTAAAAGAGAAGGATGAGCCTCAAGGCTACATAAAACAAGAGATGAACATGAATTGGATTCACGATCTCGAATCTCACAAGTGGACAAAGTCTTGAGATCATTCCATTCGGATATCATCATTGAAACAACCGCTTGTTGCTTACGACTAAGGGCATCGGCAACACGATTACCCTTTCTGGGAGTATGAAGAATATCAAGATCATAAGATGCAAGGAACTCGAGCCAACGTTGTTGATGCAAATTAAGTTCCTTTTGAGAAAATAAATACTTCAAAGATTTATGATCGGTGTAGAGAACAAATTTCTCTCCCAAAAGATAATGACGCCAAATTCTAAGGGCGAAAACAATAGCTGCGAGCTCTAAATCATGAGTGGCATATCTAGTCTCGACAGGTTTTAATTGCCTAGAAGCATAAGCGATAACACGTTCCCTTTGCATGAGAACAGCTCCAAAACCAACACGACTAGTATCGGTATAAACAATAAAGTCTTGGTTTCCTTCGGGAATCACAAGAATAGGAGCATCAGAAAGGAATTCTTTTGATTTTTGAAAAGCAGCTTCACATTTGTCTGACCAAATGTATTTAACTCCCTTCTTTGTCAAACTAGTAAGAGGCACGGAAATTTTAGAAAAGTCTTTTATGAAACGACGGTAATAGCCCGCCAATCCAAGAAAACTACGGATTTCCGTCGCACTCTCTAGTCTCTTCCAATTTTGAATTGCTTCAATCTTTGAAGGATCCACAGAAATTACGGATTCAGAAATAATATGTCCTAAAATTTAACACGAGATTGCCAAAAGTGGCACTTAGAAAATTTTGCTTTCAATTGGTTGCTCCTAAGAGTTTCCAAGACAATCCGAAGATGTTTTTCATGCTCTTCCTCGGTTTTAGAATAAACAAGAATATCATCGATAAAGATGAGAATAAATAGATCAAGGAATTCTTTGAAAACTCGATTCATAAGTTCAACGAAATAAGCTGGAGCATTCGTCAAACCAAATGGCATAACAAGCCATTCATAAGATCCATAATGAGTATGGAACAATGTCAAAGGAATGCTATCCTCTGCAATACGGATCTGATGGAAACTGGTTGCTAAGTCTAACTGTGAAAAGACTCTAGCACCAGTAAGTTGATTGAATAAATCATCAATTCGAGGTAAGGGATATTTATTCTTGATGGTGAGATCATTAAGCTTGCGGTAGTCAACACAAAGCCTAAGTGTACCATCAGATTTCTTCACAAAAATAGCCGAAGCTCCCCATGGAGAGGAACTAGAGCGAATAAATTGTTTTCCTTCCAATTCGGATAATTGTTTACGCATCTCCTCATTTTCCTTATTAGACATACGATAAGGAGGACGAGTAATAGGTAGAGCTCCAGGGATTAGACTGATTCTGAACTTAATTGCTCGCTTAGGTTGTAATCCTAAAACGGGCTCAAATATGTCGGAAAATTCATTAACAACGTGAATAAGGGAAATGACATCTTCCTCGTCATCATTATCATCATCACGCGGGTTTAGAGAATATAAGGATGCTACCAAATTGGAATCTGAATCTTTAAGAACAATAGAAATCTGCTTAACAGATTGAGGATGTCGAAGATAAATAGTCCGCTCGGGACATAAGATATGGGCTTCATAACGGTTAAGCCAATCCATCCCCAAAATCATTCTGAAACCTAAGTAACGCATAACATGCAAATCGGCTCGGAAAGCATAATCACATAAAATAATTTCAAC
Source organism: Allium fistulosum (assembly GCA_030737815.1). Classification (NCBI taxonomy): domain Eukaryota; kingdom Viridiplantae; phylum Streptophyta; class Magnoliopsida; order Asparagales; family Amaryllidaceae; genus Allium; species Allium fistulosum. Next base: position 1,080,954,091 of record CM060903.1, read on the forward strand.
ATCTTTACAAAGTAAACCGAGTGTTGCGGATCCACCAACCGAATTCGCAATTCTCAATGAAGTCATCAAGCCAATAACATTCAAAGACAAAGCATCAACAAGTTCTTTTGATATAAAAGAGTGAGATGCACCCATATCAAAAAGAACTCGAATAGGAAGAACACGAAATATAATAATGCCATCAAGGATAGAATGAGAAATACCTTGACCAAGAGAAGTGTTACTAGGGGCTTGCACAACATTTAGCTTCCCTTCCTTCTTGCTTTGAAGTTTGTGACATGAAGATATAGTATGACCCGAACTTTTGCAATAGCGACAAGTAAGGGGCTTCGGACACTTGTTTGCATAATGGTCCTTAGAACCACAATTGTAACATTCTCCATGACTAGAGGTAAGAGTCTTTGCTACCGAAGTTGCTTGCTTCCCTTTCTTGTTGGAATAAGGCTTGAGCTTAAAAGGCCTCTTCTTATTGATGTTTTGTTTGACTTCAACATCACTTTCTTTATCGGCTTCTTCAAGTCGAAGAGCGATATCAACAAGCTGATCGAAAGAAACTTCTAATTTCAGAAGTAATGGCCTTTTGAGGTTCTTATTCAACCCATAGACAAACCTCTAATTTTTCTTCAATGGGGTATTAATGTACTCAACCCCATATTTAGAAAGAGATTCAAAAGAAGCGACATAGTCGGTCACTGAAAATTCACCTTGAATAAGGTCGATAAAGCGTCGAGCTAAAGATACTTTTTCAGCTTCCGGCACAAACTTTAACTCGAACCTTTCCCAGAATTGCTCCCAAGTAAGATCCGCTTCAATAATTTCCGAGATCAGAAGCTCATACCAATCTAATGCTCTCTCCTGGAGCATGCTAGAAGCCACTTGGACTCGATGTAGATCAATAAGATTCATGCGGGAAAAGATGCGATCGCATGTTCTAAGCCAAGCTTGGACTTCTATAACGCTTTCGGAACTCTTGAAAGGCCTTCCACCCAAGTTGGTGTAATCACTGCATAAGCGTGCAAACCCAGATTTAGGATGAATAGGCTCTGGAATGGGTCCGACAGCTTGAACATTCTTCACAAGATCTAAAAGTTGCTGGGCAGACATAAATACTCATTCCTGAGGAGTTGCACTGGATTGACTGGCGCTGGGACGACCTGGTCTAACCATTTCTCTTCTTTAAGGAAAAAAAGAAAGAAGAGGAAAAAGGTTATTCTCAGAATGAATATCAAACAAACTTGATAGATAAAACAAGGCATCATAAAAAGAAATAGGATAGAACGGTACGAAGACTCGAATTAAATCCTATGGCTCGATTCCTAAGAAAGACTTAGGACAATGATCCTTGCTAGATTATTCTACATTGCTCCAAAGTTTGGCTCTGATACCAAGATGTGACGCCCCACCTCTATACTCACACTAGCCAAGGACACTACTGGGTAATGCCGTCGACTAGCATGAAGAATAAGGCTGTTGAGGAGCGACCATCTGTGTAATTGCTTTGTGCGAGTACCGATATGTCAGATAGCAAGACTTGCATTTCATTGCAAGAGGAAATTCGACATATCAAATACAAACTCAATGCTACCACACAGTGGCTATGTGGCCTTCAGAAACAAATATAGAAATAAGCATAACACAAATCAATCATAGATATTCATATCACAAAGGCGGAAACAGATGTGAATATATCACATAGAAGTGTACATCAAAGTAGGGGTCATACAAGATCCACTACATCACAAAAGAATAGGTACAAGTGCTAGAGAAAAGAATAATTATACATCAAGGAGTCTCTATTTCGAATGTATAATAACAAAAACTACTAAGCTAAAGTAGTTAGCCAAAAGTCAGGTGACGGACACTGATAAGAAGTCAAGCAGAAGCACCTGAAATACCTCGGTCTGACCCGAGTATTATTTAAGAAGAAAATAATAAACGGATCAGTCTAGCTATAAATATCATAAAAAATGAGATAGGATAAGAGATATCACAAAAACGTATGATAACAATAATGCCATACTGTGACAAGTATACATAAGGTAACAACAAAAATCATACAATATCTCAATTATTCTCAATCACTAAAAAGAATGTCATATTCTTTAAATTGTTCACCAAAACACAAATATTGATAAAACATATCAATTCCAATCGCAAAATTCGGTGAAACACAAATTCTAGAAATCATCAACTAGAAATCCAGAAATCACAAAAGGGGAAGGCCTATCACAAACGGGAGCATGAAAACTCCCCAACATGTGTGTCATAAACGGAACGATATTCCATGGTCGCTAACCATCAATTTTGAGCCGAGGCTCCATAAACAGTCCGAAGACCATGGGTAGCTACCCCACCAAACTGAACCGAAGTTCCACAAACGGGGTTTTTTAGTCCCCCACACAAACAAAGAGACATCGCACATCGCTAGTCTAAATCACAAAATGATCATCAATGATCGATAAGTGTAAATTATACTAAGCTAGTAAATAAATGAGTTTAGCTTGATATCCCATAACCACTAGCTTAACTTAAATATTTACGAACAAATTGTAGATTTCCACTCGAAAATTGTCACGAGAGTTCAATCGAACAAGTCCAAGAATTAACCGACGAAGTAAACAAAAGTGTTTCATACCACTTGTTTTGCTAAACCGTTTAATTAGATTTCTCATACGAATGAGGTAAAGGTTTGTATATACTAATAGATTTGGAAATCGGTTTTAAAAACGAGCTTTGTATTTAAAAGTAGTATTGAAATCATTTTTGTGAAAGAGTTTGAGTATCTACTACTAGTATAGAAACCTTTGTATTTTAAAGTGACAAACCACATAAATGATTGTAGAAACAATCAATCACCAAAAATTCACATATGAGAATGTGAATTAAATCCATAAAAAATGATATCAAATCCATCAAATGGATATTCCCAAAAATCCAAAGAAAGAAGTCATCAAAGTCGATAATGAGTGATAACAACTAACCGGATCAACAAAAATCGATTAAAATTGGAAGTTCACTCAAAAAATAGGCAAATAGGCAAAACTGAATAATTCCAGACGTCTGGTTTAGAATCCAGACGTCTGGATTTGCTTTCTGGAAATTTTCAGAAAACCACCCAGACGTCTGAAATTTCGAAGAAGACGTCTGAGCCCTAATCAGACGTCTGAACTTATATTTCAGACGTTTGGAATTAGTCTCTGCCATTTTATTTTTTCTGCCGTGTATATTTTTTTCCTCCAGGTCTATAAACAGATGTCTGGACCTGATAACCAGACGTCTGGTCACCTGGTCTGAGCAACAACTTGCCTAGGCCAAGATGGCCAAAACGTTACGGGAGCGATCGGACGAGCAACGAAGACTAGGGATTTATGCCAAGCGACAACCCAGCCTTATAGGCTCTTCGATACACCCTAAAAATCATGTCCAAACATCCAAAGTAGGATTTTCATAAAATTGGACTTCACAAACCAAAACTTGGAAAATTCACTAAATCAATTCAAAGCAAAAACAAATGAACATGAATAGATGTTAGGAATTCATACCCAACAACAATGAAAGTTATAGACGTAGATGTGAGTTAAAGAACTCACCTTTAAACCCAAAACAACAAGTGAGAAGCTTTAAAACAAAGGAAAGATCAATCACACTTCAACTTCAACTCTAGAAGCTCCAATCTAAGATTATAAGCAAATATTTCCTAAGTTAGGTTATAGGAAATTTCTGAAATTGGAGAGAGATTGAGATGGAGAAGATGAAGAGGATGCTTACCTAAGCTTCTCTTTTATTTTAAAGCAAGAACTTGAATTTCCTAATCAAACTAGGGTTTAGGAATTTTAATTTCCTATCTTTTCCCCCATTTTTACTTTAGCTTGAAAGTGTTAGGAAATGGAATGAATGAATGAAGAGGAGTGGGTTGGAGTTAGGGTATTAAGTTGGGTTAGTGGGCTGAAACCCAAACCCAAAGCCCAAAATAGAAAATATCAAAATTCTACTCAACTCCAAACATATCGATGTTTATACTTAAAAAAATTGTAGATGCCATTTTGGACTCAATGGAAGTGGTCTCGAGTCCCAATTCGACTGTTTACAAAAATTAACATTTCGGACCTTAATCCGATTAACGATGCTATATTTAAATAAAACATTTAAATATACAAATCGTAAAATATGCGGGTTGTTACAGTATAAATCGACTTACTTTCAATAAAATGTGTCAACTTTTTATTACAACTGCTTTAATTTATTTGGCTACTTAATAGCATGGACAAGAGATCCTTTTGTTTTAAAACAACTTACCTAACTAAGAAAGTTGGTTAAAAATAAATAACCGATAGAGTTTTGAAGGAAACTTTAAAATAAATAAGCTTAACTAAATCATAAGTTTAAAATTTAATTAAACTTTAATTAATCTTAATTAAATCAAAAATCATACTTTAACACTTAATTAATTAATAATTTATTTATAATTAAACCTTAATTAAACTTTAATTAAATAACATTCATTTAAGAATTCAACCTAAATTAAGTGGATAATTAACCTTTAATTAATTAATAATTAATTAAATAACTAACTCTAATTAAATAATTAATAAAAGTAAATAAACTTGATTAAATAAAAATTAATTTCCTTTTATCTTAATTAATCATTATTTAAAACTTCCTTAATTAAAAATAAATACTTGGTTAATAATTCCTAAAACTCTAATTACTTAACCCAATTAATTAATTAATTAAATAGTAATTGCCCTAGTTAAATGATTAAATGATTAAATTATTAAGTAACTAAAACTAAAAATTTTGACTTACTTAATTAATTTGAAATGAGTTTTCAAAAACAGTCCAAAAGAAAATACTTTAAAACTTGAAATTGTGAAATTTTCCAGACTGTATCCGCAACGACTATCGCTATGAGCGCAGTTCACTAGAATTGATTTCTAGGCACTTTAACTCTAGCTACTACATGTTTGAAACACAAAAGGAAGAGTTTTGAAAACTTAAACAAAAGTTGAAAGCTTGTAAAACATTTACTAAATCCAAAAACTAGAAAACAAGCTTATGTTTCCAAATCGGATCTCAAGTCCTTTGCGACCTTTCAAGGTGCTAACTTCACAACAATTACATCACATACACCTAGTTTTATTTTACAAACACACTACCATCATATCATAACCAACCATTCACATATCCATATCCTAGCATATCATTTAACATCCAAATTGCAAATCCAAGCTCAAACACAAACTTATAAACGTATGCCATCAAAACAATATGATATTTCAACACAACAGAGAGTATATTTTCACAATATATAGTTCATCAAAATGAAGTTACTTTCTTTTCCAAAAATGAGAGTTTTACTCGTTGAAACTTTACTAATTCAAGGCGAACTTTTGCTAAAACCGAAAAACAACTTAGGAACCTGTAGAAATTGAAACTTTGGATGCTTGAACATGTTAAATGGGCTTGGCCATGATTGTTTGGGCTTGGCCTAATGGGTTTTGGGCTCGGCCATATGGGCTAGTGGAGGATGGTGCTTGTATTTTGGAAGAGGAGGCGTTAAAATATGTGTAGAAGTGTTTTTAAGTGGAAATTAAAGTGGTTTTTCTCATGTTAGAAGATATGACGAGAAGCTATGGATATGTCTGCTCAAGCTTTTAGGAAATTTAAAGTAGAGAAGGTGATTGTAAAATGAGAAACACGAGAGTTAAGGGGTATATATAGGGTTAGGAAATTGTATAAAAATATGTAAGTGCTGATAATTTTATATATATGTATGCATGCACTCCCTCTCCTTTCCCCCCCCCCCACCAATTTCGTCCACTTCAAGTACCCCCCTCTCTTGCAACTATTCATACCATGCTTTTGTACTATTGTTGAAAAAGTTATTTTTATATGTTAATATATATGTATATACTTTTGATAAATAAAATCTTATATGTTTATATACTTAAGTGAGAAAACATGTACATGCATATATACATGTACATACCTTGTTAGGATAGTATGTAGTATGTATATACAAGCGTTATGGCATGCGCTTCGCGTGTGATCATGTCACGTGCTTCGCACTCAAACTCTTTTTCTACAAAATGTATATATTTAACATATTCAAGTGAAAATGATTTGCACGAATATTTAGTTGTATTTTTACATTGAACTCATATTTAATTAGTTTGAATTTTTATTTCTAGGTTGTAATACCTAACTTTTTATTAGTTTTAATTTTTATTTGTATTATTAATTAATAAAAAACAATTTTATAGCAGAAGTTTATTTGTTAGATCCTACTTTTAAGTGATATTAAGATTTGTTCATATTTGTTGAAAAGATGGTTTGAATTTGTAAAGGAACTGTTGTTTTTAGATTATATTTTAAGTGATATTAAAATTTGTTGAAAGATGGTTTGAATTTTAAATGAACTATAATTTTTAGATCATATTTTTAAGTGGTATTAAGATTTATTAATATTTGTTGAAAAGACGGTTTGAATTTTTAAAGAAAGTGTTATTGTTAGATCCTATTTATAACCGATGTTAGAGGGGCATTTTTGATAGTTTACGCTGACACCAAAAAGTGTGACACTAAAGGTATTACAACTATTATTAATCATATTTTTAACTGGTATTAAGATTTATTAATATTTGTTGAAGGACGGTTTGAATTTGTAAAAAAAGTATAATTGTTAAATCATGTTTTTAAGTGATATTAGAGAGGCATTTTTAATAGTTCATGCTAACACCAAAAAAGTGTGACATCAAAGGTATTATATATACACACGAGCATTATGACATGCACTTCACACGTGAATTATATATCCACAAATTGTATATATTTAGTTATATTTTTACATTGAAATAATCTATAGTTAGTTTTAGTTTATATTTCTAAGTTGTAACATATAATTTTTTGTTAGCTTTAATTTTTATTTCTATTATTAATAAGGAGAACGAATTTCTAAAGATAATTAATTTGTTAGATCCTATTTTAAAGTGATATGATTTAAATTGGTAATGTCTTAAGGGGGTATTTTGAATTGGTAAAGGGAGTTTATTTGTAAAATCCTATTTTTATGTGATATTAAGGTTTGTTTTCATAATATTTGTAGAGACCATTTTGAACTGGTAAAGTAAGTTTATTTTAGATCCTATTTTCAAGCGATTATGAGATTTTAATAATATCTATCGAGGTACATTTTTGGTAGTTCACGTTGACAACAAAAAAGAGTGACACCAAAGGTATTACGACTATTATTTTAAAGATGTGTTTACAATAGTGCTATGATATTTTAAACAACTTTTAACCAATGAAAAATTAATTTTTCGGAAAATAATTTTCAGTCACATTTTCTATTTCTTTATGAACTATATATATTGGTAAACAAATATTAAAACTGATTTTATCATCATTAGTTATTATGTAAAATAGTTTTATTAGTTAACAAAAATTCTTTTATTTATTATTTAAAATATAATTAAATATCCATTTAAATAGCGATTAAATTCTAGGTCATTACAAGATGTGATCTATACATGTCTATTTCCAGCTTGTCCTACTTTAGTGTGATCAAAACGTTCAATATTTGAACAACTTTGAGTATAAACAAAAGTTTATTACTTTATTTCTGATCAGAAAAAAAACTTGATATATATCTGTAACTAATGTATAGAGCAATGTGTCATATGACAGTACCAAATACAAACTCCCTCTGAACCAAAATATTCTAACATAAAAGTTAAACCAATTGAGCAAGATGCTCATGAAAGACCTTGGGTGATAATCCTTTTGTAAGCAGATCCACCATGATGGATTTTGTCACAATGTGCTCTATGAGTTACAATCTATTTCACACTCTGCCCTTATTAGAAAATAATATGTTGTTTTTTGTCACAATATTACTTTAATCGTTATTCAATTTCTTTATTCAACAGTCCATAACTCTGTGACAAAATTTTACAATTATTTTCCATCGTTGGATGTCCCATAACAGAAAATAGTAAAGAAGGCTATAAGTGTATATACGACAACTTTCCTTATATAGCTTCATTGACAACAACAACAACAATATTATTATTATTATTATGTGAAGTGGATCTTTTGTACTATTGACATCCAAAATATGCGAATTGTAATGTCTTATAATCTCCAACCAATCTGATCTTTTATCTTGAGCATATAATCCTTTTGTTCCTTAAAGGTATCTCGTAACCATTTTGGTTACTTACCATTGATCCACTTTCAATGTCAGTAAGATATCTACCAAATAATACATGCAATATCCATATGTGTATATGCCTTAGCGTGAATTAGACTCCATACCACAAATGCATGAGGAATCTTTTGCATTTCTTTAGCTTTAAGGATGTTCTTATATTACTATATAAGACAACATTTGTCTATTTTGGCAAAAGAGAATCAATTGGTTTGCAGTTTGCATACCAGACAACCATTTTAATTTATTTTAATCCTCATCTGCCTAGCCCTTTTGTAATAATCCAAATATCACTCCATGAATAATAATGGTGTATTTGAATCCTTATTACAAAAGGGTAGTACATAAGTGGTTCTCTTAAGTTGTTTCATAAATGTCTCCATTGAGAAACACGATATAATATCCTTCCAATATTACTTGAAATCATAATCTATAACAAGTTTCAAAATAATTTTAAAGTGTCTTTTAGTAAAACCAAAGAGAAAGTCTCTTTAAAAATAAAACATTGTTTTCCTTTTGAGTTTAGTTTTTTGTGACGACCCTGAATTTCTGAACATTTGAAATAGAAATATTTAATTGGTTTTAAATATTTGGAGATAGTTTAACTTGAAATTCAAATATCAGGATTTATTTGGCAATTAAATTATTAAATTAAATTATTGAAACTGGGTAAAATATTGTATCTTCAGTTTTGAGCTTGTTAAAAATATTTTGAAGTCTTGTAAAATCTATATTGACAATACTGGAGATAATAGAACTTTTAAAATTGAATTTAAAACTGTTTTGTTCAGTTTTGAATTTATATCATTTAAATCGATATTTAAAAATAGCCTTCCGAGGCACAGTCTCGGGATTTGACAAAACCAGTTCCATTGGATCCGTAATAGTGTATTATTATCAGATTTCAATTTCCATAGCATTCGGAGTTGTCGTCTGACCGTACGGTAAGCAAACGCGCTGAATTTATATTGAAATTTAATATAATAGCTGGTCCAAAAAGCTATCTTCTCTATACGATCGAATTAGGACTCGAAACCTTTTCCATTGCATTCGGAATAGTGGTATAACATTATAAACGTCTGGCGGCATGCCTCGATAGGAGATCGAGATTGTGAGTTGCGTAATTTGAAACGATTTGAATTTGAATTTAAATATATATATATATATATATACTCACATATATGGGGCAAATGGACACGTTGATTAAAATTCAAAGCATGTGTCTAGTTTTCTCTCATAATTTCAACATGCGTTCGTTTTATAAATAAAAAAAATTCGAATTCCTTTGATACAAAGAAATTATTCTCGTTCAAAAAGAAATGAAAATGAACGATAATTTTTTCTTTCTTTCGTTCAAAGACAAAATAATGGCCGAAGCCTTTCCCTTCAGTTCTCGATCAAATTCCATTCGAAATCGAAAATAAAAATAAATGGCCGCTCGTTTCTTTCTCCGATCGAATCAAATCGAACCGCCTGTTCGAAATTGCGTCGGCAAGGATCGGAGAGGTGACGCTCGCGAGCATGGCGTCGAGCAAGCTTGAGGCGGCGAGTGGAGTCGCGACATATCGCGATGGGGCGTAGCTCAGAGAATGGGGTTCGTCGATCGACGCTGGGCAGTGGTTCGTGCGCAAGGCAGTCAACAGGGTGGGTTCGAGGTTGAGATTAGAAGAAGCAAGGCAGCGATTATCGGGGTTCGAATCGTGTGAAGGTGGAACTGGAAACTGGAGGAAGCGGGGTTATGCGTATGAGTTGTTCGAGGGAAGTTCGGTGACTCGAGGAGGTTTCGGGGAGGTCTCGAAGTCTGGTTCGTAGTTTGTTAGTGAGGTCGATATCTGAAAGAAATCAAGTTGGAATGAAAAATGGATTGCATGCATTGTTAAAGGTGAGATCTTCTCACTCAATTGAAATAATTAGAATTTCAGTTATTGATTGATTGTTTGGGTGTGGTAGTATATATATATATATATATATTTAGAGTGATTGATTTCCGCATTATATAGCAGATGAGACCTTATGCGCCACATAATAGCGGATGATATTATATAAACCCATATACCACGATATTCCACCTCGAAGTGGAATTGGTATTTAATTGTTGTGCTAACATCTGTGGATGCAGGGAAACAGGTTGGAGGGATCCAACTGGATTCCTCACATTGTTGAATTTATTTGTGTATGTTGTGATGCGATAATCCGTAAATGTTTATATTGGTGTGAATGATTATATTGGTAAATGGAATTTATTTGAAGGTTATAGTTTAGCCGAATATATTTTTGGTATCGTAGGATACCAGGAATAAATAAAATTGGATTTTTGGAAATTAAAGTAGAAACTTTTAAGTAAATTAATTTTAGAGGATTGGATAAATTTAAAAGTAGGATTTATTAATTGATTTAAATGGATCATTTTGAAATGGAAAGTGTATTTTCACTGAAAAGCCGAGTACGGTTTTAGTTTTATAACCTGCCATGAAATGTCGTGGTAACCTGCTATTGAACATGGTAGCTATAGTAGGCATACTACGAAATATGTATGCTGGCCAAGATTAATATTTTACTTTCGAAATCTTTTCCACACTAGGCATTAATGATAATATTAAAAGATTTTGCGTATCAAGCATGTTTGACTATCATAAGGAGAAATATCCTCCAATTCTGTGTTTTGCATTGTGTGTGTGGCGGGAGGCCTTATGGTAATTTCATTTTCCAAATGCATAAACGGATCCTTTTTGTACAAATAACTGTTTTAAGATCTCACACCAGTCCCATGACTGACTCTGAGTTTATTGTTCCCTTTCTAAACTCTGGGTGCCCATAAATTTCCACACGGGCAGCCTAGAGTTAGGTTATCATTGTTCTGGAGCGAAGTAAGGGAAGTATGCTGTGGAGATCAGGAGGCGAGCTGGATGGCGAGACGTACTTCCGTATATTATTATCATTCTGCTATGTATTCAATAATATGGGCAGGTTATTATAACTGCCAATGTTGTGTGTTGTTGTTGTAATACTCTGATGATGTAATGTATAAATAGATATAGTTCTTTGCTTTAAAGATTATTCATTTATTTATTATATATTGTTCCACTACGATTCTGAGGTTCTGATATTGTTTCTTCTTCTTTCTTCTTCTACCTCTTTCTTCTTTAACCCTAATGATTCGGTTTTCCAGCATTTGATACAGTGGGCGTATTGATGTCGACTTTCGGAAGTCGAAAAATTGGGTTGTTACAGAGTGGTATCAGAGCAATTGGTTAAGCGACAACCTTGGCTCTGGTGGGGATTACTCATTTGAGATAGAGTTAGTAGTACTCTAGAATGAGTGTGATTGTAATAATAGATATGAGCGTGTATTTGTTTGTGAATATAATTTTTTTTAAATTGTGTTGACTTATCGATTGATTGTTTATAGATTCTGGTCGGTGCAGTTTGGCCAACTATATCGATAGGGGTTTCTAAACTCTTAAACAAGATAAACCAACACAGTATTGTTTTAAAATAGGGTAAATGATATAATTTTACCCAAATTATTTTTGTATATAAAATAAATAATTTTTGATAAATTATTGTAGTATATGGTTGCTTGGTTGTTAGGAAGTGATAATATTGAATTATTATCATTGTTGTATGGAAATTGAATAAGAAATTAAGGTAATAACCAAGGGATTTTGGATATAATAGATTTCAAAGATGATTTTGAAATGTTGAGTAATTGTTTAAAAGACTCTGGAATCTTATTTAAAATGTTACGGAATATAAATAAGTTTGATAACTTATAAAAATTTGAAATTTGTTGGATTAAGATTCAACTTGAAAAGGGATAAACAAAAGTAAGTGTAAAACCCAAATAAGTGGGAAGGTAAGCTAATTAATTGAGGTGAATCATAAGAAATTAGCAAATGAAATTAAATTTTGGAAACTTATAGAAGTTTAAAATTTAAATTGAATTGGAGTATAAATAAATATAGTTAAGTAAAAGTGAATTGAAAGAAAGGTCTAAGGAGACTAAGTAAAATAATTACTCAAATAAAATTTAAGGTGGAAATAAATTTCTGAATGAATAAATGAATTTACAATTGCAAGTAAATGAAATTGAAATTGAATGTTGAAATTCGTTTTGTATTTGTAAGTAAATAAAATTGAAGTTGAATATTGGAAATTGAATTTGATCTGTGATAAACAAAGTGAAGTGGAAAATTTGTCAAGTTGGATCAAATGAAGCAAAGTATTGAAATAAAAATTAGTAAATGAAACTAATTTAAACATTGAGATGAATCAGTTGTGAATGAAGATAATTGATGAAATTCAATATTCGGAGTTTGAAGATAAAATGAATTCAAATAAAATTGAAATTGTAAATTGAATTCAAATGGAATTGAAAATGCAAAGTTGAATGGAAATGAATATATAACTTTGGTAGTGAAGTGAAAATAAATATAAGAAGTATGTAAATACTTATATTGAACTTAAGAAATGGATAATAGATTTCTTAAGTAAATTTAGAATTGAGGAAATATTCTAAGTTAATAAGTGAATGAAAATTAAACTGGAAGTTGTAAAATGGTGATTGTAAATAAGTGGATAGAAATGAAAATAAATGTGAATAAAAGAAAAGAAAATTGATATAGCTAATAATCAATTGAAATAAAATACGTAGGATGTACGTATATTATTTTATTCGCATAGCCATTTGATCCAGATTCGAGCACAAAATTTCGAGATAGTTATATCAATCCGAGTTAGGATTTTTCACTCGATTTTTGACGACGAACCGTGGATATGGATTTTTGGTTGGTTCTGGAAATTCTCTATCATAGTTATGATTATGCAAGGAGAATGACGGTTTCTGATCAAGAAACCAGATCTGAGTCCGCACTAGGAAGTCGGGTGAACGATACTAGTTTGGAAGTGAAATTGTGTGATCGAGTGAGCGATCGGATTTGATATTGCGTATGAATGATATATGAACATCGTACAGATTTGAATGAAATAGATATTGTAAATTTAGTAAAGAAATGTATAAAATGATTTTGAAAGCTATGATTGGAAATTATTGCTAGTAATATACAGGTGTTTTAAAAGTAAATGGAATCATATTTTTGATTTCAGAAGATAAAATTAATTTGCTCGACAAAAGGTATGTATTTAAATTTCAATATGAAATTTGATCTTTTCTGATCTAGCCACTTAGCCTTTTGTTTTCTTTTGAAATCTGGGGGCCCGTTGCGGCATTTTGTAGTCGTATCGAGCTAGCCGTGCAAAGGAGACGCTGGCGAATTTTTTTGAAAATTTAGAGAGTTAGAAAATTTTTGAGAAAATTTTGAATTTAAAATTTGAATTTGAATTGAAATTTGAATTGTTGAAAAAAAAATATTATTTGAAACTTATGGTTGAGTTTGGGAAGTTAATAAGAGGGCTAATGTGTCTTCAATAAAAAGATTTGTTTTGGAAAATTGATAAAACTGTTTGGTTTTGAAAAAAATAATTAAACGGGTTATGGATCATTCTTCTTAACTAGTAATTTCGGGACGAAATTCTTTTAAGGGGGGAAGAATGTGACGATCCTGAATTTCTGAACATTTGAAATAGAAATATTTAATTGATTTTAAATATTTGAAGATAGTTTAACTTGAAATTCAAATATCAGGATTTATTTGGCAATTAAATTATTAAATTTAATTATTGAAACCGGGTAAAAATAATTTGAAGTCTTTTAAAATCTATTTTGACAATACTGGAGATAATAGAACTTTTAAAATTGAATTTGAAACTGTTTTGTACAGTTTTGAATTTATATCGTTTAAATCGATATTTAAAAATAGCCTTCCGAGGCACAGTCTCGGGATTCGACAAAACTAGTTCCATTGGATCCGTAATAGCATATTATTATCGGATTTCAATTTCCGTAGCATTTGGAGTTGTCGTGTGACCGTACGGTAAGCAAACGCGCTGAATTTATATTGAAATTTAATATAATAGCCGGTCCAAAAAGCTATCTTCACCATACGATCGAATTAGGACTCAAAACCTTTTCCATTGCATTCAGAATAGGGGTATAACATTATAAACGCCTGGCGGCACGCCTCGATAGGAGATCGAGATTGTGAATTGCGTAATTTGAAACGATTTGAATTTGATTATATATATATATATATATATATATTCACATATATGGGGCAAATGGACACGTTGAGTAAAATTCAAAGCATGTGTCTAGTTTTCTCTGATAATTTCAACACGCGTTCGTTTTATAAATAAAAAAAATTCGAATTCCTTTGAAACAAAGAAGTTATTCTCGTTCAAAAAGAAATCAAAACGAACGATATTTTTTTTCTTTCGTTCAAAGACAAAATAATGGTCGAAGCCTTTCCCTTCAGTTCTTGACCAAATTCCATTCGAAATCGAAAATAAAAATAACTGGCCGCTTGTTTCTTTCCCCGATCGAATCAAATCGAGCCGCCTGTTCGAAATCGCGTCGGCAAGGATCGGAGAGGCGACGCTCGCGAGCGTGGAGTCGAGCAAGCTTGAGGCGGCGAGTGGAGTCGTGACATATCGCGATGGGGCGGAGCTCGGAGATTGGGGTTCGTCGATCGACGCTGGGCAGTGGTTCGTGCGCAAGGAAGTCAACAGGGTGGGTTCGAGGTCGAGATTAGAAGAAGCACGGCGGCGATTATCGGGGTTCGAATCGTGTGAAGGTGGAACTGGAAACTGGAGGAAGCAGGGTTTTGCGTGTGAGTTGTTAAAGGGAAGTTCGGTGACTTGAGGAGGTTTCGGGGAGGTCTCGAAGTCTGGTTCGTAGTTTGTCAGTGAGGTCAATATCTGAAAGAAATCAAGCTGGAATGAAAAATGGATTGCATGCTTTGTTAAAGGTAAGATCTTCTCACTCAATTGAAATAATTAGAATTTCAGTTATTGATTGATTGGGTGTGGTAGTATATATATATATATATTTGGAGTGATTGATTTCCCGCATTATATAGTGGATGAGACCCTATGCACCGCATAATAGCGGATGATATTATATAAACCCATATACCGCGATATTCCACCTCGAAGTGGAATTGCTATTTAATTGTTGTGCTAACATCTGTGGATGCAGGGAAACAGGTTGGAGGGATCCAACTGGATTCCTCACATTGTTGAATTTATTTGTATATGTTGTGATGTGATAATCTGTGAATGATTATATTGGTGTGAATGATTATATTGATAAATGGAATTTATTTGAAGGTTATAGTTTAGCCGAATATATTTTTGGTATCGTAGGATACAAGGAATAAATAAAATTAGATTTTTGGAAATTAAAGTAGAAACTTTTAAGTAAATTAATTTTAGAGGATTGGATAAATTTGAAAGAAGGATTTATTAATTGATTTAAATGGATCATTTTGAAATGGAAAGTGTATTTTCACTGGAAAGCCGAGTATGTTTTCAAAGTAGCTGATAAATATAAATTGAAAGTTTTAAGGATGGTTTTAAAAAGGATACTTTGGAAAAATTATTTCTTAAATTGTTTTTAAATCTTTAAAGTAAAGATTTATTTGGTTAATTATAGAAGTGATTATTTTAAAGATCAAATTGAGATTTGATTTAGAAAATGGATATTTAAATAATTATACTATGTCTAATAATTTTATTTTTAAAAATTAGTTTGGGCTTGAAGTTTATATGAGATGTTAGTATAATATTTTCATAACTAATATTTTAGATAAATTGTTTAAAAATAGTTTTTATCTCAAGTGTTTCCAAATATACATATACTTTTGGATAAGTGTTTTAAATTATTCAGACTCAGCAAATTTTCAATGGAAATAAATAACATTTGGAAATTTATTCCGCAAAAGAAAAGTGATTTGAAATTAGTTTTCATAGTGTTAAAATATATCTTGCGAAGATATTTTGAAATTAAATAATTGGGAAAAAATATTTAAATTTGATAATTGTTGTGAATGTTGTTTGATAGTTAAATAACCGACTATCAATATTGGCCTTTGAAACGACACTTGAAATTGTTTTCATAACAAGCGCTTATTGTTCGGTTAAGCCGGGAGAGGACTTTATGTCATAAAACCCATTCCGAATAATGATACAACGAAATGGGATTGCATTTGAAGATGGTGTTGAAGACTAGGTATTTTCAAAAACGAAAGGATTACTCGTCGAATGACTCTACACTGAGTTGCTCCGGAATAGAGATCTCCATATGTGATGGGGAGTCCGATCGGGATTGTGGATGCCCGGATTGCAAGGGCTTCTTTGAAGTGCCTTTGGTTCCGTTCGAACCCCAAACAGACTTGTATGGATGTATGTCTGACGTTACACTTTGAGATGTAAAGCTGGTTTCTATCAAATACATTTATGTTTGGTGGCGGAGAATTTATTCTCTTAGCTTAACACCCTTCTCTAAAACGTATGAGCATAGAGGTTATGTAGTTGATTGTTACTAGTGATATATTCCCAATTTGGTAATGTGGCATGCTAAGTGTTGCTGATCATTTGTTGATCGAAGCATGGCTTTTGTGAAAAGCGTAGCTTTGTGGATGAGACTTCGTCGGACATCACAACCCGAAATGGTCGAAACAGGAAGGATGCGACAAGGTGGTTTGGGGGTAGCGCCCTCAGGGTATGTCCATTTCCTTTTGGAAAAAGGTGGTATCATGGTATGGATCCTAGATATTTAACTTATGTGGTTGCTGCAAATTTATTACTTTGTGGTTGTTGGTGTTGAGGATCCTCGGATAAAGGTCGGTAACGACCGGGAATGGCATAGTCGTGTGTGGAGTTATCTAGTTACAGCTTCATTGCACCAGAAGCGTGAGGTAACTCGGCCTTTTGTTGGTAGAGATCCGGTTAGGTTCTCGGGGCGTCGCTTCAGAGGCGTACCCATGTGGTGTAGGAAGTTCCTTAGCCTGACCATTTGTTGGAAATCCAAAGAAACGATACGCGCCCTGTACGGTTTTAGTTGTATAACCTGCCATGAAATATGGCGGTAACCTGCTATTGAACATGGTAGCTATAGTAGGCATACTACGAAATATGTATGCTGGCCAAGATTAATATTATACTTTCGAAATGTTTTCCACACTAGGCATTAATGATAATATTAAAAGATTTTGCGTATCAAGCATGTTTGACTATCATAAGGAGAAATCTCTTCCAATTCCGTGTTTTGCATTGTGTGTGTGGCTGGAGGCCTTATGGTAATTTCATTTTCCAAAAGCATAAACGGATCCTTTTTGTACAAATAACCGCTTTAAGATCTCACACCAGTCCCATGACTGACTCGGAGTTTATTGTTCCCTTTCTAAACTCTGGGTGCCCATAATTTTCCACACGGGCAGCATAGAGTCAGGTTATCGTTGTTCTGGAGCGAAGTCAGGGAAGTATGCTGTGGAGATCAGGAGGCGAGCTGGATGGTGAGACGTACTTCCGTATATTATTACCATTCCGCTGTGTATTCAATCATATGGGCAGGTTATTATAACTGCCAATGTTGTGTGTTGTTGTTGTAATACTCTGATGATGTAACGTATAAATAGATATAGTTCTTTGCTTTAATGATTATTCATTTATCTATTATATATTGTTCCACTACGATTGTGAGATTCTGATATTTTTTCTGTTTCTTCTTCTACCTCTTTCTTCTTTAACCCTAATGATTCGGTTTTCCGGCATTCGATGGTTCGGCAGTTAACACAGTGGGCGTATTGATGTCGACTTTCGAAAGCGAAAAATTGGGTCGTTACATTTTTTCTATAATGAGTCGAGTTCTAGGACTCCGGATCCCCTCCTCGATCTGTTCAACTGCAACCTTATAATCCAATCGCATTCTCTATTCCAATCCAATTGCTGTATTTGATCAAATATTTTATCATGAAAAAATCATACGAATCAAAGTGGGTTTTCAGGTTCTCTTCTCTTCTCTATTTCTAGTATCTATTCTTTTTCAGGAAAAATCTTGTCGATTGCTAATAGGGCATCCAAATCCCTATCCCCATCCTCAGAAACGGAGGGCCGAGAGGAATGTCTTCTAGTGAGGGGAGTCTTTTCCGCTTCAATCGACTGGAAGCATTTCCTTCCATGCCTACCTCTTTTGGTTGCCTACTTTTAGGGCTAGTTCTCTTGCCCGCTTGTCAGACTTATAAAACATTATTTTCCTTTTGAGTGTAGTATTTTCTATAATGAGCCTTATACCTTTCCGCATTATCCACTTGATCCCTTTTTGTTTTAATAGTTATCCATAACTAATGATTTTGTTACCTTCAGGTGATGGAAAAGATCCCAAACTTTGTTGTCCTTATAGATTTACATTATATATTCATACTTCAAATCCATATTTCAAATTAGTACCTTGTATAGATTGATGTAAGTCCAAAGAATCACTTCATCTATCTAATATTTACCTTTATGAAGAAATACTACATAGTCATTCGAAATGGTATTTCTTCTTTTTCAAGTAGATTTCCTTAGTGACCTTGCACTTTGAGGTTGTTGAATTTGTTTTCTTGAAATAGTAAACGTAACTTGAAGAAAATTTGTTTAACATTGTCTGATCATGGTTCCTAATTAACTTCTTGTTAATATTTCTCTCTCCAAACTCAACATCCTAAAAAACTATTGCATTTTCCTTCTTAAGAGTTTTTGTTTAGGAGATTCATAAAACTATAACTTTTAATTTGCTAAGAATATCAATAAAGTATATTCTATCTTTAATGCCTCAATCTAGAATTATTTAGTAAGATGAAACAAATAATCATATTAATCACCAAATAAAAATTTGATGCTTCATTATAAAAGGTATTCAACATAAGTAGATATATACTATATTTTAAACATTAGGAGCTTTAATTCCAACAATGTCTGAATTTATTCATAAATCAATCTTATTATTTCTAAATAAAAGCTAATAACCTAATTTGTTCATATTAGAAATAGAAAATCAAAATCTGTGTAAATGACAACATAACATAAATATCAAATAAATCTAGAAAATTTAACTGAAATCTCAATAATAACTTAAAAATATCTAGTATACTTTACTTTATATGTCTGTATATCTCATTAAAGAAACAACCATAAATATATTTATATGTTATTTCTTTTCTTCTAGATCTTTAGCAACTTCTTTATTCTTATTTATACATTTATTTAAAATGTATGTTAAATGAGTACTTTCAATCTTACATGCTTCTACATCTCTTTTTCTTACCACAATGCTACATGAGCTCAATAAGAGGTCATCTTATTCTTAAAAAATAATAACTAATAATAATCTTAAAATGCTTATACTGTGAATAAAGAGAGTACCAAAAAAATAGCTTGAGTGCATCAACTTTTGAAACAACATTTTTCCATAAAGTACTCATTTATGTTTCCGTTACATTTATTTTATGGAATCAGGCAATATAAAGTGTGCTTGTTTCCTGAAATCATTTTTTTAGCAAAATGCTTTTTAGTTTGTAAAGAACCCCTTAAAATTGAATATCCTTATGGATATCACACCTTTAAAACCTTTTTGAAATATTACACCTTATGATCATTTGACTCTTGCAATTTGAATTATTCCACCTCTAAATATTCTTCATAACATTATAAGAACATTCAACTGTAATAGGGGTGGTTGTGATCCTCCTAATTGCAATAGCGAGATCCATGAAGTCCAGAAAAAAACAATGTTTTCTCTTACTAATCCTTAGAGTTAGTCCCAAACCAGATGAGAACATTATTAAAATTGGCAGACACTTTGGTCAAATTAGTTGAAAATGGTACAAAAATAAAGATTGACTATATATGCTCATATCCAAATGTCGGCCATAGTAAATTCAAATAATTGGTATGTCTCTTCTCAAGATAACTAGCACAACATTAATATCAAGTCTTTGGATAGTAATGTTAACTGTAAGTGGTACTTATTGTAATGATCAAACACTGACAGTAAATTCAAATCAAACAACTATCTTCCTTTGGGCCGATAAGTTATTCACTTGTAAAAACTTATAATTGTCACATATTTATCATCACACATGCGTAGATGATTCAACCAAATACTAGTCTTCCTTTGGGCTGTCTAATATTTGCATGAATAAATACACACAAATATCAAACATTTTTATGAACAACTAAAATAAGAGAGGTCACTTTGGTGACATGCTATTTCAATTAGCTCACCTGGAATGTTGGTTATTAATAATTAGTTTGCAAAGAGACACGAAAAATATACTTGAATTTATTTCTTAGTGTATGTACAATATATTTCGAGTGATATAAAAAACTCCTGAAAATGCCTTAGGTCCATATGACACTTGAAAAACTCAAAATTATAACCGTGCCACAACATGTTCTAATCATAGCTATTATAATCTTTTGCTTCAATTATGTTGTGATATTCATGACATTCCCTAAATAAATATGATACAAGGCATCATAAATAAATAATTTAACAAATGTCATGGTTGAATGCCGGAATTAAATGCCACATAAAATTATACATAAATGACATAGTAAATGTCATACTAAATAACAAGAGTGAATGTAGTAGCTATGATGTATTTTTGAACCATAATATAGCTATACAGAATGTTACTGTATCACTTTATCTTTAATTTATTATTTGAATACTTAATTAAGGTCAGTAGCCATGCATTTTGGAAAAATATGAAAATGGCTGCTCCTTTTATTTTATGCTAACCAAAGCACGGAAGTGAAACATGTTTTGTACAAGAATGGGTCAAATATATAAAATAACTATAACTATTAAACATAAATGCATCAAACATTAAACTATATATCTTTCTTATTCCAAATACAAACATGTTTCATCACTAAATTAATTGTAACTAACGCATTTAGTACATTTATGATAACTGATTAATTAATTTATTACCATAACAACCACATTTGATGAAATTATGATAAACATAAGCGTAATTAACCATCATGTGGTCCAAAATGTAAATTAGTGTCATGTCAAAATTTATTTCAATAATAAAATAAACATAAACGCTTTAAACGACATACTTTATTTCTAATTAATCAAAGTTTCTGAAATAACCCAAATACCTTATATATCCAAATTAATTAATCAAAAGTTAAGTAAGGTAAAATAATCATAGAATCGGATTTATATTTCTTGCATATATGGTTCTAAATTATAATATCTATCCACATCGTTAATAAACATTAAATAAAATGACTGTATATATCAGATCCAAATTATTCCTTATTTAAAATTCACAACTTATTTACAAAATATACTAGAAAAAACATGTGGATGTTTTAATAGATATAAGTTGTTTCCTAAATTTAGAGGAAGTTAGATTATTTCTCATAATTTAATAATTTAATTTTTTTAATTATTTCATAGATACTATAAAGATCATTTAGATCTATCTATCTTTCTACATCAAAATAGTTTCATAAATTAGACTTTTAATTTACAGTAAAAAAATTGATACTAAACCAAATCCAAAATCATCACCAAAAAATCCTAGATACATAGATCGAGCAGATCTGAAACTTGAGAAGAAATTACAAAAATCTAATGAATTTTAAAAGTAGTTCAATTGAAAAACTTACTAATAATTTTTTTTCCAATGAAATCAATGATGGGTGGCTCTGATACTACTTATTAGGATTTCAGTGTAATTCTAGAATTTATTAATCATGAAAACCTAGATCTGAATAGGTGATCGTATTGATTTTGATTGAGAAGAAATCAAAGGAAAGTAAATGAATTAGTGGAAGCCATACCCTAATTCAAAGTTGCTGATTGGAAAAGTAAATTTGGTTTGATTTTCATATTGTCACCAGTCATAAATCTTATATTAGATCTGAATCCATAGTTGATGCTTCCATTATCTGATTAAGAGAAAGAGACGAATCTAAAAGATAAGAGTTGAATCCGATCTTCCAAATTGTCATAAACCTTAGATCTGAATTATTTCCATAGAAGAAATTTGGAGAATAAATATAGCTGTAATTTGGGGGCCATAATCCCTAATATGTTGGCATTTTCTGCTTTGGCCCTTCAACAAATTAGAATTGCCCCGGTATCTACACATTAATACCATGACAATCATACCTGTAAGCCTTTTAACTTAAATTCCTAATTTGGTCACTTTAATTAGCTTTACATCAAAATAGCGCAGCATATTTATTTTACATATATGGCCCACATGTTGGAATTTTCCAATAGTTATATTTTTAGCTTAATTAGAATTGTGGAATAACATATTTGGAGCTTTTGGGAATACATTCTTGTTTTGAATTATCATCCACAACGAGTCTCTTTTCATAATTAATATTAGCAATATGTCCCTATGTTTAAAAGGATGATTGTTCTCTGTTATATTGGTAAACGAAATTGATTTTAAAGTCATAATATATTCAATTGCAGGAAATGGAAGACAAAATATATTGTTTTAAAATATGAAATATATAGATAATATGTTTTTTCTTAAAATATAAAAATATAGTCATGTAAAAATATAATTAACCAACAGTTATGTCAAAATAAAATTAATCTATAAAGACATGAAATATATTTTTGAATTGCACACCATAATGTCAAACATATCAAATGTACGAAAACAGTATCCCAAAAAGTTAATATATTAAGCACTTTTCTATGGTATAAAATTAATAATTGCGGAAAGTTAAATCTAGATACAAGTAATTGATATAAAATTAAGAAGTGCATACGCAAATAAAAATATAGAACAAAATGTAAAATTTTACGAAGTGCATATATTCCCCACTTTATAGAACAATGAATATGTGTAAGCACAAATTATCTGGAAAATGAAATATAACTAAAAATACATATCTTATACACCAATTTTTTTTAAAAAGATAGTTATATTTTATATGGTGAATATATTCTACACTTTCCAAAAGTGAAATAAACCATGAAATCATTGTGCAAACTATATGGCAAATCAATTATTAAATTAAATATGGAACTCAAAAGGTATGCACTAAAAAATAAAAAGACTTTGCAAGTTTTTGAAAATGCAAATATCATCCACTTCACATAAACTTATAAAAGTGATTATGCTAAAGCGCAAATTTTCTACAAAAATTAGAATATAATTAAAACATGCATAATCTACGTACTAAAAATATAAAAAAACAATACATTTTTTTGGAAAAGGTTTGAATTAGCTACGGGATAAATTTGTATCCACTTTTAGTTTCTAAACCACTTAGTTTAGTAACAGGGTCAGTCCTAAGAGTTTTGGTACCTAAAGCTAATTGCAAAACTAATTCCCTTATATAAAAACTAATGCTATTCACGTTCATTAAATCATCATAATAATTTATATAGTTTATAAATAATGGAAAGAGAAATAAAAATAAATAACTTTATTTGTAAAAATAATTCAAGTTATACAGTAAAATTAAAACTAATTGCTTATGAACATTTTTCTAGCGTTCTGATTTGCGAAATTACTAATAATATTTTAATATTCAAGTTCATTGACCATATCTCATTCAATCAATAATAGTGTCAAACCATTCAGTCTTTATTGGAACATAGTGGAACAAAGATAAGATTTTATCAACTTCTTTGAGAAAACTCTTTCGGCCATGGCTACTGTAACTGGTATAGTCAGAATTATTCTATATGCAATCCAAGAACTATTATATACTGATAAGTGTTAGAAAATGAAAAATTAATTGGTTGATGTCTGTTTTTAGTAAATTTTATAATTTTTATCCACAAACAAAAAATTATCTACAAACAAATCTTCAAAATGAATCTCAAAATAAAATAATTACATATAAGAAAATGAATTTGTCAAACCGTTCATAGTTCAAAACTAATATTTGAAAAGAAAAATAATAATTGATTATCATATCTATGAGTTATAATTTATTAGAAATATTTTCACAAAATATGTTGAAATAAAAATTCTCTTTTACTAGTGAATTCGACAAAAAATATTAACCGTGAATTTCACAAACGTAGGAATTTATCAACAAATTTCATAATAACAAACTATTGCAAAAAGCCAAATTTTATTTAAACCCATAGAGTTGTTGAGTAGCCCCTTAAAATTTTAAAAATAAATTATGACAAAATTGCCCTTATTGCATTAATTCGTCGTTTTACCTCTCATTCTATTTTCCTTCTTATATTCCTCTTATCTAATAAACCCAAACAATATAATTTTAGGTAATTCTCAAATGTTGTACTTGAATCGATTGACTGTGATGATGGTAATATAAATCTAATGGAATTAGAAAAGGTAAGACTTGAATTTGACATTGTTTTAGTTTGTTTAACCAAAAAATTCACAGTTTGTTGAAGAACAATTGAGTGATTTAGTGGAAAATCAAGCGATAGAAATGCGTGATATATAGAAAAACCACGCAGGTGGACTGGGTGGATTAAAATAAATTCTCGCATACGATGAATTTTTTTCACGAATCAGTTTTTAATAGACAAGGGTATAAAAGGAAAATTTTATCAATAAAATGTGTGTACTCAACTAAAACATGTGTATACTGGTTTTTTCTGTTTTGCGGGGGCTACTAAGAAACTTTACGTGTTTAAATAGAATTAGCCTTACAAAAAAACTATTAACTATTATTTAAAAATCAACACTTATGGCTTATCCCGAATTAACCCTTATCCTACAATTATTCATAAATAACAATTAATTCAAATTAACAAACGATTATGAATCATCTCAAATTAGAATTATCTTTCGTTCAATTATCGCCTTGCATTAAGAATTATTCCAATTAACAGTTATCTATTGCAATCACCCAAACTACATATGCAATGATCTTCCCACTGATATAATACACATCAATAGGAGTATACAATGCGCGAAACAAAAATTAAATATTTAGACAACCGGACAAAAATGATTGGATGATGCGTTGATGTAACAACCCACCTTTTCGACCCACAGAAGTTGACACTAATACAACAACAATATTTATGTGCCGAGTATCTAAGTGCCGGAAAGACAACTTGCTAGGGAAAAAGAAAAGAAGGAAGAAGAAAGAAAGAGACTTTAATATACATACATATATCAGAGTATAATACCAACCCATCATTAGCTGGACAGTTATAACAATATGTCCTTGTAATTATTGGTAACTACAACAAGAACCAACATGGGAAAAGAAAAGAAAATATGGAAGTAAGTCTTGGAGGCATCCAGCTCATCTCTTGAAAGCTCCAAAGCGTCCAACTAATCTGGAAAAATATGCTCGGGCTAACCCGAGCATTATAGGAAAACAATGCTCGGGTCAGTCTGGTAAATCTAGTATGAGAAACACAATCAAATAGATTACTTAATGTTATAAAAACCTTTTAAAATAAAGGTATCTTGTAAGACCATGCTGCATATAAACACGGATGGGTTTTTAGCTTACGATAATAAACCATTTTTATAGAAAATCTGGTGATATTATCATAGTGTCTAAGGGGGAAAATAAATATAGAAAATAGCTGAAATGCTTGCATCTTACATTTCAACATAGTTGGGCACAACTAAGTCCATAAAGGCACGTAGTGCAGATTGGATTTCCATCAATGACCGGGCTACCGAGGTATCACTTATCACAGTAAACTTCTAGATAAAATGTACCGAGGTCAACAAGAACTTCTTGCACCCCTGCTACACGGAGCCAGCTGCCCTTTAATATGGAATACTATATTACATAATCCCTCAGGAACCAAGGCTGCAAATAGATGCACCAAGCCATGGCCCTCTCTCGTGCGCATACCAAAACTTTAAATATCGCCTCTAGATCGAGGAATGATGCTCCTAATGGTAGAGAACCACATAGCTCTACTGCATATCACCTATTTTAGTCATTACCGGGTTGTGAGGATTGTGAGGTTGCGATTTACCTTTTCCTCTCTTAAAAATTTCCACCTGGAATGCTAACACCATCCTCTAGGCAACAATGCAGTGATAGCATTTGTCCATACAAGTAGTCTAGGATATGGACAAACACTACTTCAACTACATCCATTTTGGAATCACCCTTAGAATTAGTAGCAAGAAGCTCTTGCACTTCAAAGAGCCTTGTCTTCGATTCCATCATCTTCAAGATCTCTTAAATACGATGCTTGAGTTGGATCAAAGTGGTTTTCTGATAATTCATACTTATCAGATCCCAGTCTCTTCAAACCAACATTTGCTAGTTTTCGGTAAACTCAACTCCAGTTCTTTTGGAAATATACAGACAATTCTAGGAGCAGAAATCACCCCCTAACCGTTTATTTGGATGGATCTCCCTGTCATTTGTCTTAGAAGAGCAGAACGAGATTTATATGCACAGTACATTATCATTGAAGATGACTTTACCATATAACCCCCGTGTTTCTTCTAGATATTTCCAGAGTTATATTTTAACCAAGATATGATAGTCAGTTATCAACTATTAAACAAGCATAGATTTAATTCCATGTGGGATCCACTAAGCCTCTATTAATTAATCTTTCCATAAATCAAATCACTTTTTAAATTTTTTATTTAAAATACGTTTGCAAAGAATATTTCCACAAACCCCTCGTACCCTTTTAAATACTTGGGAAAACATTCATTTACTTATCTTACCGGTATAAGTATATTAACAACCATTATAGTTTCAATACTTAGAAACTACTCATATACTTATTGTTAGCACCTAAATTGGTCACTACCACCCTTGAATAGAGTTGTGTAGAGAGATTAATGAAGAAAGTAAATTAAAGCAGAGATGTAACATAGTTGAATGCAAAAGAACAACAAAAAACTACAACACCAGATTTATAGTGGTTCGACGTAACTGCCTACATCCACTTTGAATAGAATCTTTATTACTTTTTCAATCACTTGAATACAGATACAATCCGTAAACAAACCACTTGAATACAAGTTTGAATCGAAAATAGGAGAGTATAAAAAATCGCAGTTTCCCTGGAGTTCTCCCCTCAAAGAAGGTCCTTTCAACTATACCCCTGCCTCTGTATTTATAGATGAAGATAGGCTGGACTCCCTTCGTAGGCCCAGGAACAAGGTACTTTGGCCTATAGTAGGCGACTTCTATGTGCCGAGCCAAGCATACCGAACGGTGGTGGCCGAACGATGGTGGCCGAACGATGGTGGCCGAACGGTGGTGACCGAACGGTGGTGGCCGAACGATGGTGGTCGAACCATATCGATTGCATCAAACCCTTATATCCTCAGTCTCCTCTTGGCCAGAATCTTGTCTAGTGCTAACTATAACTTCTACAAGTGTCGCTTCGTAGCCGGGCCAAGTAGCCGGGTAACACTTATCTTAACGGTGTTAGTATATTAACACAACATAAGGAAGATTTTCTCTTTTCCAAACCATATTTAAATGGGCCAAAAACAATATTATTTAAAAACATTTCTAACTGAAAACCGAACCACTATCCTTTGGTGTTAAGTATGGAAAGAATGTTTCCATGCCACCATAAATTAAAAAGGATATATAGTCAAAATAAATCTCATTCTTTTATAAAAAATACTTTTTATAAGCTCATTTCATATTTACAAATACTTTTTATAAATCTCCAAATTAATTTATAAAACTTCTTTATAAAGTCTAAAACGATTTATAAACTCCTTTACAAAATATTATTTGTAAACCTCTTTTTAATAAATCCCCTTTTCTAAGTATAATACTTTTTTCTAAAACAACTCATTATTTAAAAACATCTTTATTAAAAAAGACTTTAACATATTATTGAAATAATTAAATAAATTACTTTAAAAATCATTTAAAAACACTTAACCTCAAATGGTTATACAATTGAAGTTATTTTAAATCCTTAACATTACATATTTGGAAAGAGGCTTAGCAACCGCAATGGTACTAAATCAAGATACTATTTTCTTAAATTTGACTTTTCAAGTCACATAACAGGTATTTACATAAGCCAATACATATGTTAATAAAATCAATTTGCAATCACTAACTAAACCATCACTTCTCCAATATAAATTAATTGATGTACAATTCAATGCTAAATCAATATATTAGCAGAACGAGGATTTATTCTGCTAAGTGAATGTCCAAAATAATCTACTTAATTTAATTGTAGCAGAATAAGAATTTATTCTACTAAACAGATGTCAAAGTTTAGTATAACTTATCCATATTTGTTTTGTTTCTTATTACCTTGTCTAAAAGAGAATCCCTTGTTTTCAAACTTTTCTTTTCTAACGAAAGTTGTCTTTCAAACAAACCCATTTTTGAAAAATAAGCGATTAGGAATTTAAACATCTTTTAAAATAATTAACAAGTGAAACCCTTTATTAAATCATAACTAAAATCTTAGCTTAACTTAGTTCCTAATTAAGAAATAATCAAACCTTTAATAAATAATTTATTTATAATTTAAAACCCTTAATTGATAACTAAAAATAATTAAGCACTTACTTAATAATAATTAATTAATAGTTAATCCTTTACTTAGTTAATTATTAATTAAAAATTAATCCTATATTTAACCAATAATTAATTTTAAATTAATATTATTTAGTTAATAATTAATTAAAATAAATCTTACTTTAAAAGATAATTAATTAATAACTAATCTTTACTTAATTAGAATTATTAAATCTTAGTTAATACTTAATTAACTAAAAATCACTTAACAAACACTTAATTACTTCCTCAATACTTATTATTAAGTTTGGAAAACATTTCTAAAGTATACTTAAGTGAAAACTCTAATTTGCAAGAAGTTGAACTTTTACCAAAATTGCATCCATAACGACTATCGCTATGGATACCATAACTCGAAAATTGTTTCTAAGTTTGTTTTTGAAATATTTATTATAACGACCCGTAATTTCGCTACTTCATAAATGAGTGATTTCGTTTGATTTAAATTTAAAAAGAATTTAAAACTTAAATAAATCTGTGACGATTTTTCCTGGAATCAATTGTGAATTTCTTTTAAAGAATAATTAAGTGTTTTATGATGATTTGGAAGTTTAATAAATAATTTCTAAAATGAAGATTAATAACCGAGTATGCGGAAACGACTAGTACATTTGTCCCGCCTGTGAGATCTGGGAAGATAAAACAAGGTGTTTAACTAAGGTTAGGAATGGAGCAACCAGTGCCCTGAACTTACCTGGCCAATGTTTTCTTTTCTTAGGCGAGGGATGGAACATATCGAAAGGAAAGCTCGGATGCTCTAAAAAGATTGTATTAAGTTTCCAAAATAAAAGGAGATTGATATTATCCAAAATTTAAGCAATCTCCAAAATAAATGATTTCTATGATCCTATTTACTCAAAAATGTTTGCTAAGATTGATTTAGGGTTTATCGTAAACGATGTCTTAAATAACATTGTTTTTTGACCCGCCTAAAAAAGTTAAGGAATTTGGATCGAGAGTTAAGTAAGGAAAATTGAAATATTATCCAAAGCAAAAGAATGAATTACTTAGAATTATTCTAAGACAAAAGAAAGAGATTTCGAAATTATCCAATTTGAAATTTAAGTGAAAAGAGACTTAAATAAATCCTGTATACTCATATTCACTTTTATCGATAATTGGATTTCGAAGGAACCGGATTGGGATTTGGGTGATTCCTATCCGAAAACCACTTCGAACCAGTTTACCTGTTCAAAGAATGAAGATGTTTGAAGATGGAGATATTGAGACGAATAATAACGAGGGACTGCTTGTTGATTAATTGGGTATAAACTCCCGATTCACTATATTATAGCAGTGGTCTCTTTGTTATAAAAAACCTCAAAACCATAAGGACTTCTCGCCTAGTAATGGCCGAGGAAAGTACCTTCGGTTTCGTTCGGTCCCAGAACGAACTTGTATGGATGAATGTTTGACCCTGCATTTTAAATCACAATGAGTGATCTCTATAAATGTATATTTGTTTGGTGGCGGTGAAGACATCTTCTCTTAGCTTAACACCCTTCTTTGAGACATACGAGCTCAGAGGTTATACGTTTGTAGAAATCAGTCATGTGAATGTAGAATGGCAATGTGGCATTCAAAGTGAAAGATGATGTGCTATGTGAAAAGGTAATCGTAACCTTGAGCCTCATCAACCGAAAATGACCGAAACGGGGTTAGATGCGGCAAGGCTAAGTGGGTCATTCCCAATTAGGGTATGATCATCCACTTCTAGATATATTTCCTTCCGCTATGACGTTCGGAATGTAAATTAATGTGGATGTATGAGAAGAGAGATCTCGGATAAAGGTCGGTAACGACCGGGGGATGACATATTCGGTACTACCTAGTTAAAGAGGTAGGCCGGTCTTGTGTTGGTAGAGGGCAGATGTTTTGTGCCTCGGGACATCCATTTAGAGGTGTACCCATCAGAAGGTAGTCCCTTCACCAGGTCATTTGTATGGAAATCCATTCTCCAATAAGAACCTACGGTTTTGTTTGTAGAGCCTAGTAGGCTAGAATTTAATAATGGTAACAATTTCGGCTAAGATTAATAAGTTTATTTGCAAATGGTTTCAAAGGGATGTCATTAGAAATAATATCAAATGTTTTGATATAAAAGCGTTTTAGTTATCATAAGGTAAAAACCCATCCGTGTTTATGTGTGGACATGGTCTTATGAGATACTCTTTATTTTCAGAGGATTTTATTTAAGGCTGAGATATGACACTGTCATTTATTATTGAGTTTTTCTCACGCTGGTTTATGAAGCCTGATCCAAGAATTTTCAATACTCAGGTCAGATCCGAGTAGTTTCAGGTTTAGTCGAAGATGGTTGAAGTTTCCAAAGGAGTGCTGGAGATATTCATCTATGTATGGACATATTCTATTATCCACTGTGCTTTGTTTGTGTTTGATGTTTGTTAGCCACTATAAGGACAGATGTTTATAACTGTCAAAGTTGAAATTAGGTTAGACTTTGATATATGTATTTAAAAGTTTTCCGCTGTAAAAATATTGTTCAATATTATATGTTATTCAATTCGTGTGAGATTCCGTTCTGTCTATTTTTCTTTATTACCCTTAATGATCCGTCTTTTCGTGCAACTTGAGTTGGACATGTGTAGTTTATTGTCAATTCAAAGGGTATGGGAAAATGGGACATTACATCTGGTATCAGAGCTTTTGGTTGAGCGAACACCGAAGCTTGATTGGGGTAAGACTCATCAGAGATAGGATTAGTAATATCCTAGGATGAGTAACTCGTTAGAGATGGGGTTAGTAACACCCTAGAATGAGTTATGAGAGTATTATATATATGAGTGCATATTTGTTAATTTCATAAAAATGTTTTGATTTAGCTTAGTAAAACTAAAATATGAATATCTTGTGATTAGAATTGCACGATTTGGCTATGAGATATTCCATACAGAATCAATTGGTTGAAAGCTAGAATTTAGAACTTTAACCATATGCCCCTAGACATTTGGTTATTAAGAAATAATGATTTAATGATCATCAAAATTAATGGATTTAAAAGCTATGTACAAATATCTTGTGAAGTAAAATTCACGATTTGATTATAAGATATTTGACGATAATATTTAAGCTAGAAGTTGTAATTAGAGAAAATAAAATAAAACGCACATGTAGAAAAATTCTCATCAACAAGATAGAAAAAGATAAACCTAAATTGAGGCTTTGGGTAAATATAATATGAAAGGGTAAGTTCTTTAACTTATAAGGAGATAAGATAATTTAAAATTAAGACACTTTGATTAGGTTAGAATCAAAGTGAAATTTAGGAATAAGAGATATAAGAAATATCATCCTAATATAAACCTTTGAATTAGTGATACATTTAGGGTAACATTTGTAATTTATGATGAAGTAAGATTAGAAGTGGACAATTTGAATAATATGGTTAGTAGGTTGATTGTTGGATGAAAAAGGTTAATAACAAATACCATGTGAAATAAGTTTCATAATTTGACTATAAGGTATTTGATGTATTTAAGATTAAGAAATTTAATTTAGAAAATGGATAAGATAAATAATATTAGCTAAATTAAGACCTTAGATAAATAAAACTAAGGATTAAGTTTTATAACTTATTAATTTGAGATAATAATAGAGTTTCACATTTGTTAAACACCCTAATTGAAGTAATAACGGTTTGAAGTTTAGGGATATGTATATATACTCTTAGGAAGTAAAGGTATATTATACAAGTTTAAGTCATATTTGTATGCTTAAGTAATAATGAATTTAGTAGAAAGTAAATGGTTGTGAAATAAATTTGGATTAATAGAAATTTTGAAGAAATACATTAGGTAAAAATGAATGTGGATAAATACATAAGTTATACGTAGATCATTTCGGCACATAAATTTTTGATCTAGGATTTGAGTACAGAACTTTGAGGTGTTTACACCAATCCGGGAAAGGATTTATCACTCGATTCTTGATGGCAAACATTGATGAGGGTTTGTGATTATGTACTCAAGTTTTCTATCATAGTTGAGGGCTATGCAAGGAAAGCAAGGGTTTGTGATCAGGAAGTCTGATCAAAGTCCGCACTAGAAAATCGGGGGATCGATACTACTTCGAAAGCAAAGTTGAGGATTCAAATTATAGATTGAATTAAATAGCACATATAATGTTTTGGGTCTGTCTATATAGTAGTCGGATAGTTATCTTAAATAGTAGACACTAGGATATAGGGGTTGGACTAATGTTTTCGGGTATGTGTATATATATATACCTCAGGTATTGAACATGCTCAGTTCAGGGGATGGGTTATGTGGATGTATTCATTTATGTTAATATAGTATCAGTTTGGTTGTTTTTGGATGTATAGTCTTGTTTGGTTGTTGTATATATTATCTTAAGTATGCAGTATGCATTCGGGTGGATAGGATAGATGTTCGACTTGATGTATGTATATATAACCTTAAGCACATGATAAATACTCAGGTTAGTGTGGGGAATCTCTATATGTATGATTGGTATCATTTGTTTCAGTATTGTTATGGTATTGACCTTCTTTTTATATATGCATCTTTTCTATCATCAGTATAAATAAGCCAAATTGTTTGAGGATACGAGTATGGGATAGATTCCTTTATCTAACTTTCATTTTGAGGACGAAATGCTTTTAAGTACGGGAGAATGTAACGACCCGTAATTTCGCTACTTCGAAAATGAGTGATTTCGTTTGATTTAAATTTAAAAAGAATTTAAAACTTAAATAAATATATTGTATATAATAAATAATAAAAGAGGAGTTATTTATTCTTATAATTACTAATTAAAAAGTATAAATTTGAATTTTAGAACAAATCAGCAAAAGTTAAGTTTTGTTAAAAATAAATAATGCTTAAATAAATATGTTTAAATATTTATTTGAAAAGATAAATCTTATTAAAATACTTAATAAAGATAATAGAAGTATATTAAAGGATTTAAAAGTATATTAATAATCGTTTTACAAAAATAACCAAAATTTGTCACATTTTGTCACTTTTACATACACCGTAAAATTAGAGATTTTGATATTGTTTAAATATGATTTTATAATATGAGTAGACATGTTTTAATTTATTTAAAAGAAGTAAAAAGCTCATTTTTAAGTTTGGTTTACATCAATATATAGTTTAACAAAAACGTCAAATTTTGACTGTAAAATTTGTCAACAAAAACACCGTTTTCAACCGTAATAAGTTGTCGCAACATTGAATAAACGTGTTCACTTTATAACCTATATAATATCAACTTTACAAACTTTTAAATCACATTACATTTAGCACTAAAAGACAAAAAGTTTATATTAGGAAAGTTTGAATAAATATATAAAAAAAGTAAAAAGGTGTAATTTGACTAATTTTATTTTATTTTTAAATCTTTATAAACAACATCATTACTTATATCTTATCTTATTAATGAGATTTTATGCATATACATAGGAAATGAGCTAAATTTTATGTTTAAATATTTACAAACCATAAGAAGATGACACCTCTTTACCTCTTAACACACTCTTTCATAAACATCATTCCACACATTAAATGCAACTCAAATCAAAGGCTAATCAAGTCCAAAAGTAAACAACGGTATTAATGTCATTTACCACTAAAATACCTACTTATAAATATAATCTCAAATCCCTTTAGTTTTTCACTAAATTTCATTCTAAAAATTTCTAAACTCCTTCTCTTCCTCCATTCTTCCTTCTACCTTCAAGCCATCACCTCCACATCACCAAAACCTAGCCACACCATCACCTACACCACCACAACCCACGGCCAAACATCCCTACCCACTTCCAAAAGCCACGCACCCCCTCCTTCCAACCTACCCGAGCACCTACAAGGCCGTACCCCCTCCAAAATCCACACACCCCACCTACCCGAGCCTAAAACCCCACGCACTCACCCATACCCACCACTAAAAACCCCTACGCATCTTAAAACCCCACCTAACCACCTAGCCGCCTACCCAAGCTACCCTGGCCGTACCCTCCATACCCCTTCCAAAAGCCCACGGCCACACCTATATATAAAAAAGAAAGTAAGAAAAACAAAAAAAGAAAAGAAAGAAAAGAAAAGGAGAAAGAGAGGAAAAGGCAAATTCGAGACGTTTGGAAATAAAGCGCGTTAGTTCGAGAAGCACGTTAGCCTACAAAAAAGATTGATGGAGTGGATATGAAGATGAGAAAATTCTCACCGCTATTTAATTTATATTGATTTTTGAGTTGATTTGCTATGATAGATAATCATCGTTTTTTGATATGGATGTTTGAATAATTGTTTGAATATTGGATAATCCATAGTAATGTTATGAAATTTATCGTACTACACCCCTACTGAATATGTTAATGTCATGTGATTGATTGTATGGTTGTGAAGTTAAAATGAACATCAAATTTCTATCATTATTGATTAAGTGATCTCTTTGATAAATAAGACCCAATTTTAATGATGTGATATACTTTGGAAAAATTAGTCTCTTTTCAAGTAAAATTGAAATTAAAGTAGAAATAAAAGAGTGTGAAATTTGAAGTGAAATTGGATTTGAAAAGGATAGATAAATTGAAACTGAAATTGAGATGAATAGTAAAATTGAAATTGAAATCGATTTTGAAAATTGAAAGTGAGATTTAGGTTGATATTTAAATTAGAATTGAAATTAGATTTGAAATCTAAGTTTTAATTGAGTTTAATTTGAAGTTAGAATTGAAATTGAATTGAAATTGAATTGAAATTGGAATTTAAAATTTAATATTAAAATAATAGTAATAAAATAGTATTATAATATAGAAATAGTGAAAATACATTTTAAATACTTTAAAATGTGAAAATATTTATTTAAAATGATTTATAATGGTTTTATATGCAAATAAATTCAATTTGAATAGATTATTTCAAATGTTGAAAAATGAGATAAAAATAGGCGCGTCGCGCAACGGTAGTTCGCGCCGAAAAGTTCAAATAAGTGTATATAGTGGAATATAACTCGGAATTCTTTGAGATAAGAAAATTTTGGACAATTATATCCATATCTTCTAAACGAAGAAAGAAAATCAAAATTTCGTTAAGTATATTTTGAATTGTGTCCAAATCAATTTTCTAGAAAAATCGTGCTAGTGAAGTTAAGTGACCATAACGGGAAATCCATTTTAATGAACGTTTTTAATTATGGAAAAATATGAAATAAATTTGTAAATCTATTAAAATGGTTTAGAAGAGATTTGGAGTGGAAAATATGAAATTTCAAATGTTTAAAAGTTGTTGAAATCAAATAAGCTTATATAACACTTTCCGCAGCTGCGAATTCTATAACTTTCTGAATAAGAGTTTAAACGTGAAGATTTTTCGTGGAATCAATTGTAAATGTTTTTAAAAGAATAATTAAGTGTTTTATGATGATTTGGAAGTTTAATAAATCATTTCTAAAATGAAGATTAATAACCGAGTATGCGTAAACGACTAGTACATTTGTCTCGCCTGTGAGATCTGGTAAGATAAAACAAGGTGTTTATCTGAGGTTAGGGATGGAGCAACCAGTGCCCTGAACTTACCTAGCCTATGTTTTCTTTTCTTAGGCGAGGGGTGGAACAAATCAAAAGGAAAGCCCGGATGCTCTAAAAAGATTGTATGAAGTTTCCAAAATAAAAGTTGATTGGTATTATCCAAAATTTAAGCAATCTCCAAAATAAATGATTTCTATGATCCTATTTACTCAAAAATGTTTGCTAAGATTGATTTAGGGTTTATCGTAAATGATGTCTTAAATAACATTGTTTTTTGACCCGCCTAAAAAAGTTAAGGAATTTGGATCGAGAGTTAAGTAAGGAAAATTGAAATATTATCCAAAGCAAAAGAATGAATTACTTAGAATTATTCTAAGACAAAAGAAAGAGATTTCGAAATTATCCAATTTGAAATTTAAGTAAAAAGAGACTTAAATAAATCCTGTATACTCATATTCACTTTTATCGATAATTGGATTTCGAAGGAACCGGGGTGGGATTTGGGTGATTCCTATCCGAAAACCACTTCGAACCAGTTTACCTGTTCGAAGAATGAAGATATTTGAAGACGGAGATATTGAGACGAATAATAACGAGGGACTGCTTGTTGATTAATTGGAGATAAACTCCCGATTCACTATATTATAGTAGTGGTCTCTTTGTTATAAAAAACCTCAAAACCACAAGGACTTCTCGCCTAGTAATGGCCGAGGAAAGTACCTTTGGTTTCGTTCGGTCCCAGAATGAACTTGTATGGATGAATGTTTGACCTTGCATTCTAAATCACAATTAGTGATCTATATAAATGTATATCTGTTTGGTGGCGGAGAAGACACCTTCTCTTAGATTAACACCCTTCTCTGAGACATACGAGCTCAGAGGTTATACGTTTGTAGAAATCAGTCACGTGAATGTGGAATGGCAATGTGGCATTGAAAGTGAAAGAAGATGTGCTATGTGAAAAGGTAATCGTAGCCTTGAGCCTCATCAACTGAAAATGACCGAAATGGGGTTAGATGTGGCAAGGCTAAGTGGGTCATTCCCAATTAGGGTATGATCATCCCCTTCTAGATATATTTCTTTCCGCTATGACGTTCGGAACGTAAATTAATGTGGATGTATGTGAAGAGAGCTCTCGTATAAAGGTCGGTAACGACTGAGGGATGGCATATTCGGTACTACCTAGTTAAAGAGGTAGGTCGGTCTTGTTTTGGTAGATGGCAAATGTTCTGTGGCTCGGGACATCCATCTAGAGGTGTACCCATCGGAAGGTAGTCCCTTCACCTGGTCATTTGTATGGAAATCCATTCTCCAATAAGAACCAACGGTTTTGTTTGTAGAGCCTAGTATGCTGGAATTTAATAATGGTAACAATTTCGGCTAAGACTAATAAGTTTATTTGCAAATGGTTACAAAGGGATGTCATTACAATTATTATCAAATGTTTTGATATAAAAGTGTTTTAGTTATCATAAGGTAAAACCCATCTGTGTTTATGTGTAGACGTGGTCTTATGAGATACCCTTTATTTTCAAAGGATTTTATTTAAAGGCTGAGATATGACACTGTCATTTATTATTGAGTTTTTCTCACGTTGGTTTATCAAGCCTGATCCCAGTATTTTCAATACACCAGTCAGACCGAGTAGTTTCAGGTTTAGTCGAAGATGGTTGAAGTTTCCAGAGGAGAGCTGGAGATATTCATCTACGTATGGACATATTCTATTATCCGCTGTGCTTTGTTTGTGTTTGATGTTTGCCGGCAATTGTAAGGACAGATGTTTATAACTGTTCAAGCTGAAATTAGGTTAGACTCTGATATATGTATTTAAAAGTTTTCCGCTGTAAAAATATTGTTCAATATTATATCTTATTCCATTCGTGTGAGATTCTGTTATGTCTATTTTTCTTTATTACCCTTAATGATCCGTCTTTTCGTGCAACTTGAGTTGGACATGTGTAGTTTATTGTCGATTCAAAGGGTACGGGAAAATGGGACATTACATCTGGTATTAGAGCTTTTGGTTGAGCGAACACCGAATCCTGATTGGGGTAAGACTCATCAGAGATAGGATTCGTAATATCCTAGGATGAGTAACTCGTTAGAGATGGGGTTAGTAACACCCTAGAATGAGTTATGAGAGTATTATATATATGAGTGTGTATTTGTTAATTTCATAAAAATGTTTTTATTTAAAAGTTAGTAAATGAAATAATTTTACCTTGGGTTTATATTTTAAATATTAAAAGGGATATTATTATTTTTGTGTTAGAAATTAAGGATTGTTTGTAATTTAGCTTAATAAAACTAAAATTTGAATATCTTGTGATTAGAATTGCACGATTTGACTATGAGATATTCCATATAGAATCAATTAGTTGAAAGCTAGAATTTAGAACTTTAATCATATGCCCCTAGACATTTGGTTATTAAGAAATAATGATTTAATGATCATCAAAATTGATGGATTTAAAAGCTAAGTACAAATATCCTAGGAAGTAAAATTCACGATTTGATTATAGGATATTGGACGATAATATTTAAGCTAGTTGTTGTAATTAGAGAAAATAAAAGAAAATGAACACTTAGTAAAATTATCATCAACAAGATAGTAAAAGATAAACCTAAATTGAGGCTTTGGGTAAATATAATATGAAAGGGTAAGTTCTATAACTTATAAGGAGATAAGATAATTTAAAATTAAGACACTTTGATTAGGTTAGAATCAAAGTGAAATTTAGGAATAAGAGATATAAGAAATATCATCCTAATATAAAACTTTGAATTAGTGATACATTTAGGGTAACATTTGTAATTTATGATGAAGTAAGATTAGAAGTGGATAGATTTGAATAATATGGTTAGTAGGTTGATTGTTGGATGAAAAAGGTTAATAACAAATACCATGTGAAATAAGTTTCACAATTTGACTATAAGGTATATGATGAATTTAAGATTAAGAAATTTAATTTAGAAAATGGATAAGATAAATAATATTAGCTAAATTAAGACCTTAGATAAATAAAACTAAGGATTAAGTTTTATATTTTTATTAATTTGAGATAATAATAGAGTTCCACATTTGTTAAATACCCTAATTGAAGTAATAACGGTTTGAAGTTTGGGGATATGTATATATACTCTAAGGAAGTAAAGGTATATTATACAAATTTAAGTCATATTTGTATGCTTAAGTAATAATGAATTTAGTAGAAAGTAAATGGTTGTGAAATAAATTTGGATTAATAGAAATTTTGAAGAAATACATTAGGTAAAAATGAATGTGGATAAATACGTAAGTTATACGTAGATCATTTCGGCACATAAATTTTTGATCTAGGATTTGAGTACAGAACTTTGAGATGTTTACACCAATTCGAGAAAGGATTTATCACTCGATTCTTGACGGCAAACATTGATGAGGGTTTGTAATTACGTACTCAAGTTTTCTATCATAGTTGAGAGCTATGCAAGGAAAGCAAGGGTTTGTGATCAGAAAGTCTGATCAAAGTCCGCACTAGAAAATCGGGGGATCGATACTAGTTCGAAAGCAAAGTTGAGGATTCAAATAATAGATCGAATCAAATAGCACATATAATGTTTTGGGTCTGTCTATATAGTAGTCGGATAGTTATCTTAAATAGTAGACACTAGGATATAGGGGTTGGACTAATGTTTTCGGGTATGTGTATATATATACCTCAGGTATAGAACATGCTTAGGTCAGGGGATGGGTTATGTGGATGTATTCATTTATGTTAATATAGTATCAGTTTGGTTGTTTTTGGATGTATAGTCTTGTTTGGTTGTTGTATATATTATCTTAAGTATGCAGTACGCATTAGGGTGAATAGGATAAAAGTCTGACTTGATGTATGTATATATAACCTTAAGCGCATGATAAATGCTCAGGTTAGTGTGGGGAATCTCTATATGTATGATTGGTATCATTTGTTTCAGTATTGTTATAGTTGTAACGACCCTGAATTTTTGACATTTGAAATGTGAATATTTAATTGAGTTTAAATATTCGAATGATAGTTCAATTTGAAATTCAAATATCAGAATGAATTTGGCAATTAATTTTTTGAATTTAATTTGTTAAAGTTGGGTAAAAATTTGAATCTTCAATTTTAAGCCTGTTAAAAATGATTTGATGGCTTAGAAAATTCATATTTATAGTACTGAAGATAATAGAAGCTTCAGAATTGGATGTGAAACAGTTTTGTTCAGTTTTGAATTTTATTGTTTAAAACGATATTTGAAAATAACGTTCCGGGGTACAGTCTCGGAATTCGACGAAACCAGTTCCATTGGATCCGTAATATTGTATTATTATCGGATTTCAATTTTCGTAATGTTTGGAGTGATCGTTTGGCTGTACGAAAAGTAAACGCGCTGAAATTAAATCGAAAATTTAATTTAATAACTGGTCCAAAAAGCTATCTTCTCCATACGATCGAATTTGGACTCGAAACCTTTTCCATTGTGTTCGAAATAGGCGTATAACATTATAAACACCTAGCGGTACGTCTCGATAGGATATCGAAATTTTGAGTTGCAAATTCGTGACGATTAGAATTTGAATTTGAATGGGATATTTATACTAGGCAACCATCAGCTGATATT
Source organism: Allium fistulosum (assembly GCA_030737815.1). NCBI lineage: Eukaryota > Viridiplantae > Streptophyta > Magnoliopsida > Asparagales > Amaryllidaceae > Allium > Allium fistulosum. Next base: position 1,080,994,863 of record CM060903.1, read on the forward strand.
ATTTCACATCGCTTTTTTTCTTTCTCCATCGTAACTTCCTGCCTCCTCTGTAGCAAGCATTCATCACGCAACCATCAGATCTTGTCCCTCTCCATTCTTTTAAAGAAAACGAAACTTTCCTTCTCGTTCAAAATCAAATAAATGGCCGCCTCGTTTTTCTTCAAATTCACGTTCAAATTAAAACGTGTGACTTTCCTTTCTCCTCAATTTCACGCTCAAAGCCACTCGCCTACTGTGACGATGTTAACGTTCGAGTCGCGATCTAGGGGTGGTCGAGAGTAACGAGCCTAGGGTTTCGATGAAGTCGGCTATAGGAAGGCGCGATTTGGGAAATTGGTCGATGCAGCTAGAGGTGTCGCAAGGCAGGCCGAGGCATCGCGTTTGTAGAGTCGAGCAAGGCAGGGTGCTCACGAGTCGATGGGGTTCGTGGCGGCACGAGGTGGGAAATATCAGCGAGTTCGATCTCGCGTACGAGATGAAGGGGACGGCTCCGAAGGCAGACTCAAGTGGCGCGTTGTGCATCGCAATCTAAAGTTCGAGACGACTAGTTCGAGGCCATAGTCTGACTCGGTGGACAGTGAGGTAGTCTTGCTGTTCGATTTTATTTTATATGTTGTAGGACTTTGGAAAAATATAGGGATTGCATAAAGATTTGATTTTTAAAAATCTGCAGACTGTTGTTTGGGTATCTAGTTTCAAAGAATAATAAACATAAGTGTACACATTGTAAACCTATTGTCTAATTTTAAAAGTATGTATTATGGTAATTAACATGTTCTATTAACTCATTAAATCAGTTTAGTTACTAAAAGATTTTAAAAGAAAAATAGTTTAAAACCAATTATTAGTAAATTAAATTTTTAAATGGTAATGGATATTCAAGTTAATTCAAGTGTTAATTAATTTAATCTATTGAAAAGAAATTAATTATTCGATTTATCTCGAATATTAATAAATTGTATAAATTGTTTTATACAAGGTCTAAAATCATCGTGAAAATAAACTGGAATTGGAAATGGATTGCGAATAAAAGCGAAGTGAGATCTTCTCACTCAAACAAAGAGTTTTGTTTAATTTTAAATAGTTATATTGGTGATTGATATTCCCGCATTATATAGCGGATGAGACCCTATGCGCTGCATAATAGCGGATGATATTTTATAAATCCCATATACCATGATATTCTACCTCGAAGTGGAATTGGTATTGTGTTAACATCTATGGATGCAGGGAAACAGGTTGGAGGGATCCAACTGGATTCCTCAAATTGTATGAATTTGTTTCATATGCTGTGTGATGATTTATTGATAATCTATGAAAGATTATATTTGTGATTGAAATCGTTGAACGCTATAATTTAGCCGAATATATTTTTGGTATCGTTGGATACTAGAAATAAATAAAATTGGATTTTTGAAATTTAAGTTGGAAATTTTAAGTGAATTCTTTTGAAAGAATTGGGTGAATTTAAAAGAAGGAATTTAAAAGCGTAAAGTTGATTTTTGTAATCTTATCGAATTATTTCCAAAGATATGGGAAAAGATATAAATAAAAGGATTTTGAATAATAGTGTTAAAAGTTGAGGAATTTCTTCAAAATGGAATTTTAATTGATTTGGTTTTTGAAAATAAATCTTTGGAAAATTAATATGGAAATTTATTTGGTGTTGAATGAAAATTTATTTTGTGCTGAAATAAACTTAGAAATCAATTTATAAATGTTGGTTATTTGAAATAAACTTGAAAATCAATTTGTAATTGATTTAATGTTTGAAATATATTTGGAAATCAATTTGTAATTGATTTGGTAATTGAAATAAATTTGAAATTGATTTGGTGTTTAAAAGTGAATATTTGGAAATTTAAATTCATAGTGGGAATTTATAAAGAAAAAGGGAAATGAATAATATCGGGAATTTTATTCCACGAGTGAATGTGATTTGAAATTTGTTTTCAAAGTGATGAAGTGTGAAAAATGTGATTTGAAATTTGTTTTCAAAGTGATGAAGTGTGAAAATGTGATTTGAAATTGGTTTTCAAGTGATGAAGTGTGGAAAATATATATCTTGTGAAGATATTTGAAAATAAATAATTTGGGAAAATTTATTTAAATCTGATGATTGTTGTGATATGTTGTTAGATAGTTAAATAACTGACTATCAATATTTTCCTTTGAAATGACACTTGAATTTGTTTTTAAAACAAACGCTCATTATTCGGTTAAGCCGGGTGTAACGACCCCGGATTTTATATCAATTTAAATTAATAATTAAATTAATTTTTGAATGAAAATTTGTGAAATAGATGGTTAAATGGATGCGAGTATCCCCGAACTCAAGTAAATTCTGTATGAATCATTTCAGTTTTATAAATATCTTTGGCCAAAGTAAAGCAAAATACATTCTGATATGTTTAAACAAAACAAAGTAAGAAGATATATTTATAAAATAAGGAAAATGTAATATAAAATTTATTTGAAAGCTTTTGATTCATGAGAAGCACACAGGATATATAACAAACAAAAGAAATAACATTTTATTACATTTCAAAATATAAAGCAAGTAACAAAGTAAATATATCAAACAAGGAAATAAAAAAAAACCTAAGTTGAATTTTTATAACTTTGTAAATAATAAACCAAATACACCATAAAATAAATCAAGCAACATGTTAGAATAACACCCACTTACATTCATTTGCCTTTAAACCAGTAACATATATTTGTATAGGACATAAGAAGATTGGCCAGCCCCTAATAAAAATCTGCAAAGTCAAAAATAATAACAACTTGTTAGAAAAGCTTGCATAGAATAATTATGAAAACAAATGGCTCGAATATGAAATGGGTATGCAGACTTAAGGACAACAAAATAAAAATATATGTAGGCTGTAAGGAGAAATGAGCATATTAAGGACAGTAGCATTAATGATAGTAAAGCAAATATCTTCTCTAGTACGTAAACTTATAATCTCAGCCTCCAAACTAAAAATTATCTCTGAAAATTTGTACAACTTGTACACTATTTTGCATAAAGTATGTGATACCCTGTAACTGGTTGTATATATCAACCTGTAAGCTATTTCCCCTATCATCTTTTTATTCAGTTCGAACTAAATAAAACCAAGATAAAAACTTCATTTAAAAAAAAACCTAAGCAAACATTCTTCAACATCAAGCAACTCAACAAGACAGAGAAGTTCAGTTAGCAAATTCAAAACAAGTTTCAAATAGTAGGCTGTTCAACATAAGATGATGCTCTGTTCTTTCCCATAGAGCTGGTGAGTAACACTATTTTTTTTAAAATATATGATTCTGTTGCAAGTATATCTGTGATAAGTATGTTATATATGTTTCTTTGAGTATATGTGAGTGATGGATGTATGTTTGTGCACAGTTATCTCCTGTGATATCCTGCTCTTTGTTTAAGCAGTAGTTTTGAGTTTTAAAAATCAATTCCTCTTGATCTACTGACTTTGTGGACTTAAGATTAAAATAAAGTTTGTTTGTTATGGTATATATTAAAGTTTAAAAACCAATTCAAGTTTAAACAACCTGCTAATGACTTTGGAAACCAAAACACCTGAGCAAAGCTTTAAATAAGCTAAAATTTAAACTTTTTAATTTTCGAATTCAGGTATGTAGGTTGAATTCATATACTTTAATGTGATTTTTAAAACAAAAATTTTAATTTTTAGAGTAAGATTGAAAGAGTAGTTTGGGTTTGTATAAATTTCATTCTTTTAGTGATCTATGGAGATTCACTGACTTGTGGTGGTCGAGATCTTGCTTGGTGATGGAGGGATGAACGGCGGTTCAGGGAAAAATACAGTGGTGGTGGTCTGATGATCATGGTGGAGGTGGCGAACATCTTAAATTCGTAAACCTAATTTTGTATGCGTTCGAAAACTTGATCGGCGTGATCTCTCTCGTGCATCGAGCTGCACGCGAATGTGGGAGGTGATAAAGGGGGTGTTGACGAGAAGTTGGCCGGAGTCACTGGCCTTCTGGTAGTCGAGGTGGCGGGGACGAGTTGTTTCCCAGTTTTGGTGGCAGGTCTGAGTTTCCAGATTTTTGATCGAATGTCCATATTTTGATTCGCTTTGAATTTTGAGTTACTGGGTGTTTGCTTTACGTGGGGTGGTCGGCGACGATATGCTGGAGGTCTCACTGGTGATCAGATCGGCGGCGAGCAACTGTGCAAGTGCACGCGTGCACTTTTGTGCCTGGTCGATCGAGATGTTGGGAGGAAGAGGTCGACTCGGGTTTACTCTCGAGTAAACGATGTTGCGGCTCGAGTGCATACCCGGGAAGAAGTCGTTTTAGCTCGGGTAAATTCATGTTTTTCTCGAAGCAAACTAGAGAAAACTCGGGTTACTTTGTTTTCAAGTTAAACAGTGCCAGTTAGCAGTTTTTAAGTTATTAAGTTTAAATTTGTAACCAATGTTAAAACTGAGTTTAATTACTTTAGAAAGTAATTAAAGAATAGTTAATGAAAGTTATTAACTAAGAATTTTTAAACAATAAACTAATGTGATAAATCTATTAATTAACTTAATGAAAGTAATTAAGGAATTAATTACTTATTGTAATTAATTTTGGATATTTTAATTAAAGTTGATTTAGTAATTAGGGATAATCACTCATTGTAATTAATTAATTAATAATGATTTATCAAAGGGTGATTAATTAAGGGTTGATTTATTATCAGTTGAATAATGATTTGAAATTTGTGTGAATTTATTTGTTAATAAATTAAAGGATTAATTAATAATAGCGATTAATTAAGATTAATTTAATAGTTAAAGATTAATTGATTCATTAATTAAGAATAATTTGTAATTAAATCATGATAATTAACCCGGATTTATAATTAATCAGTTGATTAATAAATTCACTTATGAATATTTGGATTTGACTGAATGATTGAATTGTTTGATATTTCCTGATCTGTGATGCTTTGTGATATATTCTGATTTGTGTGTAATCTTTACTGTAGTTTATTTATCTGAAATTTATATATATCTGGGATCTGTGAGTAAAAAATAAGCGATATAGTTTATATCGTTTATCAACTATATTTCTGTATTCTGATATGTGATAATTCATTGTGTTGCACTATTGTGTAAAACCCATGGACCACACTTTTACACACACAAATATGGATTTCACGTGGAAATCGGTTAAGTCACAGATAATTTAAATTTGATGTATTTGGAATTTAAATTTAAATTTCAATTGATTTTGAAATTGGAATTTGGGATTTAAAGTGAAAAGCTTTTGAAATGGAATTTCAAAGATAAAAGTTATTTTGAATAACTTGATAAAGTTTTGAAGTTTAAATAATTTGATTTAAACTTAAATTCAAGATTCGAAATTAAATTCTATGATTCAAAACTAGGGATTTAAGATGCTGTACAAGTTATATGAATTTAAACCATTTTAAAGATATTGGTTTGAGAATTTGAACTTAACCCAAGGATTTCAACTCGTATGGATGAATCAGATTTTCCGAAATAAAAACTGTTTGTTTTAAAAGAATAAAAGCTTTCATATAAGAAATGAAATTCCAATTTAGTTAAAGGAATTTCAATATTGAATTGAAAATGGTTTTCCAAGTTATGAATGAATTGTTTTGAAAAGCTATGATTTGAATCTGTTATCTTTAACAGATTTAAAATAATGATTGGTTTAAATCATTTGAAATGGGATTGTTTTGAAAGCTATAAGTTAAATCTTGATTTAAAGGTTTAACGAGTTAATCAAATTGAAATGGAAATTAATTTGGAAAATCTGTGAATGAATCTTTTGTTTAAAGGATTAAAATGTGGAAACTGTTTAAACCGTAAAGATTGAATCTTTTTGTTTAAAGATTTGATAATGGTAATTTGTTAAACCATTTAAAGAAAAGTTTTGGGTAATAAGTTGTGACTTAATTGAAATCCCATATCCATATGATTTTCGAATATTATGCTCACTATTCGGTTTAGCCGGGAGAGGACCTTTGGGTCGTATAACCCATTCCGAATATGTGATACGTCGTATATGGATGGCATTTGATGACCGGTGTTGAAGACCGGATATTTTTGAAAATGGAAGGATTACCGTCGAGTTACTCTGCATCGGCTGATCCCCGGTATAGAGGTTTTATCACCCTTAGTGACGGGAAGTCCGGACGTGATTGGAAATTATCCGGAATTGCAAGGGCTTCGTGAGAAGTGCCTTCGGTTCTGTTCGATCTCGGAACAGACTTGTATGGATTGTATGTCTGACATTACAAATTGAGATATAAAGCTGATTTCTTTCAAATACATTTCTGTTGGTGGCGGAGAATTTATTCTCTTAGCTTAACACCCTTCTTTGAGACGTACGAGCTCAGAGGTTATGTAGTTGAAATTTATCAGCGATATACTCCCAATTTGGTAATGTGGCATGCTGAGTGTTGCTGTGTGATGATCAGTGTTTGATCATTTATCTTTGTGATCATAGGTTGATCATCTGTTGACCCAAAGCGTGGCTTTTTGAAAAAGCGTAGCTTTGTGGACGAGACTTCGTCAGGGCCTCACAACCCGGAAATGGTCGAAACAGGAATGTTGCGGCAAGGTTATGAGGGTCGCGCCCTTTAGGGTATGTCATTTCCTTCTGGAAAGGGGTGGTATCATGGTATGGAGCCCAGATACTTACTCATGTGGATACACTTTATTATGTGTGATGTTGGTTTAGAGGCGCCTCGGATAAAGGTCCCAAAGGACCGGGAGGTGGCATATTCGTGAGTTACCTGTTACAGGGGTAACCCGGCCTTGTGTTTGCAGAGAGCAGTTTGTCTCTCGGGACGTCCCGCCAGAGGCGATCCCATGCGGCGGAAGGAAGTTCCTTAGCCTGACCATTTGTTGGAAATCCATTTCTCCAATACGGAACTTGTACGGTTTTAGTTGTAGAACCTGCCATTTATGTACGGTGGTCACCACTGTTTAGATGGTAGCTATAGTAGGCATACGATACTGGTCGTATGTTGGCTAAGATTAATGTTATACTTTCGAAATGTTTTCTGCACTATGCACTAATAATAATATCAAGATGATTTTGCGTAGTAAGCATCTTTGACTATCATAAGAAGAAATCTCCTCCAATTCTGCGTTTGCATTGTGTGTGTGGCGGGAGGTCTTATGGTAGTTTCATTTTCCAAAAGCATTGCGGATTTCAATATTTAAAATCCTTTGTTGTTGTTTAAAGATAAACTGTTTTTGTTGCTCACACCAGTCCCATGACTGATCCAGAGTTTATTGTTCCCTTCCTAAACTCTGGGTGCTCATAATTTTCCACACGAGCAGTCTAGAGTTGGGTTTCTTTTCAGATATTCAGGTTTAGTAGATTATCTGGAGCTAGTTCATTCATCGGAGTTGCTTATCTTGGAGTTGTGGATTCATTCTTGTCTGAAGATCATTTTGGAGTTATCATTTCTATTGATATTGTTCCGCTGCTGTTGTTATCTTTTCTTTTCCGCTGCTATTTCTTGTATCATATCTCTGATGTATATTGATATTCATTGTATCACTCTGTTGTATCAGATATTATATATCAATGTATTATTCTTTTCTTCCGCTGTGTTATTTACTTAATTGTGTTATAGCTCCGGCGAATCGGATTTGAACGGTCGAATCTGCGGCATTCTAGTACAATGTGAAGTACGGATGTTGATTTTCGAGCGGGCAAAACCCGATACGTTACATGTGGTATCAGAGCTAAGGTTGAACTTTAGCTTAGGAGTATAACACATTAAGTAGCTCATTAGAGATAGGGTGAAGTATACCCTAGAATGAGTAATTCTCAGATATCCGTTCGAATGTCTCAGTAAATTCTCTTGCTATCCACTGATAGTAGATATGAGTGCAAGAAGAGGACGAGATAGGGGACAGGGAAATACGACTATAATCGGCCAATACCCTGTAACAATAAGGAAACAATCATTTCTCTATCAATCTCTTTTATTCGTCATCTTTTCTCAATTCTTCGATAGTTTCTGGTAGATCCAGGAATAAATTCGATATATAAAAATGGGACATAAACTCCAACTGAGCCAAAATTGTTTGTTTGGATGAATTGGTTGCTTTGATTGCTATGGTTGATAGGTATACTTTAGTTCTAAACTAAAAATTTTAAAATCGTATCCATATATCTATCTATTCTTTGGGTCCGGATATATTCTACGAATGGTTAGTTATCCTTTTGAACTAACCGATGCCACTGCATATTTCGTAGATCTGGATAACCCGAGTATCTTGTGAAGTGTTAAAACAGATTCGTTCATGATATTCTGATTTGGTAAGCCAAATGCAGAATAGATATTCAGTTTGATTTGATGAAACATTCTTCATCTGTCTTTGTTTTCGTGCCTGTGAATTTCGAGGATGAAATTCTTTTAACGGGGGAAGTCTGTAACGACCCCGGATTTTATATCAATTTAAATTAATAATTAAATTAATTTTTGAATGAAAATTTGTGAAATAGATGGTTAAATGGATGCGAGTATCCCCGAACTCAAGTAAATTCTGTATGAATCATTTCAGTTTTATAAATATCTTTGGCCAAAGTAAAGCAAAATACATTCTGATATGTTTAAACAAAACAAAGTAAGAAGATGTATTTATAAAATAAGGAAAATGTAATATAAAATTTATTTGAAAGCTTTTGATTCATGAGAAGCACACAGGATATATAACAAACAAAAGAAATAACATTTTATTACATTTCAAAATATAAAGCAAGTAACAAAGTAAATATATCAAACAAGGAAATATAAAAAATAACCTAAGTTGAATTTTTATAACTTTGTAAATCATAAACCAAATACACCATAAAATAAATCAAGCAACATGTTAGAATAACACCCACTTACATTCATTTGCCTTTAAACCAGTAACATATATTTGTATAGGACATAAGAAGATTGGCCAGCCCCTAATAAAAATCTGCAAAGTCAAAAATAATAACAACTTGTTAGAAAAGCTTGCATAGAATAATTATGAAAACAAATGGCTCGAATATGAAATGGGTATGCAGACTTAAGGACAACAAAATAAAAATATATGTAGGCTGTAAGGAGAAATGAGCATATTAAGTACAGTAGCATTAATGATAGTAAAGCAAATATCTTCTCTAGTACGTAAACTTATAATCTCAGCCTCCAAACTAAAAATTATCTCTGAAAATTTGTACAACTTGTACACTATTTTGCATAAAGTATGTGATACCCTGTAACTGGTTATATATATCAACCTGTAAGCTATTTCCCCTATCATCTTTTTATTCAATTCGAACTAAATAAAACCAAGATAAAAACTTCATTTAAAAAAAACCTAAGCAAACATTCTTCAACATCAAGCAACTCAATAAGACAGAGAAGTTCAGTTAGCAAATTCAAAACAAGTTTCAAATAGCAGGCTGTTCAACATAAGATGATGCTCTGTTCTTTCCCATAGAGCTGGTGAGTAACACTATTTTTTTTAAAATATATGATTCTGTTGCAAGTATATCTGTGATAAGTATGTTATATATGTTTCTTTGAGTATATGTGAGTGATGGATGTATGTTTGTGCACAGTTATCTCCTGTGATATCCTGCTCTTTGTTTAAGCAGTAGTTTTGAGTTTTAAAAATCAATTCCTCTTGATCTACTGACTTTGTGGACTTAAGATTAAAATAAAGTTTGTTTGTTATGGTATATATTAAAGTTTAAAAATCAATTCAAGTTTAAACAACCTGCTAATGACTTTGGAAACCAAAACACCTGAGCAAAGCTTTAAATAAGCTAAAATTTAAACTTTTTAATTTTCGAATTCAGGTATGTAGGTTGAATTCATATACTTTAATGTGATTTTTAAAACAAAAATTTTAATTTTTAGAGTAAGATTGAAAGAGTAGTTTGGGTTTGTATAAATTTCATTCTTTTAGTGATCTATGGAGATTCACTGACTTGTGGTGGTCGAGATCTTGCTTGGTGATGGAGGGATGAACGGCGGTTCAGGGAAAAATACAGTGGTGGTGGTCTGATGATCATGGTGGAGGTGGCGAACATCTTAAATTCGTAAACCTAATTTTGTATGCGTTCGAAAACTTGATCGGCGTGATCTCTCTCGTGCATCGAGCTGCACGCGAATGTGGGAGGTGATAAAGGGGGTGTTGACGAGAAGTTGGCCGGAGTCACTGGCCTTCTGGTAGTCGAGGTGGCGGGGACGAGTTGTTTCCCAGTTTTGGTGGCAGGTTTGAGTTTCCAGATTTTTGATTGAATGTCCATATTTTGATTCGCTTTGAATTTTGAGTTACTGGGTGTTTGCTTTACGTGGGGTGGTCGGCGACGATATGCTGGAGGTCTCACTGGTGATCAGATCGGCGGCGAGCAACTGTGCAAGTGCACGCGTGCACTTTTGTGCCTGGTCGATCGAGATGTTGGGAGGAAGGGGTCGACTCGGGTTTACTCTCGAGTAAACTATGTTGCAGCTCGAGTGCGTACCCGGGAAGAAGTCGTTTTAGCTCGGGTAAATTCATGTTTTTCTCGAAGCAAACTAGAGAAAACTCGGGTTACTTTGTTTTCAAGTTAAACAGTGCCAGTTAGCAGTTTTTAAGTTATTAAGTTTAAATTTGTAACCAATGTTAAAACTGAGTTTAATTACTTTAGAAAGTAATTAAAGAATAGTTAATGAAAGTTATTAACTAAGAATTTTTAAACAATAAACTAATGTGATAAATCTATTAATTAACTTAATGAAAGTAATTAAGGAATTAATTACTTATTGTAATTAATTTTGGATATTTTAATTAAAGTTGATTTAGTAATTAGGGATAATCACTCATTGTAATTAATTAATTAATAATGATTTATCAAAGGGTGATTAATTAAGGGTTGATTTATTATCAATTGAATAATGATTTGAAATTTGTGTGAATTTATTTGTTAATAAATTAAAGGATTAATTAATAATGGCGATTAATTAAGATTAATTTAATAGTTAAAGATTAATTGATTCATTAATTAAGAATAATTTGTAATTAAATCATGATAATTAACCCGGATTTATAATTAATCAGTTGATTAATAAATTCACTTATGAATATTTGGATTTGACTGAATGATTGAATTGTTTGATATTTCCTGATCTGTGATGCTTTGTGATATATTCTGATTTGTGTGTAATCTTTACTGTAGTTTATTTATCTGAAATTTATATATATCTGGGATCTGTGAGTAAAAGATAAGCGATATAGTTTATATCGTTTATCAACTATATTTCTGTATTCTGATATGTGATGATTCATTGTGTTGCACTATTGTGTAAAACCCATGGACCACACTTTTACACACACAAATATGGATTTCACGTGGAAATCGGTTAAGTCACAGATAATTTAAATTTGATGTATTTGAAATTTAAATTTAAATTTCAATTGATTTTGAAATTGGAATTTGGGATTTAAAGTGAAAAGCTTTTGAAATGGAATTTCAAAGATAAAAGTTATTTTGAATAACTTGATAAAGTTTTGAAGTTTAAATAATTTGATTTAAACTTAAATTCAAGATTCGAAATTAAATTCTATGATTCAAAACTAGGGATTTAAGATGCTGTACAAGTTATATGAATTTAAACCATTTTAAAGATATTGGTTTGAGAATTTGAACTTAACCCAAGGATTTCAACTCGTATGGATGAATCAGATTTTCTAAAATAAAAACTGTTTGTTTTAAAAGAATAAAAGCTTTCATATAAGAAATGAAATTCCAATTTAGTTAAAGGAATTTCAATATTGAATTGAAAATGGTTTTCCAAGTTATGAATGAATTGTTTTGAAAAGCTATGATTTGAATCTGTTATCTTTAACAGATTTAAAATAATGATTGGTTTAAATCATTTGAAATGGGATTGTTTTGAAAGCTATAAGTTAAATCTTGATTTAAAGGTTTAACGAGTTAATCAAATTGAAATGGAAATTAATTTGGAAAATCTGTGAATGAATCTTTTGTTTAAAGGATTAAAGTGTGAAAACTGTTTAAACCGTAAAGATTGAATCTTTTTGTTTAAAGATTTGAAAATGGTAATTTGTTAAACCATTTAAAGAAAAGTTTTGGGTAATAAGTTGTGACTTAATTGAAATCCCATATCCATATGATTTTCGAATATTACGCTCACTATTCGGTTTAGCCGGGAGAGGACCTTTGGGTCGTATAACCCATTCCGAATATGTGATACGTCGTATATGGATGGCATTTGATGACCGGTGTTGAAGACCGGATATTTTTGAAAATGGAAGGATTACCGTCGAGTTACTCTGCATCGGCTGATCCCCGGTATAGAGGTTTTATCACCCTTAGTGACGGGAAGTCCGGACGTGATTGGAAATTATCTGGAATTGCAAGGGCTTCATGAGAAGTGCCTTCGGTTCTGTTCGATCCCGGAACAGACTTGTATGGATTGTATGTCTGACATTACAAATTGAGATATAAAGCTGATTTCTTTCAAATACATTTCTGTTGGTGGCGGAGAATTTATTCTCTTAGCTTAACACCCTTCTCTGAGACGTACGAGCTCAGAGGTTATGTAGTTGAAATTTATCAGCGATATACTCCCAATTTGGTAATGTGGCATGCTGAGTGTTGCTGTGTGATGATCAGTGTTTGATCATTTATCTTTGTGATCATAGGTTGATCATCTGTTGACCCAAAGCGTGGCTTTTTGAAAAAGCGTACCTTTGTGGACGAGACTTCGTCAGGGCCTCACAACCCGGAAATGGTCGAAACAGGAATGTTGCGGCAAGGTTATGAGGGTCGCGCCCTTTAGGGTATGTCATTTCCTTCTGGAAAGGGGTGGTATCATGGTATGGAGCCCAGATACTTACTCATGTGGATACACTTTATTATGTGTGATGTTGGTTTAGAGGCGCCTCGGACAAAGGTCCCAAAGGACCGGGAGGTGGCATATTCATGAGTTACCTGTTACAGGGGTAACCCGACCTTGTGTTTGCAGAGAGCAGTTTGTCTCTCGGGACGTCCCGCCAGAGGCGATCCCATGCGGCGGAAGGAAGTTCCTTAGCCTGACCATTTGTTGGAAATCCATTTCTCCAATACGGAACTTGTATGGTTTTAGTTGTAGAACCTGCCATTTACGTATGGTGGTCACCACTGTTTAGATGGTAGCTATAGTAGGCATACGATACTGGTCGTATGTTGGCTAAGATTAATATTATACTTTCGAAATGTTTTCTGCACTATGCACTAATAATAATATCAAGATGATTTTGCGTAGTAAGCATCTTTGACTATCATAAGAAGAAATCTCCTCCAATTCTGCGTTTGCGTTGTGTGTGTGGCGGGAGGTCTTATGGTAGTTTCATTTTCCAAAAGCATTGCGGATTTCAATATTTAAAATCCTTTGTTGTTGTTTAAAGATAAACTGTTTTTGTTGCTCACACCAGTCCCATGACTGATCCGGAGTTTATTGTTCCCTTCCTAAACTCTGGGTGCTCATAATTTTCCACACGAGCAGTCTAGAGTAGGGTTTCTTTTCAGATATTCAGGTTTAGTAGATTATCTGGAGCTAGTTCATTCATCGGAGTTACTTATCTTGGAGTTGTGGATTCATTCTTGTCTGAAGATCATTTTGGAGTTATCATTTCTATTGATATTGTTCCGCTGCTGTTGTTATCTTTTCTTTTCCGCTGCTATTTCTTATATCATATCTCTGATGTATATTGATATTCATTGTATCACTCTGTTGTATCAGATATTATATATCAATGTATTATTCTTATCTTCCGCTGTGTTATTTACTTAATTGTGTTATAGCTCCGGCGAATCGGATTTGAACGGTCGAATCTGCGGCATTCTAGTACAATGTGAAGTACGGATGTTGATTTTCGAGCGGGCAAAACCCGAAACGTTACACCAGGAGAGGACTTTGTGTCATATAACCCATTCCGAATAGTGATACGTCGTGAATGGACATTATTTGAAGACTGGGTATTTTCGAAAATGAAAGGACAACCTGTCGAATGTCTCTGCACCGAGTTGCTCCGGTATGGAGATTTATATCACTCTTCTTGTGATGGGAAGTCCGGACGTGATTAGTGAATACCCAGATTGCAAGGGCTTCTTTGGAAGTGCCTTCGGTTCCGTTCGATCCCGGAACGGACTTGTATGGATGTGTGTCTGACGTTACACTTTGAGATGTAAAGCTGGATTCTATCAAATACATTTCTGTTGGTGGGGGAGAATTTATTCTCTTAGCTTAACACCCTTCTCTGAGACGTACGAGCTCAGAGGTTATGTAGTTGAAGGTTACTAGTGATACATTCCCAATTTGGTAATGTGGCATACGAAGTGTTGTTGATCATTTGTTGATCAAAGCATGGCTTTGTGAAAAAGCGTAGCTTTGTGGACGAGACTTCGTCGAGCCTCACAACCCGGTAATGGTCGAAATAGGAATGTTGCGGCAAGGTTTTTAGGGGTCGCGCCCCTAGGGTATGTCATTTCCTTCTGGATAAAAGGTGATATCATGGTATGGAGCCCATATATTTTACCTATGTTGATGCTGCAAATTTATTCTACTTTGTGGTTGTTGCTTTGTGGTTGAGGATCCTCGGATAAAAGTCGGTAATGACCAAGGGGATGGCATACTTGTGTGTTAGTTACCTAGTTACAGCTGTACAGCGTGAGGTAGTGTCAGTGTGTTGGTTACCTAGTTACAGCTGTATAGCGTGAGGTAGCATCGGCCTTGTGTTTGCAGAGATCCGGTTAGGTTCTCGGGGCGTCTTTCTAGAGGCGTTTCCATTTCGGTGTAAGGAAGTTCCTTTGCCTGACCATTTGTTGGAAATCCAAAGAAACAATACGAGCCTTGTACGGTTTTAGTTGTATAACCTGCTATGGAATGTGGCGGTAACATGCTATTGGACATAGTAGCTATAGTAGGCATACAATAATGGTTGTATGTTGGCTAAGATTAATATTATACTTTCGAAATGCTTTCACACTATGCACTAGTGATAATATCAAAGAGTTTCTCGTATTGAGCATATTTGACTATTATAAGGAGAAATCTCCTCCAATTCTGCGTTTGCATTGTGTGTGTGGCGGGAGGCCATATGGTAGTTTCATTTTCTAAAAGCATTGCGAATTTGTTTTATTTTCTTTGTGAAAATAACTGTTTTACGATCTCACACCAGTCACCATGACTGACTCGGAGTTTATTGTTCCCTTTCTAAACTCTGGGTGCCCATAATTTTCCACACGGGCAGCCTAGAGTTATGTTATCAGGATATTCTGGATATTCTGGAGCTTTGGAGGCGAGCTGGATGGCGAGACGTACTCCCGTACTTGTTTATTTATTCTGCTGTGTATTCTGTATGTGGACAAGTTTATATAAGTGTCCAGTGGTGTGTATTGTTGTAAACTCTGATGATATGATGTATGTATAAACTGATATAGTTCTTTGTTTAAAGATTATTCATTCATCTATTATATATTGTTCCGCTGCGAATGTGAGATTCTGATATTGTTTTTGTTTCTGTTTTTCTGTTCTTTCTTTTCATCTGTCTTCTTCTACCTCTTCTTTTTAACCATAATGGTTCGGTTTTCCGGCATTCGATTGCGCGACATTTGATACAGTGAACATATTAATGTCGACTTTCGAGCATCGAAAGATTCACAACCATTACAATAGTATTGACCTTCTTTTTATATATGAATCTTTTCTATCTATAATGACCTAGGATTTAATTTGATTTAAATTGATAATTAATTTAGTTTTTGAATAATAATTGCGAAATTAATTAGTAAATTGATTCGAGTTTCCCCGAATCCAAATTAAAATATGTTAAATCATTTAAAATTTAAGTATTGTATATATATGTATATATGTGAATATATATATATATATATTTGGGCATATATGAGTAAATTTGAAATTATATATATATATATATATATGTTTGTTTTGAATTTAATTTGTAAATAAATGGTTTAAAAATATAAAAGTAACCCGTTAGCTAAATTTCTAACAACAAATTAAAATAGAAATTATTCATATTACAAGGCTAAAAGTATTTGAGTTAGAAATAAATAAAAATGGAAATGTATAAGATAAACTATGTACAAAATATAAAAGTAAATACACCTAAATAAAATCTAACAACAAACCAAATTAGAAATTCATTTATCTTATAAAGTAATATTATAAAGACAAAGAAAAAGGGAAATAAAAAGAACTATGTAAATTCAAGTGTAAACAAATCAAGATTGATGTGAATAATAAAATGAAACATGGCAGTAAATAAATGTATAGATTGTAAAAGAAAACAAGTAAACAAATAATACATATTCAGGTACACTTGCAAAAGAATGAAGAAAAAAAAAATATACATATCTATAAGCTTGTAAGAGAGGCCACATCAAAAGATTATCTTCATACTTGCACAGCGGAAAGCAAAGAAAAAAATGAATTTGTACAAACTCATAAATGCAAGCCATCACGTTCAAGCATATCAGCCTCCACTTAAAAGTACTAGAGAAAAAATATATGGCATGTTGTACAAACCACATTATCACTTGTACAAAATAAATATTATCCTGTAAAACTCATTTTCTTATATCAAACTCATTCTTTTATCAACCTTTCTTCATTTCAAATTCGTTCATTTTAAAACTGAGATAGTATCACTTTGTAAACAAACAAACTTCAATCTAAAACAAAACAAACCAGATCAAAGTTAGCAGTAGCTTCCCAGATTTTCAAAAGACTTCAGCTTGTTTCAACTCAGTTTAAAAGCAAATCAAACATCAACAACTAAGCTTCAGTTTCCACTCAATTATATCAAGTAGCAGATCAAAATTCAGATAAAAAACAAATGCCAGTTTTTCAAATTCAAATTTGTATTTCCAGGTTGTCTCTGTTCTTCTTCCAAAAACATCCAGGTGAGCAAACTCGTCTTTTGTTAACGAGTAAAATGTGAACGCTAACACCCGGTGTGTGTAGTAGAATTGTGAAAGCACCACCCGTTGGTACGAAAACAGAATATAAGCTGAAAATAGCAGAAAACAGTAAAGGAACAACAAATTTATAGTGGTTCGGCCCGTAATTGAGCCTACGTCCACTGTATAGTCTTTTATTGCTGATATGATTACAATTTGATACAATACACTCTCAATACAATTCACTTCGATCACTCAAACACTTCGAATTAATGACTCAAACTTTGACGGTGAGATTTGACGAATCCGTGTCGGATATGTAGAATCTAGATCAAGCTTGTTGTAGCCTCTTCGATGTTTGGAGCTTCTCGAGTTTGGGATGAGTTGAGAGTTCGGCAGAGTAATGGCGCTTGAAGAAATGAATGGCCCAAAAAAAGTCCTTTGCTCGTTGGAGTTGGAGCTCTATTTATAGGAGTTGATTTTCTGAGCAGAATTCTTGCCAAGTCTTAGGTCGCGTACGACCTAAGTTAGGTCGTAGGTCGCGAACGACCTAAGCTAGGTCGCAGTCTGCCTGCAACTTAAGAAATCAGCTGATGAAGGTGCACTTGGCTTCATTTGAACAAGTGGTAGGTCGGTCTCGACTTAAGGTAGGTTGATTTAGGTAGTGATATTACTAGGTCGCAACATTGCTAGGTCGCAATGCTTCCTGTAGTTCTAGGTCGTAAGTTGCAACTTCTCTTAAGTCGCGAAGTCTCCTTGCAGTTAGGTCGTAGACTCTCTTAGGTCGCAGGCTTCCTTTAACAGTTAGGTCGCTATGTCCTTAGGTCGCAGGGTTCTTAAGATAATTAGGTCGCTTGCTTTTTAGGTCGCTTGAAGATAGGAGTTAACATTTGCCCCTCGAAGTACACGCCTATGCCATAGGTCGCGTGCTTCGACTTACTTTCGTTAGATCGCAGGCGACCTAAAATTTGCCTATTCGCCTTCCTCTCTCAGCCCCATATAAACTGTTAAGTCGCCTTCTTCTTCCTTATCCTTCTGCTCTGATCTTCCGTTGCCATTGACAAATCTCTGAACTTCCAAGGGAGAATTCAACTTGTTTAATCGACGATTCATCCTTTCTACGAATTACGTAAGTGAGTTCAATCTCTGTCCCTCCATAATCGCCGCCCAATCATGAGTTCATGTCTTCCGACCCAAGTCCTATTCCATGCATTCATGTTTCGTTTTTTGAATGATTTTTATGACCGATTTCCGATTGTTGTTTGAATGTTGATATGATTTGTGAATGCACGGTAATGCTCGTAATGGATCAGAGGGATTTGAAATCAATTTGCTGGGCGAATTGGCGATATGTAGAGATGAATTGAATTCAAGAAAAGGATGATCGTTCTCGTTGTAATGGCAGTATTGGGTTATTGGATCCATTAAGGGATTGCATGGAGGAGAAATCGGCGACTTAGCAGATTTGTACGACCTAAGAGTTTTGTGCTGAGCCTTCTGCGACCTACAACTCACGTCCTAAGATAACTGACCGACCTAAGCATCCTTGAGACCTAAGAATTCTTGCGACTTAGATAAAGCTGAACCTTCTGACCTATGCTAGGTCGTGAGCGACCTAGCACTTGAACCTCTGGACTTAACTGGTCTTTGACCATAACGTCTTAACAATCGAACGACCTAATTTCTGCGACATAAGCTCTAAGTCGCGGCCGATCTAGGACTTGCCAAATTTACATCGCCTTGACTTTTCCTACTTATGCTGTGCGACCTAAAAAGACTCCGACCTATGCTAGGTCGCTGGACGACCTAGGACTTAGAAGTTTGGCCAGAAGTTGACTGGGCTTTCACATTTGAACTGTGTTGTATTTCTTTGCAGATTGTCTTGACTTTAATGCTAATAACCTATTTAAATACAACATTTGCAGAGAAAACGGGACAAATATACTGCCATTGACTGCCCACATCGCATGACAGATTAGTTGACAAAGAACAATTAACTCACATGACTTTTGTGAATGAAATGTTGTGAAACGATAAATTCAAATGAAGTATTAAAGCAAAGCTAAAATAATCAACTTACGTTGATTTGTTTGCATCAACACAACATTGTATTTGAGCTTAAAATAACAAGTCTCGAAACCTTATAATCGACAAATGTCAACTATTTCAATTTCTTTTATACTTGCTTGTTATCGTTTTAGTTTTGCACAACACTTCACACTTTTTAGGAAATGTGCACCTTGATATTTGAAAATCCAGTTGCTTGTGTAGAATGGCATCTCAACAAGAAGACTTGGAACCAGCTGGAGAAGCATTTCCAATTGCTACTCCATTGAACGATCCTCCGGAAAGGACTCCTACCACTCTGAGCCATAAAGTTTTCCGTCAATTATGCATCCAGTTTGGCATTGCCGAAGCTGACCCTTTGTTCCCTGGAACAAATGATACTGCTGATAGACCGCCCCACGGCTTTGTCACAGTTAACCGTCAAATGTGTTTGAGTGGAGCTATCCCCCCATTTAACGACTGTCTTCGAGAACTTCTCCTCCGACTATCTATCTCCCCTTTTCAACTACACCATAATGGCTACTCCATCCTGCTGGGACTGTGTGCGCTTTTAAGGAGAACGTTGGACCGTTTTCCCAGTTTTGCAGAAATTCGCTTCTTGTGCACATTTGCAAAGAATAAAGACCATCCCTCTATCACACTCGTGAGGAGTGCCAGGAACCGTAAACTAATTCTGGACTTGCCCGAAAGCGCCCATGGATTCTTGACTCAATTCTTTTACGTTCGCTGTCCTCCAGGATTTTATGCCATCTGGAGAGTCGGAAGTAAGATTGCCTTTCTCCAATTCGTTCTCTAGACTTTTCAGAATTCGAACTGTCAAATGCTTAACTTCCTTCTTTACTTTTTGCAGCACTTCCTCCTCCGCTTCGAAATCCCAGCCTTAAGTCGACCTTAGATACTTTGGTTGCTGTGGACGCTGAAGAGAGGAGTGCCAAATTTTTGCTGAAAGATGAGTTTCTGCACCAGTTTGGACTTTTACATCCTTCCAGATCGACTCAGATTCATGAAATCTCTAGTTCTGATGCAGAAACGTTAGCTGCCTCGGGCTCTCGAGCAGAGGCATCGAATGCCCCAGCTTCTGCAGAAGAAGTTGCATCAGAAGTACCTGTTGTAGAGGTTGCTTTGATAAAATGTTCCACATCCACCGATGTTGTGGGGTCATCCAGCAAGCCGACACTTGCCCCAATTATTGAAGAGGAAGAAAATCCTCGAATTTCTGAAAAATCAGCCGATGTTGAAGTTGATAAGGAGAATCCTGCTGAGCACCATGACGATGACACCTTTGATGACTTGAGTGACATAATGATAACTTCTCAAGAGCTTTTCAAAGATAATATTTCAAAAGCGACCTCTCCTGTCGTTGAAGCGACTTCCTCTCTGAAACAAGCTTTGACACCTTCTACGCCAGTCGTCTCTGCTTCCACACTAAAGCGTGGTCTGTAGTTTGACGCACGTAGTTTGCACGCCGCACACACTTAGGATTTTTTCAGCACTTATAAGCACTTGTCCTCATTTTCTGGAAATTTCTAAACTTCGTTTCTTTTCCATTTTTAGGTTCTCCGATGGGGCGCACTAGCTCATACTATGACTCATTTCATCACCGTGGAGGCCGTGGGACTTATGACTTTAGGAAATACCTTGATGCCCCGAGAGAAATAGATGAAGAGAGGGCTCGAAGGAAGGCTCAAGAAAGGTGGGATCATGAGCAGTGGCAGAGAAGAAAAGATGCTGAACGATATGATTCTTCTCACAGAAGTGACTATTCCCATAAGCGAAAGTCTTATGATGATAAGGGAAAAACTCACATTACTGAAGACCCAAGCAAACGGGTTAAACTTGGTGAAAAGGACGCGTCTTCAATTTCTGAAAAGACTGACGCTCCTATCTCTTCTGGTATTCCGACCGGCTCTCCTTCTTTAAAGAAGTCCGACATACAAGCTATCATCAGCAGGCCCCAATATCAGGTTAAAGACGGCCCTCCGACGCTTCAAAGCCGGTTTCCGAACTGGTGTTTAAAAGGAGTGCGTTTTGACCTGGACTTGGTCCCGATTGATAAGCAAGCCATGCTTAGGAATCTTGATGCAGTTAAGCTCGACATTTACAGGATGTCGCAATGGCAAAAGCTTGTTGATGAGCTCCAGAGAGTCAATCATATGAATATTGAAAACATGCTGACTCTGGAGAATGATAAAGCTGAATGGGACAAATGGTGCAAGCAGCACGACGCGGAGATGACGAACATCGTGGATGATAATGCAAGGCTTGAATCTGAAGTCAAGCAGCTTAAGGAAGATCTCGCCTCTTCTTCTGCATCACATACTCAGAAAGAAGAAGTCTTTCAGAAGCAAGTGCGGGACGCGCACGCTGCACAGAGGGATGCCGAAATGAAGCTTGCAGCTGAGCATCACATTACTGAGAAATATCGCACAGAAAATGCTGAACTGCGGGAAAAAGTTCACTCCCGAACGCAGAGATTGAGATACTAAAGGCTAGGCTTCTTCAAGTTGAGAAGGAGCGCGACGAGGCTGTTTCCGGTCAAGTTGTAGCCATTGCCGAAAAAGAAGCGGCCGAGCAATCTCATGAGGAAACAAAAGCCAATGTCAGCTCTACCTTATTTGACTTTTATCTGCATAGCGTTCTGGGTCGTGGGAGCCTCTCTTTTCTGGGCCCTGACTATGAGATTACCCTGGCTGAAGTATGGGAGGCCGCAGTTGACATGCTTGGGGGTGCTGGCTATAATGAGGCGGAACTTGAAGAACGCTATCTCGATGAAGAAGCTCGTGCTGCTCTTGCCATAGGAAAAGAACAACTTGCCAGAGCGCGAGCTGAGTCGGCGGGAGATGAATACCCGAAAGAGGAAGCCCCTTCAACTGCCCTTATTCATGTTTCAACTTCGGCTGATGACAACATTATAGGTTCCAGTGCTCATTCTTCGCTTCCTGCCAAAGTTGACACCGGAATGGTGACTACTCCTACTGAGGAAGAGGCTCTGGAAGATATTGGAGCTGAGAATTTCGAGATTGGCCTTTCAAAGCCAATTCTTCCAGGTAACTTTGATGAGGCGAACTCAGCGAATCACTTATTCGATTTAACCGAGTTTGACAAACTTCTTACTTATTACTTAAGCTTTGATGAACCAATGTCTTCTCTTTTCTCGGAGAATACTGATTTTGACTTCTTTTCTTCTGTAGCGGAAGCTCCTAGTGCTGCACACATTTCTTCTTCTTCAGCTGCTGTTCCTCCGCCTTCTCAAGTCACTCCTCTGTCTATTTCTCAACCAGGATCGCAAGAAGAGAAAATAGAAGCCCTCAAAGACTTGGACGATCCGGTTGTTTCGCAAGAGCAAAAGACTGGAGAGCTTGAAGAAGGTGAGAAGACCCCAGAGCCAACTTTTGATGACGTTACAAAGCTTTCTGAATTCTTTACTCCGAGAAGTGAGTCTTCTTCCAAGAGGAAGGGGAAAAGCGCAATGAAGAAGAAGAAGAAGAGCGCTTTGGTTGATGAAGAAAACGTTGAAGAAGATCCAGCTGCTCCTCTTTCTCCTTCTTCCCCGACTCATTCACAGCGGCCTAAGAAACTAATCATTAGGCCGGGTAAAAGCTCCAAAGGTGGGAAGAAGGAGAAATGAGTTTGATTTTATTTTCTCCATTTTGCCCTTTTTTTTCCTTGTATCGACCGGAGATTGTGCGGGTGCCGGTCCCTACTTCTTTTTTGTGATCTGCACAATGTAAAAAAAATTCGTATTGAATAAAATAGCTACTTTACTTGTGCAAATTTTTGTATATGTGAGAATACATTTATTTCCCATTGTAATGTAGAATAAATTATTCTTTATTTTACTTTAATTGATATTGCAGTAAGCTCGTGGTATGATGGTCGAGTGTTGTTTCTATTAATATAGTTATATGCCCCCGTATCACGGCTTACTGCGATATTCCATAGAAACTTGTATTCTTATTTTAGAGAATAATCCTTTCGATTTGAAGAAGTACTATTCTGCTTTAATAGAATACGTTTCGTATTGGAGAAATTTTTACTTTCTCTTTCTTTCTGAAGGGCACTTCAACTTTCCGGGATGATCACTTTCATTTGTTAAAAAGTGGATTTTCCTATGTAGTGAAATGAACTTTCTGAAGAATTTTTTGATTTGTTTAGTGCTTCCTAGGAAGGCTTTGTTTTTTGTGCCTCTGAAGAGGGCTTATGTCTGGTACTTCAAGCATGGTGAAGTGTGCCTCCGAAGAGGTTTTTTGGTCTCCGAAGAGAAGCGATTTTGGTCTCCGAAGAGAAGCGATTTTGGTCTCCGAAGAGAAGCGATTTTGGTCTCCGAAGAGAAGCGATTTTGGTCTCCGAAGAGAAGCGATTTTGGTCTCCGAAGAGAAGCGATTTTGGTCTCCGAAGAGAAGCAATTTTGCATTTCATCACTGGTGAAGTGGGCCTCTGAAGTGGAGCATTTTGCACTTCTACACGGGTGAAATGTGCCTCCGAAGAGGGCTTTTTAGCATTTCAGCACTGGTGAAGTGGGCCTCTGAAGAGGAGCATTTTGCACTTCTACACGGGTGAAATGTGCCTCGGAAGAGGGCTTTTGCCTCGGAAGAGGTCTTGCGATTGCCTGGAAGTTACTTTCTCATGGTTGAATGGATCCACGGGGCGGATGCAAGTTGCTTGATTGGATGTTCGTTTGCACAAACGATCGCAATTAACTAACAAGGGCCCTGTTCCTTCAGCTTGGGAAGATGCCCCTCCGGTGGTTCCACCAATCTTTTTTGATTGAGAAAAGCACTTTCATTTTTTGGCATGCCTCGTTAAAGGGCTTTATCGGCTTCTGGAGAGGAGCCCCGGTGGATTAGTGTGCTAGGAGGGTTGCGTCTCAAAGGTGGTTGGATCCACGGGACGGACGCAAGCTGTCTGATCGGATGCATCACGACCAGTTAGCAAGGGTCCTGTTCCTTCTGCATGGGAAGGTGTCCCTTTTGTGAATCCACCGGCCTTCTTATTGAGAGGCATACCTCCTTTTGGCTGCTTCTATGTTTGCTCATCATCTGCTAATCAGCGATCCTTTATTATTGTTTCCAAGCGCATCTTCCTTTCTTTTGCAAGTAGATTGCTTTATCCGAAGAAGCAGACTTCACTGTTAAGTGGCTCCATAGGGTCAATGCAAGTTACTTGATTGGATGTCTTTTTATATTGACGACCACAATTAGTTAACGAGTGCTTGACACAGTGGCGTCGCCAATTTTTATGTGAAGTTCCTCTAGTATGGGATTTGAGTCTGGAATTTTTGTTGCTTGGAATTTGCTTAATAAGTAATTTGTAAGGGCTCGCTCGGCTTTGCGATGGGTGAGCTTTGCTTTAATGACCTGCAATATTAGATCGACATTTTAGCAATACATTTAGAGTATTTACACATCGAAATATAACAGGCATTTTGTAACAGAAAACACAGAATTCATAGTTTTTCATTATTATATCATACTGATTTCTCAGCGATTTATAGTGCAAAAGTTACACATCCACTATCATTTTACAAATTTAAGCAATGCTGTCAAGTAAAAAATGGATGCTAGTGATGGTAGTTTCAGAATCTTCGGGCTGAATTTTCATTTGCACTAGATTCATAGCCTCGGATTTATATGCCAAAGAAAGTGAAAGATGCCCCAGTCGCAGTTTTGTGGACAATTAGCAGTCGTCCCAACTTCTGCCTGCTGGGTGTGGACCTCCTGTGACAACATTAATGACAAGCTTTTCTGAATCTTGTTCTACAGTGTTGTTGCGAGAATCGGATTGATGGGTAGGACGTTGTTGACCCCGAGTGGATGAGGTTGGATCGACTCCGCTTCTCTTGATGTATTGTTGGAGTTTACCCTGCTCCAGCAATTCTTCAATCACATTTTTCAACTGGCGACATTGGTCAGTGTCATGGCCAGGTTGATTGTGAAATTGGCAGAATTTTCCATTACGCACTGCACCTCTCTTCATCTCAGGTGGCTTAGGATACCTGACAACATCCTTTGTTGCGAAAAAGATATTTCTCGGTGTATCAGTTAAAGGAGTAAAATCTGAAAGATCAAAGCGGCGGAGTTTCTTCTCATTCCCTTGATTCTTTCCTCCATCGTTTTCCCTTTTCTGATTTTCAGAATTTCTTCTGTTAGGAGCAAGATCATTATTGTTGTCCTTAGCAGCTAATACTTTTGCTGAGGCGGAAAGGTTTTCCAGGTGCATGAATTCATCGGCCTTTTTATAGAACTTCTCAATGGAATTTGGTTCCTTCATCCTTAGCCATTTTCCAAATTCACTTGATTTATTGATGGCTCGCACCAAGTAGGTCAGGATCATACGCGGTTCTACATTATCCACTTAGGCTACAGCTATATTGAAACGGCTTAAGAAAGATTTAATTGATTCTCCGGGAGCTTGTTCAAGACTAGAAAGTGACATTATATCCTTAGCTTTTGAAGCATACAATCTGAACTGTTCTTTAAACTTTTGCGTCAAGTCGGAGAATTGATCTATTGACCGAATTGGAAGCTTTGTGAACCAAAGCAAGGCCATGCCTTCCAAGTACACTGGAAAGTATCGACACTTAATCTCGTCTGACGCTCCTGCACCGGCCATATGCCAATCGTACTTGTATAGGAAATGATTAGGGTCACTCGTTCCCCTATAGGCTTGGATAGTAGGAGGTGCAAATTTCCTTGGAAATTCCGCCTTCAGGATCCTTTCAGTAAACGGAGTTCTGCTTGGTGCAAATCCCCAGTCATTCTCATCCTCTTCCCTCTGCATGCTCTCTTTCATGATGCGGCCAACCAATTCGGACAGGTACTCTTTATTGTTCAAAGGCATTTCCGGGCAGGCATCAGTCCTTCCCTCGGAAGCTTGCCTGGGCACATGTTCTCGATAAGTTGGCTGCGGTATAGAACCCTCAGCTTGGAAAGGTGGCATTTCAGGAAGGGTTGTTTGATGGTTTTCTGGTTGACGATTTGCCCCGAGCAGAGCAGTTATTCTATCCATCATCAAAGCGTTTTGAGCTTCAATTTGCTGGTATAATCCAGAAACTGCATCATCCAATTCAGCCCTGGTGACTCCAACGGTGGGAGCTGCTTGGTCTGCTGTTGGGGAAGCGGAAGTCCCTTCATGAGCATTTCTGGATCGGACAGGTCTACCTCTTCTTTCAGGAGCCATGATTTCAGATAAGCTTCTGGTTTTGAAAGAGACTTTCTCAATGAACTGTCTTGAAGCAAAGATGACAATCTTCCTGAGTTCAATTCTCAGTGAAAGCACCAAAATGTTAACGAGTAAAATGTGAACACTAACACCCGGTGTGTGTAGTAGAATTGTGAAAGCACCACCCGTTGGTACGGGAACAGAATATAAGCTGAACATAGCAGAAAACAGTAAAGGAACAACAGATTTATAGTGGTCCGGCCCGTAATTGAGCCTACGTCCACTGTATAGTCTTTTATTACTGATATGATTACAATTTGATACAATACACTCTCAATACAATTCACTTCAATCACTCAAACACTTCGAATTAATGACTCAAACTTTGACGGTGAGATTTGACGAATCCGTGTTGGATATGTAGAATCTAGATCAAGCTTGTTGTAGCCTCTTCGATGTTTGGAGCTTCTCGAGTTTGGGATGAGTTGAGAGTTCGGCAGAGTAACGGCGCTTGAAGAAATGAATGGCCCAAAAAAAGTCCTTTGCTCATTGGAGTTGGAGCTCTATTTATAGGAGTTGATTTTCTGAGCAGAATTCTTGCCAAGTCTTAGGTCGCGTACGACCTAAGTTAGGTCGTAGGTCGCGAACGACCTAAGCTAGGTCGCAGTCTGCCTGCAACTTAAGAAATCAGCTGATGAAGGTGCACTTGGCTTCATTTGAACAAGTGGTAGGTCGGTCTCGACTTAAGGTAGGTTGATTTAGGTAGTGATATTACTAGGTCGCAACATTGCTAGGTCGCAATGCTTCCTGTAGTTCTAGGTCGTAAGTTGCAACTTCTCTTAAGTCGCGAAGTCTCCTAGCAGTTAGGTCGTAGACTCTCTTAGGTCGCAGGCTTCCTTTAACAGTTAGGTCGCTATGTCCTTAGGTCGCAGGGTTCTTAAGATAGTTAGGTCGCTTGCTTTTTAGGTCGCTTGAAGATAGGAGTTAACATCTTTGAACCAATTTTTCTTGATATCTGTGATGATGGTAGCTTGATAGTTATGATCAATGATTGAATGTTGCTGTGGAAAATATTTGAATATGTTTACCTGTGATACATATATGTCTGCATGTCTGGAAACAGAACAAAGCTTGCTTTTGTTCATTCATTCCAGATCTTAAAACTTAGTTTAAAAATTCCAATTTCTCTCTCTGATCTCTGTTAGGCTTAAGTGTTTAAACAAACTTTATTTGTTAATATATAAGCTAAAGATAAAGATTTATTTTATGATAAATAGGGTTGTATATTCTCTGGAATGTGAAATTTTACAATAAAACTCAGAATTGGCCAAATTTTGATTTCAACAATTTAATGTTTCATATATGTATTCTGAATCATCACCAAAATCTAGGATTTTTAAAATTAAAATCATAATTTTTAATACCGTAAAATGGGAAAAATTATGTATTGAACGGAAAATGGGTTTTGGGAAAAATCTGGCGATCGACGATCACTTGGCCTTCGGGGTTTTATCTGAAGGTGGAATAGGGTTTGGTGAGGTATGGAAAAATGGTGGTTGAAATTCTAGTTCACTGTGGCGATCAGGCAGCGTTGAAATAGGGTTTAAGGATAGGAGTTGGTTGTCGATGAAGCTCGAGTTCGTGTGTCGTCAATGGTGGACCGGAATTGTTCACTCCGGTGGCCATCGAAGCCTGAAAGTCAGGCGATGCTTTGACCAGAAGCACGTGACCTCTGATGGTCGAGGGAGGAAGAGCGAGGCGTTTTTCCTATTGGTCGTGTTGGTCCAGTTTCGAGTTAAGTTGCTCGATTTCGATTCGAGGCTCAGGCAAGAGTTTTGGTGGTCGATATGGGTTGCTACGAGGTCAGGCGAAGTGTCGAGGGTGTCGTCGATGGTCGGAGGTGGCTAGTTCCGGCGTACATGTGCATAGACTTTGGCTTGTGTCAATGGGTTTTAGATTTGGAGAAGAGAGGAAGGACTCGAAGTCGTACTCGGGGAAAAGCAGTTTTGGTTCGAGTTCAAGCTCGTGTTGTTTTTGGGTTTACCAGGTTAACACTTGAAAAAAATTTGAAGTTAAGAAAAAAATGTATACGGGTTGATTTTTGGGAAAACTCGAAGAGAGTCTCGGGTACAACTGCATCTAGCTCGGGTTTCACTCGAGTTGCCTGGGGTTCATGTTTTTTTTACAAGTTTTAAAGAGGTTAATTTAATTTAAAGGTTTAAAGTGATTAAATGGTTAATTACTTAAAAGGATTTAATTTATGTGATTCATTAATTAATGTGATTCATTAATTAATGTGATTAATTTAAAGATTTACTATGTGATTAAAGGTTAATTACTTAATAATTAAAGGTTAATTAAATTGTGATAAAAGGTGAATTAATTGATGATTAAAAGTTAATTAATTCGTAATTACTTAATGAAATTAAGGGATAACAAATTATGTGATTAACTTGTAGGTTAATTTAATAAATATGATTAGTTAAGGAATAATTAATTAATTAAGGTAATTAATTAAGAAATAATTAATCTATGAAGGTGATTAAGATTTAATTAATTAATTAATAATTAAGGATTAATTAATTTAAATTAAGGATAATTAATCATTAATTAAAGGAAAATATATAATTATGTGATAGATTGATTATAATCACACTATTAATTCATCTAATCGTTAGATGATTGATTATTATTGAAATGCTTTGAGCAGTCTGATATCCCTGTTTCTGATTGTGATGCTTTGTGATATGAATTACTTTGTGCTGAGCTGTGATTTCTGTTTCTTTGATATATTACTATGTGAATAAGAAACCCTTGGCCCGTAAAACGACACTTGAATTTCGATGCGACAGGGAGTCGGATTCCAGTTGGTTATCCGAAACCCACATCGAATTGTAATAGTGAATCTTTGTGACTGATAAATTTATTTTATCTATGAATCTGTGAATGAAGATAAGCATTATCGATTATACCGCTTATCGATATATCTGTGATGATTGAATGATGTTGCACTACTGTGTGAAACCCCTGGACCACACCTTTACACACACAAATATGGATTTCACGTGGAAATCGGTTAAGTCACAGATGATTTAAATGTAATGTTTTGGAAATTGAAATTTTAATTTCAATTGATTTTGAAAATGGAAATTGGGGTTAAATATGAAAAGCTTTTGAAATGGAATTTTAAAGATAAAAGTTATTTTGAATAACTTAATCGAGTTTTGAAATTTAAATAATTTGATTTAAATTTGAATTCAAGTTTGAAATTGAATTCTATGATTTGAAATTAGGGATTAAAGATGCTGTACAAGTTATATATGGGTTAAACCATTTTAACGGTATTGATTTGGGAATTTGAATTTAATTCAAGGGTTTTAACTCGTGTAAATATAACTGGATTTTTTCGAAATGAAAACTACTTATTTTCAAATAATAATAGCTTTCATTTTAAGAAAGGATTTCCAAATTGTGTTGAACGGTTTCAAGTTTGAAATAGAATTGAAATGTTTTGAAGCTATGAAATGAGTCTTTGATTCAAAGACCAGATGAGTTAATCCAACTTGAAATAGAATTGTTTTGAAAGGCTATGAATGAATCTTTGGAAACTAGTTTTGAAAGCTATAAGTTAAATCTTGACTTAAAGATTTAACGAGTTAATTCAATTGAAATGGAAATTGTTTGGAAATCCATGAATGGATCTTTTTGAATGGGGTAAACTTTGTGAATTGAATATTTTTGTTTAAAAGATTAAAAGTGTGGAAATTGTTTAAACCATTGAAGGTTTTTGAAATGAATCTTTCTGTTTAAAAGATTGGAAATGGTAAATTGTTTTACCATTCGAATGAAAAGTTTTGGGCTTTAAGCTGTGATTTAATTGAGACCCCAGTATCCATATGATTTTTAATTGCGCTCGTTATTCGGTTTAGCCGAGAAAGGACCTTTGTGTCATATAACCCATTCCGAATAGTGATACGACGATATGGATAGCATTTGAAGACCGGTGGTGAAGACCGGGTATTTGCGAGAGCGATAGGATGACCTATCGATTGTCTCTGCACCGAGTAGCGCCTGGTATAGAGATTCCCTAAGTGATGGGAAGTCCGATCGGGATTGTGAATACCCGGATTTGCAAGGGCTTCTTCGGAAGTGCCTTCGGTTCTGTTCGAACCCGGAATAGACTTGTATGGATGTGTGTCTGACATTACACTTTGAGATGTAAAGCTAGTTTCTATCAAATACATTTCTGTTGGTGGCGGAGAATTTATTCTCTTAGCTTAACATCCTTCTCTGAGACGTACGAGCTTAGAGGTTATGTAGTTGATGGTTACTAGTGATACATTCCCAATTTGGTAATGTGGCATACGAAGTGTTGTTGATCATTTGTTGATCAAAGCGTTGCTTTGTGAAAAAGCGTGGCTTTGTGAAAAAGCGTGGCTTTGTGAAAAAGCGTAGCTATGTGGACGAGACTTCGTCGAGCCTCACAACCCGGTAATGGTCGAAACAGGAATGTTGCGACAAAGGTTTTTTAGGGGTAGCGCCCCTAGGGTATGTCATTTCCTTCTGGATAAAAGGTGATATCATGGTATGGAGTCCAGATATTTTACCTATGTTGATGCTGCAAATTTATTATACTTTGTGGTTGTTGCTTTGAGGATCCTCAGATAAAGGTCGGTAACGACCGGGGGATGACATAGCTCGTGTGTTAGTTACCTAGTTACATCTTGGTTAAAGCGTGAGGTAATGTCGGCCTTGTGTTTGCAGAGATCCGGTTAAGTTCTCGGGGCGTCTTTCCAGAGGCATTTCCATTTCGGTGTAAGGAAGTTCTTTTGCCTGACCATTTGTTGGAAATCCAAAGAAACAATATGAACCTTGTACGGTTTTAGTTGTATTACCTGCTATGGAATGTGGCGGTAATCTGCTATTGAACATAGCAGCTATAGTAGGCATACAATAATGGTTGTATGCTAGCTAAGATTAATATCGTACTTTCGAAATGTTCTCACACTATGCACTAGTAATAATATCAAAGGAGTTTTTCCTTTGCGTAGTAAGCATGTTTGACTATCATAAGGAGAAATGTCCTCCAATTCTGCGATTGCATTGTGTGTGTGGCGGGAGGCCTTATGGTAGTTTCATTTTCGAAAAGCATTGTGGATTTCAAATGTTAAACATTATTTTGTGTTTGTTTAAAGATAAACTGTTTTGTTTGCTCATACCAGTCCCATGACTGACCTGGAGTTTATTGTTCCCTTCCTAAACTCTGGGTGCCCACCATTTTCCACACGGGCAGTCTAGAGTTGGGTTTCTCAGATATTCAGGTTTAGTAGATTATCTGGAGCTAGTTCACTTCATCGGAGTGGATGACTGCACCTGCTTATCTTGGTGCATTGGTTGGTGGTTCGAGCTGATGTTGTAGTTGTTGGAGTCATTCTCTTTTGGAGATCATTTGGAGTGATCTCTTTCATTGTTATTATTTCCGCTGTAGCATTGTATCATATCTCTGATATTGTTGTATCTTATTGATATTATTGTTGTATATCATTCTGGATATTGTATTCGTTGGAGTTGTATATGATTCATTTATTTCTTTCTTCCGCTGTGTTGTTATACTTACTGTGTTATAAGCTCCGGTGAACCAGATTCGGCGTTTGAATCTGCAGCATTTTGAGTACAAGTGAAGTACGAGTGCCGATTTTCGAAGGCCGATTTCAGGGTCATTACATCTATCATCAGTATAAATAAGCCAAAATGTTTGAGGATACGAGTATGAGATAGATTCCTTTATCTAACTTTCATTTCGAGGACGAAATGCTTTTAAGTACGGGAGAATGTAACGACCCGTAATTTCGCTACTTCGAAAATGAGTGATTTCGTTTGATTTAAATTTAAAAAGAATTTAAAACTTAAATAAATATGTTGTATATAATAAATAATAATATAGGAGTTATTTATTCTTATAATTACTAATTAAAAAGTATAAATTTGAATTTTAGAACAAATCAGCAAAAGTTAAGTTTTGTTAAAAATAAATAAATGCTTAAATAAATATGTTTAAATATTTATTTGAAAAGATAAATCTTATTATAAACACTTAATAAAGATAGTAGAAGTATATTAAAGGATTTAAAAGTATATTAATAATCGTTTTATAAAAATAACCAAAATTTGTCGCATTTTGTCAGTTTTACAAACACTGTAAAATTAGAGATTTTGATATTATTTAAATATGATTTTATAATATGAATATATATGTTTTAATTTATTTAAAAGAAGTAAAAAGCTCAATTTTAAGTTTGGTTTACATCAATATATAGTTTAACAAAAATGTCAAATTTTGACTATAAAATTTGTCAACAAAAACACCGTTTTCAACCGTAACAAGTTGTCGCAACGTTGAATAAATGTGTTCACTTTATAACCTATATAATAACAACTTTAGAAACTTTTAAATCACATTACATTTAGCACTAAAAGACAAAAAGTTTATATTAGGAAAGTTTGAATAAATATATAAAAAAGTAAAAGGGTGTGATTTGACTAATTTTATTTTATTTTTAAATCTTTATAAACAACATCATTACTTATATCTTATCTTATTAATGAGATGTTATGCATATACATAGGAAAGGAGCTAAATTTTATGTTTAAATATTTATAAACCATAAGAAGATGACACCTCTTTACCTCTTAACACGCTCTTTCATAAACAACATTCCACACATTAAATGCAACTTAAATCAAAGGCTAATCAAGTCCAAAAGTAAACAAGGGTATTAATGTCATTTACCACTAAAATCTCTACTTATAAATACAAGCTCAAATCCCTTTATTTTTTCACTACATTTCATTCTAAAAATTTCTAAACTCCTTCTCTTCCTCCATTCTTCCTTCTACCTCCAAGCCATCACCTCCACATCACCAAAACCTAGCCACACCATCACCTACACCACCACAACCCACGACCAAACATCCCTACCCACTTCCAAAAGCCACGCACCCCCTCCTTCCCACCTACCCAGCACCTACAAGGCCGTACCCCCTCCAAAATCCACACACCCTACCTACCCGAGCCCAAAACCACACGCACTCACCCATACCCGCCACTAAAACCCCCTACCCATCTTAAAACCCCAGCTAACCTCCTACCCGCCTACCCAAAGCTATCTACCCAAGCTACCCTGGCCGTACCCTCCATACTCCTTCCAAAAGGCCACGGCCACACCTATATAAAAAAAAATAAAAGGAAGAAAAGAAAAGGAGAAAGATTGGAAAAGGCAAATTCGAGACGTTTGGAAAAAAATCGCGTTAATTCGAGAAGCACGTTAGCCTACAAAAAATATTGACGGAGTAGATATGAAGGTGAGAAAATTCTCACCGCTATTTAATTTATATTGATTTTTGAGTTGATTTGCTATGATAGATAATCATCGTTTTATGATATGGATGTTTGAATAATTGTTTGAATATTGGATAATCCATAGTAATGTTATGACATTTATCGTACTACACCCGTATTGAATATGTTAATGTCATGTGATTGATTGTATGGTTGTGATGTTAATATGAACATCAAATTTCTATCATTATTGATTAAGTGATCTCTTTGATAAATTAGACCCAATTTTGGTGATATGATATACTTTGGAAAAATAAGTCTCTTTTCCAGTAAAATTGAAATTAAAGTAGAAATAAAAGAGAATGTGAAATTTGAAGTGAAATTGGACTTGAAAAGGATAGTTAAATTGAAATTGAAATTGAGATGAATAGTGAAATTGAAATTGAAATTGAAATTGAAATCGATTTTGAAAATTGAATGTGAGATTTAGGTTGAAATTTAAATTAGAATTGAAATTAGATTTGAAATATAAGTTTTAATTGAGTTTAATTTGAAGTTAGAATTGAAATTTGATTGAAATTGGAATATAAAATTTAATATTAAAATAATAGGAATAAAATAGTATTATAATATGGAAATAGTGAAAATACATTATAAATACTTTAAAATGTGGAAATATTGATTTAAAATGATTTATAATGGTTTTATAAGTAAATAAATTCAATTTGAATAGATTATTTCAAATGTTGAAAAATGAGATAAAAATAGGCGCGTCGCGAAATGGTAGTTCGTGGTTTCGCGCCGAAAAGTTCAAATAAGTGTATAGAGTGGAATATAGCTCAGAATTCTTCGAGATAAGAAAATTCTGGACTATTATATCCATATCTTCTAAACGAAAAAAGAAAATCAAAATTTCGTTAAGTATATTTTGAATTGTGTTCAAATCAATTTCTAGAAAAATCGCGCTAGTGAAGTTAAGTGATCATAACGGGAAATCTGTTTAAATGAACGTTTTTAATTATGGAAAAATATGACACAAATTTGATATATCTATTAAAATGGTTTAGAAGAGATTTGGAGTGGAAAATATGAAATTTCAGATGTTTAAAAGTTGTTGAAATCAAATAAGCTTATATAACACTTTCCGTAGCACTTTTATGCTGCGAATTCTATAACTTTTTGAATATGAGTTTAAACGTGACGATTTTTCCTGGAATCAATTGTGAATGTTTTTAAAAGAATAATTAAGTGTTTAATGATGATTTGGAAGTTTAAATAAATCATTTCTAAAATGAAGATTAATAACTGAGTATGCGGAAACGACTAGTACATTTGTCACGCCTTTGAGATCTGGAAAGATAAAACAAGGTGTTTAACTAAGGTTAGGGATGGAGCAACCAGTGCCCTGAACTTACCTGTCCTTTGTTTTCTTTTCTTAGGCGAGGGGTGGAACAGATCGAAAGGAAAGCCCGGATGCTCTAAAAAGATTGTATTAAGTTTCCAAAATAAAAGGAGATTGGTATTATCCAAAATTTAAGCAATCTCCAAAATAAATGATTTATATGATCCTATGTACTCAAAAATGTTTGCTAAGATTGATTTAGGGTTTATCGTAAATGATGTCTTAAACAACATTGTTTTTTGACCCGCCTAAAAAAGTTAAGGAATTTGGATCGAGAGTTTAGTAAGGAAAATTGAAATATTATCCAAAGCAAACAAAAGAAAGAGATTTCGAAATTATCCAATTTGAAATTTAAGTGGAAAGGGACTTAAATTAATCCTGTATACTCATATTCACTTTTATCGATAATTGGATTTCGAAGGAACAGGGGTCGGATTTGTGTGATTCCTATCCGAAAACCACTTCGAACCAGTTTACGTGTTCGAAGAATGAAGATATTTGAAGACGGAGATATTGAGACGAATAATAACAAGGGACTGCTTGTTGATTAATTGGGGATAAACTACCGATTCACTATATTATTGAAATGGTCTCTTTGTTATGAAAAACCTCAAAACCACAAGGGCTTCTCGCCTAGTAATGGCCGAGGAAAGTACATTCGGTTTTGTTCGGTCCCCGAACGAACTTGTGTGGATGAATGTTTGACCTTGCATTCTAAATCACAATGAGTGATCTCTATAAATGTATATTTGTTTGGTGGTAGAGAAGACACATTCTCTTAGCTTAACACCCTTCTATGAGACATACGAGCTTAGAGGTTATACGTTTGTAGAAATCAGTCATGTGAATTTGGAATGGCAATGTGGCATTCAAAGTGAAAGAAGATGTGCTATGTGGAAAGGTAATCGTAGCCTCGAGCTTCATCAACCGAAAATGTCCGAAACGGGGTTAGATGTGGCAAGGCTAAGTGTGTCATTCCCAATTATGGTATGATCATCCCCTTCTAGATATATTTCTTTCCGCTATGACGTTCGGAATGTAAATTAATGTGGATGTATGCGAAGAGTGCTCTCGGATAATAGTCGGTAACGACCGGGGGATGACATATTCGGTACTACCTAGTTAAAGAGGTAGGCCGGTCTTGTGTTTGTAGAGGGCATATGTTCTGTGCTTCGGGACATCCATCTAGAG
Organism: Allium fistulosum; assembly: GCA_030737815.1. Lineage (NCBI taxonomy): Eukaryota > Viridiplantae > Streptophyta > Magnoliopsida > Asparagales > Amaryllidaceae > Allium > Allium fistulosum. Next base: position 1,081,030,973 of record CM060903.1, read on the forward strand.
GTGTACCCATCGGAAGGTAGTCCCTTCACCTGGTCATTTGTATGGAAATCCATTCTCCAATAAGAACCTACGGTTTTGTTTGTAGAGCCTAGAATGGTGGAATTTAATAATGGTATCAATTTTGACTAAGATTAATAAGTTTATTTGCAAATGGTTTCAAAGGGATGTCATTAGAAATATTATCAAATGTTTTGATATAAAAGTGTTTTAGTTATCATAAGGTAAAACCCATCCGTGTTTATGTATGGACGTGGTCTTATGAGATACTCTTTATTTTCAAAGGATTTTATTTAAAGGCTGAGATATGACACTGTCATTTATTATTGAGTTTTTCTCACGCTGGTTTATCAAGCCTGATCCGGGTATTTTCAATACTCGGGTCAGATCCGATTAGTTTCAAGTTTAGTCGAAGACGGTTGAAGTTTCCAGAGGAGAGCTGGAGATATTCATCTACGTATGGACATATTCTATTATTCGATGTGCTTTGTTTGTGTTTGATGTTTGTCAGCAATTGTAAGGACAGATGTTTATAACTGTTCAAGCTGAAATTAGGTTATGGATGATCCATATGCAAAATCTGCTTTGACCTCTACTCGAATACATATCCTCTCTTCTGAACTTGTATCGCTCACCCAATTTCTAGTGCGGACTTCGATCGGGCTTCTTGATTAGAAACCTCCGTTCTCCTTACATAGCCATAAACTATGATAGAAAACTTTGATTTCCTATTAAGAATCCTCACCAAGTGTTTTCCATGAAGAATCGAGTGATAGATCCTTATTCGAAACAGTGTAAAACACCTCAAAGTCATGTACTCGAATCTTGGATCAAAAACTATATGAAAAGGAGAAATGATTTATGTTCAACTTACATAATTATTTTATTACTTCTCACTAACACCGATTTTATTTTTGATAAAATTATTTATGAAAATATTTCATTAAACTAAACTTAAGTTCAACTTGTATAGTACCCTACTACATCCTAAAAGTATATACAGCTATTTGGTTCACACTTTTTCCATTTTGAATTTATTAAGTAAACTCAAAATCCGAATACCCAATTTTTATTCCAAAATCGCTTTTGAAATGAATCTATATATTTAACCAAAGAAAATGCATACATATAGCCCGAGTAACCACAAAATGATACTAAGGAACTGGGTACTACCAGATAGTACCATATATACCCTAACCAAGAAGGATAATACTTAAGAGAAGTGCTTAACATTTGAACACATATTTTTTCCATTTTTAGTTATTTTCGGGCCACTCAAACTAGTTAACTTAAAAATATTTCTTCTATCTTAAACTACTCTTTTTAAACAATACTTTAAAAATTTCCAAACAAATAGTCTAACAAAATATCCATAACCAACTTGCTTTGGGTTCGTTTGGATTCGAACTTGTTTTGATGGTACAATGATAAAGAGGATAATTTACTAAGTGCACCATAACATTCACCTAAATAAGCATCCGACTGTCACTTAGAAGATTATTCTGATTATCACAAAATAGATCAAGACTCATTTTCTGAACCAATCCAAAGAAAATACTCCTTATTTAAAAATTTCCCTTGTGAAGTATTTATACTTAAAAAAAATATTTTCAAGTAAAATATTACTACCTTTTTCAACAAAACATTTGAAATTTTCTTCAAGACTCCGTGATTTGAATCCTCAAAACCTTTTATTTATAAAATGTTCCTTTAAACAAATCATTTCTCAAATAATGATGCTAAAATATTCTAGCTTTCCTTTAATGAATATCTTTTATAAAAATCCAATTTTAATTCAACATTAGCATCAAATGCCTTATTTAATGTTTCATCCAATTTCTATTTTTAAAAGGAAGATTGCTTATAAAATTCCTAACAACAGCCAATGCTCGAACTGGACGAGCATGACTAAACAAACCCTAAATGATAAAATCAATTAATATTATCATTTCCTAACAAACAAGCACATCAAAAATAACTATACTATTTTTTAAAATCATTCTTGTATATATAAAATATATTCTTGTGTGAATTATTTCATTTACCCATTTAAAACAATATTGTGTCAGTTAGCCTTGTTTAAATGTTTAGGAATTCCTATCGATAATGTGGGCCAGACGCATCGAAAACAAATCGTATACTACTCAACCGATCAAATAACACAATATAAAACATTTTTATATTACTAACAAATACACGCTCTTATTTATATACACTCAAACTCATTCTAGGATGTTACTAACCCTATCTTTAATGAGATTACCCCACTAAAGCAAAGGTTCTCGCTTAACCTTCAGCTTTGATACCATTGTAACAACCTACCTTTTCGCCCCTCAGAAGTTGACCCTAATACATCCATGGTATTCACATGCCGAGCATCCAAGTGCTGGAAAGACATCTTGTTGGGGAAAAAGAAAAGAAGAAGGATGACAAAATCTCACAAAAAACATGATGAGTAATATATAATACTAAGCAAGTCCTTTAAAAAGAAAGAAACTTTAATATACATATATAAATCAAAGTACAACACTAACCCACCATAAGCCTAAAGAGTTATAACAATCTATCCTTACAATTAAGGATAACTACAATAAGAACAAATAATGGGAGATAAAAGAAAATACAAAAGTACGCCTTGGGGGCATCTAGTTTGTCCCCTGAATGGTCAAGTGTCCAGCTAAATCTGGAAAAATATGCTCGGGCTGACCCGAGCATTATAGAAAAACAATGCCTGGGCCAGTCTAGTAAAACCGGCATGAGAAACACAATCAAATGGATTACTTAATGTTATAAAAACCTTTCAAAATAAAGGTATCTCATAAGACCATGCCCCACATAAACACAGACGGTTTTACCTTATGATAACCAAATCATTTTTATAGAGAATCTAGTGATATTATCATAGTGTCCAGGGGGAAAATAAATATAGAAAATAGCTAAAATACTTGCATCTCATATTACAACATAGTTGGGTACAACTAAGTCCATAAAGGCACGTAGTGGAGATTGGATTTTCATCAATGACCGGGCTATCGAGGTACCGTCCGTCGTAGTACACCTCTAGGTAAAATGTACCGAGGTCAACAAGAACTTCTTACACCCCAGTTACTCATAGTCGGCTGCCCATTTAACATGTCATACCATTTTACATCATCTCTCGTGCACCAAGGCTGCAAATAGATGCACCAGACCATAGCCCCGATCTTGCGCGCTTACCAAAATTATAGATATCGACTCTTGATCGAGGAATGATGCTCCTAATAGTAACGAACAACATAGCTCTGTTGCACATCCCCTATTTTAGACATTACCAGGTTGTGAGGATTTTGAGGTCACGATTTACCTTTTCCTCTCTTAGAAATTCCCACTTGGATTGCTAACACTGTCCTCCAAGCAACACTACAGTGCGCCAGTATTCATCCATACAAGTTGTCCAGGATATAGACAAATTAAAGGCACTACTTCTACTACATCCATTTTGGAATCACCTTTAGGTCTAGTAGCAAGAAACACTTACACCTCAAAGAGCTCTCTCTTCGATTCCATCATCTTCAATATCTCTTAAATACGACACTTGAGTTAGATCGAAGTGGGTTTTAGTTAATTGATACTTATCCGAACTCAGTTTCTTCGAACCAACATTCACTAGTTTCCGGTAAACTCAATTTCAGTTCTTTTGGAATTATACAGACAATACATAGGAGCGAGGATCACCTCCTATCCGTTTAAGTGGACGGATCTCCCTATCATTTGTCCTAGGATAATAAAAGGATATTTATATGCATAGTACAACATCATCGAAGATGACTGTGCCATATAACTCACGTATTTCTCCTAGGTATTTTCGGAGTTATATTTTGGTCTAGAATTTATAGTCGATTATTTAACTATTAAATAAACAAACAAGCAAGAATTTAGAGATTTAATTACCAATAGCAACCACTAAGCCTAAAACTAAATCTTTCAATTATTTAAATCTCTTTCCATAATATTTATCAAAATACCCATATACTTATCTCACTGACATAAGTACATTCATAAAACATTTGTGAAAGATTTCTCATTTCCAAATTATTTGAAATGACTTTTTATGTAAATGTTTAAAAAACAAAATATAAATGTAAACAAAAGGACATAAGTTGTCATCTCTTTAGGAACATGAAGTACTTAGATAATAAATGCATGTTTTCCTAAAAAAATGAAGTAGAAACAAGGGGAAAACGTGTAAATGGAGGGAAAGGACAAGAAAAATGATGTGGCAAAAATTTAGGGGAGGTTATGTACTTAGGAGTGAAATGGTAATTTAATTCTTATACTTTGTGTATATACAAATTTTCATAATTTCCTCTCAATTTATCATTCCATTTCCATTATATAAAAAGCTTTCCAAGTTTTCATGAATACTTAAAGGCTTCCAAAAGAAATTCCTAGGTTTAAAAACCTAGTTTATATTGCTTTTCGAACTTTTAAATCCTTGTTTAAAGCTTTATTTCCTCATTTCAATAGTTCTCCTCCACAAAGAAAGTCCACACCCTCCCTAAACCAACTTTGCTATACACCATAAGCCCTAGCCAAACCACTTTTGCATCCATAAGCCAATAAAGTTATAATTTTTAGAAAGGCAAGGCAAAGTTCTAGATTATATTCAAGTTGGAGTGGAAGTTAGCTTGGTTTCTTTGACTTTTAATGAGTAAGGATCTAACACTTGACTAAGTTTTTATAAACTTAAATATATGCTTGATTTGTTGTAAAAATATGATGTTGTGTGGATATAAATTGTGTTGGCTTGGACATATGTGTGTGTGTTTGGATGAGATGACAAATTGTTTGGAATTTGAGAATTGAAATGTCAAGTTAGTTGCAAGTTATAATCCTTACTTGTATATGTTGGTTATGACATGATTTTATGTTGTGATATGGATGTGATGTAATAATGTATGCTATGATGTTGAATAAATGATTATATGCTAAGGAGTTAGAACTTTTCCTAACTTAAGTGACGTGGAATCTCTTGTATAAAAACTATAATCTTTGGTTTTAAAATTTTGCGATATTTCCAAATTTAAAACTTTCTTTAGTTTTCAAGAACATACCTTTATGTTTTAGTAAAGTTTTCCAAGAGCTAATGGTTGGAAAAGACTTAGGAAATAAAATTTCAAGTTTTAAAACTACGAGGCGTATAACAATAGTCGCTATATGTGCAGTTCGAGGAATCAAACTCCTTTTGGAATCTAAAGATATTTTCAGTTAGAAATCTTTTTGGAAAATGTTTTAAAACTTATATTAAGTAACTAAAAAGGTAATTGTAATTTAGTTAATTATTTATTTAACAAATTATTATTTAACTAATTAGTTAAGTAATTAGCACTTAATCATTGGATAATAAAGGTAATTAATACTTAAGTGTTAATCAATTAAGTAAATTTTAGCTAGTTAATTAATTAAAGTTAATTATTATTAAATTGTTTACTATGGGTTAATTATTTTTAATTATTTATTAAAGATTAATTATTTATTATTTATTTATAAAAGGAGTTTAATTAATTATTAATTAATTACTGATTAATTAAATTTAATTAAGATTTTAATTAGGACTTAATTAATATTTAATTATTATTAAATAAGGGTTTAATTTATTATTTAAATTAATAAATAAGGGTTTAAAATCACTTTTTTCTAAAATATCGGTTTTGTTTTAAAAAAAATATTTTTCAAAAATGTATTAAATCAAGGGATTTCTGTGTCGATTACCCTTAAGAAACCTCAAACAAATATGAAACCCGAGTTAATATGGTGAAACATTTATGGAAAGTAAGTCAACCTATAGTTAGCACTAAAAGCCGATGAGTAGGCTGATTCTCTTTCTATGAGATCCAGTATTTATTTCTAGGTAAAGCATAGAGTAAGGTCGAAATATCGGAAATGTGGTAGATATAGGAGGGTTAAACCCTATTAGTATGTCATGTTTAAATTAAATATATGGTTATCCATATGCGAACTCTGTATAATTACCCTAAGTAGCGAATTATCCGCTATTTATAACTTGACCCGTTTTAACTCAGGAATTATGTTGTATATATTAGATTTCCCCGGTGAGGACTCGAATATTGGTTACATGCTTCTAAAAGACCTCGAATTGAGTTAGCCGGGAATTATCACTTAGTTTGGAGACACCGGTTTTGGATAAGTATGATTTATACGAATCGCTCCAAACTAATAATGTTCGTGATAGATCATTATGACGTATGCTATGGAGCTGCACTATTATTCCTAAGGGTGGTTTAAAAATGGAAGATAGTAATTGTTGAATGTTTGTTCAATCCCGGAATAACTTTTATAGATGATTGTTAGCATTGTATTGGTTGCTTGGAGGGCAATGTTAGCATTCCAAGACGGTCAACTAGGAGGGAAGGTAAAAGCATAACCTCAAGCCTCATCACTGGTAAATGACTAAAGTAGGGACGTGCAGTTGGGCTATGTGGCTCGCTTCCATTAGGGTATGATCATCACCAAATCTAGAGCAATATCTTCAGTTTTGTATGCTTCGGGATCCCTTTTATGGTTGTTGATCGCAACCAAATGGTGATCATATTCGGCGCTATCCAAAAAGGGGTAGGGCCAGTCCTGAGTAATAGTGGTGCAATGGGTTGTGGCCTCCCGTACATTTTATCTAGAGGTGCATGGATTTGATGGGTACACCCATACCCTTTCATAGTTGGAATCCATTTCCCAATACGAGCCTTTGGACTTGATTTTATACCTATTATGCTGGAATTTAATTAATGTAACTATTTCGGCTATGATTCCATATTTACTTTAAACCTAGACATTATAATAATATCAGAGGATTTTATATAGAAATTTTTTTGGTTATCGTAAGGTTAAAACCCATCTGTGTTTATGTATGGTGTGGTCTTATAAGATACCATGTTTTTGAAGGATTTTTATAAAGTTAAAATGTATGATTTACTCACACACCAGACCCATGTCTAACTCGGAGATTTATTTCTTTCACTTAATCTCTTAAGTACTCAAATTTTTATGAGTAACCAAGTTGTTAGGTTTCTATGGAGCATTTTGGAAGCAGCATGGAGTAGTAGGTTCCATCATCATCTAGTAGTTATGTTTATTTTCGCTGTGACTATATATTATGTATTAGTATTTGGGTAGGCCGATATAGCTGCCTTTGTTGCGTATAGTACTTGCCGTAACATTGATGTAATATTTTGGAGTGACCATATGTACTATTCTATGATGATGTAATTGTAACTTTGACGTTTTTGAGAAAAATCTGTGTTTGTTTTTTCCCTTGTCTTTTATTTTCTTTACCACACGACCTGTCTTTCGGACACTTAGATGATCGGCACATGAATACCGAGAATGTATTAAGTACCGTCTTTGGGTGTAAGAAAGGCAGATCGCCACACTTGCTATCGGATCTTAGTTCAAGCAAACACCTAGGCCTTGGTTGGGGTCAACTGACTAGAGATAGGTTTAGTACTACCTTAGAATGAGTTTAATATTTGAGAGTGTGTTTCCATGTTATTCTGATCAACATTTATATATTTGGTTCTATGCACTTTTTCCTAGGATAATTTTGTCCATATATTCTAAAGATATCTTACTTTATTCAGGTAGTAAGAATGAGTACGACAAGGGCATGAGGAAAGGGAAACAGTAGCACAACAACCACAAATGGTAGAACCCCAAAAGTTTGAAGGGTAGAATAGTTGTTGAAGCAGTAGCTCCAAGGCAGCTATGAGTAAACTTCGCAACTCTATGCAAGGACTACACAAGTCTAGGAGGAAAATCTTTCAAGGTTATTGAATCCACCACTGAAGTACAAGCTTGGCTACGGTCATGTGAGAAGATTTTCAAAGGTTTGGACATTTCTGATGATCAGAAATGATTCTTGGCATCATGGAAATTGCAAATGGGTGCAGTTGCATGGTGGGATTCTATCACCCTAAATGTTCCAAAAGATGAGTTCTCATAGGCTAGATTCAAAGAAGTATTCGAAGACCAATTCATGCCAGCTGCGGGAAAAACTCAATTATATATAAGTTTCATGGATCTCTAGCAGGAAAACATGTCAGTGGCTTAATATAAGACAAGGTTTAATGAGTTATCTCGTTTTGGGCCTGGACTTATTGATACACCATTAAAGAAAAACCAGATGTTCGTATTGGATATGAGATAAAAATTCCATGAAAAGATGGCTGCAGATGTGAAGGAATCATTGTATATTTGGTAGATATGGCCTTAAGTTATGAAGTGCCTTTGAATAAGAAATCAGTAGCAGCAACACCCAGTGGCGGTACCATTAACTGAATAAAAGAAAGTTTAACCCAAACTGAAAAAAACAAGTTAAGGGAAAACCAGCAGGAGGAAATCAAGGAGACAAATTCAAGGACGTTACATGTTTTAAGTGTAATAAAAAGGGGCACATTTCACCACATTGTCAACAGGTGAAGGCTATCTCTCCAATGGTCCTGAAGATGCTCTGCTATAATTGCCACTAGCCTGGACACATGATTAAGGACTACCCACTATTGAAGAAGGATTTGTAGATTAAGGTTTATGCTATTAAGGACGAGCCCTCAACCTTTGAAGATGATAAAGGGAAGGGAGTCTTGGAAGGTACTTTACTTATAAATGGTATTTTAGTTCACTTTTTGTTTCATACCGGAGGTTCTTATCGTTTTGTCTCTAAAGAATTGGTAGATAGGTTACAACTTATCCCAGAATTTGTAGAAACCCCTATTTGTGTGTCCAACCCCGTAGGTGGCATAACAAATTTATGCTTGAATTGTGAAAGAGTACAAATTGATTTCCGAAAACATCATCTCTTTTGTGACCTATTTATCTTGGATTTTAAGGGGTTTGATATGATATTGGGTATGGATTGGTTGTCGAAATACGGAGTTATTCTAGATTGCGCTAAGAGAAGGGTAGTATTGAAACCTAACTCTGGAAAGGTATTGGAAAAGATAGTTTGTAAGAAGCCTAACAAACGTATAAGTAGTTTCCTTTATTCCTTAGAATCATTCCTGGAAGAGTTAGGATCAATAGAAGTTATTAAAAAATTTCCTGATACCTTTTAGCCGGTTAGTAGTTTGCCTCCCTAACGGGAAATTGAATTTCATATTGATCTTGTTCCCAGTGCGAGACCTGTCACTCAACTCCTACGTAGAATGGCCCCGAGAGAGAAGCAAGAGCTAATAAATCAAACTAATGATTAGTTAAGAAGATGATTGATTAGACAGAGCCATTCGAGTTGGGGATCGGCTGTAGTTTTAATAGCTAAATCCGACGGTTCATTAAGACTGTGCATGGATTATAGGGAATTAAACAAACAGACGATTCAGAATAAATACCCCTTACCTCGCATAGATGTGTTTGACCAACTTTATGGAGCTAAAGTATTCTCCCAATTAGACCTAGCTATGAGTTTTCATCAGTTAAAGTATTCTCCCAATTTTACCCTTAACTGCTTTTAGAAGTCCAAACCTTTTCTTCATGTGGTTGGTTATGCCTTTTGGGCTAACCAACGCACCTACATTTTTCGTTGATCTTATGAATCATGTTCTTAGGAATGTGTTAAATAAGTTCGTGTTGGTTTCATCGAAGACATTCTTATCTACTCAAAAATAGAGGAAGAGCACAAACATCATTTGGAAGTGGTGTTGGAAACATTAAGGAAAAATGTTCTTAAAGCTAAGTTTTCTAACTGCCACTTTTGGCAATCAAAAGTGAGATACCTATGACATATTGTATCGAGTGATGGCATCTCAGTTGATCCAGCTAAGGTAGCTACCATGCAAGATTTCAAGAGACCCAAAAATCCTACATAAGTGAGAAGCTTTTTAGGGTAGCGGGTTACTATAGGAAGTTCATAAAGGATTATTCCAAGATTGCCACTCATCTAACCAATCTGACGAAAAAGGATGTTAAATTCGAGTGGACTTCGAAGTGTGAGGATGCATTCCTCAAGTAAAAAAGAAAGGTTGACCAATTCCCCTATTTTGGCTATTATTGATGAAGGAGAAGGGTTAACTATTTATACCTGCATGTAGAGTTGACTTGGGTGCAGTGTTGACGTAGCATGGGAAGGTTATAGCGTATGCAAGTAGACAGTTAAAGCCTCATGAGAAGAAGTATGCAACGCATAACTTGGAGCTGTTAGCCATAGTATTTGCATTAAAGATATGAAGGCATTACTTGCTAGGTAAGAATTTTTCTTTCCCTCTTTTGTTTATTTTTAATCTTTGAGGATCCTATTTAGTAATTTCCTTCATTAAATAGGTGAAAAGTTCGAGCTCTTCATGGATCATAAGTCCTTGAAGTATCTTTTCACTCAGAAGGATCTAAACTTCAGGCAACAACAATGGTTGGAGTTCCTGGTAGCTTATGACTTAGATATTCTATACACACCAGGAAAAGTGATTGTGGTGGAAGACACTCTTAGTAGGAATGAAGTGTTGGCTCTCTTGGAAGTTAAACCAACTCTTTTGGAAAGGATTTTTAGTAAGTAAAGGGAGGATGAGAATTTAAAGAGTATCATCCAGGATGTTGAGGGTGGGCCATGTTCAAGTTTCGAGTTAGATAACCATGGTATTTTGTGTATGAATGGGAGAATATGCATCCCTAATGTTAATGACCTTAAACAAGAAGTTTTATCGGAATGTCATCAATCCAAATTAAGTATCCATCTAGGTGTTTCAAAGATGCATTGAGCTATAAAGTGGGTTTTTTGGTGGAAGGGGAATGAAGTGGGATATCTCAATCTTTGTCAGCAGACAAAAGGCAATCACCAGAAGACGACTGGTTTACTTCAACTTTGGAAATCCCAAATTGAAAATGGGAGATGATATCAATGGATTTTATCGATGGTTTACCCAGAGCCAGAAAGGGAATGGTTATCGTGGATCGGCTAACAAAGAGTGCTCATTATATTTTGTGAAGCCAACAAAGACTGCGGTTTCTTTGGCCAAAACTTATACGAGGGAGATTTTTCGATTGCATGGGGTTCCACTAAACATTATAAGTGATCGAGATCCCATCTTTACAAGTCAGTTTTAGGAGGCATTACAAGTAGCTTTAGGACAAAGCTAAGTTTGAGCACGGCATACCACCCCCAAACCAATGGATAAATGGAGAGAGTGAATCAGATTCTAGAAGATCTTTTGAGGGTGTGTATTCTGGATTTTGGAGGATCATGGGAAGATCATCTTAATTTGGTAGAATTCTCCTACAGTAATAGTTATCAAGCAAGTATAGGCATGGCACCATACGAGGCTCTCTATAGGTGTCCTTGCAAGTCACCTGCATGTTGGGTTGAGACTGGAGATAGTCTAGTACTTGGACCAGACATGATCCGAGAAGCTACAGAAAAAGTTGCGTTGATCAAAAGAAGGATGAAAGAAGTTCAGGATCGACAAAAGAGTTATGTAGATAGAAGGAGAAGATATTTGGAGTTTGAATTCGGAGACTCCGTATTTGTAAAGTTTGCTCTAGTTAGAGGAGTTGTTTGATTCAGAAGGGTTGGGAAGTTGATACCTAGGTATATTGGACCTTTTAAGATCAGTGAAAGGATTAGACCACTCACCTTCAGGGTTGACTTACTAGAAAGGTTGTCAGGGGTCATAATGTTTTCCACTTGTCATATTTTAGAAAATTTGTTCATGACGCTTCGTTGATTGTAGAATCGTCGGTTCAAGATGATTTGGAGATAGAACCGAACTTGAAAGTGATTAGACATCTAATACATTTTATAGATCAGGATAAGAAGAGATTGTGTGATAAAGTGGTGAAGATAGTAAAGGTTCAGTGGAGTGAGGATCCCCGAGATTGTACTTGGGAGACGGTGGATCATATGACGGAAGCCTATCCAGAATTGATGTTGGGATAGCCATTGTTTGTATGTATAGTGTATACATTATTGTGTTATGGATGTTTAGTGTAGGAACTCTGTATAGATTTCATGATATATAATATCTGACATTTTGAGTTGTTATGAGTTATCTCTTTGTTTGCTAATTTCGGAATGAAATTCTTTTAACGTGGGAGAGTGTAACACATAGGATTTAATCACTTTAATTATGGATATTTAAATAATTGTTATTAATTAATTAATGGATTTTATAACTCAAATAAACTCCTTTTAAATAATAACCAATGATGGTGAAATAGTTTTCAAAATTTTGTTACAAAAATAATCATTTCAAAGAAAAATAAAAATTGTGCCCCAAAATTGTTTTCCGAATTTTCGACATTTAGCGGTCAAAAAGTTGTCGAAATACGTTGTGCACATTTATGCAACACATTTATGCAACACATATACAAACTTTTATAAATGAGTTAGGATTTTTAATATTTATTAACTTAAGAAACATATAGTATATGATATGAATTTTTATGTAAATTTTTAAAAAACAAAATATAAATGTAAATAAAAGAACATAAGTTGTCATCTTTGTAGAAACATGAAGTACTTAGATAATAAATGCATGTTTGCTTGGATAATGAAGGGAAACAAGGTAAAAATGTGTAAATGGAGGGAGGGGACAAGAAAAATGATGTAGCAAAAATACAGGGGAGGCTATATATTTAGGGGTGAAATGGTAATTTAATTCTTGTACTTTGTATATATACAAAGTTTCATAATTTCGTCTCATTTTATCATTCCATTTCCATTTCATAAAAACCTTTCCTAGTTTTCATGAATACTTAATGGCTTCCAAAAGAAATTCCTAAGTTTAAAAACCTAGTTTATATTGCTTTTTAAACTTCTAAATCCTTGTTTAAAGCTTTCTTTCCTCATTTCAACACCTCTCCTCCACAAAGAAAGTCCACACCCTCCCTAAACCACCTTGGCCATACACCATAAGCCCTATTCAAATCACTTTTGCACCCATAAGCCCACAAAGTTATCATTTTTATAAAGGCAAGGCAAAGTTCTAGGTTTTATTTAAGTTGGAATGGAAGTTAACTTAGTTTCATCGACTTTTGGTGAGTATAGATCTAACACTTAACTAAGTTTTATAAACTTAAATATTTGCTTGATTTGTTGTAAAAATATGATGTTGTTTGGATATAAATTGTGTTGGCTTGCATATATGTGTGTATGTGTTTGGATGAGATGACAAATAGTTTAGAATTTGAGAATTGAAATGTCAAGTTAGTTGCAAGTTATAATCCTTACTGTTATATGTTGGTTATGACATGATTTTATGCTGTGATATGGATGTGATGCAATTATGTATGCTATGATGTTAAATAAATGAATGTATGCTAAGAAAGTTAGCACTTTTCCTAACTTAAGTGACGTGGAATCTCTTGTCTAAAAACTATAATCTTTTGTTTTAAAATTTCAATATATTTCTGAATTTAAAACTTGCTTTAGTTTTCAAGAACATACCTTTATGTTGTAGTAAAGTTTTCCAAGAGTTAAAGTTTGGAGAACCTTAGAAAATAAAATTTCAAGTTTTAGAATTATGGGTTGTATAGTCATAGTAACTATATGTGGAGTTCGAGGAATCGAACTCTTTTTGGAATCTAAAAATATTTTCACTTAGATATATTTTTGGAAAATGTTTTAAAACTTATATTAAGTAACTAAAAAGGGAATTATTATTTAATTAATTATTTACTTAATAAATGATTAATTAATTAATTAATAAGTGCTTAATCATTGGTTAATAAAGATAATTAATACTTAAGTGTAAATCATTTAAGTTAATTTTAATTAGTTAATCAATTAAAGTTAATTATTATTTAGTTAATAATTAAGGTTTAATTATTTATTAAAGATTAATTATTAATTAATTATTCATAAAATGAGTTTAATTAATTATTATTTAATTACCGATTAATTAAATTTAATTAAGATTTTAATTAGGACTTAATTAAGATTTAACTATATTTAATAAGGGTTTAATTTATTATTTAAATTAATAAACAAGGGTTTAAAATCACTTTGTTTTTAACATATCTGTTTTGTTTAAGCTGTTTTTCTTTTTCAAAATTGGTTTAAATGATGGGATTTCTGTGTCGATTACCCTTAAGTAACATCAAACAAATATGAATCTCGAGTTAATGTGGTGACACAATTATGGGAAGTAAGTCGTCCCATAGTTATCACTAAAAACCGATGAGTATGCTGACCCTCTTTCTATGAGATCTAGTATTTATTTCTAGCTGAGGGATAGAGTAAGGTTGAAATATCGGAAATGTGATAGATATGGGAGGTTTAATTCCTATTAATATGCCATGTTTAAATTAAGTATATTGTTATTAATATGCAAACTCTGTATAATTACCCTAAGTAGCGAATTAACTGCTATTTATAAATTGACCTGTTTTAACTCAGGAAATATGTTGTGTATATTAGAGTTCCCCGGTGAGGACTCAAATACTGGTTACATACTTCCAAAAGAACCGAAATTGAGTTAGCTAGGAATTATCGCTTAATTTGGAGACACCAGTTTTGGATAAGTATGATTTATCCGAACTACTCCAAACTAATAACGTTCGTGATAGATCATTATAAAGTATGCTATGGAGTTTTACTGTTCTTCCTTAGGGTGATTCCAAAATGGAAGATAGTAATAGTAATTGTTGAATGTTTGTTTGATCCTGGAACAACTTGTATGGATGAATGCTAGCATTGTATTGGTTGCTTGGAGGGCAGTGTTAGCATTCTAAGGTGGTCCACTAAGAAGGATGGTAAAGCGTGACCTCAAGCTTCACAACAAGTAAATGACTAAAGTAGGAACGTGCAACAGGGCTATGTGGGTCGCTTCTATTAGGGTATGATCATTACCAAATCTAGAGTGATATCTTCGTTTTATATGTACTTTGGGATCTCTTTTATGGTTGTTAATCGCAACCAAGTGGTGACCATATTCGGCGCTACCCAATAAAGGATAGGGCTGGGCCTAAGTAGCAACGGTGCAATGCATTATGGCCTCCCATACATTTTTTCTAAAGGTGTACGGATTCGATGGGTATCTATTATGCCCGCCATTATCAAAGAGGAATTCAATCTCAAGCTAAGGATCAAAGCTAGGAAGGATTAATCAACAAAAACACTCAAATTCCTTATCATATCTAAGGTGAATAATAATTTTATACCATCTCTATTTTATTCTATGATTATATGTTTTTGGATTTATGACTGAATTCATTTTTATGATGATATGGATGATGATATGCTTGAACTATATTATGTTTGATTTATTTTAATTCATTCACATATGATTTCGTACGGTTTTGTTGTAAAACTGAAAGTTTATGATTTCCGAATGCCATGGAAAACTTTTATGTTAAGCAAAACATGATTTTGAAGATGGGTTTCAATTTTCATAATTTTCCGATTTGTAGAAAATTTATTATGAATTTCTAAAGGAAAATATGATATAATTGGGTTTAAAATTTATTTTGAGTATTTCAGGAAGAAATTGGGTCTGAAATTTTGATATATTTGATTACATGATGAACTTTAATTTCTGTGATATTTGGGGATTTTTCCCAATTAATTTGCTAGGGAAAATAAATTATTTTAAAAGAGGGACTTTTCTGCAAATGTTGGATTAGTTAAATAGAAGGGCATAAACATTATAATTTCTTTGATTTAGATCTGAGAAATGAGGTAGTTTTATTTGTAAAGCATTTGAAAAGTTTTGAGGCAACCAATCAAAGGATTACAAATAGGTAAGTTGTTATAAAGCAATTACTAAAAGTTGCTAAATTTCAACCTATAACTCATAAAAGTTGGTTCTGCCTTTAATAGCAGTACCTTTTGACTCCATTGATTTCGCTCCATCCCAATCGAAACCTACACATGGTCGAAACCAATACACAAGGTATCACTTAGATGGTACGTAGGGGATTGGAAGGAAGGCGAAAGCTATGGTGTCGAAACGAATGCTTCCGAAGGGGTCGAAACCTTGTTTAGTTTTCAAAAGTTATGTATTTGCTTTTTTTTACTAAAAGCTTTCGACATAGTTAAAACATATGCTTTCGAGAAGATTTTTTAAATAGCTTTCGAAGAAGGTTGCTATACTATGTAAAAAATTGGCTTTCGAAGGGGTGCATTTTCCTTAAATAAGAGCTTTCGAAAGGGTCGGTTTCAACCAAGTCGAAACCCCGTCGCTAATTTTACCTTTCGACTGCATGGAAGCCAGCAATGCTTTCAACAAGTTATTCTTGTTTTCGTTTAAGTTAAGCCTTTTTCCTAAATGCTTTCGGAAGGCGGTTTCGACTTTATCCTTTGAAGTTTCAATTTAAAGGTTGTTGCTTTCGACTAGGTGGTTCCGACACCATCAACATTTTCCCCAAAACAATTTTATAGTTGGTTTCGAAAAGGGATACTTTCATACATAACCATTTTGACCTGAAGAATGTTTTAAAGATTAAACCCAATGCTTTCGAAAGGGGTATTTTCATTTATTTTGAAGCAATGTTTTAAAGGATGTTATGATACCATCGAAAGCTATATTTGGTTTCGAAAGAGATGTTTTTTTATTTCAAAACACAATCCCAATCTCAATTTAAAGGAATAACCATGGCATGAATAAACAAAGGATTTTGAAATGAAGAAGTTTCCATGTTTAACCAGGTTATATAAGCATAGAAGGTAATAAACCACAAGTATTGGTATAAATTGTTGATATATGTACTTCTTCATTCACATTGTTATTAACCCATAACTATATTTTGGGGAAGGGCAAAATAACCAGCTAGGTTGACCCAGTAGTGAATATAATTTAAGAAATGTTAAAATCTAAATTAAAGATATTGACAAGGCCAATAGGTTCGCAGTTAGCCCATGAAAACTGTGTATAATAAGAGATATTGGAAGGGGCCAATAGGTTCATAGTTAGCCCATGAAAATTATGATTTGATACTGGTAGAGGCCAGTAGGTTTGTAGTTAGCCCATGAAAACTATATCAGGATTAAGATATTGACAGTCAGTCAATAGGTTCCTAGTTAGCCTATGAAAACAAGGATAAGAGAAAAGATATTGGAGTTACCAATAGGTTCTTTGTGATCCTATGACAACTATGAAATCGGACAGATAGCCCATAAGCATTTAATAGGTTAATAGTAACCCTTAAAACTATAATTGAGACAGATAGTCAAAATGAATGGGATGAGTAATCTAGATTTGGTTTACTTGTTTTTCATATCATCAAAATATTTTGAAATACTATGTTTTTAACCATTGTGGATGCAGGAGCATAGCATATGGTTTTATAAATGTTTTAGGATACTAGTAATGGGAAAACCCATTCCGCTAAACGGCGTGGTCTCACTAGCTATCCAATTAATTTGAGATGGTAGGTTATTATTTATACCAGGCTTTATGTCTGACTCAAAGTTTTTGTTTTCCCCTTAAACTCTCGGGTACTCAATTGATTTTGAGTAGGTTGAGAGTTAAGGTTTCCAGGTGTTCTTTTAGACGAATAAAGCTTTCGAAGATGTGCAGGAGGCAAGCTTGTTATTAGAGTTCTTTTATTTCCGCTGTGTGTTTTGATTGTAAAGGGAAATTGTTTAGTGCATTATTATATACTCTGATCAACCAAGGGGGAATCTTCATATGTCGCTCTTAGCGTATTTTGTACTAACTATATTTTATCTGAACGTGGTATGCGAACTGGGATTATGTAATATATTTAAAGTATCTTGAAATGGAATGTGGAATGTGTTTGTTGTTTAATTTTTTTTATATTCTTGTGTTACTGTGTATCATTGTATCTAATATCGCCGTATTTGGTCGCCAAGGATTAATAACTATGGGTGACTGCAGCATCCATAGCCATTAGTTTTGGGCCTCCAAGTAGGGGGATGTTATAGTTATTATCAAGATGCTAATATAAAGTTTCAAGAGTTCAAGAATGAAGACTCATGAGTATTGAAAAGTTCATGATTTCAAGATATTCTAGATAAGTTATAGAATCATAGAATTTTTGTTAAAACCTTGATAGCACTCTCTCTCTCTCTCTCTCTTTCAAATAATTTTTGAATATTTTTTCAAATATTCTGGTTTTCAAAATTATCTTTTCGAACATCTATTAAAAATATTTCTCAAAATGATTTCTTAACCTTTTATATTTACAAAGATATTATATTAAGTTTTCAAGTATTTTTTAACCAATTATTATTTTGGTATTTTAGTTTATATCTTTCTTATGTTTATTTTTGATATTTATATTTTGATTTTACATATTGACTTATAATTTATAACTATATTGATTATTTACATTATATCAAGTATTCTTATTAAATCTTTCAAAATTATTTTATAAGGTTTATTAATTTTTAATATGAATAAAATGTGTATAAACTATGTTTAAATGTTTGTACCAAGTTGTAAAATATTTTACAAAACTTAATATTTTCAAAACAATTTTTATTAAATAATCTTTCAAAATACAAAGGGATATGTCGACATATCCTTTGCAAGTTTGTCGACATACTAGCAGTATTTTTCAAAATTCAAATTTGAATGGAAGTTTCTTTTCGTCGTATCTCTTCATGAATGGACATGATCGTTGTTTTCCTATATATACCAGACTTCCAAATGAATTTTTAATAATTGCTTTCTTGTTTTTCTCTTCTCTTTTCACTCTCTTGATTTCTAAAGCAATTTCTATCGAAACTCTGCCGAAATTCAACTAGAATCAAATTCTATCTTTACTGGTTTGATTCTTTTTCATATACTCTCTGATTTCTCTCATCTCTCTCAAGATCAAGTGCTATTCAAGAGTTATAGGATCAATTGTAATCAAGTTCGAAGAACTGAGTTTATAAACTCTATCAAATCATACTGTTATACTATGTGGTGTGCTTGGTATCCCTGAAATCCAAATAGGTATGATTGTAGCCTGATTAAATCAATTGGGTGTGCTTAATAGCCTATAATCATAATGGGTATGCTTCTGGCCAGAAAATCAAGCGGCACTACCCAGAGGCCGGGATTCGGGTGGGTATGTCTCATAACCTTGAAATCGAGATTGTATTTGCATTTACTAGTGAAAAGAAATCTGTACATGGAATTGTACGGGACTTGATCATTGGTAACTATGAACCAATATAAAATCCTAGCGTGTTCTTTCCTTTTATACTTTACTGCATTTACTTTTATCTATACTTTGATTCTATGATTGTTTCTGTGATAACTATTCAAAGTAAAATCTTAAAGATTTTGAATAATATTCATATAATCCATTAAACACTATTCACCCTACTTTAATGTTAATTTAGCCTTAAGATCCCTATTCCACCGACTCACAATGACCGTTGTTTCCTTATATATGCTAAACTTCCAAACAAATTTTTATCATCTACTTTCTTATTCTTCTCTCCTCTTTCCACTCTCTCATTTTCTAAATCAAAATATACCCAAACTCCACCAAAATTAAACCAACCAGAATCAAATGCAATCATCATTAATTTGGTTCTCCTTCATCTACTCTACGATTTCTTTCATCTCTCTCACTCAAACCATGATTAAAGTGCTATTTAAGAGTTATAGGATCAATTGTAATCAAGAACAAAGATCTAAGTCAATAAACTCTATCAAATCATACTGCGATACTTGTGGGTCTGACTATACCCCATAAAATCAATTAAGTGTGATTGCAGCCTGTAAAATCAATTGGGTGTGCCTAGTATCCCTTAAATCTAATGGGTTTGCTTGTAGCCTGGAAAACAAGTAACTCTACCCAGAGGTCGGGATGCTGGAGGGTGTGTCTCGTAGCCTTGAAATTGGGATTGTATTTGTATGTTAACCCACTTTTTGGCAAGGTCGAGATATCAAGGAATTAGCAAAGAATCAATGATTACTTCTTCCGAATATTAGTTGTATACCGCAGGTTCACTATGGACATCGATGAATTTTGTCCAAGTCCAAATCAAGTTAGAATTGATATGACACGACGATCAAAGAGGAGGAAGCCAAAGTTGCAAGTTTCAAGTCAATCGGACTTCATATGCTCAAGTTATGATCGATACAAATTTCAGGAATCAACCTCGCTCGGGTGTCGCTTAGCACACCTCACTCGGGTGTCGCTTAGCACACCTCACTCGGGTGTCGCTTAGCACACCTCACCCGGGTGTCGCTTGACACACCTCACCCCAGTATCATTCGGCACACCTAACTCTAATGTCGTTCGGCATACCTCCACTCCAAGACCGTTCGACATACCTCCACTCCAATGCCGTTCGGCACACCTAACTCTAATGTCGTTCGGCATACCTCCACTCCAAGACCGTTCGGCATACCTCCACTCCAATGCCGTTCGGCACACCTCACTCTAATGTTGTTCGGCATACCTCCACTCCAAGACCGTTCGGCATACCTCACCCCAGTATCATTCAGCATACCTCCACTCCAAGACCGTTCGGCATACCTCACCCCAGTATCATTCGGCATACCTCCACTCCAAGACCGTTCGGCATACCTCCACTCCAATGCCGTTCGGCACACCTCACTCTAATGTCGTTCGGCATACCTCCACTCCAAGACCGTTCGGCACACCTCACCCCAGTATCGTTCGGCATCTGGAAACGTTCGGCATGATGGAGGTTCGGCACTAAGGATCGCTCGGCTTTGCACCTCGTACCTCCATACCTCAGTACCTCGCACCTCCATACCTCAGTACCTCGCACCTCCATACCTCAGTACCTCGCACCTCCATACCTCGGTACCTCGCACCTCCCAATGATCGGCATTCAGCGTTCGGCATCCATGGTTCGGCATATGGAGACCACTCCATTTGGGCTGAGGTACTCGGCTACCAGGCCCACCAGGGAAGTCCAACCCATCTTTGTCTATAAATAGAGAGGCAGGGGCACAGTAAAAGGGGATCCTCTCTCCTACACTCTAACTTTCTATTTCCTAAGGCTAAGGCTATCCTACCGGTTTGTAACTGTAATTGATTCGAACATCAATAAAAAGGAAATTTCTAGAGTGGACGTAGGCCGGAGTCAGCCGAACCACTATAAATTCTTTGTCTTTACTGCTTTCATTTTAATTTCTGTTATTCTTCATATTAACATCCTCTACATACATTCTATCTGTGAGCGGTGATTGTTATTTGGTACTTTCATTTGCATTTGGGGGTTAGCCACCAATTTTGGCGCTAACACTTTGGTGCTCTCACTGAGAACGCAAACACTTGGGAATTTTGGAGCTAGGAACTTGGATTCTAGAAAGCAATGGCCAAGCCATCAACTAGGAAGCAAGCGACAGGAAGGAGCAATCAGGAAGGGAGTCAAGAAGCTTCCTTTGGAGCTGGAGAGGGCCGAGCCTCGATCTACATCACTCAAAACGAGATGGAGGCAATGATGGACTCGATTCACGAAAGATTGATGAAGAGCCAACAAGAAGTGATGCAGAGCTTCTTTGAACAGATGAGAACAGCCGGAGCACAGAACTTAGGACCGGCTGCAGTTGCTGCCAATATGGGGCAGGAGACTAGAGCTACAGAGAACGCTGAAGGTCAGAACCAAGAACAGAATGCAGTGCCCGAAGGCAATCAACAAGGGCTTGGGGGCAGACCCTCAGGATCTGACATTGGAAGACCCACGGACGGAGCTCAGCAGGCTAGAGCTAACGCCAACATTAATGAACCACATGAAGAATATTACCCAGAATACCCTTCGAGACCTGGGGGGTAGGATAGAGGCATGTTGAGGGGACAACCCCTTGATGGAGATGAAAGGATGGCTGGATTAGTGCGGCGAATAATGAGAGGAGGATTATCAAGCGGAGGCTTAGAGGATGTCAGTCGGAGCCCGTTCACTCCGAATATCAGGAATGCGAGGAATCCTCCAAAGTTTAAATTACCCACGCTGGATACTTATGACGGAAAGTCAGACCCGACCATGCACATTACCAGATACATCAGGCATATGGAAGAGCTGGGGGCATCCGAGGAAGTGATGGCACAATGCTTCCCTTTATTTTTATCAGATTTGGCTGCGCTTTGGTTCAGACAACTAGAGACTGGATCAATCGGGACATGGGGTGAGCTAGTGGAATGCTTCATGAGACAGTTTAGGGTCCATGTGACGCGACCCAAGAGTGTGATGACTTTAGCCTCGATAAAGCAAAGGACCGGAGAGTCCATAAAAGGTTTTCTATTGCGATTCAATGCAACGGTGGCTTCTGTAGATCGCCCGGATCCATCAATGATTTTGATGGTGGCTGTAGCAGGAATTGCAGAAGGCACCGAATTCAAAGATTCTCTGACCAGAGACCCACCGCAAGATCTAGGAGAGTTTTATCATGAAGCTGAAAAATTCATTCGACTAGAGGAATCACGAGCCGAGAGGCAGGAAATAAACACTACACGAAGCGAACGAACCGCAGAAGGACAGTCTGGAGCAGACAAAGGAAAGAGAAAGCAGGACGATGCACAGGACGGTCCTGATAAACGGAAGAAATTCCGGGAACCCAGATTCAGGCAATACACCGGTTTGACGGCAAGCCTGGAACGAATTTACACTGAAACTCGGGGGCAGCTCCCTTATCGAAAGCCGCCGAGAAGAGATCCCACAGAGCGGGAACGCAGAACTAGAAAATATTGCCTATTCCATGAGCTGGATGGGCACACGACCGATGAATGCCGCCACCTAAAGGATGAGGTGGAAGAACATGCTAGGAGTGGTAGATTGCCACAATATGTCAGAGAACCGGCAGCAGCGGTAAGGCCTGAACAGCCACCGCCTCCACGTAACAGGAACGATCCAGGATCGGGATCACGACTCGTCATCAACTGATCATGATGGCAAGGGCCAAGTTCAAGATATGAACTCTGGTCAATCACTTTTCTTAGATTTGCTTTCAAAATAAGACGGCTATTCCACTCACTCATGTATGGGAACCAGAGAGATCCCTAGGCATGCTCTGAGATGGTATAGACCGTTCAGCCCGGAGAGGCGTTGTTTAGTTTTTCTCTGATGTTTGAGATTGAACATCTAGGGTCTGAATTTAATAAATAAACTTGAATTTCCTGAATAAGCCTTTGACCGGAGAGTTAAAGGACGAATATTACGTACTGATACAAAATGATGATCGCTTTATGACCCTACCCGGAGAGACGGGGTCCGGAGTGCAAGAAGTGAGTCGCTTCACCGAAAAGCGACAGGATCGACTCACTTGAGCGCTGTTTCCCCCTTCACCGGAGAGTGACGGGATGGGATCTAGCAAGAGCCCGAAGAGGCTATGATCGGCTTAAAGATTTTGGCCATGACATCGCTTAATGTTCAGAAACGCTGAACCGGAGTGCAGGAAGTGAGTCGCTTCGCCGGAGAGCGACAGAATCGACTTGCTTAAGCGCTGTTTCCCCTTCACCGAAGAGTGATAGGATGGGATCCAGCAAGGGCCCGGAGAGGCTATGATCGGCCGACGATTTAGGCTAAGATATCGCTTAATGTTCAGACACACTGAACCAGAGTGAAAGAAGTGAGTCGCTTCGCCGAAAAGCGACAGGATCGGCTCACTCAACGTTGTTTCCCCTTCACCGGAGAGTGACAGGATGGGATCCAGCAAGAGCCCGAAGAGGCTATGATCGGTTTAGAACAACCAAGACATCGCTATATGCCCTAATTGGGGCCGGAGTGCAAGGGATAGAAAGCAACGCCGGAGTGCAACATGATCTTTCTATTCAATCGTTAAGTCTGGAATGGACTTAGCAAGGGTCCGGAGTGACCATCGATAGTTCAGAGAGGCTATAGAATTTGGTTACTGACTTCCGTAAGTGGAAGTAGATACTGATTCGGCTTCGAACAGCCATAAATCTGATTGACATTACTAAAGAAATAAATAGAACATAAGCTCACTGCATTCGATCTGAAGCTATTCAAAACACGCCTTTTACCAAAAGGCATGTTTTGGGGGGCAAAGTGTTAACCCACTTTTTGGCAAGGTCGAGATATCAAGGAATTAGCAAAGAATCAATGATTACTTGTTCCGAATATTAGTTGTATACCGCAGGTTCACTATGGACATCGATGAATTTTGTCCAAGTCCAAATCAAGTTAGAATTGATATGACACGACGATCAAAGAGGAGGAAGCCAAAGTTGCAAGTTTCAAGTCAATCGGACTTCATATGCTCAAGTTATGATCGATACAAATTTCAGGAATCAACCTCGCTTGGGTGTCGCTTAGCACACCTCATTCGGGTGTCCCTTAGCACACCTCACTCGGGTGTCGCTTAGCACACCTCACCCGGGTGTCGCTTGACACACCTCACCCCAGTATCGTTCGGCACACCTAACTCTAATGTCGTTCGGCATACCTCCACTCCAAGACCGTTCGGCATACCTCCACTCCAATGCCGTTCGACACACCTAACTCTAATGTCGTTCGGCATACCTCCACTCCAAGACCGTTCGGCATACCTCCACTCCAATGCCGTTCGGCACACCTCACTCTAATGTCGTTCGGCATACCTCCACTCCAAGACCGTTCGGCATACCTCACCCCAGTATCATTCGGCATACCTCCACTCCAAGACCGTTCGGCATACCTCCACTCCAATGCCGTTCGGCACACCTCACTCTAATGTCGTTCGGCATACCTCCACTCCAAGACCGTTCGGCACACCTCACCCCAGTATCATTCGGCATCTGGAAACGTTCGGCATGATGGAGGTTCGGCACTATGGATCGCTCGGCTTTGCACCTCGGACCTCCATACCTCAGTACCTCGCACCTCCATACCTCAGTACCTCGCACCTCCATACCTCGGTACCTCGCACCTCCCAACGATCGGCATTCAGCGTTCGGCATCCATGGTTCGGCATATGGAGACCACTCCATTTGGGCTGAGGTACTCGGCTACCAGGCCCACCAGGGAAGTTCAACCCATCTTTGTCTATAAATAGAGAGGCAGGGGCACAGTAAAAGGGGATCCTCTCTCCTACACTCTAACTTTCTATTTCCTAAGGCTAAGGCTATCCTACCGGTTTGTAACTGTAATTGATTCGAACATCAATAAAAAGGAAATTTCTAGAGTGGACGTAGGCCGGAGTCAGCCGAACCACTATAAATTCTTTGTCTTTACTGCTTTCATTTTAATTTCTGTTATTCTTCATATTAACATCCTCTACATACATTCTATATGTGAGCGGTGATTGTTATTTGGTGCTTTCATTTGCATTTGGGGGTTAGTGACCAATTTTGGCGCTAACATTGTATTTACTAGTTGAAAAGAAATCCGTACAAGGAATTGTGTGGGATTGGATGTTGGGTAACTCCAAACCAGTATAAAATCCTATTGTGTTTTTTCCTTTTTTACTTTTGCTGCATTTACTTTTATTTGCACTTTGATTCTGTGATTATTTCTATGACTGTTAATTACATCATTCCAAGTAGAATCTTAAAGAATTTGAAAAATATTCATACAATCAATTAAAAACTATTCACCCCCTTTAGTGATAATTTAGCCTTAAGATCCCTATTCTGCTGACTCACACTTGGTATCGGAGCATTGGTTTTCAAAGCATTCATCATTTGATTTTTGAAAATTTTTAAATGGCTACTAACGCGGGTAATAGTATTTTTAATAACACTGTTGATACACTTGTTATAACTCATTTGTCGAAGGACAATCTACCGCCAGACCTCCACTTTTTAATGCCAGTAAATACACATGTTGGTCATGTAGAATGAAAATTTATCACAGTCAATTTGTTTAGACACTTGGAATATGACACAAATTGAGTACATTGAACCCGAGACTTATTTTGCACAGTGGACTGCTGATCAAAAAGCAGTTGCACAAAGTAACTCTAAGGGTATGAATATATTATTTTGTTAACTAGATGGAGATGAATTTAATAGAGTATATATATGTAAGTCTGAATTGGAAATTTGGAAAACTTTACAATTTACACATATAGGCACTAGTAAGGTTAAATAGACTAAAATTTCCATGTGAACAAACCAGTTTCAATTATTCAAAATGAGTCCAATTGAGTCCATATCTTATATGAATAGTAGATTCCAAGATATAGTACACTCACTTATTTCACTAGGTATAAGTTTTTCTAAGGAGGATAAGTTAGAAAAATCCTCAATTCACTTACTCTTGAATGTGATCAAAAGACTCTTGCAATCGAAAAGGCTAATGACATTACCACTCTAGAAATTGAAGAGTTAATTGGTAATTTAATGTCTTTTGAAGCATAAATGCATGGCGGGAAAGAAAGCAAAGCAATAGAGAAGAAACCTATAGCTTTTAATGCAATGACGAATAATCTAGATTCAAACAGCGATGACGATGAAGAAATTGCTTTCATGAAAATGAATTTCATGAAGATCTCTAAAATATAGGAAGTTGAACAATTTCAAAAGAAATGACAACAAAAATCCAAGAAGCGAAAGTGGAAGCAGAAATGACATTAGATGTTATAACTGCGATGAACCTGACCATTTAAAACAACACTGTCCGCATCTTGATAAACTGAAAACTACACCAAACAATGATTCATCAGAAAACAGAGAAGATCCTATACTACAACATTAGACGATTCAGACGCATCCTCAAGTGATAATGAATCAGATACAAATTGCTAACATTTGCTTCACAGCAATACATAATTCAAAACAAAATGGTGAAGTGGATTAGAAAAAGGTATGCTTTTAATATATCATAAGTTTTAATTTCTTGAATGAATTTTTTTGGTTGCTTTATTGGTCGTTAGGAATATCCTGTAGATTAATAATAACATTGGTTGAATATTATATGATTATATTTTAAAGTTAAATATTTTATATATTTTAATAATATAATATAGTATTAAATATATTTAAAATAATTTTTCTAAAAATAGAATAACTATAAATTGATATATATAATCAAATAGGATATAGTTAAATAAAAATCATTTTTAAAAAATCAGACATGTATGTCGACAAACATCCCGGACATATGTCGACATACTTAGGCAGATTTTGAATTTCAATATCAAATTCAAAATTTGAATTTCCCTCCACCTTATAACCAATTCATATGGTCTAAAAATATGTATCTTGATCATAGAACATGTCCATTAATTCTCTATGTATTTATTCTATCTTCGTCCATTCATTTTTCACTTTCATTTTCAATTCAAGAACCATAAACTCTCTTATCTCCTCAAACTACTCTTCAATGTCATCCTCAAACAATACAAAGGCAACTATAAAGCTTTCTAAGAAAATAAAAGAATATTTTTTTAATGATCAAGAGGCCATGCAAGACAATATTGAGTATATATCTTGTAGAAAAGTCTTCCCTGGAAGATTTGTTATTTTTAAAGATTTTTCTACATATGATCTTTTTAATATTTGTTTGCAAAATGAAATTCTTGGTTTAATCGATGCTTCTAAAAATGATTTTGTTCGTTATCCAAAAGTTGTGAAGATGTTTTATGCAAATTTAAAAGGAAATTTTTATGATGTAAGAGAAGGAGAAGTTTAGAGTAGTGTCAAGAGGACACAAATTATTTTAAAATGCGAACATTTGGGTCACATTCTTGGTTGCAAATCTAGTGGAATGGACTTTTCAACTTTTTAAATTGCTTTTCAAAACGCGAAGTAATCCATGATATTTTTTAAAGTGATGATGATTTTGAATTTAGAAAAAAATGCATCCAAAAGCAAGAATTTTAAGCCTTCTTTTGCAACAAAGTATCACTCCTAGAACTGGTAATTATAATAACCCGACATAAAAAGTTTTCAAAGCCCTTTTCGCCAATTATGGTCAATACGACATAAATTGGTCTCAAATCATTTTGGATGAACTTTTTCCTAAAAATCTTTCTAAACATGAAAACACATTATTTCATGGTGTATATCTTACTCGTATTTTCAATTATTTTGGCGTTGACGTTAAAAGAGAGGAAACAATTCCTCGAAAAATATTTGACAAGGCCAACGTTTCTCTTATGCATATTTCATCCTTTTTCGAGCCTTATGAAATGCTTGCGGAAAAGGAATAATGGTTGGCCTAGGAAGAGGAGCGAGAAATAAGAGAAGGGGAGGAAGAGAAAGTGGAAGGAGAGGAAATGGTAGTCAAGGATGAAGAACAAGAAGAGGAGGAGGATACTTCCTTGGAAAGTATCAATATGCCACATAATCCATTCAATAAAGATCTTCTCAAAAATCAAGAGAAAATCATTCACAACTAAAGAAAGTTTAAGAAATCATTCTGAAAGAGATTTATCTCAATTTCCAACAAAATGGATAAATTCTTTGGAAAGATCATTTGCAAACTTGTTGGTTCTTCTTCATCTTCATCCATATCTTTCTAGTTGTTTGTTTAAGCTATCTTTGTATTTGGATTTTCTAGTTTTAAGTTTATGTTAAATCTCATGTATCTT
Source organism: Allium fistulosum (assembly GCA_030737815.1). Lineage (NCBI taxonomy): Eukaryota > Viridiplantae > Streptophyta > Magnoliopsida > Asparagales > Amaryllidaceae > Allium > Allium fistulosum. The sequence continues at coordinate 1,081,059,352 of CM060903.1, forward strand.
TTTTATTCTTTGTACTCATTCTTGTTATCAATGAAAAATTTATCTCTTGCTGTTATACATTGGAAATTATTTTTGGAATGTCATACAAATATAATAGTATAGGCCAAAACAAAAGAATGGTAAAATAAAGTAGTTTTGAAAAATGTATTGCATATTTCGACATATAAAAATTATGTATATCGACATATAACGGTCAGTTTTCAAAAAAAATTAAATAGCTTCCCCACATCAAAAATTTTGCGAAAACCTTGAATAAAATCTTGAATCATTTAAGATCATTCTTTCCTTAATCCTAAGAAACCAAAGGTACTTAGAATTGAGTCAAATGCAGATGATCAAGGAGCAAGAAAGGCATTTCAATGCAATTCGGTGGATGATTTCTGCCTTGAACAAAGAGGAACCAACCACCAATCCAGAGTGTACAATCAACAAAGATGATGAAGATTGAGATGCCATCAAAGCAGATCCTATTTTTGGCACTGATAGATGGGTTGAAGTTTCTCGATTTGATTGTATATAAATAATGATACTTGATTTGATTGGTTTGATTTGTGTGGATTTGTTTGAATGGTGTGTGACATTAACTTTGTTGGATTGGATATATTTAGATTGATTATGAATATTTCATGATTATCTAATTTTATGTATCACTAATTTTTCTATTCAACCATTCTCATCATCATTATATATAATCCATAAATATACACACCAATTAGTAATTTATTTAGGTGGTGTTAGTGTTAGAATTAGAGTAAGAGTTAGTGTTAGAGTTATAGTTTTAAGTGATTATATTTGTTGATGACAAAGGGGAGAAATATATATAATCTAGGCATATATTAAGGGGGATTTTTATAACCCCAATGGAGTTATATTATATTTTATATAAAGAGTTATCATCATCAAAAAGGGGGAGATAATTAGCACCTTAGGTTTTGGTTTCGACGATAACAACTATAGAACACTATGTAAAGTATAGATACTAATGTTTTTTCAAGATATATATAATATATAGTGCAGGATATTAGACATGTGTTAATTAGGAAGACTTCACTGTACCAAGAGTAGATTTAAGATGCTGATATAGAGTTTCAAAAGTTGGAGAATGAAGACTCATGAGTATTGAAGATTTCAAGATATTCAAGATAAGTTATAAAATCGTGGAATTTATGTTAAAACCATGAAAGCACTTTCCTAATCTCTCTCTCTCCCCTTCTCTAATTTTGTTTTAAATTGTTTTTCAAATATCCTGATTTTAAAATAATCTTTTCAAAATATTTCTCAAAATGATATTCAATCCCTTATGCTAATAAAGATAATATTTTTAAGTTTATATATATATATTGAATTTTTGTTTACACTTTATTATGTATAATATATTATTTGCATTATATTGAATACTCTTATTAAATTTTTCAAAATTATTTTATAAAGTTTTATTGAGTTATATTTTGATGAAAATGTGTATAAACTATATTTAAATGATTCTACAAAGTATCAAATTATTTTACAAAGCAACGGATTTTCAAAATAATATTTTGAAAGTTTTTTTTAATTTTGTGAAAGATATGTCGACATATCCAATCCCTTTATGTCGACATAGTGGCCGTACCTTTCAAAATTCAAATATGAATGGAAGTGTCTTTTCATTGTATCTCTTCATGAATGGACATGCCATTGTTTCTCTACAATACCGGACTTCCAAACGAATTTTTATCATCTACTTTCTTATTCTTCCCTCCTCTTTCCAATCGCTCATTTTATAAATAAAAATATACGCAAACTTTATAGAAATTCAACCAGAATCAAATTCAGTCATCACTAGTTTGGTTCTCCTTCATCTACTCTCTAATTCCTTTTATCTCACTCACTCAAACCAAGATCAAAATGCTATTGAAGAGTTATAGTATCAATTATAATCAAGATCAAAGATCTAAGTCTGTAAACCTCTATCAAATCATACTACGATACGTGTGGGTGTGATTGTAGCCCATAAAATCAAATAGGTGTGATTGCAGCCTGTAAAATCAATTGGATGTGCTTAGTTGCCCGTAAATCTAATGGTTGTGCTTGTAGCTCGAAAATCAAGTGACTCTACCCAAAGGTCGGGATTCTGGTGGGTGTGTCTTGTAGCCTTGAAATCGAGATTGTATTTGCGTTGAATATTTGAAAAGAAATCCGTACAAGGAATTGTGTGGGACATGAAGTAGGGTAACTCCAAACTAGTATAAAATCCTGGTATGTTCTTTCTTTTTTACTTTTACTACATTTACTTTTATCTGCACCTGATTCTATGATTGTTTCCACTATAGTTAATTATATTATTCCAAGTAGAATCTTAAAGAATTTGAAAAATATTCATATAATTAATTAAACACTATCCACCCCCCTCTAGTGTTAATTTAGCCTTAAGATCCCCTATTCCATTGATGTTCGCCTTGGGAGGATTAAGGCCTTAGCGAGACCCCGTGGGGTTTGCATAGAAGGATCTGGCTTATTTTCTTCTAGGCGCCCTTTCCGACACCCAAGGGTTAGTGTTGAGGCCCGTGGCATTTGCACGAAAGCACCCGGCCTATTTGCTTGAGGGTGCCCTTCCGACACCTAGGGGTTGGAGTTGAGGCCCATGGGGTTTGCATGGAAGGAACCTATTTGTTTGCAGGCGCCATTTCTGACACCCAAGGGTTGGAGTTGAGGCCCGTGGGGTATGCATGGAAGGACCTGGCTTATTCGTTTACGGGCGCCCTTTTCGACGCTAGGGGTTAAAATGAAGCTCACCTTATTTGCTTGTGGGCACACTAGAGATGTTGGACCTCGGAAATACTATCATGGCATTGCACTAATTTATCATGTGCCTATCTCGACAACAGTGTCTCGTCCCGTCGGGTAGAGGAGCAGCATGGGCGAAGGTAATTGGACCATTGCGGTCGCCATCCAGCTCGTCGATGCACCCTAGGAGGCAAGAGTTATATCTTAGGTTTGCCTACCATAGCGGGTCGGGTAGCACCGGGACGACCTACAGGTCGTTAGGCATCCCTGGTGTGCCTAGACGGAGTGGATGCACAGTAATCCACCTTCATTGAGTGCGTCCTTCTATCAAGAAGGGAAGCGATAGCTCACATCTTCCCTTGACAGGATGTGAGCTATCATCGGACCGGGTGAATGAGCATGTAAGATCTCATCCCTATCCCAGTATCCCGAACTTGCGTGGCTGGCATTATCTTGGCAAAGAGAGATGACCTTCCATTGATCCCTGCAAAAAGAAACGATTACACCCCAAGGTCTTATTTATGGAGCACTTTCGTTATATAAAGTAAGCCCGTAAGTGTTCTGGGCTCCAGGTCTGGGACGCATTGGTCCCCTTGGGGCGAGATAGACGATATGTACTGTTACCTAGCACAAAATTGATAACATGTGGTCCTTCCAAATTTGGGCCGACCACCCCATCGGCGCGGGACCTTATAGTTTGAAAATACGTGACGTAAAACCAAGTTGTTGATGGTGAACTTTTGGAGCTTCGCCCATGCATTTTAATGTTTTGCAGCTTTTCACTTAGAAGCCTCGGTGCAGATTTCTGCTTCGACTCTCTGCCCATCAATTGTGTCCAGGACGATTCTGAGGAGCTTATAATTTTGCTCACAGTCGTAGGTCACCTCAAAGTGACGGGACGTCCACCTCAATTGGTAGCATGGCCTTGTGCCCATATGAAAGGGAGAAGGGTGTGTGGCCGATCGAAGTTTGGGCGGAGGTGCGATACGACCACAGTACAAGAGGTAGCTCCTCTACCCAATTTCCTTTCACTTTGGCAAGCCATTTCTTGAGAGTAAACTTGATGGTTTGATTGGCTGCATCAACCTGTCCATTGGCCCATAGGTGAGCAACCGAGGATAAGCTCTTTCCTATTCCATTTCTATCGTAGAACTCTTGGAACATCATGCTTTCGGACTAGGTCCCGTTGTCCATAATAATTTTCTTTGAGACGCTGAGGGGGCAGACGATGTTCTTGATAATGAAGTTGAGAGCCTTTAGAGCCATGACATCGGTCAAAGGTTCCCTTTAATTAATTTGGTGAAATAATCTATGGCTCCGATTGCATGGTTGTATCTGCCTTTGGTGTTTGGGAACTTCCCGATCAGATTGATCCCCCATCTATGAAATGACAAGGGGAATGCTATGGACAGCAGAGGGGCCGAGGAAGCCCTAGGGACATTCTAGAATCGCTGGCACTGGTCGCATTTCTTCACACGGTTCATAGAATCCTTTACTTTGGTGGGCCAGTAGTACCCCTACCGAGTGGCCCTTTTTGCTAGAATTTGCCCCTCGATGTGATCTTCGCAGAAGCTCTCGTGCAACTTCTCAAAAATCTGGGCGGCTTCATCTTCGGACATACAATGTTGTAGTGGGGTTAAGTATCCTCACTTGTTAAGTTTCCCTTCGATGATCGTGTAATGCGGTGAACGATGCAAAGTTTTTCTAACCTCGTTAAGGTTGTTTGGTAGCTGATTATTCATGATATTCTTGTATATGGTCGTCATCCAATTTCCTTTGGAAGGCTGATCAATTTCCATGATGGCCGCCCCTAGCTCGAAGACGGGAGTGCTACGAGTGTCTATGGTACCCATGAGAGAGTTCTCCTAGATCGCTTGTTGCTAATTGGTCCGCCTTACCATTTCGCTCCCTGGGGATTTGTTTTGGTCGAAATTTCCAAAGGCTTTAGTAAGTCTGCGGGCTTTAGTGACATAAAGTGCCAGAACCTTTCCCTTTGTCAAAAAGTGGTCATTCATTTGGTTGACGACGATTGCAGAGTCACTATAGGCATGTAGTGATTCCATGTGAAGTTCTTTCGCCATCTTTAGGCCAGCCAAGTAGGCTTCATATTCGACCTCGTTGTTTGTGGCCTTGAAGGTAAGTCGGATGGCCAAGCAGAGCTCTTTCCCCTTGCGAGTAACTAGGACCATTCCTGCTCCCGCCCCCTTCTCGTTGGATGCACCATCCATATACAGTCGGCAAGTTCATTTCGAGGGGTTCTCCTTCTCTCCTTTGTCACCCGAGTCGAAACATTCAGCTATGAAATCAGTTACCACTTGTCCGTTGAATGATGGTCGCAGGAGAAAACGGATGTGGTGTTGGCTCAGCTCGACGGTCCATTTGAGCAGCCTCCCTGCTGTGTCGGGGCGACTCAGGATCTATCTAAGTGGTTGGTTGGTTAGAACTTTGTTAGGATGAACTTGGAAATACGGTCACAATTTCCAAGCCGCCATCACAAGGTAGAAGAATAATTTTTTGGTCCTCTTGTACCTTATCTCAGGTCTGGTCAATCGCTTGCTTACATAGTAAATTGGCCGCTGCACCTTTTCCTCTTCCCTGACGATTGCGGCGCTGATTGCATAGTTGGTGATCGCCAGGTACAGGAAAGATCCTCCCTAACAACAGTATTGACAGAATTGGAGGGGCGGCTAAGTGGTGCTTTAAGTCTTCGAAGGCCTTGGTGCATTCATTATCCCAGGCAAAGGTCTTCCATTTCGTGATGAGGTCGAAGAAAGGCAGGCACCCATCTGTAGCCTTTGAAACAAAATGACTTAGAGCGACCACTATCCCCTTGAGGCTCTATACCCGCTTCACCGTTCTGGGAACATGCATTCCTTGTATAGCCCGAATCTTGTTCGGGTTAGCCTCGATTCCTTTAGCGCTCACAACATACCCCAAGAATCGACTGGATCAGACCGCAAATGAGCACTTTTGGAGACAGATTCATGTTGTACTTTCTCGGGATGCTGAAAGTTTAAGCTAGGTTGGGTATATGGTCGTCGGCCTTCTCCGATTTCACCAACATCTCATCGACGTACACTTACATCGAACTACCTAGTTGTTCTTAAAACATCCAGTTGACTAAACGTTGATAGGTTGCTCCTGCATTTCTCAATCCAAAAGGCATAACCAAGTAATAATACATCCCGGTGTTGGTTATAACAGAGGTGCATTCTTGATCAAGGCCATGTATGTCGATATGGTTATAACCCGCATAGGCATCCATGAAAGTGAGGAGTTTGTGCCCGCTAGTTGCATCCACGAGTTGGTCGATGCTGGGGCAGAGGAAGCTGTCCTTTGGACACGCTTTGTTAAGATCTGAAAAGCCAATGCATGTCCTCCATGAACTATTTGGTTTGCGGACTAAGACTGGGTTCGTGACCCAAACAGGGTAGTCTTCCTCCCTTATGAAGCTATTAGTGTGCAGCTTCTCTACTTCTTCTTTTAATGCCTTGTACCTTTCAAGGTTTAAGGGTCTTCACTTTTGTAGGATGGTTGTTGCTTTTGGGTCAATGTTTAGTGCATGGCAAATTATACAAGGATCGATGCTGGTCATATCGGTGTGCCCCCAAGCGAAGACATCTTTGTTTTGTCTGAGAAATTATATCAGACCTTCCGTGGCCTTCAGACTAAGCTCGGTCCCAATCTGAATGACTTTGTTGGGATCGCTTTAGATGACGGATATGTATTCCGGGGGGTTGTTGGTCCCCCATCTGTGGATTTAGTGGGCCGTCTTCAATAATTGTGTTTGCCTCTACGTCACACTAATCCAATGTGTAGATCATGCGTTCTGATGTGCACATAAATGTGCATATTTTTACTTTCATATTTAATCTTATTAAATTAAATAAATGAACATATTGGGTGTTTTAACATGTTGAAACCAAAATTTAAATTATTTTATAATCGTCATTTATTCATCTCATATAGGGCAAAATGATCATTTTTTTGCATACATTAATTTGAGAATATTTATTTGCATATTTTATTTTTATTTGTAGGAAAATTGGATGAAAATTACAAGATGCTTCATGAAGAAATGTGCATGCACAAGAGAAAGAAACAAATGAAGATGTAAATAATTCATTTCATGTATCATGGAGGACCCCACCTACCCACTTACCATGATGTACAATTAGGAGCTAATGCACATGCTAAAAGGCCATTAAAGTTACATGTACACTTAATGGAGGATTAATTCATGCTAATAATAACTCAGTGGCCATACTTCCTCAAGAGTAGTTTGGGCAGTTCTCAAAAATATGGATTAGGGTTTCATACATGTATAAGTATCCCTTATGTTCATGTGATTAGCCTCTCTCTTGCTCTTAGCCTCCTTAGTTTAGGATAAAAATAAAATAAAGCTCTCTTTTCTTTCTTTTCATGGCTACTTAGCCATTTCCTTTCATATAATTTTTTATATGAAATTTTAGTTCATTCTCTTTTTATTTACATGCTCTTTTCCTTTCATGTTAGTGATTTGTTTTATTTTACGCAAGTACCTAGCTATTATTTCATTTTGCTCTCATTTTCTTCTTGTTTTTATTTCATGTTGCAATCTACATTTGTTGATATGATAACAAATATGAGAAGCTAAACCCCTTCAATTTAGGGGTAAAGAAGCTCTCTTAATCATATAGATTCAATATTTTGATCATTTATGTTCTCTTTTTGTGCTTAATGTAAATGTTTGAATGGGTTAATTTGTTGTTTTAGCTTTAAATTTGATAGCCTATATTGTTGACACCAAATAGGCAATGCTTAACAAACAACAAACACAAATTACCTCTTCATCTACATATGATGTTGGTAATGAAGTGATTTTAAAATCAAAATTTGATGGCCTATATTTTTAATCAATAGTTAATATGTCATGTTTAGAATAGATTTTATTTTCAAGTTCATTGACAATTTTCATGAGAGTTAAAAGTGTTTTAGTGGTTGTGTTATAGTTTGATGGTTTATATTGAGCTAATTAATAGCAAAAATATTCCATACTTATGATAAGCACATCAACTAATTTCACTAATAACCAAAAGAGAGATCGTAATTTCATTCTGTTGAATTATGTAATCTTGAGAAGGACATTGCCTCTAAATTGCTTTCTACTCTCGTATTTTTATCACTTTTAATTTTTGTTAGTTCTTAGAATTTTTTTTAGCTTAACACACTTTCAAATATTGGTTTAATTTGATTAAATAGAAATTTAAAAATCTAAACAATTCCCTACGGATCGACCCGTACTCGCTACGTACTAGCATTGTATGTTGTGCACTTGCGGTTATTTTTAATTTAAATTTGATCAGTTATTTTCCAATCTGATGGATATTTAGCCGGTTTAAACAAGTTTTTGGTGTCATTGTCGGGGAAATGGATTTCATTTTTATTTTCTATTCTTCGAATTATTTTCGTCTGATTTTATCGTGTGTTTGTTTTGTGTGTTCATTTGCATTAAAAAAAAATATTCGTGTTGTGTGTGGTCTTTTATTTGCATTTGGATTTGTATGATTGTTGTTGTTTTAGTTTCCTTCTCATTTGCATTTCCATATATATAAAAAAATACACAAAATTTAAAAAAAAAATATTTCAGTTTTTATTTTACAATTTTTGCTTTCTTTTTACAAAGCTTCACCTTCATTTACAAAAACTTCCCCACTGTCAAACTTACTGCTCCACAAAGCATTCTATACTCTTCACTATCTCACTACTGTCTACACCACATTACCAAACTGTGCCACCATCAATTGATCTCCCTGACCTCCACAGTAAAACTTCCACTGTCTTGCCAAAAAAAACTGCATCATCAACACCCATCTAACTCCTGTCCACAAACTGTCACACTTCTGCAAAACTGAACCCAAACTGCCACTGGCATTCACATTACACCTTACAGTGCCACAAACCACCCTCTGCTCCAACATCACAACACAACAACTCCAACATTAACAAACAACTACCGGACATCCTTCCTCAGACATCGACCAATATAACCACTACTTCACCATACTACACTTCTGTTCATCAGCTGTTCATCATCTCAAATACAACAACCATAACATAACCAACCATCATCTCCCCTTCTTCAATCAATACTGCCAAATCTACCATAGTCTTCCACTTACTTCACCGAACCACAACAACTCTTCCACAGCATCCTACCTGATCACAACCCATTACAGCCAACTCCAGTACATCCTTGCACTCCCATCCAACCTGCACACTTCTATGCAGCAACAAGAAACCTACTCGCCTCCTCCAACCGCAAACAATCGCGACAATCACAGTGACTTCGATTCACCCTCGAAATCCGTCGAAACCCAAATCCACGAGAAATCCCCAATCACAGTGGTTGGGACTTCCTCCTCAGCCTCACCAACCTCTGTCATTCATTCTTTCAACTCTCAATACTCCTCCTTTCTGCCATCACCTGAAATAGCCTTCATTGACCCCAGCAAATCACCGCCTCGACTCATGATCTCCTCCAACCACCAGCCGAACAAATACCCAAATCGCGGAATCCCCATCCCAGTCATCGAACTCGCGACAATCCAGCACCATGAACGGCAGCAAATTTGAAATTCATGTTTGATTTTGAAGAAAGAATCAAAATTTAATTTGAAAAAAAGGAGATTCACGGCTTAATTTGATAAAGGAGAAAAAGTGATTCGTATAAATAAACTTAAATGCCGTAGTCTTGGTTTGGGCCGGGCTAGTTTGTGAAGTTAATTTTAAATTTCATTTGAAAAAAAATTGTTCCATAAATCTTATTCCATAATTTTCATGTTCCATGAAATAAACATGAATTGCTACTTTTAACCACTTCGCTTGCTTGCTTATATAAAAAAATTACCGCTTTAAAATAGTTCGGTAATAATTCTGCACACTCTGGTATTGTGCCCTTTATCCCTTGTTTTCCGTTTGCATTATTGGTTGCTTGCATTTGCATATATATATATATATATATATATATATATATATATAATTTTAAAAATCCAAAAAATTATTTAAATTTTTTTTCATTCGTAGTTGTATTGTTAATACACGTTTAATTTCAGTTTTGCATTTCATACTAGAATTTGCTAATAATAACGGTTAGACATCGATAACGCTTAATTGTATATTGACCAGTTGTCCTCTTTCGACAATTTAATTTCTTGGTGTCTAGGCTATGGCAGAGCAATAATCATTTATAAATATTACGGTGATCCGTAAATATTATTGTGGTTGTTTCTCTAAAGGTACTGAAACCTTCGGCTGCATTGCTACGGTGAGTCGTGCTGCACTGATAAATCCTGTCCATTACCTGGCCGAGAACTATCTTGTTGATTTAAGACAAAGTGTGATTATACAATTTTGTGTTAGGAGCTACATAGGATAGATAATTTGTAATTAAAACCTTGCATTCATTTAGTTGCATTAGTTTATGCATATTTTTGAAAAAAAAATTTCAAAATCAAAAACTAAAAAAAATTGTAAATATTTCTTAACTTAGTTTTTTTAATCCTTTCTTTTGAAATTTTTCAATCAAAATCAAAAATGCAAAAAAAATTAGTTTGTTTTTTTTAGAAAAGCAAAAATCCAATATATATATATATATAACCTTTTCAAAAAAAATTGAAAATGCTAAAAAAACAAAACAAAAATCAACTTTTCCTTTTTAAATAAATTCCTTTTGGTAAATAGTTATCCTTTATAAAAAATCCAAAAAAAAAAACATTCTTGAAAATGTCTGATTTCCTACTTACATGAATTTTACGATAGTTGTGAAAATCAATATAATCCATATAATTTCACTCCAAGTTCTTATGGATATTTTAACAACAATTATTGTATAAGCAATTCGAATTTTGAACCACAAAATTTTAAAAATGATGACAACCCCTCAAATCTTGAAAATAGCATTGAAATGATTTCATCTTTACGTGAACTCTCTACACAACAAAATCAAAGGATAAATGATTTGTGTAATTCATATTTGTGCAATAACTCAAGTCAAAGTTTTCAAGATGATCAAAATTAGAATTCACTCCAAAATTCAAATGATTTCGAATATAAATCATGCCGATTCAATTTCGAACTTCACAATGTGTTTCAAAGTCAAAATGAAAATGGAAACAACTTTTTAAACGATTTTAGCAATGGGAATAATCTCGACCACGATACGATTGATAATTTTTGTGCTCAACAAGTTCAAATCGAAAATTATCAATTTAATAATTATAAATTGGATTTTTTGAGCAAATGAACGAGATTTACAATGATTACACGGATTTGTTGTTTGAAACATATATGCAACAATGTGAGTAACAAAATCAAATCCCAACGTGTGACGAGTCAAATAATAATCCATCTTTACCACAATTAACCATTTTCAAATAACAACTTTTGAAACTGAAAATGATGATCTTGAAGTTGTTGAAAATTTGGTAATTGAGTTGGATTTCAATTCTTTTGAGGGTAGGAAACTCGACTTAAAATTTGATCTTCCTTTTCCCGATTTTGAAAATTTGAATACAACTTTGGATTTTGAACTTGATATATGCAATGAAGTTATTGATAATCCAACAAAGGAATACGAATTTAATGAACACGAATTCTTTGGACTTTTCGAATATGAGTTGTTGAATTTCGAAAGGGAAGATTTAGATCACCATTTTGATTTTGAGTTTAATAAGTTTGAAGAATTTGTCGATGAAGCTTGACTTTCAAATTGGTGGAAATAAATTTGAACTTCAACCAATTGTTCTATCCACCCCAAAAATCATCGAAAATAAAACAACTCGTACGATTTTTAATAAAAGGACATTCGTTTTTCCAAATCAACATTCAACTCCGAAATCTTTTATGGTTTGGTTTTCTGGGCTTAAGTTGTGTCTCTCATACTTGACGAGACAAATGAATTGGTCTTTTAAAGACCGTTTCATTTACTCTTTAACCGTATATTTTCTAATGTCATGTAAATAATAACCATTTTCATGTAAATATAGATCATTTTTTTTTTTTCATTTCACTTAGGTTGACTGTGGGAACACAATCAAAATCAAGTGTGGGGAGGGGGGAGTCTCGTCTTCATTTTTAATTTTTCATGGTAATTTTTAATTTTTTATGGTTTATTTTCACATTTTCTTTCCAAAATTAAAAAAAATTGTCAAAAAAAAAATTAAAATCATTTTGGTTTATTTTTAAAGAAACACTATAGGATAAATATACGGTTTTGGTTAATTAAATTGAAATTTTTGAAAAGTTATTTTTCCTAACAAAAAATAAAAATAAAGTTTGATTACAAATAATGATGGTTTAACTAGTATATAGGAAGGTTCATACGTGTTAATTATGAAGTATATCCTACGTGAAAATTTTTGTTTTAAAAAGTGGTGGATTTAAAGAAATGGTATGACCTTTTTTATCTTCTAAGTTAAATGGTGGTAAGATGATTTTGTAAAACTCTCTCTTCAAAAAAAAAAACAAACAATTTTTTTCTATATGTAGATACTTTTTATTAACACCTAGAGTCAGGTGTTCACATGCAAGTGTGTACACTTGCCGTGCTCTGTACCCTTCTCACGTAAGCCCGAAAGGTAGTGCACAATCGGTATATCTGGCCTCAGTTTATCTGAGTTAGGTGTATGTATATAAAAATTCTTTTTAATAAGGCATACAGTCGAAAGGTGTCCACACTTATGTGATCACTCGCCACACTCTGTATTCCCCTCACGTAAGCCCGAAAGGCAGTGCATGGGTAATATATCTGGCCTCAGTTTTTGAGTTAGGCATTTGTAAATATTGTTAATATCAATAAAATTTTCAAATAAGAGAGAGTAAGCAATTGAAATCCTAGCACTATTTTACTTATTTGATTTAACTTGTTATTCAAAAGAAATGAAAATACCAATTTAAATTTTTTTGATAATCAACTAAGGATCCATTTCATCGTTACACTATGTAATCAACCGAAACAACTAGCCAAACTATAGTCTATTTATTATGATAACTTAGTTTTTACTGGAAATTTTGGCAAGTAAAATGACTAAAATTTCTTGATAATGACCAGAACTTATATTTAAATTAATTGTGTCAATTTAAAAATAAATTCTTCATTAGTAAATATTTTCAAAAACTTGCATCTTTGTAAATAATCTTGCATTTTGGAATTTTTATGTTACATTTGGATTTTGTGGTTAGTATCCGCTGAAAACCCTCACGAGACAACACTCGTCCTACTAGGGACACCTAGAGGTTTAACGGCTTATTGCATACGCTCAATGCAATCATGTTTCCTACAAAAACGGATTTATCTTAGTTTTTCTTTATTCGAGGATGAATAAAAGGATAAGTGTAGGGGTTTTTGATGTGCACCTAAATGTGCATGTTTTTACTTCCATATTTAATCTAATTAAGTTAAATAAATGATCATATTGTGTGTTTTAACGTGTTGAAACCAAAATTCAAATTATTTTCAAATCGTCATTTATTCATCTTCATACAGGGCAAAATGGTCATTTTTGTGCATATATTAATTTGAGAACATTTGTTTGCACATTTTATTTTTATTTGTAGGAAAACTAGATGAAAATTACCAGAGGCTTCATGAAGAAATGTGCATGCACAAGAGAAGGAAACGAATGAAGATGGAAATAATTCATTTCATGTATCATGGAGCACCCCACCTACCCACTTACCATGATGTATAATTAGGATCTAATGCACATGCTAAATGGCTATTAAAGTTACGTGTACACTTAATGGAGGATTAATTCATGCCAATGATAACTCGGTGGCCACACTTCCTCAAGGGTAGTTTGGGCAGTTCTCAAAAATATGGATTAGGGTTTCATACATGTATAAGTACCCCTTATGTTCATGTAATTAGCCTCTCTCTTGCTCTTAGCCTCCTTAGTTTAGGACCAAAAATAAAACAAAGCTCTCTTTTCATGGATACTTAGCCTTTTCCTTTCATGTAATATTTTATATGCAATTTTAGTTCATTCTCTTTTTATTTACATGCTCTTTTCCTTTCATGTTAGTAGTTAGTTTTATTTTATGCAAGTAGCCTAGCTTTTATTTCATTTAGCTCTCATTTTCTTCTTGTTTTTGTTTCATGTTTCAATCTACATTTGTTGATATGATAACAAATAAGAGAGGCTAAACCCCTTCAATTTAGGGGTAATGAAGCTCTCTTAATCGTGTAGATTCAACATTTTGATCATTTATGTTCTCTTTTAGTGCTTAATGTAAATGTTTGAATGGGTTAACTTGTTGTTTTAGCTTGGAATTTGATAGCCTATATTGTTGACACCATATAGGCTATGCTTAAACAAACAACAAACACAAATTACCTCTTCATCTACATATGATGTTGGTAATGAAGTGATTTTAAAATCAAAATTTGATGGCCTATATTTATAATCAATAATTAATAGGCCATGCTTAGAATATATTTTATTTTCAAGTTTATTGACAATTTTCGTAAGAGTTAAAAGTGATTTAGTAGTTGTGTTATAGTTTGATGGTTTATATTGAGCTAATTAATATCATAAATATTCCATGCTTATGATAAGCACATCAACTAATTTCACTAATGACCAAAAGAGAGATCATAATTTTATTTTGTTGAACTATGTGATCTTGAGAAGGACATTACCTCTAAATTGCCTTCTACTCTCATATTTTTATCACTTTTAATTTTTGTTAGTTTCTAGAATTTTTTTAGCTTAACACACTTTCAAATATTGGTTTAATTTGATTGAATAGAAATTTAAAAATCTAAACAATTCCCAATGGATCGTCCCGTACTCACCACGTACTAGCATTGTACGCCATGCATTTGAAGTTATTTTTAATTTAAATTCGATCGGCTATTTTCCAATCCGATGGATAATTAGCCGGTTCGAACATGTTCCTTTATTTCTTCGACCGGGATAGAGACACATTTTTATGTCGGGCTGCTGCAGCATGCCTGCCCTCAATGGATTTTCCCTTTAGATTGTTGTCGGTCAGCCTAGGTTGCTACCGAGGAGCCACCTGACCATTCCAACTAGAGATGAGTTCCCATGTCCTGTGAAGGGATTCAATGAAAAATAGCCCAAAAGCCTCAGTTTCTTCAGCGGACCACCTACCATGTTGATAACTGGGTAGCACATCCCAGGGTTGCGCTTAAGGGAGTCACGTTCTCTGGTTCCAGTAGGGTATTGACCTCGGTAGTGGGTTCCTCTTGAATCATTAGGACACCCTTCTCTACTCGATAGAGGGAATTCCCGTTGCACTGCATCACTTTCTGTTGGTCTCCCTTAACCTTGTCGATCCCATTTAGCACTAGGAATTTCATAATCAGGCACCTGTACGACAGGATGGCATCCAATTTGGTCAGGGCCAATTGCCTGATATGCAGGTTGTAAGCAGATGGGCAGTCTAGGATCACACACAGCTGATTTGAATCTTTGCTGTAATGGGTTCCACACCGAAGGTAGTTATGAGCATTGCTACCCCCATTGGGATTATCCCTACTACGCCGAGCCCATAAATAGGCAATACACAAGGCACAAAATGGGAGGTCGGTAGCTTGAGCGCATTATAGGCTTCTTTGAACATAATGTTGACCAAGCTTCCCCCGTCAACAAAGCCCGATGGACGTTGGTGCCAGCCATTGACACAGTTATATGCATTGGGCCATGGTGGAGGTACACCACTGCCCCTTCGGTCCTAAGCTGTGAAGGTGATCGGAGGTTCTTCCCCTTTCATTCTTGGAGCCTTAACTGCCCGTTGTTCCAATGAATATACTTGATCGGAGGGGGCGACTTATGTTTGATATCGTGTGAGTGCCCTCCGACTGTTTCCTACTATGTATGACCATCTGCATATGGTAGGAATGGTGGTCATTGCCACAGCGCCTCCAATTGATTATGGGAAAGGTTGGATCAGACGGTTTTCATGGGCCATCCTTTGATCTACTTGTTGTCTGACATATTCTACCAAGCGATTCTTCCCTAATAAATCTCTCGATTTCATCCTTTAGAACACGGCAGTTGTTAGTGGAATGTCCATTGACCTGGTGAAAGAGACAATATTGACTGTTGCTATGGGGCAGTTCCCTCGCCTAGCCATTCTACGGCCTTTAGTAGGGCGCTTGATTTCTGGTTGCAAGGAAGACAGTTTCCATGTCTCTGTTTAGGGGAGTATAGCTAGCATATCGAGCCTGGTACCTTGGGTCATCATCACGGTTTCTCTTTGCATGATTTTGCTAATTCCATTCTCTTCGGTCATTGTTTCCTTTCTAGTGAAATTTGAGAGGGCGTCGTCCCTCATTATCACTATCTAACAAATATGTATCTTCCATCCTCATGATTCCATTTGCGCGTTGATAGAAATCAGCAAGAGATGAGGCTGGTCTCTTTGGGAGTTCTTTCCACATTCAACATTTGTATCGCACGTTTGAGCATAGGGCGACTGTGAGACTGTTCTTATCAGCCTCGTGGGCTCGGGTAGATTCCCGATTGAATCAGTTGACCTAGGTCTGGAGACTTTTCGATGAGCCCTGCCTGATATTGCCAAGCTCGATGGCGATCATAACATGAGTTCTTGATGCAAAAAACCTAGTTTTGAATTTGGAGCTTTGTTATGCCCAAAACCGGATGCTGCTGGGAGCTAAGTGTAAGAACCAATGAGATGTCGGCCTGATAAGTGTGGATGGGAATAGCTAACACTTCGCATTACCGGTCAGTTGCCCGGCTCGACAAGGTGATTCGATAGGTCCGTGCTCCCATCGTATTTGTCTATTTTCGGTAGCGTGTACCGACTTGAGGGGTGAGTTCTGAGGATTTCTACGAAGAATGGTTCTCCGACCTCATTGTCGGACAGGCCGCTGCCACCAACGCCGTGGGCCTATATTCAGTTGATCTATTAGTGCAATCGAACCATTTCATCCCAGAGGCTGGCTTCCACCAGTTGCGGGAACAACCTTGCATCGATGGACGGAGGCTCCTAGTGGTACGCTGCCTGATCAGGGAATACAGTACATGATAGTGACCTAGGAAAGAGGTCTTCGACATTATGGAGGTGACTGTGACGATCAGGCTTGTTCGCCCATAGACATAGGATAAGGTACTTTCCTTTGTGGTTGGGAGTGTACAAAGGCAGCTTTGGTCCCTTAGCTACGGTTTAAGCTTGATCGCTTAGGCGCTCAGGATGCGGCTCGTGGATTTCACCATCACGATGGCCATTTGGCTCTCCCCCAAATACGTTGTTAACTCTGGATCTAGGGATGCGTAAATGACGATTTTGGATGCCAACCGTGCGCTCTGGTGGGTTGCCAATACCCAAGTGCTTCGGATGACCAGTAGCGTTGGAAATTTGTTGACAGCCTGAGTTGATGGCTATCTTAGGCATGCGATGGAGTGAGTTTCTAGTGCGGCACTTAGGTTGTTTCCTTCTTGGCTTAGGGTTCTTATTTTAGCGATGTGATCGGATATGGTCTGCTAGAATTTGCTGTTGACTCTAGGGAAAGGGCAGGGAATACCAGCAGGTGTGCCACCGTTGGTATCTCAATCGTGCGAGTTGTCATTCGTGTTGACACCATTCATCGCTATGTTGAGTGTGGAGTGTAAGCAAGGTTGAAAGGAGCTGGAAAGTTATGGAGGTTGCCCTCCTTCTAGCACTAAAATGTTGACTAAAAATTCCATCAACAAGACATGATGACTAATCAACCTCGGAAATTATAAGAGAGTAGGGGTTTTGTTGATATTGTTAGCTTTGTAGTATGTGCTCGTGAATTAGTGATGAAATGCTAGTAGTAAAGAGACACAGATATTAGAGTGATTTGGCCAAAATAAATTCCTACGTCCACTGTATATATTATTATAATGGATACATGGAAATGATGGGGACTGCTTGTAGATGATAAGAGTATGGTGGGAAGTGTTATCCTTCTAAGTTTCCTGAATCTGACCCCTTGCCTGGTGAAATGCTTGGGGTGTTTATGCGAACAAGCCTCCTTGGATCGGCTATAACGATCCTGACTCGGCCTTCGAAAATCGGCACCCGTACTTCACTTGTACTCGAATGCCGCAGATTCAAACGCCAAATCTGGCTCGCTGGAGCTTATAACACAGTAAGTATAACAACATAGCAGAAGAAAGAAATGAATGATATCATAAACAACTCCAACGAATACAATATCCAGAATGATATACAATAATGATATCAATATGATATAACAATATCAGAGACAAATAATAATGTTACAGCGGAAACAACAGAACTGATAACTCCAAATGATCTGAAAAAGAGAATGAGTCCACCAACTCCAATATCAAGCTCGAACCCCCATCACATCTCACGAAGAGAAGCAAGAGCAGTCAGTCGTGAAATCCAAAAATCTGAACTAGCTCCAACTAGTCTACTAAACCTGACTATCTAAAAAACCCAACTCTAGACTGCCCCTGTGGAAAATTATGGGCACCCAGAGTTTAGGAAGGGAACAATAAACTCCGGGTCAGTCATGGGACTGGTATGAGTAACAAAAATAGTTGTTCTTTAAAACAAACAACAAAAGAATTTAAACATTGAAATCCGCAATGCTTTTTGGAAAATGAAACTACCATAAGGCCTCCCGCCACACACACAATGCAAACGCAGAATTGGAGGAGATTTCTCCTTATGATAGTCAAACATGCTTACTACGCAAAAATCCTTTTGATATTATTAATAGTGCATAGTGTACAAAATCATTTCGAAAATACAATATTAATCTTAGCCATCATAGGTACCATTATATTATGCCTACTATAGCTGCCGCCTGAGGAGACAGGTTATACAACTGCAATCGTAAAGGGCTCGTATTGTTTCTTTGGATTTTTCAACAAATGGTCAGGCTAAGGAACTTCCTATGCCACATGGGAATGCCTCTGGAGTGACGCACCCAGAGACAACTGCTCTCTGCCAACACAAGGCCGGTTACCCCCTTCCCAGGTAGTAAACCTGAGATATGCCACCCCCGGTCATTTGCGACCTTTATCCGAGGGCCCTCGATCACAAAGCAACAATCACACAGTAAATGAGATTGGAGCAACCACACAGGTAAATATCTGGGCTCCATACCATGATACCACCTTTTTCCAGAAGGAATGGACATACCCTAGGAGAGCTACCCCTGAAACCTTGCCGCATCTTTCCTGTTTCGACCATTTCCGAGGTGTGAGGTCCTGATGCAGTCTAGTCCACAAAGCTACGCTTTACATGAAAGCCATGCTTTGATCAACAAATGATCAGCAACACACAACAACACTTAGCATACCACACTACCAAATTGGGAGTATATCACTGATAACCTTCAACTACATAACCTCTGAGCTCGTACGTCTCAGAGAAGGGTGTTAAGCTAAGAGAATAAATCTCCGCCACCAAACAGAAATGTATTTGAAAGAAATCAGCTTTATATCTCAAAGTGTAATGTTAGACATACAACCATACAAGTCTATTCCGGGTTCGAACAAAACCGAAGGCGCTTCGAAAGAAGCCCTTGCAAATCCGGATAATTTCTAATCACGTCCGGACTTCCCATCACAAAGGGCGCTAAAATCTCTATACTGGGGATCAGCCGATGCAGAGACACTCGATGGTAATCCTTTCGTTTTCGAAAGTATCCGGTCTTCACCACCGGTCTTCAAATGCTATCCATATACGTCGTATCATTATTCGGAATGGGTTATATGACACAAAGGTCCTCTCCCGGCTAAACCGAATAACGAGCGCATATTTAAAAACATATGGATATTGGGATTTCGATTAAGTCACAACTTATTACCCAACACTTCTCTTTCAAATGGTTTAAACACATCACCATTTTAATCTTTTTAAACAAAAAGATTTATCTCACAAAGTTCACTCAGTTTCACAAAGATCTATTCATAGATTTTCCAATCGATTTCCATTTCAATTTGGATTACCTCGTCCAATCTTTAAATCAAAGATTTAACTGATAGCTTTCAAAACAATTCCATTTCGACCTTTTATACGAAAGGTGCACCTTTCCAATTTCAAAACAAAGTTCAACAATTTTTCACAAATATTTATTCATAACTCGAAAAACCATTTTCATTTCAAACTTGAAATTCTTTTGACACAAATTGGAAATTCATTCCTTATATGAAAGCTTTTATCAAATGGAAACAAATAGTTTTCATTTCAGAAAATCTGATTCATTTATACGAGTTAAAGTCCTTGGGTTAAATTCAAAGTCCCAAAACAATACTAAAAAAATAGTTTAAACTCATATAAACACATCTATAACAACTTTAACCATAATTTCCAAACATGGAATTCAATTCCAAATTTTGAATTCAAATTCAAATTAAATTATTGAAATTGAAAAACTTTACCAAGTTATTCAAAATAACTTTTCTCTTTAAAAACTCCTTTTCAAAAGCTTTAACATTTAACCCAAATTCATTTCCAAAATCAATTGATACTAAAATTTCAATTTCAAAAATATTAAATTTAAATCATCTGTGACTTAACCGATTTTCTCATGAAATCCATATTTGTGTGTGTAAAAGTGTAGTCCAGGGGTTTTAACACACAATAGTGCAAGATCATTCAATCATCATAGATTAAATACAACAATATATAGTTGATAAGCGGTATAAACTATAACGCTTATCGTTCATTCACAGATTCACAGATAATATACAAATGTATCACAATTAAATTAATAAATTATACACAGCTCAATCCACAGAACAAAATATCACAGATTAGATAGGACGATCAATTCAATGTATCTCATACAATACAATCATTCATAAGTAAGGTCAACATTCAATAATCATTTATAAGCAGGATTAATTAATTGTTTAATCCTAATGAATTCAATTTATTTCCAATTACATTAATTACTTATGAATTAATTGTCCAATCCTGACAAATTAATTACAAATCATTTGATATAAATTAATTAATCAATTATCTTAATTAATTAAATTATTCTTAATTGATCTTCATTTGATCAATAATCCTTAATAAATCATAGTAAGTAATTTTCCCTAATTACTTAATTAACTTTAACCATCAGTTAATTTCTTTTAACTAAGTAATTATCTCTAATCATTTCATTAGTTAATTAGCCTTTAATTTAAATTAATTAACCTCAAATTGATTACCTTAATTAATTATCACATTATCCTTGAATTAATTATTGGTTAATCACTTGTTTAATCAACTTTAACCATTAATTAATATTTAATTAATAATCCTTAATTTACAAATTAATTATTCCTTAATTAATCTCCATTTGATTAATTATCCTTAATTAATTATAATAAGTCATTATCCCTAATTACTTAATTAATCAATTATTAATTCGAAATTAATTTCTTAAATAGTTAATCCTTAATCATGAATTAACTTTAAGATAAACTCATCCTTATAAATGATTTCATTTAGCACTCACAAATACGTTAGAAAACATTTCTTTCAACTTTACTGCTTAAATCTCGTTTTAATTTCAAAATATAAAATGAATACCAATTTATCTTTATTAACATTTAAAAAATCTTCCTTAATAACTTTGAAATCAATTTGTTAAAACTTTAATGTTAATAAAATTTAAACACTTATCTTATATTAATTTCTAAATTAAAATAATAGTTCAGATTTAATTACATTTTTAAGTGTTTACAAAATTAATGAAATCTTAGAATAAATACTTAACTTAAATTTTCAAACATCAATTCATTAATACTTAATTGCAGTGTTAAGATAATTAGCTTAATTTTATTAGACCAAAATCTGAACCCAATACTCGAGAAAATCTCAGCATCTCTCGAGTCAAAACCCGGGTTCACTCACTATCTTACCCGAGTACTTCTTCTTCCTCGTATTTAAAAAAAAACAGTTTAAGTCTTAAACTGTTGCTTCCCCACGCAATCACGAAAAATACCCGAGCCAACCCACTTCCTACTCGAGTACCACTTCGAGTCGAACCTCCAACAACCCCGAGCATTCCTTTCTTCCTAAATTTTCTGACACATGGGTGCACGCGTACACGTGCACCGTCGACCGGAGTTTCTTCGATCAACCTGACCATCTCACCACGTCGTCAGCAACCCACCTGAGCCTCCCATACATTCAGATACCACGATTTCTTCATAGATCGAAAATTAGCTTTTCGATTCGAACTGGATCCCAAACCCAGATTAGGAAAACCGATCGCCGACGATGATCTCGATCATCATCCATCTCGCCATCTCGACCAAAGCTGCGCCAGATTCCAACACATCGATCCCCCCTGGTCTCAATGATTCCGATCCACCATGGACGTAGCACGATCTCGAGATACGACGGCGACCAAATAGCTTCCAAAAATCCTAAATCGATCTCGTCAACCCTTCACGACTAAATAAAAAATCATTGAGTATTTTTCCGATCATCCTTGACCCACGAGCCACCTCTGACATGAACCCCGACCACCCTAGTTACGCCAATCACCAGAGAATGCTCAAAACTCACTTTCCGTTTAACATGCCATTTTTCTCGATTTACAAGTCTAAAAATCATGATTATAATTTTAAAAATCATCATTTTCGATAACAATTCAGTTTATATACTTGAATCCAGAAATCATTCAAGTCAAATTTTCAATATGATTAGAATCCTTCTGTTCTTCTTTTTCTTTACTAAAACTAGCTCCAAATTTAGCTTAAAATTATTTTTAAATTTGATTTCATGTTATGACAAACAAATTTTGTTTATACGTCTAAATCTAATGAAGATCAAAGAAAAGAACTTGATTTTTTTGATCGAATTTTAAACCTGAGCAACCAGAGCAGAACAACATTCAGTGCACATCCATTCAGTTCATATATATATAAACAAAATTCATATTTAAAACCATACAATAATTATCACACATTACTTCAGATACTTATTGCATGTATTCAGATTTCATATACTTAAACCTTTAAAAAGTGATGTTACTCACCGTGTTTCCAAAAGAAGAACAGAGTTTTTCTTGAACCAGGCTTTAAAAATTTGCAAGTGAAACCGTCTTCTTTAATTCTCTGGTTTAAATTGTTGTTTAAGTTGGATTTTGTTTAAGTTTTAGATGATGTTTACTTCAGGTTTACGTGGCTTATAATGGACGAGAAATGAAATGAAGATGATGGATATATAGAAATGAGTTTACTGGTGATGATATTATTTTGTTGTACAAATGAGATCAGAGATTTTTTTCTTGCTTTGTGGCTGATATGATAACATTTTGGCCAGCATTAATTTGGCTTGTACAAATTTATACTATTTTGCTTTATTTTATTTTGTACATTTTATGAGAGAAAAATCTGGTGGCTTCCTTTGCAAGCCTCATTTACATGCATATTCACTTGTTTACATACCTATATATATTTTTGTTTACTTGTGTACATATATTCCTTCTTTCCTTTTGCTTTGTCTTTTTGACTTACACTTTGTCTTTACAATATTACTTTATAATATAATTAAATTTCTATTTTAATTGGTTGTTAAAATTTTAGTTTCTTTATATTTTTATAACTTATCTTTTGATATATTGATTTCTATTTTTAGCTTAAATTATTATTATTATTATTATTATTATTACTTTAATATTTATTGTCTTGTATTTATTATTTTATAAATTAAAATTATTATTAACCATCAATTTTTAAATTTAAATCATTTATTTATTTCCTTTCTTCTTGTGTCAAAAGTCTATATATTTGTATATTTAATTTTAAACCATTTATTTAAGATTCAAATTCAAATCAAATATATATATATATATATATATATTCAAATCTACTCATATATGCACAAATATATATATCTATATATACATTCACATATATATACAATATTTTAAATTTAAATGATTTATATAGAATTTATTTGAATTTGGGGAAAATTGCATCAATTAATTTTACAATTTTAATTCGAAAATTCAATTAATTATCAATTTAAATATATATAAAATCCGGGGTCTTTACAACCTTCCCCCCTTAAAAAAAATTTCGTCCTCGAAATTTGCCAAGGAGACACAAGGATAGATGAAACATATTTCATCAAATCAACTGAATATCTATTCTGCATTTGGCTTACCAAATCAGAATATCAATAATAGATATAAGAATGAATCTTTTTTAATTTTTTCGGGTTATCCAGATCTACGAAATATGCAGTGGCATTGGTTAGTTCGAAAGGATAACTAACCATTCGTAGAATATATTGGGACCCAAAGAATAGATAGATATATGGATACAATTTCAAAACTTTCAGTTTAGAAACTAAAGTATACCTATCAACCATAGCAACCAATGCAACCAGTTCATTCAAACAAACAATTCGACCTATTTGGAGTTTATGTCCCATACAAATATATCAATTCTTCTTCCTGGATCTACCAGGAACTATCAAAGAATTGAAAAGAGATGCTGAACAAAAGAGATTGATAGAGAAAAGATTGTTTCCTTGTTGTTACAGGGTATTGACCATTTATAGTCGTATTCCCCTGTCCCCTATCTCATCCTCTTCTTACAGTCTTACTTACTATCAGTGAATAGTAAGAGAATTTACTGAGGCATACGGACGAATATCTTAGGGATACTCATTCTAGGGTATACTTCACCCTATCTCTAATGAGCTACTTAATGTGTTATACTCCTGAGCTAAAGTTCAACCTTAGCTCTGATACCAAGATATAACGATCCTGACTCGGCCTTCGAAAATCGGCACCCGTACTTCACTTGTACTCGAATGCCGCAGATTCAAACGCCGAATCTGGCTCGCCGGAGCTTATAACACAGTAAGTATAACAACACAGTGGAAGAAAGAAATGAATGATATCATAAACAACTCCAACGAATACAATATCCAGAATGATATACAACAATGATATCAATATGATACAACAATATCAGAGACAAATAATAATGTTACAGCGGGAACAACAGAATTGATAACTCCAAATGATATGAAAAAGAGAATGAGTCCACTAACTCCAATATCAAGCTCGAACCCCCATCACATCTCATGAAGAGAAGCAAGAGCAGTCAGTCGTGAACTCCAAAAAACTGAACTAGCTCCAACTAGTCTACTAAACCTAACTATTTGAAAAACCCAACTCTAGACTGCCCGTGTGGAAAATTATGGGCACCTAGAGTTTAGGAAGGGAACAATAAACTCTGGGACAGTCATGGGACTGGTATGAGTAACAAAAATAGTTATTCTTTAAAACAAACAACAAAAGAATTTAAACATTGAAATCCGCAATGCTTTTTGGAAAATGAAACTACCATAAGGCCTCCCGCCACACACACAATGCAAACGCAGAATTGGAGGAGATTTCTCCTTATGATAGTCAAACATGCTTACTACGCAAAAATCCTTTTGATATTATTAATAGTGCATAGTGTAAAAAATCATTTCGAAAATACAATATTAATCTTAGCCAGCATAGGTACCATTATATTATGCCTACTATAGCTGCCGCCTGAGGAGACAGGTTATACAACTGCAATCGTAAAGGGCTCATATTGTTTCTTTGGATTTTCCAACAAATGGTCAGGCTAAGGAAATTCTTATGCCACATGGGAACTCCTTTGGAGTGACGCCCCGAGAGACAACTGCTCTCTGCCAACACAAGGCCGGTTACCCCCTTCCCGGGTAGTAAACCTGAGATATGCCACCCCCGGTCGTTTGCGACCTTTATCCGAGGGCCCTCGATCACAAAGCAACAATCACACAGTAAATGAGATTGGAGCAACCACATAGGTAAATATCTAGGCTCCATACCATGATACCACCTTTTTCCAAAAGGAATGGACATACCCTAGGGGAGCTACCCCTGAAACCTTGCCGCATCTTTCCTGTTTCGACCATTTCCGGGGTGTGAGGTCCTGATGCAGTCTCGTCCACAAAGCTACGCTTTACACGAAAGCCATGCTTTGATCAACAAATGATCAACAACACACAGCAACACTTAGCAAGCCACACTACCAAATTGGGAGTATATCACTTATAACCTTCAACTACATAACCTCTGAGCTCGTACGTCTCAGAGAAGGGTGTTAAGCTAAGAGAATAAATCTTCGCCACCAAACAGAAATGTATTTGAAAGAAATCAGCTTTATATCTCAAAGTGTAATGTCAGACATACAACCATACAAGTCTGTTCTGGGTTCGAACAGAACCGAAGGCACTTCGAAAGAAGCCCTTGCAAATCCGGATAATTTCTAATCACGTCCGGACTTCCCATCACAAAGGGCGCTAAAATCTCTATACAGGGGATCAGCCGATGTAGAGACACTCAATGGTAATCCTTTCATTTTCGAAAGTATCCGGTCTTCACCACCGGTCTTCAAATGCTATCCATATACGTCGTATCATTATTCGAAATGGGTTATATGACACAAAGGTACTCTCCCGGCTAAACCGAATAACGAGCGCATATTTAAAAACATATGGATATTGGGATTTCGATTAAGTCACAACTTATTACCCAAAACTTCTCTTTCAAATGGTTTAAACACATCACCATTTTAATCTTTTTAAACAAAAAGATTTATCTCACAAAGTTCACTCAGTTTCACAAAGATTTATTCATAGATTTTCAAATCGATTTCCATTTCAATTTGGATTAACTCATCCAATCTTTAAATCAAAGATTTAACTGATAGCTTTCAAAACAATTCCATTTCGACCTTTTATACGAAAGGTACACCTTTCCAATTTCAAAACAAAGTTCAACAATTTTTCACAAAGATTTATTCATAACTCAAAAAACCATTTTCATTTCAAACTTGAAATTTTTTTGACACAAATTGGAAATTTATTCCTTATATGAAAGCTTTTATCAAATGAAAACAAATAGTTTTCATTTCAGAAAATCTGATTCATTTATACGAGTTAAAGTCCTTGGGTTAAATTCAAAGTCCCAAAGCAATACTAAAAAAATAGTTTAAACTCATATAAACACATCTATAACAACTTTAACCATAATTTCCAAACATGGAATTCAAATTCAAATTAAATTATTGAAATTGAAAAACTTTACCAAGTTATTCAAAATAACTTTTCTCTTTAAAAACTCCTTTTCAAAAGCTTTAACATTTAACCCAAATTCATTTCCAAAATCAATTGAAACTAAAATTTCAATTTCAAAAATATTAAATTTAAATCATTTGTGACTTAACCGATTTCCTCTTGAAATCCATATTTGTGTGTGTAAAAGTGTAGTCCAGGGGTTTTAACACACAATAGTGCAAGATCATTCAATCATCATAGATTAAATACAACAATATATAGTTGATAAGCGGTATAAACTATAACGCTTATCGTTCATTCACAGATTCACAGATAATATACAAATGTATCACAATTAAATAAATAAATTATACACAGGTCAATCCACAGAACAAAATATCACAGATCAGATAGGACAATCAATTCAAGGCATCTCATACAATACAATCATTCATAAGTAAGGTCAACATTCAATAATCATTTATAAGCAGGATTAATTAATTGTTTAATCCTAATGAATTCAATTTATTTCCAATTACATTAATTACTTATGAATTAATTGTCCAATCCTGATAAATTAATTACAAATCATTTGATATAAATTAATTAATCAATTATCTTAATTAATTAAATTATTCTTAATTGATCTTCATTTGATCAATAATCCTTAATAAATCATAGTAAGTAATTTTCCCTAATTACTTAATTAACTTTAACCATTAGTTAATTTCTTTTAACTAAGTAATTATCTCTAATCATTTCATTAGTTAATTAGCCTGTAATTTAAATTAATTAACCTCAAATTGATTACCTTAATTAATTATCACATTATCCTTGAATTAATTATTGCTTAATCACTTGATTAATCAACTTTAACCATTAATTAATATTTAATTAATAATCCTTAATTTACAAATTAATTATTCTTTAATTAATCTCCATTTGATTAATTATCCTTAATTAATTATAATAAGTCATTATCCCTAATTACTTAATTAATCAATTATTAATTCGAAATTAATTTCTTCAATAGTTAATCCTTAATCATGAATTAACTTTAAGATAAACTCATCCTTATATATGATTTCATTTAGCACTCACAAATACGTTAGAAAACATTTATTTCAACTTTACTGCTTAAATCTCGTTTTAATTTCAAAATATAAAATGAATACCAATTTATCTTAATTAACATTTAAAAAATCTTCCTTAATAACTTTGAAATCAATTTGTTAAAACTTTAATGTTAATAAAATTTAAAAACTTATCTTATATTAATTTCTAAATTAAAGTAATAATTCAAATTTAATTACATTTTTAAGTGTTTACAAAATTAATGAAATCTTAGAATAAATACTTAACTTAAATTTTCAAACATCAATTCATTAATACTTAATTGCAGTGTTAAGATAATTAGCTTAATTTTATTAGACCAAAATCTGAACCCAATACTCGAGAAAATCTCGGCATCTCTCGAGTCAAAACCCGGGTTCACTCACTATCTTACCCGAGTACTTCTTCTTCCTCGTATATATATTTTTTAAAACAGTTTAAGTCTTAAACTATTGCTTCCCCACGCAATCATGAAAAATACCCGAGCCAACCCACCTCCTACTCGAGTACCACTTCGAGTCGAACCTCCAACAACCCCGAGCGTTCCTTTCTTCCCAAATTTTCTAACACATGGGTGCACGCGTACACGTGCACCGTCGACCGGAGCTTCTTCGATCAACCCCGACCATCTCACCACGTCGTTAGCAACCCACCTGAGCCTCCCAAACATTCAGATACCACGATTTCTTCGTAGATCGACAACTAGCTTTTCGATTCGAACCGGATCCCAAACCCAGATTAGGAAAACCGATCGCCGACGATGATCTCGATCATCATCCATCTCGCCATCTCGACCAAAGCTGCGCCAGATTCCAACGCATCGATCCCCCCTGGTCTTAATGATTCCGATCCACCATGGACATAGCACGATCTCGAGATACGACGGCGACCAAATAGCTTCCAAAAACCCTAAATCGATCTCGTCAACCTTTCACGACTAAATAAAAAATCATTGAGTATTTTTCCGATCATCCTTGACCCATTAGCCACCTCTGACATGAACCTCGACCACCCTAGTTACGCCGATCACCAGAGAATGCTCAAAACTCACTTTCCATTTAACATGCCATTTTTCTCGATTTACAAGTCTAAAAATCATGATTATAATTTTAAAAATCATCATTTTCGATAACAATTCAGTTTATATAATTGAATCCAGAAATCATTTAAGTCAAATTTTCAATATGATTAGAATCCTTCTGTTCTTCTTTCTGTTTACTAAAACTAGCTCCAGATTTAGCTTAAAATTATTTTTAAATTTGATTTCATGTTATGACAAACAAATTTTGTTTATACGTCTAGATCTAAAGAAGATCGGAGAAAAGAACTTGATTTTTTTGATCGGATTTTAAACCTGAGCAACCAGAGCAGAACAACATTCACTGCACATCCATTCAGTTCATATATATATATATAAACACAATTCATATTTAAAACCATACAATAATTATCACACATTACTTCAGATACTTATTGCATGTATTCAGATTTCATATACTTAAACCTTTAAAAAGTGATGTTACTCACCGTGTTTCCAGAAGAAGAACAGAGTTTTTCTTGAACCAGGCTTTAAAAATTTGCAAGTGAAACCTTTTTCTTTAATTCTCTAGTTTAAATTGTTGTTTAAGTTGGATTTTGTTTAAGTTTTAGATGATGTTTACTTCAGGTTTACATGGCTTGGAATGGACGAGAAATGAAATGAAGATGATGGATATATAGAAATGAGTTTACTGGTGATGATATTATTTTGTTGTACAAATGAGATCAGATACTTTTTTCTTGCTTTGTGGCTGATATGATAACATTTTGGCCAGCATTAATTAGGCTTGTACAAATTTATACTATTTTGCTTTATTTTATTTTGTACATTATATGAGAGAAAAATCTGGTGGCTTCCTTTGCAAGCCTCATTTACATGCATATTCACTTGTTTACATACCTATATTTATTTTTGTTTACTTGTGTACATATATTCCTTCTTTCCTTTTGCTTTGTCTTTTTGACTTACACTTTGTCTTTACAATATTACTTTATAATATAATTAAATTTCTATTTTAATTGGTTGTTAAAATTTTAGTTTCTTTATATTTTTATATCTTATCTTTGATATATTGATTTCTATTTTTAGCTTAAATTATTATTATTATTATTTTTACTTTAATATTTATTGTCTTGTATTTATTATTTTATAAATTCAAATTATTATTAACCATCAATTTTTAAATTTAAATCATTTATTTATTTCCTTTCTTCTTGTGTCAAAAGTCTATATATTTTTATATTTAATTTTAAACCATTTATTGAAGATTCAAATTCAAATCAAATATATATATATATATATATTCAAATCTACTCATATATGCACACATATATATATATACCTTCACATATATATACAATATTTTAAATTTAAATGATTTATACAGAATTTATTTGAATTCGGGGAAACTCGCATCAATTTATCAATTAATTTTACAATTTTAATTCAAAAATTCAATTAATTATCAATTTAAATATATATAAAATCCGGGGTTGTTACAACCGGTTGAGATTGTCTAAGGATTTTCATGGTCCGTACGGTAGATCGGACCATGGGATGGTTTGAACCATAGGATGGTTGCCAGTTGGAGGGTGTAACGACCCAAAATTTTCGATCGCGAAAATTCCAGATAGTTAGGAAAAGATGAAAAAAGGATAGAAGATGAAGAAACAGAAACACAACACTGATTCTCACAAAACGCAGCGGATCAAATATAATATCAAATAATAACAGTTTACAAAAGAATACTGTAACAGTCAAATACATTTATAATACATCAGAGTTACTCTCATACCCAAACACTGGACATATACAAATCAAAAGTCTCAGATAAACAAAAATAATATCACAGCGGAAACACTCCATACGTTCCTGCCATCCAGCTCGCCTCCTGAGCTCCAGAACGTCCTTTCCTGGAAATCTGTAATACTCGGTCTGACCCGAGCATTACATCAAAGTAACACCTGAGTCAGGCTGGAAACCAGCGTGAGTAAACTCATCTAACATGAAATACAAAGATAAAAATTTATTTGAAAGACCCGGGGTAACTCATACCTCACTACGAGTTCTTATCTTATTATAGTCAAACAATTATTTCACGAAATAATATCTAAGTACCGTTACTTAGTTTCAAAGGTCTAGTTTACTTAATTTATTCCATTCTAGCCTATTTGATTTACAAATCAAATCTATAAAGAATTATAGATTACTAATCGAAGTGGTTTCGGATATCGCTGATATCCGATCCCGGTCTCTTCGAATTCAAATGTCATCCTTTTTAAGCCAAGATGTTTAAGTTAAACAATTTAATTTAAATTTAGGATACCATATTCACATTGCAATTCTATTACAGATAGATAACTTACATTATCACAATTCATCCAAAGCTTCTCATATCACAGAGCATCGCAATCACATATCAGATATATCAAATAATCCAAGGCATCCAATATTATTCAATCTTCCATAAGCAAGATTAATTAGATGTACAATTCCTAATTAATTTAACTTAATCTCCAAATAAATTAAATTAATTACTTTAATTACTTTAAATCATGCTTACTTAACATTAATTAATTACAAACCATTTTAATTAATTATAATTAATTAATCATATAATTACTTTCATTAATTATCCTTTAATTACTGATTAATTATCCTTAATTATTAATTAATTAACCTTAATTATTAATTAATTATACTTTAATCATCAATTAATTAACCCTTAATTATTTATTAAATTAATCATTAATATTAAATAATTAATTAAGTAATTACTTTTTAAGTAATTATATTAACAAAATCATCAATTATTTAATAAATCAAACGATAAATTAATTACTTTGATTTTCCTTTTAAACCTTGTTAGATCATTATCCTTATACATTAGATGCCTTAAAAGGTTAAGATTAGTTTAAACAATATTTTATCTTAATTCCTTTTAAATTACATTATTTATTAAATATAAATAACTTTATAAAAATATTGTATCAAAATTAAATAAACTAAAATTTAGTTCCTTTAAAAACATCTTACTTAAGTCCTGAATTAATTTAAAACTTCAATCAAATCATCATTTGAAAACATAGTTTAAAAATGTTTAAAAGTTTGAAAATTTTTAAAGTAAAAACTGTTTTATATATCAGGCTCGAGACCTGCTTCGAGTCACCCCCGAGACTATCTCCCATATGCTTCGAGTTCCATCAAAAATTTACCCGTGTACTTAAATTTTTTTAAACTTTAAAATTTCTAAGTGTTTACCCCTGCGCATTCGAAAATTCACTCGAGCCCAACTTCGAGCAAACACACGATACTCCCGAAGATCACTTCGAGTCGAACCCTTCTCCCCCAAAATTTTTCACTGACACCAACCAACTTGCTGTGCACATGCACAAATGGAATTGCCACCGTTGGTCGAAGCTCCAGCCCCCATCGAGTCGACGACAACTCACCTGTACCCCACGAGTACCTAGAAACCCATCATGTCGACGATCATGCAAAAGAGTCATCTGACTCAAATCTGGGTTGAAGCTCGACCCACAAATCCACTTCATATCGACGCCAAACATCACTAGAGGCCACGCGCTTTCGCCATGAGCACCCCCTAATGACCACGCACCGCCACCCATCACCCCTGTCTAGTTTGATGCAACCTAGACACCACCATTGCTTCGAGAAACAGTCGACAAAAACACAGGGTTAAAACCCTAGTTCGTCGATCTGCAGACACCACGATGATTTAGAAATTCGTTCAACAATTTTGTGATGACCCCAGACCACCATGCAAGCAACTGCCATGATCGCGAGACGTACTTCGTCGCCAATCATCAGAATTCCAATAAAACCTGACTCACGTTCATCTTCCAATTTCTCATTGAATACGTTATTAAAAATTCTGATTTTGTTTTTTAAAATCATCAATTCTTAAAACATTTCGATGAATATGCTTAAAATCAAAAATGGTAACAATCGAATTTTCAGATATCTAAGGTTTGCCTGTATTTTTCAAATGTTATAGAAGAAGTTTAAATTTGTTTTTCCTAAATTTATTTTAAAAGCTCAAATCATGTTTATACACACAATCTTTATCTAAATTTAAAAGCCTAATAAGCTACAGGGAAGGAGAAATCAAATTTTTGAACAGGATTTAAATCCCTGTAACCTGGAACAGAGGTGGTTTAAACTTGAACTGACATGCACAGGCAAAAATATGCACATACTCACAGATTTTTGTGCATGCAAACAAATGTTCTAACTTGTTTAAATCCTACATTCAAACAACATATCAAACATCAGGATTTTGAAAGGTTTACTCACTATTTTCAGTTTGAACAGAAACTTACTTTTCACGTTCGAGTCATGTATATAAATATTACACACATTTATATACTTAAAATCATTTTCAAACAACATGCACAACATCATTCAGATCACACTGCTAGTTCAATATGTATCAGATTTTCCAAGTTTACTCACCTTTCTTCCTTTGGACAGAGTAGACTTTATTCTTCCAAGTTTTGATTCCTGCAGTTGAATGCTTTACTCTTCTTTAAGTTTGTAATGGTAGTTTGAATTTCATTTCTTATCTTATACGAATGACTGAAATAAAAGAAGACAGGAGAGATATATATGAGAGAAGTAGGCTGCCTTCTACAGCAAGCTTCTTTATTTTTATACATTTTTTTAATTTCTAATTCTTTGGTCAACAATTTGTGAACTGAAGTGATCTTTGCTTTGACTTGATACAACATTTTTGTATGCTTGAAATGATGAATGTGCATTAAATGCATGTTCCCCTTTATGTTTACGTGCTTATCCATTGTTTTGTACATCTATATTTCATATGTGTACGAGTATTCTTTTTTTTCTTCTGGTTTCGCCTTATCCACCGATGTCTTTATATACATACCTTTCATAGCCAGTTATATACACAATATAAGCCTCTTATAGGTATTCTCGTATACATATGTTTCATCTTTTACACAATATACATTTTTACTTCATATGGGTATATATACACAAATATATATTTATATACTTACATATACTATCAAATGCCATAAAGCTTGTATATATCTATTTATATATTTATAGATATTTTACCTTAATCTAATGGTGGAGTTCATTATGTACATATAATTTACTTCTTAAAAGATTTACCATATCCCAGAGATTCAATATTTAATATGGCCTTTAAAATTAACTTATATATATATATCCGGATATTTTAGATGTTATAAATCTATTTTTTTGACTAATTAAAGTTAATACTCCAATACTAAATCAGTTAATCATCCAATTAACCCACGTCAAAATCCAGGTCGTCACAGAGGGTTTGTAGCAGTAAATGCATATGTGGTGACAAACTTCCTTTCCATACTCTGGTTGCTTCTTTTGTAAACGTTAGGTGGCGTAACTCAGAGTTTATTGCTACTTTCCACATCGGATGGGAGCACATGGTGGTAGGGTGACTGTATTAGCGCTTTTCCAAGGTAGCAGGATTTTAGTAGGCACGCTTTTCTCTACCGATTTGACTGTGTTCTATCTCCTTAAAGCCACTTCGGTCGGTTTTCTATCCTTATGTGAGAGGAACCCAGTCGTATAAATCGACCAGCCCTTGGGTCGGTCGGTTCCTAAGAAAGTCCGAATTAGCGTGGTTGATGCACCTATCTCCCTACGGGCGGTCGCCGTGCCCTATTAAACTTTTGTGAAAATTTTAAGCAACAATAAGTCTATGAAATTTCAATAAGAACTCGATGGAACCCAGTCTTAGATCATAGTTTGACACTAAGGCATGATGCTATAATGGATGCCTAGCCTGGAAACAACATTTTGAAGCAAAAAGAATGGGAATTGGTACAAGTATATCAATCACTACCGATCGACAGACCAATGATTGGTACTGATCGATAAGATCTTTGCATTATGGGATGAGTCAATGCAAATCTATTCACTTGCCTATCTTTGAGGATCTTAAGTAAATCTTTCATGTTAAAATTTGTATAAGAACCCTAAGTGAATCAAGGCTCCAAAAACACCCTTATGTGGCTAGAAATATAGAGGTACAACATGAAAGAAAGTGAGAAATTATATTTCACTAAGGGGAAACTCTATTGTTTTCTATCTTAGATCTCATCTTGCATCTGAGTTTGGTTGTTGTAATTTCTATGCAAAATAGCAAAAAAAAATAGTAAGGATAAATTAAAGTGGATGAAAGCATAACCAAACCATTATAAAATCTTATACTTTTTCTTTTGCTTTTCTTTTTCAATATTTATCATTTTGTAACCGGAGATCTAATACGTTGAATTCAATATGAACGAATTAGTTCCAACAATACATATGTAAAATCAAATCAATAGTCATATTCCGCAATGTTGATTCTTCACGGCCTCTATGTTGGTGTTAGACCAATTGTTTGCTAACATTTTTGGGTGTGCTTCCACCGGGTAACTGTAGATCTTAGTCTTGATCTCCTAGGATACGTGGATTAGATTAATATCCTATAGGAGATTACATCAAATGGGTCTAAAGAGAAACCTTTGAAGGTAAACAAGAAAAGGAGTGGGATATTGCAATGGTAGTACCCAGAGCATAACTATAGCAGTGGATGTCACACTTAACCATGACAGTACGTTGTCAGCAGAGAAGAGTTGGATAGAATTTTCACATGAATAAATCAAAATAAGGAAGCAACCCAACAAATGATGATGGAAGATATAAGGTGGAAATTCGAGTTGTTAAGTCAACCCATTCAAGGAACAAATGCTCAAGGAGAAGGATCTCGTGCTTAAGATTGTGATGAAAGGACGAACTCACTGGCTCAATCTGGAGAAGGAAGCTGGAGTGCATGTAGAAGAACAAAATAGAAACAGTCAAAAAAAATGAATAAGAGAAGGAATATGCAACATGAGTTGTTTCTCTAAGGGTATCAATCGGCATAGTTCGATCATTAATCGATACCGATCGACCAACAAAACGATAGCTCAATGCTAAGCAAGGGTAGCAGTCCCTTTAATAACTCATGGAAGGAACAATGCTAAAGGTGATGCGCATGATGAGAGCGTTCTTGAGGATGTTGTCACGAAAGGCGATATGAACCATGTATAACCCATTGTCTTATAATAGGATTTGGAAATAGCCATCGGGTTTTCAACCTCTGTTAATATACGATTTGAAATATGGATAATAATGTATGTGGTGAATGGCAGTTAAATTGTTTCATTTCATCCTTGCATCATTCACTAGCTGATTTGTCATTTTCGCACATTCATATTATTTAAATAAAAAATTTGATAAAATTGGATAAGAGAGCACACATTTATTTCACTTTCAATTACAATGTCTCACCATACCTTCAGTGCTTTCAAATTTACCTCAGTCGAGCCTATTCTATTACATATTTCGCTAGGGTTAAATTTTATTTCTAGATGCCAAATCTAGATATTATCTCAAATTGTCAATATTAAAATTTCGATTGGGTTGTCAATTCTGATTGCTTGAACTTCAACGATGGATTGGGTGTACTGCATTATTTTAGAATCCATTTTTTGCATGCATCTTTACGTAACTATCATAAACACATCATCGAATGGATCAGGGGAGGGTTTCTAGAGAGTGTATCAGCATCCAAAGATAGGGGAGAATCATGATTCAGAAGTTATAGAGGAAGAGTTTGGACCCCCTGTAGTTGTTATTAGGGCTGGATATGGAATTGAACTCTGAGAAAAGGTTAACCCTGGGGAACAACAGTTTCTTTTTAGCCAGAAGGAACTTATTGCAATAATCTATTAAAAAAAATTCTCAAGAATTTCATATATGGGAGTGAAAATAATAATATTTTAAATTCAGATACACCATAATTTTGTATCTACATTAATCCATTTAGCGTCCAACATGTAGGGTGTTACTATATGTACCAACCTAAATACTTATTAACGCCACTTTAAACATTTTATAAAATTAAACCATAAAACTTACTTCAAAAACCTACCTTAAACTTAAAAGTGGACATGGTAGTAAATGTGGTCAACTATGCATAACCGAGAGACATAGAAATTGAATGAAACCTAATCCTAAAACAAGATTATTTTCAATCCTATAAATCATTAACGAAGAAAAGAAAAGGAGAGGAACAGCATATAAGAAAATATTTTATCAATTTCAGATTAAGAGTTGATGAGCTAAGATATTTGATAATATTTAGAATATACGCGTGAATCAATATTTTTGTAATTTCGTTAATTTTATGGGGGAAAATGATAATTTTTTATATTTTACTATATCATATATCGTTTTCTATTACAATTGGTTTCACTATTATTTTATTTGTTTTCTTCTTGAAACAAAGACAAAAGTAATAATTTATGGATATTTTTAATCAAAGCAGCAAAGAAGGTTTTTTACTATGTTATAAAGTAACACCAAATTTAAGGTGCAAACTATTTTTTACTATAGTTTAATTCAGAGTTACACAATCTTAAGAAAATGGAAATTCTACCTACAATGAAAGTTGAGAACCTTGTCACAACCGTATTAGTTGGATTCATATGTATTGATGAAACATTAGATTAAAAAAAGTTCGACCGTCGAGAAATTGGATTGAGAAATTTTGAATTTTTATTTGAAAAGATAGAGGAGAAGTCAAGCTATGGTTTTGAGAAATTAAATTACGAAAAGTTGGGTATGGTTGGGTGAGTGAACTATTGGATTAGGTGAGAGTATAAATGGGTGACAGAAGATGTTTAAGTAGGTGTAATAGTATTAGCCAAGATGTATGTATATTAAAACTTAACATATAAACATGCAAAATATTACCATGCAATTAATATAGTTTTTTGTAAGTGTCACAACTTAACAAAATTTTAGAATATCACCATTTTATTTATTCTTCATAAGGATCTATTGAATAGTCATTAAAATTATCTACTTAAATAAGTGAAAATGTGGTAGGAGGATGAATTGATAGGGAAATTATTTTTTGAAACAAGTGAAGATGAGGTAGGAGGACAAATTGCCGGTGGGTGAGCAGAAGTACAAGAATTTGAACTCTTTTATTTTTATTTTGAGAAATAAATAAACAAAAATCCTTTTTTCATATATATTTGAACTAGTGTACAGTCGGTTTGTGGTAAAAAATATCAGACTGAATTGAATCCGATAAAAAACATAATCGAACTGAAGCAAATTAATTTAGATTTATTCATTCGATATACTATATAATCAAACTAAAAAAATTACCATATGCTATTATGAAAGAGATTGATTTGCTTAAAAGAAAACATAAATTTACGTTTGGAGGAATTTTTTTAAGAATTTTCTTAAGTTTATAAGAAAATTTAACCTATTTTCAATAAATAAGCTTTGTTTTTATTGCTAATTAAACAAATTTTTAATAGTATTTTAATACCATAAATTTGGATAATGTAATAAACCTTTCTTTAATTTAGTTAAAACGATAACCAATATAAAATTGTTTTACAAACCAAATTCAAATCGATATAATTTCATAACCGAACCATTCCGGCCGAAATGAACCAATTTGGTCAGTTAATTCGGTTCTAACCGAAGATTGCTTACCCCTAATAAAATGAACATAATATACTTATAAATGTGTAACATTTTTTATGGTATTTATGTGCTTTTATATTTAAACATATTTAAATTATATTTTTGTTAATAAAAATGAGTTATATATATTGATTTGTTGTTTTTAGGAATCAATATTTGTTAATCAAAATAAATGAAATTAGTATTCTTAATTAATTTTGAAATTAATGTCTTTATACAATTTTATAAATGAATATTCATGTATAAGGATTTTGAAATTAACATTTAACTTTTAACATTTGACTAAATGGTAAATGATTGATAGATTAATTTCAAAAATTACTTGAGAGAATGACAAAATTACCTGAAAAGGAAGTGTAAACCAATGAATCAACGTTCTTGCAACATACATTTATCAACAATAAGTATATGGTATGATAATAATAAAGAGATAAACAATATATTTATTTAACTACTAAATGAAATAATAAGTGACTATAAAACTTAAAAGGTCACAAATCACACTATCATTTTAGTTATGTAAAAAATCGGTTTTATCAATTGTCTCATACCTTAATTTTAGTAAAACATTTCAAAAAGTGTTAAATATTTACCTCAAAAGGATTTTAAAATACAAAATAATAATATTTCTAATCAAAATATGGTACAAATTTAGTCAATTGATTAACATATATTATGAATATAAATAGTTAAAATGTAACACTTTTACAAAACATGCCGACTTAAAATATTTATTAGTTTTCAACGTTATATAAAATACAAACATTTATCACTTATCATTAATTGTAGTATCATTCTTCATGAAAATAAATTTTATTAGTAATAAAGAGTCAACTTGACATACCAGTTTTTCCAAACATTATCTATGGATGTAATGATACGCCAATTTTTGAAAGAAAAAATTGCATATATATATATATATATATATATATATATATATATATATATATATATTTCTTTGTAGTGAAATATCAACCTTAGAAAGAAAAAGTTATGTATATATTTTCTTTGTAATAAAATACTAAATTTTAGAAAGAAAGAAATTATATTGAACGTAGAATAATATAAAATAATTAGAGATAATTTTGTATATAATTGTGAAAATATTAAATTATATGGATTTGGATGGAAAATTAGTTTCACCATTTTTGTCAATACGAATGCGACATACACACTAAATTTTCATTCTTCACGATTTATTATATCAGTTAATAAAAATTTAGGAGAAATCCATAAATAATTGTAAAAATTATTAATGTTGGTATTCGAATGTAAAATCATGGAAGAGAAAATTAGTTGAATATCATCATAATTTATATACGATTGTGGAAATTTTAAACTATTGACTCTAATGAAAATTTTTGTTTACCATTTGTCTCAATATGGATGTGATACACACATTCTATTGCATACTATTATGAAGCTTGTGCCGATGGCATATGTGCAAACTTATTTTATGTAAAAGTTAAAGAAACATATGTTGCAATGGTGCAAATTTTGGTTAATGTAAAATATATGGTATGAAAGTTTAAAAAAAATTTGGTTTACTTTAGATGATTTGTAACAACCCGCATATTTCACGATTGTATATTTAAATGTTTTATTTAAATATAGCACCGTTAATCAGATTAAAGTTCAAAATGTTACTTTTTGTAAACAGTCGAATTGGGACTCGAGACCACTTCCATTGAGTCCAAAATGGCGTCTACAACTTTTTTGAGTATAAATATCGATATGTTTGGAGTTGAGTAGAATTTTGTTATTTTTCTATTTGGCCTTTGGGTTTGGGTTTCAGCCCACTATCCCAACATAATACCCTAACTCCTCTACTCTTCATCCATTCACTCATTCTATTTCCTAACACTCAAGCTAAAGAAAAATGGGGGAAAGAATGGGAAATAGAAATTCCTAAATCCTAGTTTTGATTAGGAAACTCAAATTCAAGTTCAAAATCAAGGAGAAGCTTAGGTAAGCATCATCTTCATCTTCTCCATCTCTCTCTCTCTTCAATTTCAGAAATTCCTAAATCCTAACTTAGGAAATATTTTCTTATTAGCTTAGATTGGAGCTTCTAGAGTTGAAGTTGAAGAGGAATTGGCCTTTCCTTTGTTTTAGAGCTTCTCGTTCGTTGTTTTTGGGTTTAAAGATGAGTTTTTGAACTCACATCTACGTCTATAACTTTCATTGTTGTTAGGTATGAATTCCTAACTTCTATTTATGTTCATTTGCCTTTGATTTGAATTGATTTGGTGAATTTTCCAAATTTTGGTGTTTTGGTCCAATTTTATGAAAATCTTACTATGGATGTTTGGACGTGATATTTGGGGTGTATCGAAGAACCTATAAGGCTGGGTTTTCGCTTGGCATAAATCTCTAGTCATCGTTGCTCGTCCGATCGCTTCTGAAACGTTTTGGCCATCTTGGCATAGGCAAATTGTTGCCCAGACCAGGTGACCAGACGTCTGGTTATCAAGTCCAAACGTCTGGTTATAGACCTGGAGGACAAAACAATAAGCATTGAGAAAATAAAAATGGCAGAAACATATTCCAGACCTCTGATTTATAGGTCCAGACGTTTGGATTGGGTCTCAGACGTCCGCCTTGAAATTTCAGACGTCTGGGAGGTTTTCTAAAAATTTCCAGAAAACAAATCTAGATGTTTGGATTCTAAACCAGACGTCTGGAACTGTTCAGTTTTGCCTATTTGTCTATTTTTGAATGAATTTCCAATGTTAATCGATTTTTGTCGATCCGGTTAGTTGTTATCACTAATTATCGACTTTGATGACTTCTTTCTTTGGATTTTTGGGAATACCATTTGATGGATTTGTTATCGATTTTTATGGATTTAATTCACATTGTCGTATGTGAATTTTTGGTGAATGATTGTTTTTACACTCATTTTATGATTTGTCACTTTAAAATACAAAGGTTTCTATACTAGTAGTAAATACTCAAACTCTTTCACAAAAACGATTTCAACACTACTTTTAAATACAAAGCTCGTTTTTAAAACCGTTTTCCAAATCTATTAGTATATACAAACCTTTACCTCATTCGTGTGAGAAATCTAATTAAACGGCTTAGCAAAACAAGTGGTATGAAACACTTGCGTTTACTTCGTCGGTTAATTCTTGGACTTGTTCGATTG
This sequence comes from Allium fistulosum, assembly GCA_030737815.1. NCBI lineage: Eukaryota > Viridiplantae > Streptophyta > Magnoliopsida > Asparagales > Amaryllidaceae > Allium > Allium fistulosum. Next base: position 1,081,101,054 of record CM060903.1, read on the forward strand.
AACTCTTGTGACAATTTTCGAGTGGAAATCTACAATCTGTTCGTAAATATTTAAGTTAAGCTAGTGGTTATGGGACATGAAGCTAAACTCATTTATTTACTAGCTTAGTGTAATTGACACTTCTTATTGATCAATGATGATCATTTTATGGTTTAGACTAGCGAGGTGCGATGTCTCTTTGTTCGCGTGGGGGACTGTACCCAGTTCTATTGGGCTTCGTCTCATTTTTATAGGCTAGCGACCTACGGGCTTTATGGAGTTCGGTTCATCGGGCGTACCGTTATTGCACTACGTCGTTGTTCCAAATTATTTGAGTTTCGGGTTCATCGGGCATACCGTTATTCCACTACATCATTGTTCCGAAATATTTGAGTTTTAGGTTCATCAGGCGTACCGTTATTGCACTACGTCGTTGTTGCAACTCATTTGAGTTTCAAGTTCCTCGGGCGTACCGTTATTGCACTACGCCGTTGCACCGACTTTATGTATAGCAACCATGGGATAGCGTTCCGTTCTTGATACACATGTTGGGGAGTTTTCATGTTCTCGTTTGTGATAGGCCTTCCCCATTTTGTGATTTATGGATTTCTAGTTGATGATTTCTAGTATTTGTGCTTCACCAATTTTTGCGATTGGCATTGATATGTTTGTCAATATTTATGTTTTGGTGAATAATTTAAAGAATATGACATTCTTTTTAGTGTTTGAGAATTTATGAGATATTGTATGATTTTTGTTGTTACCTTATGTATACTTGTCATAGTATGGCATTTTTGTTATCATACGTTTTTGTCATATCTCTTATCCTATCTCATTTTATATGATATTTATAGCTAGACTGATCCGTTTATTATCTTCTTCTTAAATAATACTTGGGTCAGACCGAGGTATTTCAGGTGCTTCTGCTTGACTTCTTATTAGGGTTCGTCACCTGACTTTTGGCTAACTACTTTAGCTTAGTAGTTTTTGTTGTTATACATTCGAGATAGAGACTCCTTGATGTATACTTATTCTTTTGTCTAGCACTTGTATCTATTCTTTTGTGATGTAGTGGATCTAGTTTGTCCACTATTTTGATGTACACTTTTATGTGATTATATTCATATATGTTTCCGCCTTTGTGATATGAATATCTATGACTGATTTGTGTTATATTTATTTCTATATTTGTTTCTGAAGTCCACTTAGCCACTGTATGGTAGCTTTGAGTTTGTATTTTATATGTCGGATTTCCTCTTGAAATGAAATGCAAGTTATATTATTTGACATATCGGTACTCGCACAAAGCAATTACACAGATGGTCGCTCCTCAACAGCCTTATTCTTCATGCCAGTCGACGACATTACCCCGTAGTATCCTTGGCTAGTGTGAGTATAGAGGTGGGGCGTCACAGCTTGGTATCAGAGCCAAACTTCGGAACAATGTAGAATAATCTAGCAAGGATCATTGTCCTAAGTCTCTCTTAGGAATAGTGCCATAGGATTTAATTCGAGTCTTCGTACCGTTCTATCCTATTTTCTTTTGTGATGCCTTGTTTTATCAATCAAGTTTGTTTGATATTCATTCTGAGAATAACCTTTTTCTTCTTCTTTCTTTCTTAAAGAAGAGAAATGGTTAGACTAGGCCGTCCTAGCACCGGTCAATCCAGTGCTACTCCTTAGGATGGAGTATTTATGTCTGCTCAACAACTTTTAGATCTTGTGAACAATGCCCAAGCTTCCGGACCTGTTCCAGAGCCTACTCACCCTAAATCTGGGTTTGCACGCTTATGCAGAGATTATACCACTTTGGGTGGAAGGCCATTCAAGGGTTCCGAAAACGTTATAGAAATCCAAGCTTGGCTTAGATCATGCGATCGCATCTTTTCCCGCATGAATCTTATTGATCCACTTCGAGTCCAAGTGGCTTCTAGCATGCACCAGGAGAGAGCATTAGATTGGTATGAGCTTCTAATCTCGAAAATTATTGAAGCGGATCTTACTTGGGAGCAATTCCGAGAAAGGTTCGAGTTGAAATTTGTGCCGGAGACTGAAAAAGTAATTTTAGCTCGACGCTTTATTGACCTTGTTCAAGGTGAATCTTCTGTGGCAGATTATGTCGCATCTTTTGAATCTCTCTCTAAATATGGGGTCGAGTATATTAATACCCCATTGAAGAAAAATCAAAGGTTTGTCTATGGGTTGAATAAGAACCTCAAAAAGCCATTACTTCTGAAACTAGAGGTTTCATTCGATCAACTTGTTGACATCGCTCTTCGACTCGAAGAGGCCGATAAAGAAAGTGATGTTGAAGTTGTGGGTGCCAAATAGAACTTCAACAACAACAAGATGAGGCCTATTAAGTTCAAAGGTCCCAATCCCAACAAGAAAGGGAAGCAAGAAACTTCGGTAGCAAAGACTCCTACCTCTAGTCGTGGACGATGCTACAATTGTGGTTCTACGGACCATTGTGCAAATGAGTGCCCAAAACCTTTTTTTGTCGTTATTGCAAAAGTTCGGGTCATCTTTTATCTTCATGCCCCAAACTTCCAAACAAGAAAGAGGGAAAGCTAAAGGTTGTGCAAGCCTCAACTAGCACTTCTCTTGGTCAAGGTATTTCTCATTCTATCCTTGATGGCATTAATTTGTTTCGTGATTATCCTATTTCGAATTTCTTTTGATTCGAGTGCATCTCACTCTTTTATATCAAAATGACTTGTTGATACCTTTTCTTTAAATATTATGGGCTTGATGACTTCACTGAGAATTGCGAATCTGGTTGTTGGATCCGCAACACTCAGTTTGCTTTGTAAAGATGTCGAGATTATTTTATGTGATTATTCTTTTCGAGCGTATTTGCATGTTATGCGTTACTTAGGCTTCGAAATTGATTTTTTGGGGAAGGATTGGCTTAATAATAATGAAGCCCACATCCTATGTCCCAAGAGGACTATTCATCTTCGACATCCTCAATCTGTTAAGCAGATTTCTATTTTTCTTAAAGATTTTGATTTCCAAATTCAGTGGCATCATTTTATTCTTCAAACCCACTTGATGAGGAAGATGTAATTTACCTCACTCAAGTAGTTTGTGAATTTTCCGGTATTTTTAAGCTTGTCTTAGGGTTACCACTTAAGAAATCTATTGAGTGGTGCTAAGGTCTTTTCAGCTCGACCTTGCCACCGATTTTCATCAGCTACGAGTAGCGGAGGGTAGTATTCCACTTACCACATTCCGCACTCGTTATGATTCTTATGAGTGACCCATGATGTCATTCAGTTTGTTCAGCTTGTTTCATCCATCTTATGAATCAAGTATTCTGTGAATATCTCGATGAGACCATCCTTGTATTTATTGATTATGGATGAAAACAACAATTTAAAATTTGCAAATCTTTTTAATAAGATATTTATAAGTATGATTGGATTTTGTTCTTAAAACGAGCAAAGAATATTCGTAAAATTTTTAAGAGACATGTTTATCGTATAGAAGATGATTTTGTGTTGTTTTGCCCATTGAGTGCTTTAAGAATTCTGGTCGATGCGCTTGATTAACGTTATCGATAGGAATCTCCTAAACGCTATAATGAGACAGTCAGATGCAATAAATTGACTTGTAAAAAGTAAATTTTTCTAAAAAGATGATTACACAAAGTTAATTATAATTTTGAATGTCTTAGCTTTTCGGGAAAGAGGATCATTTAAAAGAACTTATTTCCGATACTCCTATTCTTGTGATTCCCGAAGGGAACCAAGACTTCACTGTTTGTACCGATGCTAGTTGTATTGGTTTGGGTGCCATTCTCTTGCAAAGGTAATGTGTTATCACATATGCTTCTTGACAATTAAAGCTTGTCGAGACTAGATATGCCATTCATGATCTGGTGCTCGTGGCCATTGTTTTCGCTCTTAGAATTTGGCGTCATTATCTTTTGGGAGAGAAATTTGTTCTCTACACCGATCATAAATCTTTGAAGAATTTATTTTCTTAAAAGGAACTTATTTTGTGTCAACAACGTTGGCTCGAGTTCCTTGCATCTTATGATCTTGATATTCTCTATACTCCCGAAAAGGGAAATCGTGTTGTCGATGCCCTTAGTCGTAAGCAACAAGTGGTTGTTTCCATGATGATATCCGAATTGAATGATCTCGAGACTTTATCCACTTGTGAGATTCGAGATCGTGAATCCAATTTATGTTCATCTCTTGTTTTATGTAGCCTTGAGGCTCATCCTTCTCTTTTAGCACCGCTTATCGTCCTTAATCCGATGGACAAATAGATCGTGTGAATCAAACTCTTGAAGATCTTCTACGTACTTGTGTTCTTGATTTTGGTGGAAGTTGGGAAGATCATATTTCTCTTGTTGAGTTTTCCTATAATAATAGCTTCCAATCTCGTATTGGTATGGCTCCTTTCAAGGCATTCTACGGAAGGCCGTGCCGATTTCCTTCGTGTTGGCTTGAAGCCGGTGAGAAGCTGGTTTTAGGTCCAGACTTTACTGGTGTTCATTTGTGTTTCACCTATGAAGGGTGTTGTGCATTTCAGTCGATCGGGAAAATTAGCACCTCGATATATTGGTCCATTTCCCATCATCGAACGTATTAATTCCGTGGCTTATCGCCTTTTGTAACCAGCTCAATTTTCTGCTATCCATGACGTGTTCCACGTTTCTCAACTACGGAAATGCCTTAGGGATTCTGATTCTATTCTTGAGCTTGGTATTATTGAAGAAACTGAAGTTTCACCTAATTTGACTTATGAGCAACATCCTATTCGTATCATTGCTACGGAGGTTAAACGCCTTCGAAATAAAGATGTTCCTCTTGTGAAAGTTCAATGGTCCTCAAATCCTAAGGATTACTCTTGGGAATCCAGAGAATTTATCGAGCGAACACATCTGGGCTTACTCTCTCATTCTCTTTAAGGTGAACTTCTCATTTCAAAAATTTCTTCTTTTGTGTAGTTATGCTTTAGTATGGTTGTTACTTTTTATTTTCCTCTTAATTTTTGCGAGGACGCAATTTCTTTAAGGAGGGGAGTCTGTAACAACCCGCATATTTCACGATTGTATATTAAATGTTTTATTTAAATATAGCATCGTTAATCGGATTAAAGTCCGAAATGTTACTTTTTGTAAACAGTCGAATTGGGACTCGAGACCACTTCCATTGAGTCCAAAATGGCGACTACAACTTTTTTGAGTATAAACATCGATATGTTTTCGAGTTGAGTAGAATTTTGTTATTTTTCTATTTGGGCTTTGGGTTTGGGTTTCAGCCCACTAACTCAACATAATATCCTAACTCCTCCACTCTTCATCCATTCACTCATTCTACTTCCTAACACTCAAGCTAAAGAAAAATGGGGGAAAGAATGGGAAATAGAAATTCCTAAACCCTAGTTTTGATTAGGAAACTCAAATTCTAGTCCAAAATCAAGGAGAAGCTTAGGTAAGCATCCTCTTCATCTTCTCCATCTCTATCTCTCTTCAATTTCAGAAATTCCTAAACCCTAACTTACGAAATATTTGCTTATTAGCTTAGATTGGAGCTTCTTGAGTTGAAGTTGAAGAGGAATTGGCCTTTCCTTTGTTTTAGAGCTTCTCGTTCGTTGTTTTTGGGTTTAAAGGTAAGTTTTTGAACTCACATCTACGTCTATAACTTTCATTGTTGTTAGGTATGAATTCCTAACTTCTATTCATGTTCATTTGCTTTTGATTTGAATTGATTAGGTGAATTTTCCAAATTTTGGTGTTTTGGTCCAATTTTATGAAAATCTTACTATGGATGTTTGGACGTGATATTTGGGGTGTATCGAAGAGCCTATAAGGCTGGGTTGTCGCTTGGTATAAATCCCTAGTCGTCGTTGCTCGTCTGATCGCTTCCGAAATGTTTTGGCCATCTTGGCCTAGGCAAATTGTTGCCCAGAACAGGTGACCAGACGTCTGGTTATAAAGTCCAGACATCTGGTTATAGACCTGGAGGAAAAAATAATAAGCACGCAGAAAATAAAAATGGCAGAAACATATTCCAAACGTCTGATTTATAGGTCTAGACGTCTGGATTGCGTCTCAGACGTTTGCCTTGAAATTTTAGACGTTTGGGAGGTTTTCTGAAAATTTTCAGAAAACAAATCTAGACGTTTGGATTCTAAACCAAACGTTTGGAACTATTCAGTTTTGCCAATTTGCCTATTTTTGAATGAATTTCCAAAGTTAATCGATTTTTGTCGATCCGTTTAGTTGTTATCGCTTATTATCGACTTTGATGACTTCTTTCTTTGGATTTTTGGGAATATCCATTTGATGGATTTGTTATCGATTTTTATGGATTTAATTCACATTGTCGTATGTGAATTTTTGGTGATTGATTTTTTTTACAATCATTTTGTGATTTGTCACTTTAAAATACAAAGGATTCTATACTAGTAGTAAATACTCAAACTCTTTCACAAAAACGATTTCAACACTACTTTTAAATATAAAGCTCGTTTTTAAAACCGTTTTCCAAATCGATTAGTATATACAAACTTTTACCTCATTCATATGAGAAATCTAATTAAACGACTTAGCAAAACAAGTGGTATGAAACACTTGCGTTTACTTCGTCGGTTAATTCTTGGACGTGTTCGATTGAACTCTTGTGACAATTTTCGAGTGGAAATCTACAATCTATTCGTAAATATTTAAGTTAAGCTAGTGGTTATGGGACATGAAGCTAAACTCATTTATTTACTAGCTTAGTGTAATTGACACTTCTTATTGATCAATGATGATCATTTTATGGTTTAGACTAGCGAGGTGCGATGTCTCTTTGTCCGCATAGGGGACTGTACCCAGTTCTATTGAGCTTTGTCTCATTTTTATAGGCTAGCGACCTACGAGCTTTATGGAGTTCGGTTCATCGGGCGTACCATTATTGCACTACGTCATTGTTCCGAAATATTTGAGTTTTAGGTTCATCGGGCGTACCGTTATTGCACTACGTCGTTGTTGCAACTCATTTGAGTTTCAGGTTCCTCGGGCATACCGTTATTGCACTACGTCGTTGCATCGGCTTTATGTTAGCGACCATGGGATAGCGTTCTGTTTGTGATACACGTGTTGGGGAGTTTTCATGCTATCATTTGTGATAGGCCTTCCCTTTTTTGTGATTTCTGGATTTCTAGTTGATGATTTCTAGTATTTGTGTTTCACCGATTTTTGCGATTAGCATTGATATGTTTGTCAATATTTGTGTTTTGGTAAATAATTTAAAGAATATGACATTCTTTTTAGTGTTTGAGAATTTATGAGATATTGTATGATTTTTGTTATTACCTTATGTATACTTGTCACAGTATGGCATTTTTGTTATCATACGTTTTTGTCATATCTCTTATCCTATCTTATTTTATATGATATTTATAGCTAGACTAATCCATTTATTATTTTATTCTTGAACAATACTCGGGTCAGACCGAAGTATTTCAGGTGCTTCTGCTTGACTTCTTATCAGGGTTCGTCACCTGACTTTTGGCTAACTACTTTAGCTTAGTAGTTTTTGTTGTTATACATTCGAGATAGAGACTCCTTGATGTATACTTATTCTTTTGTCTAGCACTTGTATCTATTATTTTGTGATGTAGTGGATCTAGTTTGACCACTATTTTGATGTACACTTTTATGTGTTATATTCATATCTGTTTCTGTCTTTGTGATATGAATATCTGTGACTGATTTGTGTTATGTTTATTTCTATATTTGTTTCTGAAGTCCACTTAGCCATTGTGTGGTAGCTTTGTGTTTGTATTTGATATGTCGGATTTCTTCTTAAAATGAAATGTAAGTTATATTATCTGACATATCGGTACTCGCACAAAGAAATTACACAGATGGTCGTTCCTCAACAGCCTTATTCTTCGCGCTAGTCGACGGCATTACCCCATAGTGTCCTTGGCTAGTGTGAGTATAGAGGTGGGGCGTCACATGATTTATTTGAAAAACATAAATATCACCAATGATTTTTGAATTATTGGTGTATGGATTAATTTTCTATGTATTATGGTTGCTTTGTTTAATAAACCAAACAAAATTTAGATTTTATTATTAATAACTTGTTTTGTGTATTAAGGCATAAAAGAAGCTGTAGATGAAAGATATTCTTCATAAATTGAGGATTAGCCTTTTCCGAAAGTGATGTAATAGCAAGTGTTCAGTTTGATATATAAATTGTGACGCTAACACTTTGGTAGCTCGTTGCATAAGAATACAGCTTAAGTAAAAGCACAATTTCGAGTGAACAACCTCTGAGTTACACAAATATTATCTAAACTATTTTGTCCACTAATTACTTCTTACCATTGGTATTGCGTTAGAAGTTAACTAATGCTAGTACGTTGTTGATGATTAGTTTTTCTTATGAAGCATGAAGGATGAGCATTAATAATGATTGCAATTGCGAAATAAAAGAGGGATTAATGGTCTTTCATGTAAAAAGCATTTACTAATGTTAAAAATATGTAACTTTGGAAGGTAATAACCATTTTATGTAGTGCATTAAAAAAGATGGTGAACAAAATGGAATTAAAATGAATACTTGATTAAAAAGGTATTGGATACAATAGAACATATGGGCGTTTACAATATAAGAGTAAAACATAAATTATGTTAAGATGAAATTATGTAAAACACAAATGAGATGTTAATTTGGAGTATTGTTTCTAAAGTAATCGGATGAATAACCATGATATAAAAAGAATGGCATTTAATGATGAATTGATTTTGGAAAATAAAGCATGAAAATAGTGTGGATCTAAAGCACCTTTAATGCATGGTATTATAGCATATTCTATCTTTTATAGTGGTTTTTAAATGGTGAATTATTTTTCAAAGCAAAGCATGAAAATAATGTTGACCCTAAGCACATTTAATGTTGTCTTTATCTTTTATTTTTCTCTCGTGTCCAAACTTCGAGTATATTGTATATGATAATTTACAAAACTGAGTAAGTACTTCCACCACACCCACCTCAGTATTGAAGTTCTCATTCATGATTTATTATCAATTTATATTTACTATCCAAAATGTTATATGTTTAGTATTGTGTTTTATATTCAATTAAAAGGATGTAGAAGAATTTGAAATGAATAAACATTTATTATATAACAGTCCATTACATATCATAAAAGACCAAAAGTCACTAGATAAAAAATTAATGCAAGTTTTTGAAGAAAACATGAATGAAAAATCATATATCGAACTGTCGAATTGAAAAAATTGGGTGTTTTCATGGTATCAGCTAAGTGCATGGGCAAGAGATAAGTGGACTCGAACCGTTGACATCTGCCACAGGGTAAACCATTGCCTCTCAGGCCTTCCTGGTTTATTCTACCATAGAGGCCAACGATAGTTAATGCAAAATTTCGTAAACCACCAATCACTGTTGTCCTACCACTACCAAATATAGAACAATAAACTTATGTAAACATGAACATCGAGAATTTTCAGCTCTCAATTGTAATGATAATGGGTATAAATACAAGTTCCAATTAGAAATTAAACATAATCCATAACAAAAAATACAAAAAATATTCATTGCTTAAGTTTCATATATATTTGTACTATATTAATGGTAAGAAGTTTTATAAATAGAAACCATTTTTCAAAAATTCATTACTAAAGTTATATATATATATATATAAAGACATTTGGTTTAGTTTTAAAGACTATGAATATGTGTATATATATATATGTGTGTGTGTGTGTATGTACATGTGTGTATGCGTGTATATCTTAAAATTAACATATTTTTTTTTTGTTTTATAAGAGGAATAGAGTAAATATTGACTGAGATTATTTAAATAGTTTAAAGTTGAACAGTAGCACCTCTTGTATAAACATTAGTACACCTTGCACTTATATCAGTAGTGTACCTTGTGTGTATACATTTTTGCACATATCAGTCTTAATAATATTTAGTAGAATTTCTAGAACCAAAGTTTTTCTGTATCATCTTACAACAAATAGTTCATTCAATGAGACCCTTTCATTAACTAAACCCAACCCAGAATTATCAAAGCTTTCACACACATCCTACATACCTAAATTAACATCATATACATATTTCCCATGCATATTCGTGTTCGTTTTTTTCCCACTAATCGTACTACCATCCACACGTAATTTCTTAATTGATAATCTTTGCTCCTCCATTTTCCTTCACATCGACTTACACGAACAACAAACTGATTTTTCTCCATGACAATAATATCTATAGACTAATATTCTGAACATCACATATAACATGATCAAGACCTTAATCCGCCTCATCTAAATTAACCATGTTCCCACTATCAAATATATCTACACCTTTTCTTGTTTTTCCTTATTTTGTGCATTATCCAGACAATCAACGCACTATCATCAAATATGCACAAAGCTTCATCCTACTGATCATTTAACCTCACCTCTTCGTAAATATTTCTTGAATTCTCTGATGCAAGTTGCAATTTGTAAATGCACACCACTATTTATACTTTTCATGCAACTTTATACATCACCAAACATTACATGCACTCATCATATCTAGAAAAAAGTTTCCAGTTGAAAAGCTCTTGCAGGTTCAGTTATAATATCAGACATGTTATGTCCATTAGTCCAGAAATGATCCCCTTCCTTTTATACAAACACTACATATCATGATCTCCCTCACCTTCATCTTAACTTGCATCCTCTTCGAGTTGCAAATCAAACCATACATTTTATTTATCATATGTTGCCACCTCTATGGTAATAAATTACAAACACATTTACCACAAACTCATATAACATCTCCATTATTAATTGTAGCATCATTCTTCATAAAAATAAATTTTATCAATGACAAAGAATCAACCTGATTCCAAACATTATCTATGATTGTAATGATATGCCAATTTTAGAAAGAAAAAGTCGCGTATACATATTTTTGTTAGGTGTGGCTCGCACTGTATTAGAGTGGGTGCGTAGATTGGATTAAGATTAGTCCCACATCGTAAGATATTCTAAAAGAGACCAGCATATATATGGGATTGGTAGCATATAAAAATAAGGGATTCCTTTTGTTACAAATAAATGTTGCCATGAAAATATATGCGCTCTAAGGCGGATGTAGGGCTATCCACTCATGACGCTGGCACCAAAAGTGCTTCGTTCAGTGGTCTTCCCTCTTCTACACTAAATGAAGTGTGTGCATAGTGGAAGATGCGAGGGGTGCCAAAAATTACAACAATTTTTTCGTAGTGAAATATCAACTTAAGAAAGAAAAATTTATGTATATATTTTTTTTGTATTAAAATACTAATTTTAGAAACAATTTTTTTTTGAATGTAGAATTATATAAGATAATTAGAGATAATTTTGTATATAATTGTGAAAATATTAAATTATATGGATTTGAATGGAAAATTAGTTTCACCATTTTTGTCAATACGAATGTGATATGCATACCAAATTGTCATTTTTCATGATTTATTTTGTGAACTAACAAAAACTCAGGAGAAATTCGTAAATAATTGTAAAAATTATTAATGTTGGTATTCGAATTTAAATTATAGAAGAGAAAATTAGTAGAATATTGTAATAATTTGTATATAATTGTGGAAATTTTAAACTATTAACTCTAATAAAAAATTTGGTTTACCATTTGTCCTAATATGGATGTGGTACACACATTCTATTGCGATACTATTATGAAGCCTATGCCGCTAGCATGAGTGCATGCTTTATTTTATGTAAAAGTTATAGAAACATATGTTGCAATGGTGCAAACTTTAGTTAATGTAAACTGTCTGGTATAAATGGCTTTAATACATATGATTTAGTTTATGTGATTTATTTGAAATTTTTTGAATTACTGGTGTATGGATTAGTTGTCTATGTACTATAGTTGCTTTGATTAATACACCAAACAAAATTTAGATTTTACTATTAATAACTTGTTTTGTGTATATCATTGTTTTACGTATAAAGGCATATAAGCAGCTGTAGATGAAAGATGTTCTTCATAAATTGAAGATTAGCCTCTTTCGAAACTGATGTAATGGCATGTGTCATGTTTGATATATAAATTGTAAGGCTAACACTTTCGTAGCTCATTGCAAAGGAATATACCCTTAAGAAAAATCACAATTTCGATTGAACAACCACTAAGTTACAAAAATATTGTCTAAACTACTTTGTCTAATTATTCATATCATTGGTATTGTGTTAGAAGTTTACTAATGCTACTATATAGTTGATGATTAGTTTTACTTATGAAGTAGGAATGATGACCATTAATAATGATTGTAATATCAGAAAAAAGGGATTAATGGACTTCCCTGTAAAAAGCATTTGCAAATGTTAAAAATCTATAACTTTGGAAGGCAACAAAAGATAGTAAACAAAATGGAAAGAAAATGAATACGTAGTTTAAAAAAGTATTGGATATAATAGAACATATAGGCATTCACAATAAAAGGGTAAAATATAAATTATGTTAAGATGAAATTATGTAAAACATAAATGAGCTGTTAATTTGGAGTATTATTTCAAAAGTAACCAGATGAATAAACATGATATAAAAAGAATGGCGTTTAATAATGAATTGATTTTGGAAAACAAAGCATGAAAATAGCATGGACCTAAAGCACATTCAATGCATGGTATTTATAGCATATTTCTGTCTGTTATAGCGGTTTTTGTAATGACCCGAAATTTTTGTCGTCTTACGTTTTGAATATTAATTTTTAATATTCAATAATATGATCTTTTAATCAAAATAAAAATCCCCGTTAACTAACAATTGGCAATAATAAATAGTTTTAAATCAAGATAATATTTTGAATTTTCCAGATTTATTTATAAAATAGAAAATTGATTTAATTTGAATTTCTTACATATGTATGTATGACAACAAAATCTATATGTAAATTTAAAACAAATTCAAATTAATATAAAATGAATAAAAATAATCCATGAAGAATAGAAATAAATATAAATGAAAAGAAAAGAATATATTATAAACAGAAATGAATATGGCTTAAGAAATATAATGTATTATAAATAGAAAGTGTTGTAAAATTTAGATTTTTCTTATGTATATACATATTAGTTATAAAAGAAGAAATGTATATGATAATATTATATTGTAGAAATGAGAAGATTTAACAAAGTTATTAAAAACCATTTTTAATATGAAAATCTTTTTTTTTAAAGTATTAACAAAAATGTTATTTTATCAAAAATGGAATAGCAAAACTTTTTGTGCCTTGAGTTATATATTTTAAATAGGAATAAATATAAATATGAAGACTTAAAATTGTTTATTTCAAAACCACTTTGCAAATTGTTTTCAAAATATATATGAAAGCATGTTTTAGGATCAATGGAAGTAAAAAAATAAATAAAAGAGAAAATAACCAAAGGTAAACAAGTCAAAATGGAAGGAAAGGAAAATATAAACATATGCATGTCTGCTAAAAATAGGAAAGACTAAACCATTCATCTTAACTTCTCTTCATCTCAACATCATATCACTTCAGCCACCAACCCTGCATCTCAATCCATCACAAAAAAACCTTATACCATATGCATCATTACAATTTATATAAGCATATATATAGAGATGTATGGGTGTATACATTCCAGTTTGTAAAGCCTGTAAAATACAAACACTGTAAAGTAAAAAGAAAGAAAATGAGCATCCTGTTCAAAGGCACTTGTTCTTCCAAATCTAAATCAAAGAAGGATTTCAACATTTCAGATCATAAACTGAAGTTCAAGTGGGAGTTTTTGGAAGGCTTTCAAAATGATTAAGGTGAGAATTGTTATTTGAAATGCCTAGAAGTGTTTATTGTTACCTGTAAAATGTTAACAGAGTTTTAAAATTTTGTATATCTCGTCTTCAAAAATCAATATCTCCCATTTCAATCCGAATTTGTGGATGATGTAAACTAGTGAATTGTTTGTTTTTGAGTATAGATTACACTAAAAATAGTTTTAGGTTGATTCATGCTATATGTTGTGAGAAACTTTGAATTTACAGTAAGCAACCATGGTTTTGGAAAATTTCAATGTTCTTAAATCATTGATTCATGTATATAATCATTGTTGTTAAGTGAAAATAGGAATTTAGTGAAGGAATCATAATTTTTAATGGCCTAGGTTGTGTGAAATCTTGAGATGACCAAATGACGCAGCACAGAAGTAGATCTGAACCAGCGGTCAAATCTATCTAGGATCCAATCACGAATTACGGAAAAATGAATCGATGAAACAAGATAAATTGATGAATTGATGATACCCAAGTGCCCAAATCCGTGATCTATCGAGATACCGGATTCTAGCTATCTTCAGCACGTTAATCGCGCACGATACCGCGTTAGAAGATCTATGATCCTTCGACGTTGATCTCGCGCACGAGATTCCGTGAATCGGCTTCAAACTCGTTGATTTGAGCACACTCGAATATCCGAAGATGGAGAAAGGAGATCACACTCAACTTCCAATTTTAATGGAGGCACAAAGCTCTCAACAAATTTTATTCAAAATTCAAACCCCTTTTTACAAATGACAACACACCCCTATTTATAGGAAATTACAACACACACATGCGACTCACGACTTAACTCATACGAGTTACAACATCATACGACATAACAACAATGCGACATACGAGTTACAACATCATACGACTTAACAACAATGCGACATAAGAAGAATGCGACATAAGAACAATGCGACAAAAGAACAATGCAACATAAGAAGAATGCGACATAAGAAGAATGCACAGCTTCAGGAACGACTTAAGCGACTTAACGACTTAAGGATTTGCGACCTAGGAATTCTGGAGCGACCTAGGTGGAAGCGACCTAGGGCTTCACGATTTACAGCTTGATGGAGCGGCATAAGAACACCGCGACTTAAGGAACAGGCCTTCGTGACCTAAGGAGATGCGGCACCGCAACTTAAGGAGCAGGCCTTCGCGACCTAAGGAGATGCGACAATTCTGGAGCGACCTAAGGAGATGTGGAGATGCGGCAATTCTTGAGCGACCTACGACATAAGGTATATTTCGTTGATTCCTTTCTTGGCGCTGCATCATCCTCCTCTGGTTGAAAAGGATTCGTCCCGAATTCACACTTTCTCCTTCTTCGACATGCTTATTCTCATGGTATGGAATCAAGTGTTTGACGTTGAAAACGTCAGCAGTATGGATATGATCCGGCAATCTTAACCAATAAGCATTCTCGTTAATCTTCTTTACGATTTCCAAAGGGCCAATCTTTCTAGCAGCCAGTTTGTTGTAAGTACCGATAGGAAATCGATCCTTAGTCAATACTGCATATACAAAATCTCCTTCTTTGAACTCAACATTCCATTGCTTAATATCCGCGGATTGCTTATATTTCTCATTCGCCTTAAGCAATCGTTCCTGCACAACCTTGTGGCACTCTTGCAATTCATTCACAAAATCACTAGCTCACTTGATCACTCCTTTCTGTTGTGGTACTGTAGATAAATCTAATGGTCCCTTAGGCATTGTTGAGTAAACGACCTGGAATGGACTGAACCCAGTGCTACGATTAACTGCATGGTTGTGTGCAAACTCAGCTTGACACAGCTTGGAATCCCAACTCTTCAAATTGTCATTCACGAGGCATCTCAATAGATTACCTAGGGATCTATTTACAACTTCTGTCTGTCCATCCGTCTGTGGATGATAAGCACTACTGAATTTCAGCTTTGTCCGGACCATTCTCCATAGACTCATCCAAAAATGACTCAGAAAACGAGTGTCTCTATCCGATACAATAGATTCAGGTAACCTATGAAGACGATAGGTCTCTCTGAAATATAACTGTGCGACATTAACTGCATCTGTCGTCTTCTTTCATGCGATAAAATGTACCATTTTTGAAAACCGATCAACCACCACGTAGATAGAATCATTGCCACGTTGCGTTCTCGGCAATCCCAATACAAAGTCCATACTAACATTCACCCATGGTTTAGTAGATATAGGCAACGACATATATAAACCTGCATTTGTTGCGGTCCCCTTTGAAACTTGACAAATATGGCACCTCCGAACGAACTTTTCAACCTCCTTCCTCATTGACGGCCAAAAATAAGACTTTGAGATCAACTGCATAGTACGAACACGGCCCACGTGTCCTTCTTCATGTAATTCTTTGATGATTTTCATTCGTAGACTGCAATCTGGAATACACAACTGATTTCCTTTGAATAGAAAACCATCAACCAACATATATCCATACATGTTTCTCTGCTTGACTTTGTCTAAGATCTTGGAAAAATATGAATATGAAGTAAGCAAATCTGGAAGTAAGTCAAAACCCATCACCTCTACTCGCATGGTTGTTAGTAAATTATTCCTCCGACTCAATGCATCGGTGACGCGATTAGTTACTCCATACTTGTGCTTTACGATGAACGTAAATTGCTGCAAATAAGCTATCCACGATGCATGCCTAGCTGCAATTTTATTCTGCCCTTGTAAATGTTTCAATGCTTCATGATCCATTTACAAAACAAATTCTTTGTGGAACAAGTAATGTCTCCAATTCTTCACGGCCTGCACAATAGCATAAAACTCCACATCATAAGTACTGTATCTCATCTTTGCTCCAGAAAGTTTTTCACTGAAATAGGCAATTGAACGGCCCTTTTGACTCAACACTCCTTTAATTCCAACTTTGGACGCATCTGTATGTAACTCAAATAGTAACTGAAAATCTGGCAACACTAGAATCGGTGCTAATGTTAAAAGTTCCTTGATCTGTTCAAAAGAAGATCCTGCCTCTTTCGTCCATGAAAACTGCTTTCCTTTCATACAATCAGTAATAGGATCCATCACACTACTAAAGTGCGGTATAAATCTTCGATAAAATGAAGCTAACCCATGGAAACTTCTGACTTCTGTTATAGTTTTGGGTTGTGGCCAATTTCTAATTGCGGCCACTTTACTCTGGTCCACTTGTATCCCTTCCTTGGACACGACATAACCCAGAAATAAAACACTCGGCACCATGAACACGCATTTCTTCGTCGCTGCATAGAACTGTTTTTGACGAAGAATAGTTAACACCTTTCGCAAGTGTTGAATGTGCTCCTCTGTGCTAGCACTATATATCAAGATATCATCAAAGTAGACTACAACAAACTTCCTGATGTAAGGTCTGAAAATTTGATTCATCACCCTCATAAATGTACTTGGTGCATTAGATAGACCAAATGGCATGACCAACCATTCATATAATCCTTCCCGAGTCTTGAATGTTGTCTTCCATTCATCACCTGGTCTTATGTGAATCTGATGATAACCACTCTTAAGGTCGATCTTAGAAAAGATTACGGACCCACTGAGTTGATCCAATAGATCATCAAGTCTTGGCATAGGAAATCTGTATCTGACAGTTATTTTGTTGAGTGCCCTACTGTCTATATACATTCTCCACGAACCATCTTTCTTTGGCACCAATAGAGCTGGCACAGCACAAGGATTGAGACTCTCTCGAACACGCCTTTGCTCAAGCAACTCCTCAACCTGTCTCCTCAACTCTTCATGCACTTTCGGACTCATACGATAATGCGGCCTATGCGGTAAAACAGCACCTGGCACTAGATCAATTTGATGTTGTATGTCCTTTAGTGGTGGTAAATCCTTGGGTAATTCCGCAGGAAAGACATCTTAAAATTCATTTAACACCGGTCTAACCTCCGCAGGCATTTAAAGATCTTCACTTGTTTCATACTCAATCAACATAAACAATTCAGCACTATCTTCCACTTCTTTAACAAATTCTCTCGAAGATAATAGACTAGTTGGTTCCACTTTCTTCTCTGACTTGCTTTTACTTTGTTCACGCTTCTTAGGAACTAAGGTGATTTGAGTACCTTCGAACATGAAACTGTAGCTATTGGTGCGACCATTATGTTGTACAGCTCTATCATATTGCCATGGTCTTCCCAATAGTAGATGACATACATCCATATCGACAACATCACACCATATATCATCTTTGTACTTCTTCCCAATAGAAAATGTAACAAATGCTCGTCTTCCTACTGTCACTTCTCCACCTTTCTTTAGCCATGCCAGTTTATAAGATCTAGGATGTTTTTCAGTCTTCAACCCTAACTTCTTGACGGCTTCTTCGGAAATAATGTTATCGCAGCTTCCCGCATCAATAACAAATTGACAAACCTTTCCCAAGATAGTACATGTAGACTGAAAGATATTGCTTCTCAGCCAACTAGAATCATTCTCATGCTTTGGCGTTAAACAAGACCTCCTCATCATCAAGTTACACCCTTCATCTCCTGACACAACTTCTTCATCTTCATCAAACTTCGGTGGTTGAGAATAATCAACTTCATCTTCCATATCCTCATACTCACATTCCTCTGCAACTAATGCTCTCTTCTTTGGCTTTGTACATTCACTACTTTTATGGCCAAACTGCTGACAATTATAGCACTTGATACTGTTATTGACCTTTGCTTTAGCGGCTTCATTGACAATTGGTTTATTGACTGCCTTGGAAACATTAGCACTGCTACTAGCACCCTTATTCTGGTTGTTGGAACTTGTAAACACACCACCTCCTCGTCTCCCTTGTTTCTCTCAAGCTAGAGCTTTCTGATGTGCTTCAGCAACAAACATTGGATTAAACATATTAACCATGTCTTGAATTTGCATTCGTAACCCTCCAACATATCTAGCCATTAGTTGTTCCTCGGTTTCCATAATATCATTCCTTGCAATCAATTGATAGAATTCATCTGCATAGTTATTCACTGTCTTCGTCCCTTGTCTCAAATTCTGCAAACGTTGATACATAAGAGATTGATAATTGTACGGCAAGAAAGTCGCTTTCATCATCTTTCTCATCTTCTCCCAAGTGACAACTTTTGATTTTCCCATTCTCTCCCGAGTTAGTTTAGTTTGTTGCCACCAAGCCATAGCTCTTTCCCTTAGTCTTGTAGCAATTAATTGGACTCTGTGATTCTCAGGCACATCCTTGAATTCCAAAATTTCTTCAACGTTCGACAACCAATCAATAAATTCTTCTGCTTGCATACCACCTTTGAATTCTGGAATTTCCATCCTCATACCTAACTCCCATTTATGATCAATTTTTGAATCCCGATATTGATTTCGCACTTGGCCTTGATTTCGATAATGAATACTACCTCCATCACCATCTTCCTCAAATTCAGATGTATTTCGATATCGATCCTGACCATCTACATCCCTACGACCACGCATGTTCCTTCTATCTTGTCTTTCAGCATCACGATATGGTTCGTTTTTGAAACCACGTTGAGTTCTTCCCTCTTCATTTCGGTACCCATGGTGGTCTCGCATCATTGAAACTGATGATTCTCTCATATCTCGATAAGACTGGGGTGACATCCTCCTTTCTTCCGAAACCGATGGCGAAACCAGGTTTCCACCCTGGTTCGAAACTGGTGACGTTCTCCTTTGATTTTGATTCATGTCGATCATCAATTTCTCCAATTTTTCAATACCCTCATT
Organism: Allium fistulosum; assembly: GCA_030737815.1. Taxonomy (NCBI): domain Eukaryota; kingdom Viridiplantae; phylum Streptophyta; class Magnoliopsida; order Asparagales; family Amaryllidaceae; genus Allium; species Allium fistulosum. Next base: position 1,081,120,598 of record CM060903.1, read on the forward strand.
GAACTTTTCATTGATACGCTGCTCCATCTGTTCAGCTTCTTGTCTTCTATACAAATCTTCAACATTTTGATGGCGATTAGCACGTCTCGGAGGCATGATCATTAAAACAATCTTGTTTCCGTCTCTGATTTAGCTTTGATACCAAATGACGCAGCACGGAAGTAGATCTGAACCAGCGGTCAAATCTATCCAGGATCCAATCACGAATTGCGGAAAAATGAATCGATGAAACAAGAGAAATTAATGAATTGATGATACCCAAGTGCCCAAATCCGTTGATCTCTCGAGATACCGGATTCTAGCTATCTTTAACACGTTGATCGTGCATGATACCACGTTAGAAGATCTACGATCCTTCGACGTTGATCTCACGCACGAGATTCCATGAATCGGCTTCAAACTCGTTGATTCGAGCGTACTCGAATATTCGAAGATGGAGAAAGGAGATCACACTCAACTTTCAATTTTAATGGAGGCACAAAGCTCTCAACAAATTTTATTCAAAATTCAAACCCCTTTTTACAAATGACAAGATACTCCTATTTATAGGAAATTACAACACACACATGCGACTCACGACTTAACTCATACGAGTTACAACATCATACGACATAACAACAATGCGACATACGAGTTACAACATCATACGACTTAACAAGAATGCGACATAAGAAGAATGCGACATAAGAACAATGCGACATAAGAACAATGCAACATAAGAAGAATGCGACATAAGAAGAATGCACAGCTTTAGGAACGACTTAAGCGACTTAACGACTTAAGGATTTGCGACCTAGGAATTCTGGAGCGACCTAGGTGGAAGCGACCTAGGGCTTCGCGATTTACAGCTTGATGGAGCGGCATAAGAACACCGTGACTTAAGGAACATGCCTTCGTGACCTAAGGAGATGCGGCACCGCGACTTAAGGAGCAGGCCTTCGCGACCTAAGGAGATGTGGCAATTCTGGAGCGACCTAAGGAGATGCGGAGATGCGGCAATTCTTGAGCGACCTACGACATAAGGTATGTTTCTTTGATTCCTTTCTTGGCGCTGCATCACCAAAAATCACTTAAAAATTATTTTTCGGCGACGTGGTCGATGAGTGGTGATGCGGTTTGGTCAAGGAGTGGTGTGGAGATGAGGCCGAGTGGTTCATCGTGGCCGATTTTTGAAATTGCCTTTAATTTGAGTAAGCGTGGTGATTTTTGGGTTTAGGGCATGTTTGAAGTGGAGTTCGGTCATCAAGGTGCCGCATTGGTTTGGGGTCATCGGAGTCGACTGATGGTTGCTGGAAGGTGATGTGGAGGTAGGCGCTTTCATTAGTGGTGGCGGCATGCCCTAAAGGTTGGTATTGTGTTGGGACGAGGGGATTTTTTTGACGCCTGTTGGATAGTTGAATGGTAGCAGAGGTCGGAATTGGCTAGGGATGGTCAGCAGTGGAGCTATAGGGTGGGAACGGTCGAGCTTGGGGATAGATGCGTGTGTATGGCTTTGGGTTGGTCGTTCGAGGTCAGCAGCGTTTGTTATATGCATGCGTGCATGTTTTGCCGTGCACAAGGATGGGTTGTTTCGCTTCAGGCATTCGTGATTGGGGGGGTAGGGGAGACATAGCAAGCGGGTTTGGGCATGATGGTGGCTTTGGCCCAAAGGAATGATGAAGAAGTTTTTAAATTAAAAATGTTTTAATTATATATACATATATAGGAAATTTTAAAATGATATAACTAACGTATACGAAATCTGTTTGACGTGAAACGTGTTGCGATGGGTTCGCATCGACGAACACTATGTCGTCGTGCAATTTGTTGTCAAGTTTAAAACAAGTGAAAATTTTTAGCAATTTAAATTGTTTAAATTATTTATAATTATAGTTAAAAAACTTTAGATTGCTATAACTCATTCGTATGAGATCCAATCAACCTGAACTTTTTGCGATGGGTTCGTATCGTCGAGTACTTCGATACCATGAAGTACGTTGTCATATTTGACTAAGCGATAACTTACAGTATTTTAAAATGGATAGAAATTAAATTACCCGATTTAAAAAAATGACGTCGTTTAAATGTATTTAACATGTCTATTGAAGTTATTTTGCCCAGATAAAAATAACAATGAGCTAATTTAAATTAATTATGATGTTTTGACATCTGTTTAGCAGAATATAACACCATTCCGCTAATTGTATTTAATTGGACCCCTATTGGCAGAATAAATCACCATTTTGCCATTACTACTGAATATGTGTGTTTTTGGACAATGACTAGCAGAAATAAAACCCTGTCTGCTATCATTTTTATATGGACATCTATTGACTACCCTGATAATTTTATTAGGCAATGTGATGTTGAATTCATCGTTAAAAATGGATTGACCTGAATATCTGAATATGCTATTATGGATTGTTATGGAATAATTGGTAACTTGATTAAGTACCATTGGAATTAATAAGCCTCTTTCCAAATTTGGAAATTGATTTTGAACCAAAGTTGTTTTAATAGTGATTATTAATTATTAATGACATTTTAAAGACAATTAATAATTATGTGATAATGATTTAAGCTTAATTATTTATGATTTCTAAAAGTTATTTAAAAGTATTTAATTATTGTTTTCAAAATTGTTTAATTATTTAAAATGTTTAAAACTATATTTTAATTATTAATTAAAGTTATCTTAGAATGATTTAATTTAAGGTTAATTATTATTTAAGAATTAATTAGTGTTATATTATTATTATTTCAAAGATAATTTATTCAAATATTAATATTGTTTTAAAGATAATATATTACATAGTAAACTTTTATAAAAGAGTATTTTTCCTAAATTTAACTTGGAAAATTTATATAGAAACTTTATAAGTATTATTTTGACATGAATGATTTCGGGAAGTAATGGTATAATTTCATAGCGTAATTCGATGGGCAAAGATTGCCTACAGTTTGGGATGTTTTTGCTGGGATAACGACGTAACCATTGTGCAAACTGCGATCTATAATTGATTGCATGGCGGAAATCGGGAGGCAAAGATTGCCTAAGTTAAATTTGGATTTCTCTGGGATAGAGACGTAATCATCGAGCTGCGATCCATGGTCGATACCGAATGGTGCTTTCCATATTTATTTTAAAAAACTTTCAAATATTTTTTAAAGGAATGGTTGTGAATATACTCTTTTTAGGCAAAGCTAGCCGACTTTATAGTGGGCCATGCCACTATGAATATATGATGGAAAATAGGTGTTTTGCACATGCATAGAACGGCTAAATCTAATTTTATAGTGGACAGTCCACACAAAAAAACCAGAGATAGATAGATAATCTATACTACTCGGAAGGACGAAGGTCCCCCTTTCATTACTGATATCAACATCAGTGCTAGGTCCTATAACATGCTGAACAGCTGAAAAGTGCGTAGCCAAAAACATATCATAAGAATGCGAGAGAGAAGTGTAGAGATACATGTAGGATCCAAGAATTGCCACCAATTGCATGCACCATCTAAACCAGTGGTCGTAAGAGAAAACCCATCACCCTCAACATGATACTGAAGCCTCCTAGACTCCTCATCCTTACCTAGAAACATGTGATAACTGTGCATCTACGGGTCATATCTCATTTCTGTGTCCACATGTACCCAAGAACGGTCATCAGGTTGCCAGTAAATTATCTCATCGTCAAAATCACAAGCTACCGATGCCGAAGCAGAGATAAGAGAGGGAGAAACAGGGAATGCACAAACAGAGACAGGCGGAGAAATAACCTTGGGGACCCATTTCATTTCCATCCTAGGTAGTGGGGCTCTATTAGCAGGAGGAAGAGGAGCATTCCTAGAACACTTCTCAGCGATATGTCCAAATGATTGACAGTTTGAGCAAATATCGGGCTTCCAGCTGTAATTAACGCTTATCTCCATCTCGAGACCTTCCATTATTCTAACTTTCAAAACAAACGGAAGCAGCTTCAAAGGGGATATTTCTATCAAAGCACTAGCGTAAAGTAAATTTTTGCGAGAAACAATATTTGCATCAAAGCATTTGAATTCACCAATAAGGCTCGTAGGCCAGTTTAGACCAATAAGTGGTTGAAGGATAGACGAAATATTAGAAAACGTGGCCTAAACCTGAATCGAGAGAATCTGCTCTCTAGCTCTATCAATGCTAATGCTCCAAGGAGTAACAATGAAAGGTCTCCCCTCAATAATTAGAGGGCTTGTCTCAAGCGCTAAAAGTCTGTCATCATTGTTTCCAAACTTAAAGTAGAAAAAGGAATTAATTACTTAGACATGAAGGGTACCTTTCATTTTCCATGCACGCCTACATTGCTCACGTACATCTGAATAAGAAGATGAAGCATCTAGAAAAAATCCAACCAAGTGTTCAAACCAATGGCACACAACCTCTTGAAGCACTACAGGTGGAAGCATACTAACCCCATCAATTACTTGTGTCCTAAAATTCTGTGGAGTATATATACCAGCATTACACGACAAAGATTTAAACAATGATGCCCAAGCTGGCTTAACGGCATTGTCACTAGATTTGACTGGGATATCAGAGGAATTAAGGACTAGAGAAGGGGAATTTTGAACATTTCCAAGTACATGAATAGGGGAAGAAGAGGCAGAAGCAAACTGATGCCTGGAAGGTAGTACGCATATCTGATTCTTGAATCAAAGGGTTCCCCACTAAATTCATATTCATAGTATGGGCAAGAGTAACCTCATTTTCAAATGCTAACGCATTAGGCATGACAAGACGAGGAGATAATAAACAACCTTGCTTGGAACGCCTATTCGAGACACAACCTTGCTTGGAACTAACTGCAGTTTCGCATGGAGAACACTCCTCCACGACAGGCACATCCTCATTCCCAAATGCAACATATTCAGTCAAAACATCCTCATTAACTCGAATTTGGCATTGCAGTTAGAGCCTCTCCAACCAGATTGATCGATTCAGTAGAAACCCAGTTGCCACTCTCTTGTACCAATTTAGAGATCGACGATGAAATGTTGACGATGGAAATTCCAGAGATAGGGGGAGCCGAAGACATTGATTTAGCTAAAAATTCGGTGAGGTTCGAATTAGGGTTAGTTGCATTAGAAAATTTTGCGGCAATAGGCGCAGATAGAAGCGAACCTAAAGCGGGTGAAAGAACGTCAACATGGGGATAGCTTGGAATATCAGTAGGCGTGACAGAGGAAGCAAATTTTCTCCCAGATCTAGTTTTCAAAGTTGATTCGATCGATGTAGCAAATTGGGCTTTGAGTTTTCTATTTTTGCCCATTCAGAATAGAGGCAAAAAGGAGGCAGAGAATTGAAGAGGGCGAAGCAATCAGGGAGGAGAGAGACGAGATGGAACATGGAGATTCTGAGTTGTTGTGAACATTAGAGGATAGACGCCATTTTTGACTAACAGAATATAATTCATTTTTGTGAATATACTTATTCCGGTGAGATAAGTATATGATTATTTTAATAGAGAGATTTTATTGATTGAAATTAAATTAAATGAGGTTTAGTAATTTCGGTGGAAAATGAAATCTTTGTTTAAATGTTTGTTTATTTAATAGTTAAATAACCGACTAACAAATCTTGACCTAAATATGTAATTCTTCTTAACTTTGGTGGTACATAATTATTCCCTACTTAACACAAAAGGATTTTAACTCTGGAAATATCTAGGAGAAATGCGAGAATTATATGGTATAGTTACCATCAAGTTACTATAACGTATATATAAACTTGTGGATATTCTAGGACAAATGATAAGGAGATCTGTCCACTTAAACGGTTAGGGGGTGATCCCCGATCTTATGTATTATCAGATTATTTCCTAAAGAACCAGTCTTGGGCATTCCGGAAATCGACGAATGGTTTTTGGAGCACCTAGGAAATAGAGAGTGTACTCGTAAGAGATGACTCAAAACCCAGGACCTACTCCGAAACCATATACGGTTAAATGGAGGAGATGCGTTATATTTTGGAATGTTGAAATCCATATGTGGTTCCGTGACTCATTGGATTGTGGGAATCTGTGTGAGATTTCAAGATCTGTTGAGATGTGGGAATCAATATGTGATTCCAAGACCATTGTGTTGTGGGAGTCCATATGGGATTCTATGATCTATTTTTGGAGCGGTGCGTAAGCTAGAACTAAGGACGTAGCCTCATCAGTGAAAATGACTAAAACCAAAGATACGAGGCATGGACAATAGGGTTGGCAAACCCATAGGGTGTGATCTGCTCCTCTCTAACAATACAGATACTTTTAGTTGTTTGGCATGCCAGAGCGATGCACTCGGCCTTTGCAAGACCAGTTATGTTTTTCCTATGATACCCCAGCTAGATGGGTATGATGCTTTGGGAGGATAACTCTAATCCTTGTACAGGAGGACCATTCTCGAAGTACTGAGGGCACCTCCATGGAAATCCTACACAATATGCAAATAAGCCTTATTGATTTTCGAATATATACTTAGTACCGTTATGATGTACACAGCACATGCATCACAGCTACTTGTTATTATTGCTTTGGCGATTAGACACTATTATAATATCAGATGGTTTTCTATAAAAGAGTTTTGGTTATCGTAAGGTAAAACCTTGTCCGTGTTTATTTGCGGCAAGGTCTTACGAGATACCTTTGTTTTGAAAATGATACTAAACTTTAAGAATCAGGTTGATTGTGATTTAAATTCTCACGCTGGTTTTACCAGAATGACTTGGGCGTGGTTTTTTACTTATTGCTCGGGTCAGACCGAGCATATTTTCTAGGTTTACTTGGATATTTGGAGCTTTAGGAGAGAAGCTAGAGGCCCAGGGACGTATTCACGTAGATGATTATATTTCCGTTGCATTATAGTTGTGTTTATTAGCAATTATGAGGATAGGGTGTTATAACTGTCCATGCTCAATATGTTAGTATACTCTGATTGATGCATGTATATGTATAAGTTACAGTTTGGTTTTATGTAAAGATTTGTTCTATATTGTAGATTATTCGTTTCCGTTGTAAGATGCTGTGTTGTTTGGTTTTCCTTCTATCTTCTTTCTACTTTCTTTTCTTAACTATCCGCCTTTCGGTGCAATTTTGGTTGGACAAATGTGTTTAAATGCCAGTTTAAATTGTACGAAAAAGTGGGTCGTCACATTGTGGTATCAGAGCTTAGGTTGAGCGAATACCTAGGCTTTGGTGGGAATTACTCATTAGAGATAGGGTCAGTAGTACCCTAGAATGAGTTTGAGTGTGTGTGTGTGTATATATATACGAGAGTGTGTATTTGTTAGTGATATAAAATGTTTTATATTGTGTTAATTGATCTGTTGAGTGGCTTATGGATTCTGGTCAATACGAGTAGCTAACGTTATTGATAGGGATCTCTAAACACTTGAACAAGGCCAACAGACACAATATTGTTTTAAGTAGGTAAATGAAATAATTTTACCTAGGATATATTTTGTAACAACTCGACATTTCGTACCCATTTAATTATCGCCTCTTGACGATCTAATCTGGTTGCTAATAGCTATTGGCATTTTGATCGAATTGAAATTCAGGGATAAAATTTTTGTTAAAAGGGTTGTGGGCTTAACAAATCATCTGGGTCCATTCTTTCTTGGTGCCGTATTCATCAAAGACAACCCATCCCCATTCCCCTTTTCATTCAATTGCGTTTCAACCCTAATTGAAAACAAAGTGAACGAAATAATGGCGGCCGCGAAACTAGGGCTTCTGCCGACATTGTAGCTCAATCGAAGGTTCGCCGCTCTGTAGATCGACGTGCCTTCGCCGTGCTCGTCTTCGCTTCGACAAAGGTGAGTGTTCAGCACTCACTTCTAATTCAATTCCCTCCATCGAATGTTGTTGGTTTCCCTGAAATTTTTATGTGATTTTGAACTGAGATATAGATCGTTTCTTTGCTTGTTTGGGTTTCTGGACTTGTTCGATTTCTTATGGATGTTGTTGACTTTGATTTGTTCATTCATATCTGGCTTCGATCTGTACTAGTTCGAGCTCGAAGCTTGCCACGGGTTTGATTTTCATCTTTGTAATTTCGGCTGTTGCTTAGATTTGTTCCTTTGTAAATTAAACTCGACCAGTTACTTTGGAAAATAATTGGTTTACGTGATATTCACGTTCTTGAAACTTTCCTGATTTTCAAATCTTTGACCTTTTCAAAAATACGATTTCGACACTTCCATTTGTTCATCTCTGTAGCATTGATTTATTGACTTACGTCTGCATTTTTATTCTTCGACTTCTGTAATCTTCTCTGATCATCTGACATTGGCTTCATTACCTTGTTGCTACTGCATGTAGTTTGACCATTTGTGTTATGTATTATATGCTTGCTGTATGGTTCCTTGTAGTATTTTGCTTGAGTCTCGTTCATCCCCACGGCATTGATGTTGACTTCGAAATGTTGACATTAGTTACTTGAACTTTGGTAGTATTGCAGTGTTGTTTATATGCCACTGTGTACATCTTTGTTGAGTCTGGGCATTCTTGTTTTCCAGACTTGATACTTTTGCCCATTTCACTGCTTTCCTGTGTACTTGCTATCATGTTTACTTTTGCATTGTATACATACATTCATGTATGTATATAATTGTATGACCATTCAAAGATTGACATGTTCACTTGTAGTTCATGTGTATTGTAGCTTGATTATTTTGATATCTCATTCATGTTGAGACTTGGTCACTTCTTTATCACTTGGTTCTGCTTCATGATGTACTCGTACCCTTGTTAATGCAGACTGTCCATGTCTTGAATGAGGCTGATGTGTTCATGTACTCACTATTCATTCCAGTAGTCATTCTGTACTTTTCTTGTGCACTTGAAACTTTGATGCTGCAGCTTGATGTGATTATACGTATTGCTTGACTGTAAATAAGCTTCGGCCATCTCACTTTGAATTGTAGTTGACTTAGTACATCCCTTGTGATTCTTTTTGAACTTGTATACTTACATTTTTATTTAATGGGGGCTGTCACATATGCGTATCCATATGTACACATGCGTATGTGTGGATTCATGTACTGTTTTGATGATTCATTTTATATTCATGTTGGCATTGGATTTTTGCTGTGCTTCATCACTTGCTTGCACTGTCACTTCTGTTTTGGTTTTACTGCTTTGGATCAACTTGTAGCCTTTATCCCCTGACCCTTATTGTTGTACTTCGTGATAATTGAGTCATCGAACTCTTTGGTTCATATATGCTTCCAGCTTGAACTACTCTGTTCTTGTTTGGTATGCCACTGTTTTACATAATTGGACCAGGTTGTGCTATCCCGTTGAGTTCGACACTTGAGCTGTCGTTGTTTGGCTGGTTAGATTCCTGGTTAATTGTTTGTTCAACTGCAGTTTTATTGAGCAGTTGTTTCTTGCTTCCTTTTTGTGGTAGTTTTACCTTTGCAATCCTGTGGAGACTGCAGTTTTAATTGCAGATTGCCCTTGTATTCATTTAGGATTGCAGTTTCATCTTACCTGCAGTTTTGGTCCTTGTTGTTTTGCATTGCATTAATACATTTGGATCTGTTTTCAAATTCACTTGAGTTGAACTTGATTTCGGGGTTTGACCTTGTGATCGTTTGTGACTTTCACTGAGCTTTTGTGTATCTCCTGCGATAGTGGCGAGGCAGTACACACGTGCGTGTACTACAGCCCTATCAGATTTGACAGTTTTAAATTGTTATTTCGATTGTTTGAATTAATTTGGTTTAATTTGATGATACTGTTGTTAATTGCCGTTTTTGGCAATTCAGATGTTTTCTAAATTATCTTTATTGATAATCATTTCATCTATCTTTGTTGATGTTTCGAATCTACTGATTTGTTGTTTAACACCGTTTAGTGTTATATCTTCCGTTATCCGATTCTCTTATTGAAGAGTTGGATATACGAGATTTCTGTGACTATCGTCTATTTGATATTTGATTATTATTGCTTCTGTGCATTAATAACTGATTTTGAATTAGACTGACCCGTGTATTATTTTCTTTTAAATTTAATACACGGGTCAGACCGTGTATTTTCAGGTTGTAGATTTTTAGCTTTGGGTTGCTGCTAGAGCTATGAAGACCTTTAATATCATTTGAAGCGTTTTACGTCTTTTTATAGTAGTCAGTGTGTCTGTATTAGGTTGATATGTATTCATGTATATTAGTCGATAATGTACTTGTGTATATAACTTCCAGAGTCGACATTTGTAATTGTATCATTTGTATTGTGTCAAATGTATTGTAACTAATATCAGTTATTATATATATGAGACTTTTCGTTCCATCTGTATTCCGCATTTATGTTATCTGTGTTATTTTTATATCTGTTGTCCTAAACTATTATAGCCACTGTGTAGTAGCTTTGAGTTTGTATCGGTATGTCGGATTTCCTCCTGTAATAAAAATGCATGTTATTCTATCTGACATATCGGTGCTCGCACAAAGCAATTACATAGATGGTCGCTCCTCAACAGCCTTATTCTCCGTGTTAGTTGACAGCACTACACCGTAGTGTTCTTGGCTAGCGTGGGTATAGAGGTGGGGCGTCACAGCTTGGTATCAGAGCCTGGGGTTTAGGACAGTTATAAAACATAACTTAGATGGAGCATATGTTACAACTATTTGTCGATTTTTTATCTCTCATCTTTACATATGATTATTTTTGACTGTTAGGTATGAATTCCTAATGCTTATTCCTGTGTATTTGATTTTGATTTCGTAAAAGTATTTCGGCTTCTGCCACCGTTGGCTTTGCGAATTCAAGTTGGATTTTTGATGATGAGAATTTTGTTCTTGTGTTTTCGGCTTTGAATTGATTTAGCCAATGTTGATTTTGTTCGAATCTCAGCAATTTTGAACTTGATATTTTGTGTTTTCCTCGGCTTGAATTCCATTCGACTTCGGTCACTTCGTTTTTGTGAAATTGCTAATTTCCTGATTTCCAAGACTCTGTCTTTGTTTGTCGTTGGATTCTTTGATGATATTGATTCATTTTGTACTCGACAGTGACCATTAATTGTTGACTTCGACATCGACTTGACTCTTATTTTTGTTGAAGTCATTTATGCATTTCTGCTCGTTTTGCTTTGTTTTTCCAGTTGATAATCGATTCTTCTTTTCTAATTAGTTGTTATCACCTTTGTCGATTTTGATAACTTCTATTTCTGGAATTTTTGGGTATTCCTACTTTGATGAATTTGGAATCGAATTCTTTGGATTTTATTCACGTCATCGAATGTGAATTTTAGTGAATTGGTTTGTTTCCTAATCTAATCGATTCTTGATCATTTCTCCGATTTGTTGCTATCGTTTATTAGCAACTTTAATGACATTTTCTTCGGGATTTTTGTGAACATAGCTTTTGATGGATTCAGTATCGATCTCTTTGGATTCTATTCACATCTTCGTATGTGAATTCTTGTGATTGATTGTTTCTACAATCATTTTTGTGATTTGTCACTTTAAATATATAAAGGTTTTCTATACTAGTAGTAAATATTAAAATCCTTTTTCTCCAAACGATTTCAAAACTATTTTACTACAAAGCTCTTTTTCTTAAACTGTTTTCCAATCTATTAGTATATACAAGCCTTTATTTCACTCGTATGAGAAATTGAATTAAACGGCCTAGTAAAACAAGTGGTATGAAACGCTTGCGTTTACTTCGTCGGTTAACTCCTGGACTTGTTCGATTCAACCTTTTGTGACAATTTTCTAGTGAAGACCTACAGTTTGTTCGTAAATATTTGAGTTAAACAAGTGGTTATGGGACATGAAGCTTAACTCTTATATTCACTAACTTAGTGTAATTGACACTTCTTAATGATCATGACGATCATTTTTGTGATTTAGACTAGCAAATGTGCGATGTCTCTTTCTCTGCACGGTTAGGCTAGGCCTCATCGGTGTGATTCTGTCTCACACATATCTCTTGGGCTTTGAGGATTGTCTAGACACCATTGTGTGATTTCGTCTCACACATATTGCATGGTTAGACTAGGCCTCATCGGTGTGATTCTGTCTCACACATATCTCTTGGGCTTTGAGGATTGTCTAGACACCATTTGTGTGATTCCACTCACACATACCTTTTTGTTTGCGAGGTTAGGCTAGACACCACTTGTGTGATTCCACTCACACATACCTTTTTGCTTTTTGGTTAGCCTAGACCTCAATCTGTGTGATTCCAACTCACACATGTGGGGTAGCGACCCACGGTCTTCGGACCATTCCTGTGTGAAAATTTAATGGATGGCTTCCATGAGATAGCTTCTCGTCTTCTGATACCGGTCGGTGAGTTTTCATGCTCCCATTTTGTGATAGGCCTTCCCCTTTTCCTTTTTATGATTTAGACTAGCGATTGTGCGATGTCTTTTTTGTCTGCGAGGGAGACTAAACCCCGCTTTGTGTGATGTTCCGCCATCACATACGTGGGGTAGCGCCCCACGGTCTTCGGACCATTCCTGTGTGAAACTTTAATGGTTAGCCACCATGAGATAGCGTCTCGTCTTGTGATACCGGTGTTTTGGAGTTTTCATACTCCCATCTTGTGATAGGCCTCCCCCCTTCTTGTGATTTCTGGATTTCTTGTGATGATTTCTGGAATTTTGTGCTTCACCAATTTTCGTGATTTCTATTGATATGTTTATCAATTTTTGTGCATTGGTGAATTCGTGTGTCATTGACTTGTTATGAATACAAGTTTAGGGTATGATACCCTATTTTATCTTTGAAAAGATTCTTGTGATACCGGTGTTTTGGAGTTTACATACTCCCGTTTTGTGATAGGCCTCCCTCTCTTTGTGATTTTTGGTTTTCGTATGTCGATTTCTAGAATTTGTGTTTTTTGGATTTCTTGTGATGATTTCTGGAATTTTGTGCTTCACCAATTTTCATGATTTTCAGTGATATGATATCCGTTTTTGTGCATTGGTGAATTCATGTGTTATTGACTTGTTATGAATACAAGTTCAGGGTATGATATCCCTTTCTATCTTTGAGAAGATTCTTGTGACATTTTTGATGAATGAAAATTCATTGGTATTATACTTTGATGCCAATTATTTTGATGAAATTTTGACGTGTTAACTTCAGTAACCGTCAATTTTAAAATGGATTTACAAGCGGTTCTCCCGCATTGCTGAATTTGTTGTCCGTTTTTACTGTACTTTGAGAAGTGCAATTTCCTTATCTAAGTTGCTACTAATATTGCTAATTTAATCACATGTTTTCAAAATTCTTTATTTTTAAAAGTTGTTTCAAAAATATAAATTAAAATTGGTTTCAAAATTTTTACAGTTTACAATTTTCAAAAGAACGAGGAAGCGATTTAAACGTTTCAGCAAAATCGAGGACTATGACCCCTTTCTTTTACTGATTCGCTTAATTTTGGACTTGTCCGTTTGAGAATGTGAAATGTTATCTTTAAAACACACAATTTTGCACTTTCAAGGAAACGATAAAGAGATTTAAACGATTTAGCAAAAGTACGGGGTATGGAGCCATACTTTTACTACTTCGGTTAATTCCGGACTCGTTAATTGAATATTTATGACTTCTGATTATCGTTTTTGATAATCAGATATTTGTGAAATTTGATTATCATTTGTGATAATTAAATATTTTCTGATTTAATTATCGACCGAGATAATTAAATATTTTTCGATTTGATTAATCGAATATTTGTGATTTCTGATTATCGTTTTTGATAATCAGATATTTGTGAAATTTGATTATCATTTGTGATAATTAAATATTTTTCGATTTAATTATCGTTTGAGATAATTAAATATTTTTTCGATTTGATTAATCGAATATTTGTGATTTCTGATTATCGTTTTTGATAATCAGATATTTGTGAAATTTGATTATCATTTGTGATAATAAAATATTTTCCGATTTAATTATCGTTTGAGATAAGTAAATATTTGCGATTTGAAAATTCGATTATCGTTTTTGATGATTGAATAGTTGTGATTTTGTGATTTGGGCTTCGTCTTTTTCTCTGGCAATTCAGGTGAGTAATCTGATTTACTCACATTCAATTCGTGCTCAGTATGTGATTTCGGCTCTGTTTTCCTTTTCTTTTAAATGCTGGAACTCGATTGTTCTTGCTTTTGTTAGTCGAACCTTTTGATTTCATATCTAATACTTCCCCTGCTGACATTTGCTTTGCTTATGCATTCGACATTGTTATGTTCTTATGGCTGTTACCTCTTTCCCACTTATCCCTTAGGATTGCGAGGATGCAATTTCTTTAAGGAGGGGAGTCTGTAACAACCCGACATTTCGTACCCATTTAATTATCGCCTCTTGACGATCTAATCTGGTTGCTAATAGCTATTGGCATTTTGATCGAATTGAAATTCAGGGATAAAATTTTTGTTAAAAGGGTTGTGGGCTTAACAAATCATCTGGGTCCATTCTTTCTTGGTGCCGTATTCATCAAAGACAACCCATCCTCATTCCCCTTTTCATTCAATTGCGTTTCAACCCTAATCGAAAACAAAGCGAACGAAATAATGGCGACCGCGAAACTAGGGCTTCTGCCGACATTGTAGCTCGATCAAAGGTTCGCTGCTCTGTAGATCGACGTGCCTTCGCCGTGCTCGTCTTCGCTTCGACAAAGGTGAGTGTTCAGCACTCACTTCTAATTCAATTCCCTCCATCGAATGTTGTTGGTTTCCCTGAAATTTTTATGTGATTTTGAACTGAGATATAGTTCGTTTCTTTGCTTGTTTGGGTTTCTGGACTTGTTCGATTTCGTATGGATGTTGTTGACTTTGATTTGTTCATTCATATCTGGCTTCGATCTGTACTAGTTCGAACTCGAAGCTTGCCACGGGTTTGATTTTCATCTTTGTAATTTCGGCTGTTGCTTAGATTTGTTCCTTTGTAAATTAAACTCGACCAGTTACTTTGGAAAATAATTGGTTTACATGATATTCACGTTCTTGAAACTTTCCTGATTTTCAAATCTTTGACCTTTTCAAAAATACGATTTCAACACTTCCATTTGTTCATCTCTGTAGCATTGATTTATTGACTTACGTCTGCATTTTTATTCTTCGACTTCTGTAATCTTCTCTGATCATCTGACATTGGTTTCATTACCTTGTTGCTACTGCATGTAGTTTGACCATTTGTGTTATGTATTATATGCTTGCTGTATGGTTCCTTGTAGTATTTTGCTTGAGTCTCGTTCATCCCCACGGCATTGATGTTGTCTTCGAAATGTTGACATTAGTTACTTGAACTTTGGTAGTATTGCAGTGTTGTTTATATGCCACTGTGTACATCTTTGTTGAGTCTAGGCATTCTTGTTTTCCAGACTTGATACTTTTGCCCATTTCACTGCTTTCCTGTGTACTTGCTATCATGTTTACTTTTGCATTGTATACATACATTCATGTATGTATATAATTGTATGACCATTCAAAGATTGACATGTTCACTTGTAGTTCATGTGTATTGTAGCTTGATTATTTTGATATCTCATTCATGTTGAGACTTGGTCACTTCTTTATCACTTGGTTCTGCTTCATGATGTACTCGTACCCTTGTTAATGCAGACTGTCCATGTCTTGAATGAGGCTGCTGTGTTCATGTACTCACTATTCATTCCAGTAGTCATTCTGTACTTTTCTTGTGCACTTGAAACTTTGATGCTGCAGCTTGATGTGATTATACGTATTGCTTGACCGTAAATAAGCTTCGGCCATCTCACTTTGAATTGTAGTTGACTTAGTACATCCCTTGTGATTCTTTTTGAACTTGTATACTTACATTTTTATTTAATGGGGGCTGTCACATATGCGTATCCATATGTACACATGCGTATGTGTGGATTCATGTACTGTTTTGATGATTCATTTTATATTCATGTTGGCACTGGATTTTTGCTGTGCTTCATCACTTGCTTGCACTGTCACTTCTGTTTTGGTTTTACTGCTTTGGATCAACTTGTAGCCTTTATCCCCTGACCCTTATTGCTGTACTTCGTGATAATTGAGTCATCGAACTCTTTGGTTCATATATGCTTCCAGCTTGAACTACTCTGTTCTTGTTTGGTATGCCACTGTTTTACATAATTGGACCAGGTTGTGCTATCCGGTTGAGTTCGACACTTGAGTTGTCGTTGTTTGGCTGGTTTGATTCCTGGTTAATTGTTTGTTCAATTGCAGTTTTATTGAGCAGTTGTTTCTTGCTTCCTTTTTGTGGCAGTTTTACCTTTGCAATCCTGTGGTGACTGCAGTTTTAATTGCAGATTGCCTTTGTATTCATTTAGGACTGCAGTTTCATCTTACCTACAGTTTTGGTCCTTGTTGTTTTGCATTGCATTAATACATTTGGATCTGTTTTCAAATTCACTTGAGTTGAACCTGATTTTGGGGTTTGACCTTGTGATCGTTTGTGACTTTCATTGAGCTTTTGTGTATCTCCTGCGATAGTGGCGAGGCAGTACATGCGTGCGTGTACTGCAGCCCTATCAGATTTGACAGTTTTAAATTGTTATTTCGATTGTTTGAATTAATTTGGTTTAATTTGATGATTCTGTTGTTAATTGCCGTTTTTGGCAATTCAGATGTTTTCTAAATTATCTTTATTGATAATCATTTCATCTATCTTTGTTGATGTTTCGAATCTACTGATTTGTTGTTTAACACTGTTTAGTGTTATATCTTCCGTTATCTGATTCTCTTATTGAAGAGTTGGATATACGAGATTTCTGTGACTATCGTCTATTTGATATTTGATTATTATTGCTTCTGTGCATTAATAACTGATTTTGAATTAGACTGACACGTGTATTAGTTTCTTTTAAATTTAATACACGGGTCAGACCGTGTATTTTCAGGTTGTAGATTTTTAGCTTTGGGTTGCTGCTAGAGCTATGAAGACCTTTAATATCATTTGAAGCGTTTTACGTCTTTTTATAGTAGTCAGTGTGTCTGTATTAGGTTGATATGTATTCATGTATATTAGTCGATAATGTACTTGTGTATATAACTTCCAGAGTCGACATTTGTAATTGTATCATTTGTATTGTGTCAAATGTATTGTAACTAATATCAGTTATTATATATATGAGACTTTTCGTTCCATCTGTATTCCGCATTTATGTTATCTGTGTTATTTTTATATCTGTTGTCCTAAACTATTATAGCCACTGTGTAGTAGCTTTGAGTTTGTATCGGTATGTCGGATTTCCTCCTGTAATAAAAATGCATGTTATTCTATCTGACATATCGGTGCTCGCACAAAGCAATTACATAGATGGTCGCTCCTCAACAGCCTTATTCTCCGTGTTAGTTGACAGCACTACACCGTAGTGTTCTTGGCTAGCGTGGGTATAGAGGTGGGGCGTCACAGCTTGGTATCAGAGCCTGGGGTTTAGGACAGTTATAAAACATAACTTAGATGGAGCATATGTTACAACTATTTGTCGATTTTTTATCTCTCATCTTTACATATGATTATTTTTGACTGTTAGGTATGAATTCCTAATGCTTATTCCTGTGTATTTGATTTTGATTTCGTAAAAGTATTTCGGCTTCTGCCACCGTTGGCTTTGTGAATTCAAGTTGGATTTTTGATGATGAGAATTTTGTTCTTGTGTTTTCGGCTTTGAATTGATTTAGCCAATGTTGATTTTGTTCGAATCTCAGCAATTTTGAACTTGATATTTTGTGTTTTCCTCGGCTTGAATTCCATTCGACTTCGGTCACTTCGTTTTTGTGAAATTGCTAATTTCCTGATTTCCAAGACTCTGTCTTTGTTTGTCGTTGGATTCTTTGATGATATTGATTCATTTTGTACTCGACAGTGACCATTAATTGTTGACTTCGACATCGACTTGACTCTTATTTTTGTTGAAGTCATTTATGCATTTCTGCTCGTTTTGCTTTGTTTTTCCAGTTGATAATCGATTCTTCTTTTCTAATTAGTTGTTATCACCTTTGTCGATTTTGATAACTTCTATTTCTGGAATTTTTGGGTATTCCTACTTTGATGAATTTGGAATCGAATTCTTTGGATTTTATTCACGTCTTCGAATGTGAATTTTAGTGAATTGGTTTGTTTCCTAATCTAATCGATTCTTGATCATTTCCCCGATTTGTTGCTATCGTTTATTAGCAACTTTAATGACATTTTCTTCGGGATTTTTGTGAACATACCTTTTGATGGATTCAGTATCGATCTCTTTGGATTCTATTCACATCTTCGTATGTGAATTCTTGTGATTGATTGTTTCTACAATCATTTTTGTGATTTGTCACTTTATATATATAAAGGTTTTCTATACTAGTAGTAAATATTAAAATCCTTTTTCTCCAAACGATTTCAAAACTATTTTACTACAAAGCTCTTTTTCTTAAACTGTTTTCCAATCTATTAGTATATACAAGCCTTTATTTCACTCGTATGAGAAATTGAATTAAACGGCCTAGTAAAACAAGTGGTATGAAACGCTTGCGTTTACTTCGTCGGTTAACTCCTGGACTTGTTCGATTGAACCTTTTGTGACAATTTTCTAGTGAAGACCTACAGTTTGTTCGTAAATATTTGAGTTAAACAAGTGGTTATGGGACATGAAGCTTAACTCTTATATTCACTAACTTAGTGTAATTGACACTTCTTAATGATCATGACGATCATTTTTGTGATTTAGACTAGCAAATGTGCGATGTCTCTTTCTCTGCACGGTTAGGCTAGGCCTCATCGGTGTGATTCTGTCTCACACATATCTCTTGGGCTTTGAGGATTGTCTAGACACCATTGTGTGATTTCGTCTCACACATATTGCATGGTTAGACTAGGCCTCATCGGTGTGATTCTGTCTCACACATATCTCTTGGGCTTTGAGGATTGTCTAGACACCATTTGTGTGATTCCACTCACACATACCTTTTTGTTTGCGAGGTTAGGCTAGACACCACTTGTGTGATTCCACTCACACATACCTTTTTGCTTTTTGGTTAGCCTAGACCTCAATCTGTGTGATTCCAACTCACACATGTGGGGTAGCGACCCACGGTCTTCGGACCATTCCTGTGTGAAAATTTAATGGATGGCTTCCATGAGATAGCTTCTCGTCTTCTGATACCGGTCGGTGAGTTTTCATGCTCCCATTTTGTGATAGGCCTTCCCCTTTTCCTTTTTATGATTTAGACTAGCGATTGTGCGATGTCTTTTTTGTCTGCGAGGGAGACTAAACCCCGCTTTGTGTGATGTTCCGCCATCACATACGTGGGGTAGCGCCCCACGGTCTTCGGACCATTCCTGTGTGAAACTTTAATGGTTAGCCACCATGAGATAGCGTCTCGTCTTGTGATACCGGTGTTTTGGAGTTTTCATACTCCCATCTTGTGATAGGCCTCCCCCCTTCTTGTGATTTCTGGATTTCTTGTGATGATTTCTGGAATTTTGTGCTTCACCAATTTTCGTGATTTCTATTGATATGTTTATCAATTTTTGTGCATTGGTGAATTCGTGTGTCATTGACTTGTTATGAATACAAGTTTAGGGTATGATACCCTATTTTATCTTTGAAAAGATTCTTGTGATACCGGTGTTTTGGAGTTTACATACCCCCTTTTGTGATAGGCCTCCCTCTCTTTGTGATTTTTGGTTTTCGTATGTCGATTTCTAGAATTTGTGTTTTTTGGATTTCTTGTGATGATTTCTGGAATTTTGTGCTTCACCAATTTTCATGATTTTCAGTGATATGATATCCGTTTTTGTGCATTGGTGAATTCATGTGTTATTGACTTGTTATGAATACAAGTTCAGGGTATGATATCCCTTTCTATCTTTGAGAAGATTCTTGTGACATTTTTGATGAATGAAAATTCATTGGTATTATACTTTGATGCCAGTTATTTTGATGAAATTTTGACGTGTTAACTTCAGTAACCGTCAATTTTAAAATGGATTTACAAGCGGTTCTCCCGCAATGCTGAATTTGTTGTCCGTTTTTACTGTACTTTGAGAAGTGCAATTTCCTTATCTAAGTTGCTACTAATATTGCTAATTTAATCACATGTTTTCAAAATTCTTTATTTTTAAAAGTTGTTTCAAAAATATAAATTAAAATTGGTTTCAAAATTTTTACAGTTTACAATTTTCAAAAGAACGAGGAAGCGATTTAAACGTTTCAGCAAAATCGAGGACTATGACCCCTTTCTTTTACTGATTCGCTTAATTTCGGACTTGTCCGTTTGAGAATGTGAAATGTTATCTTTAAAACACACAATTTTGCACTTTTAAGGAAACGATAAAGAGATTTAAACGATTTAGCAAAAGTACGGGGTATGGAGCCATACTTTTACTACTTCGGTTAATTCCGGACTCGTTAATTGAATATTTATGACTTCTGATTATCGTTTTTGATAATCAGATATTTGTGAAATTTGATTATCATTTGTGATAATTAAATATTTTCTGATTTAATTATCGTCCGAGATAATTAAATATTTTTCGATTTGATTAATCGAATATTTGTGATTTCTGATTATCGTTTTTGATAATCAGATATTTGTGAAATTTGATTATCATTTGTGATAATTAAATATTTTCCGATTTAATTATCGTTTGAGATAATTAAATATTTTTTCGATTTGATTAATCGAATATTTGTGATTTCTGATTATCGTTTTTGATAATCAGATATTTGTGAAATTTGATTATCATTTGTGATAATTAAATATTTTCCGATTTAATTATCGTTTGAGATAAGTAAATATTTGCGATTTGAAAATTCGATTATCGTTTTTGATGATTGAATAGTTGTGATTTTGTGATTTGGGCTTCGTCTTTTTCTCTGGCAATTCAGGTGAGTAATCTGATTTACTCACATTCAATTCGTGCTCAGTATGTGATTTCGGCTCTGTTTTCCTTTTCTTTTAAATGCTGGAACTCGATTGTTCTTGCTTTTGTTAGTCGAACCTTTTGATTTCATATCTAATACTTCCCCTGCTGACATTTGCTTTGCTTATGCATTCGACATTGTTATGTTCTTATGGTTGTTACCTCTTTCCCACTTATCCCTTAGGATTGCGAGGACGCAATTTCTTTAAGGAGGGGAGTCTGTAACAACCCGACATTTCGTACCCATTTAATTATCGCCTCTTGACGATCTAATCTGGTTGCTAATAGCTATTGGCATTTTGATCGAATTGAAATTCAGGGATAAAATTTTTGTTAAAAGGGTTGTGGGCTTAACAAATCATCTGGGTCCATTCTTTCTTGGTGCCGTATTCATCAAAGACAACCCATCCTCATTCCCCTTTTCATTCAATTGCGTTTCAACCCTAATCGAAAACAAAGCGAACGAAATAATGGCGGCCGCGAAACTAGGGCTTCTGCCGACATTGTAGCTCGATCAAAGGTTCGCTGCTCTGTAGATCGACGTGCCTTCGCCGTGCTCGTCTTTGCTTCGACAAAGGTGAGTGTTCAGCACTCACTTCTAATTCAATTCCCTCCATTGAATGTTGTTGGTTTCCCTGAAATTTTTATGTGATTTTGAACTGAGATATAGTTCGTTTCTTTGCTTGTTTGGGTTTCTGGACTTGTTCGATTTCGTATGGATGTTGTTGACTTTGATTTGTTCATTCATATCTGGCTTCGATCTGTACTAGTTCGAACTCGAAGCTTGCCACGGGTTTGATTTTCATCTTTGTAATTTCGGCTGTTGCTTAGATTTGTTCCTTTGTAAATTAAACTCGACCAGTTACTTTGGAAAATAATTGGTTTACATGATATTCACGTTCTTGAAACTTTCCTGATTTTCAAATCTTTGACCTTTTCAAAAATACGATTTCGACACTTCCATTTGTTCATCTCTGTAGCATTGATTTATTGACTTACGTCTGCATTTTTATTCTTCGACTTCTGTAATCTTCTCTGATCATCTGACATTGGTTTCATTACCTTGTTGCTACTGCATGTAGTTTGACAATTTGTGTTATGTATTATATGCTTGCTGTATGGTTCCTCGTAGTATTTGAGTCTCGTTCATCCCCACGGCATTGATGTTGTCTTCGAAATGTTGACATTAGTTACTTGAACTTTGGTAGTATTGCAGTGTTGTTTATATGCCACTGTGTACATCTTTGTTGAGTCTGGGCATTCTTGTTTTCCAGACTTGATACTTTTGCCCATTTCACTGCTTTCCTGTGTACTTGCTATCATGTTTACTTTTGCATTGTATACATACATTCATGTATGTATATAATTGTATGACCATTCAAAGATTGACATGTTCACTTGTAGTTCATGTGTATTGTAGCTTGATTAATTTGATATCTCATTCATGTTGAGACTTGGTCACTTCTTTATCACTTGGTTCTGCTTCATGATGTACTCGTACCCTTGTTAATGCAGACTGTCCATGTCTTGAATGAGGCTGCTGTGTTCATGTACTCACTATTCATTCCAGTAGTCATTCTGTACTTTTCTTGTGCACTTGAAACTTTGATGCTGCAGCTTGATGTGATTATACGTATTGCTTGACCGTAAATAAGCTTCGGCCATCTCACTTTGAATTGTAGTTGACTTAGTACATCCCTTGTGATTCTTTTTGAACTTGTATACTTACATTTTTATTTAATGGGGGCTGTCACATATGCGTATCCATATGTACACATGCGTATGTGTGGATTCATGTACTGTTTTGATGATTCATTTTATATTCATGTTGGCACTGGATTTTTGCTGTGCTTCATCACTTGCTTGCACTGTCACTTCTGTTTTGGTTTTACTGCTTTGGATCAACTTGTAGCCTTTATCCCCTGACCCTTATTGCTGTACTTCGTGATAATTGAGTCATCGAACTCTTTGGTTCATATATGCTTCCAGCTTGAACTACTCTGTTCTTGTTTGGTATGCCACTGTTTTACATAATTGGACCAGGTTGTGCTATCCGGTTGAGTTCGACACTTGAGTTGTCGTTGTTTGGCTGGTTTGATTCCTGGTTAATTGTTTGTTCAATTGCAGTTTTATTGAGCAGTTGTTTCTTGCTTCCTTTTTGTGGCAGTTTTACCTTTGCAATCCTGTGGTGACTGCAGTTTTAATTGCAGATTGCCTTTGTATTCATTTAGGACTGCAGTTTCATCTTACCTACAGTTTTGGTCCTTGTTGTTTTGCATTGCATTAATACATTTGGATCTGCTTTCAAATTCACTTGAGTTGAACCTGATTTTGGGGTTTGACCTTGTGATCGTTTGTGACTTTCACTGAGCTTTTGTGTATCTCCTGCGATAGTGGCGAGGCAGTACATGCGTGCGTGTACTGCAGCCCTATCAGATTTGACAGTTTTAAATTGTTATTTCGATTGTTTGAATTAATTTGGTTTAATTTGATGATTCTGTTGTTAATTGCCGTTTTTGGCAATTCAGATGTTTTCTAAATTATCTTTATTGATAATCATTTCATCTATCTTTGTTGATGTTTCGAATCTACTGATTTGTTGTTTAACACTGTTTAGTGTTATATCTTCCGTTATCTGATTCTCTTATTGAAGAGTTGGATATACGAGATTTCTGTGACTATCGTCTATTTGATATTTGATTATTATTGCTTCTGTGCATTAATAACTGATTTTGAATTAGACTGACCCGTGTATTATTTTCTTTTAAATTTAATACACGGGTCAGACCGTGTATTTTCAGGTTGTAGATTTTTAGCTTTGGGTTGCTGCTAGAGCTATGAAGACCTTTAATATCATTTGAAGCGTTTTACGTCTTTTTATAGTAGTCAGTGTGTCTGTATTAGGTTGATATGTATTCATGTATATTAGTCGATAATGTACTTGTGTATATAACTTCCAGAGTCGACATTTGTAATTGTATCATTTGTATTGTGTCAAATGTATTGTAACTAATATCAGTTATTATATATATGAGACTTTTCGTTCCATCTGTATTCCGCATTTATGTTATCTGTGTTATTTTTATATCTGTTGTCCTAAACTATTATAGCCACTATGTAGTAGCTTTGAGTTTGTATCGGTATGTCGGATTTCCTCCTGTAATAAAAATGCATGTTATTCTATCTGACATATCGGTGCTCGCACAAAGCAATTACATAGATGGTCGCTCCTCAACAGCCTTATTCTCCGTGTTAGTTGACAGCACTACACCGTAGTGTTCTTGGCTAGCGTGGGTATAGAGGTGGGGCGTCACAGCTTGGTATCAGAGCCTGGGGTTTAGGACAGTTATAAAACATAACTTAGATGGAGCATATGTTACAACTATTTGTCGATTTTTTATCTCTCATCTTTACATATGATTATTTTTGACTGTTAGGTATGAATTCCTAATGCTTATTCCTGTGTATTTGATTTTGATTTCGTAAAAGTATTTCGGCTTCTGCCACCGTTGGCTTTGTGAATTCAAGTTGGATTTTTGATGATGAGAATTTTGTTCTTGTGTTTTCGGCTTTGAATTGATTTAGCCAATGTTGATTTTGTTCGAATCTCAGCAATTTTGAACTTGATATTTTGTGTTTTCCTCGGCTTGAATTCCATTCGACTTCGGTCACTTCGTTTTTGTGAAATTGCTAATTTCCTGATTTCCAAGACTCTGTCTTTGTTTGTCGTTGGATTCTTTGATGATATTGATTCATTTTGTACTCGACAGTGACCATTAATTGTTGACTTCGACATCGACTTGACTCTTATTTTTGTTGAAGTCATTTATGCATTTCTGCTCGTTTTGCTTTGTTTTTCCAGTTGATAATCGATTCTTCTTTTCTAATTAGTTGTTATCACCTTTGTCGATTTTGATAACTTCTATTTCTGGAATTTTTGGGTATTCCTACTTTGATGAATTTGGAATCGAATTCTTTGGATTTTATTCACGTCTTCGAATGTGAATTTTAGTGAATTGGTTTGTTTCCTAATCTAATCGATTCTTGATCATTTCCCCGATTTGTTGCTATCGTTTATTAGCAACTTTAATGACATTTTCTTCGGGATTTTTGTGAACATACCTTTTGATGGATTCAGTATCGATCTCTTTGGATTCTATTCACATCTTCGTATGTGAATTCTTGTGATTGATTGTTTCTACAATCATTTTTGTGATTTGTCACTTTAAATATATAAAGGTTTTCTATACTAGTAGTAATATTAAAATCCTTTTTCTCCAAACGATTTCAAAACTATTTTACTACAAAGCTCTTTTTCTTAAACTGTTTTCCAATCTATTAGTATATACAAGCCTTTATTTCACTCGTATGAGAAATTGAATTAAACGGCCTAGTAAAACAAGTGGTATGAAACGCTTGCGTTTACTTCGTCGGTTAACTCCTGGACTTGTTCGATTGAACCTTTTGTGACAATTTTCTAGTGAAGACCTACAGTTTGTTCGTAAATATTTGAGTTAAACAAGTGGTTATGGGACATGAAGCTTAACTCTTATATTCACTAACTTAGTGTAATTGACACTTCTTAATGATCATGACGATCATTTTTGTGATTTAGACTAGCAAATGTGCGATGTCTCTTTCTCTGCACGGTTAGGCTAGGCCTCATCGGTGTGATTCTGTCTCACACATATCTCTTGGGCTTTGAGGATTGTCTAGACACCATTGTGTGATTTCGTCTCACACATATTGCATGGTTAGACTAGGCCTCATCGGTGTGATTCTGTCTCACACATATCTCTTGGGCTTTGAGGATTGTCTAGACACCATTTGTGTGATTCCACTCACACATACCTTTTTGTTTGCGAGGTTAGGCTAGACACCACTTGTGTGATTCCACTCACACATACCTTTTTGCTTTTTGGTTAGCCTAGACCTCAATCTGTGTGATTCCAACTCACACATGTGGGGTAGCGACCCACGGTCTTCGGACCATTCCTGTGTGAAAATTTAATGGATGGCTTCCATGAGATAGCTTCTCGTCTTCTGATACCGGTCGGTGAGTTTTCATGCTCCCATTTTGTGATAGGCCTTCCCCTTTTCCTTTTTATGATTTAGACTAGCGATTGTGCGATGTCTTTTTTGTCTGCGAGGGAGACTAAACCCCGCTTTGTGTGATGTTCCGCCATCACATACGTGGGGTAGCGCCCCACGGTTTTCGGACCATTCCTGTGTGAAACTTTAATGGTTAGCCACCATGAGATAGCGTCTCGTCTTGTGATACCGGTGTTTTGGAGTTTTCATACTCCCATCTTGTGATAGGCCTCCCCCCTTCTTGTGATTTCTGGATTTCTTGTGATGATTTCTGGAATTTTGTGCTTCACCAATTTTCGTGATTTCTATTGATATGTTTATCAATTTTTGTGCATTGGTGAATTCGTGTGTCATTGACTTGTTATGAATACAAGTTTAGGGTATGATACCCTATTTTATCTTTGAAAAGATTCTTGTGATACCGGTGTTTTGGAGTTTACATACTCCCGTTTTGTGATAGGCCTCCCTCTCTTTGTGATTTTTGGTTTTCGTATGTCGATTTCTAGAATTTGTGTTTTTTGGATTTCTTGTGATGATTTCTGGAATTTTGTGCTTCACCAATTTTCATGATTTTCAGTGATATGATATCCGTTTTTGTGCATTGGTGAATTCATGTGTTATTGACTTGTTATGAATACAAGTTCAGGGTATGATATCCCTTTCTATCTTTGAGAAGATTCTTGTGACATTTTTGATGAATGAAAATTCATTGGTATTATACTTTGATGCCAGTTATTTTGATGAAATTTTGACGTGTTAACTTCAGTAACCGTCAATTTTAAAATGGATTTACAAGCGGTTCTCCCGCAATGCTGAATTTGTTGTCCGTTTTTACTGTACTTTGAGAAGTGCAATTTCCTTATCTAAGTTGCTACTAATAT
The DNA here is from genome assembly GCA_030737815.1 of Allium fistulosum. Classification (NCBI taxonomy): domain Eukaryota; kingdom Viridiplantae; phylum Streptophyta; class Magnoliopsida; order Asparagales; family Amaryllidaceae; genus Allium; species Allium fistulosum. Next base: position 1,081,147,447 of record CM060903.1, read on the forward strand.
TGCTAATTTAATCACATGTTTTCAAAATTCTTTATTTTTAAAAGTTGTTTCAAAAATATAAATTAAAATTGGTTTCAAAATTTTTACAGTTTACAATTTTCAAAAGAACGAGGAAGCGATTTAAACGTTTCAGCAAAATCGAGGACTATGACCCCTTTCTTTTACTGATTCGCTTAATTTCGGACTTGTCCGTTTGAGAATGTGAAATGTTATCTTTAAAACACACAATTTTGCACTTTCAAGGAAACGATAAAGAGATTTAAACGATTTAGCAAACGTACGGGGTATGGAGCCATACTTTTACTACTTCGGTTAATTCCGGACTCGTTAATTGAATATTTATGACTTCTGATTATCGTTTTTGATAATCAGATATTTGTGAAATTTGATTATCATTTGTGATAATTAAATATTTTCTGATTTAATTATCGTCCGAGATAATTAAATATTTTTCGATTTGATTAATCGAATATTTGTGATTTCTGATTATCGTTTTTGATAATCAGATATTTGTGAAATTTGATTATCATTTGTGATAATTAAATATTTTCCGATTTAATTATCGTTTGAGATAATTAAATATTTTTTTGATTTGATTAATCGAATATTTGTGATTTCTGATTATCGTTTTTGATAATCAGATATTTGTGAAATTTGATTATCATTTGTGATAATTAAATATTTTCCGATTTAATTATCGTTTGAGATAAGTAAATATTTGCGATTTGAAAATTCGATTATCGTTTTTGATGATTGAATAGTTGTGATTTTGTGATTTGGGCTTCGTCTTTTTCTCTGGCAATTCAGGTGAGTAATCTGATTTACTCACATTCAATTCGTGCTCAGTATGTGATTTCGGCTCTGTTTTCCTTTTCTTTTAAATGCTGGAACTCGATTGTTCTTGCTTTTGTTAGTCGAACCTTTTGATTTCATATCTAATACTTCCCCTGCTGACATTTGCTTTGCTTATGCATTCGACATTGTTATGTTCTTATGGTTGTTACCTCTTTCCCACTTATCCCTTAGGATTGCGAGGACGCAATTTCTTTAAGGAGGGGAGTCTGTAACAACCCGACATTTCGTACCCATTTAATTATCGCCTCTTGACGATCTAATCTGGTTGCTAATAGCTATTGGCATTTTGATCGAATTGAAATTCAGGGATAAAATTTTTGTTAAAAGGGTTGTGGGCTTAACAAATCATCTGGGTCCATTCTTTCTTGGTGCCGTATTCATCAAAGACAACCCATCCTCATTCCCCTTTTCATTCAATTGAGTTTCAACCCTAATCGAAAACAAAGCGAACGAAATAATGGCGGCCGCGAAACTAGGGCTTCTACCGACATTGTAGCTCGATCAAAGGTTCGCTGCTCTGTAGATCGACGTGCCTTCGCCGTGCTCGTCTTTGCTTCGACAAAGGTGAGTGTTCAGCACTCACTTCTAATTCAATTCCCTCCATCGAATGTTGTTGGTTTCCCTGAAATTTTTATGTGATTTTGAACTGAGATATAGTTCGTTTCTTTGCTTGTTTGGGTTTCTGGACGTGTTCGATTTCGTATGGATGTTGTTGACTTTGATTTGTTCATTCATATCTGGCTTCGATCTGTACTAGTTCGAACTCGAAGCTTGCCACGGGTTTGATTTTCATCTTTGTAATTTCGGCTGTTGCTTAGATTTGTTCCTTTGTAAATTAAACTCGACCAGTTACTTTGGAAAATAATTGGTTTACATGATATTCACGTTCTTGAAACTTTCCTGATTTTCAAATCTTTGACCTTTTCAAAAATACGATTTCGACACTTCCATTTGTTCATCTCTGTAGCATTGATTTATTGACTTACGTCTGCATTTTTATTCTTCGACTTCTGTAATCTTCTCTGATCATCTGACATTGGTTTCATTACCTTGTTGCTACTGCATGTAGTTTGACAATTTGTGTTATGTATTATATGCTTGCTGTATGGTTCCTCGTAGTATTTTGCTTGAGTCTCGTTCATCCCCACGGCATTGATGTTGTCTTCGAAATGTTGACATTAGTTACTTGAACTTTGGTAGTATTGCAGTGTTGTTTATATGCCACTATGTACATCTTTGTTGAGTCTGGGCATTCTTGTTTTCCAGACTTGATACTTTTGCCCATTTCACTGCTTTCCTGTGTACTTGCTATCATGTTTACTTTTGCATTGTATACATACATTCATGTATGTATATAATTGTATGACCATTCAAAGATTGACATGTTCACTTGTAGTTCATGTGTATTGTAGCTTGATTATTTTGATATCTCATTCATGTTGAGACTTGGTCACTTTATTATCACTTGGTTCTGCTTCATGATGTACTCGTACCCTTGTTAATGCAGACTGTCCATGTCTTGAATGAGGCTGCTGTGTTCATGTACTCACTATTCATTCCAGTAGTCATTCTGTACTTTTCTTGTGCACTTGAAACTTTGATGCTGCAGCTTGATGTGATTATACGTATTGCTTGACCGTAAATAAGCTTCGGCCATCTCACTTTGAATTGTAGTTGACTTAGTACATCCCTTGTGATTCTTTTTGAACTTGTATACTTACATTTTTATTTAATGGGGGCTGTCACATATGCGTATCCATATGTACACATGCGTATGTGTGGATTCATGTACTGTTTTGATGATTCATTTTATATTCATGTTGGCACTGGATTTTTGCTGTGCTTCATCACTTGCTTGCACTGTCACTTCTGTTTTGGTTTTACTGCTTTGGATCAACTTGTAGCCTTTATCCCCTGACCCTTATTGCTGTACTTCGTGATAATTGAGTCATCGAACTCTTTGGTTCATATATGCTTCCAGCTTGAACTACTCTGTTCTTGTTTGGTATGCCACTGTTTTACATAATTGGACCAGGTTGTGCTATCCGGTTGAGTTCGACACTTGAGTTGTCGTTGTTTGGCTGGTTTGTTTCCTGGTTAATTGTTTGTTCAATTGCAGTTTTATTGAGCAGTTGTTTCTTGCTTCCTTTTTGTGGCAGTTTTACCTTTGCAATCCTGTGGTGACTGCAGTTTTAATTGCAGATTGCCTTTGTATTCATTTAGGACTGCAGTTTCATCTTACCTACAGTTTTGGTCCTTGTTGTTTTGCATTGCATTAATACATTTGGATCTGTTTTCAAATTCACTTGAGTTGAACCTGATTTTGGGGTTTGACCTTGTGATCGTTTGTGACTTTCACTGAGCTTTTGTGTATCTCCTGCGATAGTGGCGAGGCAGTACATGCGTGCGTGTACTGCAGCCCTATCAGATTTGACAGTTTTAAATTGTTATTTCGATTGTTTGAATTAATTTGGTTTAATTTGATGATTCTGTTGTTAATTGCCGTTTTTGGCAATTCAGATGTTTTCTAAATTATCTTTATTGATAATCATTTCATCTATCTTTGTTGATGTTTCGAATCTACTGATTTGTTGTTTAACACTGTTTAGTGTTATATCTTCCGTTATCTGATTCTCTTATTGAAGAGTTGGATATACGAGATTTCTGTGACTATAGTCTATTTGATATTTGATTATTATTGCTTCTGTGCATTAATAACTGATTTTGAATTAGACTGACCCGTGTATTATTTTCTTTTAAATTTAATACACGGGTCAGACCGTGTTTTTTCAGGTTGTAGATTTTTAGCTTTGGGTTGCTGCTAGAGCTATGAAGACCTTTAATATCATTTGAAGCGTTTTACGTCTTTTTATAGTAGTCAGTGTGTCTGTATTAGGTTGATATGTATTCATGTATATTAGTCGATAATGTACTTGTGTATATAACTTCCAGAGTCGACATTTGTAATTGTATCATTTGTATTGTGTCAAATGTATTGTAACTAATATCAGTTATTATATATATGAGACTTTTCGTTCCATCTGTATTCCGCATTTATGTTATCTGTGTTATTTTTATATCTGTTGTCCTAAACTATTATAGCCACTGTGTAGTAGCTTTGAGTTTGTATCGGTATGTCGGATTTCCTCTTGTAATAAAAATGCATGTTATTCTATTTGACATATCGGTGCTCGCACAAAGCAATTACATAGATGGTCGCTCCTCAACAGCCTTATTCTCCGTGTTAGTTGACAGCACTACACCGTAGTGTTCTTGGCTAGCGTGGGTATAGAGGTGGGGCGTCACAGCTTGGTATCAGAGCCTGGGGTTTAGGACAGTTATAAAACATAACTTAGATGGAGCATATGTTACAACTATTTGTCGATTTTTTATCTCTCATCTTTACATATGATTATTTTTGACTGTTAGGTATGAATTCCTAATGCTTATTCCTGTGTATTTGATTTTGATTTCATAAAAGTATTTCGGCTTCTGCCACCGTTGGCTTTGTGAATTCAAGTTGGATTTTTGATGATGAGAATTTTGTTCTTGTGTTTTCGGCTTTGAATTGATTTAGCCAATGTTGATTTTGTTCGAATCTCAGCAATTTTGAACTTGATATTTTGTGTTTTCCTCGGCTTGAATTCCATTCGACTTCGGTCACTTCGTTTTTGTGAAATTGCTAATTTCCTGATTTCCAAGACTCTGTCTTTGTTTGTCGTTGGATTCTTTGATGATATTGATTCATTTTGTACTCGACAGTGACCATTAATTGTTGACTTCGACATCGACTTGACTCTTATTTTTGTTGAAGTCATTTATGCATTTCTGCTCGTTTTGCTTTGTTTTTCCAGTTGATAATCGATTCTTCTTTTCTAATTAGTTGTTATCACCTTTGTCGATTTTGATAACTTCTATTTCTGGAATTTTTGGGTATTCCTACTTTGATGAATTTGGAATCGAATTCTTTGGATTTTATTCATGTCTTCGAATGTGAATTTTAGTGAATTGGTTTGTTTCCTAATCTAATCGATTCTTGATCATTTCCCCGATTTGTTGCTATCGTTTATTAGCAACTTTAATGACATTTTCTTCGGGATTTTTGTGAACATACCTTTTGATGGATTCAATATCGATCTCTTTGGATTCTATTCACATCTTCGTATGTGAATTCTTGTGATTGATTGTTTCTACAATCATTTTTGTGATTTGTCACTTTAAATATATAAAGGTTTTCTATACTAGTAGTAAATATTAAAATCCTTTTTCTCCAAACGATTTCAAAACTATTTTACTACAAAGCTCTTTTTCTTAAACTGTTTTCCAATCTATTAGTATATACAAGCCTTTATTTCACTCGTATGAGAAATTGAATTAAACGGCCTAGTAAAACAAGTGGTATGAAACGCTTGCGTTTACTTCGTCGGTTAACTCCTGGACTTGTTCGATTCAACCTTTTGTGACAATTTTCTAGTGAAGACCTACAGTTTGTTCGTAAATATTTGAGTTAAACAAGTGGTTATGGGACATGAAGCTTAACTCTTATATTCACTAACTTAGTGTAATTGACACTTCTTAATGATCATGACGATCATTTTTGTGATTTAGACTAGCAAATGTGCGATGTCTCTTTCTCTGCACGGTTAGGCTAGGCCTTATCGGTGTGATTCTGTCTCACACATATCTCTTGGGCTTTGAGGATTGTCTAGACACCATTGTGTGATTTCGTCTCACACATATTGCATGGTTAGACTAGGCCTCATCGGTGTGATTCTGTCTCACACATATCTCTTGGGCTTTGAGGATTGTCTAGACACCATTTGTGTGATTCCACTCACACATACCTTTTTGTTTGCGAGGTTAGGCTAGACACCACTTGTGTGATTCCACTCACACATACCTTTTTGCTTTTTGGTTAGCCTAGACCTCAATCTGTGTGATTCCAACTCACACATGTGGGGTAGCGACCCACGGTCTTCGGACCATTCCTGTGTGAAAATTTAATGGATGGCTTCCATGAGATAGCTTCTCGTCTTCTGATACCGGTCGGTGAGTTTTCATGCTCCCATTTTGTGATAGGCCTTCCCCTTTTCCTTTTTATGATTTAGACTAGCGATTGTGCGATGTCTTTTTTGTCTGCGAGGGAGACTAAACCCCGCTTTGTGTGATGTTCCGCCATCACATACGTGGGGTAGCGCCCCACGGTCTTCGGACCATTCCTGTGTGAAACTTTAATGGTTAGCCACCATGAGATAGCGTCTCGTCTTGTGATACCGGTGTTTTGGAGTTTTCATACTCCCATCTTGTGATAGGCCTCCCCCCTTCTTGTGATTTCTGGATTTCTTGTGATGATTTCTGGAATTTTGTGCTTCACCAATTTTCGTGATTTCTATTGATATGTTTATCAATTTTTGTGCATTGGTGAATTCGTGTGTCATTGACTTGTTATGAATACAAGTTTAGGGTATGATACCCTATTTTATCTTTGAAAAGATTCTTGTGATACCGGTGTTTTGGAGTTTACATACCCCCTTTTGTGATAGGCCTCCCTCTCTTTGTGATTTTTGGTTTTCGTATGTCGATTTCTAGAATTTGTGTTTTTTGGATTTCTTGTGATGATTTCTGGAATTTTGTGCTTCACCAATTTTCATGATTTTCAGTGATATGATATCCGTTTTTGTGCATTGGTGAATTCATGTGTTATTGACTTGTTATGAATACAAGTTCAGGGTATGATATCCCTTTCTATCTTTGAGAAGATTCTTGTGACATTTTTGATGAATGAAAATTCATTGGTATTATACTTTGATGCCAGTTATTTTGATGAAATTTTGACGTGTTAACTTCAGTAACCGTCAATTTTAAAATGGATTTACAAGCGGTTCTCCCGCAATGCTGAATTTGTTGTCCGTTTTTACTGTACTTTGAGAAGTGCAATTTCCTTATCTAAGTTGCTACTAATATTGCTAATTTAATCACATGTTTTCAAAATTCTTTATTTTAAAAGTTGTTTCAAAAATATAAATTAAAATTGGTTTCAAAATTTTTACAGTTTACAATTTTCAAAAGAACGAGGAAGCGATTTAAACGTTTCAGCAAAATCGAGGACTATGACCCCTTTCTTTTACTGATTCGCTTAATTTCGGACTTGTCCGTTTGAGAATGTGAAATGTTATCTTTAAAACACAAAATTTTGCACTTTCAAGGAAACGATAAAGAGATTTAAACGATTTAGCAAAAGTACGGGGTATGGAGCCATACTTTTACTACTTCAGTTAATTCCGGACTCGTTAATTGAATATTTATGACTTCTGATTATCGTTTTTGATAATCAGATATTTGTGAAATTTGATTATCATTTGTGATAATTAAATATTTTCTGATTTAATTATCGTCCGAGATAATTAAATATTTTTCGATTTGATTAATCGAATATTTGTGATTTCTGATTATCGTTTTCGATAATCAGATATTTGTGAAATTTGATTATCATTTGTGATAATTAAATATTTTCCGATTTAATTATCGTTTGAGATAATTAAATATTTTTTCGATTTGATTAATCGAATATTTGTGATTTCTGATTATCGTTTTTGATAATCAGATATTTGTGAAATTTGATTATCATTTGTGATAATTAAATATTTTCCGATTTAATTATCGTTTGAGATAAGTAAATATTTGCGATTTGAAAATTCGATTATCGTTTTTGATGATTGAATAGTTGTGATTTTGTGATTTGGGCTTCGTCTTTTTCTCTGGCAATTCAGGTGAGTAATCTGATTTACTCACATTCAATTCGTGCTCAGTATGTGATTTCGGCTCTGTTTTCCTTTTCTTTTAAATGCTGGAACTCGATTGTTCTTGCTTTTGTTAGTCGAACCTTTTGATTTCATATCTAATACTTCCCCTGCTGAAATTTGCTTTGCTTATGCATTCGACATTGTTATGTTCTTATGGTTGTTACCTCTTTCCCACTTATCCCTTAGGATTGCGAGGACGCAATTTCTTTAAGGAGGGGAGTCTGTAACAACCCGACATTTCGTACCCATTTAATTATCGCCTCTTGACGATCTAATCTGGTTGCTAATAGCTATTGGCATTTTGATCGAATTGAAATTCAGGGATAAAATTTTTGTTAAAAGGGTTGTGGGCTTAACAAATCATCTGGGTCCATCCTTTCTTGGTGCCGTATTCATCAAAGACAACCCATCCTCATTCCCCTTTTCATTCAATTGCGTTTCAACCCTAATCGAAAACAAAGCGAACGAAATAATGGCGGCCACGAAACTAGGGCTTCTGCGGACATTGTAGCTCGATCAAAGGTTCGCTGCTCTGTAGATCGACGTGCCTTCGCCGTGCTCGTCTTCGCTTCGACAAAGGTGAGTGTTCAGCACTCACTTCTAATTCAATTCCCTCCATCGAATGTTGTTGGTTTCCCTGAAATTTTTATGTGATTTTGAACTGAGATATAGTTCGTTTCTTTGCTTGTTTGGGTTTCTGGACTTGTTCGATTTCGTATGGATGTTGTTGACTTTGATTTATTCATTCATATCTGGCTTCGATCTGTACTAGTTCGAACTCGAAGCTTGCCACGGGTTTGATTTTCATCTTTGTAATTTCGGCTGTTGCTTAGATTTGTTCCTTTGTAAATTAAACTCGACCAGTTACTTTGGAAAATAATTGGTTTACATGATATTCACGTTCTTGAAACTTTCCTGATTTTCAAATCTTTGACCTTTTCAAAAATACGATTTCGACACTTCCATTTGTTCATCTCTGTAGCATTGATTTATTGACTTACGTCTGCATTTTTATTCTTCGACTTCTGTAATCTTCTCTGATCATCTGACATTGGTTTCATTACCTTGTTGCTACTGCATGTAGTTTGACCATTTGTGTTATGTATTATATGCTTGCTGTATGGTTCCTTGTAGTATTTTGCTTGAGTCTCGTTCATCCCCACGGCATTGATGTTGTCTTCGAAATGTTGACATTAGTTACTTGAACTTTGGTAGTATTGCAGTGTTGTTTATATGCCACTGTGTACATCTTTGTTGAGTCTAGGCATTCTTGTTTTCCAGACTTGATACTTTTGCCCATTTCACTGCTTTCCTGTGTACTTGCTATCATGTTTACTTTTGCATTGTATACATACATTCATGTATGTATATAATTGTATGACCATTCAAAGATTGACATGTTCACTTGTAGTTCATGTGTATTGTAGCTTGATTATTTTGATATCTCATTCATGTTGAGACTTGGTCACTTCTTTATCACTTGGTTCTGCTTCATGATGTACTCATACCCTTGTTAATGCAGACTGTCCATGTCTTGAATGAGGCTGCTGTGTTCATGTACTCACTATTCATTCCAGTAGTCATTCTGTACTTTTCTTGTGCACTTGAAACTTTGATGCTGCAGCTTGATGTGATTATACGTATTGCTTGACCGTAAATAAGCTTCGGCCATCTCACTTTGAATTGTAGTTGACTTAGTACATCCCTTGTGATTCTTTTTGAACTTGTATACTTACATTTTTATTTAATGGGGGCTGTCACATATGCGTATCCATATGTACACATGCGTATGTGTGGATTCATGTACTGTTTTGATGATTCATTTTATATTCATGTTGGAACTGGATTTTTGCTGTGCTTCATCACTTGCTTGCACTGTCACTTCTGTTTTGGTTTTACTGCTTTGGATCAACTTGTAGCCTTTATCCCCTGACCCTTATTGCTGTACTTCGTGATAATTGAGTCATCGAACTCTTTGGTTCATATATGCTTCCAGCTTGAACTACTCTGTTCTTGTTTGGTATGCCACTGTTTTACATAATTGGACCAGGTTGTGCTATCCGGTTGAGTTCAACACTTGAATTGTCGTTGTTTGGCTGGTTTGATTCCTGGTTAATTGTTTGTTCAATTGCAGTTTTATTGAGCAGTTGTTTCTTGCTTCCTTTTTGTGGCAGTTTTACCTTTGCAATCCTGTGGTGACTGCAGTTTTAATTGCAGATTGCCTTTGTATTCATTTAGGACTGCAGTTTCATCTTACCTACAGTTTTGGTCCTTGTTGTTTTGCATTGCATTAATACATTTGGATATGTTTTCAAATTCACTTGAGTTGAATCTGATTTTGGGGTTTGACCTTGTGATCGTTTGTGACTTTCACTGAGCTTTTGTGTATCTCCTGCGATAGTGGCGAGGCAGTACATGCGTGCGTGTACTGCAGCCCTATCAGATTTGACAGTTTTAAATTGTTATTTCGATTGTTTGAATTAATTTGGTTTAATTTGATGATTCTGTTGTTAATTGCCGTTTTTGGCAATTCAGATGTTTTCTAAATTATCTTTATTGATAATCATTTCATCTATCTTTGTTGATGTTTCGAATCTACTGATTTGTTGTTTAACACTATTTAGTGTTATATCTTCCGTTATCTGATTCTCTTATTGAAGAGTTGGATATACGAGATTTCTGTGACTATCGTCTATTTGATATTTGATTATTATTGCTTCTGTGCATTAATAACTGATTTTGAATTAGACTGACCCGTGTATTATTTTCTTTTAAATTTAATACACGGGTCAGACCGTGTATTTTCAGGTTGTAGATTTTTAGCTTTGGGTTGCTGCTAGAGCTATGAAGACCTTTCATATCATTTGAAGCGTTTTACGTCTTTTTATAGTAGTCAGTGTGTCTGTATTAGGTTGATATGTATTCATGTATATTAGTCGATAATGTACTTGTGTATATAACTTCCAGAGTCGACATTTGTAATTGTATCATTTGTATTATGTCAAATGTATTGTAACTGATATCATTTATTATATATATAAGACTTTTCGTTCCATCTGTATTCCGCATTTATGTTATCTGTGTTATTTTTATATCTATTGTCCTAAACTATTATAGCCACTGTGTAGTAGCTTTGAGTTTGTATCGGTATGTCGGATTTCCTCCTGTAATAAAAATGCATGTTATTCTATCTGACATATCGGTGCTCGCACAAAGCAATTACATAGATGGTCGCTCCTCAACAGCCTTATTCTCCGTGCTAGTTGACAGCACTACACCGTAGTGTTCTTGGCTAGCGTGGGTATAGAGGTGGGGCGTCACATATTTTATATATTAAAGGCAACGATTTTCAAAATATATAGTATTTTGAGATGTTGTTTTGATAAGTGATGATAATATTTTATCATCTAGGATTTGATTGGTCATAACCATCTAGTTTTGAGTATCCTCTGTTGCATGTCCATCTGACTTGAGCCTTCCTTTAGAAAACCTGGGTCTTATTGAAATGAGCTTTGGAAAATTTGATTTTTAGTCAAATGTGTTTACTAAAAGAGATTAAAAAATTTTATGATAAATATTTTACGAAGATTTTTCATATATAAAAGCTAATTTTATAATAATTGATTTATAAAAAGAGATATTTGAGAATTTAAAACTCTAGTGATTTCGGAAAATTGTTTTAAACAAATTTTTGAGGAAAAATGATTTTGGTATTAATTAAAGTAAAGTTTTTAAATGATAGTAATTTAAAAGAAGAGTTATTTGAAGTATGTACCTATATGTATTATTTAGCATATGAAATTCCTGGAAACCTTAGGATCTCATTCTTAGGTTGTGTTAATTAATTAGAGAGGACTCGTAGTGTCGTCCGAGGAGAGCGGAAGAAGATTAGGCAGTATTTCAGCAAAGTAGCAGCTAAAGAGAGTATGGAACCTATTGAGCAGCGATCGCTATATAAGTAGAAGAGGAGCCCAAATCGAAAACGATGATGCTATTATCTGGGAAATGGGTGAGATTGTTAGTGAGCCACTTGCAAACATAGATACCCTTCTTAGAGATGACTTATGGCCTAGGGCAGAGATGCTGATTCCTAGGGAACCAAGCCCGGATAGGGATGCTGAAACTAGGGAGATGAAAGGACCCGGAAGTGGAGGACTCCGATAAAGAGAGTCCACTGTGAGAGTTAGTTTGGGTTGGGGTAGTTCTCTTAGTAATGTGCTCCCTATTAGTATAGATTAGTAGTCCATAGACGTCATGGATGTGTGGTTGGATTGTAAATTAATGAAGTATCTTAGTAGATGCTTTGGTATAGGTATATACGTATAACTGGCTAGTGGTTATGGATATCTCCTAGATATGTGTATATGTATGTGGTGACTGTAGTTGTAAAAGTATCTTAGTTGATACTCTGTATGACTGATATTTTGGGATATAATATCTATGATTGAACTTGTGTGATATGGTTGTTTATTAATTCGTTAATTAAAAATTGGTTAGTTATGTTTACTAGCCTGGTTACGGAAATTTTGGGGACGAAATTCTTTTAGGGGGGGATGTAACGACCCAGAATTTTTGTCGTCTTAAGTTTTGCATATCAATTTTTAATATTCAATAATATGATCATTTAATCAAAATAAAAATCCCCGGTAAATAACAATTGGCAATAATAAATAGTTTTAAATCCAGATAATATTTTGAATTTTCCAGATTTTATTTATAAAATAGAAAATTGATTTAATTTGAATTTCTTACATATGTATGTATGACAACAAAATCTATACGTAAATTTAAAACAAATTCAAATTAATATAAAATGAATAAAAATAATCCATGAAGAATAGAAATAAATATAGATGAAAAGAAAAGAATATATTATAAATAGAAATGAATACGGCTTATGAAATATAATGTATTATAAATAGAAAGAGTTTTAAAATTTGGATTTTTCTTATGTATATACATATTAGTTATGAAAGAAGAAATATATATATATATATATGATAATATTATATTGTAGAAATAAGAAAATTTAAAAAAGTTATTAAAAACCATTTTTAATATGAAAATATTTTTAAAAAAAAAGTGTTAACAAAAATGTTATTTTATCAAAAATGGAATAGCAAAATTTTTAGTACCTTAAGTTATATATTTTAAATAGGAATAAATATAAATATAAAGACTTAAAATTGTTTGTTTCAAAACTACTTTGCAAATTGAATATATATGAAAGCATGTTTTAGGATCAATGGAAGTAAAAAAAGTAAATAAAAGGGAAAATAACCAAAGGTAAACAAGTCAAAATGGAAGGAAAAGAAAATATAAACATATGCATGTCTGGTCAAAAACAGGAAAGACTAAACCATTCATCTTAACTTCTCTTCAGCTCAACATCATATCACTTCAGCCACCGACCCTTCATCTCAATCCATCACAAAAAAACCTTGTACCATATGCATCATTACAATTTATATAAGCATATATAGAGATGTATGGGTGTATACGTTCCAGTTTGTAAAGCCTGTAAAATACAAACACTGTAAAGTAAAAAGAAAGAAAAAGAGCATCTTGTTTAAAAGCACCCGTTCTTCCAAATCCAAACCAAAGCAAGATTTCAACATTTCAGATCATAAACTAAAGTTCAAGTGGGAGTTTTTGGAAGGCTTTCAACATGATTAAGGTGAGAATTGTTATTTGAAATTCCTGGAAGTGTTTACTGTTTACTGTTCCCTGTAAAATGTTAACAGAGTTTTAAAATTTTGTATACCTTATCGTCAAAAATCAATATCTCCCATTTCAATTCGAATTTTGGATGATGTAAACTAGTGAATTGTTTGTTTTTGAGTATAGATTACACTAAAAATAGTTTTGAGTTGATTCATGTTGTATGTTGTGAGAAACTTTGAATTTACTGTAAGCAACCATGGTTTGGCAAATTTCAATGTTCTTAAATCATTGATTCATGTATATAATCATGATTGTTAGGTGAAAATAGGAATTTAGTGAAGGAATCATAATTTTTAATGGCCTAGGTTGTGTGAAATCTTGAGATGTCTAAAAATCACTTAAAAATTATTTTCCGGCGACGTGGTCGACGAGAGGTGATGCGGTTTGGTGGAGGAGCAGTGTGGTGATGAGGCCGAGGGGTTCACCGTGGCCGATTTTGAAATTGCCTTTAATTTGAGTGGGCGTGGTGATTTTAGGGTTTAGGGCATATTTGAAGTGGAGTTCGGTCATCAAGGTGCCGCGTTGGTTTAGGGTCATCGGAGTTGACCGGAGGTTGCTGGAAGGTGGCGTGGAGGTTGGCAGTTTCATTAGTGGTGGCGGCATGCCCTAAAGGTTGGTATTGCGTTGGGACGAGGGGATTTTGTTGACGCCTGTAGGATAGTCGAATGGTAGCAAAGGTCGGAATTGGCTAGGGATGGTCGGCGGTGGAGCTATAGGGTGGGAACGGTCGAGCTTGGGGAGAGACGCGCGTGTATGGCTTTGTGTTGGTCGTTCGAGGTCAGTAGCATTTGTGTATATGCACGCGTGCACGTTTTACCATGCACAAGGATGGGTTGTTTGGCTTTAGGCATTCGTGATTTGGGGGTGGGGGGGAGAAGGAGCAAGCGGGTTTGGGCATGATGGTGAGCTTCGGCCCAAAGGAATGATGAAGAAGTTTTTAAATTAAAAATGTTTTAATTATATATACATATATAGGAAATTTTAAAATGATATAACTAATGTATACGAGACCCGTTTGACGCGAAACATGTTGCGATGGGTTCGCATCGACGAACATTATGTCGTCGTGCAATTTGTTGTCAAGTTTAAAACAAGTGAAATTTTTTAGCAATTTAAATTGTTTAAATTATTTATAATTATAGTTAAAAAATTTAGATTGCTATAACTCATTCGTACGAGACCCAATCAACTTGAAATTTTTTGCGATGGGTTCGTATCGTCGAGTTTTTCGATACCATGAAGTTCATTGTCATATTTGACTAAGCGATAATTTACGATATTTTAAAAACGAAGAGAAATTAAATTACCCGATTTAAACAAATGACGTCGTTTAAATGTATATGGCCTGTCTATTGAAGTTATTTTCCCAGATAAAAATAATGATGAGCTAATTTAAATTAATTACGATTTTTTAACATCTGTTTAGCGGAATATAAGACCGTTTCGCTAATTTTATTTAATTGGACCCCTATTGGCAGAATAAATCATCGTTCTGCCATTACTACTGAATATATGTGTTTTTGGACATTGACTAGCAGAAATAAAACCCTGTTCTGCTATCATATTTATATGGACATCTATTGACTATCCTGATAATTTTATTGGGCAATGTGATGTTGAATTGATTCTTAAAAATGGATTGACCTGAATATCTGAATCTGCTATTCTGGATTGTTATGGAATAATTGGTAACTTGATTAAGTACCATTGGAATTAATAAGCCTCTTTCAAAATTTGGAAATTGATTTTTGAACCAAATTTGTTTTAAGAGTTATTAATAATTATTAATGACACCTTAAAGACAATTAATAATTATGTGATAATGATTTAAGGCTAATTATTTATGATTCCTAAAAGTTTTTTAAAAGTATTTTATTATTATTTTTAAAATTATTTAATTATTTAAAATGTTTAAAAGTATATTTTAATTATTAATTAAAGTTATCTTATAATGATTTACTTTAAGGTTAATTATTATTTAAGAATTAATTAGTATTAAATTATTATTATTTCAAAGATAATTTGTTCAAATATTAATATTGTTTTTAAAGATAATATATTACATAGTAAACTTTTATAAAAGTGTATTTTACCTAAATTTAACTTGGAAAATTTATATAGAAACTTTATAAGTATTATTTTGAGATAAATGATTTTGGGAAGTAATGGTATAATTCCACAGCATAATTCGCGGGGCCGAGATTGCCTACAGTTTGGGATGTTTTCGCTGGGATAGCGACGTAACCATTATGCAAACTACGATCTATGATTGATTTCATGGCGGAAAATGGAAGGCAGAGATTGCCTAAGTTAAGTTTGGATTTCCCTAGGATAGAGACGTAATCATCGAGCTACAATCCATGGTCGATACCGAATGGTGCTTTCCATATTTATTTTACAAAGTTTTCAAATATTTTTGAAAGGAATGGTTTGTGAATATACTTATTCCATTGAGATAAGTATATGACTGTTTTGATAAAGAAATTTTATTGATTGAAATTAAATAAAATGAGGTTTAGTTATTTCAGTGGAAAATGAAATCTTTGTTTAAATGTTTGTTTATTTGATAGTTAAATAACCGACTATCAAATCTTGACCTAAATATGTAATCCTTCTTAATTTTAGTGGTACGGAATTATTCCCTACTTAACACCGAAGGATTTTAACTCTGGAAATATCTAGGAGAAATGCGAGAATTATATAGTACGGTTACCATCGGGTTACTATACCATACATATAAACTTGTGGATCTTCTTTGGCAAATGATAAGGAGATCCGTCCACTTAAACGGTTAGGGGGTGATCCTCGATCTTATGTATTGTCAGATTATTTCCTAAAGAACCGGTCTTGAGCATTCCGGAAATCGACGAATGGTTTTTGGACCACCCAAGAAATGGAGAGTGTACTCGTAAGAGATGACTCAGAACCCAAGACCTACTCCGAAACCATATACGGTTAAATGGAGGAGATGCGTTATATTTTGGAATGTTGAAATCCATATGTGGTTTCGTGAATCGTTGGAGTGTGGGAATCGGTGTGAGATTCCAAGATCTGTTGAGATGTGGGAATCAATATGTGATTCCGAGACCATTATGGTGTGGGAATCCATATGGGATTTCGTGATCTATTTTTGGAGCGGCGCGTAAGCTGGAACGCCGGACGTAGCCTCATTAGCGGAAATGACTAAAACCTGAGATGGAGGCATCGCCGGTAGGATTGGCAAAGCCATAGGGTGTGATCGGCTCCTCTCTAGCAATACAGATACTTTCAGTTGTTTGGCATGCCGGAGCAATGCACTCAGCCTTAGCAAGACCAGTTATGTTTTTCCTATGATACCCCGGCTAGATGGGTATGATGCTTCGGAAGGATAACTCCGATCCTTATGTAGGAGGACGTTCTCGAAGTACTAAGGACACCTCCATGGAAATCCTACACAATTTGCGTACGAGCCTTATCAATTTTCGATTATATACTTTGTAACGACCCGTAGTTTCAGCTATTTTTAATTATTAAATTTAAGGTGATTATTGAATGAAAATTGTTATTAATGTAATTTGTTAAATAATTTAATATTAGAAATTATTTGAATAATTAAATTCTGAATTTAATATGATAGAAAATGATGTCGTAAGCTGGTTAACATTTAAAATTTGATTTAAATCTGGAAAATTTGAAATTGAAATTTTATATTGTAATTAACGAGTAAAAATAGCCATTTTGGCAACGGTCTCGGATTTCGACGAAACTAGTTTCATCAGATCCATGATAGTGAATTATTGTAGGATTTCAATTTTCGTAGCAATCGGACTTGTCATTTGGCCGTGCGAGCTTGAAACGCGTAGAAATTTAATTTCGAATTTAATTAAAATAATCGACTTCAAAAGCTATCTTCCACATACAATTGAAATAGGCCTTGGGACTAGTTCCATTGCATTCGGAATATGGGTAAAACCTTATAAACGCCTGGCGGCACGTCTCGATTGGAGTTCGGACGATTTTGGACCTACCTATATAAATACGCACGCAAACCGAGACAGTTTTATTATTATTTTATTTCAGAAACCCTAATTTCAAACTATGGCCGCCATCTATTCCATGGCCAGAAATTGTCGATCTTCTTTCCTTAATATCTCTCAATCCGTTCAACGAAATCGAAAAATTCCAAAAGCAAAAGTGTAGATCTCGACGAGCTCTTCGAATCCATACGGTTGATTGCTGCTAATACATCACAGATTTTCCGAGATCTGAGATTGAGGGATGCACGTATTTTCTTGGATTGCGTGCAAACGGCGGCGAATGACGCGATGAAACTTGGCGCGTAGGTGGCTCTCAAGGTGGCGCACACACTGGTAGTCGCTTATCGAACTCTAGATGTCTCGAGTTGCGTGCGTATGGAAGAAAGTAGCGCTGCATATAGGTTTAGTGATACCGTTCATATTGGGAAAAAGGTATACGTATAATTATTTTTATTATTAATTATTTAATTTATATTAAAAGTCAAATGTTCTAACTCACATAACTTTTGCATACGAGCTCGGATCGACGCGCGGTTTTCTCCTTTGCGTTCATATCGAAATTCCAGATATTATGGAATTAGTTTGGTTGCAATCCAAGACTGTTCAAATTTGGGCCTTTATTTGGATTTTAAATCGTCGATAAATCAAAGATGAGTGTTTATACGCTCACAATTGACTAAAATAATTTTATGTTAGTTATATTTATATTCTGAAGTGATATGAAATTTATTGGGTGTTGTTTGGTAGCACTACACCATGATCAGTGATTAGAAACGGTTTAAAACCGTTGCTAACACTATTAGCAACGGTTATAAACCGTTTCTAATAATGGAGTGGTAAAATTTAGCAACGGTAATTAACCGTTGCTTTTAGGTCAAAAAGCAACGGGAAATACCCGTTGCTAAATATAAAAAAACTACGGTTATTTACCGTTGTATTAGACACATAAGCAACGGTCATTTCCCGTTGTTTATCTGTCTCTATAACACCATTTTTTCGAGAAAAGCTACAGTTAAAAACCGTTGCTTAATGACTAGAAAGCAACGGTTAAAGTCCGTTGTTTTTGTAATAAGTAGCAACGGGTTGTAGCCGTTTTATTTGAGCCATAATTCCATGGCTTTAGTCATAACGTAACGGACAGAAACCGTTGTTATGTACTAATGTACAACGATTCTTACCCGTTGAAATTCTGTCCATTTGAAAAAAAAATAGGCATAAAAAGCAACAGCAGATGAGCAACAATAATGCAATAATACATCATACAATCAGTACAATCAGTACCAGAGAAAATTAATGCAACAGAAACAGAGACATATCATACAATCAGTACCAAAGAACTGGCCAGGAAACAGTGCTACCAGACATACAATCAGTAACAGAGACATATCATATCATACAATCAGTACCAGACATATCATACAATCAAACAGTGCTACCACAATAATGCAATAATACAATGAGTTACATGATACAGCAGGGACAACCGGCCAGGAAACAGAGACATATCATACAATCAGTACCAGAGCAATTACCAGAGAAACAAAGATTCGAGACATCTGAGTTTAGAAACAAAGACAGCAACCCAAAATGCTTCTATTAAAGCCTGCATTTCAAAAACAACACTTAATTTAGAAACAAAAAGGAAAAAGAAACTCAAAAAGTCAATAATTTGGTGATAACATTTGCACGAACACGCTGGTAATAACATATGCATGAAATTAATACTGATTTCATCAGCTGGCTAAGATGACAAATGAAGCATACTGAAGTGGATTCAATATTGTAAAGTTTTTCACTTTGAGATAGTCTACACCATTCAAACGAAAACCAATCACCACCTAAACCACAACTCCAACACCCTCCTATGAATCAGACTGCATAACCACATAGATCACCATCATCCCCATATATCAAACTCCAACAAAATCCGACCCAATTTTCTGCCAAACCCGCAAATCAATCACCTGCCTGCTGTACATGCACACAAAAGCCTCACTTCAATAATTACCACTACCCCTCCTAAATCACCGCGACCAAACAACCAGCACCAACTGCAACCCTAAATTTCAACTGCGACCAACCATAGTCGTCTGAATCCATAATCATCTGAATACAACCAAAAACCCTATTATCAACAACCTGCGCCATAATAGCCTAAATCCAAATCTGAACCCAAAATCGTGACTTTAACTTACTCGATTTGCGATCGAGAATCAATATTGGAATCAAAACTTGAACTTTTTCTTTTCGCCATTTGCCTGTTTTTATTTCGTGTTTTCTGTTTTTTTTACGAGGAAAATGGGAAGTTGAGCTGATAGTCGTATTGAGCTGTGTTTAGTTTTTGATACAAGTGAGTGCTAATGTTGATCTGGGAATACCAAAACTTAAGTTGTTCCATTGTTCAGTTTGTAACAATACATTAAATATTTAAAGAGGACTGTTATGACTGAACAATCAATAGTTCAATACTTAATGAATAATGCTGAACATGTGAAAAGTTTCCAGATCTAGACATAAGTGTAATTTCATCTTGTAGTTCAATAGACTTTTCCATCTTGAAAATATTGGCTAAAACACACAGTTTAATATACGGATATATCAGACCTGCGCTTAGGGATATAATAATGAAAATATTAAAATACTGATTTTTTAGAAATAGACCCGTAAATCTATAATCTCTATATGAAAATAGTTTTAGTTTTCTGATAGTTATTTGTACAAAATAATAATTTTTGAATGTATATTTGTTACAAACTAATAGTTCTAGAAATGAATTTTCCATGAAAATCAATTAAATGGCATTTGACTTAAATATAGAGAAGATTGAAATATGAAAGCTTGCTGGAAAGTGGGAATTTCATACAAGTGTCATTTCCCCCTTTTTTACGTGTCTTTCACTTCTACTTCCATTTTCATCAAAACTAAAAATAAAATGCGGATCTTCTTATATTTGATTTTATTTATTCAGTTTTAAATCCATAAAAAAGTCATTTTATTAATACTATTGTTATGATTTGAATATTGAAATAGATTTTACAGTGGAAAAACAAATCAAGGGATATGACTTAAAATAAAGATAAATATTTAATTTGCTTAATTTCAAAGATAATCACATGCAGATTTTGCTAAAAGTCGCTTTTCATTTATCAAATGCTAATTTTGCTAAAAGTCACAGCCAAGCCAACAAGTATTCAGGTCATCCAAGTCAGACCCAACAAACAAACCAAGTACACAATGGCAGTAACAAAGTTCAAGTACAACACGATTATGCAAAACAACATATGCAGAGATTGGTCGCTATAAGAAACCTATTAATCAAAATGCTAACAGTGATAATTTTGATATGGAAGTGGACATGAACACGAATTCTTCAAATGTCAATGTAGCTATTCAATAGCAACGAACACCTATAGTAATTAAGGAAATTCAATGCATATTCTAGCATTTAGAGACAAATTCAGATATCCGACAACGTAAAATAACAAAAGACATACCTCCGACTAAAGATATCGTATCAAACCCTTTTGATGGCACACATAACCTCCGACTCCAACGTCCCTAAAGGTCTCGACCATATGTCGATTCATTTTGGCAGTTGGCTCATCCTCCAACAAAATTTTGTCTAACAAAACTTTTTCATACGCGAGTGGTACTGGTTTTCCATGACATATTGATTGTGTGGAATCTCGGCATATAGTACCTGTTATATCATTGTATGTATAATACGGATTTAATAATATCATACAGATTTAATAAGCATTCCAGGAGTAAATATATGTCGAATTATATACACTGATATATAAAATAGTACATGTTGCAATTACTTCCTCCTCGAAGTTCAGGATTTCACATCTTTGGTCGATTGACGGATTGGTCGGAGTGGGAAACTGAGAAGTACCGGTGCTACTGCCTACTTGACCACCTTCGGCTAGCTTGAGAATACGCTCCAGTTTATCATCTATACTATCCACCTTCAACAATTTTTGCTCCACAGCTTGCAGCCGCTGCTCATATTCTCCTTTGGCCTCTTTGAGTCGTTTGCATGGAATGGCAGCATCCTTAACTTGACTAGGAGATATATTGGTCCCAATACATCGGTTCCTGCCCTTTACATCTTTACCAAACACTTTTATAAAGACGTCTTCATCACCACCACTCGTCGTTTCCTTTTCTTTTTCAATTTTGTCCTGAAATGTAAATATATATATATATATATATATATATATATATAATGAATAATGAAAATTTAATTTAGAGGCGTTATTATTTGTTTAACTTACAAAGAACGAAGATGACGCATCAGACACGCTACCATCTATTTTCTTATGTGTTTTCTCCCATACTTGAAGGCGTGATACTTCTGTTCCCGAACTTGTATTGACCTGCATACAAGAAATGACAGTGTTAAATCTGCATATATCAGGACATAATTGGAACCATATTATATTTGGAACATACAAAGAGATTTTACATCATTGGAATATACAGTTTATTTTCTTCATCTTTAGGGTTTTTTTATTAGAAAGATAAACTGAAACCGGGAAAATCTATAACTATTAATTAAATTTAGCAAAATGTTATAGATTAGCATTTTAAATTAATGGTGGTATATCACAAAATTCATATCTGGGGACATAGCAAAGTAACCATTTTTTCTCAAGGTTTTGTTTGAAATAATTTGCATCATGTGTAACCTATGCAACCTTAAGAAAAACACAAAGAAACTTGAAAACTTTAAATATGAAAATATCTTTGTTAGTAAGTTCAACAAAAATTAGTTCTCGAAGCACATATATAGTGCAAGTGGCCTAACATTCGAAGCACATATATAGTACACGTACCATTTCTTGAGTAATCATAGCGTGACTCTTACGTCCCGAATGATGACAATATTCGAGCCTTGATCTATTTTGTTTGCCTTTCTTCCTTTTTTCTTTTGCCTCGGGTGTTGATTCGTATCTTATGAACTCCACCCAATCATTTTTATCAATTTTCGACGGACAATTTTTCATTCTTTCTTCGTCAGTGTTGAAAATATCATAATAATTCTTGCGCAAATCACTCTTGTGTCCCCTAAAAACCTCGGACATCTTTCTGAGCATAAGGTCCTTTGATAGAGGATCGAGCTCAAAATATTTCTGTATAACAAACCAAGATAAAGGGATTAATTCACATACAATATAAAAAATGACATAGGCCACAACCATGCATGTCTAATGAAGTATGACTATTTAGAGTTTTTCTATTTTTCTCTGTAAGTAGTAAATTAAGTCTGTCTCAAATATTACAAGATCATTTTTCTGTTTGTAAAATAATATCTTTATTTGTTGGAGTTGCAGAGATGGTCGGTCCTGTTGATTTTAACAAGACAGTGGACTATTGGCAGCAGGACAGTGGACTATTGGCAGCAGCAGGTCAATTTGTTGGAGTTGCAGAGATGGTCGGTCCTGTTGATTTAGATGAGTTGCAATATCTTTTGAAGACACATTATTAATATTGAACGAGCAAATAGCAGCAAGACGGTGTATATTTGCATGAAAAACAAAACTAAATGAATTTGAAACTACTTGTTCATTGAATTTGAAACTACCTGTTCATGAATATGGAAAATGCATGGATGCACAGAGTGCAGTATCTACTTAACATTATTATTTTAACTTTTAACAAGTCATAAGTCGAAACTGCTCAATGCCTTTTACTTATCCAGAATTGAATTAGATTTTGAATGGTCAATATGTTTAACAACTAAAAAATGATATTCAAATAAGCATGGCATTGACAATGAAGCCAACGTTCTTATTGCCGTGTCCTTTAAGCATTTCGCTTCAGAACAGTCAGCAATTAAACTCTTTCAATAAATAATACGAATTAAAATTCAAGGCATCAGAAAATAGCCGGAGAATATAATCCTCATAAACATAATGTTATTGTGTGTAGGATAAGAATTCTACCAGGCATAATTAAATCAAGACAGGCATACCAAGTTCAGGCTTATTTTGTTTTCATTAAATCTTTAATACATTAGAAATTTGGATTTGCAATTTGAACAGATCCAAAATGCTTACATAAAACAAATTTTGTTGCTTTATAATTTACAAACAAACATTAGTAAGAAGGTTTAGAATCATATCCATTTTTGTCCATATGCCCTTTGGCATAATTAAATCAAGACTGGCACCATTTAAACAGTTCGAACCATCAAATAACCCAAAATGAAAACTAAATTAGAAGAGCTCATTGATCCAAACAACATTGATTTTAACTATAATGAGAATAACAGTTTTTATTGAATTAAAATAGTAGAATGTGTATATGTTTTTCAAAAAAAAAGAAAGCATCCTATATATAGTTGTGTTTCTCAACATTAAATCCCAAAGGTGCAGCAGCTTGTTTAATTTTAAAAAGAATCTCACTTGCGGGTCGTTTTGAAGTACACCTTGTTTAATTTAGATAGAGAAGTTCTAACTTATAGAAATTGAAAAAACAATACCTCCAATTGATTCCACACGTCTTCCTTGTAATTTGACGGAACTTTTTTCCAACTTGGATAGGAGATTGGCACATGATTTCTTACTAGTTTACCCATCTTCGAGGCGACCTTTGAAGCATTTTTTCAGACTGGAGAATAGTAGTTGTCTATATCAATTTTCTCCGGGTTTAAAGTGGATGATTGTGACGATTGTGACATTATTTCCTGCAAAATGCAAACTTGATTTCATTAATATGCCATAACTCTTCTTAATCATTAAGTATGAAGAGCCAGCAGTTACATCACAGGTAATGAAATGACCCTCCTATTTCCACCCTAATTTCATATGGATTTTTTTTTCCTTAGAGATGATATATAGATATATCATTCATTACAAATATGTTTTCCAAGGTCATTTTCTTTTTCCAATAAAAAAAATGTATCCAGGATCAAAATAACTTACCAATATAAATATATCAGTGTATATCTAATAACATACACATACATATGAAGATGTATGTGTTCTTCTTATTTAAGTTCAGAGTATATACTTTATTTTTTTTGTACAAGAACATTCTGTTTGATTTAGATTTTTAGCAATTCAGATTTAATTATTGTATCTTGATTTTTGGCCATAAAATCCACTGGAAACATGTACTTTAGTCTGTCATTATAATTAAGAAATGATCAAGAAATAATCAGTAGTAAACAAGCTTTTAATATAGATGGTTGTGTTAAAGTCTGGATAGTATCAAATTCAGCATAAAAGAAAGTGGATCCTAAGTGAACACAAGCAACATCTAGGCGTAATGGAAACGCGCCTAACTTATACATGAAAGGTCACGAGTTCGAGTGCTATGCTGGTCGGTTCAAACACAATTTTTGGTTTTTCTTTTTATTTTTCTCCTGTATGGTTAGAAATCTGATACCTACCTATATTTGTACATATATATTTAATTTTAGCCTATAACTTAACATACAAAACAATTCTTCTTACATAACTATTTTAAAACCCATTCCTACAACTGTTTTAAGAATTTATATTTATATTTTTGCCCAATTGTCAACATGTACACAGGTATACATGTACATGTCAATATCTTTGCTCAGTTTCCAGAAAACTGAGTGAAACAATTGCTAAATGTACTAAGCTTTGAAATGCATCTTTATTTTCAAGATACAGTCTATCATGATCAACCAATACTTCATTTAGTTGAAGCTGGTTAACCCATGAGTCCTGTATATGCTACACACTAGTTCAAAACAATGGAGATACCTTTCATTGCATTCTGTCTGAAGCTTTTAGAAAAACATTTTACTTTTCTTAATTCAATTCAGAAACGAATTCAGACTTATTTACAAAGCATTTCAGTAAAGAGAAAATAAAATCCTTTTAAGTTTACTTCTTGCTAAATCCAGATTTAGTTCTAAAACTCAGTGCTCTGTTATGTCTCAAGATTAGCTAATACATATATAAATTATGCAAAACAGTAGCTCACATAATTGTATATTTCTTACCAGATTTTTATAGCTGATACTTGAGCATATTTTTCTTGTTTATGCTTCAGACCCTACTTCAAAAACAAATCAAACCTTAACACACAACAGTTTCAACAGACCAACAAATATAATCTCACACTTTACAGAACATAAGGGCAACATGATCACTAACCATAAAATATTCAATACATGACTGGAAATCTTAGAAACATAAACTTTTTCCTGAATACATGCATATATAATCAATTTAAGCTCTTATTAAAACTAGCTAGCATGTTCATTCACTCCTCCATAACAGCCATTACTTCATTTTTACTTAGTGCCTGGGTTACCTGAAAGAGCATGAGTGGCTGCCTCATTTTAAAATGAGACACCCCAGATGCCATGAGCAAACAAGGGTCAGAACTACGATCTGGTATGAGTAACATCAATTCATTCATGATATTAAGCAATAGAGAATATAAGGGTACTAACTTGTTATTTAAGCAAATTTCTGCAATCAATTACTTTAACATAGTATAATTAAGTTGATTCAGGTATGATATATTCATTTATCATTCTTTCACTTGCATACATAATCATGCAAACATAATTATCTATTTGCAACCATTTCATTCACTGGAATCATCTTGGTTCCATACCATTCAACCTAAGAAATATCCATATTCCTATTTCTTCATTTACAGGTTGTAATATTCAATTTAAATCCCTGCCTCATCTGCTATTAAGGAATCACTGGGACACATTGCAATGAACTAATTCACATCATTGCACAAAGATCTCAGGGCTTAAACAAACCATGTGCCAACTTGCATACTTCAAATATGACAAGCATTCCAGCAGCCTTCTTGGCCTTCCCTTCCCTAGTTTATTTACTAGTGTATTGTCTTAAATTCTATCATCAAATATGCTAAGTGAACATGTCACTGCAAACATGGAAACATCCATAATTTTTCCTAGCATAATTCTCCTTAGAAATAAGCAGATAGTTATTTCCTAAATGGGGTCAAAATGTCTTGATCTTAGTAAAATATAAGAACATTTTCAACTGTAAAAGAGGCATGGCATGTTATATTGATCTGCAAGCCTTTATGATTGATTCAGATTCAAGATCTGGTTCAATCATAATTTTAGCTTGTGGGTTTTTTTTTTGATTTGATTAAGGGCTCAGCACTTAGAAAATTTCTATTGCACCCTTAACATTTTTCTTTTCAAGCCTCAGCACTTATACCAAGTATAATGCAGCTCCAATCATTTTCATAAAGTTTCCATGCCATAGATCTATAACAGCTGAGAGTATTCTCTATATAATTTTTAAGATCCTAAACTTTAACATTTATGAGTATAAATAAAACAGTATGATACTCATCCAAAGGCAAATGTCTCAACCAATCAAAGATCAACAAAATCATCCATATTAAATCATATCAGATTTAAAATAAGACATCCAAAAAGCATTGATGAAATCATATACATCAAAACCAGAAATACATAAATGGCAATATAAAAAGTGGCTGCCTCAACTCAGGTCTTAATGCCATGAACTCAGTGAGATTACTCACCTAAATATTTCCTCTTAATAATCCAGAAAATTCTTGTTTGAGTGTTTTCTCCTTCCTTCCAATATTTTTCTTCTTTTCTTATTTTTTGTGCAGCCCGGGGTAAAGACAATTTTACTGCCTATTTATATGCATTTTTCCTCTAGGGTTTTGTTGAAACAGAATTCCATTTCTGTCCTGGCTAGCATCATGCATTTTTCATTCATAATACCCCGGCCATATTAACCAATTTAAAGGCTGCATTTTCTTTCTTTTACTTTTCAGAAAATGGCCACTCACCTAGTCATGTTAAAAGTGTGACTATTTTATTTTATTTTTCAATTATCCCTGAGAATTCTCCTTTGCTATTTTTGCCTATACAAGCTTATTAACTTGTATCACATTTCATGTCATTTTAATGTTATAGTTTTACTTACTTATATATATATATATACTTTTCAGTACTTAGAAAAAAAAAAATATATTTGTACACATATCTTATCTAGGCTTATTTAATTTCTCTTTAATTTCAGAAGCATATGCACCTATATGTATACAGGTTAATATACATAATTTTCTCTTCTGGGTTTTAAATAAAATTTGTTTACTAATTTAAAGTAAAGCCTACTTTTCTTATTTTCTAAGATGATCCATATAATTCCAGAAATCAAATATCCATGTTGCCAAAAAAAATCATGTTTGTATTGCTTTTCAATTCTTGTTTTAAATCCAAGAAATCTGGAGTTCTTCCTTGTGCCATTTCAGTGTGCACGTGCACACATATACTTGCACACTATTTATTCCAGAAATTTCACCATATTTAAATCTAAATATTTCAAAAATTAAATCATTTTTCAAAAATGATTTTTCACAAAATTTTGGGGTATTACATTCACCCTTCCTTTTAGGAATTGTGTCCTCACAATTTTTCTAACATTTATAGTGAGCATCTTTTTCTTTTCTGAAAACTTATCAAACATATGCATAAGCAAACAAATTCAACCATATCAACCATGCATAACAAAATTTTCCAGAAGAGAAAAAAAAATTACCTTTTAATTTGCAAAAAGCTTAGGATAATCCATTCTAATCTTATCCTCTAACTCCCATGTGCAGTCATTAGGATCACTACTCCATTGGATCTTAACTAGTTTCAAGGTTTTGCTCCTTAATTTCTTTTCTTCCTTGGCTATAATCCCCACTGGTTCTTTTTCATAAACCAAGTCAGGGTTTATTTGGATTTTGGTAGGCTCTTCCAAAATGTCTTCTTTATCATGTACCCATTTTCTAAGTTGGGACACATGAAAAACATTATGCATTGCTTTCATTTCCTCTGGTAGTTCTAATTTGTAAGCCAATGAACCAATTCTTTCCAGAATTTTATAGGGTCCAACATACCTTGGTGTAAGCTTACCTTGCTTGCCAAATCTCATGACTTTCTTCATAGGTGAAATCTTGATGAAAACAAAGTCTCCCACTTCATATTCCACTTGCTTTCTCTTCCTATCTGCAAATTTCTTTTGCCTATCTTGAGCTGCTGCTATTCTTTTTCTTATTAACCCAATTTTCTCTGTAGTTTCTTTAACATATTCAGGTCCAAGAACAGCCCTTTCTCCAGTCTCTACCCAGCATGTAGGTGATAAACATGGCTTGCCATATAAGGCTTCAAATGGAGCCATCCCTATGGTGCTTTGGTAACTGTTATTGTATGTGAATTCAGCTAGATGGAGGTGGTCTTCCCAGTTGCCTCCAAAGTCCAGTGTACATGCTCTCAACAAATCCTCTAAGACTTTGTTCACCACCTCAGTTTGACCATCTGATTGTGGATGGTAGGCAGTGCTTAAGCACAATTCACTCCCCATAGCCTCTTGAAAACTTTTCCAAAACCTTGAGGTGAAGATGGTATCCCTATCACTCACAATGGTTTTGGGTATGCCATGCAACCTTACTACCTCTTTCATGAATATTTGAGCCAATTTTGGAGCATTTCTTTCTGTTTTAACTGGGATAAAATGTGCTACCTTAGTTAGCCTATCCACTATTACCCATATACTTGTGTTTCCCTTCTTAGATCTAGGCAAACCATCTATGAAATCCATAGATATGTCCTCCCACTTCCACTGTGGTATACTAAGGGGTTGCAATAGTCCTGATGGCCTTTGTGTCTCTACCTTGACTTGTTGGCAAGTCATGCACCTTGCAACATATCTAGCCACATCTGACTTCATCCCCTTCCACCAAAGATTTCTTTTCAAATTTTGATACATCTTGGTGCTACCTGGGTGTATGGAGTACTTACTCCTATGGTACTCATTTAATATTTCCTCTTTCAATTCTATATTTTCTGGAACACATATCCTATTTTTATTCCTCAAATATCCATTTTTATCAACTTGATAATTTATTACTTCCTCCCCTTTTGATATGAGCATTTTCTTTTCCACCATGTTTAGGTCTTGTTCCTGCATTTGCCCAATCTTAAGAAGTAAATCTGATTGCAGAGATATCATACTTAATTTTCCTTTACCTTCACCTTCTTCAATGGGCATCATTTGTTCCTCACTGTTTTCCTCAATTTCCAAATCAGTAAGTATAGACAAATCCCTAAACTCTTCCATCATCAACATGGCTACTTTGGCATGTTGTCTACTCAAGGCATCTGCAACTTTATTTGCCTTGCCTGGTGTATACAGTATATCTAGATCATAGGCAGCTAGGAACTCTACCCATCTATGTTGCCTCATGTTCAAATCTTTTTGTGAGAATAAATATTTCAGTGCCTTATGATCAGTGTACAAAATGAATTTGGCACCTAACAAATAATGTCTCCAAAGTTTCAAAGCATACACAACTGCTGCTAGTTCAAGATCATGGGTTGCATACCTGGTTTCATGTGGCTTTAATTGCCTAGATGCATAGGCTACCACCTGGTCTTGCTGCATCAACACAGCCCCTAACCCAGAGCCACTTGCATCAGTGTACACAACTAAATTTTCATTTCCTTCTGGCACCCTCAATACTGGTGCATTAATCAGGGCTTCTTTTATTTTGATAAAAGCATGCTCACATTTTTCTGTCCATACAAAGGCTTGGTTCTTTCTAGTTAAATTGGTAAGTGGTGATGATATTTTTGAGAAATCTTTTATGAATCTCCTATAATATCCTGCCATTCCCATAAATGATCTAATCTCACTGATGGTGCTAGGCCTTTTCCATGCTTGGATTGCCACTACCTTGTTAGGGTTTACTGATATTCCTTTGGCAGAGATAACATGCCCAAGGAAATGCACTTCTTCTTTCCAAAATGCACATTTTGAAAATTTTGCCTTTAAATCATTTTCCCTTAGCCTTGACAAAACTAAATGCAAATGATTTTTATGCTCTTCCACTGTCTTGGAATAAATCAAAATGTCATCAATAAAAATCAGTACAAACTTGTCTAAATAATCTCTAAATATTCTATTCATCAAATCAACAAAATATGAAGGAGCATTTGTCAAACCAAATGGCATAACCAAAAATTCATATAAGCCATATTTTGTGTTAAATGCAGTATACTTAACACTTGAGTCTTCAACCTTCATTTGATGGAATCCTGATGCTAAGTCTAATCTAGAAAATATTTTAGCTTCACTGAGTTGGTCAAAGAGATCATCTATTCTAGGCAATGGGTATTTATTCTTGATGGTTACTTTATTTAGTTCCCTATAATCTATGCACATTCTCAAGGTACCATCATGCTTTCTTACAAACACTACTGGAGAACCCCAGCAGGAATTGCTTGGCCTTATAAATCCCTTGCCTTCTAATTCTTCCAACTGATTTTTCAATTCTTTCAGTTCACTTGGCCCCATCCTATAGGGTTTCTTGATTATTGGACTTGCTCCTGGAATGAGATTAATTTGGAACTCAACTGGTCTGTGGTGTGGAACACCCTTAACTTCCCCAAACACATCCAAGTATTCATTAACTATGGGAATTTCTTCAATGGTTAGTTCACTCAAATCTTTTTCTAAGTCAACTAAATGATATAATTTCCCTTCCTTAGCTATTTCACATAGAACTGTGATTCTCTGGCCTCTAGAATTTTGCAATGATATGGTGGATGAGTCTAAATTAATTATGGCTTTAAATTGCCTTAACCAATCTACCCCCAATATAACTCCTATATTTGGGTAATTTAAAACATATAAATTGGAAATAAAAATATTTCCTCCTATGTTTAACTCCACATCCACACAATTCATGTTCAAAACATTAGAACTCCCTAGGGGACTTTGTACAAGCAATGGGGTTTCAACCAATATGCAGTTTAATTTTAACACTTTAACTAATTCATAGGAAATCAAAGAGTGTGTTGCTCCAGTATCATATACTACTGGTATGGGTATGGCACAAATGAGTAATGTACCTTCCACTTGGCCATGATTTTCAGCATCAATTTTCACTGTAGATTTGCCTTTTCCTTCCAAAGTTGCCAATTTCCCTTGCTGTTTATTCTCAGGACAGTTCCTCTTCATATGCCCCTCTTTCCCACATAGGTAGCATTTGAAGGCTCCTCCTTTTAACTCTGGGCACCTTGGTTTGATGTGTCCTTCTTTTCCACAATGATGGCAAACCAATTTCTTCTTAGTATCATTGGCTTTTGTGTCTTTACTCTTCCTGTTGTCTGCCTCCTCCTTCTTTTTATCATAAGGGTGATATCTTCCCTTATCCTTCTTGTTGTTGCTCTTAAAATTCCTATATTTCTCTCTTTCTTTGTCATGTTGTTCCAGTTTCAAAGCCAGATCAATTACTTGATCAAATGTTCTATCTGCATATGGTAGCATAGCTCTGCTAAGTCCTGGGTTCAGTCCTTTTATATACCTATCATTTTTGGATGCTTCATCTGCCACTAGCATTGCTCCATAATTAGATAGCCCCTCAAACTTTTGAGTGTATTCAGTGACATTCAAAGTTCCCTGCCTAAGTTTGATAAATTCTTCAAGCAAAATGGTCTTGGCTGATGCTGGTACAAATCTTGCCTCCAACATCTCCTTGAACTGATTCCAAGTGATTTCATTTTCATTTCTTCCAGCTATGATCACCTCCCACCAGCTTAAAGCTACCCCTTTCAGTTGTCTAGAAGCTACTTGCCTCTTCCTTTGGTCATCCAACTGCATGTCATTGAAAATCCTATCAAGTGTTCTCAACCATGCTTGAATTTCCATCACACTCTCAGTTCCTTCAAAACTCTTGCCTCCCAAATTGGAATAAGTCTTCAGTAGTTTTGAAAGCTCTTCATGTGGGTTCTCAGGCCTATGCCCAATTCCATCTCTTAAAACCCTCACAAATTCTTGCATATCAAGCATTTGAGGTGCACTGGGTCCTGCATTGTGATGAGATCCTCTTCCTACCATGGTCTGCTAACTAAATTCTGGGTAAATGGTATTAGTATATTATGAGTACTTCTATAATTTCTAATTTCTTATCTAAATTATTTCATCCAAAACAAACAGACATAATACATTTCTATAATACTTAACAATCAATGCAACCAAGTGCTCTGATACCAACTGAAATGACCCTCCTATTTCCACCCTAATTTCATAAGGATTTTTTTTTTCTTAGAGATGATATATAGATATATCATTCATTACAAATATGTTTTCCAAGGTCATTTTCTTTTTCCAATAAAAAAAATGTATCCAGGATCAAAATAACTTACCAATATAAATATATCAGTGTATATCTAATAACATACACATACATATGAAGATGTATGTGTTCTTCTTATTTAAGTTCAGAGTATATACTTTATTTTTTTTGTACAAGAACATTCTGTTTGATTTAGATTTTTAGCAATTCAGATTTAATTATTGTATCTTGATTTTTGGCCATAAAATCCACTGGAAACATGTACTTTAGTCTGTCATTATAATTAAGAAATGATCAAGAAATAATCAGTAGTAAACAAGCTTTTAATATAGATGGTTGTGTTAAAGTCTGGATAGTATCAAATTCAGCATAAAAGAAAGTGGATCCTAAGTGAAGACAAGCAACATCTAGGCGTAATGGAAACGCGCCTAACTTATACATGAAAGGTCACGAGTTCGAGTGCTATGCTGGTCGGTTCAAACACAATTTTTGGTTTTTCTTTTTATTTTTCTCCTGTATGGTTAGAAATCTGATACCTACCTATATTTGTACATATATATTTAATTTTAGCCTATAACTTAACATACAAAACAATTCTTCTTACATAACTATTTTAAAACCCATTCCTACAACTGTTTTAAGAATTTATATTTATATTTTTGCCCAATTGTCAACATGTACACAGGTATACATGTACATGTCAATATCTTTGCTCAGTTTCCAGAAAACTGAGTGAAACAATTGCTAAATGTACTAAGCTTTGAAATGCATCTTTATTTTCAAGATACAGTCTATCATGATCAACCAATACTTCATTTAGTTGAAGCTGGTTAACCCATGAGTCCTGTATATGCTACACACTAGTTCAAAACAATGGAGATACCTTTCATTGCATTCTGTCTGAAGCTTTTAGAAAAACATTTTACTTTTCTTAATTCAATTCAGAAACGAATTCAGACTTATTTACAAAGCATTTCAGTAAAGAGAAAATAAAATCCTTTTAAGTTTACTTCTTGCTAAATCCAGATTTAGTTCTAAAACTCAGTGCTCTGTTATGTCTCAAGATTAGCTAATACATATATAAATTATGCAAAACAGTAGCTCACATAATTGTATATTTCTTACCAGATTTTTATAGCTGATACTTGAGCATATTTTTCTTGTTTATGCTTCAGACCCTACTTCAAAAACAAATCAAACCTTAACACACAACAGTTTCAACAGACCAACAAATATAATCTCACACTTTACAGAACATAAGGGCAACATGATCACTAACCATAAAATATTCAATACATGACTGGAAATCTTAGAAACATAAAATTTTTCCTGAATACATGCATATATAATCAATTTAAGCTCTTATTAAAACTAGCTAGCATGTTCATTCACTCCTCCATAACAGCCATTACTTCATTTTTACTTAGTGCCTGGGTTACCTGAAAGAGCATGAGTGGCTGCCTCATTTTAAAATGAGACACCCCAGATGCCATGAGCAAACAAGGGTCAGAACTACGATCTGGTATGAGTAACATCAATTCATTCATGATATTAAGCAATAGAGAATATAAGGGTACTAACTTGTTATTTAAGCAAATTTCTGCAATCAATTACTTTAACATAGTATAATTAAGTTGATTCAGGTATGATATATTCATTTATCATTCTTTCACTTGCATACATAATCATGCAAACATAATTATCTATTTGCAACCATTTCATTCACTGGAATCATCTTGGTTCCATACCATTCAACCTAAGAAATATCCATATTCCTATTTCTTCATTTACAGGTTGTAATATTCAATTTAAATCCCTGCCTCATCTGCTATTAAGGAATCACTGGGACACATTGCAATGAACTAATTCACATCATTGCACAAAGATCTCAGGGCTTAAACAAACAATGTGCCAACTTGCATACTTCAAATATGACAAGCATTCCAGCAGCCTTCTTGGCCTTCCCTTTCCTAGTTTATTTACTAGTGTATTGTCTTAAATTCTATCATCAAATATGCTAAGTGAACATGTCACTGCAAACATGGAAACATCCATAATTTTTCCTAGCATAATTCTCCTTAGAAATAAGCAGATAGTTATTTCCTAAATGGGGTCAAAATGTCTTGATCTTAGTAAAATATAAGAACATTTTCAACTGTAAAAGAGGCATGGCATGTTATATTGATCTGCAAGCCTTTATGATTGATTCAGATTCAAGATCTGGTTCAATCATAATTTTAGCTTGTGGGTTTTTTTTTTGATTTGATTAAGGGCTCAGCACTTAGAAAATTTCTATTGCACCCTTAACATTTTTCTTTTCAAGCCTCAGCACTTATACCAAGTATAATGCAGCTCCAATCATTTTCATAAAGTTTCCATGCCATAGATCTATAACAGCTGAGAGTATTCTCTATATAATTTTTAAGATCCTAAACTTTAACATTTATGAGTATAAATAAAACAGTATGATACTCATCCAAAGGCAAATGTCTCAACCAATTAAAGATCATCAAAATCATCCATATTAAATCATATCAGATTTAAAATAAGACATCCAAAAAGCATTGATGAAATCATATACATCAAAACCAGAAATACATAAATGGCAATATAAAAAGTGGCTGCCTCAACTCAGGTCTTAATGCCATGAACTCAGTGAGATTACTCACCTAAATATTTCCTCTTAGTAATCCAGAAAATTCTTGTTTGAGTGTTTTCTCCTTCCTTCCAATATTTTTCTTCTTTTCTTATTTTTTGTGCAGCCCGGGGTAAAGACAATTTTACTGCCTATTTATATGCATTTTTCCTCTAGGGTTTTGTTGAAACAGAATTCCATTTCTGTCCTGGCTAGCATCATGCATTTTTCATTCATAATACCCCGGCCATATTAACCAATTTAAAGGCTGCATTTTCTTTCTTTTACTTTTCAGAAAATGGCCACTCACCTAGTCATGTTAAAAGTGTGACTATTTTATTTTATTTTTCAATTATCCCTGAGAATTCTCCTTTGCTATTTTTGCCTATACAAGCTTATTAACTTGTATCACATTTCATGTCATTTTAATGTTATAGTTTTACTTACTTATATATATATATATATATATACTTTTCAGTACTTAGAAAAAAAAATATATATTTGTACACATATCTTATCTAGGCTTATTTAATTTCTCTTTAATTTCAGAAGCATATGCACCTATATGTATACAGGTTAATATACATAATTTTCTCTTCTGGGTTTTAAATAAAATTTGTTTACTAATTTAAAGTAAAGCCTACTTTTCTTATTTTCTAAGATGATCCATATAATTCCAGAAATCAAATATCCATGTTGCCAAAAAAAATCATGTTTGTATTGCTTTTCAATTCTTGTTTTAAATCCAAGAAATCTGGAGTTCTTCCTTGTGCCATTTCAGTGTGCACGTGCACACATATACTTGCACACTATTTATTCCAGAAATTTCACCATATTTAAATCTAAATATTTCAAAAATTAAATCATTTTTCAAAAATGATTTTTCACAAAATTTTGGGGTATTACATTCACCATTCCTTTTAGGAATTGTGTCCTCACAATTTTTCTAACATTTATAGTGAGCATCTTTTTCTTTTCTGAAAACTTATCAAACATATGCATAAGCAAACAAATTCAACCATATCAACCATGCATAACAAAATTTTCCAGAAGAGAAAAAAAAATTACCTTTTAATTTGCAAAAAGCTTAGGATAATCCATTCTAATCTTATCCTCTAACTCCCATGTGCAGTCATTAGGATCACTACTCCACTGGATCTTAACTAGTTTCAAGGTTTTGCTCCTTAATTTCTTTTCTTCCTTGGCTATAATCCCCACTGGTTCTTTTTCATAAACCAAGTCAGGGTTTATTTGGATTTTGGTAGGCTCTTCCAAAATGTCTTCTTTATCATGTACCCATTTTCTAAGTTGGGACACATGAAAAACATTATGCATTGCTTTCATTTCCTCTGGTAGTTCTAATTTGTAAGCCAATGAACCAATTCTTTCCAGAATTTTATAGGGTCCAACATACCTTGGTGTAAGCTTACCTTGCTTGCCAAATCTCATGACTTTCTTCATAGGTGAAATCTTGATGAAAACAAAGTCTCCCACTTCATATTCCACTTGCTTTCTCTTCCTATCTGCAAATTTCTTTTGCCTATCTTGAGCTGCTGCTATTCTTTTTCTTATTAACCCAATTTTCTCTGTAGTTTCTTTAACATATTCAGGTCCAAGAACAGCCCTTTCTCCAGTCTCTACCCAGCATGTAGGTGATAAACATGGCTTGCCATATAAGGCTTCAAATGGAGCCATCCCTATGGTGCTTTGGTAACTGTTATTGTATGTGAATTCAGCTAGATGGAGGTGGTCTTCCCAGTTGCCTCCAAAGTCCAGTGTACATGCTCTCAACAAATCCTCTAAGACTTTGTTCACCACCTCAGTTTGACCATCTGATTGTGGATGGTAGGCAGTGCTTAAGCACAATTCACTCCCCATAGCCTCTTGAAAACTTTTCCAAAACCTTGAGGTGAAGATGGTATCCCTATCACTCACAATGGTTTTGGGTATGCCATGCAACCTTACTACCTCTTTCATGAATATTTGAGCCAATTTTGGAGCATTTCTTTCTGTTTTAACTGGGATAAAATGTGCTACCTTAGTTAGCCTATCCACTATTACCCATATACTTGTGTTTCCCTTCTTAGATCTAGGCAAACCATCTATGAAATCCATAGATATGTCCTCCCACTTCCACTGTGGTATACTAAGGGGTTGCAATAGTCCTGATGGCCTTTGTGTCTCTGCCTTGACTTGTTGGCAAGTCATGCACCTTGCAACATATCTGGCCACATCTGACTTCATCCCCTTCCACCAAAGATTTCTTTTCAAATTTTGATACATCTTGGTGCTACCTGGGTGTATGGAGTACTTACTCCTATGGTACTCATTTAATATTTCCTCTTTCAATTCTATATTTTCTGGAACACATATCCTATTTTTATTCCTCAAATATCCATTTTTATCAACTTGATAATTTATTACTTCCTCCCCTTTTGATATGAGCATTTTCTTTTCCACCATGTTTAGGTCTTGTTCCTGCATTTGCCCAATCTTAAGAAGTAAATCTGATTGCAGAGATATCATACTTAATTTTCCTTTACCTTCACCTTCTTCAATGGGCATCATTTGTTCCTCACTGTTTTCCTTAATTTCCAAATCAGTAAGTATAGACAAATCCCTAAACTCTTCCATCATCAACATGGCTACTTTGGCATGTTGTCTACTCAAGGCATCTGCAACTTTATTTGCCTTGCCTGGTGTATACAGTATATCTAGATCATAGGCAGCTAGGAACTCTACCCATCTATGTTGCCTCATGTTCAAATCTTTTTGTGAGAATAAATATTTCAGTGCCTTATGATCAGTGTACAAAATGAATTTGGCACCTAACAAATAATGTCTCCAAAGTTTCAAAGCATACACAACTGCTGCTAGTTCAAGATCATGGGTTGCATACCTGGTTTCATGTGGCTTTAATTGCCTAGATGCATAGGCTACCATCTGGTCTTGCTGCATCAACACAGCCCCTAACCCAGAGCCACTTGCATCAGTGTACACAACCAAATTTTCATTTCCTTCTGGCACTCTCAATACTGGTGCATTAATCAGGGCTTCTTTTATTTTGATAAAAGCTTGCTCACATTTTTCTGTCCATACAAAGGCTTGGTTCTTTCTAGTTAAATTGGTAAGTGGTGATGATATTTTTGAGAAATCTTTTATGAATCTCCTATAATATCCTGCCATTCCCATAAATGATCTAATCTCACTGATGGTGCTAGGCCTTTTCCATGCTTGGATTGCCACTACCTTGTTAGGGTTTACTGATATTCCTTTGGCAGAGATAACATGCCCAAGGAAATGCACTTCTTCTTTCCAAAATGCACATTTTGAAAATTTTGCCTTTAAATCATTTTCCCTTAGCCTTGACAAAACTAAATGCAAATGATTTTTATGCTCTTCCACTGTCTTGGAATAAATCAAAATGTCATCAATAAAAATCAGTACAAACTTGTCTAAATAATCTCTTAATATTCTATTCATCAAATCAACAAAATATGAAGGAGCATTTGTCAAACCAAATGGCATAACCAAAAATTCATATAAGCCATATTTTGTGTTAAATGCAGTATACTTAACACTTGAGTCTTCAACCTTCATTTGATGGAATCCTGATGCTAAGTCTAATCTAGAAAATATTTTAGCTTCACTGAGTTGGTCAAAGAGATCATCTATTCTAGGCAATGGGTATTTATTCTTGATGGTTACTTTATTTAGTTCCCTGTAATCTATGCACATTCTCAAGGTACCATCATGCTTTCTTACAAACACTACTGGAGAACCCCAGCAGGAATTGCTTGGCCTTATAAATCCCTTGCCTTCTAATTCTTCCAACTGATTTTTCAATTCTTTCAGTTCACTTGGCCCCATCCTATAGGGTTTCTTGATTATTGGACTTGCTCCTGGAATGAGATTAATTTGGAACTCAACTGGTCTGTGGTGTGGAACACCCTTAACTTCCCCAAACACATCCAAGTATTCATTAACTATGGGAATTTCTTCAATGGTTAGTTCACTCAAATCTTTTTCTAAGTCAACTAAATGATATAATTTCCCTTCCTTAGCTATTTCACATAGAACTGTGATTCTCTGGCCTCTAGAATTTTGCAATGATATGGTGGATGAGTCTAAATTAATTATGGCTTTAAATTGCCTTAACCAATCTACCCCCAATATAACTCCTATATTTGGGTAATTTAAAACATATAAATTGGAAATAAAAATATTTCCTCCTATGTTTAACTCCACATCCACACAATTCATGTTCAAAACACTAGAACTCCCTAGGGGACTTTGTACAAGCAATGGGGTTTCAACCAATATGCAGTTTAATTTTAACACTTTAACTAATTCATAGGAAATCAAAGAGTGTGTTGCTCCAGTATCATATACTACTGGTATGGGTATGGCACAAATGAGTAATGTACCTTCCACTTGGCCATGATTTTCAACATCAATTTTCACTGCAGATTTGCCTTTTCCTTCCAAAGTTGCCAATTTCCCTTGCTGTTTATTCTCAGGAC
Organism: Allium fistulosum; assembly: GCA_030737815.1. Lineage (NCBI taxonomy): Eukaryota > Viridiplantae > Streptophyta > Magnoliopsida > Asparagales > Amaryllidaceae > Allium > Allium fistulosum. The sequence goes on from CM060903.1 coordinate 1,081,187,147, forward strand.
AGTTCCTCTTCATATGCCCCTCTTTCCCACATAGGTAGCATTTGAAGGCTCCTCCTTTTAACTCTGGGCACCTTGGTTTGATGTGTCCTTCTTTTCCACAATGATGGCAAACCAATTTCTTCTTAGTATCATTGGCTTTTGTGTCTTTACTCTTCCTGTTGTCTGCCTCCTCCTTCTTTTTATCATAAGGGTGATATCTTCCCTTATCCTTCTTGTTGTTGCTCTTAAAATTCCTATATTTCTCTCTTTCTTTGTAATGTTGTTCCAGTTTCAAAGCCAGATCAATTACTTGATCAAATGTTCTATCTGCATATGGTAGCATAGCTCTGCTAAGTCCTGGGTTCAGTCCTTTTATATACCTATCATTTTTGGATGCTTCATCTGCCACTAGCATTGCTCCATAATTAGATAGCCCCTCAAACTTTTGAGTGTATTCAGTGACATTCAAAGTTCCCTGCCTAAGTTTGATAAATTCTTCAAGCAAAATGGTCTTGGCTGATGCTGGTACAAATCTTGCCTCCAACATCTCCTTGAACTGATTCCAAGTGATTTCATTTTCATTTCTTCCAGCTATGATCACCTCCCACCAGCTTAAAGCTACCCCTTTCAGTTGTCTAGAAGCTACTTGCCTCTTCCTTTGGTCATCCAACTGCATGTCATTGAAAATCCTATCAAGTGTTCTCAACCATGCTTGAATTTCCATCACACTCTCAGTTCCTTCAAAACTCTTGCCTCCCAAATTGGAATAAGTCTTCAGTAGTTTTGAAAGCTCTTCATGTGGGTTCTCAGGCCTATGCCCAATTCCATCTCTTAAAACCCTCACAAATTCTTGCATATCAAGCATTTGAGGTGCACTGGGTCCTGCATTGTGATGAGATCCTCTTCCTACCATGGTCTGCTAACTAAATTCTGGGTAAATGGTATTAGTATATTATGAGTACTTCTATAATTTCTAATTTCTTATCTAAATTATTTCATCCAAAACAAACAGACATAATACATTTCTATAATACTTAACAATCAATGCAACCAAGTGCTCTGATACCAACTGAAATGACCCTCCTATTTCCACCCTAATTTCATAAGGATTTTTTTTTTCTTAGAGATGATATATAGATATATCATTCATTACAAATATGTTTTCCAAGGTCATTTTCTTTTTCCAATAAAAAAAATGTATCCAGGATCAAAATAACTTACCAATATAAATATATCAGTGTATATCTAATAACATACACATACATATGAAGATGTATGTGTTCTTCTTATTTAAGTTCAGAGTATATACTTTATTTTTTTTGTACAAGAACATTCTGTTTGATTTAGATTTTTAGCAATTCAGATTTAATTATTGTATCTTGATTTTTGGCCATAAAATCCACTGGAAACATGTACTTTAGTCTGTCATTATAATTAAGAAATGATCAAGAAATAATCAGTAGTAAACAAGCTTTTAATATAGATGGTTGTGTTAAAGTCTGGATAGTATCAAATTCAGCATAAAAGAAAGTGGATCCTAAGTGAAGACAAGCAACATCTAGGCGTAATGGAAACGCGCCTAACTTATACATGAAAGGTCACGAGTTCGAGTGCTATGCTGGTCGGTTCAAACACAATTTTTGGTTTTTCTTTTTATTTTTCTCCTGTATGGTTAGAAATCTGATACCTACCTATATTTGTACATATATATTTAATTTTAGCCTATAACTTAACATACAAAACAATTCTTCTTACATAACTATTTTAAAACCCATTCCTACAACTGTTTTAAGAATTTATATTTATATTTTTGCCCAATTGTCAACATGTACACAGGTATACATGTACATGTCAATATCTTTGCTCAGTTTCCAGAAAACTGAGTGAAACAATTGCTAAATGTACTAAGCTTTGAAATGCATCTTTATTTTCAAGATACAGTCTATCATGATCAACCAATACTTCATTTAGTTGAAGCTGGTTAACCCATGAGTCCTGTATATGCTACACACTAGTTCAAAACAATGGAGATACCTTTCATTGCATTCTGTCTGAAGCTTTTAGAAAAACATTTTACTTTTCTTAATTCAATTCAGAAACGAATTCAGACTTATTTACAAAGCATTTCAGTAAAGAGAAAATAAAATCCTTTTAAGTTTACTTCTTGCTAAATCCAGATTTAGTTCTAAAACTCAGTGCTCTGTTATGTCTCAAGATTAGCTAATACATATATAAATTATGCAAAACAGTAGCTCACATAATTGTATATTTCTTACCAGATTTTTATAGCTGATACTTGAGCATATTTTTCTTGTTTATGCTTCAGACCCTACTTCAAAAACAAATCAAACCTTAACACACAACAGTTTCAACAGACCAACAAATATAATCTCACACTTTACAGAACATAAGGGCAACATGATCACTAACCATAAAATATTCAATACATGACTGGAAATCTTAGAAACATAAAATTTTTCCTGAATACATGCATATATAATCAATTTAAGCTCTTATTAAAACTAGCTAGCATGTTCATTCACTCCTCCATAACAGCCATTACTTCATTTTTACTTAGTGCATGGGTTACCTGAAAGAGCATGAGTGGCTGCCTCATTTTAAAATGAGACACCCCAGATGCCATGAGCAAACAAGGGTCAGAACTACGATCTGGTATGAGTAACATCAATTCATTCATGATATTAAGCAATAGAGAATATAACGGTACTAACTTGTTATTTAAGCAAATTTCTGCAATCAATTACTTTAACATAGTATAATTAAGTTGATTCAGGTATGATATATTCATTTATCATTCTTTCACTTGCATACATAATCATGCAAACATAATTATCTATTTGCAACCATTTCATTCACTGGAATCATCTTGGTTCCATACCATTCAACCTAAGAAATATCCATATTCCTATTTCTTCATTTACAGGTTGTAATATTCAATTTAAATCCCTGCCTCATCTGCTATTAAGGAATCACTGGGACACATTGCAATGAACTAATTCACATCATTGCACAAAGATCTCAGGGCTTAAACAAACCATGTGCCAACTTGCATACTTCAAATATGACAAGCATTCCAGCAGCCTTCTTGGCCTTCCCTTCCCTAGTTTATTTACTAGTGTATTGTCTTAAATTCTATCATCAAATATGCTAAGTGAACATGTCACTGCAAACATGGAAACATCCATAATTTTTCCTAGCATAATTCTCCTTAGAAATAAGCAGATAGTTATTTCCTAAATGGGGTCAAAATGTCTTGATCTTAGTAAAATATAAGAACATTTTCAACTGTAAAAGAGGCATGGCATGTTATATTGATCTGCAAGCCTTTATGATTGATTCAGATTCAAGATCTGGTTCAATCATAATTTTAGCTTGTGGGTTTTTTTTTTTGATTTGATTAAGGGCTCAGCACTTAGAAAATTTCTATTGCATTCTTAACATTTTTCTTTTCAAGCCTCAGCACTTATACCAAGTATAATGCAGCTCCAATCATTTTCATAAAGTTTCCATGCCATAGATCTATAACAGCTGAGAGTATTCTCTATATAATTTTTAAGATCCTAAACTTTAACATTTATGAGTATAAATAAAACAGTATGATACTCATCCAAAGGCAAATGTCTCAACCAATCAAAGATCATCAAAATCATCCATATTAAATCATATCAGATTTAAAATAAGACATCCAAAAAGCATTGATGAAATCATATACATCAAAACCAGAAATACATAAATGGCAATATAAAAAGTGGCTGCCTCAACTCAGGTCTTAATGCCATGAACTCAGTGAGATTACTCACCTAAATATTTCCTCTTAATAATCCAGAAAATTCTTGTTTGAGTGTTTTCTCCTTCCTTCCAATATTTTTCTTCTTTTCTTATTTTTTGTGCAGCCCGGGGTAAAGACAATTTTACTGCCTATTTATATGCATTTTTCCTCTAGGGTTTTGTTGAAACAGAATTCCATTTCTGTCCTGGCTAGCATCATGCATTTTTCATTCATAATACCCCGGCCATATTAACCAATTTAAAGGCTGCATTTTCTTTCTTTTACTTTTCAGAAAATGGCCACTCACCTAGTCATGTTAAAAGTGTGACTATTTTATTTTATTTTTCAATTATCCCTGAGAATTCTCCTTTGCTATTTTTGCCTATACAAGCTTATTAACTTGTATCACATTTCATGTCATTTTAATGTTATAGTTTTACTTACTTATATATATATATATATATACTTTTCAGTACTTAGAAAAATATATATATATTTGTACACATATCTTATCTAGGCTTATTTAATTTCTCTTTAATTTCAGAAGCATATGCACCTATATGTATACAGGTTAATATACATAATTTTCTCTTCTGGGTTTTAAATAAAATTTGTTTACTAATTTAAAGTAAAGCCTACTTTTCTTATTTTCTAAGATGATCCATATAATTCCAGAAATCAAATATCCATGTTGCCAAAAAAAAAATCATGTTTGTATTGCTTTTCAATTCTTGTTTTAAATCCAAGAAATCTGGAGTTCTTCCTTGTGCCATTTCAGTGTGCACGTGCACACATATACTTGCACACTATTTATTCCAGAAATTTCACCATATTTAAATCTAAATATTTCAAAAATTAAATCATTTTTCAAAAATGATTTTTCACAAAATTTTGGGGTATTACAGGTAATAATAATAATCTATAGACCAACCTTCCCAAATAATCATTAGTATTATGTAATGATGATTCTCCCACAAATCACTGAGTCCAGAAAAATAAAAGGAAGAAACTGAAAAATGAAAAGAGGAAAAAAGTACAGTTCACAAGAGCAAAGATAACTTCCTAATACCTACATGATATAATGACCGTCATATTTTCATTCAGTCTGATAAATATTGAGGTATCAAGAACTAAACAGCGAAAGAAGCAGCAACCATAATCCGCAAATATTCATTCTACATTTGTTTTTACTAATTATTCTCTTATGACATGTAAGGAACAAGCAAAATATTCTTACAAACTCAATACCACAACCCATATTAATAAAATTAAAGTGTGTTCACTTTAAAGTGTGTGTTCACTGTCAACACATAATCAGCAAGGTCAATAATCAGCAAGGTCATGCTTTCTTTCATCTTTGGTCTTTGCAGTCTGCAAATTTAATGTCAATGTATGCTGCTGAATGAAAATACACAGAATACCAATATGTGTATTAATAAAACAATAGAAAACATACCTTAAAATCTTTCGCGTAGGCCTATCCAAAATAGTTAAAGGAAGTGCGTCTTCGTCATCATCTATGAATACATAAGCATTAGTATTGACAAAAAAGAAAAAGTGACTGAGATTTCAATGGAAGAACCTATTAATAGAAAAAGGAGTTTACCATCGAGGACAATATAAACGGATTGACCGCGAGTGTAATCGAAGAGCGGTCCAATTTTTCTCTCGTTTATATTGCAGGGAGAAAAATTGGACCACTCTTCGATCACACTCGCAGTCAACCCATTTATGTAGTCCTCGTTGGTAAACTCCTTATCCTATTAATAGGCGCTTCCTTTGGAATCACAGTCACTTTTTCTTTTTTGTCAATACTAATGCTTTTGTATTCATAGATGATGACATTGACGCGGTTCCTTTAACTATATTCTCTAAAATGAACTCTTCCAATATATTCTCTAAAATTATTCATGAAAACAATATCAGGATATTATAATGGCACTAATAAAAAATATAATGCATCTATTGCTATCATATAACACACCATTTTACATTTTGCACCATTTTAAATAAATATTTTGTTAAGGTACAATAACATAACTGAAATACAAAGTTAACATATGCATTTGATAACATCTTCTAATTTTTCATTGTCTTCAAAAGCTGATTGATAAACGGTGGAAAACTCAGTGTCATCCACATTTATGGTCAACCGTTTTTGTGTATGCAAAACCACAAACCATCCGTCATTTTTTAAATCTTTTGAGTAGAACACTTGACTCGCTTCCGATGCAAGAATAAATGGCTCATCATTCACGCTGTCTTTACTCTTCAATTTTCCCAAGTTAACTGTGATCAAGTTTGAAACAGGATCTATTTTACAACCATTAATCTTATCTTCGACCTTTACCCAATCACAATAAAAAACTGTTTGTTTGAAATCAATATAATCCAACTCAATTATTTGTTGAATAACTCCGTAATACGTTGTTTCTGCTTCCTTAAAATTTTTATCCTTCCCACTCGCTCTAAATTGTGTAATTGCTCTCATGCATACACCACTATCCTATGTTAGCTTTCGCTCTTCATAAATTTTCGGAGAAAATAAAAACCCATTCACTTGGTACTTCATATAACTACGGGCATCAAACATCGGCCCGTTAACTAGCCGCCAAAGAGTTGAGTCAACATCGACGGTCTTCAACAACTACAACAAACACAATAAGTAAAAATAACATTGTCAAGGAGGTGTATGGCCAACTTAAAAATACGTTAAATATCTAATATGTATACCTCCTCACGTAACCAAAAAGTGAAATTTTTAATAGCTTCCCCAGATGTACCCCCGCCTCCAGTTCGAGATTTGGTGCTTTGAACATAGGAGTTATACCTCCTACGAAAAACACACAATAATTATTATATATATGAATTGATGAATTAATTTACAATAATAAAAATTCAGAACAAATTTATGAACTTACTTCTTCCACTCATCCAATCCAACATATTTATCAAGGACCCATTTACGCACTTGTTCAAATTGCACTTGAGTAACGTTATATCTTTACCATTATCTAGTGCTATTTCATCAGCAAACTCATCATCCTCGTCTAAAAACGCTTCACGGGTATGTTTATGAGTGCCATCACCTCCCTTTGGCATATACTCCATGCAGTAAAGACTAGCTTCTTGTACAATATATCCTTCTGCAATACACCCTTCAATATATCTTTTGTTGCGCACATATCCTTTATATGTTTTCATCAACCTATGAAGATGAACAGTTGTAAATTGTAGACATCAATAGCTATTTAAATCGAATAATGATGTACATAATTGAAATTAGTAATTTACCGTTCAAATGGGTACATCTACCTATATCTAACAGGACCAGAAATCAATGCTTCATCGGCTAAATGAATCATAAGGTGAATACTGATATCAAAAAATGCAGACGGAAAATGTTTTTCAAGAACACACATTGCTTCTACCAAACTAGCCTTTACTTTTTGAAGATGTTCCCTATTGATCACCTTTGAACATAAAATGTTATAAAAGAGACTTATGCGGTGAATAGCATTCCGTAGATCCTTATGTTGCGGAAAACAATGCTGAAGCAATACCGGAAGTAAATGTTGCATTATGACGTGGTAATCATGCGACTTCATATTTCTTAGTTCAGGAGGGTTGATGCTCACATTGTTACGGAAGTTAGAAGAGAATTTGCTCGGCACTTTCAAAATTTTCAAAATGGTGCAAAACCATATCTTTTCTTCTTTGCTCAAAGTGAAAGTCGCAATTGGTATGGTTAGTTTACTTGTTTCAGGATCTTCTATCACCCACAACTTTTGTTTTATACCCATGATTTTCAAATCCTTCCGTGCATTGATGCCATCTTTTGACATGTCTTTATGGTCCATAATTGTGTTAATCAAATGTTTCATGACATTCATCTCTGTATGCATAACATCAATATTATGTCGGGTCAAATTTGCTTTCCAATATGGTAAATCAAAGAATTTCGACCTCCTATACCATGCAGGAACTTCTTCATCGATTATCTTTTTTCGTTTTCGACCAATTTCTCGTTTTTCTTTACCAACTTTCATTTTTATATTCGCTACCTTTTTTTCAACTTGATAACCAGTCAGTGGCTTTGGAGGACGCTTAAGTTCTTGCTAGTTGTTGAAATTTGTCTTATTGTATCGAAACTTGTGTCCGGACGGAAGAAATCTACGATGTCCTATGTAACAAATTTTCTTACTTTCAGGGAGATAATAAGAATCAGTTTCTTCCCCACAAATAGGACATGCAAAGTAGCCGTGAGTTGTACATCCCGATAAAGTCCCAAGAGTGGGATGATCATGGATTGCCCACAACACTCTAGCTATCATTATGAACTCAGATTTCTTAAATGAATCAAATGTAATGACTCCTTCCCATAACTGCTTTAACTCGTCTATCAAAGGTTCTAAATAAACATCAATATCCTTCCCTGGTTGTTTTGGCCCAGAAATCAACATGGTTAACATTGAGAACTCTCTTTTCATGCACAAAGACGGAGGAAGGTTATATGGTACTACAATCACTGGCCAACAGCTATAAGGATTTGTTAATGAAGCATTCGGACAGAAACCATCTATTGCTATTCCAAGCGTGATATTTCGTGGTTCGGCAGCAAATGAAGAATCAAAAGAATCTACAGTTTTCCATTGAGAAGTGTCACGCGGATGACGCATTACGGTTGTACCGGACTTGGCACGACCATGCCAGGTCATCGCTTCTGCTATCCATGGTACAGTATACAGCCTCCTCAATTTAGAAATTAAAGGAAAATGTCTTACCGTCTTTTGAGGTACTTTGATAGCTTTTCTCTCTTCGTCGAGCGTTGACTTATATCTTGGTTCGGGGCAATTTGGACAACAAACTTTGTTTGCATTATCTTTCCAGTACAAGATGCAGTCATTAATGCATGCATCATAAGTTATGTAATCCATCCCAAGTTGCCTAATGATCTTCTTCACGTCGGGATACTTTGTGACGCCCCACCTCAATACCCACGCTAGCCAAGGACACTACGATGTAGTGCTGTCAACTAGCGCGGAGAATAAGGCTGTTGAGGAGCGACCATCCATGTAATTGATTATCACATGGTGGCTATAAAATAATCTTCGGAAACAAAAATAGAAATAAACATAACACATAGCAGTCACAGACATCCATATCACAAAGGCGGAAGAAGATATGAATAAATATATAACACATGAAAGTGTACATCAGAGTAGTGGTCAGAAAGATCCACTATAATACAAAAGAATAGCATCACGTGCTATACAAAAGAATAAGTACATAACATAGAGTCTATATCTCAAAGGTGTACAACCAAAAACTACTAATCTATGTAGTTAGCCAAAAGTCAGAGTAATCCAGAAGAGAAGTCAAGCAGAAGCACCTGTAACATCTCGGTCTGACCCGAGTATTATTTATAAGAAAATAATAAATGGATCAGTCTAACTATAAATATCAGATGACATGATATAGGATAAGGGGTATGGCATAAACATATAATAACCATGATGGCATACTACTATAAGTATGTAAATGATAATCAACAAGGGATTAATCAATGTCACAAGAATCTTCTCAAAGATCCAAACACATAAAAAGGTAATGACACACAAATTCACCAATACACAAAAACTGATATCATATCAGTGAAAACCACAAAAGTTGGTGAAGCACTAAATCCAGAAATCAACACACGAAATCCAGAACAAATCCCAGAAATCAACACACGAAATCCAGAAATCACTAAAAGGGGGAAGTCCAAACACACGGACGAGAAGCTATCTCATGGAAGCTATCCATTTAATTTTTCCGAACACACGGATGGCCCGAAGGCAAGTCCGAACACACGGACGAAGAGACATCGCTCAATCGCTAGTCTAAATCACAAGAATGATCGTCATGATCATAAGGAAGTGTCAATCACACCAAGCTAGTAAATATATGAGTTTAGCTTCATGTCCCATAACCACTTGCTTAACTTAAATATTTACGAACAAGCTGTAAATCTTCACTAGGAAATTGTCACAAAAAGGGTTCAATCGAACAAGTCCAAGAGCTAACCGACGAAGTGAACGCAAGCGTTTCATACCACTCGTTTTACTAAGTCGTTTAAGTCGATTTCTCATTCGAGTGAAGTAAAGGCTTGTATATACTAGTAGATTGAAAATCGGTTTGAGAAAACAAACTTTTGATATTTTAAAATAGTGTTGAAATCGCTTTGATGAAAGAGTTTTGATATTTACTATTAGTATTGAAACCTTCATATATCTTTAAAGTGACAAGTCATAAAACGATTGTAGAACAAATCAATTCACGTTCGAAGACGTGAGTAAAGTCCAAAGAAGTCAATCCCAAAACCATCAAAGTAGAAATTCTGATAAATGTTTTTCATAAGAGATTGCCTACGCAGAGTAATACGGGGTTCGACCTAGCGAAGGCAAGCTGGTCCAGCGACCTAAGGAAAAGTAGGTCATACGACCTAAGAGTTCACGCGAACTAACAAGGCTAAGGACAAGGTCGGAGACGACCTACGACTTAACAAAGTCCTGCGACCTAAGTGGGATGCGACTTAGTGGGGCATAGGTCGGAGACGACCTACGACTTAAGGTCAAGCGACCTAAGGTAAATGGTCCAACGACCTAACTCGAACGACCTAGAGGGTCGAACGACTTAACTGGAGGATAAGTCGGAGACGACCTACGAGATATACTGGCCGACCTAACTCGAGCGACTTAAAGACTTAGCAGGGTCGAGCGACTTACGAGCTACGACCTAAGGTGACGAGGGCGTTAGGTCGGAGACGACCTAACATTTGACTCGCGAACGACTTATGGAAAAGAAGCTTAGGTCGGAGACGACCTACGAGATAAGCCAGTGCGAGCGACCTAAAGTTTGCCTGGGGGATTATAGGTCGGCAACGACCTAACGTTTTGCTTGGAGATTATAGGTCGGCAACGACCTAACGTTTTGCCTGGGGATTTTAGGTCGGCAACGACCTAAGACTTAAAGCTGTTTCGACCTACGACTTAAGGACGAATACGACCTACGACTTAAGGACGCGCGACCTAACTCCGAACGAGCTAAAAATGGCCAGAACGACCTAGTAGCAGTTTTTCACCAAAATCACTAAATTTTGGAGTTTTTCGCCAATCCAATCCAAACCAAATGCAAATGTTGATGCTAGAGTGATAGGGAATCATTCCCAACAGTCCAAGATAGATATAGGCCAGATGTGAGATCAAAAATCTCACCTTTTCATGGAATTTGATGAAGGTGGAGATTTGAGAGCAAAGCAAGAACACCAACAAGCTTGAATCAATGGTCTTCACGTGAATTTGATGTTGAATCTCGGATTTGCAATAGAATTTGTGTTTGGAGTTTTAATTTCCACTTCCCACCACCATTTTTGACAAAGCTTGAAGTGTTTTGATAGAGTGAAGAAGATGGTTGGGCTGAACTAAAGGGGTGCAGTCCAAACCAAAGTCAAAGGCGGGAAAAAGTGTTGAAAATTTCACTATCTCCAAACATATCGAAGTTTACACTCAAAAAGATCGCAAACGTCATTTTGAACTCAATGGGGGTGGTCTCGAGTCCTAATTTGACCGTATGCAAAAAGTAGCTTTTCGGACTAACATCCGACTAACGATAAAATATTTAAATAAAATATTTAAATATAGAATCGATAGATATGCGGGTTGTTACATACTTTGATGGTAGCGTGTTACCTTCGGGGAGTAACTCCTTTATGAATTCGAGTAGTGCAGTCACACCATTGTCTGAAAAGCCGTATTGGGTCTTCAAGCTATTCAGTTTAACAATGGCATACAACTTTGTAATCCCTTTTGGACATGAAGGATACAATGGCTCTGTTGTAGTTGCACTACCGAAAAATGATTTATCCGTAGACTGCTCTCCAATACAAGCATTATCATGCAACTGACTTGTAGGTTGAAAATGATGGAATCTATCCACATCATTGACCAAATCTTCCATCCTAATATTTTCAGACTCATCGGTATTTGTGGCATGACTAACCGGTTGTTTTTTTGGCTTCTCCGGTATTCTTTCCCCGTGAAAATACCACACAGTGTATGATTGATCAATACCATGTCTAAGCAAATGATAATGAATTTCCTTTAATTCAAATGTATCTTCGTTTTTGCACCGCGTGCAAGGGCACGAAAACTTTTCCTTATTGCCACCATTTTCAGTAACAAATTTAATGAAATTTATCACTCCTTGCACATATTCTTCATTTTTTCGATTAGATTCATTCATCCATTGTTTGTCTATATTAAAAGACATACTGAAAGAAAATAATGAGCTAATAAGTACGTGAATAATTTCATGTTTAAATGCAAAGGCTTCGAGGATTAAAATGCATAATAATTTTAAAATAATTAAATTGATATTTAAGTGAAATTATTTGAATTAATACATAAAGATGGTTTATCATAATTAACTAAGTTAACAAAATTTTATCATAATTAAATAAATTAACTAAGTTTATTATTTTAGTATCAAACTATTTCCAAAAAAATTTGACATTACAACGATTAACTAAGTTTATTATTTTACTATGTTCTATAAAAATTAACTAAGTTAACAAAATTATATCATAATTAACTAAATTAACTATGTTTTATAAAAATTAACTAAGTTAACAAAAAAGTGATTCTTATTTTTAACATTAGCACCAAACTGTTTCCAAAAAATTTTGACATTACAACGACTTGAATTTTAGCACCGGCATAACGTCTTTGCGCTACTCCTCTTTTAGGCAACACATGGCTCGCGCCATTTACAAAATTTAATTTACCCAATAATAGTTATCTACAATTACTACTAAACAATTATTTATCATCGATTAATAATCAACTACCAATCGAATAATATCACTAGTTGATATTATCCTACAACAATCAACTCAATCAACTACCAATCAAATAATATCCCTACTGGTTATTATTTTGCACAATCAATCTTATTTTTAACATTAGCACCAAACTGTTTCCAAAAAAATTTGACATTACAACGACAAGAATTTTAGCACCGGCATAACGTCTATGTGCTACTCCTCTTTTACTAGTGAATGTGTTTACTTTGATGAATTATGTTTCAGCCAAACAATGAACACAATGGGGAAGAAGATGAGGAATCTATCCACTATCATAACCAAGATATTGTCTATCTGCACTTACAGTTTCATATATTTATGTATGAAACATTACACTATCATTAGTAAGTATTAAGCAATTCAATGGTGAGTTGATTATTTTAAAAATCATACTAAAAAAGAATGCTCACCAACTATATTACATTATTGCTATAAAAAAGAAAGGAGGATAACTTGTTTCATTCTCATTTGTAACGACCCAGAATTTTGAACAAATTAAATTTAGAATATTTAATTAATTTTAAATATTTGAACGATGATTTAATTTGAATCCCGAATATAACTTTGAATATGACGATTAAATTATAAAATTTAATCTATTGATAGTCGAATAAAAATTTGAATCTTCAATTTTAAGCTAAAAAAAATATTTCGAAAGCTTTCAAAATTTATATTGATGATACTAAAGGTAATAGAACTTTCAGAATTGAATTTTAAACCGTTTTGCTCAGTTTTGAATTTAATTGTTTGAACCGATATTTAAAAATAGTCATTTTACAAACAGTCTCGGAATTCGACGAAACTAGTTCGATTGGGTCCGTAATATTGAATTATTGTCGGATTTCCAATTTCGTATTTTTCGGAGTTAATCTGTGACCGTACGGTAAATGAACGCGTTGAGATTTAACCGAGTTCAAATTGAATTTAAAATTTTGAATTTGGTCAACATCAGCCACCCTAGTTTTCTTAGCAGACCTATCCTCTGTTAATCGCGTACTCTTGTTCCCCCTTTCCAGCTGATAACGCGTACGCTTGTTCCTCTCGTTCAAATTATATGGAAACGAAATGTTTTTTGTTCAATTCAAAACAAAATCTGCTCGTCTTCGTTCAAAAGAAAAACAATGGCAGACGAAACAAAATCACGAAATAGCCTCTCGCCCTTTCTTTCTCAAAACAAAATCTCGTTCAAAAAAAATCGAGACCTTCCTCTTGAAAGAAACAAAATACAAACGGAATCACTTTCGTTCGTTCCCAAAATTTCATTTTTCCCCTTTCTTCCTCTAATGGCTGCCGTTCTTCCTGTCTTGTGATCGAAGAAAAGAAAGAAGCAAAAACAATTGTGGCGATCAAGGCTGCTCGATTTTGAGCCTCGTATGTTGCTTGCTCATGCGTTCGCGTGGGAGGAGAGCAGCTCGAGCATGGGCTCGGTGGTCGAGAGTCGCGAGATGGGATCTGGGGCATGCGAGGCGACGTTGGGCTGGCGTTGAGGTCACGGCGGCAGCTGGCGATCGAAGGAGAGGTAGTGGTCGAGTGCGTCGGCACTGGTGGAGGTCGCGAGTTTGATGGTGACACGTCGTACGACTATTTGGGATGCGGCGAATCGGAGCAGGCTGGGGGTTTTTGGATAGTGGCGTGGTCGATTGTGAGAGTCGCGATGCCGAGATGTGTTTCACGATATCTGGATGCGGTCTCGTGCAGCTCGAAGTCGAGAGGGTTGAAGTCACGGCATGTTCGTCGTGGCAATCGAACTCTGGTGGTTTCGTGATTTCGATTATCAGTGAGGTATCTTATGTTTATTTTATTTTAAATATGAGTATATATGCAGATAACATAAATAATATTTATGATTTGGAGATAGAAGTGGGAAATAAAATGAAATAAGGTATTTACAGTAAGATGTTCAATTTTGTTTTGAATTTAATATACGAATATATAGATGTGAAAAGAATTCTTATTGAATGTCTATATGTATGTAGTTTTTGAAGAGAAAAAAAACATAAAAAAAATATACATATTCATATTACTAGTTATTTCGAAATAATATAGTTAGGGTGATTTATTTGTTTAACAAACTTATTTAAATTTTTGTCACTTAAAATAATTTATTAAAGGAAATTCAGTTTTAAATTTTATTTTTAGTTAAACAGATTTATTAAAAGAAAATTGATTTAAAATAAAATCATTGGATCATTTAATTTATTTAAACGATAAATTTATTATTCAATTATCTCGAATATTAACAAATTGTATAATTGGTTATACAAGGTTAAGAATGGAAAAACAAGCCGGAACAAAAATGGAAATGGATTGCAAAATTTAAATGCGAAGGTGAGATCTTGTCACTCAAAATAAAATTTGATTTTACAGTTATTGATTGATGATTGACTGTTTGGATGTGATATTAGATATAGTAGGATATATCTATATATATATAGCAATATATACATATTGGCATATGTATATATTGGATTGATTGATTTCCCGCCTCGTATAGCGGATGAGACCCTATTGCGCCGTTAGTAAGCGGATTATTTTTATAAAACCCATATACCGCGATATTCCACCTCGAAGTGGAATTGGTAGTGTGCTAACGTCTGTGAATGCAGGGAAACAGGTTGGAGGGATCCAACTGGATTCCTCACCAGTATTTATTTATTTACAGATATTGATGTATATTCTGTTATCATATGTTGATATATGATGTTTGATGTTGTGGTTGACTAATTGGTGCTGTTGCATCATCGGATTCAGTTTTTAAGTTTAAAAATAACAACTTTTACTTTAAAAGGATTTTAAAGTAATTTTTGAAAGTAGACGTTTTATTGAATTTTTGAATTGATTTATTTCAAATAAATAAACGTCTAAAATTTTAAAGTTATAAAAGTTAAGATTTTTGTGAAATAAAATCAAAGTGTGATTTTTGAAATAAAAGTTAAGAAATTTATGAAATGGTTTAAATTGGGATTTCTAAAGTATTATAAACGGTTTATTTAAAGGATGTATAAAAATGGATATTTATAAATTTGAAAAATTGGGATTATAAGACAAGTTTCTATAAGTGTTAAAATGAAGAGTAAATGGGATTTCATAAGTTAATGGAATCTGAAAGTTTTAGATTTTGTGAAGTTTAAAAGAACGATTTCTTTTAAAATAAATGAATTGTAAGTTATTAACTTATAAGATGGACCTTTGGTATATACATTGAGTTATAAATTGAATAGGTCATTAAAGAAGATTTATAAATCGAATTGGTAATAAAGGAGATTTATTAAATTGAAGTTGTTAGAAAATAGAAATAGGATTTATAAACGTTGTTTTATAAATTCGAAATCAATTGGATTTGATAAAGTAAATATAGGAGATTATCAAAGAAGATATATTCGCGATTTTGGATAGCGAATTATTATTGAAATAAAATGTGTAGAAAAGATTGAAATGTGGTTAGTGAAGTATATTCACGATTTTGGACAGTGAATATATTTTTAAGTAAAATGGATATGGTTTTGGAAAAGTGATAATTGAAATGAAGTAATTGTTTTGAAAGATGTTTTAAAACAGGTTGAATATCGAAATCATAGATTTCAACATTTATTGTTGAAATAGACGTTTTCGAGAAATATAAGGAAATTGTGGACTATAACATTGTTGTTACAGTAAATGATTTCCGAAAGGAAATGTTTTATGTAGTATTGGGATTTATATATCTATCTAAAAATCCGAATTCCTATGCTAGTGATTTTGAGTCGTCGTAACGATGTTTTACGTAACATTCGTTTTGACTCAAATGTTTTCCTTAAAGAATGAATATATACTTAATATTGATTTAAGTATATTGAATATTTTCAAATGTTGAAAATAAATAGTTTTGTGAATTACTTATTTTAAATAAGTATGGAATTGCTTTTCCAATATGAAACGAAGGGTTTGAAACTTTATCTTTTAAAGATAATTTGAAAAGTGAATATTTGAAATTTGTTTTCAAACGGTTAAGCGTGGAAATTTTATATCTAATGAAGATATTTTTGGAGATAAAATAATTTGGAAAATTATTTGGAATCTGATGATGTTGCGCATCTTTATTGATAGTTAAATAACCGACTATCAATAATTACCTTGAATATGGTATTTGTTGTGAATTGGATGAATTTGAATGCCACATTTATTTTTAAATAAACGCTCACTATTCGGGTTAGCCGGGAAAGGACCATGGGGTCGTATAACCCATTCCGAATATGTGATACGTCGTTATGAATTGCATTTGAAGACCGGTGTTGAAGACCGGATATTTTTGAAAACGGAAGGATTACCGTCGAGTTACTCTACATCGGCTGATCTCCGGTTTAGAGGTTTTATCACCCTTAGTGACGGGAAGTCCGGACGTGATTAGAAATTTATCCGGATGTGCAAGGGCTTCGTGAGAAGTGCCTTCGGTTCTGTTCGATCCCGGAACAGACTTGTATGGATTGTATGTCTGACGTTACAATTTGAGATATAAAGCTGATTTCTTTCAAATACATTTCTGTTGGTGGGGGAGAATTTATTCTCTTAGCTTAACACCCTTCTCTGAGATGTACGAGCTCAGAGGTTATGTAGTTGAAATTCATCAGCGATATACTCCCAATTTGGTAACGTGGCATACTGAGTGTTGCCGTGAAATGTTCAGTGTTTGATCATTTGCGATATGATCATTTGTTTGATCTTATATCTTTGTGATCATAGGTTGATCATTTGTTTGACCCGAAGCATAGCTTGTAGAAAGCGTAGCTTTGTGGACGAGACTTCATCGAGCCTCACACCCCGAAAATGGTCAAAACAGGAAGGATGCAGCAAGGTTCTAGGGAGTAGCGCCCTTAGTGTATGTCATTCCTTCTGGATAGAGGTGGTATCATGGTATGGAGCCCAGATACTTAACCTATGTGGTTGCTGCATTTATATTATGTGGTTTGTTGCGAATCGGGGATCCTTGGGAAGATCGGTTACGATCGGGGGATGGCATACGCGTGTCAGTAGTTACCTATTTTTGCAGAGGTAACCCGGCCTTGTGTTGGCAGAGATCCGATTAGGTTCTCGGGTCGTCTATTCCAGGGACGTACCCATCGTGGATAGGAAGTTCCTTAGCCTGACCATTTGTTGGAAATCCAAAGAAAACAATACGCGACGTGTACGGTTTTAGTTGTATTACCTGCTATGGAATGTGGCGGTAACCTGCTATTGAACATAGTAGCTATAGTAGGCATAAGTGCGGAATGCCTATGCTAGCTAAGATTTATATTATACTTTCGAAATGTTTTCTACACTATGCACTAATAATAATATTAAAAATGATTTGATTTTGCGTAGTAAGCATCTTTGACTATCATAAGAAGAAATCTCCTCCAATTCTGCGTTTGCATTGTGTGTGTGGCGGGAGGTCTTATGGTAGTTTCATTTTCCAAAAGCATTGCGAATTTGCTTTATTTTCTTTGTTAAAGATAAACTGTTTTACGATCTCACACCAGTCACCATGACTGACTCGGAGTTTATTGTTCCCTTCTAAACTTTGGGTGCCCACCAATTTCCACACGGGCAGTCTAGAGTTATGTTATCAGGATATTCTGGATATTCTGGAGCTTTGGAAGCAAGCTGGATGACGAGACGTAATATTTGTATCTGATAGTATTTATTCCGCTGTGTATTCTGTATGAGGACAAGTTTATATAATTGTCCATTGTTGTATATTGACTCTGATTGATGTATGTATAAAAACTGATATAGTTCTTTGTTTTAAAAGGCTAGTGATTATCTATTATATATTGTTCCGCTGCGATATGTGAGATTCTGATATTGTCTCTGTTCTGTGTTTCTATTGTTGCTCTTCTTCTTCCTTCTTTTTCTTCTACCTTCTTCTCTCTTTCTTCTGCTTTCTTCTTCTTCTACCTTTTTCTTCTATTTAAAACCCTCACTATTGGAGTTTCCGGCACTCGATTGCTCGGCAGTCGATAAAGTGAGTATCGATGTCGAATTTTCGAAAGTCGAAAATTCCGGTATGTGACAGCGTGGTATCAGAGCATATGGTTAAGCGACAACCCTGCTCTGTTGGGTGTTACTCATTAGAGATAGAGTCAGTAGTACTCTAGAATGAGTTGAGTGTAATAATAGATATGAGCGTGTATTTGTTAGTGAATATAAAAAAATGTTTTATATTGTGTTTGCTTATTCGTTGAGATGTTTGTGAATTTTGGTCGGTATGTGGGATGCCATATTATCGATAGGGATTTCTAAACACTTAAACGAGGCAAGACGACATAGTATTGTTTTAAAATAGGGTGAATGAAATAATTTTGCCCAAAACTATTTTTGTATATAAAAGAAATGATTTTCTATGAATTATTATAGTATATGGATGCATGGATGTTAGGAAAGTGATAATATTGAAATGTTATCATTATTATATGAAATTGAATAAGAAAATTGAAACCATAACTCCAAAGTTAAGAAATGAATTCACATACAAATGAAACTTAAGAATATGAATTGTGAATGTGATTTGTAATTTAGAACGGAATTCCAGAGAAGTATTTGGAAATGTTTTGAAAGGAGTTTGAAAATTTTGGAGATTTGGAAAGTTTAAATTCCTTTTTGATTTGAAAATGAATTTCAAAGGTTTGAAAAGTATTTTAGAGAGATAAAAGCTCTAAACTCTTTTCGGTCGCTGGAAAATAATTCCGATGGTGATCGCGACACTATCGGTGTTCATTTTCGGGTTTCCAAAAGAGGAATTGCTGCCAAATTGTTTTAAATGGAAGTTGTTTGAAAAATTTGGGTTTGGTTTTTGGAATTCAAAGGATAATTTGAATTGTTTTCAAAATGGCTTTGAAATGTTGGTAAGACTCTGGAATCCTATTTAAAATATTTATGAAATATTACTAAGTTGATAACTTATACAATTTGATTTTTGATAGAATAAATTTAACTTAAATGATGGAGTTAAATAAAAGTAAGTACAAGTGAATCAATTAAATGAAAGTAAAATTGAAAGTTGAAATTCATTTAGAATTTGTAAGCAATAAATTGAATTGAATAATTATAAATAAAAGAATGGTTCGAATTTGCAGATAAATTCAAGTAAGTAGAAATAAATTTCTGAATGAATGGAATTTACAATTGCAAGTAAATGAAATTAAAGATGAATGTTAAACTTTGTTTTGAATTTGTTAGCAAATGTAATTCAAGCTGAATATTGGAAATTGGAATTTGTAATGAATTAGTAATTGGAACTAATTTAAAATAGTATAGTTGTAAAGGAAAGCTAATCAATAAAATTCAATATTCAGAAATTGAACTGAATCCAAATTAGATTGGAATTGCGAATTGAATTCAAATGAGAAATTGAAATGAAAAAAAATTGAAGGAAAAGAATATATAACTTCAATAGAGAATTAAAGATAATATGGAAGTAAGTATCGAAAATTTTGTAATTAAATTTGCAAAATAGTTTGAATATATGTAACTAGATATTATGGCTAGTAGGATATACAGGTATAAAGGAATTGGAATTTAATTTCGAAGATAAATTTGAATTGCTCGACAAAAGGTATGTATTTGAATTTCAAATATGAAATTTGATGATTTTCTTGTCTAGCCACTTGGCTTTTTCTTTTTCTTTTTGAAATCTGAGTGTCCGTAGGGACGTTTTGTAGTCGTGCCGTATTAGCCGCGCAAAGGAGACGCTGGCGAATTTTTTCGAAAATATCGGGCGTTAGAAAATTTTTGAAAAAATTTTGAAGGTTTAAATTTGAATTTGAAATTTAAATTGAGTTGAGAAGTAAAACAATGTTGTTTTAAAACTTATAAATTGAAGTTGGAAAAAGCTAGTTGATGAATAACGAATCTTTAGTAGAAAGATTTGTTTCGATAATTTGATAAAACTATTAGATGTTGAAAAATAGTAGACGAGTTAAGGACGTTTTCTTCCTGACTTGTAATTTCGGGACGAAATTCTTTTAAGGGGGGAAGTCTGTAACGACCCAGAATTTTGAACAAATTAAATTTAGAATATTTAATTAATTTTAAATATTTGAACGATGATTTAATTTGAATCCCGAATATAACTTTGAATATGACGATTAAATTATAAAATTTAATCTATTGATAGTCGAATAAAAATTTGAATCTTCAATTTTAAGCTAAAGAAAAATATTTCGAAAGCTTTCAAAATTTAAATTGATGATACTAAAGGTAATAGAACTTTCAGAATTGAATTTTAAACCGTTTTGCTCAGTTTTGAATTTAATTGTTTGAACCGATATTTAAAAATAGTCATTTTTCAAACAGTCTCGGAATTCGACGAAACCAGTTCGATTGGGTCCGTAATATTGAATTATTGTCGGATTTCCAATTTCGTATTTTTCGGAGTTAATCTGTGACCGTACGGTAAATGAACGCGTTGAGATTTAACCGAGTTCAAATTGAATTTAAAATTTTGAATTTGGTCAACATCAGCCACCCTAGTTTTCTTAGCAGACCTATCCTCTGTTAATCGCGTACTCTTGTTCCCCCTTTCCAGCTGATAACGCGTACGCTTGTTCCTCTCGTTCAAATTATAAGGAAACGAAATGTTTTTCGTTCAATTCAAAACAAAATCTGCTCGTCTTCGTTCAAAAGAAAAACAATGGCAGACGAAACAAAATCACGAAATAGCCTCTCGCCCTTTCTTTCTCAAAACAAAATCTCGTTCAAAAAAAAATCGAGACCTTCCTCTTGAAAGAAACAAAATACAAACGGAATCACTTTCGTTCGTTCCCAAAATTTCATTTTTCCCCTTTCTTCCTCTAATGGCTGCCGTTCTTCCTATCTTGTGATCGAAGAAAAGAAAGAAGCAAAAACAATTGTGGCGATCAAGGCTGCTCGATTTTGAGCCTCGTATGTTGCTCGCTCATGCGTTCGCGTGGGAGGAGAGCAGCTCGAGCATGGGCTCGGTGGTCGAGAGTCGCGAGATGGGATCTGGGGCACGCGAGGCGACGTTGAGCTGGCGTTGAGGTCACGGCGGCAGCTGGCGATCGAAGGAGAGGCAGTGGTCGAGTGCGTCGGCACTGGTGGAGGTCGCGAGTTTGATGGTGACACGTCGTACGACTATTTGGGATGCGGCGAATCGGAGCAGGCTGGGGGTTTTTGAATAGTGGCGTGGTCGATTGTGAGAGTCGCGATGCCGAGATGTGTTTCACGATATCTGGATGCGGTCTCGTGCAGCTCGAAGTCGAGAGGGTTGAAGTCACGGCATGTTCGTCGTGGCAATCGAACTCTGGTGGTTTCGTGATTTCGATTATCAGTGAGGTATCTTCTGTTTATTTTATTTTAAATATGAGTATATATGCAGATAACATAAATAATATTTATGATTTGGAGATAGAAGTGGGAAATAAAATGAAATAAGGTATTTACAGTAAGATGTTCAATTTTGTTTTGAATTTAATATACGAATATATAGATGTGAAAAGAATTCTTATTGAATGTCTATATGTATGTAGTTTCTGAAGGGAGAAAAAAATAAAAAAAATATACATATTCATATTACTAGTTATTTCGAAATAATATAGTTAGGGTGATTTATTTGTTTAACAAACTTATTTAAATTTTTGTCACTTAAAATAATTTATTAAAGGAAATTCAGTTTTAAATTTTATTTTTAGTTAAACAGATTTATTAAAAGAAAATTGATTTAAAATAAAATCATTGGATCATTTAATTTATTTAAACGATAAATTTATTATTCAATTATCTCGAATATTAACAAATTGTATAATTGGTTATACAAGGTTAAGAATGGAAAAACAAGCCGGAACAAAAATGGAAATGGATTGCAAAATTTAAATGCGAAGGTGAGATCTTGTCACTCAAAATAAAATTTGATTTTACAGTTATTGATTGATGATTGACTGTTTGGATGTGATATTAGATATAGTAGGATATATCTATATATATATAGCAATATATACATATTGGCATATGTATATATTGGATTGATTGATTTCCCGCCTCGTATAGCGGATGAGACCCTATTGCGCCGTTAGTAAGCGGATTATTTTTATAAAACCCATATACCGCGATATTCCACCTCGAAGTGGAATTGGTAGTGTGCTAACGTCTGTGAATGCAGGGAAACAGGTTGGAGGGATCCAACTGGATTCCTCACCAGTATTTATTTATTTACAGATATTGATGTATATTCTGTTATCATATGTTGATATATGATGTTTGATGTTGTGGTTGACTAATTGGTGCTGTTGCATCATCGGATTCAGTTTTTAAGTTTAAAAATAACAACTTTTACTTTAAAAGGATTTTAAAGTAATTTTTGAAAGTAGACGTTTTATTGAATTTTTGAATTGATTTATTTCAAATAAATAAACGTCTAAAATTTTAAAGTTATAAAAGTTAAGATTTTTGTGAAATAAAATCAAAGTGTGATTTTTGAAATAAAAGTTAAGAAATTTATGAAATGGTTTAAATTGGGATTTCTAAAGTATTATAAACGGTTTATTTAAAGGATGTATAAAAATGGATATTTATAAATTTGAAAAATTGGGATTATAAGACAAGTTTCTATAAGTGTTAAAATGAAGAGTAAATGGGATTTCATAAGTTAATGGAATCTGAAAGTTTTAGATTTTGTGAAGTTTAAAAGAACGATTTCTTTTAAAATAAATGAATTGTAAGTTATTAACTTATAAGATGGACCTTTGGTATATACATTGAGTTATAAATTGAATAGGTCATTAAAGAAGATTTATAAATCGAATTGTTAATAAAGGAGATTTATTAAATTGAAGTTGTTAGAAAATAGAAATAGGATTTATAAACGTTGTTTTATAAATTCGAAATCAATTGGATTTGATAAAGTAAATATAGGAGATTATCAAAGAAGATATATTCGCGATTTTGGATAGCGAATTATTATTGAAATAAAATGTGTAGAAAAGATTGAAATGTGGTTAGTGAAGTATATTCACGATTTTGGACAGTGAATATATTTTTAAGTAAAATGGATATGGTTTTGGAAAAGTGATAATTGAAATGAAGTAATTGTTTTGAAAGATGTTTTAATACAGGTTGAATATCGAAATCATAGATTTCAACATTTATTGTTGAAATAGACGTTTTCGAGAAATATAAGAAAATTGTGGACTATAACATTGTTGTTATAGTAAATGATTTCCGAAAGAAAATGTTTTATGTAGTATTGGGATTTATATATCTATCTTAAAATCCGAATTCCTATGCTAGTGATTTTGAGTCGTCGTAACGATGTTTTACGTAACATTCGTTTTGACTCAAATGTTTTCCTTAAAGAATGAATATATACTTAATATTGATTTAAGTATATTGAATATTTTCAAATGTTGAAAATAAATAGTTTTGTGAATTACTTATTTTAAATAAGTATGGAATTGCTTTTCCAATATGAAACGAAGGGTTTGAAACTTTATCTTTTAAAGATAATTTGAAAAGTGAATATTTGAAATTTGTTTTTAAACGGTTAAGCGTGGAAATTTTATATCTAATGAAGATATTTTTGGAGATAAAATAATTTGGAAAATTATTTGGAATCTGATGATGTTGCGCATCTTTATTGATAGTTAAATAACCGACTATCAATAATTACCTTGAATATGGTATTTGTTGTGAATTGGATGAATTTGAATGCCACATTTATTTTTAAATAAACGCTCACTATTCGGGTTAGCCGGGAAAGGACCATGGGGTCGTATAACCCATTCCGAATATGTGATACGTCGTTATGAATTGCATTTGAAGACCGGTGTTGAAGACCGGATATTTTTGAAAACGGAAGGATTACCGTCGAGTTACTCTACATCGGCTGATCTCCGGTTTAGAGGTTTTATCACCCTTAGTGACGGGAAGTCCGGACGTGATTAGAAATTTATCCGGATGTGCAAGGGCTTCGTGAGAAGTGCCTTCGGTTCTGTTCGATCCCGGAACAGACTTGTATGGATTGTATGTCTGACGTTACAATTTGAGATATAAAGCTGATTTCTTTCAAATACATTTCTGTTGGTGGCGGAGAATTTATTCTCTTAGCTTAACACCCTTCTCTGAGACGTACGAGCTCAGAGGTTATGTAGTTGAAATTCATCAGCGATATACTCCCAATTTGGTAACGTGGCATACTGAGTGTTGCTGTGAAATGATCAGTGTTTGATCATTTGCGATATGATCATTTGTTTGATCTTATATCTTTGTGATCATAGGTTGATCATTTGTTTGACCCGAAGCATGGCTTTGTAGAAAGCGTAGCTTTGTGGACGAGACTTCATCGAGCCTCACACCCCGGAAATGGTCAAAACAGGAAGGATGCAGCAAGGTTCTAGGGAGTAGCGCCCTTAGTGTATGTCATTCCTTCTGGATAGAGGTGGTATCATGGTATGGAGCCCAGATACTTAACCTATGTGGTTGCTGCATTTATATTATGTGGTTTGTTGCGAATCGGGGATCCTCGGGAAGATCGGTTACGATCGGGGGATGGCATACGCGTGTCAGTAGTTACCTATTTTTGCAGAGGTAACCCGGCCTTGTGTTGGCAGAGATCCGGTTAGTTTCTCGGGTCGTCTATTCCAGGGACGTACCCATCGTGGATAGGAAGTTCCTTAGCCTGACCATTTGTTGGAAATCCAAAGAAAACAATACGCGACGTGTACGGTTTTAGTTGTATTACCTGCTATGGAATGTGGCGGTAACCTGCTATTGAACATAGTAGCTATAGTAGGCATAAGTGCGGAATGCCTATGCTAGCTAAGATTTATATTATACTTTCAAAATGTTTTCTACACTATGCACTAATAATAATATCAAAAATGATTTGATTTTGCGTAGTAAGCATCTTTGACTATCATAAGAAGAAATCTCCTCCAATTCTGCGTTTGCATTGTGTGTGTGGCGGGAGGTCTTATGGTAGTTTCATTTTCCAAAAGCATTGCGAATTTGCTTTATTTTCTTTGTTAAAGATAAACTGTTTTACGATCTCACACCAGTCACCATGACTGACTCGGAGTTTATTGTTCCCTTCTAAACTCTGGGTGCCCACCAATTTCCACATGGGCAGTCTAGAGTTATGTTATCAGGATATTCTGGATATTCTGGAGCTTTGGAAGCAAGCTGGATGACGAGACGTAATATTTGTATCTGATAATATTTATTCCGCTGTGTATTCTGTATGAGGACAAGTTTATATAATTGTCCATTGTTGTATATTGACTCTGATTGATGTATGTATAAAAACTGATATAGTTCTTTGTTTTAAAAGGCTAGTGATTATCTATTATATATTGTTCCGCTGCGATATGTGAGATTCTGATATTGTCTCTGTTCTGTGTTTCTATTGTTGCTCTTCTTCTTCCTTCTTTTTCTTCTACCTTCTTCTCTCTTTCTTCTGCTTTCTTCTTCTTCTACCTTTTTCTTCTATTTAAAACCCTCACTATTGGAGTTTCCGGCACTCGATTGCTCGGCAGTCGATAAAGTGAGTATCGATGTCGAATTTTCGAAAGTCGAAAATTCCGGTATGTGACATCATCCGTTTTTTCTGAGCTATAGGCTACAAAATTAACCCTACATGATATCGAACTCAAAAAGGTGTGCATACCCAACTATCATGAATATTCAAAGGAAAAACACCTAACATCAACAGTATCGCTATCGATATATTACTTAGGAAGTTATGAACAAAAGAAGAAAAAAAATCCTGCTCTATGTATATATTTCTTTCTATATTTTTGCATTTATACTTGCATACATTACATAAATTTTTTCATGTAGCATGCCTGAGAAAATTGCATTAGGTTGTCTGTTGGCTACTTGGCTGATTCATTCCTTCATTTTAAGTGAAAATAGTATCACTGTCTTTTACCTCACGAAATTCAAAACGTAATTAAGAAGTGAACATCTTAATTAGAAGTACCTTATTAATAGCTTAACTTTTTACCTATATTGTGTTTTCAGGTGGAATGTCAGTTTACAGAATATATGTTAATATGTACATGTTTTATACATGAAATATGTACATGAAATCAAATCTTAACTTAGCTATATTTATAATTATCACATCATGTTTACTTCTAAAACCTGTATTTAATAATTATAATTAGTATAACCTGGATAACCTGGATTAAACATGTATAGGTGATTAAACATGTATAACCTTTATTAAATACAGTAACACATTGGATTAAATATACGGAAATCTAAACATAATAATAATACATGTTTATTAAATACAGTTTTGTGACGAAACTGTATTAACTTCTAAAACTTCTAAAACTGACGTTAATGGCTGAATGGTTCTAAAACTTCTAAATACAGTTTTGATGTTATTTCATGTATTAACTTCTGCTAATATTATACACGTACGCATGAAGTTTTAATATAGTTGGTGAGCATTCTTTTTTTAGAATCCGCATACTACAAATCAAAAATTAAGTCTAAAAACATGAAAGAAATTAACCCGAAATGGTCCCTATGCTCTCCTTCCTTGATTGGCACGCTCGGCAGCAACCTGCTCCTCGGAGAGAGGCAAGTAATAGATCCTGGGAGTGGTCTTGGTCTTCCTGAACAGATCGTCCAAAGTGATAATAGGTGGCTCTGGCTCTTTCGGAAGAGGCGGAGGTGGTGGAAATATTTTGGGGCAAAATCGATCTAGGTTTAATTTGGGTCGAAATGGGGATATAATTTGGGGGAAATATGTTTCGTGATGTTGTAAATATTATGGCGCAAAGACTAAATTATACCGCCAGCATGTGGCACAAAATAAACGACGGTTAAATCCCGTCACCAAAAGAAAAGAAACGGACAAAAATATATGGCGCCAAAGGTGAAATTTCCCTCCATCATTTGCGACGGTTAACAACCGTTATATTTTACAACGGGAAGTAACCGTTGCAAATTAGGCGGAAGGCCTGTTGTAAAATTCAGCTTTTGGTGTAGTGTAGGTTTAATTATCATTTAAATTGGCATATGAATTAATTGATAAAATTTAAATTGACCGTTAAATAAATTTAAATTTAATTGGCAGCATATTACCCGATATGGTAAAAAAAAATTGGAATTTGTGAATGTTATTGGCTTTATGGTTGATTGGTTGTGATGGATGCTATGGGTCGATATTGGTTGTTTATTTATTTTGATATATCAAGCTATCATCATGTATATTGTTTATTGCATATAAAACTGTAAACTGAATTATTTCGAATAAATTAAGAAATAGGTTGAAATGATATACCTATGACTTCTATTTGGATTGAAATGATATATATCCATCCTTGAAATTAAATTGAAATAATTATCCACTTGGCCATAGGTTAGAAAATTATATACGGACACCGGGTTGGTTAAATTAAATGATTTTAAAAGTTGTTTTGAAATTATTTAAATGAATTGATTTCAAGAATAAAATCCAATTTATGGAAATTGAATTATTTTTAATTGGAGCTTGAAATGTTGGAATTTAAACTTGGTAAACGAAATTGTTTAATTAATTGAAGTTTAGTTTTTTTTATTAAAAAATTGAAATACGGCTTAAATTTTTGGAAGTTGATTTGTTTTAAAAGATTGGACTTTTATTCGAAATCTGAATATTTCTAAGGAAATTGATATGAAATGATATTTCAAGTTTGAGTTTGGAATTGAATATTTGGGTTTAAAATTTGGTATTGAAAGTAAATTTGATTTAAGTGTTTAAATCGATATTTGAAATTGAAATTGGGATTGGAATTGAAATTGGAAATTAATTTGAAATTGGAATTTAAATTAATTCGGAATTGGAATTGAAAATTAATTTGAAATTGAGATTTAAATTAATTTGGAATTGAATTGAAATTTAAAGAAATTTGTGAATTGAAATCGAAATCTATGTGGAATAGAAATTTATTTAATTTGAAATTGGAATGAATCGATTAAATCGAAATGGAATTTGGATAGAAAATTTGAGAATTTGACTGGTTTGACTTTGGAATTATTTTTCAAATTATTTTGATTTTCCAAACTATTTTACTATCTAAACCATTTTTATATTCAAATTATTTTCGATTAAACTATTTAAATATTTTCTATTAAACTATTTTTTAATTATTTAACTATTTTAAACTATTTAAATTATTTTCTAAAATTCAAACTGGTTAAAGAGACGGAAATGTTTATATTTAAACCTTGGATTTAAATACGAAATAGGTTAAAGTGGAGATTATAACCTAAGTTGAATTCGAATAAAATTTTGGAAGTGAAATCGATTTATCAGACAAATTTGATAATTTTGAATATATGATGATTTCGAAATGGATTTGATTTTTTTAAAACGAATATGATATTTTGATATCAAGTGCAAATTGTTTTCGAAATTTAAAAGAACCAACCGGTGTGTAAAATGACGATTGGTTGTTAAAGAGACCGGGGCCTCTTATTGAAATACTCTCTTTCAATATTGGAACCACTTTGACAACTGTGTACGCGGTGGATGATATCCATAATGTAGTGGTTGAGTTGGCGACGTTTACTGGAATGAAGTAAGAGAACGATGATGGATAGCTTTGACATTCGTGTCATAATTAAAATGACCAAAACAGGAGCCTATGTCTGGCCACTGAGGTTAGCTACCTCTAGCGACGTTGATCCCTCGTATTACTATTGTGATTTCGTATTCGATGGGTGCACCTTTTTGTCGGTTGGATTGATCTTAGCGGTCGGCCACGGATGGGTTACGACCAGCCAGAAAGGGTAAACTGGTAGAATCCTACCTTGGGCATTGCCTCACGTGCCTTGTCATATTTATATCTATACGAGCCCATTACGACTTTGGTTTAAAACTGTAAAAATGTGTTAAGGTGGGTCAATGTAAAGCCTTAACGCTATTTTGATATTTATTTTACTGATAGACATTATCTATTATAGCGTATACTATTATATATAAATAGTTTAACGGATCCTTAGGAGATGGAAAATCCCGTAACATCTCTTAAGTTATTGCACTCATATTTGTGATATTGATTTGACTTGCATTACGCTCGGGTCAGTCTTGAGTTTTTTTAGCATATTGAAGATTATTCTCTGGAGGACGAAGATAGAGTTTTGGTATACTACTACTATTATCATGCCCTACATCATGCTATTCTACTGTATTGATTATTTATCCCTGATGTATATATATATAACTCTGATAAATGTATATAGATTAAAATCAAATGTATAGTAAAAAACTTCATGAATTGTTAATTTGATTATTGTATTTTATCGTTTCCGCTGTGAGATTCTGTGTTTTGTTTTCTTCTTCTCTTCTTATTTTTCTTATTTAACCCCATTGATTATCTACATTCCGGTTTGTTTGAGTCGGACATGTGTGGATTATTGTCGATTTAAACCTTCCGAAATGTGGGTCATCACAGTTGGTATCAGAGCAAAGGTTTAGCGATAACCTTGGCTTTGTGGGGTTTGACTCATTAGAGATATGGTAGCAATACCCTAGAATGAGTCTGTTTGAGTGTATATATATATGAGAGAGCGTACTTGTTAGTGTTATAAAATGCTTTTTATTGTGTTTACTTATCCGTTGAGTTGTTTATGAATTCTGGTCGGTGTGCGGGACGCCGTGTCATCGATAGGGGTTTCTAAACACTTAAACGAGGCAAGTTGACATAATATCGTTTTAAAATCGGATAATGAAATAATTTTACCTAATTATATTATTATATTATATAAAGTGATAATTCTTAATGAATGAGTTGATTGAGGATAATAATATTTAATTATCATCGATTATTGGTTGAATTAAAAATAAAACGAATACTTAGTGAATTTTATTATAAAGCATTAATAATCAAATTGAATTGAAATATAATTGCAATAAGAATTGGTTAAAAATGGTCAAGTTGTAAATTAATGAAATATTTTGGTAAATAAGTTAAGGAAATTTGTATAAGTATATTATAATATAGCTTATATATAGAAATGAATTTAAAAATCGAGAATTTTAGAATTTAAAATCCTTTTGTTTTCTAAATTGTTTTTTAAAGCCTTAAAAATTAATAAATAGTATTATTTGAAAGAGTTTTGACTAGAAAAAATATTTTTTGAAAGGACTTTTGAAAGAATAAAAGCATTAAACTCGCTTGGTCGTTGGGAAATAATTCTGCGGATGACTGCAGCATCGCCAGTGTTCATTTCCGAGTTCTGAGTGAAAATTGATATCGAAAGAAATTTATTTTCGATTAAAACAAGTTTTGATTGTGAAAATATTCTAAATATGATTTGATAAATTTATAAAAATAGTTTTGTACTTATAACTGAGAATAGTATAAAAGAAATTAGCTTGTAACTTATATATTTGAAAAAAGAAATAAGTTTATAACTTATAAATTTAAATAGGAAAATGAAACCAAATTTAAATGGTTAAAAGTTTGGTTAAACAAACAGATGAAAGAAAACTTTAAATTTGAGATACAAATAAAATAATTGGCTTAGCATTGTAAACTAAATTGAGTTAATGAAATGAAGTAAATAAAATACATTTAACCCAAGAAGCTTTAATATAAAAAATGGGAATGATAAGAAATTTAACTTGAATAAGATTTAAATAAAATGAGTAATAGATTAAAATGAAATGAAGTTCAACTAAATAAGTTGAATTGGATATTAAATGAAACTGGATAAATTAGTAAAGTGAATTAATTTCATATGAACTATAAAATGAATTAAAAATGAATACGAACTTGAATTTTAAAATGAAATGTAATTTAAGTGTGAAAGAGATTAAATAAAATAAATGAATGTAAAAAATAAAATTAGTATGAGTAATTGGATTTGATTAAAACTGGATAAAGAAAGTTTTAAATTGCAAGTGGAGTAGTTTAAATAAAAATATGAATGTTAACTAATATAATATGGAATATGTTATTAAAAAAAATTATTATAAGTTAACGTGGACTTAAGGGAAGCTGAATGAATTAATTGTGAAAAAAAGGGGTTATTAATATGAATTGAGCTATAAAATAAAATTTATTTTGGTAAATTAATAATATAAATTGTGTGTATATATTATTTATAATGAATTTAGATGGTTTATAAATGATGTAAAAAAAAAGGGAGAGAGAATATACTAAGTGGAAATAAATTTACTTAAGTATGGTTAAGTGGAAATTTTTTTATAAATGATTCATAAGTGAATTTATATGAAATAGGTTTAAAAAAAAGTGGAACAAATTGGAATTTCACCAGAATTGAATAAAAAGTGAATATAATGAATTTATAATGAATGTTGATAAATTGAAAGATATCAATAGAATGTAAATACTATATTGAATTGTAATAAATCAAATGTGAATGCAATAAATATTGATTGAAAGAAAAGAATGAATTGGAACCAAATTTGTTAGATGTAAACTACTTAAAAGCAAATGGATTGAATATAAATCCATGGTTTGATCTAGGAAATAAATATTTATAAATGAATGTGAATCAAGTTAAAATATATGGATATGGTATGGAATTAATTTACTTAAATGGAATTAATTATATGAATTTTGAGATGAAAAAAATGGAGGTGAAGAAAGAAAAAGAATGTAACTATAAATGAGTGTAAATAAATAGAATGTGAATTCATTAAGATTGATAAGTGCATGCAAATCAATTAGAAGTAAATAAATTGAATGAAAAATCAATTGAATGTGAATCTAATTGAATAAAAGCTGATTGCATGCAAATAAATTGAAATGAATCAATTAAATTGTTAATGAAATGTATGTTCAAAAGGAAATAAAGGGTATAAAAAAAATTGACATTGGATAATGAAAATTCACATGGTTATGAATTAAATTGGATTAATTAGACGGATATTGATGGTTGGATGATTTCTTTTGTTGTAAACCATTGTTTTTACTGTTTTGATTGCGTATGATTGTTGTATGTTGTGTATTTGTGCTTGTATTTATTGTTTGGATTCAAAAATACATGTTATATGGTTATATTAGACTTATACACGCTTCTATAACGTTATATGCAACTAATATCTTAAATTGAGTTGAGATAGGTATATATGAAGACTGTTTGTGGGCGTATACGCGGATATATATGCTTTGCTTGCTTAATACGAGCGAACTCGCTCGTATTATAAATAATATGGTACGTATCTCGGATTAAATACCGTGATTTTATATTTTTGCCCTTCTGGATGCCTCATCATTGAGATGAGATGTATATTTGATATATATTGGTTATATTTGTGTTATATATTGAATTGTAAATTTTTCCGATCGAGCCGCGCAAAGGAGACCCTGTCGAAATTTTCCGTAAATCTGGGAGTTAGAAATTTTTTGAACTTTTATAATTTTGATAACTTGTTTTTATATATAGGTCATTATTTTTCGTAAACCAATAGCGGAGTGGCATAGTAATGATTTTCCAAAAAGATTTTGAAGTTATAAGTTGTTATTTGAATAAAATATATTATATGTTAAATTCTATACTTAACGCCTTTTCGAGGACGAAAAGTTTTGAGTAGGGGGGTATGTAACGACCCGTAGTTTCAGCTATTTTTAGTTATTAAATTTAAGGTGATTATTGAATGAAAATTGTTATTAATGTAGTTTGTTAAATAATTTAATATTAGAAATTATTTGAATAATTAAATTCTGAATTTAATATGATAGAAAATGATGTCGTAAGCTGATTAACATTTAAAATTGGATTTAAATGTGGAAAATTTGAAATTGAAATTTTATATTGTAATTAACGAGTAAAAATAGCCATTTTGGCAACGGTCTCGGATTTCGATGAAACTAGTTTCATCGGATCCGTAATTGTGAATTATTGTAGGATTTCAATTTTCATAGCAATCGGACTTGTCGTTTTGCCGTGCGAGCTTGAAACGCGTAGAAATTTAATTTCGAATTTAATTAAAATAATCGACTTCAAAAGCTTTCTTCCACATACGATTGAATTAGGCCTTGGGACTAGTTCCATTGCGTCCAGAATATGGGTAAAACCTTATAAACGCCTGGCGGCACGTCTCGATTGGAGTTCGGACGATTTTGGACCTACCTATGTAAATACGCATGCAAACCGAGACAGTTTTATTTTTATTTTATTTCAGAAACCCTAATTTCAAACCATGACTGCCACCTATTCCATGGCCAGAAATTGCCGATCTTCTTTCCTTAATATCTCTCAATCCGTTCAACGAAATCGAAAAATTCCAAAAGCAAAAGTGTAGATCTCGACGAGCTCTTCGAATCCATACGGTTGATTTCTGCTAATACATCACAGATTTTCCAAGATCTGAGATTGAGGGATGCACTTATTTTCTTGGATTGCGTGCAAACGGCGGCGAATGATGCGATGAAACTTGGCGCGTAGGTGGCTCTCAAGGTGGCGCACACACTGGTAGTCACTGATCGAACTCTAGATGTCTCAAGTTGCGTGCGTATGGAAGAAAGTAGCGTTGCATATGGGTTTAGTGATGCCGTTCATATTGGGAAAAAGGTATACGTATAATTATTTTTATTATTAATTATTTAATTTATATTAAAAGTCAAATGTTCTAACTCACATAACTTTTGCATACGAGCTCGGATCGACGCGCGGTTTTCTCCGTTGCGTTCGAATCGAAATTCCAGACATTATGGAACTTGTTTGGTTGCAATCTGAGACTGTTCAAATTTGGGACTTTATTTGGATTTTAAATCGTCGATAAATCAAAGATGAGTGTTTATACGCTCACAATTGACTAAAATAATTTTATGTTAGTTATATTTATATTCTGAAGTGATATGAAATTTATTGGGTGTTGTTTGGTAGGTTTAGTTATCATTTAAATTGGCATAAGAATTAATTGATAAAATTTAAATTGATCGTTAAATAAATTTAAATTTAATTGGCAGCATATTACCCGATATGATAAAAAAAATTGGAATTTGTGAATGTTATTGGCTTTATGGTTGATTGGTTGTGATGGATGCTATTGGTCGATATTGGTTGTTTATTTATTTTCATATATCATGCTATCATCATGTATATTGTTTATTGCATATAAAACTGTAAACTGAATTATTTCGAATAAATTAAGAAATAGGTTGAAATGATATACCTATGACTTCTATTTGGATTGAAATGATATATATCCATCCTTGAAATTAAATTGAAATAATTATCCACTTGTCCATAGGTTAGAAATTTATATACGGACACCGGGTTGGTTAAATTAAATGATTTTAAAAGTTGTTTTGAAATTATTTAAATGAATTGATTTCAAGAATAAAATCCAATTTATGGAAATTGAATTATTTTTAATTGGAGCTTGAAATGTTGGAATTTAAACTTGGTAAACGAAATTGTTTAATTAATTGAAGTTTAGTTTTTTTTTATTAAAAAAATTGAAATACGGCATAAATTTTTGGAAGTTGATTTGTTTTAAAAGATTGGACTTTTATTCGAACTCTGAATATTTCTAAGGAAATTGATATGAAATGATATTTCAAGTTTGAGTTTGGAATTGAATATTTGGGTTTAAAATTTGGTATTGAAAGTAAATTTGATTTAAGTGTTTAAATCGATATTTGAAATTGAAATTGGGGTTGGAATTGAAATTGGAAATTAATTTGAAATTGGAATTTAAATTAATTCGGAATTGGAATTGAAAATTAATTTGAAATTGAGATTTAAATTAATTTGGAATTGAATTGAAATTTAAAGAAATTTGTGAATTGAAATCGAAATCTATGTGGAATAGAAATTTATTCAATTTGAAATTGGAATGAATCGATTAAATCGAAATGGAATTTGGATAGAAAATTTGAGAAGTTGACTAGTTTGACTTTGGAATTATTTTTCAAATTATTTTGATTTTCCAAACTATTTTACTATCTAAACCATTTTCATATTCAAATTATTTTCGATTAAACTATTTAAATATTTTCTATTAAACTATTTTTAATTATTTAACCATTTTAAACTATTTAAACTATTTTCTAAAATTCAAACTGGTTAAAGAGACGGAAATGTTTATATTTAAACCTTGGATTTAAATACGAAATAGGTTAAAGTGGAGATTATAACCTAAGTTGAATTCGAATAAAATTTTGGAAGTGAAATCGATTTATCGGACAAATTTGATAATTTTGAATATATGATGATTTCGAAATGGATTTGATTTTTTTTAAACGAATATGATATTTTGATATCAAGTGCAAATTGTTTTCGAAATGTAAAAGAACCAACCGGTGTGTAAAATGAAGATTGGTTGTTAAAGAGACCGGGGCCTCTTATTGAAATACTCTCTTTCAATATTGGAACCACTTTGACAACTGTGTACGCGGTGGATGATATCCATAATGTAGTGGTTGAGTTGGCGACGTTTACTGGAATGAAGTAAGAGAACGATGATGGATAGCCTTGACATTCATGTCATAATTAAAATGACTAAAACAGGAGCCTATGTCTGGCCATTGAGGTTAGCTACCTCTAGCGAAGTTGATCCCTCGTATTACTATTGTGATTTCGTATTCGATGGGTGCACCTTTTTGTCGGTTGGATTGATCGTCGCGGTCGGCCACGGATGGGTTACGACCAGCCAGAAAGGGTAAACTGGTAGAATCCTACCTTGGGCATTGCCTCACGTGCCTTGTCATATTTATATCTATACGAGCCCATTACGACTTTGGTTTAAACTGTAAAAATGTGTTAAGGTGGATCAATGTAAAGCCTTAACGCTATTTTGATATTTATTTTACTGATAGACATTATCTATTATAGCGTATACTATTATATATAAATAGTTTAACGGATCCTTAGGAGATGGAAAATCCCGTAACATCTCTTAAGTTATTGCACTCATATTTGTGATATTGATTTGACTTACATAAGAGTATTTTAGTCCTGACTCGAGTGTTGTCTTTTCATTACGCTCGGGTCAGTCTTGAGTTTTTTCAGCATATCGAAGATTATTCTCTGGAGGACGAAGACAGAGTTTTGGTATACTACTACTATTATCATGCCCTACATCATGCTATTCTACTGTATTGATTATTTATCCCTGATGTATATATATATAACTCCGATAAATGTATATAGATTAAAATCAAATGTATAGTAAACAACTTCATGAATTGTTTATTTGATTATTGTATTTTATCGTTTCTGCTGTGAGATTCTGTGTTTTGTTTTCTTCTTCTCTTCTTATTTTTCTTATTTAACCCCATTGATTATATACATTCCGGTTTGTTTGAGTCGGACATGTGTGGATTATTGTCGATTTAAACCTTCCAAAATGTGGGTCGTCACATACTTAGTATCATTGTGATGTACACAGCACATGCATCGTAGCTACTTGTTATTATTACTTTGGCGATTAGACACTATTATAATATAAGATGATTTTCTATAAAAGAGTTTTGGTGTAATGATCCTGAACTCGGCCTTCGAAAATCAGCACCCGTACTTCACTTATACTCGAAATGCCGCAGATTCAAATGCCAAATTAGGCTCACCGGAGCTTATAACACCATTAAGTATAACAACATAGCAGAATAAAGAAATAGATGATATCATATACAAATCCAATGAATAAAATATCCAAAATGATATACAATAATGATATTAATATGATACAACAATATCAGAGATAAATAATGATACAACGGAAATAACAGAAGCGATACTCCAAGTGATCCAACAGAGAGAATGAGACCAATAACTCCAACATCAAGCTCGAACCACCATCACGTTGCACTAAGAGAAGAAACGTCAGTCGTGATCCCCAAAAACTGAACTAGCTCCCGATAATCTACTAAACCTGACTATTTTAAAAGAAACCCAACTCTAGACTGCCCGTGTGGAAAATTGTGGGCACCCAGAGTTTAGGAAGGGAACAATAAACTCCAGGTCAGTCATGGGACTGGTGTGAGTAACAAAAACAGTTTATCTTTAAACAAACAACAAAAGAATTTTAAACATTGAAACCCGCAATGCTTTTTGGAAAATGAAACTACCATAATACTTCCCACCAAACACACAATGCAATCGCAGACTTGGAGAAGATTTCTTCTTATGATAGTCAAACATGCTTACTACGCAAAACAAACTCTTTTGATATTATTACTAGTGCATAGTGTACAAAATCCTTTCGAAAATACAATATTAATCTTAGCCAGCATAAGTACCATTATATTATGCCTGCTATAGCTGCCGCCTGAGGAGACAGGTTATACAACTGCAATCATAAAGGGCTCGTATTGTTTCTTTGGATTTTCCAACAAATGATCAGGCTAAGGAACTTCCTATGCCACATGGGAATGCCTCTGGAGTGACGCCCCGAGAACCACCTGGCTCTCTGCCAACACAAGGCCGGTTACCCCCTTCCCGGGAAGTAAACCTGAGATATGCCACCCCCGGTCGTTTGCGACCTTTATCCGAGAGCTCTCGATCACAAAGCAACAATCACACAGAGTAAATGAGATTGGAGCAACCACACAGGTAAATATCTGGGCTCCATACCATGATACCATCTTTTTCCAGAAGGAATGGTCATACCCTAGGGGAGCTACACCTGAAACCTTGCCGCATCTTTCTTATTTCGACCATTACCGGTTTGTGAGGCTCGATGAGGTATCGTCCATAAAGCTACGCTTTACACGAAAGCCATCCTTTGATCAACAAATGATCAACAACACACAGCAGCAATCAGCATGCCACACTACCAAATTGGGAGTATATCACTGATAACCTTCAACTACATAACCTCTGAGCTCGTACGTCTCAGAGAAGGGTGTTAAGCTAAGAGAATAAATCTCCGCCACCAAACAGAAATGTATTTGAAAGAAATCAGCTTTATATCTCAAAGTGTAGTGTCAGACATACAACCATACAAGTCTGTTCCGGGTTCAAACAGAACCGAAGGCACTTCCGAAGAAGCCCTTGCAAATCCGGATAATTTCTAATCACGTCTGGACTTCCCATCACAAAGGGTGATCAAATCTCTATACTGGGGATCGGTCGATGCAGAGACATTCGACGAGTTGTCCTTTCATTTTCGAAAATATCCGGTCTTCACCACCGGTCTTCAAATGCAATCCATATACGACGTATCATTATTCGGAATGGGTTATATGACACAAAGGTCCTCTCCCGGCTAAACCGAATAATGAGCGTAATATTTAAAAACATATGGATATTGGGATTTCAATTAAGTCACAACCTATTACCCAAAATCTTTCTTTTAAATGGTTTAAACACATTACCATTTTAATCTTTTACATAAAAAGATTCATCTCACAAAGTTCACCCAGTTTCACAAAGATCCATTCACAGATTTTCAAATTGATTTCCATTTCAATATGGGTTAACTCGTTAAATCTTTAAAACAAAGATTTAACCGATAGCTTTCAAAACAATTCCATTTTGATCTTTTATACAAAAGGTACACCTTTCCAATTTCAAAACAAAGTTCAACAATCTTTCACAAAGAATTATTTATAACTTGGAAAACCATTTTCATTTCAATTTGAAATTCTTTTGACAAAAATTGGAAATTCATTTCTTATATGAAAGCTTGTATTATTTGAAAACAAACAGTTTTCCTTTGCTCTAAAAAAATATGATTTTTACTTTAAAAATCGAGTTATAGCATACGAATTCGATCTGCATACCTGAATTCGAGAATTGAGAAGTTGGAATTTTGATGAATTTAAAGTTGTGCACAGTTAACTTGATTTCCAGAGCTAATACTAATTTATGTTGTCTTAAATAGATTTTTAAGTTAAAGCTTATAATAAAACAATCCAGTTTTATTTAAATCTTGCATCCAAATCCTTCCTTAATCAAGAGGAAATGATTTTTAAAGTTAAAACTGAAGTTGAACAAGGGGTATGATGTCATTGGAAACAGCTTTGCACACACATACATCCATATTTTTTTAAGTATACAGAGAGGACTTATATGTGTATATAATTATACTTATCCACAGATATACAAGCAACAAATACCTATATATATTTTTATTATTTTAAAACAAGTGTTACTCACCCTGATTTAGGAAGAAGAACAGAGCTGCTACGTGAAACATGAATTTGCAAGCTGAAATTCTCATCTTTGATTCTCTGGCTTTGATTTTGTATTGTTGTTTTTAGTTGAAGTTTATTTAAGTTATGAGATAGTATTTACTTCAGATTTTTCTTTTTGGAATGGACGAACTGAAAGGAGGAGATTGATATGTGAAAATGAAGTATATAGAGTATACAATTTGTACAGGGTGATAATTTACTTTGTACAAATGATAATGTTTTGCTTGTACAATAGGATCAAAGATATTCTTTTGCTTGGAGGCTGATAGATAGTGTTGTGATGGCTTCATTAATTAGCTTGTACAATTACACTTATTTTATTTTATTTGTACATAGATTTTTTTATACTAGAATCTTCTTTTGCAAGCTAATATATATTTATATCTTTTTTTCTTTATAAGCCTTCATATATTTGTTTATTTGTTTTCCTACTTATATACATATGTTTTGTTCACTTGTTTCATATTTGAATATATTCTATTTTTCTTTCTTGAATTATACTTTGTAATATTACTTTATAATATAATTAAATTTCTATTTTAAATTTGTTGTTAGATTTTATCAAATGTTTACTTTGTATTATTACTTTAAAATGTAAATGAACTTCTATTTTATTTTATTTTTCTTTAATTATTTTTGTATCTATTTTGTATTAATTTATTAATATGATATTAAGATTTATATTTTACTTTATATTTTTATTATAGTTTAACTTTTTATAAATTTATCAAATAACTTCCATCTCCCAAAACCTAGTAGCACTCGATCAATTGTATAAGCCGTGGTTGATCGAACTACCTAACCTAGTTAAACTAGGGTTCCAGAAAAGAATCCACTGCTACAACTTCCTCGTTGAATTTCATCACCATCAGCCATTTTCTCCATCAACTACGATCACTCCTCCATCTCCAGGAGGAAACTCGTCCCCTCCGATCAATGGGATCACCCATGGCGACCCAAAATGCCCAAAACGATCAAACCCAAACTGCTCTTCAATCTTTGCTCTAAAATAATATGATTTTTACTTTAAAAATCGAGTTATAGCATACGAATTCGATCTCCATACCTGAATTCGAGAATTGAGAAGTTGGAATTTTGATGAATTTAAAGTTGTGCACAGTTAACTTGATTTCCAGAGCTAATACTAATTTATGTTGTCTTAAATAGATTTTAAGTTAAAGCTTATAATAAAACAATCCGGTTTTATTTAAATCTTGCATCCAAATCCTTCCTTAATCAAGAGGAAATGATTTTTAAAGTTAAAACTGAAGTTGAACAAGGGGTATGATGTCATTGGAAACAGCTTTGCACACACATACATCCATATTTTTTTAAGTATACAGAGAGGACTTATATGTGTATATAATTATACTTATCCACAGATATACAAGCAACAAATACCTATATATATTTTTATTATTTTAAAACAAGTGTTACTCACCGTGATTTAGGAAGAAGAACAGAGCTGCTACTTGAAACAGGAATTTGCAAGCTGAAATTCTCATCTTTGATTCTCTGGCTTTGATTTTGTATTGTTGTTTTTAGTTGAAGTTTATTTAAGTTATGAGATAGTATTTACTTCAGATTTTTCTTTTTGGAATGGACGAACTAAAAGGAGGAGATTGATATGTGAAAATGAAGTATACAGAGTATACAATTTGTACAGGGTGATAATTTACTTTGTACAAATGATAATGTTTTGCTTGTACAATAGGATCAGAGATATTCTTTTGCTTGGAGGCTGATAGATAGTGTTGTGATGGCTTCATTAATTAGCTTGTACAATTACACTTATTTTATTTTATTTGTACATAGATTTTTTTTATACTAGAATCTTCTTTTGCAAGCTAATATATATTTATATCTTTTTTTCTTTATAAGCCTTCATATATTTGTTTATTTGTTTTCCTAGTTATATATATATGTTTTGTTCACTTGTTTCATATTTGAATATATTCTATTTTTCTTTCTTGAATTATACTTTGTAATATTACTTTATAATATAATTAAATTTCTATTTTAAATTTGTTGTTAGATTTTATCAAATGTTTACTTTGTATTATTACTTTAAAATGTAAATGAACTTCTATTTTATTTTATTTTTCTTTAATAATTTTTGTATCTATTTTGTATTAATTTATTAATATGATATTAAGATTTATATTTTACTTTATATTTTTATTATAATTTAACTTTTTATAAATTTATCATATATATTTGTATTTTTGCTTTTATTTATTTATTTCTAATTTTTATTTTATCTTATTATTTTGTAATATAAGTGAATTCCTATAATTTAATTTGTTATTAAATTATTATTATTTTAGCTAGTGTTTACTTTGTATTTTTATAGTTTATCTTACATATTTATATTTTATTTCTAACTTAAATATTTATTATTAATTTATTTTTATTTTTAACATAACCCATCAATTTCAAATTTTAAAGTTATTTATTTTTAAACTTGTATCAATTATCCATATTTTTATATTTATCTTTAAACCATTTATATTAAGATTTAAATTCAATTATCAATATATATAGATTTACATATATATATATTCAAATTATTAAACCATTTACTTGAAATTTAAATTCAAATCACATATATACAACAATTAAATTCATATGATCTAATATATAATTACTTGATATTGGGGAAACTCAGATCAATTTACCATTAATTTTACAATTTTTATTCAAAAATTAAATTTATTATCAATTTAAATTTATATAAAATTCGGGGTCGTTACAACCTTTCCCCCTTAAAATAATTTCATCCTCGAAATTTGCCAGGGAGACACAAAGGCAGATGAAGTATACTACATCGAATCAACTTAATATCTATTCTGCATTTGGCTTACCAAATCAGAATATCAATAATAGATATAAGAACGAATCTTTTAAATTCTTCACACGATACTCGGTTATCCAGATCTATGAAATATGCAGGGGTATTGGTTAGTTCGAAGGGATAACTAACCATTCGTAGAATATATTGGGACCCCAAAGAATAGATAGATATATGGATACAATTTCAAAACTTTCAGTTTAGAAACTAAATTATACCTATCAACCATAGCAACCAAAGCAACCTATTCATCCAAACAACAATTTTGGCTTATCCAGAGTTTACGTCCCATATTAATATATTGAATCTCCTTCCTGGATCTATCAGGAATTATCAAAGAATTGAGAAAAGATGCTGAACAAAAGAGATTGATAGAGAAAAGATTGCTTCCTTGTTGTTACTGGGTATTGACCATTTATAGTCGTATTTCCCTATCCCCTATCTCAACCTCTTCTTGCACTCATACTCACTATCAGTGGATAGTAAGAGAATTTACTGAGGCGTACGGACATATATCTTAGGGATACTCATTCTAGAGTATACTTCACCCTATCTCTAATGAGCTACTTAATGTGTTATACTCTTGAGCTAAAGTTCAACCTTAGCTCTGATACCAATTGTAATGACCCTCACGAGGCAGTGGCAACCGGTAGGCTTTGCAACCATCCCTGCCC
The DNA here is from genome assembly GCA_030737815.1 of Allium fistulosum. NCBI lineage: Eukaryota > Viridiplantae > Streptophyta > Magnoliopsida > Asparagales > Amaryllidaceae > Allium > Allium fistulosum. Next base: position 1,081,230,432 of record CM060903.1, read on the forward strand.
CACCATGGCATACACTGGTACCTCGCAGTTGCTTTTACGGCCAGCCTCTCGACTGTCACAACCAACCCATTCACACTAGGGACATGTAGGGGTAAGAGTCTCCCGTTCGCCACCAAACTACGAAGCGAGAACCCCCTATCATGCTGTAATATAGCAAATGCGATCCATATACGACGTATCATTATTCGGAATGGGTTATATGACACAAAGGTCCTCTACCGGCTAAACCGAATAATGAGCGTAATATTTAAAAACATATGGATATTGGGATTTCAATTAAGTCACAACTTATTACCCAAAATCTTTCTTTTAAATGGTTTAAACACATTACCATTTTAATCTTTTACATAAAAAGATTCATCTCACAAAGTTCACCCAGTTTCACAAAGATCCATTCACAGATTTTCAAATCGATTTCCATTTCAATATGGGTTACTCGTTAAATCTTTAAAACAAAGATTTAACCGATAGCTTTCAAAACAATTCCATTTTGATCTTTTATACAAAAGGTACACCTTTCCAATTTCAAAACAAAGTTCAACAATCTTTCACAAAGAATTATTTATAACTTGGAAAACCATTTTCATTTCAATTTGAAATTCTTTTGACAAAAATTGGAAATTCATTTCTTATATGAAAGCTTGTATTATTTGAAAACAAACAGTTTTCATTTCGGAAAATCTGATTCATTTATACGAATTAAAGTCCTTGGGTTAATTTAAATTCTCAAAACCATACTTTTGAAATGGTTCAAGCCCATGTACCACATTTATAACTTGTTTAACATTTTTAAATCATAAATCTCAAACATGGAATTCAATTCCTTGTTTTGAATTCAAATTCAAATTGAATTATTTAAATTTATAAAACCTCATCAAGATATTCAAAATACCTTTAAAACTCTTTTCAACAGCTTTTCATATTAAACCCCAATTTCCAATTTCAAAATCAATTGAAATTAAAATTTCAATTTCAAAAACATTAAATTTAGATTATCTGTGACTTAATCGATTTCCTCATGAAATCCATATTTGTGTGTGTATGGTGTAGTCCAGGGGTTTCACACACAATAGTGCAACATCATTCAATCATCACAGATCAGAATATAGAAATATAGTTGATAAGCGATATAAACTATAACGCTTATCTTTTATTCACAGATCACAGATCACAGGTATATAAATATTACAGATAATAAATTACATTCATCCCAGATAAATAAACTACTTTACAGATCACAACACAAATCAAGATGTATCACAAAGCATCACAAATCAGGGATATCAAGCAATTCAACTATTCAATCAACCCCAAACATTCACAAGTAAATTTATTAATCCACTGATTAATTTAAATTAGATATATTACTTATGAATAAATTGTTAATTTGAGTTAATTATCATAAGTTAATTTCAAATTAACATAAATACATTTCCCTTTCAAATTCATTAGTTAATCTTTAATTTTTAACTAATCAATCTTAATTAATGAACCAATTTAACCTTTAATCATTAAATAAATCTTAATTAGTCACCATTATTAATTAATCCTTTAATTTATTTTAATTAATTAAGTGTTAACTATAACTTAATTAATCCTTAATTACTTATTAATTAATTACTAATAATTAATTAATTAAAAATTTAAATCTTATTTAATTAATGATCCTTAATTACCAATTAATTTATCCTAAATTAATTAGCTTAAACCTTAATTAACTAATTTAAACTCTTAATTACTAAATTAATTAATCCAAATCAATAATTATTTATTTTAATTAATTTAATAATTACAAATCATTAAATCTTCATTTGTTTAAAGATAAAAACATTTTTCTTATTAATGATCAAGTTCTCATTGACAATGTATTTAAAAAAAAATTATTTTCAAATTTTACTTTTAAATTTCATTTTAAATTTTAAATTTAAAATGAAAACAAATTAACTTAACAAAGTTTATAACAATTCAAACCCTTTTTATTTCACAAGTTAAAGAATTATTTATCTTATAATAGAAGTTTAAAAGAATTTAAAACCCAATTTCATTTTAAATTTAAACCAATTTAAAAAAATACACTTTAACATTCAAACTGTTTAAAACAATTTTAATTTAAAACCATCTTTCATTTCAAAACTAAGGTTCAAACTTAGATTTGAATCCAGATTTACCACTTTTATTTAAACTTTGTTTAAATCATTTCTTTGCATTTCAAACTCCAATTTAAATTCAAATTCCTTTAAAACACTTTTAAACAACTAACCATTTTAAGGTTATTTAACAAATTTGAATTTAAAAAAAACATTATTTATTTCCAGCTAAGATTTAAATTTAACTTGAATCATTTTAAAACTAGATTTAAAACTTATTTAAACCTTAACTTTACTCTTTAAACTCAGATTAAAACCGAACAGGTTTTCTTTTAAAAACCTGTAACCCACAAAATTAACCCGAGCTCATCCTATCTACTTCGAGACCAACCCCAATTCCTTCGAGTAAAACACTCGAGTTACTCAAGAAAACTTCGAGTTTCCTCTGCTCTTCCTAGACAATAACACTTAGGCTGACACTATCAAGCTCGTGCACATGCACAGTGGCTCTGACCAACTCCAGGCGACACCGCGACGTCGAACACGTCGACGATCTTCCACACTCCAATCCCCAACCATTTGAATCCCCTACTCCCCGCGAAAACGAATTCGAGATCAAAGTCGAAACCTGGAACTCGAATTGACCTCGTCACCAAACATGTCATCGCCTCAACAATGAAGCTCCGCCCACCAGAAAATCTGCTACTCCGGCCAAGACTTCGTCTACAACCAAACTTCCATCTCCCAAAACCTAGTAGCACTCGATCAATTGTATAAGCCGTGGTTGATCGAACTACCTAACCTAGTTAAACTAGGGTTCCAGAAAAGAATCCACTGCTACAACTTCCTCGATGAATTTCATCACCATCAGCCATTTTTTCCATCAACTACGATCACTCCTCCATCTCCAGGAGGAAAATCGTCCCCTCCGATCAATGGGATCACCCACGGCGACCCAAAATGCCCAAAACGATCAAACCCAAACTGCTCTTCAATCTCTGCTCTAAAAAAATATGATTTTTACTTTAAAAATCGAGTTATAGCATACGAATTCGATCTGCATACCTGAATTCGAGAATTGAGAAGTTGGAATTTTGATGAATTTAAAGTTGTGCACAGTTAACTTGATTTCCAGAGCAAATATTAATTTATGTTGTCTTAAATAGATTTTTAAGTTAAAGCTTATAATAAAACAATCCAGTTTTATTTAAATCTTGCATCCAAATCCTTCCTTAATCAAGAGGAAATTATTTTTAAAGTTAAAACTGAAGTTGAACAAGGGGTATGATGTCATTGGAAATAGCTTTGCACACACATACATCCATATTTTTTAAGTATACAGTGAAGACTTATATGTGTGTATAATTATACTTATCCACAGATATACAAGCAACAAATACCTATATATATTTTTATTATTTTAAAACAAGTGTTACTCACCGTGATTTAGGAAGAAGAACAGAGCTGCTACTTGAAACAGGAATTTGCAAGCTGAAATTCTCATCTTTGATTCTCTGGCTTTGATTTTGTATTGTTGTTTTTAGTTGAAGTTTATTTAAGTTATGAGATAGTATTTACTTCAGGTTTTTCTTTTTGGAATGGACGAACTGAAAGGAGGAGATTGATATGTGAAAATGAAGTATATAGAGTATACAATTTGTACAGGGTGATAATTTACTTTGTACAAATGATAATGTTTTGCTTGTACAATAGGATCAGAGATATTCTTTTGCTTGGAGGCTGATAGATAGTGTTGTGATGGCTTCATTAATTAGCTTGTACAATTACACTTATTTTATTTTATTTGTACATAGATTTTTTTTATACTAGAATCTTCTTTTGCAAGCTAATATATATTTATATCTTTTTTTCTTTATAAGCCTTCATATATTTGTTTATTTGTTTTCCTACTTATATATATATATATGTTTTGTTCACTTGTTTCATATTTGAATATATTCTATTTTTCTTTCTTGAATTATACTTTGTAATATTACTTTATAATATAATTAAATTTCTATTTTAAATTTGTTGTTAGATTTTATCAAATGTTTACTTTGTATTTTTACTTTAAAATGTAAATGAACTTCTATTCTATTTTATTTTTCTTTAATTATTTTTGTATCTATTTTGTATTAATTTATTAATATGATATTAAGATTTATATTTTACTTTATATTTTTATTATAGTTTAACATTTTATAAATTTATCAAATATATTTGTATTTTTGCTTTTATTTATTTATTTCTAATTTTTATTTTATCTTATTATTTTGTAATATAAGTGAATTCCTATAATTTAATTTGTTATTAAATTTTTTTTTAGCTAGTGTTTACTTTGTATTTTTATAGTTTATCTGACATATTTATATTTTATTTCTAACTTAAATATTTATTATTAATTTATTTTTAATTTTAACATAACCCATCAATTTCAAATTTTAAAGTTATTTATTTTTAAACTTGTATCAATTATCTATATTTTTATATTTATCTTTAAACCATTTATATTAAGGTTTAAATTCAATTATCAATATATATAGATTTACATATATATATTCAAATTATTAAACCATTTACTTGAAATTTAAATTCAAATCACATATATACAACAATTAAATTCATATGATCTAATATATAATTACTTGATATTGGGGAAACTCAGATCAATTTACCATTAATTTTACAATTTTTATTCAAAAACTAAATTTATTATTAATTTAAATTTATATAAAATCCGGGGTCGTTACATTTGGTTATCGTAAGGTAAAAACCGATCTGTGTTTATTTGCGGTAAGGTCTTATGAGATACCTTTGTTTTGAAAAGGTTACTAAACTTTAAGAATTAGGTTGATTGTGATTTAAATTCTCACGCTGGTTTTACCAGACTGACCCGGACGTGGTTTTTTCCTTATTGCTCGGGTCAGACCAAGCATATTTTTCAGGTTCACTTGGATATTTGGAGCTTCAGGAGAGGAGCTGGAGGCCCAGAGATGTATTCACGTAGATGATTATATTTCCGTTGCATTATAGTTGTGTTTATCAGCAATTGTGAGGACCGGGTGTTATAACTGTTCGTGCTGAATAAGTTAGTATACTCTGATTGATGCCCGTTTATGTATAAGTTACAGTTTGGTTTTATGTAAAGATTTATTCTATATTATAGATTATTCATTTCCGCTGTGAGATTCTGTGTTGTTTGATTTTCCTTCTATCTTCTTTCTATCTTCTTTCTACTTTCTTTTCTTAACTATCCGCCTTTCCGTGCAATTTGGGTTGGACAAGTGTGTTTAAATGCCAGCTTAAATTGTACGAAAAAGTGGGCCGTGATAGTTTTTTAATTGTGAATTATTTTTGAAAGCAAAGCATGAAAATAATATGGACCCTAAGCACATTTAATGGTGTTTTTATCTTTTATTTTCCTCCCATATCCAAACTACAATTATATTGTATATGATAATTTACAAAACCGAGTAAGTACTTCGCCTACACCTACCACAGTATAGAAATTCTCTTGTAGTGATACATTATCAATTTATATTTACTGTCCAAAATGTTGTGTGTTTAGTATTGTGTATTATATCCAATTAAGAAGAATTTGAAATGAATAAAAATTTATTATATAACTATCCGTTACATGTCGTAAAAGACTAAAAATCGGTAAATATGTTTTAAACTCAACGTTAAAAATGAATTATACAATTCATGTGTGGTAAATATGTTGATATAAATGAATTATTAATTACATTATTAATTATTATTTATGTATATTTTTACATTACGTGATTGATGTTTTTTATATCTAAATGAATTTTATACCCATTTTGTTAGTGTGAACATGGTATAAATAATAATATTTTCATATTTTTATGATTTATTTGACAAATCAACACATAATAATTTATAGAATTATTTAAATAGTTTAAAATTTATGCGATTAATTCTAATATATGGAGTTAGATGTAAAATATTAGAAGGAAACTAAAGCTTTTTTAAATGGTTATTGGAATTTTCATCTGAAAGTATTTGAAGTAAAAAATATAATTTTGTAATGCACTATATGATAAATTTATTGAGATAAAAGAATTATAAATGGAACTTGGTATTATCGTTTATGCATGTATTGTATGTGACTTACATTATCTTAATTTAATGAAAAGGTAATTTTATCATTTTTGTTAATCTGAGTATGGTGTACATATTGAAATTTTATATTTTGATAATTTGGTAGGTGAACTAAGAATATCATTTAATTGTATTCATTTAATTAGTTTAAGTTTAAGATTGCATAATTAATTTAAATCCATGGATAACTACAAGGAACAAAGTGAGGTGAGCTTTGTAAATAACCGTGGTAATTTTAAGTGTAGGTATTTAAAGTTAAATGGGCAATTTTACAATGCAATGTATGATAAATGAATTAAAAATTAAATTTGTAATCAGATAACAAAAAAATAGTTACCAACAAGAGTGGTATACATATTGAATTTATCATTATCTTGTATTTATTAGAAATATCAATAAATATTAATTAACTGAATTTTGTTAAATAGTTTAATCTTGATTACGTAATTAACCTAAATATATATGGACTTAAATATAAAATGTTAAGAGGTAACTGATGAAATATATGTAAATAATCTCATGAATTTAAAATGTATGTACCATAAGGTAAAATGATGGGAGATATCTAATAAAATAAGTTTAAACTAACACATTAAAAGATTTGAAAAGAAAATATCTAAAAAGAGAATTAAGGAGAAGAATGAAAACTCCTAGAATCAGGTTGTTAATTCTTTCCTTTTACTATTTAACATTAATGTATAGCCCGTACATTGCACATGATAATGTTATTAAGAAAATAGTATTTATATTTTAGTTATCGCTAAAAATAGAATTTTAGTATGCAATATATGATAAATTTATTATAATAGATGAATTATAAACTAAAATAGCGTACGTCCATTGTAAGGATTTATAAATGAATTAATGAATATTAAATAATTGAATTTATTTTAAAAAAATTAAATCAATAATCAACTAAACAAATTAAATATAAGGAGTTGTACAAAAGTTAGAGAAAACCGAAAAGAGCTTTGCACTTATTTGTAATTGAGAATGACATCTTATGGCTAGCTTATATACATGTGAACTTTTATCCATTATTTAGTGACGCAGCGGATATTACAAAAACAATGTCGATCGATGAATGTAGTAATCGGTGGATTGGAAGATACTGAAATGCCCAAATTCGTTGATCCGAAGATACTGAATTCTAGCTATCTCTGACACGTTGATCGCGCACGATACCGTGAGGAGAGATCTTCAATTCTTCGAGCGTTGATCAAGCGCACTTGATTCCGCGAATCGGCTTCTGCAATCGTTGAATCGAGTGCACTCGATTAACCAAAAGAGGAGATAGGAGATTACACTCAACTACCAATTTGAATGAAAGCACAAAGCAATCAAAAGAGAATTTTATTCCAAAAATCAACAACCTTTACAAATGAGAGACTCGGCCTATTTATAGGCTACAACAATCACAACAGGAAAAAAATGACAACTCCTAGGTCGTGAGCGACCTACGACCTAAGCTCACGCGACCTAAAAAATTTGCGACTTAGCATAGTCACAACACAAGACCCATTACAACATGCGGCTTAACAGACACGACTTAGTATAGGTCGGTAGCGACCTAAAATATTTCAATATAAGAAAATACAACACATTACAACGTCTTACATAGGTCGTACACGACCTAAAGTACACACTTAAAAGACAGACGACATACGACTTAACAAATGAACGGCATCTAGAGCTTCGCGACCTAAAATGAACGGCTTCAGAAAGTCTTCGCGACTTAAAGTCATACGGCATTCCAGATCAACGACTTAAAGAGATCAACGGTCTTCATACTTCAGCGACTTAAAGAATGGACGGCATCCGTAGCTTTGCGACCTAAAATAGATGGCTTCAGAAACTTCGCGACCTAAACCTTGCGACTTAAGACGTCGCGACTTATCTTCCCAGATTACCCAGCGACCTATCATAGGTCGTGACCTTTCCTTGCGACCTAGTATAGGTCGAATCAAAACTCCGCGACCTAACTCCTTGCGACCTAACTTAGGTCGTAACGTCTTCCTGCGACCTATCATAGGTCGTGACTTGTTAGGTCGTAGCACCCTCTTAGCTCGTTCCAGCGCTCTATTTTCCCACTCGCTAAGTCGTACACGAGTTAACTTGTTAAGTCCTTCTTGCGACCTATCTTCCTACTCGCTAAGTCGTATACGAGTTAAAAACATGTTAGGTCGTTCCAGTATCTCGTTAGCTTGCAAATCTTCGGTAGGTCGTTGGAGCGACCTAAAGGCCTCGTTAGGTCGTATGCGACCTAACACTTCACCAATTTGGACTGTGCCGCTCTTTAGCTTGCTTAGCGACTTATCATAGGTCGCTAAATCACTCTTCCCAGCATCACTCGCTCCCTCTTCTAACTCCTTAGGTCGTGAGCGACCTACAAGCTCCTTAGGTCGTGAGCGACCTATGCCTTTAACGTTCTACGCTGCATCATCCTCCCTAGGTTGAGAAAAATTCGACCTCGAATTTGCACCATCCTCCTCTACTATGAGTTCATTTCTGTGGTATGGTATGAGATGTTTAACATTGAATACGTCAGACGTATACACATCATCTGGCAGTTTCAATTTGTAAGCATTTTCATTAATTCGCTTCACAACTTCCACCGGACCAATTTTTCTAGCTTTCAACTTGTTATAAGCGCCTACTGCAAAACGATCTTTTGTTAACACTGCATAAACCATATCTCCTTCATTAAACTCAACATTTCGTCGTTTCAAATCTGCAGATTGTTTATACTTCTCATTTGCTTTCTCCAATCGTTCCTGAACGATTTTATGACATTCCGTCAACCCTTCAACAAAATCAGCAGCTTTCTTAACAGTCTTCTTTGATTGTGGCACTACCGTTAAATCCAACGGTCCCTTCGGTAAGCTCGAATAAACAATCTGGAATGGACTGAACCCAGTACTTCGATTTACAGCATGATTATGGGAAAACTCTGCCTGGCATAACTTCACATCCCAACTCTTCAGATTATCTTGAACAAGACACCTCAACAAGTTTCCCAATGATCTGTTCACAACCTCGGTCTGTCCATCTGTTTGCGGGTGATAAGCACTACTAAACTTCAGCTTCGTTCCCACCATTTTCCACAAACTCAACCAAAAGTGACTCAGAAATCGAGTATCTCTATCCGACACAATAGATTCTGGCAATCCATGAAGTCGATAAATCTCCTTGAAAAACAATTGAGCAACATGAACAGCATCCGTCGTCTTTTTACAAGCAATAAAATGTGCCATCTTCGAAAATCGGTCAACCACCACATAAATGGAATCATTACCACGTTGTGTTCTCGGCAACCCCAACACAAAGTCCATACTCACATCAACCCATGGTTTAATTGGTACAGGTAACGTCATATATAACCCAGCATTAGTTGCAGTTCCTTTCGAAACCTGACAAATATGACAACGCTCCACAAACCTCTCTACTTCTTTCCTCATCGATGGCCAAAAATAGGATTGTGAAATCAACTATAATGTACGGTCTCTACCCACGTGTCCTTCTTCATGTAGCTCCTTGATAATCTTCATTCTCAGACTACCCTCCGGTATGCACAATCGACTTCCTTTAAAAAGAAAACCATCTACCATCACAAACTCATCCGTCTCTCCATCCTTGACTTTATCAACAAACTTTGCAAAGTAAGGATCATCGGTAAATAATTCTGGCAATATTTCAAACCCCGTCACTTCCACCTTCAATGTAGTTAACAAGTGATTTCTTCTACTCAACGCATCCGCAACACGATTCGTCACTCCCGACTTGTGTTTCACAACAAATGTAAATTGTTGCGGATATGCAATCCACGATAGTGTCTCCAGTGTTTAATAGATTGTACAACAGCATAGAATTCCACATCATACGTACTGTACCTCATCTTTGCTCCTGACAACTTCTCACTGAAATATGCAATTGGACGCCCCTTCTGACTCAACACCCCTCCAATCCCAATCTTGGATGCATCAGTATGTAGTTCAAACAACAACTGAAAATCAGGTAATACAAGAATTGGTGCCGATGTCAGCAACTCCTTGATCTTCCCAAAAGCATTCCCTGCTTCCTCTGTCCATGCAAACTGTTTACCCTTCATACAATCCGTAACAGGCGCCATCACACTACTAAAGTGTGGAATAAATCTTCGATAAAATGAAGCCAACCCGTGAAAACTACAAACTTCCGTTATCTTCTTGGGCTGAGGCCAATCTCTGATCGCCTCAACTTTACTCTGGTCCACCTGTATACCTTCCTTCGAGACAACATACCCCAGAAATAAAACGCTATGCATCATGAACACGCATTTCTTCGTTGCTGCATAGAATTGTTCTTGTCGCAATACCATCAGCACTTCTCTAAGATGATTCAAATGTTCCTCTGGACTCCCACTGTAAATCAGAATATCATCGAAATACACCACCACAAATTTCCCAATGAACGGTCGAAAAATCTGATTCATCACCCTCATAAAAGTACTCGGTGCATTGGATAAACCAAATGGCATGACCAACCATTCGTATAGACCCTCCCTGGTTTTAAAAGCAGTTTTCCACTCATCGCCTGGTCTGATACGAATTTGATGATATCCGCTCTTCAAATCAATCTTCGAAAAGATAGTAGCTCCGCTTATTTGATCCAACAAGTCATCCAACCTCGGCATTGGAAATCTATATCTCACAGTAATCTTATTCAATGCTCGACTGTCAGTGCACATCCTCCACGTTCCATCCTTTTTGGGTACCAATAAAGCTGGTACAGCACAAGGACTTAAACTCTCCTGCACACGCCCCTGTTCAAGCAATTCTTCCACTTGCCTCCGCAACTCTTCATGTTCCTTCGGACTCATTCGATAATGTGGTCTGTGTGGCAACACAGCACCTGGAACAAGATTTATCTGATGTTGTATATCCCTCAACGGTGGCAACTCCGTTGGTAACTCCTCTGGGAATACATCGTCAAATTCTTTCAAAACTGGTTTAAGTTCTTCTGGAATTTCAACTTCTTCACTGCTCTCTCGCCCAATTAACAAAAACACTTCAGGTTCCTCTTCAACTTCTTTAACAAACTCCTTTAAAGTCAATAAAGTTTTCAGTTCTTCAATCTCTTCCGACTTACTTTCTCCCGGTTGTCTCTTCTTTGGAACTAAGACAATTTTCGTGCCTTTAAACATAAAACTATAACTGTTGGTCCGACCGTCATGTTGTACTGCTCGATCATACTGCCATGGTCTTCCCAATAGTAAATGACAAACATCCATCTCTACGATATCACACCAGATCTCGTCTTTGTATTTCTTCCCGATAGAGAACGGAACACGAACTCGTCTATCCACTTTCACTTCTCCTCCTTTTCTCAACCATGCTAACTTGTATGGATTCGGATGTTTCTCGGTTTTCAACTTCAATTTTGTCACAGCCTCGGTTGAGATAATGTTATCACAGCTTCCTGCGTCAATCACAAACTTACACACCTTTCCCAATATAGTACATGTTGACTGAAAGATATTACTCCTCAACCAACTAGCTTCTTCCTGTTTCGGTGTTAAACACGATCTCCTCAGCATTAGATTACAACCTTCGTCTCCTGACGCAATATCCTGCTCATCCTCCTCAACTGGACTAGAAAAATCCCCATCACCATCCTCATCCTCAACTTCTGCAATCATGGTTCTCTTCTTTGGCTTTGGACACTCACTGCTTTTATGACCCAATTCCTGACAATTGTAACATTTGAAACCATTGTTAACTTTCGCCTTCTCAGCCTCCTTCACCACTGGTCTACTGATAGGTTTAGAAACATTAGAACTTCCTCCAACACTCTTCGCTTGATTGTTAGAATTAGTAAACACACCACTTCCTCGTCGTCCCTGTTTCTCCCAAGCCAACGCTTTCTGATGTGCTTCCGCTACAGATCTTGGATCGAACATATTAACCATATCCTGAATCTGCATTCGCAATCCTCCAACAAATCTAGATGTTAGCTGCTCTTCCGTTTCCATAATATCATTCCTTGCAATAAGTTGATAGAATTCATTAGCATAGTCATTCACAGATGTCGTCCCTTGTCTCAAGTTTTGCAAACGTTGATACATCAAAGATTGATAATTGTAAGGTAAAAACGTTGCTTTCATCAATTTCTTCATCTTCTCCCAAGATTCAACTTTTGACTTTCACATCCGATCACGTGTAAGTTTGGTCTGCTGCCACCATGCCAAAGCTCGACCCCTCAACCTTGTAGCAACCAACTTCACTCTTCGATGTTCTGGAACTTCTTTGAAGTCAAAAATCTCTTCTACATTAGCCATCCAATCTAGAAACTCCTCCGCTTGCATACCACCTTTGAATTCAGGAATTTCAGTCTTCATCCCCGACTCCCACTTGTGATCATACTCAGAGAAATTTCTTCCTTGTCCTCGTCCTTGTCCTCGAACACTACCACCTTCATACTCCTCTTCAAAATCAGATGTATATCGTTGTCTATCTCGTCCACCCACGTCTCTACTACCTTCTCGTCTACCACCATCATCCCTTCTATCTACATTCCTCCGTTCACGACCATTCACGTTCCTTCCACGCCCTTTGTCATTTTCAACACTTCTGTCTCGATTGGAATGTGGCGAGACTCTACTACCCCCATGGTTAGATTCAGGTGAAACCCTTCTCCGATTTTGATTCATCTCCGTCATAAGCTTCTCTAACCGGCCAATTCCTTCGTTAAGCTTTTCACTAAAGTTTTCATTGATTCTTTGCTCCATCTCATCAGCTTCTTCTCTTCGATACAAAGCTTCAACGTTTTGATGTCGATTGGCTCTTCTTGGTGGCATATTTGAAATCTTCACAAACACTTCAACACTTCAAAATTCAAACACTTTTCGGACTTTGATCCAAAATGAAACAGATCGAAAACTTCCACTTTGTTGCAAATCGCGATGAACACGATGGACAAAGTTTCGGCCTCCAATACAAATTCGATCAATCAACTTCGAACAATGATGAACACTTCTTACTCTCGGCCACGGCTCAAACTTCAAACTTCTCGGCCAAACAACTTCAACTTCAAAATGATTAGGCTCCAAGTCTCGATCTAACTATGATTGGTTAGAACAAGCTCTGATACCAAAACTGACGCAGCGGATATTACAAAAACAATGTCGATCGATGAATGTAGTAATCGGTGGATTGGAAGATACTGAAATGCCCAAATTCGTTGATCCGAAGATACCGAATTCTAGCTATCTCTGACACGTTGATCGCGCACGATACCGTGAGGAGAGATCTTCAATTCTTCGAGCGTTGATCAAGCGCACTTGATTCCGCGAATCGGCTTCTGCAATCGTTGAATCGAGCGCACTCGATTAACCGAAAGAGGAGATAGGAGATTACACTCAACTACCAATTTGAATGAAAGCACAAAGCAATCAAAAGAGAATTTTATTCCAAAAATCAACAACCTTTACAAATGAGAGACTCGGCCTATTTATAGGCTACAACAATCACAATAGGAAAAAAATGACAACTCCTAGGTCGTGAGCGACCTACGACCTAAGCTCACGTGACCTAAAAACTTTGCGACTTAGCATAGTCACAACACAAGACCCATTACAACATGCGGCTTAACAGACACGACTTAGTATAGGTCGGTAGCGACCTAAAATATTTCAATATAAGAAAATACAACACATTACAACGTCTTACATAGGTCGTACACGACCTAAAGTACACACTTAAAGGACAAACGACATACGACTTAACAAATGAACGGCATCTGGAGCTTCGCGACCTAAAATGAACGGCTTCAGAAAGTCTTCGCGACTTAAAGTCATACGGCATTCCAAATCAACGACTTAAAGAGATCAACGGTCTTCATACTTCAGCGACTTAAAGAATGGACGGCATCCGTAGCTTTGCGACCTAAAATAGATGGCTTCAGAAACTTCGCGACCTAAGCCTTGCGACTTAAGACGTCGCGACTTATCTTCCCAGATTACCCAGCGACCTATCATAGGTCGTGACCTTTCCTTGCGACCTAGTATAGGTCGAATCAAAACTCCGCGACCTAACTCCTTGCGACCTAACTTAGGTCGTAACGTCTTCCTGCGACCTATCATAGGTCGTGACTTGTTAGGTCATAGCACCCTCTTAGCTCGTTCCAGCGCTCTATTTTCCCACTCGCTAAGTCGTACACGAGTTAACTTGTTAAGTCCTTCTTGCGACCTATCTTCTAACTCGCTAAGTCGTATACGAGTTAAAAACATGTTAGGTCGTTCCAGTATCTCGTTAGCTTGCAAATCTTCGGTAGGTCGTTGGAGCGACCTAAAGGCCTCGTTAGGTCGTATGCGACCTAACACTTCACCAATTTGGACTGTGCCGCTCTTTAGCTTGCTTAGAGACTTATCATAGGTCGCTAAACCACTCTTCCCAGCATCACTCGCTCCCTCTTCTAACTCCTTAGGTCGTGAGCGACCTACAAGCTCCTTAGGTCGTGAGCGACCTATGCCTTTAACGTTCTGCGCTGCATCATTTAGTTTTTGATTTCAAACAATTTTATCTTTGTAGTTAATCATAGATTTCATACTGTTGTAGAAGTGTCATGGTTAACATTTTGATATATAATAGCAAAATAATGTTCTGTAGCATTTAGTTGAATTATGAATTGGGTAAGGTTTAATACCATGTTAAAAGTGAGAATGTTTATATAATTTATTTTTTATCAGTGTAATTTGTATGTTAACATCGTATTGTTGTAAAATATAAATTTATCTTTTAAAAGTTAAAAATGAAATTATGCTATGTAATGTACGATAAATTTTTTGAGATAAATGAATTAGAAATTAAAGGAATTATTATTATTTCTACATACATCTTATATTATGTGATTAAATATCTTTATATTTGAATTAAAAATTAAATTTATTACCTTTTCCTTATATATATGGATATTGCATACATACCGAAATTCTCATATATTTAAGATTTGTTAGAAAAAGTAACGAATATTTGTTAATTGAATTAAATTAAATAGTTTAAATTTAAGATTACATAATTATCTGAATAAATAAACTTAAATGTAAAATATTAGGGGAGAATTGTGATGGATTTGTAAGCAATTATAGAATTTTAAAATGCAGATAGTCGAAGTTACTAATATTTTATAGTATACGTATGGTAAATTCATTTAGCTAAATAAATTACTAATGAATATAATTTCTGTTATATGGTTTTTATATATTTAGCAGGGGTTCCCAGCTCCACAGCAGAGGGTGATGATTCGAGACGTAATAGCTACATTTTAGCGGCTGGTACTTTGTGGAGACACGTGATAATCCCTTAGAATGAGTTGAAAATCTCAGGATCGAAAAGTACTTCTGCGAGAGCCCGACTAAAACAGGGGATCGGCTAGGGCGGGCCTACCGAATTCTTTAGCTCTACTATTCGAAGTAGGATTTAAATAAAAAATCAATTTACCAATTTGTTAATGGGTCTATGTTATACATATTATAACATATTGAACGTGAAATATTTTAGGATTTATATATATATGAAGATATGATGTATTAATAATAATTATTTAACCGAGTTTATTTATCTGATTAAAATATGGATTATCAAAATAATTTAAATATATGGACTTTAATATAAAATTCTGAAAGAGAATTGAGAATAGATTTGTAAATGATCGTAGAATTAAAAAAAATGTATTGGAATGTAAAATGGTGAAAGAAGTTTAGTAGAATAATTGTAAAGTAATAAAATTATAGGATTTTGAAAATAAAATATTTGGACTTGGAGAGAATCAAGGATGGTGAAGATAAAATTATTTAATAGATTTGTTAATGTCTTACTATAATAAGATAATTACATCATATATGACATAATAATAATCAATTAATCCTTTCTTTAATTATTTTACAAATAACGTGCCAAAGAATTAAGTACGTATTAGAATTATTTGAATTTTTTTTTAATTATATACATATGCACGAATACATTATGAATCATTGTATCATGATTTTCAGATGTGGCCTGATTTGATAGCAAAGGCGAAAGAAGGAGGCCTCGATGCGATTGAAACTTACGTGTTTTGGAATGCACATGAGCCTACACCTGGAAAAGTAATCAAGCTCTTTTTTTCCCCTGATCATGAGTAGTAATATTTGTAGTGTGGTACTAACAAATTGCTATATGATTTACAGTATAATTTCAAAGGGAACCTGGATCTCGTCAGATTTATAAAAGAAATTCAAAATGCAGTAAAATTCTTTTTACAATACCAATATGTAAAATAAATGAATTTTGTTTTTTCTAATTTTTTTTCCTTCTTTTGTGTGTGTGCAGTGGACTTCCAGCATGGTTAAGGCAAATTCCTGGAATGGAATTCAGTACAGATAATCAGCCCTTTAAGGTATATTGTAAACTACTTTCTATTGATAATTTAAAAGTAGTGAGCTAATATTATATTTTAATTTATATATTGCAGAATGAAATGCAAAAGTTCACAACATTAATGGTGGACATGGTAAAAAATGAAAAACCACTTGCACCACAAGGAGGGCCTATTATTCCTACTCAGGTATAATCTGTAGTAAAAGATAACTATTTTTTTTCATATTTTTTCCTTTCATTTGTTAATGATATTTAATATTTGATTGTATACTATATATAGATTGAGAATGAATAAGGAAACATCATGGATAGTTATGGAGTGGCAGGCAAAAGATATATCAATTGGTCTGCAAAAATGGCGGAGGCACTCGATGTTGGTGTGCCATGGATCATGTGCCAACAATCTGATGCTCCTCAACCCATGGTATGTACATATGTAAATATTTTATGATTTTGTTGTTGTAGTTATAGAAGGGGCAAGCATTATTCATTCGATTTTTCATTACTTTATTATTAGAGAATGATTGTATTCGTATCTGGGTATAGTGTTATACTAGCGGGTGTGTTGTATAGTTATATCAGTCTGGGCCAAACCCGCAAAGCCCAATACATACTCTTTGTATTATAAATACTCTGCTATCCTGTACAAGATGATTACTGAAGTAATAATACAATTACTCTTTCTTTTATATGGTATCAGAGCCAATCCTCTCAAAAAAAAAAATTCAAAGCTTGCTTAACAGCAAATTGATCTGAATCCTCAAAGAAAGGGTAAGGGAAACCTGAATCTCATCAGAATAAATCTCATCACTTGAGATTTCTGGTTACACAGTTTAACAACTGTGCAACTATCTTGAAACTTTACATCATTTGGTATGCTAGCCTCGCCAAGAAAGGGAGATATCAGAGAAAGTCTCATCACACATCACCCCTCCGGCTGCCACCATACCATCAGAATTATCAAGATTTGATCAACTTACCTGAAGTGCCGTGCCTAGAGCTACCTGTCAGTTTTGGTATCATCACTCAAGCAGCATCTGGCTGCACCTCAGTCCTGTTATCATTCAGATCTCTGCTTTTCTCTTTTTTTTTCTGATCATCTTCTTGATAAGGTCTCATCACTATGTCTGAAGAAGGCAGTGACAACACTCCTCAGGAGCATTCAAGAACCACTCAGCAACAGTCCAGTACCACTCAAGAACTTATCAAATCCATAATCAAACCACAAAGCCAGATCATCACCATTCATCTAGATGAGTCCAACTATCTGCTCTGGAAATTTCAGATTGAAACTGCTATCAGAGGATATGGACTGCAAGAATACGTTCTTGGAACTCTAATTACTCCTCCAAGATTTACTACAAATCAAGAAGGAAAACTGGTAAGCAATTCTGAATACACAATTCATGAAAGACAAGATAGCCTAATTAGCTCTTGGCTATTATCATCAATTAGTGCTAGTCTATTACCACAATTAGTTGGATGTAAAACCACTCATGAAATATGGCACACTATTGAGCAAACTTTTAGCTCTCAGTCTGCTGCCAGAATAATGCAGTATAAAAGGCAATTGCAAAATTTGAGAAAAGATAATGTCAGCATGAGAGAATATCTATCCAAGGCCAAAACAATTTGTGATCAGTTAGCATCAGCTGGACATAAAGTCACTGATACTGAACAAATTCTGTGCATCCTGAGTGGTCTTGATGAGGACTATGAAGCAGTGGTTGCTGTTATATCATCTAATGAACAGCTACCCTCACTTCAAAGTGTTCAGTCTATTCTCATTGCACATGAGGGAAGACTAGAACAAAAGAAATCAGTAAACTGGGAACATAATGCCAATTATGCAGCCATAGGCAAAAACAGAAATCAAGAAAAGAATCAAAGCAACAGAAATCAATCTACCAACCCCAGAGGTGGTCAATCAGGCAGATTCAGAGGTAGAGGTGGTAGATGGAACCCCAATAACAGCAACAAGCCTAGATGTCAAATTTGTGAAAGATATGGTCATACTGCTAACAAATGCTACTTCAGATTCGATGTCAACTTTACACCAGCAAATCAAGGCAACAATAACTCAAGATCTCAAAATCCTAATGCTAACATGGTCAGTGCACAACAAGAATCAACATCAGAGAATACAAATGCAAACATAGCAAAAGCCGAAGACATACATGATGACAGTTGGTACCCAGACTCAGGTGCAACAAACCATGTAACAAACAATATGAGCAACTTGAATCTTGGCAACAAAGAATACAAAGGTACACATTCACTACACATGGGTAATGGCAACCCTATTAAAATTTCCCACATTGGAAGTGCAAGCATTAATGGAGCCAGGCAATTATACCTTAATAATTTGCTAATGGTCCCATTAATCAAAAAGAATCTAATGAGTGTGTCACAATTTGCTAAAGATAACAATGTATACTTTGAGTTTCATGCTACACACTGTCTAGTTAAAGATAATCTAACTGGTGAAGTTCTCTTGCAGGGTAAAGAACATAGGGGACTATACAAATTTGATGCACCAAAAACAAGAAATGTTGAAACCAGTAGAAAATGGTGTAACATCTCTGAAACTAGAATTACTGAAAATCTTGATGTATGGCATTATAAATTAGGTCATCCTAGTTTGAATGTAATGAGACATGTCTTGAGCTGTTGTGACAACACTCATATTAATAAAATTCCTGATTGTTATACTTGTACTTTTTGTCAAATGGGTAAAAGTCATAAGCTTGCATTTCCAAACTCTAAGACTATCTACAACAAACCACTTGAACTTGTTGCTACAGACTTATGGGGCCCTGCCCCTATATATGCTGATTATGGTTATAAGTATTACATCTCATTTATTGATGCCTACTCTAGATATGTTTGGATTTACTTTCTCAAGTCTAAATCTGAGACTAAAGATGCTGTAGTACAGTTTATTTCTAATGCAGAAAGACAGACAAACTGTCAATTAAAAGTTATACAAACAGATGGTGGCAAAGAGTTTCTGCCTCTGAAAAGCTACTTTCAAACAAAAGGGATAACACAGAGAATTACATGCCCATACACTTCCGAACAAAATGGCCTCATTGAAAGAAAACACAGGCACATAGTCGAAACTGGTCTGACATTGTTGGCACAGGCATCTCTACCACTAAAATTCTGGCCAGATGCCTTCTCTACTGCAGTCTATCTAATTAATAGACTGCCTACAAAGGTCATAAAATTTAAAAGTCCAATGGAAGAGCTATTCAATGTCAAACCAGATTATCAAAGTCTAAAGACTTTTGGATGCCTATGTTTTCCCTACTTAAGGCCATACAACACACATAAATTAGATTACAGATCTAAGCCATGCACTTTCTTAGGGTATGCTATCAGTCAGAAAGGATATAAATGCCTTGATGAGAATGGCAAAGTTTACATATCTAGACATGTTATATTCAATGAGCATGAGTTCCCTTTTAGAGATGCAACAATCAAAACAACTCAAAAAGTATGCAATTCCAAGCTTTCAATACCTCAAGTGCTGCCCTCACCAGAGATTGTCATACCAATAAGTAGCAATGATCAGAATGGAGAGAGTAGCACCAGTCCTCAACTCTCAGAGTCCACAAATGAACCAGGTCAAGGAAGTACTCCTGTAACTTCTGACAATACTGCATCAAATAGGCATCAAACAGATCCATGCCAAGTACTGCATGACAATCAGTCATACAGTACTCAACCAGGAGGAACTGCTGAATCCAGGCACCCAACCACACCTGCACAAACTAGGCACCACATGATGACAAGAGCAAAGTGTGGAGTTTTTAAACCGAAGTTATACAACATTGAGGCAGAAATCACTGAACCTTCTACCTATCAACAAGCAGTCCTGGATGACAACTGGAAAAAGGCCATGGAAGAGGAATACAATGCACTAATAAAAAACAAGACATGGGATCTTGTACAACCTCCAATGAATAAAAACATAGTTGGATGCAAATGGACCTTTAGACTAAAGAAAAATCCAGATGGCTCAATTCTTAAATACAAGGCAAGATTAGTGACAAAGGGATATTCACAACAAAGTGGATTTGACTTTAAAGAAACTTTTTCCCCTGTTGTGAAACCCACCACTATCAGAGTTATTTTAACAATTGCCTTGCACAAGAATTGGTCCATCAAACAATTAGATGTCAATAATGCCTTTCTTAATGGTGAATTGCAGGAGGAAGTATACATGGAGCAACCACAAGGGTTCATAAGTGAAAGCAAAAGACAACTAGTATGCAGACTCAACAAAGCACTCTATGGGCTCAAGCAAGCACCACGTGTTTGGTTTGACAAGCTAAAAGCAACTCTAGCAAAACATGGCTATCACAACACCAAATCTGACAACTCTCTATTTATTAAACTTGTTAATGATACAGTAGTCTATATACTAATTTATGTTGATGACTTTATCATTACAGGCAATAACAAGTCAGAAATCATGAACATCACTCAGTGCTTGAAAGAAGAATTTTCAATCAAGGACTTGGGGGATCTACACTACTTTCTTGGCATAGAAGTTAAAAGAACATCAGAATCAGAGATTCACTTGAATCAGAGAAAATACATCAATGATATACTGGCTAAAGCAAAAATGGACAAAGCAAATCCACTACCTACTCCAATGATAAGCAATAGTCATCTATCAAAAAACAAAGGCGAAGCAATACTGAATGACAAAGAATACAGGAGTATAGTGGGAGCACTACAATACGCTACTATCACAAGACCAGATATCTCATATAGTGTAAACAAAGTAAGCCAGTTTATGCAAAAACCCCTTGACGAACATTGGAAAGCTGTCAAAAGAATCTTAAGGTATCTAAAGGGCACAATCAACCAAGGATTAATTCTACAAACTAGTGCCAGCTTAAATGTCAACGGGTTCAGTGATTCTGACTGGGCTACTGACCAGGATGACAGAAAGTCTACAACTGGATACTGTGTTTATCTAGGGAGAAACCCAGTATCATGGTGTGCAAAGAAATAGTCTACGGTATCTAGATCCAGCACAGAGGCCGAGTTCAGAAGTATCGCTAGTATTACTGCTGAAATCATGTGGCTAACATCTTTATTAACTGAACTTCAAATCAAGATATGTAACAAACCAACTATCTGGTGTGACAATCAAAGTGCTATCTCAATCTCAGAAAACCCAGTACTTCACTCTCGCACAAAGCATATCGAGCTCGATTTATACTTTGTACGAGAGCAAGTAATGAAGAAAAACATTGAAGTCAGATACATACCTTCAGCTTACCAAAAGGCGGACATCTTAACAAAGCCTCTGTCTCGACTGAACTTCACTAGATTCAGCCGAGAGCTTGGCGTAGATGAAGCTGACATCAACCTCAGATCCAAAACCCAAATTTATATCCCAGAGGCTTTCAGAAACGAGAGTAAAGACTGTCAAAGCCCCGTCTTACAGCTCGACTTCAAGTAAAATTAGATCCATACTTCTCTAGCAGTCGAGAGCGATGCTGAGTAAACTCCAATCATCAATCTCCAGCCATGGCTCGCCTGAAGAAATCGATTTGAGAAATTTCTCTCGCTAGCGCTTCCATTCGCAAACCCTAACTTTCGCGTTAGGTTTGAGGGGGCGTATTAGAGAATGATTGTATTCGTATCTGGGTATAGTGTTATACTAGCGGGTGTGTTGTATAGTTATATCAGTCTGGGCCAAACCCGCAAAGCCCAATACATACTCTTTGTATTATAAATACTCTGCTATCCTGTACAAGATGATTACTGAAGTAATAATACAATTACTCTTTCTTTTATATTTATGAATTACTCATTTTGATTTTTGCTGTAGATAAACACATGTAATGGTTTCTACTGCAATGATTTCAAACCAAACAATGCAAATAGCCCGAAGATTTGGACTGAAAACTGGACTGGCTGGTTTGTATTATTACATTTTAAAGTGTTTTTCTATTAGAAAAAAACAGAAATTTTCTTTTATATTAATCATGATGTGAATGGATGTATGATTTAGGTTTAAAGCTTGGGACTAATTACCTGACCCGCATAGGCCAGCTGAGGATTTAGCCTATTCGGTTGCACGTTTCTTTATCAATAATGGGACATTGCAAAACTATTACATGGTATTATTTTAGATCCTCGTATTGATGAATAAAGTGTTTGTTTCTTTAATCATTATCTTGAAAAAATTATTTTGTTTTCAAATATTAGTATCACGGTGGAACGAATTTTGGAAGAACTACAGGAGGACCATACATCACTACATCTTATGATTATGATGCAGCACTCGATGAATATGGTAAATACAAAACATCTTTATTTGTTTTCATAATTTATATAATTTTAATTTCATTATTTGAAAATTAGATTATGGATTATTTTTCAATTGATTAAGTATGCAATCTTTTTCAAGAAATATTTTGATGCATATGTGTGGTTTTTTGTAATGTCCATGCAGCCATAAAGCAAATGGAGAAGGCTATTGTTTATGGAGACAGAAGTCAAATAGAGCTTGATGTTTATGGAGACAGAAGTCAAATAGAGCTTGATGATATATCTGTAAACTCTACAACTTTTTGCTCTTCACATTCACTGTATTTCAATAAATCTACTTCTATAATGCCAATATATTTCAAATTTCTGTGCATACAGGTTACAAAATTCAGTATCCAAAGTGGAACATCTGGCTGCTTTTTGCACAACAAGAACAATACAACAGATTCATGGGTTAAATACGAAGGAGCTAGTTACTTTTTACCTGCCTGGTCAATTAGCATTTTACCAGACTGCAAAACTGAAGTTTTTAACACTGCTAAAAACACCACTCAGACGTCAGTGATGGTTAAGAAACCAAGCAGCATTGAAGATGAAACAACAAAGGTTTCATGGAAATGGAAGCCTGAAAGATATAGAAATCAAGTGCATGGCAACAAACCCATTTTGACTAAAACTAAACTTTTGGAACAAGTTCCAGTAAGCGCAGATGTTAGTGATTGCTTGTGGTACGTCACAAGGTAAGCGTATTTGTCTTCATTCATTTATACTATAGTTTCTTTTAGTTATGTAATGTATGATTATACTGAAATATTGCATTGCGTTTTAGTGTCGATGTTAAGCAAGAAAGCGATGTTAATATGGTTCTTCGAGTTAACTCAACTGGCCATGGTCTTCATGTCTTTCTTAATGGAGTTCACGTTGGTGAGTTTTCATCTTATTGTCAAGGACTTACCAACCTTCTTTATGTTTATAAAGATACCAACTAATGTTTGTATTGAAATTAGGGTATCAATATTCAAAGGACGGTCCCTTCAATTTCACTTCTGAGTTCCCAGTGACCATCAAAAAAGGTTCAAACGACTTGGCTTTGCTTAGTAGCACTGTGGGATCGAAGGTTAGTCATAATACCTCTGTGCCATCAACTTTTCATCGCATTAATATTGATTTTAAGAACTAACTTAATAAGATGCTCGTCATGCTCAGAATTATGGAGCATTTTACGAAAAATCTCCTACGGGTATAGTCAATGGTCCAGTTCAACTTGTTGCATCATCCACTTCTGGAAATAAAACGTTTGATTTGACAAATAACAGATGGAGATACATGGTAACAATTTCTTCATTCCATTGTAAATGTTAAATTATCTGATAAACAAAAAATAGCTACATACATGCATCTTCCCAGTACGCTAATCTTTGGATATTCTGAAGATATAGTATATTTGAATCTTTTTAGATTGGGTTAGAGAGTGAGAAGGCTAAAACTCATGCTGAGAGTTATGACCAAGGCAAAAACTGGAGAAATTCAACACATATGGTTCAGTTCTACAGACCATTCACTTGGTATAAGGTACATATTCACACATATAAACAATACTCCATATGGCAAATAAAAGATAGAATTGCAAAGTATAGCACAAACATTTTACGCTACAGGCAACATTTCAAGCTCCATCAGGAACAGACCCAGTAGTAGCGGACTTGCTAGGAATGGGAAAAGGAGAAGCCTGGGTAAACGGAAACAGCATCGGTCGATACTGGGCAAATTACATAGCTAAAGAAGATGGATGCACAGAGTACAACTATAGAGGAGAATTCACTGCTGACCGCGCTTACAAAACTGGATGTGGTGAAGTATCACAGAGATATTACCATGTTCCAAGAGAGTTTCTGTACCTAGACAAGCAAAATACGTTGACATTGTTCGAAGAGATTGGAGGCAACACTAGTGCAGTTAACTTCAAAACAGTTGTAGTAGGTAAGGTTTGCGGGACAGTGTTCGAGAAGGAAAGCCTAACACTTGCATGTCTAGGAACTAGAATCTCGAAGATTGAGTTTGCTAGCAAAGGTTCTTGTGAATCTTCTTTAGCGCTTGATAAGGTTCAACAAGCATGTGTGGGTTCAGAATCATGCACGGTTACAGCTGATGAAAGTTTGCCTGGTGAAACTGGAGCTTGTGAAGGGGGTGTTGTTAAGAGATTATCAGTGCAAGCAGTCTGTAGTTAGTTTTTTTAATGGAATGTTATGGTATTAAGACCATTAGTATTAGTGTTTCTTGGACATTGTATTTTATTTAATTTTTCCTTTTGCTGCAGTTATATATTAAACAATAAATATAGAAAACAATCCATGTGCCCTCTCCCCAAATACCATGTGCCTCCGGTCCCAACGCGATCACAGTCCTTTATTATATCAACCAACCTAATTAATTCAATTAATTAATAAATAATGAAGAGTTCAGATTGTATGAAGACGTGGCACATGAGATTGGGGATAGAGGAATTGAATCCAAAAAACAATCAATGTGTGAATATTTTTAGTAGAAATCGTTAAAGTAGTTTAGATTGAAATGACATGTGCGTCATAGTTTGCAATAATACTTTGGAGTGAAAGAAATGAAGTTGAATCAAAATGCTAAATCTAAGTTATACATTTTATGGTTTTATAATGGAAATTTGATATCGCAGACCCTTAGCCGCTTGATCTAGTGATCATTTGGTTTTCCAAAAAATGGAACAAAATATTGGTGTTTAGAAAGAATGAAAATTCACTTTCACTTTTTACATTTGGACTTATATTGAGTTCTCAATAGCATTACAAATAAGAAAGAAATAAAATCAGCGGGAACTTAAAAAAGCCGTATGACTTGTCAGTCTTTTGGTCACGTTTTTGAGGTTTGCAAGGTTAGGAATTCTGTTTCTTTTCCTACTCAAATTCCATTACTACGACCACTTTCTAGGAAGTGGGTTCCTAAGTCAAGGCCCACTGCTCCACCTATTGATATTCCAATTGTTATAGACCTTGTCTTAGATCCCTCTGCTTTAGATCCGTCTCCTTCTGATCCAGCTGTGTCTAGTGCTATGGTTGATGTGGTTCTTGCCCCTCCCGCTAATCGTGTCATTGTCTGGAATCGTAGTGAGCGTGTTTGGATTCACGCACCTTTTGAAATGAGATTCAAGCCAATGACTGGTTGCTACCTTTGTATGTTGGAGGTGAAGATCAAGAACGTTTCTTGATATATTGTGTTAAGGGGGATGGATTGCTCTTATCTACAGATGGTGATGATGGAAATTGTAACAAGTTAACCTTATAGGATGAAACATGGAATAACGAAAATATTTATACTTTGATTCTGTGAACTATATGCCTGATCTGGCTTCGATCTTTTTTAGATATTCTCATGTTATAGGGCATGTTGATGATAACAGTAGTGATGATGAGGACTAGTGTTCCTAGTCTTTTAGCAGTATAGTTGTTTCTGCCTACCTCTTGTAATTTTCTTTTCTTAGTTTTTCAGGCCTTTGCGTTGAACATTTGCTACTAATGTTTATCAATAAAAGTAGGCCAACTTAAAAGCCGACTAGCCTTGTTAAAAAAATTAGGCCCCGTTTGGTTTCGTTTTAGGTTGTGTTTTGTGTTTTTAATCTTTACTACGAAATACAAAGAAACAAGAGAAGAAGATTTATAATTCTTAGCCGTTCTGGCGATCAATGGACAATAGAGGAGTTGGATTGTTATTCGTGCTTTTATTATCTCCAAAAATACGAAAAACAAGATAAACTTGTTTTCTATTTTACACGTTAATTTCATTTTCCAAAATTATTTGTTTTCCAATAATACAAACAACGCGTGCATTTTTGTTCAGGCAAAAACACAAAACTAGACGAGCACCATTTTCCCAGTAGTTAAGTGATTCGAATTTGGTGCATGAGATCACAAGTTCGAAACTTGCGTAACGTGATTCGAACATACATTGTCATGTGATTTGTGTTATGTTGTCCCAGTGACATGTTGTAACTAAGTACCATTTCAAAAAAAACAGAGAATTAAAAACAACGAACCAAACAGAGCCTTAGATTTTTTGTTTTTCCAAATTTTCATTAAATTGAGCTTGCAAATCTCTTTTCCACGGTTTCAATATTGAATTTTTTATTCTTTAAAGTTGAAGTACTAATACGACTGATTCTTTTAATATTTGTCTCTCTCAAAAGTTGGATCTTAAAATTTAAAATTTTCACTACTACTGTTTATTTGGATTTTAAATTTGTCCTAAACTTTATTCTTGAACTTTTTTAGATTTGAATATCCTAATTTAATTTGACTTTTCTCAATTTGATTTTTCTATTTTTAATCATTCATTAAATTCGAATTATTTTAAAATCTAAATTCTCTTTAACTTGTTTTTTAGTTATTGGTTGATTTAGTTTTTTTCCTTAAATTAAGACTTTTATAATGCATCCTTAGATATATTAAACATTTTGTTTTGAATCTTTTACACTTAAAACTCTTAAAATGTAAATTTTGAATTTTATAATTATGGAAGTGTGAAACAAAAAAAGTTTTAAACTAGTTAATAAAATGGGTATTTAAGTCAATTATTGATATGAAAATACTATGATCAAATATACATATTATTGCTTTAGCAATTCCTTCATTCTTATGAGTTATGCTTACTTTAAATTTTCGCTTTTTCAAAGAGTATGCTCTTAAGACCACCATAATTTCTTCTTTCTAATACCGTATTCTAAATAATAATGTCAAAATATGATATTCTACTTTTTAATACCAAAATTGCATAGACTATCATATTAGACGCATGCGATAAATTTTTTTCCTTTAACGTTTAAGGTGAAAGCCTATGACTGTTAATCACTGTACGGTAATTTCTAGTTGTCAAGAACTAATCTCTATGGTTATTTGCTATGTACATGTTGTTTCCAACCAAGTGAAATAATAGAAATGATGGAATTAGTAAGCATATCATTTTTATTAAAATTATCATGGTATTAGTAAGAGTGAACCGAGGTGCCCTAAGCAAATAATATAAAATATTCTTTGATAACCGCATAAAATTATAGATTACAATATCCGGTTAAAGTTTAATGGAGAATAACTCAAGATCATGAAAACACTTTGAGAAAATTTAATGCCAATCTTGCTTTATTAAGGGTGATTACAATGTCCAATCTAAAGTCTAGTGGAGAACAACTCAAAATTATAAAAATACTTGAGTAAAGTTATTGTAAATCTTCCATTAAGGGTGGTAATGGACACCACTATCACTAAGAAAAGGTGAGAATTTAATAAAATTAGTTTTTTGTAGGAGGAACTTATAAGTGAATAGATTAGAATCAGAATTTAATGAAATTATGGATATCACCATCACTTAACTGGTATTTTTTTTTCCTAAACTACTATGTATTTCTTAGCATGAATCTATTTTCTAAAATTAATCAAACTTTAGAAAACCCAATAAACATTATTTTTTTCCTTTAAACAATAAATTGAATTAAAAAATCATTAATACATATGAAATAGTGTGATTGCGATGGATAAATATTTCAAAAAAGAAACAAATCAAAATATTTGCATTCAACTTTAACAAACCTCAAATCAAAACCTAAAATGAACAATTCATTATTTATAATGAAACCTAAATCAAACCGATGTCTTAAAGTCATTTAATATTGTTTAAATCTTCAACACATTAATCAAATTTTAGCTTAATATAAGTAAAACCATTATAACTCTTTAAACTATAAACTGAGAAGCATCTTCTCCTAAAACACAATTCCATTGTTTTTCTGGATATTGTTTGGGCTCTGATGTTGTTGTTGTTCATTCTAACCATACTATAGCCACCTTTTATCTTCCTTTATAATTAATGTTTTTCCTTTTTTTAACTTACATTTGAAGACGAAGAGAAAGAGAAATAAGTATAATAAAGAGAACGAATAGACGTGAAAGAGTATGCTAGTACATTTGTAAAGTATGTTAACCGTTTTTAAACAAATTTAACACTTATAACACAAAACAAAGCCTAAATTTTCATCTTTCGATTGTCTATCAAGAAACAAAACTTGGGTATGGCTGTTTTGTATGGTCTCAAGGTAAGCCTTTTGTTGTGAATACCGACTTATTTAGAAGCACAAGAGAGCTATCAGTAATAGTAGAAACTTAATTACAGTTCATTTGTGAAATAGTTTAAAATAAATCTAACGTTGGCTTAATAATATTTTTTATGAAGGGAAATACAATTCGCACAATTATCAATTAGGATTCATACCAAAAAAATCTAGAAACACCAATAACCACCACCTAATTATTTTTGCAAAAAAATAAAATCACATAACTCTTTAGTTTCAAATGTCCTCTCCACCCTCAAAACTCTTCATTTTTCCATCCTTTTTATAAAACTGTTCTAATGACTATATCAAAACTATCAAGAGCATCAAATAATCTTCAACAAAATAAAAATCATCGCAAGCATAAGAAAATCCTAAAAAGAATTTGAAATTTTTGAATCATTATCTTTAAGTTTATATGTGATCATATTTATATTTAAAGTTATCGATAATTTTAATAGACTTGCATTTCTGATTGTTGACAGTATTTAGGAATCAGGGTTCAAAGACAACGAATTATTTTAGTTCTTTTTAGTCAAATAGGAGGATGAATGTTTATATATTCTAAACGGTAGGGTTTACTATCTACAACTCTACTCTACAAAACTAAATCATATCAACAAAGCAGTGCATGATGTTATATATATACATACATATACATACATACATACATACATACATACATACATATATATATATATTGTCGACTAAAGATTTTTTAAATTCTACAAACTTTGTCTTTGTTTAATTTTGGTGAAATTGATGAGAGGTTTAAGTTTTTGAACCAAAAATATTACGTGAAATTCCAATCAATAATCAACATTTTATTGTTAATGATTGGGTAATTTTTAGCATATTAATGTAATTTTTAGTTCTAGTTTTGTATAATTTCAGTATATATTACAGCGTGAATAGATATGCTCTTTATGAATGTTATAAAGAAAATTATGTACTGCATAATATTGACTATATTACTGGTTATGAACTTACACAACGATTGTATTTAGATTACTTAAAACATGTTTATATCTGCATATAATGGAAAATCTCAAAATATGGACATTATAATGTGTAAAACACTTGTACACTACTGCTACAACATAATAAGGAAAATAATTCTGTTTCTACAATACTATGCATTCGAAGTCTTCTTTTGGACTATCGATACTAATAGAGTCAAGGGTGTGCCCGTGAGAAAATTATGTAATTTGATTATATAACTTAACTCTTACAATGAATCATTTTAGAAATAAAGTAAGTTTTTGATTTATTTTCTATTGTATATATTATTATATTAGGATATAAATAATGTTTAAATACATTATATATACAAGTAGAAAATCCATAGGATAGTATTTAACTGATTACAATTACGAATATGTTCATAACCAAGGGTATTGGATCATTTAAAATAAATACTTATCCTTAAATATTCCTAGTCAAGATGTATCGAGAAAGGGATATCGACATATTGTTGTCATTGGTGTACGTAATGCTCTTCATATAATGAACGATGAATTACTCATGATGGTTGGGGGCAGTAAAGGGTTATGTACATGTAGTTATTTGGAATAATTATAGAATAGCTTAATGAAAACAATCAATATTTTGACACAACTAAGGAAAAATAGAAATATCATGTAAGGATATGTAGTAACCATCAGACTTGAGGGTACTATTTGTCTTAATTATTTAGACTACACTTTGATTATGGTCAGTCATATGACATGACGATCATGTTACGGCTATAGTTGGGTATGCATTGGAACCACTTGAAGTGAAACACTAGGTAAAGGAGGATTCATCTCCTTCGTTATATAAGCTTTGTATCACCATAATTGGTAGCCAACTTAAAAGTTAAAATCTATGGTCGAAGTAAATTAGTTAATGGATAAATGTTATCGGATTAAACCAAGGACTATAAAGTGATACTATGCAATTAACTAATATTATTTGAATTTTTTTACTATTGGCCGAACTCTATATATCTTAGTTATATAGTGACAACGAAAAGAAAATATACAAAAAAACATCGTTGTTTAGGGTGTAGCTTAATAAAGATTAGAAATTGGATTTCTTCTAGATGATCTAAAGGGATAAAAGTCGTCTCAAATATTGTACTTCAGCAAAATCTTTATAGGCTTTAATATTTAAATTGTTTAAATCTTATCAAGGATCGAGTTCACACCATGGAATTATAACACAATAGCATTTTTCAGTAGTTAACCGAGTTTAGCATGATTAGATTTTTTTATAAATGATATAAATTAATAAAGAAAATTAATATAAACAACGTATTCATCCTCTATTTTATTTATGTATTTAAGCCCTTAGAATTATTTACAATAATATATAAATGTTATATGCCAATTTAATTAAATAAATGGGTAAAATAAATATTTAAATAAATAATATTTGATATTAATTAGTCCTAAGATATAAAAATTAAATCACAAAAGGTGGTAGTCATGATAGGGGGATTATAAGGAGTTTGAAAATTATCTTTTGACTAGATAAGGTCTCCAATAAAGATAGGAGATAAAGAAAGAAATATAGTGGATAACTAGGACATATTTTGGATATTTCTAAGATATCTTAAATATCTTATGGCTATAAATACCAGGGGCTTTGCACGAAAGGTCCATATTTTTGATGGTGTTACAACAAAAGTCCTTGTAGAAATAAGTATGTAAATTAAGTTCCTGTTTTTTCTAAATAAGAAAACGCAAGTTAGCTTGCGCTTTTTAAAATTTCAAAATTTTCAAAATCAGAAAGCGCAAACTAGCTTGCGCTTTCCTGATAGAAAGCGCAAGTTACCTTGCGCTTTTCAAAAAATTTAAAAGTTTTAAAATTTTCAAAAAAATTTCAAAATTAGAAAGCGCAAACTAGCTTGCGCTTTTCTGTTAAAAAGTGCAAGTTAACTTGCGCTTTTCAAAAATTTTGAAAATTTTGAAAAATATTTCAAAATTAGAAAAGTGCAAGTTATCTTGCATTTTCTGTCAGAAAAGTTCAAGACACTGTGCATTTTTTTATTTTTGAAAAATAGGGACCAAATTTACATATTCATTTCTGCAGGGACTTTTTGTATAACAACATCAAAAACAGGGACATGTGACTCTTTTCTTGATAAATACCACCTCTTTTTCTCACTTTAAAAAACAAATGTGATAATTCTAACTTCAAACCCAAACCTTATTTACTATAAGTTAAAGCATGTAGTTTGGACTTGCAAACCAAGCTAGGAGAAAATATTAGCCATACTCCAAAGAGAAAAATGCTCATAATATGATATTGTAACATCCCTAATTTTTAATAACATCATCCAGGAGATCTAATTAGATAAATTAAATAGGATAATGTAAGACTTAGAATGATAAGGAGATTGAGATTTGAATAAAACAACAAGAAGGCCGTGCTTAACAAATTAAATGGGCTTAAAATGGTTTCTATTTTAATTAATTACACAAAGGCCTATTAGGGAACAGCCGCCTTCATTTCTATTACCCACCTATTCACGTATCCTTTCAATTTTCTCAATTCATTCTCATTTTCACAAAAACGCAAATTAAATCCTAAGGGAAGCTTGCTATTAAAAGGAAGAAAAGGGGGAAAATTAAACCTAGGGGGAATTAATCAAAAACAAATCTCAAAGTCCTTATTATATTCAAGGTGAATAATAATTTATACCATCTCTATTTTGTTTTATGATCATATGTTTTCGGATTTAAGATTAAATTTGTTTTTATGATGTTTTGGATGATGATATGCTTGAGTTATAATATGTCTGATATAAATCAAATTATTTAATTATGGATTTATACGGTTTTAGTGTAAAACCGATTGTAAATGATTTTCGAATGCCATCGAAAATTATATGTTATGTAAAATATGATTTTGAAGGTGGGTTTCAATTTTTGTAATTTTCCAAACTATGAAAAATTTAATATGAATATTAAAAGGAAAATATGACGAAATTTGGTTTAAAATTAATTTCAATTATTTCAGAAAGAATTTGGGTCTGAAATATTAATATGTTAGATAACATAATGAAAGAGAATTTCAGTAATTTTTGAGGATTTTTCCTAAGTGATTTACTAAGGAAATTAAATTATTTTAGAAAGAAGGCTTTAATTTCATATTTGGTTTTACTTAATGGAAGGTCTAAATTGTTAAATTTCTTTGATTTGGATGTGGAAATAAGCGGTAGTTATTTTGTAAAGAATTTGAAAAGTTTTAAGGCAACCAATTAAAGGGTTGCAAATAGGCAGGTTAGTTATAAAGCACTTACTAAAAGTAGCATTAATACAGCTTTACCCAGAAAAAGTTGGTTCCGTCTCCTTACGGAAGTCCTTTCGACTCCAATGCCTCCGCTTCGACTCAGTCGAAACCAACCAAGCCGAAACCTACCAAAGCCGAAACCAATACATATGGTATCAATGAGATTGGTATGAAGTGGATTGGTGAAGGGCGAAAGGCAGGGTGTCGAAAGCATTGCTTTCGATAGAGTCGAAACCATTGTTTACTTTTAAAGGATATGCGCCTACTTAGTTTTTGAAGGGTGCTTTCGATCAAATGGATATGCTATTTCTTTTGAACCTATTGCCGCCTTCTTTTTTTTTAAAACAGAGCTTTCAAATGATACCCTTTGTTTATAAAAGAATACTTTCGAAAATGATGGTTCCGAACTAGTCGAAACCCTACTGTTGTTCTTTGACTTTCGAGTGTATTGAAGTCATCAATGCTTTCGAAGGGTCTTTGTTTTAAACATATATTAAGTCACTTTAAAAATGCTATCCTTCAAAGTTTTACTCATGGGTTTTGAGCTTTCGAATGGATGGTTCTGACACCATTAAATTTTCCCCAAACAATTTTATTAAAGGTTTTGAAAATGATACTTACGTATATATTCACTTTGACCCAAAGGATGTTTTTAAAGCAAAACCCAATAGTTTCAAAAGAGTTACTTTCATTGGTTTCGAAGCTATTTCTAAGGATTTTTAAGTAATGCTTTAGTACTTTCAGAAGAGTATATTTAGGTTTTGAAAGAGATGATTTAAAGAGCTTCGAAAGGGATATATTTAGTGTTTTGAAAAGAAGTTTTCCATATTTTCGAAGGAGGTTACCCAAGGGTTTCGAAAGTAATGTTTTAAGGTTTCAAAACAATTAACCTAATCTCATTTTAAAGGAAAAACCATGGAATAAATAAAGAATTTTGAAATGGAGTTTTGGAAGAAGTTTTCCTTGGTTAACAGGTTAAAGGGATTAACCAAGTTTTATATAAAATGATTTCAAGAATATTAAACCATAGGTGATGGAACTATTATGTTATTATGATTGCTTCTTCATATAATTATTCACATTGTAATCAACCTATAACGGTACTTTGAGGAAGGGCAGAATAACCAGCTAGGTTGACTTAGTAGTGGATATAAATTAGGGATGCTAAAATATTAATTAAAGATATTGGCAGGGGCCAATAGGTTCATAGTAAGCCCATGAAAACTATGTATAAACGAAGATGTTATGAAGATAGGTTCATAGTAAGCGTATGAAAACTATGATTTGATGTTGGCACGGGCCAATAGGTTTGTAGTGAACACATGAAAACTATATCCGGATTAAGATATTGATAGAAGTCAATAGGTTCCTAGTCAACCCATGAAAACTAGGATAAGAGGAAAGATATTGGAGTTACCAATAGGTTCAGGGAGAACCCATTAAACAGTAAAGATATTGGTAGGGGCCAATAGGTTCTTACATATCCTATGAAAACTATAAAATCGGACAGGGAGTCCATAAACATTAAACCAGTCATTAGTAAGCCCATGAAAACTAATAAGTTAATAGTGACCCTAGAAACTATAAATAAGACAGATATTCAGAATGAATGGGGATGGGTAATCCAGAATTAATTTACTTGTTTGCATATCATCATATTATTTTGAAATGTTTTAACTATTATGGATGCAGAAGCACAGTATATGGTTTTATAAAGTTTTTAGGATACTAGTGAGGGGAAAAGCTATTTCGCTAAGTGGCGTGGTCTCACTGAATATTTAAATGGTTTAAGGTGGTAGGTATTTATTCATACCAGGCTTTATGTCTGACTCAAGGTTTTTGTTTTCCCTTAAATTCTCGGATTCTCAATTGATTTTGAGTAGTTTGAGGGTTAAGGTTATCAGGTTTTCTTTTAGACGAACAGAGTTTCTGAAGACGTACAAGAGGCATGCTAGTTACTAAGAGTTCTTTTTATTTCGCTGTGTATTTGGTTGTAATGGCAAAGTAGTTTACTTGCCTATATAAGACTCTGATCATCCAAGGGCGCATCTTCATATGTCACTCTTGGCGTATGTTGTATTTATATTTTATCTGAACGTAGTTTGCGTACTGGGATTATGTAATGAATATGAAATGTTTTGAAATGGAATGTGGAATGTGTTTTGTTGTTTTAAATTTTTTCCATATTCATATGTTTCTGTGTATCAATGTATCTAACATTGCAGGTATTTGGTCATCGAGGATTAATAACTATAGATGACGGCAGCATCCGTAGCTGTTGGTTTTAGGCTTCCAAGTGGGGAAGTTACAAGTTGGTAACAGAGCATAGGTTTATGAAACTTTAAAAGAAATTTAAACCTAAAAGATTTTTCAAAACATAATCAAATAAATTAGAAAATAAGATCAGGGTTTGGGATAACGCTATAGTAACGTACTTGTATTTGATATATAGTTTAGTACGTATTCCCCGCTCTCTTAGACCATTCTTTTGTATCTTACTAAGGCTCGTATGTAGATTTACGAGAAAGAAGACATGGAAACAGGAAACGGAAGAGGACATCTCGATGGAGGAAGCACCATAACCAATAGAAATACTCAACCCACCAGGAGGAACCCGGGTCAACCGGCTAATGCTAATAACCAAAATGCTGATGCCAATGTGGGTATTGGAAATCCACCAGTAGATATGGGGGCGATGTATTAGTTCTTCGTTAATATGATGCAAGCAGGAGTTGCTGCTGGAGTTGCTGGAAATGTTGGAGGAGCTAATCATGTGGCTCCAGTTAGGAAAAATTATGCTAAACTAAATAGAGACTACACCAGTCATGTTGGGAAGCCATTCATGGGGATGGAAAATGCCATTGAGGTAGAGAATTGGTTGTTGCATTGTGAGCGTATTTTATTGATTTGGGTTTAGAAGATGAGAAAATGAGAAGGTTGGCCTCTAGGAAGTTACAAGGGTCAGCGCTTCATTGGTGGAATAGTATTACTGTCGGGGTTCCGAAGGAACAGTTGACTTAGGCTGATTTTCAAAGGAAATTTGAGCAAAGGTTTATGTCTGAGGTTGCTAAGTCAGCACTGCTGAGAATTTTTTTGGATTTGGAGCAGGGAGAGATGTCGGTAGTTGAGTATGATGCTAAGTTTGATGAGTTGTCCCATTATGGATATAATACTATTGACACCGTCATCAGAAGGAATGAGAAGTTCATTAGACTAAGTCCTGAGATTGCTAGGGCGACCCTGCCATATCTTTGTAATCCTAGTAATTTAGTTCTAGAGATGGCAATCCACCATGAGGAGATGCTGGCCATTTGTGCTAGAGAGAAGCCAGTGGAAATCCAGGGTTCTCAAGGAAAGAAAAGAAAGTTCTTTAAGAAGAAGGGAGTCTAGAAGGGAGATGCTGCCAAGAAGGCAAAGGCTAATTTAGTTTGATTTAAGTGTGACGAGAAAGGTCATTATGCGAATGAGTGCCGGTCAAGCAAGGGGAAGAAGGTTGTGGATAAGAAGAATGTGAAGTGTTTCAACTGTGATCAAGTTGGGCATTACAAGAATCAATGTCCACTGCCAGTTAGGGCGGACAGAGGGAAGGTTTTTGCTATTGGACCAGCTTCAACTAGGCCAACTATAGTTGATAAAGAGAAGACTGTGATGGAAGATACGCTTTTGATTCAGAGTATAACAGTTAAGGTACTTTTTGATGTCGATGCATCACATTCATTTATATCTTAGTGTTTGGTTGATAGATTATGCTTAGAACCGACCTACCTTATTACTTCCTTAAGAGTTGTGAATCCAATAGGAGGGTATGTAACTCTAGTGTTGAGATGTGACCAGTTAAAACTTGATTTGTTAGGTTATAAGTCTGCATGCAGTCTGTATGTTTTCGATTTCGTGGATTTCGATATTATCTTGGGTTTGGATTGGTTGGGTAGGTATGAGGCTATAATATTTTTTCAGGATAGGGAAACATCACCGAAACACTCTGATAGTCGTAACCGCATCATGTTCTTAGTGGAGAATTCTGATCGGAGTGTTTGTGCTATGTTGAGCGCTATGGAAGTAGGAGAAGAGTTAAGTCAGGTTTGGGTAGCAAGATAATTGGCAGATGTCTTTGAGCCGGTTACGGGATTACCACCAAAGTGTGCTGTTGAGTTTCGAATAGATATTGTACCAGGAGCTGAACCTGTGAGTAGACCACCTAGTAGGATGACACCGACTGAGATAAAGGAATTGAAGGGCAGCTAGTGGACCTTGAAGGAAGGAATTTTATTAGGCCAAGCAGTTCGCCTTAGGGAGCGGCCACGGTGTTCGTGAAGAAACTTGATGGGTCATTAAGGATGTGCATCGACTATCGTAAGTTGAACGAGAGGAAAATTTCGAATAAGTATCTTTTGCCAAGAATAGATGATCTGGTCGATCAGTTGAGTGGAGCTAGAGTGTTTTCCCAGTTGGATTTGGTGACGAGTTTCCATCAGTTAAGAGTGGCAGAAGACAGTATTCCTTCGACAACATTTCGGACTAGGTATGGTTCGTATGAGTGGTTGGTGATGCCATTTGGATTAACGAACGCAACTGCTTTCTTCGTGGATTTGATGAACTGAATTTTCTGAGAGTACTTGAATAGGTTTGTTTTGGTGTTTATAGATGACATTTTAGTATACTCTATGGATAAAAGACCACATGAGAATCATATTAGAGCGGTGCTTGAGACACTGAGGCAAAATGAGCTGAAGGCGAAGTTTTCCAGGTGTCAATTTTGAAAGAAAGAGGTTCAGTTTCTTGGTCATGTGGTTTCAGAGAAAGGCTTATCAGTCAATCCAGATAAGATCGAACCTGTGAATAATTGGAAGAGACCAGAGACAGTGACTGAGATTCGGAGTTTTCTTAGACTTGCTAGCTACTATCGGAGATTCATTAAGGATTTCTCGTGGATAGCATCACCTTTGACTAAGCTAACCAGAAAGGATGTGAAGTTTGTTTTGTCCGACAAATGTAAGGAAGCATTCCTTATGTTAAAGCATTTGTTGACCAATGCACCGGTGTTAGTAGTTCCAGATGGAAACCAAGGGTTGGTGGTGTATACTGATGCATGTGGGACTTGATTAGGAGCAATGTTGATGTAGAAGGGTAAAGTTTTTGCCTATGCTTCACGACAGCTTAAACCGCATGAAGTGAGATATCCTACTGATGATTTGGAGTTTGATGCGGTGATCTTTGCATTGAAGATTTGGAGACATTATCTCTTAGAGGAGAGATTTGAGCTATACATAGAACATAATTCTTTACGGTATTTATTCTCTCAGAAGGAGTTGAATATGAGACGGTAGAGATGGCTGGAGTTTTTGGTTGCTTATGATTTTGGTATAGAGTATACACATGGAAAAAGAAATTAGGTGGCAGATGCTCTTGGCAGAAGACATCAGAATGTGGTGTTAGCTATGTTGGCAGAATGGATGGATTCAGAAGCTTTGGCCAGTTGTGGTGTGCGGTTAAGATCGACTATTGGCTCTAGTCAGAGTACTGCCATGTTATCCTGTTTAGAAGTTCGACCAGTGCTGATCGAAAGGATCGCTTCTAAGCAGAAAGAGGATCCAGTGTTAGCCGAGAGGATCAGAAGGCTTGAGGTTAGGACTAAGATCGACGATCTAACAGATTTTAGCCTTGACTAGAAAGGATTGTTGAGAAAGAAGCGACTGTTGTGTGTTCCAAATGTGGAGGACTTGAGGAAGGAAGTTCTTGGAGAATATCATCAGTCCAAGTTTACGATTTGTTAACGCTAAAAATTGAATGCTAACACCAGGTGTGTATAGTAGAATTGTGAAAGCACCACCCGTGTGACGGGAATAGGAAAATAAGCAGTAGAATAGCAAAAATGCGGTAAAAGACAGCAGTTTATAGTGGTTCGGCTTGAGATCGAGCCTACGTCCACTTTGAATCTCTTTATTATTGAATCTGGTTACAAAACGATACAATACACTTGTGAAACTCAATACAATTTGATCACGAAAACAATCTCGACTACTTGCTCAAACTTTGATGATGAAACTTGATGAATCCATGTTGGATATATGAAATTCCTTTCGTAGCTTGTTGTAGTGTCTTGAATGTTTGAAGATCTTCAATTGTTGATTGAGTAGAGAATTCTGCAGAGTATCGACGCTTCAGAAAATGATTCGCAAAAAAGTCCTTTTGCCGTTGGAGCTAGGGGGTATTTATAGAAGTTGATTCTGGACAGAAAATTCTACCAAGTGCTGAGTCGTGGCCGACTTAAGATAAGTCGTGACTTGTGGTTGACTTAAGGTAGCTCGTGGACCACTTGCTGAGTCTAGCTCGTGAATTTATAAAAGACAAGTCCTAAGTCGTGGCCGACTTAGTGGGTAGAAGCGGCATAGGCGCAGGCATTGGATTTTAGCTCGGCAGCTTTTAAGTCGTGGACGACTTAAGCTAAGTCGTGGGTCGCTGATAGCCTTAAGTCATGAGTCTTCTTAATTCCTTAGGTCAGTACCTCCCTTAAGTCGTAGGTTGTGTAGTATTCTGAGTTATTAGCTCGCACAATCTTTAACCCGTTAAGTCGTTAGTTTTCTTAACTCGTTAAGCCGTGGGCTTTCTTAACTCGCTGAGTCGTAAGCTTTCATCGGTCATCCAGCCCTTAAGTCGTTAAGTCGCATAATCCACTTAAGTCGTGCAATACTTGAGTCGTATGAGTCGTACAGTCCTTGAGTCGACCAGTACGTAAGTCGTAAAATATTAAGGGTTAACATTTGCCCCTCGAAGTACACGCCTGAGTCGTAAGTCGTGTGCTTCGACTTATCTTAACTCGTGTATGCCGCTTCGAGTTCCACTGCCCCGAGATATAAAAGGCTTGAGTCGTTCCCCTTACTTCTTTCTTCTCATTGCTTATCTCCTGAGTCGTATCTGCCATTAACGTTCTTCCGAGCTTCCTCAAGGCGATTTTTTCCTTTCTTTAACAATCAAACAATCACCGATCCTCGATTCTTCATTGCGTAAGTGCTCCTGCTTCCTCCCCGATCCTCGATCATCGTTAATCTGTGAATTCTCCTTTTTGTGCTTAATCCATCCCCTTGTGCAATGCTTTGTTGCAAATTCCCCCGTATCGACAGTCCGTGAACTCGATTCTACTCGATTTAGCTTTAGATGATTGAGGCGATGAAGGCGATGGGTTACGGTGTTTTAGGCTTAACCGAGTGGATTGGCGAGGCTTTAGCGATCTCGAATCGGTTTTTTGAATGATATAATCAGTGTGAAAATTGAAAGCTTTTGTTTACGGAGGGGTTAATGGGTTAACGGGTTAGGAGGATAATGGGTTAGGAGTTAGGAGAAAAGTCAATGGGTCAAAGGAAGTGAGGTGTTAGCTTGGTCACGATCTATCAGCCTTGTACAACCTATGACTCTCTCGACTTAAATCTTTACCGACTTATCCATTTGCGACATAAGCCTTGAGTCGTGGACGACTCATGACTTCGGAAATTTACACCATTTTGAACTGAAGCCTTTTTCTTCTTTTACACGACTTACCACTCGAAGTACTTCCGACTTAAAGTATCAGCGACTTAAAATTGAAACGACCTATCCTGACTTGACTTAAGATCCTTAAGTCGTGGACGAGTTAGCCAAAAACACAACAGCTCAACTTAGCCCATGGAACACATTCTTAAGTCATCGGCGAGTCAACACTTAAGTCGTTGGTGACT
Organism: Allium fistulosum; assembly: GCA_030737815.1. Classification (NCBI taxonomy): domain Eukaryota; kingdom Viridiplantae; phylum Streptophyta; class Magnoliopsida; order Asparagales; family Amaryllidaceae; genus Allium; species Allium fistulosum. The sequence continues at coordinate 1,081,271,452 of CM060903.1, forward strand.
TAGCACTTGAACTTTGCATGAACTTTGAACTGTTGAATTTTGAACTGTTGAACTTTGAATTTTTGCATTTTTTTTACAGGTCACTCTAACTTGCAAACCAATAATCTGCTTAACACAACATTTATAGAAAATTGGGACAAATATACTGTCACTGACTGCCTACATCAGATGACAGATTAGTTAATAACAGATAATCGACATAAATAGATTGTGTGAATGAAGTGCTTTAAATCAACAAATTCAAGCAAAGTTATTAAAGCAACATTGAAACGTCAACTTAAAAATGACCGGTTCGCATTAATACTGCACCTGAACTTTAAATTAACAAGTTCTAAAATCTGATAATCGATCAATTACCGACTAACTTAACTTCAGTTGTATTTACTTGTTATCTTTACTAGTTTTGCACAACACTTCACATTATTTAGGAAACGTGCACCTTCATATTTGAATACCCAGTCGCTTGTGTAGAATGACTTCTCAACAAGAAGATGTAACAGTCCAGACCGGAGAGTCCACTCCTATTCCAGCTTCTTTAGTCAATCCTCCAGAAATAGCTTCTACCACTCTATCGTACAGGGTTTTTCGACAATTGTGCATCCAGTTTGGCGTTGCTGAAGCTAATGCCATTCTTCCTGAGAAAAATAGCACTGCTGATGTAGCGCCTCCTGGCTTTGTAGCAGTGAATCGACAAATGTGCCTGAGTGGAGCCGTTCCTCCTTTTAACAACTTTCTCCAGCATCTTCTTCGACAACTGGCCATCTCCCCATTTCAGCTACATCCCAATGGCTACGCCATTCTAATGGGGTTGTGTGTGCTATTTGGGAGAACTCTCGAGCGACTTCCGAATTTTGATGAGATTTGCTATTTGTGCTCTTTTACCAAAACCAAAGATCATCCTTCTATTACTGTCGTGAGAAGTGCCAGAAACCGTAAATTGATTGTTGGCCTTCCCGATAGTGCTCATGGGTTCTTGACTCAATTCTTTTACATTCGCTGTCCCCCAGGATTTTATGCTGTGTGGAGGGAAGGAAGTAAGATTATCTATCTTTACCTCTTTTATTTTCTGAGTTTTGTGAAGTCTGAATCACTAAGTGTTAACTTTGCTTTCTCATTTCAGCGCTTCCCCCTCCTTCTAGGAATCCCAGCCACAAGCAAACTCTAGAGAGACTCATGGCTTTACCAATTGAAGAGCGGGACGCGAAATTTTTGTTGAAAGACGAATTTCTTCATCAGTTTGGACTTCTTCACCCTTCTCGCTCCACTCAGCCTCACGAAGTTCCCAACTCACCTATGGAGGCACCAGATGTCCCTCTTCCTATTAAGGAACCCACACTGAAGGAGTCTGCTACTGAGACTCCATTGGTAAAATGCCCCACACTTACCGATGTCGCGGGATCGTCCAGCAAACTGGCACTTGCTCCAATTATTGAAGAGGAAGAAAATCCTTGAATTTCTGAAAAATCAGCCGATGTGGAAGTCGAAAAGGAGAGTTCTGCTGGGCGTCATGGTGATGACACCTTCGATGACTTAAGCGATATAATGATAACTTCTCGAGAGCTCTTTAAAGACGACATTCAAAAAGCGACTTCTCCTGTTGTTGAAGCGACTTCTACTCTGCAACAAACTACAATGCCTTCTACACAAGCCGTTGCCACTCCCACGCCACAGAGTGGTTTGTAATCCGATGCGCGTAGCTTACACGCCACACACACTTAGGATGGTAAGCACTTATGTGCACTTGAATTCTCTACTTCGAAGATTTCTAAGACTTGCTTTTTCTTCAATTTCAGGCTCTTCGATGGGACGAAGCGGCTCATATTACGACAACTTTCGGCGCTACGGAGGGCGCAATTCTTACGATTATGGACGCTATCTCCCCACTCGCAGAGAATCTGACGAAGAGCGAGCAATTAGAAAAGCTCAAGAGAGGCGAGCCTATGAAGAGCAGCAGAGAAGGAGAGACGATGAGTCTCACAAAAGAAAACATCATGATGATAAAGGAAAGAGCCATGCCACCGACGACCCGAGTAAACGGGTTAAACTTAGTGAAAAGGACGCGTCTTCAATTTCTGAAAAGACTGACGCTCCTATCTCTTCTGATATTCCGACCGGCTCTCCTCCTTTAAAGAAATCCGACTTCCAAGCGATCATCAGCAGGCCCCAATATCAGGTTAAAGACGGCCCTCCAACGCTTCAAAGCCGGTTTCCGAACTGGTGCCTAAAAGGAGTGCGCTTTGATCTAGATTTGGTCCCAATTGATAAACAAGCCATGCTTAGAAATCTAGACGCTGTCAAGCTTGACATTGAGAGGATGTCGCAATGGCAAAAACTTGTTGATGAACTCCAAAGAGTCAATCACATGAATCTTGAAAACATGCTGACTCTGGAGAACGATAAAGCTGAATGGGATAAATGGTGCAAGCAGCACGATGCAGAAATGACAAGCATCGCGGATGACAACACAAGGCTTGAATCTGAAGTCAAGCGACTTAAAGAAGATCTTGCCACTTCCTCTGCTTCGCATACTCAGAAAGAGGAGGTCTTGCAGAAGAAAGTGCGGGACGCGCACGCTGCACAAAGAGAGGCAGAAATGAAGCTAGCAGCTGAGCAGCACATTATTGAGAAATACCGCAAAGAAAATGCTGAGCTGCGGGGAACAACTATGTCCCAGAATGCGGAGATTGAGATGTTAAAAGCTAAGCTTCTTAAAGTTGAGAAGGAGCGTGATGACGCGGTTGCTGGACAGGTTGCGGCCGAAGAATCTCACGAAGCTACCAAAGCGAGCATCGACTCCACTCTTTTTGACTTTTACATCCATTGCGTCTTGGGGCGCGGAAGTCTAGCATTTTTGGGGCCTAAGTATGAGATCACTTTAGCCGAAGTATGGGAGGCTGCGATTGATATGCTTGGGGGAGCCGGTTATAATGAGACGGCGCTTGAGGAAATTTATCTTGATGATGATGCTCGCACCGCTCTTGCTAGAGGAAAAAAGCAGCTTGCTGAAGCTAGAGCTGGAACAGTGGCAGAAGAACACTTAGAAAAGAAAACATCTTTAACTGCCCCTGTCCACACTTCGATTCCAACCGACGTCGATATCGTTGGTTCTAGCTCTCACTCTCCTCTTCCCGCAAAAGATGCTGAAGCTAAGCCCGCCACCACTGAGTCTCCCCTTATGCAAATCGAAGAGAAAAGCCAAGAAGATATTGAGGCTGATAAATTTGAAATTGACTTGTCAAAACCAACTTCTTCAGGTAACTTCGATTCAGATCTGGCTTAAGTGGATTATTCATTCGATTCAATTGATTTGGATGAATTTCTCACTTATTACTTAAGTCCTGGTGATCCGATATCTTCTCTTTTTTCGGAGAATACTGATTTTGACTTCTTTTCTTCTGTAGCGGAAGCACCAATCGCTGCACACACTTCCCCTCTTCCAGCTGTTCCTCTTCCATCTCTCCAAGTCACTCCTACTTCTCAACCAGGGTCGCAGGAAGAACAGATAGAAGCTATCAAAGACTTGGAAGATCCACCCGCTTCTCAAGAACAAAATGCGGAAGAGACGGAGGACAGTGAAAAGACTTCGGAGCAGTCTTTCGATGATAACACGAAACTTTCCAAGCTGCTGTCTCCGGGAAGCGAATCTTCTTCAAAGAGGAAAGGGAAACGTGCACTAAAGAAGAAGAAGAAAAGTGCTTCAGCTGGGGAAGACAAAATAGAAGAAGACCCAACCACTCCTACTTCTCCATCCCGCCCACGCCGGATTCCAAAATTAACTATCAAGCCAGGCAAAGGCTCCAAAGGTAGCGGGAAGAAGGAATGACAAGCTAGATTTTCTTCTTCTTATTTTGCTTTTTGCATGTATCGACCGGGGATTGTGCGGGTACCGGTCCCCGCTTCTTTTTGTGATCTGCACAATGTAAAAAGTTTTCATAGTATTGAATAAAATAACTACTTTACTTGTACAAATTCTTGTGTACGTAAGAATACATCTGTTTCTTATTTTTAGTGTAGAATAAATGATTCTTTCTACTTGTACAAACTTTTTGTCTGTGTTTGAGAATGCATTTATTCCACATCTTTTCATGTGATATTGCAATGAACTTGTGGTATGTTGCTTGTATATTACTTCTATTAATGTGACTGAATTGTATAATGTTGCCCCCATACCACAAGTGCATTGCAATATTTCATGCTCTTACAAGACTGATATTCTTATTTTAGAGAATAACTATTCCACTCTTTGAGGGACGAATCATTCTTCTTTTAATAGAGTGTATTTCATTTTCGGAGAAATTTTTACTTTCTCTTTCTTTCTTGAAGAACACTTCAACTTTCGGAGATGATCACTTTTATTTGTTAAAAAGTGGATTCTCCTGTGCGGTGAAATGAGCTTCTGGAGAAGATTTTGATTTTGTGCCCCGGTAAAGGGCTTATTTTTGGTATTTCAAGCATGGTGAAATGTGCCTCCGAAGAGGTTTTTTTTGTAGCATTTCAACTTTTTAGGAAGAACTTTTTGAGATGAATAAGTTAACTTTCCTTTGAGAGTTGAAATGTGCTTCCGGAGAAGGCTTTTTGTTTGATCATTCGATTTTGGGACATGCCTCCGAAGAGGGCTCCTCTAAAGAGTTGTGCCTCCGAAGAGGGCTTATGGTGCCTCGGGAGAGGGCTTTGCCTCCGAAGAGGTCAGGTGCCTCCGAAGAGGGCTTGTGGTGCCTCGGGAGAGGGCTTTGCCTCCGAAGAGGTCAGGTGCCTCCGAAGAGGGCTTGTGGTGCCTCGGGAGAGGGCTTTGCCTCCGAAGAGGTCAGGTGCCTCCGAAGAAGGCTTGTGCCTCCGAAGAGGGCTTCTTGATTGCTTGGGAGTTACTTTCTCATAGTTGGATGGATCCACGGGGCGGACGCAAGTTGCTTGATCGGATGTTCGTTTGCATAAACGATCGCAATCAATTAACAAGGGCCCTGTTCCTTCAGCTTGGGAAGGTGCCCCTCCGGTGGTCCCACCAATCTTTTTTGATTGAGAAAAGCACTTTCATTTATTGGCGTGCCTCGTTAGAGGGCTTTGTTGGCTTCTGGAGAGGAGCTTTGGTTGATTGGTGTGCCAGGAAGGTTGCGTCTCAGAGGCGAGTGGATCCACGGGACAGACGCAAGCTGTCTGATCGGATGCATCACGACCAGTTAGCAAGGGTCCTGTTCCTTCTGCTTGGGAAGGTGTCCCTTGAGTGGATCTACCGGCCTTTTTATTGAGAGGCATACCTCCTTTTGGCTGCTTCCATGTTTGCCGGCCCATGTTGTCTCATCATCTGTTCACCAGCGATCCTTTATTATTGTTTCCAAGCGCCTCTTCCTTTCTTTTGCAAGTCAATTGCTTTATCCGAAGAAGTATACTTCACTATTGAGTGACTCTATAGGGCAAACGCAAGTTACTTGGTTGGATGTCTTTTAATACTGACAATCGCAACCAATTAACGAGTGCTTGACACAGTGAAGTCGCCAACTTTTTATGTGAAGTTCTTCTTGTATGGGATTTGAATCTGGAATTTTTGTCACTTGGAATTTGCTTAATATATGATTTATAGGGCTCGCTTGGCTTTGTGATGAGTAAGCTTTGTTTTAATGTCCTGCAATTTTGAATCGACATTTTAGCAGTACATTTAAAGCATTTACATATTGAAATGAAACAGGCATTATAAAATAGTAAAGAACACAAGATTTATAGTGGTTCAGACAAGAATCGGGCCTACATCCACTTTATAGCTTTTATTCACTTGCACTAATTTTACAATGTCTTATAATACAACTGATACATCCATCATTATTTTACAATTTTGAGCAAAGCTTTTTTAAGTAAAATAAGGACGTAAGTGGTTGTTGTTACAGGCTCTTCGAATTGGATCTCCTTCAACAGTTATGAGTTTGAAAGTGCCATCAAGAAGTTTATTGCCTATGACATATGGCCCTTCCCAGTTTGGCCCAAACACCCGGTTGCTGTCATGATCCTTTTCAAGACTAAGTCTCCGACCTCAAAGCTACGTTGGCGAACTTTAGAGTTGAAGTGCCTGGCTATCCTTTGTTGATAAGCTTAAATCTTGAGCCTAGCTTCTTCTCTTTTTTCATCAAGAAAATCAAGGGCTTCAAGTTGCAGTTTTTCGTTTTCATCTTCGTTGAAATGAATTCTCCTGTGTGAAGGAACTTCTACTTCCACTGGAATCATCGCTTCCGATCCGTATGCCAGCGAAAATGGAGTGTGCCCAGTCGTAGTTTTGTGAGTAGTTCTGTATGCCCATAGTGCTAATGGAAGCTTATCGACCCAACCACCTTTTGCTTTTTCAAGTTGCTTTTTGATGGTTGACTTGATAATTTTGTTCACCGCTTCCACTTGCCCGTTTGCCTGCGGATGAGCCACTGCTGAGAAGCTTTTTCGAATTCTGAACCGTTTGCAAAAGTCTTGGAATTCTTCACTTTCAAACTGAGTGACGTTATCCGTGATTATTTTCTGCGGCACACCATACCTGCAAATGATATTCTTAGTTACGAAATTTATCATCTTTTTAGAGGTAATAGTGGCTAAGGGTTCAGCTTCAGCCCATTTAGTGAAATAACTAACAGCGACAATAGCATATTTGATTCCAGATTTAGCGATCGGTAAAGGTCCAATCAAGTCTATTCCCCAAATAGCGAACGGCCATGGGCTGAACATTTGTGTGAGTTCGGTGGAAGGTGCCTTTGGGATTTTTGCAAATCTTTGGCATCTGTCGCACTTTCGGGAGAACATAGCAGCATCTCGATTAATGTCATGCCAAAAATACCCATATCGGAGAACTTTCTTGGCTAGGATTTGACCACCTAAATGATCCCCACATTCTCCTCCATGTACCTCAGTTAGAATTGTCTTGGCTTCCTCCTTGGTTACACATCGAAGTAATGGCATTGCGAATCCCCGTTTGTATAATCGGCCATCTTGAATTATATATCTTGATGCTTTCCTCAATAGTTTTCGACGTTCTTTTGAACTTTCTAGCAGGGAACCATTGAGTAGGTATTCTTTGATTGGAGTCATCCATGATTCATGTTCTTGAGACACAGCCATAATCCAGTCAACATCCATCTCATCAATGCTTGGAGCTGACAAAACTTCCACAGGAACTAATCCCAGTAATTGAGCCTCTCCAGAACTTGAGTATTTTGCTAGAGAATCCGCCTTCATGTTTTCTACCCGAGGAATGTGACTTATCGTGTAATGATCGAAAACTTCGAGAAGTTCACATGCCTTTGACAAGTATGCGGGCATATTTCCACCTTTAGCTTGAAACTCTTTCTTTACCTGGCAAGCAATAAGCTGGGAATTGCTGAAGATCTGTAACACTTTGATGTTTAGTTCCTTGGCAATTTTTAATCCGGCAATAAGAGCTTCATATTCCGCTTCATTGTTTGTTGAAGGAAATTCCAGTCTCAATGCATAACACAATGATCGTCCTTCGGGAGCTCAAGCACAACCCCTGCCCTAGAACAATAATCATTTCTCGAACCGTCAACATACAACTTCCACTGGATTGGAATGCAGTTAGTTGTTTCTTTCTCACTGTCACCTTTGTCGATAGCCTCCGCAATGAAATCTGCTAAAGCTTGTCCGTTGATTGCTCTTCGTGGATGGTAAGTGATGTCATATTGGCTGAGTTCAATGTTCCATTTCAAAAGACGACCCGAAGTTTCTGGACGATATAAGACTTGCTTTAGAGGTTGATCAGTAAGGACTTTGATAGGATGAGATTGAAAATATGGTCTCAACTTCCTAGAAGCAATCAGCAAACAAAAAGCAAGCTTTTCTATTTTTTAATAATTCATCTCTGCCCCAGTGAACCGTTTGCTGATGTAGTAGACTGGACGTTGTATTCTCATATCTTCTCGCACAAGTGCCGCACTTAGAGCATGAGATGAAATTGCCAAGTAGATGAAAAGATCTTCACCATCACTAGGCTTGGAAAGAACTGGAGGTGTTTCCATATGATGAATCAGTTGATCGAAAGCATTCTAGCATTCGAGAGTCCATTCAAAAAATTTCTTTCCTTTATTTAGAGCATCAAAGAAGGGAATGCATTTGTCTGTGGTCTTGGAAATGAAGCGACTCAGAGCGGCGACTTTTCCATTAAGACTTTGCAGTTCTCTCTTTGTTTTAGGAGCTTTGACCTCTCTTAGAGCTGTGATTTGAGCAGGATTAGCCTCGATGCCCCTAGCGCTCACGATGAAACCCAAGAATTTTCCGGACTCTACCCCGAATGAACATTTCAACGGATTGAACTTCATCCCATACTTTCGAAGAATTGCAAACATTTCCGCCAAGTGGTCCATGTGGTCTATTGCTTTTTTTGACTTTACCAACATATCATCAACATAAACTTCCATAGTTTTTCCGATCTGAGGTTTGAACATCGCATTGACGAGTCTTTGGTAGGTTGCCCCTGCATTCTTTAATCCGAAAGGCATAACTTTGTAACAGTAGAGACCCACATCTGTGATAAAGCTTGTGTCTTCCTGATCTGACTCATGCATCATAATCTGATTGTATCCGGAGTAAGCATCCATAAAAGATAACAACTCATGCCCAGCTGTTCCATCCACCAATTGATCAATTCTGGGAAGCGGGAAGCAGTCTTTGGGACAGGCTTTGTTCAGATCTGAAAAATCAATGCAGACTCTCCACTTTCCATTTGCCTTCTTAACCAGTACTGGATTTGAAACCCAATTTGGATAAGTGGATTCTCTGATGAAATCATTCTCCATAAGCCGATCAACTTCTTCCTTTAACGCTGCCGACCTTTCTGGACCTTGAGTTCTTCTTTTTTGTTTTACCGGTGTGAATTTCGGATCGATATTTAGGGTATGTACAGCAATTTCTGGAGAGATCCCACACATATCAGCATGACACCAAGCGAACACATCCAAATTTGCTTTTAGAAATGATATCAGCGTGTTTTGAACTGTTATGCTTAGTTGCGAACCCACATTGAGTACTTTGTTTGGGTCTTTTGAGTCAACAGGAATTGGTACCGTTACTTCCACAGGTACCACTCTATTTTCCCCTGTACTGGCTTTTCTGGGATCCATTTCTTTCCATGCATTGCTGTGTTCGCCAGTACAGGGGCCACTTCGTAGTTGCTACAAGGTTGGGGATTTAATGCGGAGCGGAGCTGCCGCATCTTTTCCCATTTCTCTTTTCCTGGCTTCTCGGAGTTCAACAAGATAACATTCTCGTCCCGCATTCTGATCTCCCTTAATGACAGCGACTCCATTATCAGTGGGAAATTTCATTGTTAAGCACCATGAGGCGAGGACGGCCTTGAAAGCAGCAAGAGTAGGCCGACCCTATAAGGCATTATAGGCAGAAAATTCATCAACAATTATAAAAGTTTGCCTCCGAACCGCCTTCTTTTGTCCTTCTCCCAATTCAACAAACAAGTCCACTATTCCAATTGGCTGTTTTGGCTCCCTTGTAAATCCGACAATTTTCTGAGATGAAGCTTGTACATCTGCCATTGGAATTTTCATTTGGTCGAATGTCTTTTTAAAGAGTGTGTTGCATGAGGCGCCGCTATCAACCAACACCCTCCTTACAATAGCCGGCCCAATACCGACAGAAACAACCAGAGGGTCCACAGTAGGAGCTTCCACACCAACAGAATCCCTGGTCCTGAATATGATGTCATCATGAAAAGTCTTTTGCTGCTTCAGAGGCACAACATCTTCCAATACCAAGACACTCTCTTTAGCTGGGGCATATTTCAAAGCTCGAGCGTACCTCTCCATCTCACCCCAACTCTTACCAGCTGGATGGGGTCCCCCTGTGATCACATTGATAACAGGTCTTTCTGTTTCTTGTGCGGCGGACCTCTCTCCTGAACCAGATGAATGAGCTGGAGGTTGCTGCCCCTGGTTAGATGAAGACGGGTCTTTTCTATTCCTTTTAACGTATTGCTGCAGCTTATTCTCTCTCAACAATTCTTCAATCAGGCTTTTCAAGTGGCGGCACTCGTTGGTATCATGGCCTGGTTGGTTATGAAATTTGCAAAATCTTCCGCTTTGAGCAGCACTTTTCCCAACTTTTGCTGCTTGTGGTTTTGGAAATTCAACAGCATCCTTAGTGGCGATGAAAATATTCTCCGGTGTATCAGTTAGAGGGGAAAAATCCGAAGGCTTGAGAAAGCGGGGCTTTTTGAGATCCTTCTGCTTCTTTCCACCATTACTCTCCCTTTTCTGATTTACAGATTCTTTTTTGTTCTGAGCCGTAGTATTATTTTCCACCACTGTTGTCACAACTTTAGCTGACACGGAGAGATTTCTAGGCACATGAACTCATCAGCCTTTTTGTAGAACTTTTCGAGCGAGTTTGGTTCCTTCATCTTCAACCATTTTCCAAATTCGCTTGACTTGTCAATAGCCCGCATTAAGTAGGTTAAAATCATTCGTGGTTCTGCGTTATCAACTTCGGCTAGGGCTAAATTGAAGCGATTCAAAAATGATTTGATGGGTTCTCCAGGGTTCTGTTCGAGACTTAAAAGAGACATTATATCCTTTGCTCTTGAAATGTACAATCTGAATTGTTCCTTGAATTTTCAGGTCAGATCAGAAAATTGGTCAACAGATCGCACAGGAAGCTTGGTAAACCAAAGTAACGCCACTCCTTCCAAGTATACCGGGAAATACCGGCATTTAATTTCATCAGTCGCTCTGGCGCCAGTCATGTGCCAATCTTACTTGTACATGAATTGATTCGGGTCACTTGTTCCTCGATACGCAGGAATGGTAGGAGGAATGAATTTCCTGGGAAACACAGCCGTTAGAATCCTTTCAGTAAATGGAGTTTTACTCGGAGCGAATCCCCAATCATTCTCATCTTCGTTTCTCTGCATGCTTTCTTTCATTATCTGCCGAATCATGCCGGAGAGATACTCCTTATTGTTTAGTGACTTTGCAGAATAAGCTTCGGCCATTTTCTCAGAAGTTTGTCCAGGTAAGCGTTCGGGAAGAACTGGCGATGGCCTGGACCCTTCAGCTTGGGGAGGTGCCCCTCCAGCGGCACCAGATCTGTCTTGGGGAATATTTCTCCCTTCGGAGTTAGGAACAGCATCAGCAAAGTTTTCTTTATTACTTACTGGTCTTTGATTAGCCCCGAGCAGAGCATTCAATTTTTCCATCATCTGATTATTTTGAGTTTCAATCTGTTGGTACAGTCCGGACATAGCAGCATCTAACTCTTGTCGCATCACCCCGACGCTTGGAGCTGCCTGACTTGGAGAAAGAGAAGTGGCAGTATTGTCACGAGCATCTTCGGATCTAACAGATCTGCGTTTTCTTCCATGAGCCATCATGTCTGATAGACTTCTGGTTTTGAAGGAAACTTTTTCAACAAACTTCCGTGAAGCAATGGTGAATGATCGCCTGAGTTCGATTCTCAGTGAAAGCACCAAAATGTTAATGCTAAAAATTGAACGCTAACACCAGATGTGTGTAGTAGAATTGTGAAAGCACCACCCGTGTGACGGGAACAGGAAAATAAGCAGTAGAATAGCAAAAATGCGGTAAAAGACAGCAGTTTGTAGTGGTTCGGCTTGAGATCGAGCCTATGTCCACTTTGAATCTCTTTATTATTGAATCTGGTTACAAAACGATACAATACACTTGTGAAACTCAATACAATTTGATCACGAAAACAATCTCGACTACTTGCTCAAACTTCGATGATGAAACTTGATGAATCCGTGTTGGATATATGAAATTCCTTTCGTAGCTTGTTGTAGTGTCTTGAATGTTTGAAGATCTTCAATTGTTGATTGAGTAGAGAATTTTGCAGAGTATCGACGCTTCAGAAAATGATTCGCAAAAAAGTCCTTTTGCCGTTGGAGCTAGGGGGGTATTTATAGAAGTTGATTCTGGACAGAAATTTCTGCCAAGTGCTGAGTCGTGGCCGACTTAAGATAAGTCGTGACTTGTGGTTAACTTAAGGTAGCTCGTGGACCACTTTCTAAGTCTAGCTCGTGAATTGATAAAAGACAAGTCCTAAGTCGTGGCCGACTTATAATAAATTATAAGTCGTGGCCGACTTAGTGGGTAGAAGCGGCATAGGCGCAGGCATTGGATTTTAGCTCGGCAGCTTTTAAGTTGTGGACGACTTAAGCTAAGTCGTGGGTCGCTGATAGCCTTAAGTCGTGAGCCTTCTTAATTCCTTAGGTCAGTACCTCCCTTAAGTCGTAGGTCGTGTAGTATTCTAAGTTATTAGCTCGCACAATCTTCAACCCGTTAAGTCATTAGTTTTATTAACTCGTTAAGTCGTGGGCTTTCTTAACTCGCTGAGTCGTAAGCTTTCTTCGGTCATCCAGCCCTTAAGTCGTTAAGTCGCATAATCCACTTAAGTCGTGCAATACTTGAGTCGTATGAGTCGTACAGTCCTTGAGTCGACCAGTACGTAAGTCGTAAAATATTAAAGGTTAACACGATTTATCCTGGAGGGACCAAGATGTATCAAGATATGAAGATGAGCTTCTATTAGGAAGGTATGAAGAGGGATGTTGGCTTGTGGGTTGGGAAGTGTGCAAATTGTTAAAAAGTGAATGTCGAACATTAGAAGCCAAGTGGATTGCATTAGCCCTTAGAGATTCTAGTTTGGAAATGAGATTTGATATCCATGGATTTTATAGACGGGTTGCCAAGGTCAAATAGAGGAAATGAAAATATATAGGTCATAGTGGACAGGTTGACCAAGAGTGCCAATTTCATTCCAGTTAAGTCAACCAGGACAGCACCTGGTTTAGCTAAGTTTTTGACGCAGCGGATATTATAAAACAAGATAATACGATGAATGTAGCAGTCGATGGATTGATGAATGCTGAATTGCCCGAATTCGTTGATCCGAAGATACCGAACTCTAGCTATCTCGAACTCGTTGATCGCGGACGATACCGGGTTCAAAGATCTTCAATTCTTCAAGCGTTGATCAAGCGCACTTGATTCCGCGAATCGGCTTCTACAATCGTTGAATCGAGCGCACTCGATTAACCGAAAGAGGAGATAGGAGATTACACTCAACTACCAATTTGAATGAAAGCACAAAGCAATCAAAAGAGAATTTTATTCAAAAAATCAACAACCTCTACAAAATGACCATACACGCCTATTTATAGGCTACAACTCAACAGCAGAAAAGTTTCAAAATATTACAAGTACTTAGGTCGAAAACGACCTTCGACCTTGAATGTTGCGACCTAGTACAAACGCTTCCTAACAAACAGGTTAAAAGACAAACGACTCACTTAGGTCGGTAACGACCTAATTACATTATTCAACGACTTAACAAATGAACGGCATCTGATAAAGCGGCATAACAATCTACGGCTACAATCTTCCGCGACTTAAGATCACACAGCATTCCAGATCGGCGAGTTAGGGAAATCAATGGCCTCCAGAGCTTTGCGACCTAAGAATGAACGGCATCCCTTCGTTTGCGACCTAACAGAAGCGGCTTCAGAAATTGTTTGCGACCTAAGCCTCCACGACCTAAGACTTTGCGACCTAAGCCTTCGCGACCTAAGACTTTGCGACCTAAGCCTTTGCGACCTAAGCCTTTGCGACCTAAGCCTTTGCGACCTTAAGCCTTTGCGACCTAACTTAGCTCGTAACTTGTTAGGTCGAATCACCTTTCCCTTCAGACTGTTAGGTCGTAGCATGTGATCTTTGAAACCGGTAGGTCGTTGGAGCGACCTAGAAGCCTCGTTAGGTCGTATGCGACCTAATACTTCACCAATTTGGACCCTGCCACTTTTCCCAGCATTACTTGCTCCCTCCCCTATCTCGCTAGGTCGTGAGCTGTTTTCCTGAGCATTGGTTCCGTTAGCTCGTAGCCCATCTTCCTTAGGTCGTGAGCGACCTAAGAACCCATTAGGTCGTGAGCGACCTAAGACTTCAATTTTGAACGACTTAGTTTCCAGCTTTGGATTGTTAGGTCGTGAGTGATCTAAGTCTTGTGAACTCTTAGCTTGCGCTGCATCATCCTCCCCAGGTTGAGAAAAATTCGACCTCGAATTTGTAAATTCATCTCCATCAGTTCGTTCATCCCCATGATATGGTACGAGATGCTTAACATTGAACACGTCAGATGTATACACATCATCTGGTAGCTTCAGTTTATAAGCATTTTCATTGATTCGTTTCATAACTTCCACCGGACCAATTTTTCTGGCTTTCAACTTGTTGTAGGCACCCACTGGAAAACGTTCTTTTGTTAATACTACATAAACCAAATCACCATTATGAAACTCAACACTTCTTCGTTTCAAATCTGCAGATTGTTTATACTTCTCATTTGCTTTTCCTAATCGTTCTTGAACGATTTTATGACACTCCGTCAGCCCTTCAACAAAATCAGCGGCTTTCTTAATTGTCCCCTTTGAATGTGGTATCGCAGTTAAATCCAACGGTCCTTTCGGTAAGCTCGAATAGACAATCTAGAATGGACTGAACCCAGTACTTCGATTCACAGCATGATTATGAGCAAATTCTGCTTGGCATAACTTCACATCCCAACTCCTCAGATTATCTTGAACAAGACACCTCAACAAGTTTCCCAATGATCTGTTAACCACCTCAGTCTGTCCATCCGTTTGCGGATGATAAGCACTACTAAACTTCAGCTTTGTTCCCACCATTTTCCACAAACTCAACCAAAAGTGACTCAAAAATCGAGTATCTCTATCCGACACAATAGATTCTGGCAATCCATGGAGTCGATAGATCTCCCTGAAAAACAATTGAGCAACATGAACCGCATCTGCTGTCTTCTTGCAAGCAATGAAATGTGCCATTTTCGAAAATCTGTCAACCACCACATAAATGGAATCATTACCACGCTGCGTTCTCGGCAAACCCAACACAAAGTCCATGCTGATATCCACCCATGGTTTTACAGGTACGGGTAACGGCATATATAAACCAGCATTAGTTGCAGTTCCTTTCGAAATTTGACAAATGTGACAACGCTCCACAAACCTCTCTACCTCTTTCCTCATTGATGGCCAAAAGTAGGATTGTGAAATCAATTGTAAAGTACGGTCTCTCCCAACATGTCCTTCGTCGTGTAACTCCTTGATAATCTTCATTCTCAGACTACCCTCCGGTATGCACAATCGACTTCCTTTGAAAAGAAAACCATCTACCATCACGAAATCATCCGTCTCTCCCTCCTTGACTTTTTCAACAAATTTTGCAAAGTAAGGATCATCAGTGAATAACTCTGGCAATATTTCAAACCCCGTCACTTCAACCTTTAATGTAGTCAACAAATGACTCCTCCTACTTAAAGCATCAGCCACACGATTTGTCACCCCTGACTTGTGTTTCACCACAAAAGTAAACTGTTGCAGATATGCAATCCACGATGCATGTCTCGCTGAAATCTTATCCTGCCCTTGCAAATGCTTCAATGCTTCATGATCAGTATACAGAACAAACTCCTTCTGAAATAGATAGTGTCTCCAGTGTTTAATAGATTGTACAACAGCATAAAACTCCACATCATATGTACTGTATCGCATCTTCGCTCCTGACAACTTCTCACTGAAATATGCAATAGGACGCCCCTTCTGACTCAACACCCCTCCAATCCCAACCTTGGATGCATCAGTATGTAGTTCAAACACCAACTGAAAATCAGGTAGTACTAGAATTGGTGCAGTCGTCAGCAATTCCTTGATCTTCTCAAAAGCACTCCCTGCTTCCTCTGTCCATGTAAACTGTTTACCTTTCATGCAATCTGTAACAGGCGCCATCACACTACTAAAGTGTGGTATAAACCTTCGATAGAATGAAGCCAACCCATGAAAACTACGAACTTCCGTTATCGTCTTGGGTTGCGGCCAATTTCTGATCGCCTCAACTTTACTTTGGTCAACCTGTATTCCTTTCTCTGAAACAACATACCCCAGAAATAAAACACTATGCGTCATGAACACGCATTTCTTCGTTGCAGCATAAAACTGTTCTTGTCGTAACACCATAAGCACTTCTCTAAGATGATTCAGATGTTCCTCTGAACTCCCACTGTAAATCAGAATATCATCAAAATACACCACCACAAATTTCCCAATGAACGGTCGAAAAATCTGATTCATCACCCTCATGAACGTACTTGGTGCATTGGATAAACCAAATGGCATAACCAACCATTCGTATAGACCCTCCCTGGTTTTAAAAGCAGTCTTCCACTCATCTCCTGGTCTGATACGAATTTGATGATATCCGCTCTTCAAATCAATCTTCGAAAAGATAGTAGCTCCGCTTATCTGATCCAACAAGTCATCCAACCTCGGCATTGGAAATCTATATCTCACAGTGATCTTATTCAATGCTCGACTGTCAGTGCACATCCTCCACGTCCCATCCTTCTTGGGTACCAATAAAGCTGGTACAGCACAAGGACTCAGACTCTCCTGTACACGCCCCTGTTCAAGCAATTCCTCTACCTGCCTCCGCAACTCTTCATGTTCCTTCGGACTCATTCGATAATGTGGTCTGTGTGGCAATACAGCACCTGGAACAAGATCTATCTGATGTTGTATGTCCCTCAACGGCGGTAACTCCGTTGGTAACTCCTCTGGAAATACATCGTCAAATTCTTTCAAGATTGGTTTAACTTCTTCAGGAATTTCAACTTCTTCACTGCTCTCACGCCCAATCAACAAGAATATTTCCGGTTCTTCCTCAACCTCCTTAACAAACTCTTTCAAAGATAATAAAGTTTTCAGCTCTTCGATTTCTTCTGACTTACTTTCTTCTTGTGATCTCTTCTTCGGAACTAAAATAATCTTCGTGCCTTTAAACATAAAACTGTAGCTATTGGTCCGACCGTCATGTAGTACTGCTCGATCATATTGCCATGGTCTTCCCAATAACAAGTGGCATACATCCATCTCTACGACATCACACCATATTTCATCTTTGTATTTCTTCCCAATAGAGAATGGTACACGAACTCGTCTATCCACTTTCACTTCTCCTCCTTTTCTCAACCATGCTAACTTGTATGGACTCGGATGTTTCTCTGTCTTCAATTTCAACTTCGTCACAGCTTCGGTTGAAATAATATTATCACAGCTTCCTGCGTCGATCACAAACTTACACACCTTCCCCAGAATAGTACATGTTGACTGAAAGATATTACTCCTCAACCAACTAGCTTCCTCCTGCTTCGGTGTTAAACACGATCTCCTCAGCATTAGGTTACAACCTTCGTCTCCTGACGCAATATCCTGCTCATCCTCTTTAGCTGGATTAGAACAATCTTCATCAACATCCTCATCGTCAACTTCTGCAATCATGGTTCTCTTCTTTGGCTTTGGACACTCACTGCTTTTATGACCCAATTCCTGACAATTGTAACATTTGAAACCATTGTTAACCCTTGTCTTCTCAGCCTCCTTCACCACTGGTCTACTGATAGGTTTAGAAACATTAGAATTTCCTCCAACACCCTTCGCTTGATTGTTAGAATTAGTAAACACACCACCTCCTCGTCTCCCTTGTTTTTCCCAAGCCAACGCTTTCTGATGTGCTTCCGCTACAGATCTTGGATCGAACATATTGACCATATCCTGAATCTGCATTCTCAATCCTCCAATGAACCTAGATGTCAGCTGCTCTTCTGTTTCCATAATATCATTCCTCGCAATGAGTTGATAAAATTCATCAGCATAGTCATTCACAGACTTCGTTCCTTGTCTCAAGTTCTGCAACCTCTGATACATAAGCGATTGATAATTATAAGGTAAGAATGTCGCTTTCATCAGTTTCTTCATCTTTTCCCAAGATTCAATCTTTGACTTCCCCATACGTTCACGTGTAAGCTTGGTTTGCTGCCACCATGCCAAAGCTCTACCCCTCAGCCTCGTAGCAACCAACTTCACTCTACGATGTTCTGGCACTTCTTTGAAGTCAAAAATCTCCTCAACATTAGCTACCCAATCTAGAAACTCCTCCGCTTGCATACCACCCTTGAATTCAGGAATTTCTGTCTTCATCCCCGATTCCCACTTGTGATCATACTCAGAATAGTTTCTTCCTTGACCTCTTCCTTGAATACTACCACCATCATACTCCTCTTCAAAATCAGATGCATAACGATGTCGATTCTGACCACCAACATCTCTACTACCATTACGCCTTCCACCATCATCCCTTCTATCAACATTCCTCCGTTCGCGATCATTCACGTTCCTCCCACGTCCTTGATCATTTTCAATACTTCGGTCTCGATTAGAATGTGGCGAGACTCTACTACCCCCATGGTTAGATTCTGGTGAAACCCTTCTCCGATTTTGATTCATCTCCGTCATAAGCTTCTCTAATCGGCCAATTCCTTCATTAAGCTTCTCACTAAAATTCTCATTGATTCTTTGCTCCATCTCATCAGCCTCTTCTCTTCGATATAAAGCTTCTACGTTTTGGTGGCGATTAGCTCTTCTTGGCGGCATACTTGAAAACTTCACAAATTTTTTTCAACACTTCAAATTCAAACACTTTTCGGATTTTGATCCAAAATGAAACGGATCGAAAACTTCCACTTTGTAGCAAATCGCGATGAACACGATGGACAAAGTTTCGGCCTCCAATGCAAATCCGAACTTCAATCTTCAAATCAATGCGAACAACTTCTTCCTCTCGGCCGTGTCTCAACACTTCCAACTCGGCTTCACTTCAACTTCAAATTGACTAAGGTTCCAAGTCTCGATCTAGCTATGATTGGCTAGAACAAGCTCTGATACCAAATTGACGCAGCGGATATTACAAAACAAGATAATACGATGAATGTAGCAGTCGATGGATTGATGAATGCTGAATTGCCCGAATTCGTTGATCCGAAGATACCGAACTCTAGCTATCTCGAACTCGTTGATCGCGGACGATACCGGGTTCAAAGATCTTCAATTCTTCAAGCGTTGATCAAGCGCACTTGATTCCGCGAATCGGCTTCTACAATCGTTGAATCGAGCGCACTCGATTAACCGAAAGAGGAGATAGGAGATTACACTCAACTACCAATTTGAATGAAAGCACAAAGCAATCAAAAGAGAATTTTATTCAAAAAATCAACAACCTCTACAAAATGACCATACATGCCTATTTATAGGCTACAACTCAACAGCAGAAAAGTTTCAAAATATTACAAGTACTTAGGTCGAAAACGACCTTCGACCTTGAATGTTGCGACCTAGTACAGACGCTTCCTAACAAACAGGTTAAAAGACAAACGACTCACTTAGGTCGGTAACGACCTAATTACATTATTCAACGACTTAACAAATGAACGGCATCTGATAAAGCGGCATAACAATCTACGGCTACAATCTTCCGCGACTTAAGATCACACAGCATTCCAGATCGGCGAGTTAGGGAAATCAATGGCCTCCAGAGCTTTGCGACCTAAGAATGAACGGCATCCCTTCGTTTGCGACCTAACAGAAGCGGCTTCAGAAATTGTTTGCGACCTAAGCCTCCACGACCTAAGACTTTGCGACCTAAGCCTTCGCGACCTAAGACTTTGCGACCTAAGCCTTTGCGACCTAAGCCTTTGCGACCTAAGCCTTTGCGACCTTAAGCCTTTGCGACCTAACTTAGCTCGTAACTTGTTAGGTCGAATCACCTTTCCCTTCAGACTGTTAGGTCGTAGCATGTGATCTTTGAAACCGGTAGGTCGTTGGAGCGACCTAGAAGCCTCGTTAGGTCGTATGCGACCTAATACTTCACCAATTTGGACCCTGCCACTTTTCCCAGCATTACTTGCTCCCTCCCCTATCTCGCTAGGTCGTGAGCTGTTTTCCTGAGCATTGGTTCCGTTAGCTCGTAGCCCATCTTCCTTAGGTCGTGAGCGACCTAAGAACCCATTAGGTCGTGAGCGACCTAAGACTTCAATTTTGAACGACTTAGTTTCCAGCTTTGGATTGTTAGGTCGTGAGTGATCTAAGTCTTGTGAACTCTTAGCTTGCGCTGCATCAGTTTTTCATGAAGAACATAGTTGACTACATTAAGTTCCTAGTAGTATAGTCAGTGATAGAGATGCTTTGTTCACTAGTGAATTCTGGAAGAGTATATAGTATGTATTGGGTATCAAGCTTAATATGAGTACTGCATATCACCCTCAGACGAATGGGCAGACAGAGACAGTCAACAAGGTACTCGAGGATTTGTTGAGAGCTTTTGTATTGGACTTTGGTGGACCTTTAGAGGATCACCTACATTTAGTTGAGTTCTCCTATAACAACAGTTATCAAACTAGTATAGGAATGGCGCCTTGGGAAGCATTGTATGGAAGGCCATGCAAATAACCAACATGTTGGTTGGTGACTGGAGAAAGATTAGTCTTAAGTCCAGGTTTGGTTAGAGAGGCATCAGAGAAGATTGAGTTGATCCGAGGAAGGATGAAGGAAGCTAAGTCCAGATAGAAGAATTATGCAGATAAGAGGCGTAAAGACCTAGAATTCTTAGTTGGAGACAAGGTTTTCATCAAGGTAACCCCGATGAAGGGTATGGTGCGATTTGGAAAGCCAGGGAAACTAGCACCAAGATATGTTGGTCCATTCCAAATTATAGAGAGGATTGAGAAGTTGGCATACAGAGTAGAGTTGCAGAGCAGTATGGTAGGTGTCCATAATGTATTTCATGTGTCTCATCTTCGCAAATATGTGCATGATCAAGAGACTACTATTTGTGACGCCCTACCTCTATACTCACACTAGCCAAGGACACTATTGGGTAATGCCGTCGACTAGCACGAAGAATAAGGCTATTGAGGAGCGACCATCTGTGTAATTGCTTTGTTCGAGTACCGATATGTCCGATAGAGTGACTTGCATTTCATTTCAAGAGGAAATCCGACATATCAAATACAAACTCAAAGCTACTGCACAGTGGCTATGTGGACTTCGGAAACAAATATAGAAGTAAGCATAACACAAATCAGTCACAGATATTCATATCACAAAGGCGGAAACAGATATGAATATAAAAAATAAAAGTGTACATCAAAATAGTGGACATACAAAATCCACTACATAACAAAAGAATAGGTACAAGTGCTAGCAAAAGTATATGTATACATCAAGGAGTCTCTATCTCAACTGTATAATAACAAAAACTACTAAGCTAAAGTAGTTAGCCAAAAGTCAGATGATGGACCCTAATAAGAAGTCAAGCAGAAGCACCTGAAATACCTCGGTCAGACCCGAGTATTATTTAAGAAGAAAATAATAAATGGATCAGTCTAGCTATAAATATCATATAGAATGAGATAGGATAAGAGATATGACAAAAACGTAAGATAACAATAATGTCACACTGTGATAAGTATACATCAGATAACAACAAAAATCATACAATATCTCAAATATTCTCAAACACTAAAAATAATGTCATATTCTTTAAATTATTCACCAAAACACAAATATTGATAGAGCTTATCAATGCATATCATCAAAATTGGTGAAACACAAATTCTAGAAATCAATAACTAGAAATCACAAAGGGGAGGCCTATCACAAACGAGAGCATAAAACCTCACCAACACGTGTATCACAAACGGGTCACTATCCTATGGTCGCTAACCATAGAGCCGGTGCAACAACGTAGTACAATAATGGTACGCCCGAAGAACCTGAAACTCAAATGAGCCGGAACAATGACGTAGTACAATAACGGTACGTCCGATGAACCTAAAACTCAAATATTTCGGAATAACGACGTAGTGCAATAACGGTATGCCCGATGATCCCGAAACTCAAATAATTTGAAACAACGACGTAGTGCAATAACGGTATGCCCGATGAACCGAACTCCATAAAGCCCGTAGGTCGCTAGCCTATAAAAATGAGATGAAGCTCAATAGAACGGGGTACAGTCCCCCACGCGGACAAAGAGACATCGCATATCGCTACTCTAAACCATAAAATGATCATTATTGATCAATGAGAAGTGTCAATTACACTAAGCTAGTAAATAAATGAGTTTAGCTTCATGTCCCATAACCACTAGTTAACTTAAATATTTGTGAACAAATTGTAGATTTCCACTCGAAAATTATCACGAGAGTTCAATCGAACAAGTCCAAGAATTAACCGACGAAGTAAACGCAAGCGTTTCATACCACTTGTTTTGCTTAGCCGTTTAATTAGATTTCACATACGAATGAGTTAAAGGTTTGTATATACTAATAGATTGAAAGACGGTTTTAAAAGCAAGCTTTGTATTAAAAATAACGTTGAAATCATTTTTGCGAAAGAGTTTGAGTATTTACTACTAGTATAGAAACCTTTGTATTTTAAAGTGACAAATCACAAAAATGATTGTAAAAACAATCAATTACCAAAAATTCACATACGACAATGTGAATTAAATCCATAAAAATCGATATCAAATCCATCAAATGGATATTCCCAAAAATCCAAAGAAAGAAGTCATCAAAGTCGATAATAAGTGATAACAACTAACCAAATCGACAAAAATCGATTAAAATTAGAAACCCACTAAAAAAACAGCCAAAATAGGCAAAATGAACAATTCCAAATGTTTGGGTGTTCATCCAGAAGTCTGGATTTGGGTTCTGGAAATATTCCAAAAACTACCAAATGTCTGAACCCAAACCAGACGTTTGGTAGGTTTGAACCAGACGTCTGGTCCAAGCCTCTGGCCTTTTTTTCAACTGCTGCCCAAACCATATGTCTAGACCTTCAAACCAGACGTCTGGTTGCCTGGTCTGGGCAACAATTTGCCTAGGCCATGATGGCCAAAACGATTCGGGAGCGATCAGACGAGCAACGAAGGCTAAGGATTTATGCCAACCGACTACCCAGCCTTATAGGCTCTTCGATACACCCCAAATATCATGTCCAAACATCCATAGTAGGATTTTCATAGAATTGGACTTAAAAACCAAAAATTGGAAAATTCACCAAATCAATTCAAATCAAAAGAAAATGAACATGAATAGATGTTAGGAATTCATACCTAACAACAATGAAAGTTATAGACGTAGATGTGAGTTAAAGAACTCACCTTTAAACCCAAAACAACAAGTGAGAAGCTTTAAAACAAAGGAAAGATCAACCACACTTCAACTTCACTCTAGAAGCTCCAATCTAAGATCATAAGCAAATATTTCCTAAGTTAGGTTATAGGAAATTTCTAAAATTGGAGAGAGATTGAGATGGAGAAGATGAAGAGGATGCTTACCTAAGCTTCTCCTTGATTTATAACTTGAATTTGAATTCCTAAGAGAAACTAGGGCTTAGGAATTATAATTTCCTCTTCCCACCATTCTTTCTAGGGCTTGAGAATGTTAGGAAATTGGAAATGAAATGAATAAAGAGTAGAGGGGTGGAGTGGGAGTTGTTATGTAGGGGAGTTGGGTTCTCTAAGTGGGCTGAAACCCACCCAAAGCCCCAAGTGAAAATATCAAAATTATACTCAACTCCAAACATATCGATGTTTATACTCAAAAAAGTTGTAAATGTCATTTTTGACTCAATGGAAGTGGTCTCGAGTCCCAATTCGACTATTTACAAACAGTAACAATTCAGAATTTAATCCGACTAACGATGTTATATTTAAATAAAACATTTAAATATATAATCGTGAAATATGCGGGTTGTTACAGACTTCCCTCCTTAAAGAAATTGCATCCTCGCAATAATTAAGAGGAAGATAAAAAGTAACAACCATACTAAGGCATAACAACACAAAAGAAGAAATTTTGAAATGAGAAGTTCACCTTCAGGAGCAAGAGGGAGTAAGTCCAGATGCGTTCGCTTGATGAATTCTCTGGATTCCCAAGAGCAATCCTTAGGATTTGAGGACCATTGAACTTTCACAAGAGGAACATCTTTATTTCGAAGGCGTTTAACCTTTGTAGCAATGATTCGAATAGGGTGTTGCTCATGAGTCAAATTTGGTGAAACTTCAATTACATCGGGCTCAAGAATAGAATCGGAATCTCTAAGGCATTTCCGTAGCTGAGAGACGTGGAATACGTCATGAATAGCAGAAAACTAAGCCGATAATAAAAGGAGATAAGCCACGGAACCTATGCGTTCGGTGATGGGAAATGGACCAATATATCGAGGTGCTAATTTTCCCGATCGACTAAAACGCACAACACCCTTCATAGGTGAACCACGAATGAACACCAAATCTCCCACAGAAAATTCTAATTTCCTTCTTCAGTTATCGGCATAGGATTTTTTTCTACTTTGAGCTTCTTTCATCCTATGATAAATAAGGTCAACCTATCACGAATAAAATCTGGACCTAAAACTAGCTTCTCACCGGCTTCAAGCCAACACGAAGGAGATCGGCATGGTCTTCCGTAGGGTACCTCGAAAGGAGCCATACCAATACTAGATTGGAAGCTATTATTGTAAGAAAACTCAACAAGAGAAATATGATCTTCCCAACTTCCACCAAAATCAAGAACACATGCATGAAGAAGATCTTCAAGAGTTTGATTCACACGCTCAGTTTGTACATCGGACTGGGGATGATTGTTCCCAAAGCTTTTTGAAGACCTTTCCAAAATCCACTAGTAAACAATGGATCACAATCGCTAACAATAGAAGTAGGAACTCCATGCAATTTAACAATTTCTTTGACATAGAGTTTAGCCAAAAGAGGTACGTCCGATTGGACCGAATGGGAAGAAAATAGGTGGATTTTGTAAGTCTATCTACTATCACCCATAGACTATCATGACCCGAACAAGAACGGGGAAGACCGTTAATAAAGTCCATGGAAACTTGATCCCACTTCCAAATTGGAATGTCCAAAGGTTGCAATAACCCACCGGGCCTTTGATGTTCGGCCTTTACGAGTTGGCAAGTCATGCAACGCTTAATAAAGTTAGCAATATCATATTTCATTCCATCCAATAATAAAGTTGCTTCATATCCACGTACATTTTACTACTACCGGGATGAATGGTAAATTTAGAACGATGAGAATCTTCTAAAATGTCTTTATAAAGATCAATAATATTTGGCATAATAAGTCTACCAAATTTTCGAATACCGCCACGAGCATCAATATCAAAGTCTTCCAAACCTTTAATATCAATTTTATCCCTACAACTTTAGCTAAGAAGAACCAATTTGGGATCTTGCTTTTGAGCTTCAAGGATGCGGTCTAAAAAAGAAGGATGGGCCTCAAGGCTACACAAAACAAGAGATGGACATAAATGGGATACACGACCTCGAATCTCACAAGTGGATAAAGTCTCGAGATCATTCCATTCGGATATCATCATTGAAACAACCGCTTGTTGCTTACGACTAAGGGCATCGACAACTCGATTACCCTTTCCGGGAGTATAAAGAATATCAAGATCATAAGATGCAAGGAACTCGAGGCAACGTTGTTGAGGAAAATTAAGTTCCTTTTGAGAAAATAAATACTTCAATGATTTATGATCGGCGTAGAGAACAAATTTCTCTCCCAAAAGATAATGACGCTAAATTCTAAGGGCGAAAACAATAGCTGCGAGCTCTAAATCATGAGTGCCATATCTAGTCTTGGCAGGCTTTAATTGCCTATAAGCATAAGCGATAACAAGCTCCCTTTGCATGAGAATGGCTCCCAAACCAACAAGACTAGCATCGGTATAAACAATAAAGTCTTGGTTCCCTACGGGAATCACAAGAATTGGAGCATCGGAAAGGAGTTCTTTTAGTTTCTGAAAAGCAGTTTCACATTTGTCTGACCAAATGTATTTAACTCCCTTCTTTGTCAAACTAGTAAGAGGTACGGAAATTTTAGAAAAGTATTTTATGAACCGACGATAATAGCCTGCCAATCCAAGGAAGCTACGAATTTCCGTCACACTCTCTGGTCTCTTCCAATTTTGAATCGCTTCAATCTTTGAAGGATCCACGGAAATTCCGAATTCAGAAATAATATGCCCCAAAAATTTAACACGAGATTGCCAAAAGTGGCACTTGGAAAATTTTGCTTTTATTGGTTGCTCCTAAGAGTTTCCAACACAATCCTAAGATGTTTTTCATGCTCTTCCTCAGTTTTAGAATAAACAAGAATATCATCTATAAAGATGAGAACAAATCGATCGAGCAAGTCTTTGAAAACTCGATTCATAAGGTCAATGAAATAAGCTGGAGCATTCGTCAAACCAAATGGCATAACAAGCCATTCATAAGATCCATAACGAGTACGGAATGATGTTAAAGGAATGTTATCCTCTGCAATACGAAGCTGATGAAAACCGGTTGCTAAGTCTAACTGTGAAAAGACTCTAGCACCGCTAAGTTAATCAAATAGATCGTCAATCCGAGGTAAGGGATATTTATTCTTGATGGTGAGATCATTTAGCTTGCGGTAGTCAACGCAAAGCCGAAGTCTACCATCGGATTTCTTCACAAAAATAGCCGAAGCTCCCCATGGAGAGGAACTAGAACGAATAAACTGTTTTCCTTCCAATTCGGATAATTGTTTACACATCTCCTCATTTTCCTTATTGGACATACGATAAGGAGGACGAGTAATAGGTAGAGCTCCAGGGATTAGATTAATTCTGAACTCAATTGCTCGCTTAGTTGGTAATCCTAAAATGGGCTCAAATATGTCGGGAAATTCACGAACAATGTGAATGAGGGAAATGACATCTTCCTCATCATCATTATTGTTATCATGAGGATTTAGAGAATACAAGGATGCTCCCGAATTGGAATCTGAATCTTTAAGAATAAGAGAAATCTGCTTAACAGATTGAGGATGTCGAAGATATATAGTCCACTCAGGACATAGGATATGGGCTTCATAACGGTTAAGCCAATCCATCCCCAAAATCATTTAGAAACCTAGGTAACGCATAACATGCAAATCGGCTCGGAAAGCATAATCACATAAAATAATTTCGACATCTTTACAAAGTAAACTGAGTGTTGCGGATCCACCAACCGGATTCGCAATTCTCAATGAAGTCATCAAGCCAATAACTTCAAAGACAAAGCATCAACAAGTTCTTTTGATATAAAAGAGTGAGATGCACCCATATCAAAAAGAACTCGAATAGGAAGATCACGAAATATAATAATGCCATCAAGGATAGAATGAGAAATACCTTGACCAAGAGAAGTGTTACTAGGAGCTTGCACAACATTTAGCTTTCCCTCTTTCTTGTTTGGAAGTTTGGGGCATGAAGATAAAAGATGACCCGAACTTTTGCAATAGACAAAAAAGAGGTTTTGGGCACTTATTTGTGTAATGGTCCTTAGAACCACAATTGTAGCATTGCCCACGACTAGAGGTATGAGTCTTTGCTACCGAAGTTGCTTGCTTCCCTTTCTTGTTAGGATTAGGCTTGAACTTTATAGGCCTCTTCTTGTTGTTATTGAAGTTTTGTTTGGCGCCCACAACTTCAACATCACTTTCTTTATCGGCTTCTTCAAGTCGAAGAGCGATATCAACAAGCTGATCAAAAGAAACTTCCAATTTCAGGAGTAAATGCTTTTTGAGGTTCTTATTCAACCCATAGAAAAACCTCTGATTTTTCTTCAATGGGGTATTAATATACTCGACCCCATATTTAGAAAGAGATTCAAAAGATGCGACATAATCAGTCACAGAAGATTCATCTTGAACAAGGTCGATAAAGCGTCGAGCTAAAGATACTTTTTCAGCTTCCGGCACAAACTTTAACTCAAACCTTTCCTGGAATTGCTCCCAAGTAAGATCCACTTTAATAATTTCAAAAATCAAAAGCTTATACCAATCTAATGCTCTCTCTTGGAGCATGCTAGAAGCCACTTGGACTCGATGGAGATCAATAAGATTCATGCGGGAAAAGATGCGATCGCAAGTTCTATGCCAAGCTTGGACTTCTATAACACTTTCGCAACCCTTGAAAGGCCTTCACCCAAGTTGGTGTAATCACTAAAAAGCGTGAAAACTAAGATTTAGGATGAGTAGGCTCTGGAATGGGTTCGACAGCTTGAGCATTCTTCACGAGATCTAAAAGCTGCTGGGTAGACATGAATACTCCATCCTGAGGAGTAGCACTAGATTGATCGGCGCTGGGATGGCCAGGTCTAACCATTTCTCTTCCTTAAGAAAGAAAGAAAGTAGAGGAAAAAGGTTATTCTCAGAATGAATATCAAACAAACTTGATTGATAAAACAAGGCATCACAAAAGAAAATAGAATAGTACGGGTCCAACGACTCGAAATAAATCCTAAGGCACGACTCCTAAGAAAGACTTAGGACAATGATCCTTGCTAGATTATTCTACATTGTTCTGAAGTTTGGCTCCGATAACAAGCTGTGATGCCCCACCTCTATACTCACACTAGCCCAGGACACTACTGGGTAATGCCGTCGACTAGCACGAAGAATAAGGCTGTTGAGGAGCGACCATCTGTGTAATTGCTTTGGGCGAGTACCGATATGTCCGATAGAGTGACTTGCATTTCATTTCAAGAGGAAATTCGACATATCAAATACAAACTCAAACCTACTGCACAGTGGCTATGTGGACTTCGGAAACAAATATAGAAGTAAGCATAACACAAATCAGTCACAAATATTCATATCACAAAGGCGGAAAAAGATATGAATATAACACATAAAAGTGTACATCAAAATATTGGTCATACAAGATCCACTACATAACAAAAGAATATGTATAGATCAAGGAGTCTCTATCTCGAATGTATAATAACAAAAACTACTAAGCTAAAGTAGTTAGCCAAAAGTCAGATGATGGACCTTGATAAGAAGTCAAGCAGAAGCACCTGAAATACCTCGGTCTGACCCGAGTATTATTTAAGAAGAAAATAGTAAACGGATCTGTCTAGCTATAAATATCATATAGAATGAGATAGTATAAGAGATATGACAAAAACGTATGATAACAATAATGCCATATTGTGACAAGTATACATCAGATAACAACAAAAATCATACAATATTTCAAATATTCTCAACACTAAAAAGAATGTCATATTCTTTAAATTATTCACCAAAACACAAATATTGATAGAGCTTATCAATGCATATCATCAAAATTGGTGAAACACAAATTCTAGAAATCAACAACCAGAAATCCAGAAAACACAAAGGGGGAGGCCTATCACAAACGGGAGCATGAAAACTCACTAACACGTGTATCACAAACGGGTCGCTATCCCATGGTTGCTAACCATAGAGCCGGTGCAACAGCGTAGTACAATAACGGTACGCTCGAAGAACCTGAAACTCAAATGAGCTTGAACAACGACGTAGTGCAATAACGGTATGCCCGATGAACCTAAAACACAAATATTTCAGAACAACGACGTAGTGCAATAACGATATGCCCGATGATCCCGAAACTCAAATAATTCGAAACAACAATGTAGTGCAATAATGGTGCGCCCGATGAACCGAACTCCATAAAGGCCGTAGGTCGCTAGCCTATAAAAATGAGACGAAGCTCAATAGAACGGGGTATAGTCCCCCATGTGGACAAAGAGGCATCGCATATCGCTAGTCTAAATCATATAATGATCATCATTGATCAATGAGAAGTGTCAATTACACTAAGCTAGTAAATAAATGAGTTTAGCTTTATGTCCCATAACCACTAGCTTAACTTAAATATTTACGAACAAATTGTAGATTTCCACTCGAAAATTGTCACGAGAGTTCAATCGAACAAGTCCAAGAATTAACCGACGAAGTAAACGCTAGCGTTTTATACCATTTTTTTTGCTAAGCCGTTTAATTAGATTTCTTATACGAATGAGGTAAAGGTTTGTATATACTAATAAATTGAAAGACGGTTTTAAAAGCAAGCTTTGTATTAAAAATAACGTTGAAATCGTTTTTGCGAAAGAATTTGAGTATTTACTACTAGTATAGAAACCTTCGTATTTTAAAGTGACAAATCACAAAAATGATTGTAAAAATAATCAATCACCAAAAATTCACATACGACAATGTGAATTAAATCCATAAAAATCGATATCAAATCCATCAAATGGATATTCCAAAAATCCAAAGAAAGAAGTGATCAAAGTCGATAATAAGTGATAACAACTAACCGGATCGACAAAAATCGATTAAAATTGGAAACCCACTAAAAATAGCCAAAATAGGCAAAATGAACAATTTCATACGTCTAGGGGTTCATCCAGACGTCTGGATTTGGGTTCTGGAAATATTCCAGAAACTACTAGACGTTTGAACCCAAACCAGACGTCTGAAAACTAACCAGACGTCTGGTAGGTTTGGACCAGACGTCTGGTCCAAGCCTTTGCCGTTTTTTAATTTCCTCTTCCCACCATTCTTTCTAGGGCTTGAGACTATTAGGAAATTGGAAATGAAATGAATGAAGAGTAGAGGGGTGGAGTGGGAGTTGTTATGTAGGGGAGTTGTTATGTAGGGGAGTTGGGTTCGCTAAGTGGGCTGAAACCCAAACCCAAAGCCCCAAATGAAAATATCAAAATTATACTCAACTCCAAACATATCGATGTCTATACTCAAAAAAGTTGTAAACGCCATTTTGGACTCAATGGAAGTGGTCTCGAGTCCCAATTTGAATGTTTACAAAAAGTAACATTTCGGACTTTAATCTGATTAACGATGCTATATTTATATAAAACATTTAAATATATAATCGTGAAATATGAGGGTTGTTACACTATTCCTCCAATAGGGTTGGAAGATTTGAGAGTAGAGCCTTATTTGACTTTTGTTAGACAACCAGTTCGGGTTGTAGCGCGAGATGAGAAAAGATTGAGGAACAAGACAGTCAGATTGATGAAATTTCAGTGGAGCGACAACGAGAAGGACAGTGCTTGGGAGATAGAAGATAGGATTAGAGATACTTATCATGATCTGCTTTGAGGGCATGTCTATATTAGATTTATATAAATAGTTGCTAGTCGAGTTGGCTAGTATAGTTGTTAGGAGTTGTTACAGATGATTGCTATGTTTAGTATTTAGTCCTTACTGAATTTAAAGGATGAAATTCTTTAAGGATAGGAGCCTATAACATCCCTAATTTTTGATAACATTATTTAGGAGATTTAATTAGACAAATTAAATATAATAATGTAAAAATTAAAATGACAAGGAGATTGAGATTTTAATAAAACAATAAGAAGGTTGGGATTAACAAATTAAATGGGCTTAAAATGGCTTATGTGTAAATTAATTACACAAAGGCCTATTAGGGAATAGTTGCCTTCATTTCTATTACCCACCTATTTACGTATCCTTTCATTTTTCTCAGGTTCATTCTCATTTTCAACAAAATGCAAATTAAAACCGAAGAGAAGCCGGCCATTAAAAGGAAGAAAAGGGGAAAATTAAATCAAGCCAATGAATTAAAGCTCGGGGAATTAATCAACAACAAATCTCAATGTCCTTATCATATTCAAGGTGAATAATAATTTAAACCATCTCTATTTTGTTTTCTGATCATATGTTTTAGGATTTAAGATTAAATTCGTTTTTATGATGTTTTGGATGATGATATGTTTGGATCATAATATGTTTGATTTAAATCAAATTATTTAATTATGGATTTATACGGTTTTAGGGCAAAACCAATTGTAAATGATTTTCGAATGTCATGGAAAAATTATATGTTATGTAAAATATGATTTTGGAGATGGGTTTCAATTTTTGTAATTTTCCAAGCTATGGAAAATTTAATATGAATTTCAAAGGAAAATATGATGAAATTGGATTTAAAATTAATTTCGATTATTTCAGAAAGAATTTGGGTCTAAAATTTTAATATGTTAGATAACATGATGAAAGCGAAATTTAGCAATTTTTGGTGATTTTTCCTAAGTGATTTACTAAGAAAATTAAATTATTTTGGAAAGAAGGATTTAATTGCATATTTGGTTTTGCTTAATGAAAGGGCTAAATTGTTAAATTTCTTTGATTTAGATCTAGAAAGAAGCAGTAGATATTTTGTAAAAAATTTGAAAATTTTTAAGTCAACCAATTAAAGGGTTACAAATAGGCAGGTTAGTTATAAAGCATTTACTAAAATTAGCATTAATTTAGCTTTACCAAGAAAAAGTTAGTTCCGCCTCCTTTCGGAAGTGCTTTTCGACTCCAATGCCTCCACTTCGACTCAGTCTAAACCAACCTAGCCGAAACCTACCAAATCCAAAACCAATACACATGGTATCAATGAGATTGGTATGAAGTGGATTGGTGAAGGGCGGAAGGCAAGGTGTCAAAAGCATTGCTTTCGATAGAGTCGAAACCATTGATTATTTTTAAAAGATATGTGCCTGCTTAGTTTTTGAAGGGTTCTTTCAACCAAGTCGATACCCTATTGCTTTCGAACCTATTTTCGCCTTTCTTTGTGTAAAAATAGAGCTTTCGAATGTGACGCAGCGGATTAAACAAAAACAATATAGTTCGATGAATGTAGTAGTCGGTGGATTGGAAGATACTGAAATGCCCAAATTCGTTGATCCGAAGATGCCGAATTCTAGCTATCTATGACACGTTGATCGCGCACGATACCGTGAGGAGAGATCTTCAATTCTTCGAGCGTTGATCAAGCGCACTTGATTCCGCGAATCGGCTTCTACAATCGTTGAATCGAGCGCACTCGATTATCCGAAAGAGGAGATAGGAGATTACACTCAACTACCAATTTGAATGAAAGCACAGAGCTAACAAAAGAGAATTTTATTCAAAAATCAACAACCTATACAAATGGCACCACCAGCCTATTTATAGCATTTTACAACTCACACAAAAAAATAACAAAATTACATCAACTCCTAAGTCGGTTCCGACTTACGACCTACGACCTATCATAACTCGGTGACGACTTAAGACAAAACAGTTACAACATAGCGACATAACAACATTACCAGTACAACATAACGACCTAAAACAAACAGGCTACGACCTTAAAGAAGATGCGACCTACGACTTACAAAAATATAGCCTTATTACAACACTTAGGTCGTAGACGACCTAACTACTCACGACATAAGACCCACACGCCTTACGACTCAACAAACAACGGTAGAGATTAACTCGCAGAAGAATCAACGGCAACAAGCTTCAGCGACTTAAAAACATGCGGCATCCCAGATCAGCGACTTAAGGAAATCAATGGCAGAGATTAACTCGGTCTAAGATTCAACGGCATCCAGAGCTTTGCGACCTAAAAGATAAGCGGTTTCAGAAACTTCGCGACCTAAACCTTGCGACCTAAGTCCTCGCGACTTAACTCCCCAGATCACCCAGCGACTTATCTTAAGTCGTTCTTGTTTCCTGCGACTTATCATAGGTCGTGACTTGTTAGGTCGTAGCACCCTGTTAGCTCGTTCCAGCGACCTATTTCTTATCTCGTTAGGTCGTACACAAGTTAACTCGGTAAGTCGTTCCAGCGACCTATCTTCCAACTCGTTAGGTCGTACACGACCTAAAAACATGTTAGGTCGTTCCAGTTCCTCGTTAGCTCGCACATTCCCACTAGGTCGTTGCCGATCTTCACTAAGTCGTGGAAACGACTTAAGAGCTTTGTTAGGTCGACTGCGACCTAAAACTTGACCTTTCCACAATTCTTCACGAAATGTTAACTCGTTAATCTCCTCCTTAGGTCGTGAGCGACCTAAGACTTCTTTCCAGGCTACATCATCCTCCCTAGGTTGAGAAAAATTCGCCCTCGAATTTGCACCTTCTGCATCCACCACAACAAACTCATCCCCATGATATGGTAGGAGATGCTTAACATTGAATACGTCAGACGTATACACATCATCTGGCAGCTTCAATTTATAAGCATTTTCATTAATTCGTTTCACAACTTCCATAGGACCAATTTTTCTGGCTTTCAACTTGTTATAAGCGCCTACTGGAAAACGATCCTTTGTTAACACTGCATAAACCAAATCACCTTCTTGAAATTCAACACTCCTTCGCTTCAGATCTGCAGAACGCTTATACTTCTCATTTGCTTTCTCCAATCGTTCCTGAACGATTTTGTGCCATTCTGCCAATCCTTCAACAAAATCAGCAGCTTTCTTAACTGTCTTCTTTGATTGTGGCACTACCGTTAAATCCAACGGACCCTTCGGTAAACTTGAATATACTATCTGAAATGGACTGAACCCTGTGCTACGATTTACCGCATGATTATGAGCAAATTCTGCCTGGCATAACTTCACATCCCAACTCTTCAGATTATCTTGTACAAGACACCTCAGCAAATTCCCTAATGATCTGTTCACAACCTCGGTATGTCCATCCGTTTGCGGATGATAAGCACTACTAAACTTCAGCTTCGTTCCCACCATTTTCCACAAACTCAACCAAAAGTGACTCAGAAATCGAGTATCTCTATCCGACACAATAGATTCTGGCAATCCATGAAGTCGATAGATCTCCTTGAAAAACAATTGAGCAACATGAACAGCATCCGCCGTCTTCTTACAAGCAATAAAATGTGCCATCTTCGAAAATCGATCCACTACCACATAAATGGAATCGTTTCCCCGCTGTGTCCTTGGCAACCCCAACACAAAATCCATACTTACATCAATCCATGGTTTAGTTGGTACTGGTAACAGCATATATAAACCAGCATTAGTCGCAGTTCCTTTCGAAACCTGACAGATATGACATCGTTCCACAAACCTCTCCACTTCTTTCCTCATCGATGGCCAAAAGTAAGATTGTGAAGTCAACTGTAATGTACGGTCTCTCCCAACATGCCCTTCTTCATGTAGCTCTTTTACAATCTTCATTCTCAAACTACAATCAGGAATGCATAATCGATTTCCTTGGAACAGAAAACCGTCTACCATCATGAACTCATCCGTCTTCCCATCCTTGACTTTATCAACAAACTTTGCAAAGTAAGGATCATCGACAAATAATTCTGGCAACATTTCAAACCCCATCACTTCAACCTTCATTGTTGTTAGCAAATGATTCCTTCTACTCAAAGCATCAGCCACACGATTCGTCACTCCCGACTTGTGTTTAACAACAAAAGTAAACTGTTGCAGATATGCAATCCACGATGCATGTGTTGCTGAAATCTTGTCTTGCCCTTGCAAATGTTTTAATGCTT
This sequence comes from Allium fistulosum, assembly GCA_030737815.1. Taxonomy (NCBI): domain Eukaryota; kingdom Viridiplantae; phylum Streptophyta; class Magnoliopsida; order Asparagales; family Amaryllidaceae; genus Allium; species Allium fistulosum. The sequence continues at coordinate 1,081,306,585 of CM060903.1, forward strand.
CATGATCAATGTAAAGAACAAACTCTTTCTGAAATAGATAGTGTCTCCAGTGTTTAATAGATTGCACAACAGCATAAAATTCCACATCATATGTACTGTATCTCATCTTTTCTCCTGATAACTTCTCGCTAAAGTATGCAATAGGACGCCCCCTCTGACTCAACACTCCTCCAATCCCAACCTTGGATGCATCAGTATGTAGTTCAAACACTAGCTGAAAATCTGGTAATATTAGAATTGGTGCAGACGTCAAGAGTTCCTTGATCCGATCAAAAGCAACTACGGCTTCCTTCGTCCATGCAAACTGTTTATCCTTCATACAATCAGTCACAGGTGCCATCACACTACTAAAGTGTGGAATAAACCTTCGATAAAATGAAGCCAACCCGTGAAAACTACGAACTTCCGTTATCGTCTTGGGCTGCGACCAATCCCTAATCGCCTCAACTTTACTTTGGTCAACCTGTATTCCTTTTTCCGACACAACATACCCCAGAAATAAAACACTATGCGTCATGAACACGCATTTCTTCGTTGCAGCATAAAATTGTTCTTGTCGCAGTACCATCAGCACTTCTCTCAAATGATTCAAATGTTCCTCTGGACTTCCACTATATATCAGAATATCATCGAAATACACCACCACAAACTTCCCAATGAATGGTCTAAAAATCTGATTCATCACCCGCATAAATGTACTTGGTGCATTTGATAAGCCAAATGGCATTACCAACCATTCGTATAGACCCTCCCTGGTTTTAAAAGCAGTCTTCCACTCATCACCTGGTCTGATACGAATTTGATGATATCCGCTCTTCAAATCAATCTTCGAAAAGATAGTAGCCCCGCTCAACTGATCCAACAAATCATCAAGCCTCGGCATTGGAAATCTATATCTCACAGTAATCTTATTCAATGCTCGACTGTCAGTGCACATTCTCCACGTCCCATCCTTCTTGGGTACCAATAAAGCTGGTACAGCACAAGGACTGAGACTCTCCTGCACATGCCCCTGTTCAAGCAATTCTTCTACCTGCCTCCGCAACTCTTCATGTTCCTTCGGACTCATTCGATAATGTGGTCTGTGTGGCAACACAGCCCCTGGAACAAGATCTATCTGATGTTGTATATCCCTCAACGGTGGCAACTCCGTTGGTAACTCCTCTGGAAATACATCGTCAAATTCTTTCAAAACTGGCTTCGCTTCTTTCGGAATTTCAACCTCCTCACTGCTCTCTCGCCCAATCAACAAAAACACTTCAGGCTCCTCCTCTACTTCCTTCACAAACTCCTTCAAAGATAACAAAGTTTTGAGCTCTTCAATCTCCTCCAACTTGTTTTCCTCCTGTTGTCGCTTCTTTGGAACTAGAGTAATCTTTGTGCCTTCAAACATGAAACTGTAACTGTTGGTACGCCCATCATGTTGCACCGCCCTATCATACTGCCACGGTCTCCCCAGCAACAAATGACAAACGTCCATATCTACCACATCGCACCAGATTTCGTCTTTATACTTCTTCCCAATTGAAAACTTCACACAAGCCCTTCGTCCAACCTTCACCTCCCCACCTTTCCTCAACCAAGCTAGCTTGTATGGTTTCAGATGTTTCTCAGTCTTCAATGCCAATTTCCTCACAGCTTCTGACGAAATTATATTATCACAGCTTCCAGCATCAATAACAAATTTGCAAACCTTCCCTAGAATGGTACATGTTGACTGAAAAATATTGCTCCTTAACCAACTACAATCCTCCTCTTGCTTTGGTGTTAAACAGGACCTCTTCATCATTAGATTATAACCTTCGTCTCCCGACACTTCTTCTTCCTCCTCATCAGGTGGTGAATTGGAACATTCAGCTTCTTCATCCTCATCCTCAACCTCTGCTATCATAGCTCTCTTCTTCGGCTTTGGACATTCGCTACTTTTGTGACCAAATTCCTGACAATTGTAACATTTGAAACCGTTGGTAACCTTTGTCTTCTCAGCCTCCTTCACTACTGGTCTACTGATAGGTTTAGAAACATTAGAACTCCCACCAACACCCTTCGCTTGATTGTTAGAATTAGTAAACACACCACTTCCTCGTCGTCCCTGTTTCTCCGAAGCCAACGCTTTCTGATGTGCTTCCGCTACAGATCTGGGATCAAACATGTTAACCATATCCTGAATCTACATTCGCAATCCCCCAATGAATCTAGATGTCAATTGTTCTTCTGTCTCCATAATATCATTCCTTGCTATCAGTTGATAAAATTCGTCAGCATAGTCGTTCTCAGATTTCGTCCCTTGTCTCAAGTTTTGCAATCTATGATACATAAGCGACTGATAGTTATAAGGTAAGAATGTGGCTTTCATCATTTTCCTCATCTTTTCCCATGATTCAACCTTTCACTTCCCCATCCGCTCACGTGTAAGTTTGGTTTGCTGCCACCATGCCAAAGCTCTACCCCTCAACCTCGTAGCAACCAACTTCACCCTACGATGTTCTGGAACTTCTTTGAAGTCAAAAATCTCTTCAACATTAGCCACCCAATCTAGAAACTCCTCCGCTTGCATACCACCTTTGAACTCAGGAATTTCAGTCTTCATCCCCGACTCCCACTTGTGATCATACTCAAAGTGATTTCTTGCTTGTCCTCGTCCTTGTCCTCGAACACTACCACCATCATACTCCTCTTCAACATCAGATGTATATCGTTGTCTATCTCGTCCACCCACATCTCTACTACCTTCACGCCTACCACCATCATCCCTTCTATCTACATTCCTCCGTTCACGATCATTCACGTTCCTCCCACGCCTTTGATCATCATCAACACTTCTTTCTCGATTGGAATGTGGCGAGACTCTACTTCCCCCATGGTTAGATTCAGGTGAAACCCGTCTCCGATTTTGATTCATCTCTAACATCATCTTCTCTAACCGACCAATCCCTTCGTTAAGCTTTTCACTAAAGTTTTCATTGATTCTTTGCTCCATCTCGTCAGCTTCTTCTCTTCGATACAAAGCTTCAACGTTTTGGTGACGATTAGCTCTCCTTGGCGGCATACTTGAAACTTTACAAACTCTTCAAATTCAAACACAATTCGAACTTTGATCCAAATGAAATGGATCGAAAACTCCACACTTGTTGCAAATCGCGATGAACACGATGAACACAACTTCTCCAAATGATAAGATCTGATCTCTAAACTTCAATACAAAGTCGAACAACTTCAACTTGCTCTCGGCCGTGATAAACAAAAACTCCAAAATGATTAGGCTCCAAGTCTCGATCTAGCTATGATTGGCTAGAACAAGCTCTGATACCTAAACTGACGCAGCGGATTAAACAAAAACAATATAGTTCGATGAATGTAGTAGTCGGTGGATTGGAAGATACTGAAATGCCCAAATTCGTTGATCCGAAGATGCCGAATTCTAGCTATCTCTGACACGTTGATCGCGCACGATACCGTGAGGAGAGATCTTCAATTCTTCGAGCGTTGATCAAGCGCACTTGATTCGGCAAATCGGCTTCTACAATCGTTGAATCGAGCGCACTCGATTATCCGAAAGAGGAGATAGGAGATTACACTCAACTACCAATTTGAATGAAAGCACAAAGCTAACAAAAGAGAATTTTATTCAAAAATCAACAACCTATACAAATGGCACTACCGGCCTATTTATAGCATTTTACAACTCACACAAAAAAATAACAAAATTACATCAACTCCTAAGTCGGTTCCGACTTACGACCTACGACCTATCATAACTCGGTGACGACTTAAGACAAAACATTTACAACATAGCGACATAACAACATTACCAGTACAACACAACGACCTAAAACAAACAGGCTACGACCTTAAAGAAGATGCGACCTACGACTTACAAAAATATAGCCTTATTACAACACTTAGGTCGTAGACGACCTAACTACTCACGACATAAGACCCACACGCCTTACGACTCAACAAACAACGGTAGAGATTAACTCGCAGAAGAATCAACGACAACAAGCTTCAGCGACTTAAAAACATGCGGCATCCCAGATCAGCGACTTAAGGAAATCAATGGCAGAGATTAACTCGGTCTAAGAGTCAACGGCATCCAGAGCTTTGCGACCTAAAAGATAAGCAGTTTTAGAAACTTCGCGACCTAAACCTTGCGACCTAAGTCCTCGCGACTTAACTCCCCAGATCACCCAGCGACTTATCTTAAGTCGTTCCTGTTTCCTGCGACTTATCATAGGTCGTGACTTGTTAGGTCGTAGCACCCTGTTAGCTCGTTCCAGCGACCTATTTCTTACTCGTTAGGTCGTACACAAGTTAACTCGGTAAGTCGTTCCAGCGACCTATCTTCCAACTCGTTAGGTCGTACACGACCTAAAAACATGTTAGGTCGTTCCAGTTCCTCGTTAGCTCGCACATTCCCACTAGGTCGTTGCCGATCTTCACTAAGTCATGGAAACGACTTAAGAGCTTTGTTAGGTCGGCTGCGACCTAAAACTTGACCTTTCCACAATTCTTCACGAAATGTTAACTCGTTAATCTCCTCCTTAGGTCGTGAGCGACCTAAGACTTCTTTCCAGGCTACATCAGAATGAGACCCTTTGTTTGTAAAAGAATGCTTTCGAAAATGATGGTTCCGACCTAGTTGAAACCTTGCTGCTCTTCTTTGCCTTCCAAGTGTATTGAAGTCATTAATGCTTTCGAAGGGTGGCCTTTTTTTAAATTTATATTAAGTCACTTTCAAAATTCTATCGAAAGGGTTCAGGGGTTTCGAAGGCAATGACGCCGAAAGGGGGTTTTGATGCTATCCTTCAAAGTTTTACTCATGGGTTTTGAGCTGTCGAATGGATGGTTCCAAAACCATTAAATTTTCCCCAAACAATTTTATTAAACGTTTCAAAAGAGATACTTTCATATGTATTCACTTGACCCAAAGGATGTTTTCAAAGCAAAACAAAATTGTTTCAAAAGAGTTACCTTCATTGGTTTCAAAGCTATGTTTCTAAGGATTTTTAAGTAATGCTTTAATACTTCCAGAAGAGTATATTTAGGTTTCGAAATAGATGATTTAAAGAGCTTCAAAAGGGATATACATAGTGTTTTGAAAAGAAGTTTTCCATGCTTTAGAAAGAGGTTATCTAGGGGTTTTGAAAGTAATGTTTTAAGGTTTCAAAAAAATTAACCCAATCTCATTTTGATGGAAAAACCATGGCGTAAATAAAGAATTTTGAAATGGAGTTTTTGAAGAAGTTTTCCTTGGTAACAGGCTAAAGTGCTTAACCAAGTTTTATATAAAATGATTTCAAGGGTATTAAACCACTGATATTGGTACTATTATGTTGTTATGATTCCTTCTTCATATATTTATTCACATAGTAATGAACCCATAATGGTACTTTGGGGAAGGGTAGAATAACCAACTAGGTTGATCTAGTACTGAATATAAATTAGGGATGCTAAAATATTAATTAAAGATATTGGCCGGGGCTAATAGGTTCATAGTAAGCACATGAAAACTATGTATAAACAAAGATGTTAGGAAGACAAGTTCATAGAAGCCCATGAAAAATATGATTTGATATTGGTAGGGGCCAATAGGTTTGTAGTGAATCCATGAAAACTATATCTAGATTAAGATATTGATAGAAGTCAATAGGTTCCTTGTCAACCCATGAAAACTAGGATGAGAGGAAAGATATTGGAGTTACCAATAGGTTCAGGGAGGACCCACGAAACAGTAAAGATGTTTGCAGGGGCCATTAGGTTCTTAGTTATCCCATGAAAACTATGAAATCGTACAGGGTATCCATAAACATTAAACCGGTTATTAGTAAGCCCATGAAAACTAATAAGTTAATAGTGACCCTAGAAACTATAAATAAGACAGATAGTTAGAATGAATAGGGATGGATAATCAAGAATTAATTTACTTGTTTGCATATCATCATATTGTTTTGAAATTTTCTAACCATTGTGGATGCAGGAGCACGGTATATGATTTTATAAAGTTTTTAGGATACTAGTGAACGAAAAACCCGTTCCGCTAAGCAACGTGGTCTCACTAGATATCTAAATGGTTTAAGGTGGTAGATTATTATTCATACCAGGCTTTATGTCTGACTCGAGGTTTTTGTTTTCCCTTTAAACTTGGGGTGCTCTATTGATTTTGTGTAGTTTGAGGTTTAATGTTTTTAGGTTTTCTTTTAGACTAATAAAGCTTTCAGAGACGTGCATAAGGCATGCTAGTTAGCTGTGTGTTTGGTTGTAATGATAAAGTAGTTTACTTTCCTATATTAGACTAATCATCCAAGGGACCATCTTCATATGTCGCTTTTGGCGTATGTTGTATTTATATTTTATCTGAACATGGTTTGCGTATTGGGATTATGTAATGAACATGAAATGTTTTGAAATGGAATGTAGAATGTGTTTTGATGTCTTAAAATTTTTTCTTATTCATGTGTTTCTCTGTATCAATGTATCTAACATTACCGTATTTGATCGCCGAGGATTAATAACAATGGATGACGGCAACATCCATAGCCTATAGTTTTGGGCCTCCAAGTAGGTGATGTTATAGACATGTCAACAAGTAGATCCAAGTGGTTAATCTTTAATTTAGATATAATTTTTCTATATTAATCCTTAAAAGATTTTAGCCATTAAAATATATAAAAGTTCAAAAAAATAAATCTATAACTAACTCAAATTAAATACATGTATTTTAATGTATATGCATATATAAAAGCCTATAAGTATAGTAAAATGACTGCAAATGCACGTGCGCGCATGCACACACACATATAATTCTTTTTAGCCACCCTTATTTAAATATATGTATATATATGCATGTATATGTTATATTAACATATGTATTATAATAATAAACATGTGTTTATTAACAATGTCTGATATTAAAAAAGACTAAACTTATTTTACTATCGACCTAAAAAAGTCCGCTTTTGATTTTAAACATAAATATGTAACATTTATAATTTTTAAACTTAAAAAATTGAATTTCAAAATTGTAACATCTTTGTTCGAAGTTAAATCAAAATAAACATATTAAAATGAATTTGGGAATTTAATTGGATATTTAAATTGAAAATTCAAATATTTGAATATAAAATTTTGATTTGAGATTTAAACTAACAAACGCCTCGTACAAAAGCTATTTATAGAAGCCAAATATTTATAGAAGCCAGCAGTTTCTTATACAAATGAAAACTACGAGTGGATATTTGTTTTATAAAGGTGAATTATATATATATATATCAGTGTGTGTAAATGTATGTATATGATAAAAATGTGGAATGAAAAATTAAATTAAATTAATATAGCATTTGTTTGATATTATGGATGTATGATGATTTGTATTGATGTTAATGGTTGTTGAATTAGATGTATATACGAATTTTGAAAATAAATATTTTTTGTTTAAACAAGCATATGATTTAATGAAAATATTAATTTGATTTTTCCAAGTGAATTTAAAATGCTTTATTAGTTTATTTTGGGGTTAATTTGTCCATTGAGTGTTTTAAGAATTCAGATCGATGCATCTGACCAACGTTATTGATAGGAATTCCAAAACACTAGGATGAGACTTTTGGATACAATATTCTGAAAATAATTTTGAAAATTTTATTTTGAGTGATGTTTGATTTTAAAAAAGGGGGAATATTTTTAAAGAATATTTTGAAAAAGACAAGTTATTATTCTGGGTGGTATATTTTAAGATAAGGTAAATGTTAATTTAAGGAAATTGAAATTTTGTAAAATAAATATAGATAGTGACTTTGGGAGAAGATGTTTTGAAGATAGAGTAACATTTTAAAGAAGTAAATTCAATGTAAAAAGAATTAAAGATTTAAGTTTGGTATTATGATGAATTCCTGACTTGATGAACTTTATTACTATTTTTTATTCTGGGAAGAGAATTTCAAAGTTGTTAAATTTATTATGGGGTTTATATAGATTTTGAAGTGAATAAATGATTTTAATATTGATTTTGAAATTTTATATTTGAGTATTGAAAATGGTTTTTAGTTGAAATCATACTTGAAAAAAAGGGAGAAGTTTAGTAAGAATTGTTTTCTATTAATGCTAAATGGAATTCTACTTTTGAGATTTTAAAGTTTAAACTTGAAATTTGTTATTAAGTTTTAATAAAAGATTTTAAATATTTGAGATTTTAATGCTAAAGTAGAGTTTTAGAGAGGGCTCGGAGTGGGAGAATCGAGGGAAATGATGTAGATTTATGCCTTGGGTGTTTGAAATAGTTAGGATCCATTGATTTTATTTTATTTTATTTTTTCAGAAAGAATAAGAGTGTACAATGGGTTGATTTCGAAATAGAATGGATATATATAGCAATTTTAAGTTTCGAATTAAGGTGGAAAATTTGAGATCAGAAAAAAACTACATATGTCGACATACATATCATGGATATGTCGACATATGTAGTATAATTTTGTTGATTTGTTTTTCTTTTGAATTTTTTTATTTTACAGTTATTATATTTATATTTCTAAGAAGGAACATATTCATAACTCTCTTCTTAGCTTTATAAATGATGTTTGATTTAACGATTTTGTTAATATATTAGCTACTTGATTTTCAGTATTTATAAATTCGAGTGATATCATTTCTTTATTTATATTATCTCTTAAAAAGTGATGTTGTATATCTATATGTTTAGTTCTTGCATGATGAGTTAGAGTTTTAGATAAATTAACTACACTAGTATTATCACTGTATATTGGTGATTTAGTAAAATTTAAACCAAAATATTTTATGTTTATTGCATATAAATAAACTGAGAAGAGGCTAATGCTACAAAAATATATTATGCTTCTGTTGTGGACAGAGATGCAGAATTTTGCTTTTTACAAAACCAGGAAACTAGAGAGTGTCCTAAAAATGACAAATTCCACTTATACTTCTTCGGCCTAATTTGCAACCAACATAATTAGCATCGCTATATGAAATTAAATCAAACGAATCTTCTTTTGGATAAAAAAAAGTCCGTAGTTTAATGTGTTATTTATGTATCTTAATATTCGTTTTACATATTTTTGTGTTGTCTTAGGTTGAGATTGATATCTTGCATAGAGACATGTGCTATGCATTATATCGGGTCTACTAGCAGTTAGATAGAGTAGTAAACCAATCATACGTCTATACAATTTTTGATCTATATCTTTTGAATTTTATTATTTATTTAATTTTTCATTTGTTTCCATGCGAGTTAGCATACCACTTGTATTTGACATACTAAATTTCTTAACTAAATCTTTAGCATATTTTTCTTGACTTATGAAAAAACCATTACTTAGTTATTTTGTTTGTAATCCTAAAAGGTAATTTAGTTCTCCCATATGACTCATTCAAATTTCTTAGTCATTATATCTGAAAATTCATTGTTTAACTATTCATTAGTTGAACCAAAAACAATATTGTCTACATATATTTGTATTAGTTGAATATCATTGTTATTTATTTTAATAAATAGAGTACCATCTACATTATCAATTTCAAAATTAGATTATAATAAGTAGGATTTAAGTCTATTATATCATACTCTAAGAGCTTGTTTTAAACCATATAAAGCCTTCTTACACATGATTAGGCAGCTTTTCATCTAAAAAGTGAGGGTTGTTCTATATAGATCACATCTTCTTTAATAAAACCATTTAAAAATGCATTTTTAATATCCATTTGAAATAATTAAAAGTTATTATGATTTGCAAAAGTGAGTAAGATTCTTATTACTTCTAATCTGGCTATGGGTGCAATGTTTTTATCAAAGTATATACCTTCTTATTGACAATAACCATGATCGAGCAAACGTGCTTTATTCTTTACAACTTTCCTTGTTCGCTCATTTTATTTCTCAGTTTCTATTATAGATTTATCCTCATGTCTTAAGACTAATTCTCGAATATCATTTCTTGTGAGTTGGTTCAATTCCACTTACATAACATGAATCCATGTATCATCTGTTGATACTTCCTTTGGATTTTTAGGTTCAATAGTTGAAATAAAAGTGGCATTACTCATTTCGTTTAATTAATTCCTTGTTTTAAAAATAGATTCTATATTCCCTAGAATATTTTCTATAGGAAGATCTTTTAATTATTTTATTCTCTTATTTAGATGTAAATTTTCGGAATTATTATTATTTTCATCATTAGTGATTTCATTATTAGTAATTTGATTTGTTTTATCAATAATTTCTTCTTCATTGACAATGGTATTTTTAATTGTAAAATTTTCATTAAATGAAACATGTAATGTCTCTTCAATAGTATTAGTTCTAGTATTAAAAAACTCTATAAGTTCTATTTCTGTTTAAATATCCAATGAAAATACCTTTATCTCATTTAGTATCAAATTTATCTAATTTTTTAATAGTATTTAATATAAAACATTTACTACCAAGTATGATATTTTATGCTTTTTATTATATTGTAATTCGTATATTGTCTTTTTAGTCAAAGGTCTTATTAAAATTCTATTTAATATATAACATGTTGTAGCAACTGCTTCAGCCCAAAAGTTTTTAGGTAAATTACTATCATTTAACTAGTTCTAGCACACTCTTGAATCGTTCTATTTTTACATTCGACTACTCTATTTTATTGAGGTGTTCTTGGAAATGAAAAATTATAGGTAATGCATTTCTTATTACAATTTTTTTTAATTTTTCACTGTCGAATTCTCCACCACGATCACTTCAAATTGTTTTGATTTTAATAGACGTTTGATTTTGAATTCTTTTAACAAAGATTTTAAACATTTTAAAATCATCACTTTTAAATTTTAGGAAAATCATCTACTTAAATCTAGAAAAATCATCTACAATTACAAACACATACCTATTATGATTTATAGATTGTATTTGCGAATGACCGAAATGATCTAAATAAAGAAGTTCTAGGGGTTGAGATGTAGAAATTATATCTTTTGATTTGAAGGAACTTTTTCTAAGATTTTCTAATTGTCATGCATCCCAAAGATTGTTAACATTAAAATTTATTTTAGGAAGACCTCTAACTAAATCATTTTGATAGTTTTAGATAGGTGATTGAAGTACAAATGATTAAATCTATTGTGCCAAATCCAAGGATCGCTTGATTCAACCAGAAGACAAATTATCATTTGACACTTTCATAATTAATATATAGATTTTTCTTTTTCTAATGCCTTCAAAGACAATGTTTGATTCATTATCTTCAACGTGACACTTATATTTTTCAAATGTAGTTTTGAAGCCATTATCACACAATTGATTAATACTAAGCAGATTATGTTTTAAATTCCTAACTAACAAAACATTAGAAATAGTAGGAGGTTTAGAATTACTGACATTGTCAATGCCAATCACATATCCTTTAGAGTTGTCTCCAAAATTGTTCGGTCCATAATCTTTGTAAACATATCTTTAATGATTTCCAAATTTCCAATCATGTGCCTTGAGCATCTACTATCCAATATCCGTTAATCCTTTTTGATTTATAAAGTTTGGTTATCAAAGGTCTATTCATCAAAAGCAATGTAACATATCCGTTCCTGCAATTTATACCTTTTCAAAAGATCAAGTGACTTTTCATAATGAATGGATGCAAATTTATGAAACAACATCATGTTGATTTTGGAAAATTGCTTTTCTAAAATAGTGTTAAAAATATTATCAATAACTTTTACCATTAAGAATTTTCAAAAATCAAATTATGGAATTTTGAAAACCAAAGCTTTTATACCAAATGTCAATTTGCGAAAGATGGATCTTAAGACTAATTTAACACTAGAGGGGGTGAATAGTGTTTCCTGATTTTTGTGAATTTTTTTAAATTCTTTTAAGATTATAATTAACAATGTAGAATCAACAATCATAGATGCAAACACAGACATATATAAATGTAGTAAAAGTAAATGAAATGAGTTGGAGAGACCATATCGGGAATTTTTATACTGGTTCGAAGTTACCCTACATCCAGTCCCGTATAATTTCTTATACATATTTCTATTCAAATATCAAAGTCAATAAAATCTTGATTTTAGGGTTATGAGACACACCCTCCAGATTTTCCAAGCTCTGGATACACACTGGATTCGTACAGGACACTAGTACACCACTTGGATTTTCTGGACACCAAGTATGCCCACTTGATTCGAACGGGACAAAGCACAACCACTTGTATTTTAGGGGCTTCAAGCACACTACAAAGTATAAGAGTATGATTTGATAGATTTTACAGACTCAAGTTCTTAATCTTGAGTACAAATGATCCTATAACCTCTTGAATAACATTTTGATCATGATTTGAGTCAAAGAGATGATAGAGATCAGAGAGTAACCAATAGAAAATCAAATCAACGGAGCTTGGATTTGATTTTGATTGAATTTGAAAATAATTTGAGTATAATTTCTTTTAGAAAACAAGAGAGTATAGAGAAACAACAGTCATATCCATTCGCAAAGAGATACAATGAAAAAACACTTCTATTTGAATTTTTGAAATCAACAACCATATGTCAAAATATGAAGTTAGAGTATGTCGGCATACTCATTGAAAATTTGAAAAAATCTTTTCAAAATTTGTTTTGAATATATTAAGTTTTGTAAAATATTTTAATACATTGTAAAATCGTTTAAATATAGTTTATATATATTTTAACCATAAAACTTAAGAAAACTTTATAAAATTGTTTTGATATATTTTTAATATATAAAGGATTTAAATATTAATTTCTTTTGAAAATAATAAATATGAAGTACAAGTGGATATACATTTTAAAACAAAGTCATAATAAATGTTATAGTATACTTATAAGAATTTACAAAGCGTAACTAAAACTATAACAAAGTATAATAGATTTAAAAGTATATTAAGATATAAAATACTTACAAACTTAATTACTTAATATATAATTATAAGATCAAAAAGTAAGAGATCATTTCATAGTCATTTTGAATATAGGAATTCTTTCAAAATCATTTTTGAAATTTATAATATTTAAAATCAGAAAATAGATTTTAAAACCTTTAAGAAAAATGAGAGGAGAGATCAAAGAACTGCTACCAGGGTTTTAACAAAATAATCTTTGACTCTATAACTTATTTTGATATCTTGAATCTTCAATACTCATGAGTCTTCAATCTCTAACTCTTTAATCTCTATATTAGCCTCTTGAATCTTCTCTTGATACTGTATAGTCTTTTTAAGCAACACCTGTCTAATATCTTGCACTATATAATATATATGACTTGATAAAAACATTAGTATCTATATTTTATCAATATAATTTTTGTTGTCGTAAAAACCAATGCTTAAGGAACTAATAGCATGGTCCATTTCGTTCAACCTGGAAGAGAAGCTGTTAAATTTTGGATATTGAATGAAACAATTGTAGATACAGTTCTGTGAAGACCGACTTTCAATCTTGTATGTATTGGGGATGTTGTTGGCTTTATAGTAGCATGGCCAGCTGTAGAAGATGTAACCGAATCAAGCTCTAGCAAGTATAAATTATTTCTTTTATGGATACAAATGTTAACAAGATATTTTATCAACACTCCGATGTTGAGTTAAAGGACAAGGTTAGTCCGTTTTGGTTTCCTTTAGGTAAGTTAAGGAGAATAGAATGTGCATGTTCTCTTTGGTTACCCTTTCGAATAGGTTGTTGTAGTGAAAACTTGTTTAGATCAACCCTTCGACCCAGTCGAAAGGATCAATTTCTTTACTTATCAGCCTTGCGAGCTTGCTAAAATGGTATGGAAGATCAACCCTTCGATCCAATCAAAAGAATTAATTTCTTTACTTATTAGCCTTTCGAGCTTGCTGACATGGTATAATTATCCCTTCGAAAGCATTCCTTTGAAAGTGATTGCAGAACATAGAAGGATATCTAAGCATCCGAGATTAAGATTTGATTTGGTGGGTTTCGAACCTGTCGAAGGCTAAGTTGTTTAGTGGTTAAGGCTTCGGTCAGGAATCTGGGATTGAGGTTTCGACCCTGTCGAAAGCTGTAGTCTTAAGTATCTTGGGTTTGGATTGGGAATCTAAGGTTAAAGTGAATTGGTATAAGGTTTGGACCTTGCCGAAAGCAGAAGTCTTATAAAAGGTGACTTGGAGTCTATAACTGGTATTACTTGAAAATGTAACGGCTTCGACCTAGACGGAAAGGACCTTTCGATTCGGTCGACACCTGTAACACTAGGTTAGACCAGATAAAAGCTTATGAAACAATTAAGTAATTAAGAATATCGAAGACTTCCCTTTCTCAGCTCAAAGAAGATTTTATTGCTCAATTTCTCCAATTCAATTTAAAAATTAGGGCTTAAAGCTTTTAGGATCAATAAAATACAAGTATAGAATGATTCAATTCAGATCCCCAAAACCAGACCCCTTGGGTCTTATAGATGTGGGTCATCACTTTCGACCCCAATGCTTTCGACCTAGTCGGAAGGTGGCTGCTGTATTGTCTTTAGAATGCTTCCGCCCTTGTCGAAAGGGATGGTTGCACCTTTCTTCTCTTTGTTTCTTTGTTGGAGCTTTCGAATTTATCAATAGGCATTATCTAGTGGCTTCGAAGGTGTTGCAATATAGATGGTTTCGACTTTGTTAGTTGCTTCTGAACGTTTGCCTGTGACTTGGTGCGGAACCTCCCTGGATAACAATGGCTTCAACTGGTTCGAAAGGCTTAGTTTGGCAATCAAAAGGGTTATTTCGGTTAATTCAGGCTTCTGAGTGGTTTGAGTGAAGGCGAAACCTTTGGTTTCAAAAGGTTTGGAGCGTATATGAAGAGTTATCATTCCTTGTCTTTGAAAGGTGTTGCTTTAACTTATTCGAAAGGTCTTTATGCGTATGGAATCATCTGTTTTGAAAGGTGGACACCGAAGCGGAAGGGAGCTTTCGACCCCTTAGAAAAGTTATAATACTTTTGAACCTTTGTCGTTGCATCCCTTCGACCCCTTCCAAAGGTCTTGCTAGAGCTTCTTCCTCTTGTTTTTCTTTGTCTTCCGTTCAAAGCGGTTTCGACAAGTTCGAAAGCAATTTTGGTAGTAACATTTGCCTCCCCTTGCGAAGGGATGCTCTTGACTTTTTCGAGGCAATCATGTTGAAACCCAGAATCTTCCTACCTTTTGGTATTCCCACGTGAATTTGGACCATTCATTTAAATCTGATCTAACAGTCTGCCTTCTCTGCTGACTTTTCTTATAAATCATGATTTCCACTTCATCTCTTTCATTCACCTATAATCAAATTATCTTCGAGCAAAAATCACAGTTCTCAAATCCTCAAATAATTTTATCTACAACAACCAAAGATTCAGATCTTAAATAAGTTTTATTCATTTCGCTTTTTGAAATTTCTTTCTCTCTTTTTATTTCATGATGGATTTCAACTTCTCAAATCTCACAATCGGGATTTTGAATTTTGGTTTTGATTTACAAAAAATTGTTTGAGCTTTAATTTAACTGAAGGTATTCTTTGATTTTATTTCACGGTTCAAATCGATTTATTTCTTTCTGTTAATTTTTACTTTGATTTTTCTTCGATTTCAGATTATATCGTTATTGTTGTTTCTAGAAAATTTGGATTTTTATCTCAAAGATTTCGAAACTTAAATAGTTAATTCATGCTTAAATTTGCTGGTTTAATTGTTTTTAAGAGTTTCTGGGTTGAAATCGGGTTTGGGAAAGAAAGAATTTCATGTTTTCTTCGCTTGGAAGCTTTGAATTGTAAGAATTAAAAATTGGCGCCATAAGTTTACCTTTTTACCTCTTCAAAAAGGATTAATGCGGAAACTTTTATTTTTCTTTTTTAGCCACATTCGATGGGGTCGAATGGGAATATAGCGCTAATTTGGTCTACCTCGTCGAATGTTATATAGTAAAGTAGCATGCAGCCAATCTTCTCGAAAGCAATTTTGTGCATTTGCGTATTTAAATACCTTTCGAAGAGGTTGGCTATAATTCACTCTTTTAAAGACATAAACTTCATCTCATGGGTTTCGCCACCTTCAGTACACACCTATTCCTAGTTTGTTTAAGTTAGAATATGTTTTTTAAATGGGACTGAAGAGAATATACTTTATAAACTGGGTCGAAGAAAACATACTTTGTAAAATTCATGAATCAAGCCAAATGTTTCGACCTAGTCGAAACCTTTTGTATTGATTGAAATTTTGTTTTTATCATGCTTATGAAACCATGATGCCCTTTCGATTTTGTCGAAGCCTCTTATTCGCAATGAGTCGAAACCTCCAATAAACCTCTGGGGACTTAATCATTATCTTTTTCCAATGTCGTCGAAACACCCCAAGTTCTTTTATTATTTTTTATCAATATGACTTTAACTTTAAACCTTCCAACTCAATTGGTATATAGGGTTTCGACAGCATTCGTATTCCCTAATAAAAACTTAGGATTGTAGGTTTCGGTAGTGTCAAAAGGTCTTTTGTTTATTGTATATAGGTAGTGTCTACTTTGTTCGAATTTTTAAGTTGGTTTTACTATTTCCTTCTAATAACATAGTTCCTATTTAGCTTTCGGCATTGTTGATGAGTGCCGATTGGATATATACTTCAGCCCTCCTTTTCGATCTTATCGAAAGCTCAGTAAATCTTTAAATCTAGGCTTTCGACATTGTTAGAGGTGTTTTAAGTATTAAATTTTTCATTTCCTTTCAACTGTATCGAAGGCTCAATATATCTTATTTTTAAATTTAATATTTTTTCAAGAATTTAGAGTTTCATGTTTGGTTTGATGTTTAAATTGTTGTAGTAGGTTTCTACTAATCCTTGAAAGAAAGTTAACTTTATAACAAACTGTAAATTCTAACTGAAACATTTTCACCTGGCAGAATCATGAGTTCTCCAAAGAAAGTTGAAGCTACTTCAAAGCGTTCTTTGATATCCACCCAAGATGAAGTGGATTCTATTCTCAACGACTTTGGAATCACTAGAGTGGAAGCCATTCCACCTACAGAGAATGACATCATCAACAGCCTCCTAAAGGGTTCTTTGCTTACACCGCTATATACATATGTGGCACGGAGGGTTTCTTCCATTCCCGGACTTATTATCTAGGCTTCTATCTTATCTTAGAATCACTCCAATCTAGCTATCTTCGAATGTATACACATATCTTCTATCTTTGGAGTTGATGGTACTTGAATTTGGCATCCCTTCTTTGAATGCTAAAGTATTGGATCACCTCGTCCGACTAGTCAAACTCAGTAACCTTAACAACCGGATCTTCAGGGTGAATCCTCCTAAAAAGTTGATATCAAAGGGATTGAACAAATTTAAAGACTGGGAGAATCGGTTCTTCTTTGTTAGATGCTTCCCAAATATCAGCGGGACTTTCTCTACTCCTCGTAAGCTCAGATTTCATTATTTACCTTCTATCTAGTTACTTTTCTTTTCTGATCTTTGCCTTATGTCAGGTGCTCTTGCTAAAGAACTGAATGAGGCAAATAAGAGAATGGAGGAGTCTCTAGTTGTAGCTTCTGGTAGGATCGGAAACTAATTGAAGTCGTTGAATCCTACAAACCTGAAGAAGCACTCTATCCTCCCCTTTGGTCAAAGAATTCTAGGGAAACGTCCTTTGATCCAACAAACATCTCGAAGCAAATGCTTCCTTTCCCTGGAAGATCCTACAAATTTCTCTCCTATGTCTCTCATTTGCTCTGACCACTCTGGTAAGCTATAAACAATGATCTTGTTATCTACTGCTGTATTGCTTTCCCAATTATTCTAAAGACTTATAATATGTTTGAATTCTCTATAGCTGCTCCTCTGGTTGAAAAACCTTCTAGTGGTCTGACCACTCCTCCTACAACTACTCGTGCGTCATCTTTTTCTCTATCTCTTGCTAAAACAAAGATGGCCGTTAAGAGAAAATTAGGCAAATCAACTACGGAGGAACCACCCCTGAAAATAGCTAAAATAGTTGATGTTCTTGATTCTAAGGAGGAGGAATCTTTAACCCTTCATAAAGCCTTGGAGAGCCCGATTGTTGAAGCTCCTCATGACCAATCTAAGAAGAATCCTACTGCAATTGATCCTCTCTCCCACATCACTGTTTCAAGCTCTCTAGGTGCACTTGAGCAGATGCGAAAAGCTTTGGAGATGACCCCTTCTCAGAAGCACATCCTCCAAGGCCATCATCTCCTACATCCTCTATTAACTTTGAAGAGATAGTCCAATCTATCTTAAGCTCTGCATCTTTTGCCTCTATTCACCCGCCTACCTCTGTTTTTGACCTGGCGGGTCACTATCGTTCTCTAATAGAACAACTTTTTGTAAGTTTCTCTTCACTTGAATTTATTGTTACTGTACTTCTTTAAGTTTTTGACTTATGTTGTACGTTTTCTTTTAGATTTTCAAGAGTTTGTTATCTTTGCAAGAGCATGCATCTAAATCTTTCGTTGAATCCTCTAAGCTTCAGGAGGAAATTTCTGCTTTAAAGAATCAAGTCTCTTCCTTATCTACTGAAAAAGATGAAGCAACATGCGAACTGAAGCGATTGAGAGCTTCTCCCTTCCAGTCGAAATACAATATCTTAGAAGAAAGGAAAGCCCGTTAACTCCTTGCCGATGAATACTTGGCAATGCAAATGACCATAGAAGAATCCGATGAGGAGAAGGCCCAAATGGCGGCAAATAATGCCTCTTTGAAGGAGAAGTTGGAGAAGAACAAGGCCTCTCTGAAACTGGCAGTCGATACCATCTCAGATGCAAAACGGTGAGTGTCTTAGTTCCTCGATACTAAACTTGATGAGATCATGATGAACTCTTTCGAAGATGCTCTGATGCTTACTTACATCGACAACATTGACAAATGCCCAACCTTTCCTTCGCTCGACTCTGCCCTTGTTGAAAGAGTCATGGGAAAGATTAATCAAATGAAGCTGGGAATTGTAGCTACTGAAAAGGAGGAAATTGAAGCCTCCAAGATTCTTTTTTTGAAGTTCCTTCCTTCGAAGTCCAATCTGACTTAGAAGATGAAGGCGACAAAGATGATGCCACCGAAGAAGAGGTAGACAACGATAATGATGACAACAATGATGATAATGACGACGATGATGATAACATCAATGACGGTCAAGGTTCAGGTGGTGACGGAGGGCTCCACACTGAGGTTTTTGACAAAGATGGGGACGATAATACAAGAGCTTCTAGAAAAGACCCATCTCCCCATAAAGAAGTGTCGCCTGAATCTGCCATGCCCTTTGCTCCTTAAGAAGAACCTGCTTTTATTAACATCGAAGAACCAAAAGAAAATGAGCAGGTTTCTCAAACATCAGTCCCGGTATAACAGGTATGGGATTCTCCGTTTAAACATCTTTCACTTCGAAGATAATAATAGTGTAAATCATCTATTTTAGATAAGGAAGAAAACTATCCACCTCTATAAAACCAAGCTTGAAAGGAAACAAGCAGAGATAAACAATTTATATAAGGAGTTAGACAAGCAGTTCAGGGAGCACAATATACTTTCTGATAAATATCATAGGCTTAATAGGAGTGTAGCATGGTTAGCATCTTTTAAGCATTAAAAAGTTGCCCCACGGTTGAGGAGAGCGTGCCTTCGTTATGACGCTCTCTTGAAAGAGAATTGGGATTTAATTACCTTATTTTGGATTTTGATTGAGGAGAGGGACATTTTAGTTAATTTCTTATATAAGTCCTATTGTTGACACCCCAATGTTGACTTTTCATATTTAGGCAAATTTACTGGGGGTCTACTTAGGCGCTTACACAAAAGATACTTGGACAAATTCATATTCGACCTGCATCCTGGAGCTTGTTGGAATTTACCATGAGTCAAATCCATTCCCTAAAATCTACCTTCTGAAAAATTCAAGTATTATAAGGATAAATTTGTTTTTGAATTATTTACTAAGTCAATCTTATATGAACCAGATGAACAATTGTAAACATGTAATAATATATTGATTTGTAAATATTTATTTTAGTTTTGCTTTTTATGCTTAGCCACATTTTATTATGTTATCACGGAGTGACCGTTCCTGAGGACATCTTCTTTCTAGAGACCACTAAAGTCAATATGTTAAATTGAGAAGATTTTACCTTCAAAAGACATCAATTTTAAAATCTTCAAAATTAGCAAGATATTGTTTTCTTGGAGATTTACTAAAGCTTTACATGGAACATCCTCATCTCCGCTTTGATTTTCTCTGTAATGAGAAAGAAAAGCTTCTTAAGGAGATCGGGTTATGTCGTACGAAACTAATTTGTGGTCGTAATAGTCCTTCAGTTTGGGAGTGGGACAATATCAACTATCCCCCAGTGATTACTCTAGAGGACCTAAATTCCTTTTGACTCTATAATTATTCTTTCTGCCAATTCATTAAATAAAGTTAGAGATGTTGTTTCCCATCTTTAGATATAAAACCAATGTTTATTGTATCTTTTAGTTTCATTGTCATTTGATTTGTAATTTTTTATCTTAATAATAAAGAGATTTATCATTTTTGTTTTGAATCCACTCTGCTTCTTTTTTATTATTTAAATTGGAGTTACAGTTATCAGCAGCTCCACTTTCAATTGATTCAGCGTCTCACTTTATTACTCTTAAAGATAAGCTGTTAACAGAACTTGAAAAGAGTAAACTTCTCGAAGATACCCTACTCGCTAGCTTTCACGGCAACACCGAAGCTTTAAGATGGCACAAAGGATTCTTACATTAGAAAACTATTGTCAGAAATATTAAAGATTAAATTTCCAGTTTAGAAGCAGATGTTAGTAGAAAAAACGAAACGATTTTCGCTTTGAAGCGTTAAGTTAAGTTGAACCCTTCAATCGACTTCGATCGTAGAATGTTAGAACTCCTTCAACAGGCAAGTGATTTAGAGATGAAATTGATGGATAGCCAAGCTCAATGCAAATCGTTGAAATATATTACCAGGGATAGCATTTCGAGTATTGATTTACCGGCTCCCCGCAACACTCCTTCTGTTGCCAAATCTACAAGATCGACTTCCTCTGCTATCCAGAAATTCCCCACGATGACCAATCCTCCTCCCGGCTTAGACGAGAAGGTAGTGGGGGAATGGTGTAGGAAGGTTAAATTCGAAGTGGCAAAGTATTTCGATGACTAGCAAAAGGTTAAATATTCTTAGAGCCTAAACGAGTATGCTGCTAGAATTTAGGACCTTGAACTTGACAACTACTTCCTTTAGAGGCGCGTCGCCGAATTGGAAAGGGAAAATAAAACCCTTAGAGGTGCAAATAGAGCTTTTAATCACGCTCTGAAGACTAATATCAATGCAATTGACGAGGTAGATAGGATAAGAAAGAAAGAGAAGAAACTCAAAGAGGTTCCTTGCATCGTAATCCGTCACATAGTAGATCCTTCAATTACTAAGAACCTAAATAGGGCTACTCAAGATTTATGATAGATTCGTGTTCATGAAATGTATATACTTTGTTTTGTGTATTTGTAAATAGTTTTATAAGTTATGTACATCATGTAAATTTTGTAAGTATCACCTGATTTGCGATTTTTTCATGTAATATTATTTCTGAAATGCTTATTTGATAGCTCATACTATAATTTCTGTACTTGCTGAATCTTTCATTATTCTTTGTTGTTCTATTTCCTTGAAAAGTATGAAGCAAACAATATTTCCAATTGCTAGCTTGAAATTGACATATAAGTTTACGCATATCATTCGTGAAGATTAACAAATCATCATGTTAATCATGTGAAAAGTAGTTTATATTTGATCAAATGTCTAAATCCTATCTTTGGTCACAATGAGAAAATAGTTAAGAATTTTAACTTTAACTATTTTGCTGGAACATATGAAGTTTGTTGGTGGAAAATCTTATCCTGAAGCAGGGGTATAAATATTAGAGAATCATCCTTTGGAGTTAGTTAATAAAGAGCCAAATATGAAAAGTCCAAAAATTATTGTTTGAACATTTCTAGTAGAAATCCAATGACCCATACTCGGGTATTAATGAAATTTGAAATCCTAGATTCGGGCATTAGTGGTGGATAATCAGAAATCCATAATATAAATCTCAAGCCTAAATTAGGACATTAATAACTAATAGTCTTGAAACCCAGGTTTGGGTATGATAAAGGCAATAAGTGATTGATAAAGACCCAAAACCAAGATTTGGGTATTAGTAAATGAAGTTCAGAAATGATCCCGAAACCCAAATTCGGGTATTAATAAGTGGAGTTCTATTCTACTCCTTTGATTAAGTCTTTCTTAGCATGTATGAACCCTTCAAGTCTTATATGTAGTTGTAATTTGATCGGTTGCCTCTTGGGCTTGGACGTCTTAGTCCATAATCTGATATGCCGCTTCTTGGGCCTAGACATTTAATCTTCTGGAGATAAGTCATTTCTCAGGCTTGGACATCCTAGTCTTTTGGAGATATGTCGTTTCTTAGGCTTAGGCTTGGGCATCTTAGTCTTTTGAAGATATGATGTTTCTCAGGATTGGACATCTTAGTCCATTATTTGATGAGCCTCTTCTTGGGCTTGGACATCTCAGTCCTTTATTGTCTGTTGCTCTAGGTTAGCTCATTCTTAGAGGCTGGAACCAAGGACTTACCCAACCTACCTCCAGGTAGTGCCTTGACCTGACCAGAGGCACGGCCAAGGGCTAGTCCGGTGTTTTAACCTGGCCATAGTGTGGCGCGAATAAATGCTTACTCCAACCTCCCTCTAGTAGGCTTCCTTCCCTGGCCATAGCGTGGCGTGGACAGGGGCTTGTTCGGTGCTTTATCCTAGACATAGCATGGCATGGATAAAGGCTTACTCTGTCCTCCCTCTATGAGGTGCCTTGACCTGACCAAAGACATGGCCAAGGGCTTGTCCGGTGCTTTAACCTGGCCATAGCGTTGCATGGTTAAAGGCTTACTCCAACCTCCCTCCAGGAGTCAATCTTTCCTGGCTAACTTGGTGTGGACAGAGGCTTTGATCGTTAAAGGTAGTGTCCAAATAGAAGGAGTATTTCACTCCTAACCATGTAGATCTTTCTTAGAAAAGTAATTCTATATTGATTTTACTCATGATCTTTTTACAAATTCACTTATCTTGCCTTGTCAGAAGAAGTTGATTATCATCCCCTCTAGGGCCATACAATGGTTAGTTTCATGTCTGTTCATCATGTGATAATGGCAGTAGGATCGCCCTAGATTCCCTTCATACTTTGGCTTCTTTTTCTATAATGGCCAGTAATTGAGATCATCCTTGGTTAACAAGTAGACATTCTCTATGGATGTTATTAAGTTGCATTCTTTAGGAAGTTTAGGCTTGAAACTTGTTTCTTGAGGATGGTTTTTGATTTCTTGTTTCTTGGCCTTGTAGCTTCACATTCTTCGGTTGCTTTTCTTTTGACACCCTTTGGAGTTCTTGCATTGGAGGTGTTTCTGTTGCAATTCGTTGCCATTTATGTGCAAAGGCATTGTAGTCAGCCATTATCTATTCTTCAAAGATTGTGCCTTTGGAGTAATGTTGAATAGAATTCCTCATTTGACTGAACAAATTGTCACTTCCATTTTTCCTTTTTCCTAAAGCAAAAGTAGGGTTGGGGCCAATATGAAAGGGGTTCAAGCTCCATTTCTCTGGATCATATGATTCCACTTTTATCCTGTTCATAATTCTTAGAGCTTCTAATCTTAGTCTTTACTCTTCGTATTGTTTAGAATCTTTGGTTGTTCTTGGGGAGAATCCTATTAAGTGTGGGTCGGAAGAACCTTGCTCGGACCTTTTGATTCTACTTGCCATGATGATGTTATACCAAAGTAGATAAGCTTGAAATTGAGTTGAGTTGGATTAGAGACAAGTGGTGTTGGGTGTTCAACCAAGTCGGAGGTTCGAGCCTTACTTCTAGCGCTAAAATGTTAATAAGAAATCTTGTCAACACCCCTATGTAGAGTTAAAGGACAAGGTTAATCCCTTTTGGTTTCCTTTAGGTAAGTCGAGGAGAATAGAATATGTATGTTTTCTTTGGTCACCCATTCGAATAGGTCGCTGTAGTGAAAACTTGTTCAGATCAACCCTTCGACCTAGTCGAAAGGATTAATTTCTTTACTTTTCAGCCTTACAAGCTTGCTGAGATGGTATGGTAGATCAACCCTTCGACGCAGTCGAAAGGATTAATTTCTTTACTAATCAGCCTTTCGAGCTTGTTGAGATAACAAGGTTATCCCTTCAAAAGCCTTCCTTTTGAAGCAGTTGTAGAACATAAAATGATAACTCTAAGAATCTGAGATTAAGATTTAATTTGGTGGGTTTTGACACTGTTAAAGGCTAAGTTGTTTAGTGGTTAAGGCTTGGGTCCAAAATTTGGGATTGAGGTTTTGACCCTATCGAAAGATGTAGACTTAAGTGTCTTGGGTTTGGATTGGGAATCTAAGGTTAAAATAAATTGGTATAAGATTTCGACCTTCTCAAAAGCAGTAGTCTTATGAAAGGTGACCTGGAGTCTATAATTGGTATTACTTGAAAATGTAAGGGCTTCGACCTAGATGGAAGAGACCTTTCGATTCGGTCGACACCTGTGACACAATGTAAGACCTGATAAAAGCGTGTAAAATAATTAAGTAATTAAGAATATGGAAGACTTCCCTTTCTCAGCTCAAAGAAAATTATTTTTTCTTAATTTCCTGTGACGACCCGAAATTTTTGAATATTTGAAATTGGAATATTTAATTAATTTTAAATATTCAGAGGTTAATTATAAACTTAAATTTCAAATATCGCTGTTTATTGAGTAATTTAATAATTAAATTAAATTATTTGAAGTTGGATAAAATAGTAAATCTGGTATTCTAAGCTAATTAAAAATATTTTGGAAGCTCGAAAAATTCATATTGATAATACTGAAGATAATAAAAGTAATAGAATCGAATTTAAAGGTGTTTTGTTCAGTTTTAAAAGTATATTGTTTAAATTTGAAATTAAAAATAGCCTTCGTAGTAATCGGAGTGGTTGTGTGAGCGTACGATAAGTATATGCGCTGCAAATTTAATTGAAAAAAAAATATTAATCTATTTCTGAGCGAGCCGACTTTCTTTCATCTCCGTGTTCCCTCTTTTTATAACAGCACGCAAACATCCTCTGAGCCTTTCTCTCCACGCTAATATCACATCGTATCTTCTTCTTCTTTTATTAACCCCGAGCATTTTTTTTAAAAACCCAAACCAAGAAAAAAATGGCCGAACAGTTTCTTTCCTTTAAAATTCGAAGACAAGGCTTCGTTCTCATTCATTCAAATTCAAAGCCGGCCCTTCCGTTTTCCCCTCTTCAGTCAAAACAAAATCAAACCCACACGAAGTCAAATCGGCATCATCACGCGACTTCAAATCGTGACCTCGATCTGAGCAACCTCGAGGGGATATCAGGCGAAGCTCGTGAGCTTGGGTGAGCTATGGAGCTCGCGAGCGAATCGCAGGCTATCTGGAGTATCGCGGCAAGTGGATTTGGGGGTGGCACGCAAGTTAGGACTTGGCGACGGAGGCTGCGACACAGTGGGACGAGCTTGACGTTAGGCTAGGGTTGGGCTCGATTTTGGAATCGCGAGGCAAGGGTTGCCTATTCAATCTGGAGGTGATGGCGTCACGTCTGGGAGTAGGCGCGTGTGACGATGGGTCGGCAAGCGATCTAGGGCTTTCGTTGTGGAGGCTAGGGACTGGTTTTAGCTGCTGGTATAACTCTATGTTAATTTTCATATATATATTAAAAAAATAAGGAAGAACAGAGAGAGTTTTTACATGCATAGATAAGTAGAAAAATGTGATAGTCAAGTGTAAACATCTCT
The DNA here is from genome assembly GCA_030737815.1 of Allium fistulosum. Taxonomy (NCBI): domain Eukaryota; kingdom Viridiplantae; phylum Streptophyta; class Magnoliopsida; order Asparagales; family Amaryllidaceae; genus Allium; species Allium fistulosum. The sequence continues at coordinate 1,081,332,404 of CM060903.1, forward strand.
ATTTTTGTTTATCCACATATATAAAAAAAAGAGCAAAACAAAAAAATATATATGTACTAATATTTTAAATTTGCTAATGGATATTAATAATAATAAGATTTAATTTACTAGGGTTGATAAAATAATTAGTTAATTAAATCTATCTAATGAGAATTTAATTATTCGATTTATTCGAATATTTCAAATATTCATGAAATCATATAAATTGTTATTCAAGGTCGACATCTGGAAGGAAACAAGCGAGGATGAAAATAAATGGTAATGGATTTCAAAACAAAATAAAAGGTGAGTTAATCTCACTCAGCTGAATTTATTTTTTAAATTTAAATAGTTAAATTTAAATAATTGATTGGATGATTGCATTGACTGATGTGCTATATATATAGTAGTATATAGCAATATATACATATTGGCATATGTATATATTGGAATTGTTGATATTCCCGCATTATATAGCGGATGAGACCCTATGCGCCACATAATAGCGGATGATATTTTATAAAACCCATATACCGCGATATTCCACTTCGAAGTGGAATTGGTATTGTGCTAACATCTGTGGATGCAGGGAAACAGGTTGGAGGGATCCAACTGGATTCCTCAAAATATTTAATTTTGTTTAAATATTCTGTGATATGATTGTTGATATCCTGTGATGATTTATATTGGATAATCTGGTTGGATTGAATTTCCCAGTATAATGAGTTATCAAAAGTAATTGAATTGGATTTTTGAAAGAAATAAAAGAGTAAAATTAAGTTAAGTAATTCTAGTGAATTCGAATAAATTAAATATGGAAAAGAGGAATTTTGAATAAACAGAGAAATATTGAATTTAAAGAAAACTTATGTGATATTATTTAAAAGAATAAATAATTTATTTTAATTCAATGTTTAAATGAAATTAAAAGAAGAGAAAGAATTTGGTAAATCTGAAACTTGTGTTTCAGTTTAAAGATTTTAAATCATAATGAGAAATAAAATCTGGAAGTTAATGAATTTGGAAATAAATGGATTAAGTAAGGAAATTTATTTCAAAGTAAAATAAATTGGGAAATCAATTATAAATTGATTTAAATACTTTGGGATTTGAAACTTTAAAGAGAAATGAGATTTTGAAGATATAAACTGGGTTTATAAAGTGAAATAGAATATCAGTGGATATTAGAAAATATAAATTCAAGATGGGAATTTATAAAAGTATATGGTTTGGTTTAAAAATAAATGTTGATTTATTTTTAAAAGATGGGAATGAGAAGTGTATTTCTCTGGATAGCCAAGTACGTTTTTCCAAGGCAATTTTAAATATAAGTTAAAAGTTTTAATATGTTTTAAAAAGCATATTTTAGAAAATTGATTATTTCTAAATGTTAAAGTCTAAAGTAGTACTTTCAAAAATCTATTATTGTAGTAATTATATAAAAGTGATTTGCTATTATGTTTTAAAAGGAGAAATTTAGTTTATATTTATAAAGTGGTTTATTTTAAAGTATATATTTTTAATAAAGTATTAAAGTAGTTTAATTTCAATGTTATAAGATATATTTAAAATAAAGTGTTTTTAAATTATTTTAAAATTAAAAGTATTTTGTACTTGGTGATTCAGTGGAAATAATTATTTGGGAAATGTTTTTCGTAAGTGGAAACTGTTTTGAAATTGTTTTCAAATGAGCTTTGAAAATTTGGAAATATATCTTGGAAAGATATTTGGGCAAATAAATAATGTGGGAAATTATTTAATTGTGTGATGGTTGCTTGTGGATGTTAATTGATAGTTAAATAACCGACTATCAATATTGGCCAAATGCGTTGATCGTTTCGAAGAGACCGGGATCGGGTTTCCGTATACCGGGATTCTAGGTCTGGAGACTCGAATACCACTTCGATTCCGTTTGTACGTTTCGTGTAACGTGTTCGAAGTCGAAGATGGAGCAGTGAAGTGCAAGGGCTAGTCGCTACTAATCCTGAGGATATTTCCAAAATGGATGTAGTAGGAATAGTGCCTTCGGTTCCGTTCGAACCCGGGACGGACTTGTATGGACGAATGCTTTCGTGACATCGTCAGGTGGACGATGGGCATTCTAAGGGATATGTGCTATAAAGGTATCGTTTAGCCTCGAGCCTCATCAACCGGGAATGACTGAAAATCAGGGGTTATGCAGCAAGGCTTCGTGGGTAGCCCCCACTTGAGAGTAAGGTCATCCCTGTCTAGATGTCCCTTTTATTTCGGCTTAGTGGTGCGGTTGCTGATCCCAACCGTGGGGTGATTTTATTTGGAATTATCCAGTAAGGGATGATTCCGGTCTTGTGTTGCAGGGGAGCGGGCGTACTCCTCGGTACTGTGATCTAGGCCACGTACTGTGACAGGTGGTACCCCAGTGCCTAGTCATTCGTTGGAAATCCATTCTCCCTACGTGCCTTGTACGAGTTTTGTTTGTATTACCCACGCTGTGGCTAGTATCCTGGAATTTAATAATGTAACAATTTCAGCTATTTTAATAAGTATGTGTATATAGACATTATTATAATATCAGAGGAATTTGATAAAAAGTGTTTTAGCTATCGTAAGGTAAAAACCCGACATGTTTATTTGTGGCGTGGTCTTACGAGATGCTTTTGTTTTTCAAAGGGTTTGAAACTTTAATAATCAATTGAGTGTGATTTTCTCACGCTGGTATTCCAGACTGACTCGGGTATTGTTTTATATGATGCTCGGGTCAGACCGAGTATTATAGGTTACAGGATATGATGCTGTGGAGCTCAGGAGATGAGCTGGATGGCGAGACGTATCTCCCGTACTTGTTTATATATATATATTCCGCTGTGTTGATTGTTGTACTCTGTTGTATTAAGGACATGATATGGTTATTGTCCAGTTGTATGTTATGTGTTCTCTGGTGTATACTCTGATGCTATATCATATAAAACTGATATAGTTTTGATTTGTGTAAAGATCTGTTAATATATATTATATTTTATTCCGCTGCGATGGTTAGATTCTGATGTTGTTTTCTATTTTTCTTCTTCTACCTCTTCTTCTTAACTAAAATGGTTCGATTTTCCGGGGCTGGAAAGTCGGGTCGTTACATTTCCCCAATTCAATTTACAAATTAGGGTTTACAGCTTTTAGAATAAAGAAAATAAAAGTATAGAATGACTCAGTTCGGTTCTTCAAAACCAGACTCCTTGGGTCTTATTTATAGATGCGGGTCAGTACTTTTCGACCCCAATGCTTTCGACCTGGTCGAAAGGTTGCTGCAGTGTTGTCTTTAGAATGCTTCTGCCCTTGTCAAAAGGGATGGTTGCGCCTTTCTTCTCTGTGTTACTTTGTAGAAGCTTTCGTCTTTATCGATAGGCATTATCCAGCGGCTTCGAAGGTGTTGCAATACAGATGGTTTCGACTCTGTTAGTTGCTTCTGAACTTTTGCCTGTGACTTGATGCGAAACCTGCCTGGATAACAATGGCTTCGACCGGTTCGAAAGGATTGGTTTTGCTTTCGAAAGGGTTGTTCCGGTCAATTCATGCATTTGAGTGGTTTGAGTGAAGGCGAAACCTTTGGTCTCGAAAGGTTTGGCGCGTATATGAAGGGTTGTCATTCATTGTCTTCGAAAGGTGTTGCTTTAACTCATTCAAAAGGTCTTCATGTATATGAAATCATCTGCTTTGAAAGGTGTACACCGAAGCGGAAGGATGCTTTTGACCCTTTCGACCCCTTCGAAAGGTTATAATACTTCCGAACCTTTGTCGTAGCATCCCTTCGACTTCTTCGAAAAGTCTTGCTTGAGCTCATTCCTCTTGTTTTTCTTTGTCTTCTGTTCAAAGTGGTTTTGACAAGGTCGAAAGCAATTTTTGTAGTAACAACAAAATTTTAAGATGTTTAAATATTTGAATGCATAATTTAATTTTTGATGTTGTACCACTTTTATATAGGGGTAACCATTGTTAAAGTTAGTTAATTTTTTAGAAGAAAATGCTATTTCCACCATAATTGCAAGTTTAAAACTTTTTATGCTTCTCTCTATTTTTTTACTCATTTGTTATTCAAATTTAATGCATTAAATTGAGTGCAAAAGTTTGGGACTGAGTCAGCACCATGGCCCAAACCCGTTGGTATAACAAAATGAATTATTGGCCAAGTTTGGTATCTTACCTTATAATTATAAAATCTGTATTAAATTTGCTTAAATCGTTCACATTGATGCATTTTAAATAATTTCCATTGATATCATAAAAAAGTTGACTTTATGTGCTATATGTCTATTGTTATAAAAAAAAGTCTTATTGCTTGAGCATATGAAAAGGCGCAGAATGGGGGCTTTTAACACAAATTGCATACAGTTTTTTATTTATTTCTACTAGTTTATTCATAATTTTGAATATCTTTTTTATGACCGCGTGCAATGTTGTAAAAATTGTTAGGACATAGGCTAGACAGTTAAGATTAAAATTTTAAGGTTTTAACAAAAAATTTAAATCAAAATCAGCAATAATTTTTGCTGTGTATTTTAAATGCTTCATGTAACTTCAAAATGCATGTTATGAAATTGCGTACCTAATCAGCAACCATTAAGAATGTAATTTGGAACATTATGAAAACATGAATACATGTAGTAATTAGTAGATGTAGACGATATTCTGATGATAATTTTGTTACTAAGTTAGAATACAATCCTTTTTCCCCTTAAGAATTGTGGACGGGTTATTTAAATTATACAACTTTATGATATAAATTGGTTAATTGCTGCATTATGTGTATTTTACCAGTGTATTGGTAAAACTGAAACGTAGTTTTAGCTTACGTAGCTACAGATGTTTCAGTTAAATTAAAGATGATTATGACGATATTAAACATAATCATTATGGTATATGCTGAAACTGAGACAGGACATTTAAGTGGCCATCAATCTGTTTGCCTGATAAGTAATGCAGGCGCATTTCCATTGAAGTGTTTGCCTGTATTATTGTAGTTTAGCATATTTGACACCTAACATATATTCACATGTATTGCTGGCTACTAGGCTTTTTCCTAGTTCTTTGTCTTGTATAATATTATGTATGAAATGTCAACAATGACTAACATCTTGATTGCTTAATATTGCAATGTCCCAGGGAAAATATCAAAAGCAAAGCAAGGTAAAATGAACTATTTGGTTGGTTTATAAGTAAGTTGTTGATGTAATTATGTATGAAATATTATATATGGATATGGATAAAAATGTTTGAATGTGATAGAGTTAGCAATATGTCCCATGAGTAATTCTATAATAAATAATTTATTGTAAATTAATTAACTCTGTAATCAATTCTTGTTCGCAATAAAGACGTTTTATCTTTGTGTTATATATTTGGTATAACGTGTTATAAATATTAAACGTTTAATTAAAATATATTTAACAAAAAAATCCATAAATTTGTGTGTTTGTGATAGTAATTAATTAGAAATAGTTGTAATCATGAATATTATATCACAATGTTATAAAATACATCATTAAACATATGATGCAGCGCGAAATCAAGTTGAACGACGTACCTTAGGTCGCGCGCGTGATTTCCTAGGTCGCAAAGAAGAAGGCCCCTCCTCCTCCTTGAGTCGCGCTGTCATAGGTCGCGGCAAAGAGACCCCTGTAGGTCGCGAGATGCTCAACTCTGTTTTAGGTCGGGAACGACCTATCCTAGGTCGCGAGATGCTCATTCCTATTTTAGGTCGTGGACGACCTACCCTTAGGTCGCGAGTTATTTCTGAAGGTCGCGAATTCCAACTACCTAAGTCGCGTGCTTCTTCCAGCCCAGGTCGCTCCACTCCACCTCTCCAGATCGCAAACTCCGACCTATCTTTGAATCGCGAGGTTCAGAGCATTTAGGTCGCGTACGACCTTTCCAGCCTAGGTCGCGGCTGCTATATCGTGAAGTGTTAGGTCGCGTACGAAGTCCAGAAGGTCGCGAATTACTTTGTTGATAAAGAATCTTAGGTCGCGAAATTTTAGGTCGTTGAAATTTTTTTAGGTCGCGTGAGTTGCACTAGGTCGTGACAGCTTTGTAATGTGTTGTACTTTGTAAAGTGTTGTGGTGTTGTAAGCCTATAAATAGGCGAGTCATGTCATTTGTAAAAGGTTGTTGATTTTTGAATAAAATTTTCATTTTGATTGCTTTGTGCTTTCTTCTAATTGGTAGTCGAGTGAAGTCTCCTATCTCCACTTACGTTATTCGAGTGCGCTCGAATCTTCGTTTGTTGAAGCCGATTCACGGTATCTTGTGCGCAAGATCAACGTTGAAGAATCGTAGATCTCTTTCCCGGTATCTTCGGATCAACGAGTCAGAGATAGCTAGAATTCGGTATCTCCGGATCAACGAATTCAGGCATCGCAGTATTCATCAATCCACCGACTGCTACTTTCATCGATCTACATTGTTTTGAGTAATCCGCTGCGTCAGTTTGGTATCAGAGCTTGTTTTAGCCAATCATAGCTAAATCGAGTCTTGGAGCCGAGAATTTGAAGTGTTGAAGTTGTGTTCATCGTGTTCATCATATTTTGCAACAAAGTTGGAGTTCTCGATCCATTTCATTTTGGATCAAAAGTTCGAAAGGTGTTTGAAACTTGAAGTGTGAATTTGTTGAAGTGTTTGGGAAGTATTCAATCATGCCGCCAAGACGAGTTCAACGTCATCGCAATATTAATGCTTTGTACGGAAGAGAAGAGGCCGATGAGATGGAGCAAAGAATTAACGACAATTTTAATGAGAAGATTAATGAAGGGATTGGTCGATTAGAGAGGATGATGTTGGAGATGAGTCAAAATCAGAGAAGGGTATCACCTGAATCGAGCCATGGGAGAAGTAGAGCTTCACCACATTCAAATCGAGAGAGAAGTGTCGATAGTGATCATAGAAGCGTGGATCGAGATTGTGAAAGAAATGTTGATGATCGAAGTCGTGATAGAAATGTGACTGATCGAGATCGGAGGAATGTTGATCGTAGGAATGTTGGTGGAAGAAATGGTGGTGGTAGAGATGTTGGTGGTCAGGATCGACATCGATATACCTCGGATTGTGAAGAAGAGTATGATGGTGGTAGTGTTCATGGACGAGGACGTGGTCAAGGAAGAAATCAGTCAGAGTATGATCACAAGTGGGAATCGGGAATGAAAACTGAAATTCCTGAATTCAAGGGTGGTATGCAAGCTGAAGAGTTTTTGGATTGGGTGGCTAATGTTGAAGAAATTTTTGATTTCAAAGAAGTTACAGAACATCGTAAAGTGAAGTTGGTTGCTACAAGGTTGAGGGGTAGAGCTTTGGCATGGTGGCAGCAAACCAAACTTACACGTGAACGAATGGGGAAGTCAAAAGTTGAATCTTGGGAGAAGATGAAGAAATTGATGAAGGCAACGTTCTTACCTTACAATTATCAAACTCTGATGTATCAACGTTTGCAGAACTTGAGGCAGGCAGGGCACAAAGACTGTTAATGATTACGCAGATGAGTTTTATCAACTGATTGCAAGGAATGATATTATGGAAACGGAAGAACAACTGACATCTAGATTCATTGAGGGATTGAGAATGCAGATCCAGGATATGGTGAATATGTTCGATCCAAGATCTGTGGCGGAAGCACATCAGAAAGCGTTGGCTTGGGAGAAGCAGGGACGACGAGGAGGTGGTGTGTTTACTAATTCCAACAATCAAGTGAAGGGTGTTAGTGGAAGTTCTAATGTTTCTAAACCTATCAGTAAACCAGTGGTGAAGGAGGCTGAGAAGGCAAAGGTTAACAACGGTTTCAAATGTTACAATTGTTAGGAGTTGGGTCATAAAAGCAATGAGTGTCCAAAGCCAAAGAAGAGAGCAATGATTGCTGAGGTTAAGGATGAGGATGAGGAAGCTGAAGATTCTAATCAATTACCAGTTGAGGAGGAAGAATTGTTGTCTGGAGATGATGGTTATACATTAATGATGAGGAGGAATTGCTTAGCACCGAAGCAGGAGGAAGAGACTAGCTGGTTGAGGAGTAACATCTTTCAATCGACGTGCACTATCTTGGGAAGGGTTTGCAAATTTGTTATTGATGCTGGAAGCTGTGATAACATTATCTCTACAGAAGCTGTAAAGAAGTTATCATTGAAGACAGAGAAGCACCCGAAACCGTATAAGTTAGCTTGGTTGAGGAAAGGTGGGGAGGTGAAAGTTAGTCGAAGGACTTGTGTTAATTTTTCAATTGGAAAGAAATACAAGGACGAAATTTGGTGTGATGTTGTGGACATGGACGTATGCCATTTGTTGTTGGGGAGACCGTGGCAATATGATAGGGCGGTGCAACATGATGGGCGTACCAACAGTTACAGTTTCGTGTTTGAAGGCACGAAGATTACTCTCGTTCCCAAGAAGCGTCAACAAGAAGAAAACAAACTGGAGGAAATTGAAGAGCTGAAAACTTTATTAACCTTGAAGGAGTTTGTTAAAGAAGTCGAAGAGGAGCCGGAAATATTCTTGTTAATTGGGCGTGAGAGCAGTGAAGAAGTTGAAATTCCAGAAGAAGTTAAACCAGTATTGAAAGAATTTGAGGATGTATTTCCAGAGGAGTTGCCAACGGAGTTACCGCCGTTGAGGTACATTCAACATCAAATTGATCTAGTTCCAGGAGCTGTGTTACCTCACAGACCACACTACAGAATGAGTCCAAAAGAGCATGAGGAGTTGCGAAGGCAGGTGGAAGAATTGCTTGAACTGGGGCGTGTGCAGGAGAGTTTAAGTCCTTGTGCTGTACCAGCTTTGTTAGTACCGAAGAAGGACGGGACGTGGAGAATATGCACTGACAGTCGAGCATTGAATAAAATTACTGTGAGATATAGATTTCCAATACCGAGGTTGGATGACTTGCTAGATCAAATAAGCGGAGCTACTATCTTTTCGAAGATTGATTTGAAGAGCGGATATCATCAAATTCGTATCAGGCCAGGTGATGAGTGGAAGACTGCTCTTAAAACCAGGGAGGGTCTATACGAATGGTTGGTAATGCCATTTGGCTTATCAAATGCGCCAAGTACATTTATGCGGGTGATGAATCAGATTTTTAGACCTTTTATTGGGAAATTTGTGGTGGTGTATTTCGATGATATTCTGATATATAGTGGAAATCCAGAGGAACATTTGACTCATCTGAGAGAAGTGCTGATGGTACTACGACAAGAGCAATTTTATGCTGCAACAAAAAAATACGTGTTCATGACGCATAGTGTTTTATTTCTAGGGTATGTTGTATCAGGAGAAGGTATCCAGGTGGACCAGAATAAGGTTGAAGCAATCAGAAATTGGCCACAGCCGAAGACAATAACCGAAGTGAGAAGTTTTCATGGGCTAGCATCATTCTACCGAAGATTCATTCCACACTTCAGTAGCGTGATGGCACCGGTTACAGATTGCATGAAGGGGAAGCAGTTTTCTTGGTCGGAGGAAGCAGGGGTTGCTTTTGAACGGATCAAAGATCTTTTGACGACAGCACCAATTCTAGTTTTACCATATTTTCTGGTGTTGTTTGAGTTACATACTGATGCATCCAAGGTTGGAATCGGGGGAGTGTTGAGCCAGAGGGGGCGTCCTATTGCATATTTCAGTGAGAAACTATCGGGAGCAAAGATGAGATATAGTACATATGATGTGGAATTTTATGCTGTTGTGCAAGCTATTAAACACTGGAGACACTATCTATTTCAGAAAGAGTTTGTCCTTTACACTGACCATGAGGCGTTGAAACATTTACAAGGGCAAGACAAGATTTCAACGAGACATGCATCGTGGATCGCATATCTGCAACAGTTTACTTTTGTTGTTAAACACAAGTCAGGGGTGACGAATCGAGTAGCTGATGCTTTGAGTAGGAGGAGTCATTTGTTGACTACACTAAAAGTTGAGGTGACAGGGTTTGAATTATTGCCAGAATTGTTTGAAGAAGATCCTTATTTTGCAAAGCTTGTTGAGAAAGTCAAAGACGGAAGTACTGACGAGTTTGTGATGGTAGATGGTTTTCTGTTCAAGGGAACTCGATTATGTATACCGGATTGCAGTTTACAGTTGAAGATTGTGAAAGAATTGCACGAAGAAGGTCATGTGGGTAGAGACCGTACACTACAGCTGATTTCTCAATCTTACTTTTGGCCATCGATGAGGAAAGAGGTTGAAAGGTTTGTGGAGCGATGTCATATCTGTCAGGTTTCGAAAGGAACTGCGACCAATGCTGGATTATATATGCCGTTACCTGTACCAACTAAGCCTTGGGTTGATGTGAGTATGGACTTTGTTTTAGGTTTGCCTCGAACTCAAAGGGGAAACGATTCCATTTATGTGGTGGTTGATCGATTTTCGAAAATGGCACATTTCATAGCTTGTAAAAAGACCGCGGATGCAGTTCGTGTTGCTCAGTTATTTTTCAAAGAAATATATCGACTTCATGGATTACCAGAATCTATAGTTTCAGACAGGGATACCAGATTTCTGAGTCATTTTTGGCTGAGTTTGTGGAAGATGGTGGGAACGAAGCTGAATTTTAGTAGTGCATATCATCCTCAGACGGATGGGCAAACTGAAGTTGTGAATAGATCATTGGGAAACTTATTGCGATGTCTTGTACAAGACAATTTGAAGAGTTGGGACTTAAAGTTGTGTCAGGCAGAGTTCGCTCATAATCATGTTGTTAACCGAAGCACTGGTTACAGTCCATTTCAGGTTGTATATTCAAGCTTGCCAAAGGGGCCGTTGGATTTAACGGTAGTACCACAACCGAAAGGAGTGATTAAACGAGCGTCAGATTTCGTTGATGAGTTGAAAGACTGTCATAGAATTGTTCAGGAACGTTTGGAGAAGACGAATGAGAAGTATAAGCAAGCGGCAGATAAAAAGAGAAGAAGTGTGGAGTTCAACGAGGGTGATCGGGTGTATGCGGTGTTAACGAAGGATCGTTTTCCAGTGGGTGCTTATAACAAATTGAAAGCCCGAAAAATTGGTCCAGTAGAAATTATAAAGCGGATCAATGATAATGCTTATAAGTTGAAGCTGCCTGAGAATGTTTACACTTCTGACGTGTTTAATGTTAAACATCTTATACCTTATTATGGAGAGGAACAACCTAATGGGAAAGAACTTTTAAATTCGAGGACGAATTTTTCCCAACCAGGGAGGATGATGCAGCGCGAAATCAAGTTGAACGACGTACCTTAGGTCGCGCGCGTGATTTCCTAGGTCGCAAAGAAGAAGGCCCCTCCTCCTCCTTGAGTCGCGCTGTCATAGGTCGCGGCAAAGAGACCCCTGTAGGTCGCGAGATGCTCAACTCTGTTTTAGGTCGGGGACGACCTATCCTAGGTCGCGAGATGCTCATTCCTATTTTAGGTCGTGGACGACCTACCCTTAGGTCGCGAGTTGTTTCTGAAGGTCGCGAATTCCAACTACCTAAGTCGCGTGCTTCTTCCAGCCCAGGTCGCTCCACTCCACCTCTCCAGATCGCAAACTCCGACCTATCTTTGAATCGCGAGGTTCAGAGCATTTAGGTCGCGTACGACCTTTCCAGCCTAGGTCGCGGCTGCAATATCGTGAAGTGTTAGGTCGCGTACGAAGTCCAGAAGGTCGCGAATTACTTTGTTGATAAAGAATCTTAGGTCGCGAAATTTTAGGTCGTTGAACTTTTTTTAGGTCGCGTGAGTTGCACTAGGTCGTGACAGCTTTGTAATGTGTTGTACTTTGTAAAATGTTGTGGTGTTGTAAGCCTATAAATAGGCGAGTCATGTCATTTGTAAAAGGTTGTTGATTTTTGAATAAAATTTCCATTTTGATTGCTTTGTGCTTTCTTCTAATTGGTAGTCGAGTGAAGTCTCCTATCTCCACTTACGTTATTCGAGTGCGCTCGAATTTTCGTTTGTTGAAGCCGATTCACGGTATCTTGTGCGCAAGATCAACGTTGAAGAATCGTAGATCTCTTTCCCAGTATCTTCGGATCAACGAGTCAGAGATAGCTAGAATTCGGTATCTCCGGATCAACGAATTCAGGCATCGCAGTATTCATCAATCCACCGACTGCTACTTTCATCGATCTACATTGTTTTGAGTAATCCGCTGCGTCAACATAGTTCATTTTTGATTGTATCTCCATTAAACATAGTTCACAATGAATATTATCTCCATTAAGAGTTTTCCAACTTAAGATTGTATCTCCATTAAACATAGTTCATTTTTGATTAGAAAGAATATAATATGTGGGGTCCGTACATAAAGATTTACTAATTAATTTCCAAACTAAAGACGATTTGTTTTGATACTTTTACATATCATCAATGCGTGTGCGGTTTATTTTTATAAAATCACATAACAAAATACAAATATACATTCATACGCACAGACACATTTTCTCATATATATATATTTTGCCCATTCCTCCACATATATTCAACTTCAGTTGCATTTTTCTTCTTCAAAACAATGAATTCTTCAAGTATAACGTTATTTATTATTAGTCTACTGCTACTAACTTCTAAGGTGTTATGTAATTCTGACGAGACATGTAACTTTCCTGCAATCTTTGCTTTTGGTGCATCAAGTTCGGATACAGGCTCTATGTCTGCAGCAATAACACAGTTGCCCCTTCCTTATGGGGAGACTTTCTTTGGAACGCCGGCTGGACGTTACAGCGATGGTCGTCTTATTCTTGATTTCATTGGTTTGTCCTTAATGCTTTTCATTAATTTCTGGATTTTTAAGTTTGTGTTTTATATCTCTATCTCTGCTTTGAATAGTAGAACCTTTGATGGAGATAAGAATCATAAGATTGGATATAAAAAATTTAGGCAGGGATGTTTAAGGTGATTCCTGAATTAATAATCATTGATTGATACCATTGATGCAATATTGTGTGTATAATTTAGATGTAGTTTAGAACAGCGGTGTTAAATGCATTCGTGTATATAATTTAGATGTTGTTTTGAACTGTGGTGCTAAATGCATTCAAGAAGTACTAAAAATCCAATAGAAACTTCATATTACTTGGCTTCGTTTGTTAAAAGGAATGAACACTGAATGCTGAATAGTAGATGCTTAATGCTGATTGCTGAATGTTGAAATATTATTTGATTTGTTGCTGATTATAAATTGTTTTATTTAGTAACTTGTTAGTTGACATATTTACTCTTCATTGCTAATATCATTTATTGTATGGATAATACAATGGAAAGAAAGAATATCCATTAAAAGATATGGAATTTTTTTAAATATCTAATGTGAAAAACATCGTAAATACATGCACAGGATTATCACATATACGTGCGTAGAATTTTGACGTCTACATTTTATATATCAAGTTAAACCAAAACCATATAACACTAGAGTTGTGTAATAATGCATGTTATGACTCGTAAAGCTTTTCAGAGCTTTGCAATGTGTTCTGCTCATTTTGACATATCAGACCGATCAGCTATAGAACAAAGAATATATCACATGTTATTTTAGAAATTTATTACACTGATTTACCTGTTAAAAAAAATGGTATATAACAAAATTTTAGACCTCACTCGCAATAAAAAATTTATAAAACAATTTATTGTTATGTTATATTGGTGAGTTCAGTATGTTAATAGACATCATAATCGCTGTAAGAATAATATTGTAAGCTTTCAGAGTAGGTAAACTTTGTAATCAAAATTTGAGTGATCTAAATTCGAATCAATAAAACGATGTAGCTATTTTTGTGAAACGCTATTTGTTTGCATAGCAGATAATTTATAGAATTAACATTTTATGCTACAAAGTATGCAAAGCTGTCAAATTGGAGAAACGGTCTATAAGGCGTATTCATGGAATTCACCTCAAATTAAAAGCTTTCGCTCAGAACTGAAGGCAACTAACATCTCAGAGAAATACAATATCAAATCACAAGAAAAGGGCTGTGCTTGCACTGCTGTTACAGCTACTGTTTATCCCATATATATGAAAATAATGAAATTAAACAATCCATACTTTTATGTTATAAAACTATGTGTCACAACCCACTAAAATAAAAATATCAAACCATATGTAGCTTCCATTATTAAAAAAAAAAACCATATATATCATCATACCTACAATGCTGCAGTCTTGGAATATGATGTTAACCTGCTGCACAGAAGAATAAAATATATTCTGGAACTGCATTGTACGCAAAGAATAAAATCTGTGTTATTTAAATATATTATGGTATCCTTTGGAAAACATCCGTATACCGATTCAGATTTCAAAAGGCATTAAAAATGAGCTGAATAACTTGGTAAGACTGAATGTAAATACATTACCGGTTGGTAATATATAATCGATCAGTAATATGTTATCAATCAAATGATAATGATAACTTCAACAATATAAGAAACGACACATTTGATCAGTAATAAAATGTGGATCACAAGTTGGTATGGGTAATATAAGACTCGGAAAAATGGAGTAGAAGCTTAGTTAAGCTCTTTTTTTTTAAAAAAAAAAAAATTGAAAGATAAATCATGTGTTACATGCATAAAGCTGATGATCGATTGTCTTGAAATTAATATACGAATAAAACCAAAAACAACTGATTTATACTATGAATGGCTTAATGATCTTACAATTGTGTGAATACAGCAAATGACAGTCTAAAGTTGCCATTTCTAAACCCATACCTGAACTCAATCGGTGCAAACTTCAGTCATGGTGCCAACTTCGCAGCAGGCGGAGCGACGATTCAGAAACAAACAAGTCCATGTCCTTTCACATTACAAGTTCAAACTCACCAGTTTTCACAGTTCAAATCTCGATCCATTCTGCAATCTAAGAAGGGTACTTACTTAACTGCTCATCACATATTTGAAAATGTGTCCTACATAAACTTGCACTCTATCTTACTAATAAGTTTAGTTATATTGAACAGGAGGAATATTCAAAGAGCTCCTGCCTCGTGAAGATTATTTCCCTCGTGCGTTATACACATTCGATATAGGTCAAAATGATCTCACTTCGAGTTTCGTAGATCGTAACATGAGCATTGGTGAAGTTAAAGCTATTATTCCAGATATCATCGAGAAGTATAAAGAAGCATTACAGGTAAATATATATTATAAAATGTTGAAAATATGTGTGTAACTAGTAAATAACATATAAGTTTTACCTACAAATGTTATGTTTTGTATGAATACTAATCAAAACATGTTGTATAGAGTGTATACAATGAAGGTGGACGACATTTTTGGATACAGAACTGTCCACCTTTTGGTTGCTTGCCATATATACTGCAATATGTACCAAGACTGGCAGCTCCTAAAGATAAGTATGGTTGTGGTATTCTTTTCAACGAAGTGGCTCTAACTTTTAATGAACAATTGAAAAATGCAGTAGATCAACTTAGAGCAAATCTACCACATGCAACTTTTATGTACGTTGATGTTTATTCTGCCAAGTATGGGCTCATCAGCGAAGCACAAAAACATGGTAACTTGTTTCGTCAAATTTAACTTATTCTTTAAAACGAGTGTCACGGCACGCGATTCGCATGTGAATTGTTTTTCTTATAAACTGTATATGTTTAAATCACTCGAAAAAATAATTTTTTATTTTCATGTGATATTAAAATTTAATAATATATAGAGTGGCGTTTTTGATAGTTCACGCTGATACCAAAGAATTGTGACACCAAATCTATTACAACTGTTATTAAAGATGTATACGGATTCGGAGCTTGTTAAGTGTTTGTATACAGGATTTGAGGGAACCATAGCTGCTTGCTGCGGACACGGCGGTAAATACAATGTAGACATTCGCTGTGGGACAGTAAAATTAGTGAATGGAACAAAGTATATAGCTGGAAACTCATGCAAAAATCCATCTACTAGAATCGTTTGGGATGGAAATCATTACACTGAAGCTGCCAATAAATTTATATTCGATCGATTATCAGGGGGAGCTTTCTCTGATCCACCCCTACCAATTAAAATGGCTTGTCATGCTTAGCTAAATGTGTAGTCCAAAATGTTGCAAATTTGATTCATGTTATCAAAAGTTACATGCTAATATTGTATATCTAGCTATAATAATACTGTTGTGAGTGGACCTTTTATTGTCTGGATAGTACGCCAACCCCCACCCAAATGTCGATATAAATGTATCATGTTATTCTCGGCAAGGTATGGAGTACACAATTGGGTGTCCATATAATGTGTGCGTGTTTATTCCCTTCCTTTCTTTCTTTTTCCCATCGAAACCTGCTCCTCTTCTCATATATACATAAACATATATATGTGTAGCTATTGGAACTTTGCCTATATAAGAATAACATAACATTACAGAGAAAATATCTTTATTCCACGTTTTATAATGTTATAAAATCCAACTTCTACTGATATATATAATTAAAGCCACTTCGGTTTAGACTTTTGTTTGTATTTTTGCAAATATCTCGTGGAGCCTTTGTAATCGAGACTTTTTTTAAAAAAAAAAAAATTGGATACTTAGATTGTAGTACATATTAGTACTACAAGTCTTATGTAGACTACAACATACCACATGTCAATATATTCGAATCATGCTATGCGTATTTTGAATCTGTGACGTCTTGCATCAAAGTCGAAGTGCCTGAACATTGGATAACGGTGCTTGTCTATATTCGAGCCATTTGTTTCTATATTAGATGCATTTTTCATTTTTTTCGAGCGACACTTCAGGTAGTATCTAGCATTTTTCTCCTAGCATTTTCGTGGATATATTTCAGAGCATTTCCTCTTGCTTTGGTTGTTGGAAGGACTTTCTTTTAGTAGATTCATGGTCCTGATTTGGTTGAGAAATTGCAAAATTTCGGTTGTCGGTTTGACTTCTGATTTGGAGATTCTAGATTGAGTTAACTGAATTTAAGACGGATGTAATATTGAGTACAAGATAAGAGTCACAGGTCCCTGTTTTTGATGTTGTTATACAAAAAGTCCCTGCAGAAATGAATTTGTAAATTTGGTCCCTATTTTTCAAAAAAAAAAAAACAAAGCGTTTGCACTTTTCTGACAGAAAATGCAAGATAACTTGCACTTTTCTAATTTTGAAATATTTTTCGAAATTTTCGAAATTTTCTAAAATTTGAAAATTTTGAAAAACGCAAGTTAACTTGCACTTTCTATTAGAAAAGTGCAAGCTAGTTTGCGCTTTCTAATTTTAAAATTTTTGAAAAGCGTAAGGTAACTTGCGCTTTCTAATTTTGAAATTTTTTTGAAAATTTTAATATTTTTGAAATTTTTGAAAAGCGCAAGGTAACTTGCGCTTTCTATCGGGAAAACGCAAGCTGGTTTGCGCTTTTTTATTTTGAAAATTTTGAAATTTTAAAAAGCGCAAGCTACTTGCGTTTTCTGATTAGAAAAAACAGGGACTAAATTTACATACTTATTTCTACAGGGACTTTTCTTGTAACACCATCAGAAATAGAAACCTTTCGTGCAAAACCTCAAATATCATGTAACGGGTCAAAATTGTAAAATTTTCATATTTTGTTTCTCAACTTGGGTGACAGATGGTGCATTTATTATGGCATGCTTCATTTGCATTTCGTTCTCACTTTTTTCTTTACAGAATGATGATCGGGCGGCCTTATGTGCCGGTCAATATATGGTGAGGGCACTTATGTTTACACATAATAATATAACAGGCCAGACAAGAAAGTACGCGAAACGAAACCCCGTGACCAAATGGATTCCTGTTTTTGTGAACGTTGTCATCGATTCATTTAGATAATCAAATGAAACAAAAAATGGAAAAAAGTTGCTTCAATGCACAAAAGAGCAAATATGGACAATAATACTCATTTTTTTTTTCTGAAAAAAGTTCTAACAAATTATTTTTAAACTAGTAATTAGGGCTGTCAAAAACATAACCAACCCATTTAACCAACCCAATTACCCAACAATAAATGGGTTGGGTCAAACCCATTAATAATGGATGAGTCTCTTGGGTAAAACCATTTAACCCAAAAAATAAACGGGCCTACCCTAAGAAATGTATTAATTAACCATTTAACCATTTACCCAGCCGAGAATCTCTCAAATCCGCTGATCAAATTTTTAGGGTTTCTTTCGATTGATTCAAAACTTCTATTTTCGCTACTTGAAGCTTCCGCCTTTACTTTTCCAGCTCGAATCAACATTTGAAGCTTCCGCTAAACTTCTACTTTCGCTACTTGAAGCTTCCGCCTTCACTTTTCAAGCTCGAATCGACACTCAATGATGATTTCTTAGTTGATTTATGGTATGTAGTATTTTCAAGTTTTGTGAATCCATTTATTTTCGTAGATTTACTTATTTAATTTATTTGATTTCCACTCAGATTTACTTGTTTAATTTGTAAACTTGGGACTTAGGAAGTGGATTTGATATGTTTTTTGCAATTGGTGTGATTCTCAATTAATTTGTACCTTGTTTGGATTGTCTGATAAAAATGATTTTCTGTTATGCAAGAGAATTGTTTTGATTGTAGTTGCTACTGCAATGCTCTACGAAAATAAACAGTAGAAGCGTAAAATTTTACGGATCAAATGGCATTGGGGACAGTAGCGGGGATAGGATGCTATTAATTTTTTAGGACCCATAACCGTCGGTTTGATTATCATCTGTAGCTGTGTTACCATTTGTCTGTTTATGGGAGTGCGATTGATCATTTTTTAGGATCCCACCTAAAAACTTTTGAAAACTAGCAGAATGTCCAAAGGTGAAACAATTTTAGCATATCAAGGGCTTCCATTCATACACGATATGTTGCATAATAGGCTCATCATTTTCATTCAAAATAGGTATTTGTTTGGGAAACGATGATGAGCTATCAATCTCAACTATAACCTTTGAAAATGCTATTTTGATCGTTCTTTTAGTAAATTTATTCATTTTGACACCGATGCTATATAACTAATTCCTTCTTCAATCCAATAATCGAGAGGTAGTCCATGTAAACGTATCCAGATAAGGATATGTTGTAAAAAATCTTTGTTCAGATGCATACCAAGACTCCATCTTTTCATCATTGCTAACGTTTTGTCATAGAAATAGGATCCACCTTTTAAAATTATGTCACAATCCTCTTTAATTTAATTTCCATTTCACTACTATATTTTTATATCAAATTTGTTCATGGGTAATTTGTAGCTTAGTTCTACTTGGATGGCTTCTTATTGCTAGACTTTTCAGCTGTATTTTCTTTTTTTGAATCGATCAAAACTTAACCATCACATCCCTATTCAACAAATTTTAGTAAATTCTTTTAGAATATATATATTGAAAAAATGGTTAATTGATAATACAAACCTCTACAATGCAATTATGAAAATGCATTCTTAAAAGACCAGCAACAAGAATGGGATCATCACTCAATGCTAATTAACACTATTTCTCACTATCATCTCTATGAACGGACATCTCAGTATGTAGTAATCCATAGACAGAGCTTCAACTTTTAAGTTGAAATTCACAACAAATGAAGTTAACCACGATGAAATTAACAGCAAATTTATTATGTAGAAGATGGTCATTTTAGCCATGCTGGTTAATTCTTAGAAATTTGCTGTATAAAGCAATAAATGATGTGTGTAACTTTATACATGGCTTCAATTTCATTATTTACTTGAATTTTAAATTAAGTTTAATTCCTTTTGGACTGGAGTCAAATTGCTTTTTGCAGTTTTCAACTAAAGTATGTTTAAGTTTTATAACCGAATAATAGAACATTTTTTAGCTCATGGAATCATACTACATGCACTGTCATTTAATGCATGTGTATTATATAGACAATAATAAAACTTAATCTCTCCGGTTACTTTTTCAGTTGATACAGTGAAGCTAGTTGATAGCCTTGTCTCCTTTGATGGGTCACTCGAGTAGTTCTTTAGCTTTTTGGACTTAGAGAGACTGAAGAACTCTATAGCACTACTTAGCATTGAATTGATCAAATCTTTCAGTTATGTCGTAATTCTTTGTCTGAAGACGACAATAAATGACCTGAAAATGTACTCAAGTTTTGACTTATTTTTTCCTTTGTTGCTGTCTTGGCAGGTGGTCAAGAGTGGCGGGAGCTAGTCTGCTTTTCTAATTAAAACTGTCGTTGGAACTTGGAACTCTACTTACCAGACTGTAAGTTGTTACTTTGCACATCTTCTTACTTGAATGCTTTGATAGTTATTTTAATGCAACAAACTTTAATTGTTAACCTGTTCATTATAACAGGTATAAATATCCTGTTATAATGTCAAGGTCAATGGAAAATAATTAGGCTATGTAGTCGAATGTCCTACACATTTTGAACATCAGTTAAAAATTATTCAAACCTCATCATGGACCTGATTGGTACACATTAAGTTCACTTTGTTGTATTGTCTTTAGCAAAGGTCCAAAAGACAACCATTCTAAACCATAATTCACACAAAATCCAAATTTTTTCGTTGCATCTAGTATAAAACATAACAGGTTTATGCAGCAATACATAAATAAAAAGAAGTTACTTAGAACTTTGTTTTATCATTTATTGTACTGTTTACTAATTAAAATTGGATAAGGCTGTAAACACATATATATAGGGTGTTTAGATTTATCCGACCATTAATTTTATGAGAACTGTTTGTAGAAGATTCAAATTCCAACAGCTGTAAACAATCATTTGATAATATTTTTTTAGCATGGGGACAAATGCATTCCTTCATAAGTTATCATACTTGCTATAATCCACTTCAAAAATCAGATGGATTGAATTTCACGAGATATAATAAGGAAATTAGCCTTTAGCACATAAGATGTATGATATCATATACATTCAGTCATAATCATGGTTTAAGGTTAAAATGATTTTGATGATCCATTTGGAAAAAAGGAAAAATATATATGCTTCGTATATTCAAATCTAAACTCTTATATATATTTGAATTTAATTTGTTTGTACTACCTAAATGTTAATTCTTATTAATATTTGATATTGTAGAACATGGATTCAACTGAACATATAAATATTGAAACAAAAGATTTGATTGTAATGGAAGATTCATTGAGTTTGGAATTATTTTTAGAACAAATGAAACTATAGTAGGAAAAACACCAACGTGCTTTTGCAAGGGATGTAAGAAAACGTACTTTTGCACGCATTATAGATTTAAAACATTATAACTTTGGTAAGGGAAAACTATTTGTGCCATAAATGTAAATGAAACGAAGATTAAAAATAATTTAGGAATGCATGTAAATATTATTAGAAATAACGGGATTATAGGTTGATAGTAACAGGTGCTGTCTTTTGTAGAGAATTAGAGTATAAATAGATGCATGGTCTCATGCGTTTTAGCGAAATGCTTTCATTTTAACTAAACCAAGCATACCCTTGTTTATATAATTAAGTGTTAGGTTTGTAGTAGACACTAATTATAGACGATCAAGTGAATTTATAAGCACAAAATGTATACAAAAATATGGTTAGTTATTGACATATATGTCTAAAAATAGTAACTTTGGAAGATTATATTTATTTTCCATAAGTTGAATCCATATTTAATTTTTGCTTCTATGATTAATATTTGCATAAGATGCGTTATTTTTGTTTTCCTTTAATAGTTGTTTAATTAAAAAGCTGTACTAATTAATTATGACTTTATTTTGTAAGTTTGCTGAGTTCTACATTATTTTGTTGCCACATCAAATAAAACAACATTTGAAAAAGTTTACTAAACTCTTTGCTGAAACAAAATGATGATTATATTGCTAGAGATATTGTTATTTGTTTTACAGTTCTTTTTTAACCTTCATTTTGTATTTTTACTAAGCTATTGTTTTGTCATTGCTATTGTTATAGTTATAATGGTGGTTGATTGCATAAAGTTTGTCAGCTATAAGTTTCACATAATGTGAATGTTTAAGATTATCAGAGAAAACAAAATCTTGCCTATTGCTATTTCTGTTTATGGTGTTGATGTTTCAAGTAAAACTATTCTTGAATGCTTAAGTTTGTCTACTATGTGATTGCAGAAATGATACTTTTGTTTATGTTTCATGTTGTTATTTCTATTTATGGTGTTGCTATGTAAAAGTAAAACTGTTCTTGAATGTTTGATTGTCAGCTATGTGATTGCAGGAATGATACTTTGTTTATGGTGTTGCTATTTCTATATTAGGCTGATGTAAAACTGTTATTGAATGTTATTTTTATGCTGATGAAAAATTGCTGAGTCTGATGTTAGTTGCGTATGATTATTATTGTTATGTTTGTCTGCTGTTGCAATTTCTACACTATTGTTTTTTCTATCTTTTATAGTTTTAGCTACCATTTTGTGCAAAATGGGTTCAACGGGTTGGGCTGGGTTGATCCGTTAAATTTGTGGGTTGGATTGGGTTCACCTATTTAATAAATGGGTTTAATGGGTTGGGTGTTTTTTTTCTTTAAATGGGTTGGGTTAATTTTCAACCCAACCCATTTATACCCAACCCAACCCATTTGACACCCCTACTAGTAATATGGTTTAATAAGCAACCAACAGAACCAAACCGATTTATTACTGGGTGGTTCTTAATTGATCCTATAAAAAGTAGTTTGGTTTAGTTTGGACCCATTTTGATTATACTTCGACTTTAATCGATTATTATACTGTGTCTACACCATCAATGAGCAGCTAGCCTGAAATGAATACATTCCTCATACCCATGTTCTGAATGCCATGATTTTCCATATCTAAATGTTGTCCGTTATTTGATTTTTTTTTGAAAGATGGTAAAAACCCGATTCACTTATTACAAACTTATTACAAAACCCTATCTCCATTAGGGTTGCCGACATATTGATAGACTACTAAAAGAAACAATGGCGGTGAGGTTTTCTCGAAAGCGAGACTTCGGATCTCGTTCACCTGCCTTTTCCGCTACTCTCCCCCTCTCCCAGTAAAAAACTCCCCCTCTCCCAGTAAGAAAGACACTGATTAAATTTGCTTCTCATGCTTCCGTCGGTTTTGATTGTGTTGGTGTAGCTTTTCGAAGCTAAGTTGTAGTTTGTTGAAGCTAGATTTACAGATCTGATGTCATCGCGACTCAGATCTGTAGATCTATAGCTACTTTCATAAGTTTTAGGCTGAATGTTGGTCTGAAGCTCGTTAGCATCTAGATCGAATTGCTGATGAATTCTCAAATCAGTTTGGTAGGCCTTCGAATTGTGGAGATAATGTTCGATGGACTTACTGCCAGCCTCTTTACTCCAAAAATCCGCAAGAAAAATAAAACCGGTTTGGTCTTTTACCTTTTTCTTTGACTTGTGAAGAATTACTCTACTGTCACTTTCTATAATAAGCCATCTTTGCTCTTTGGAAAGTTTCGACTTGTTATGAGTACGATTATTTCTCTCTTTCCATATGTGATACACTGCTGTAGTCAATAATACAAGCGCAAGATCTCTTTCAAGTGATTTGCTTCTGAATTTGTTGTTGATATCCATTATAATATGCTTTAGCTCCATGCTGCTTTTATTGTTTATGTTCAGTGTAGTTTTAATCTGACTCCATATGCAGTTACTGTAATTGCATTCAAAGAATAAATGACTGGTACTTTCATTAGCTAAGTTGCATAAGGAATAGACTGAATAAGTATTTTTTCCCTATTTATTGATTATATCCAAAGTTGGCAATCTGTTATTAATAGCGAAATATGCACAGATAGCCATCTTAGGATTATTCACCTTGTTCCAAATGCATTTATGCCAAACAACAGTGGGCTGTTTACTTCTAATATGCTCCCAAAAAGAAAACTTACCTTTGTTGCTGCCTAACCATTACCAATAATCACATTCTGCATTAGGATCTAAAGGAATATTAGTAATAATGTTTTTATGTGGATAAATAATTGGATGTAGATGGGGTTGCCATTAATTATTTTTAATAATGACATCCACATTAGCATTAGCTCCACCACAAATAACTAGATTGTCCCATCCTACTCTATTAATAAAAGAATCATTTTGAAACCAAGGGTCAAACCATAGACTAGTTTCATTACCAGATTTGAATTTTCTTTGAATTAAAGATTTTCCTAAATCTCTGCATTTTAAGATTTGACTCCAAGCATTGGATTGATTATT
This sequence comes from Allium fistulosum, assembly GCA_030737815.1. Classification (NCBI taxonomy): domain Eukaryota; kingdom Viridiplantae; phylum Streptophyta; class Magnoliopsida; order Asparagales; family Amaryllidaceae; genus Allium; species Allium fistulosum. Next base: position 1,081,356,491 of record CM060903.1, read on the forward strand.
TTTTTGTAAAGCTGTCCAAAAATTGCCATTTTTAAGATATTTGCTTGTCATCCATCTAGTCCATAAAGAGTCACCACTTACAAATCTCCAAAAATGTTTAAATTGACATGTTAAACTAAGGTCATTCAGATTTCTAATGCCAAGGCCACCTTCTCTTTGGGGTCTGCATACTTTATCCCAACTAATTTTATGATATTTACCCCTCCATAGAAAGTCAGCACACCTACTCTCAATTTTTTTAATTATAGCCACAGGGATATGATATGTTTGAAACCAGTATAGTATAATGGCATACACAACAGTCTTTAACAGCTCAATCCTACGAGCAATAGTTAAAAGCTTACAAGACCAAGTTTCCATTCTACCTTGAATTTTCTCAATCAGATTAGAACAATCATCGTGCTTAATCTGATTGACAGATAAAAGGAGTCCTAAATATTTAATAGGGAGATTACCTTCACCCACTTTAAGAACATCCAACACCTCCTTTTTGTACCTGCAATGCTTACTGAAATATGCCTTGGTTTTAAATTCATTAATTTGAAGTCCTGCATATTTGTACATATTTTCAAAAACTTGACAAATAGCATCTGCATTAGTTTTATTGGCCTTGGAGAACAACATAAGATCATCTGCATAAATAAGGTGAGTAATAGATGGTTGAACTCTATTGATTGGAGAAATATTATTTTTAATTGTTTCAATATCAATAAGAATAGAAAGGTATTCCATTGCCAAAGTAAAAAAGATAGGAAGGAAGTGGATCACCCTGTCTAATTCCCCTATTGCTTTTGATAAAACCCTCAGGTTTACCTTGGAATAAGATAGAAAAGGTGGGTGTATTAATACATTCAAAAATTAACTTACAAAATTTTGTAGGAAACTTCATACATTTCATGATATGAATTATGAAATTTCTATTTACCTTATCATAGGCTTTCTGTAAGTCAACTTTAAGACACATATTATCACCACTTTTATTATTAAAATTCCTGACCATTTCATGTGCCAACAGAGAATTTTCATATATTAGTCTACCAGGAAAATAAGCGCTTTGATTTTCTGAGATTGGAAAGGGAAGAAATAGTTTTATCCTATTGCTCAAAATGGTAGCAATGATTTTGTAAACAAAATTACAACAAGAAATTGGTCTATAATCTCCAATACAAGTTGGATTTTTGTTTTTTGGAATTAAAGTAATGAAGGTATGATTAAAACTTTTAAGCAACTTTCCTTTGTCCAAAAATTCATTGATAACTCTGATAATCTGCTCCTTAATATTTTCCCAGTGAGTTTTAAATTTTTTTGCATTAAAACCATCTGGACCAGGACTTTTATTATCACCGGCACTAAAAATAATGGATTTGATTTCATTCTGATTTGCAGGAGCTAATAAAATTTCTGTAGCATTATCATTTAACACATTTTTACAAATAATATCAGGAAAATTAGTTTCAGTAGAATCTGAGTAATATAAATGAGAATAAAAATTAATAGCTTCACTAACAATCTTATTATAGTCGTTGATGCAAGCACCCCTACTATCAATAATCTTCCATATATTATTAATGTGTTTTCTGTAACTCATTTTAGCATGAAAAAATTTAGTGCAGTCATCTCCCATAGTAAGCCAGTCCACTTTGGCTTTTTGCTTATAGTTAATAGTGTTAATATAAAGCTCTTGAGAAAGTTTTTCTTGGTTGGAAAAGAATTTATCAATAATGTTAATATTACCAGGATTATCATCAGCTAGTTTTTGCAAAAAATTTCCTTCCTCTCTTAGTTTGTTTAGAATATCATTCTTGTTACAGTTATTCTTATTCCGGTTTTTTATTTTATTTTTTAACAACATGTTAAACTGGAATTGGTAAGAACCAGTACAAGAGAAACTGAAACACTCTTTAATTACCTCATTGTATTCATTGTTAGCCACCCAACCATTTTTAAACCTAAAAGGAGCAGCTTTAATATTATTATTCTGATTATGAAAAAAATTTATCAGTAGAGGAGTATGATCACTAGTGTTTTGCTCAATAGAGAAACAACTAAAATCTGAGAAAACATCGCAGAAGTTTTTATTAATTAACACTCTATCAAGCTTACAATGTATATTCTTTTCTTTACCAGATTTCCAAGTGTATTTGTTTCCACTTATATTAGGTTCTATAAGACCAGATTCAAGTAAAAATTTATTAATTTTATCTAATTTACTATGGGGGATTTTATTACCACCAAATTTCTCATATGCATGGAAAATAGTATTAAAATCTCCCATAATAAGCCAAGGAAAATCATATCTTTGACTTAAGGCTTTTAACCTATACCATAAACTATTTCTTTCATTTTCAAAATTGCTACCATAGATATTAGTGATTTTTAGTGAGAAACCACCAACATTTCTAAAATTGCAATCAATAAATTGGATGTCCTTATTATAATTCACCATGTCCCAAACATTTGAGTCCCAAATAACTAAAATTCTACCCTTACTACCACATTCATTATTGTTGATAGATTTCCAATTATTGGAAAGTCTAGAACAGAATTTCTCAATATTGGCATCATCCATCTTATTTTCAATGAGGGCAAATAATGATGGTTTATAAAACCTAACCATATTTATAATATCTGTTTGCTTTGCAGGGGAATTCATACCCCTGACATTCTAGTCAATGATAGACATAATAAAATATATTAATATACTAGATGAAAAAATATAAGATAAATAGGGTTTTAGATAGAACCTGATGCACTGATACCCTTACCCTTATTTTTTTTCTCAGAGCTTTTAGCTTTAAGCCTTGTAGTCATTTCATTCCAATCTGGATTGACTGATATGTATTTTTGCCTAAAAGCCTTCTTCTTTTTAATTTTGCTCTTATTCTTGCCAATTGCTTTAAACTTGGCAATATGTAATTCTGATATATCAAATTGTTTTTCAGATTCATTCATAACATGGTCAGTAGTTGGTACAGTAGCACTGTCTGGAATTCGGATAAGAGAGATGTCAAACTCCTTAGCATTGCGAGGCAAATTTGAGTGGATGTCATCCTCGTCCTCAACTTCTGCAGCATTTACTGATGGAGGTTCACTCTCCATGTTAATTTCCCGACTTTGACTGGTTCTTTGATGAGGGATTTTGTTTATGACTGTACCATAATTGTTTGTAATTAAACATGACTCTGAAATGGGAGGGATTTCAGAGTTAAAGACCTTTTTATTATTGTTTCCCTCTTTTGTACTGTGTTGTATTATATCCTTCGAATTTTCTTTCAAACCGTTTGAATGATGAACTTCCATAGCAAGGATCTGGTCGTTTTGATCAGTGATCTATTTTGATATTGTTTCTTGATTGAAGATGATACCCTCGTGGTTGATTCGATTTGTTTTCTTTTGAATTCTTGATTGATTTACTGCCGCTTCATTGGGATTTGGTTCTGGCGATGTCTCAACTGAATCATTTTCTTGGACTACGGGAATTTCTCTATTTTGATTATTGGCTTTTGGGTATCCACATTTGTTTCGGATTACATTGCTCTCTAGTGTGACCGAAGCATTTACAGATACTACACTTTGATGGAACCCATCCATATTCAATTTTTTGAGTAATACTCTCGCCATTATAGAGTGTAAGATTGATTTCTTGAGGAAGTTCATCATCTACAGAAACCTCCACAAGAAGACGAGCGTAATTCAATCTCGTCTTTATGGTTGTAGCTGCATCCATTTTTATGGGTTTTCCAATAATGCTGGCCATCACGCTGAAAGCCTCACGATCCCATAGTTTAAGATTGACATTGGGTAACATAACCCATATCGGCATCGTAGTAAGAAGATCTCTGTCCATTTTCAGGGATTCAGACCATCTTCTCATTATGATGAGTTTTCCATTGTAAAAGTATGGTCCATTCTGAATAACTGAATTGCAATCTTGAAACTCTTTGAATTTAACAAGAAAGAATCCATTTTCTTTGGTAAAGATTTCAAATTCTCTAGTTGGTTTCCAAACCCGTTGAATAAAAGCTTTGAAAAACATATAATATGGTTTGGTTCCTACAACATAAACCAAGATCGAATTATTCCATTATTCAATTGCTCTTTTGCAGACGTTTTCCTTTATCATACCATATTTCTTGTTATTAATTTTGATAGGAGCAATAGTTTCAAGATTGCATTCATCTTCTTTTGGTTCATCAGATTGCTCAGAAACGATATCTGCCTATGATTTTTGTCCCTGTTCTTTATTTAGGGAAAAATTTACCGGTTTACTAGATTGGAACAGTTGGCTTCCATTATTTTGATGGGTGAAGGTCAGATTCTGACCATCTTTTTTCTTCATTTCACCATTATTGACCCGCGGTAGTCTCTGATTATTACTGGGCTGTCGTTTTCTTTGTGATCTTGACTGAACCAATTGAAAGCCATCATCGTCTATGATGATACTATCATTTGATTCTCTAATGTGAGATTCAGGTGGTCTATTTTGGTGCCTTGAAAATGGAAGATGAGATTGATTTTGCGAGGAGAGAGAATTTCCCCCATGGCTGAGGAAAACCCTAAATTTTCTTTTTTTCTAAATTATTAGGTTTCAAAATTATTAGGATTAATACTCAAATACTTATTATAGTGTTTTATTTGAATATGTATGCACTAGATATATCATAGTGGATTGTGATCACTTGATAGATTAGGCAAGACCAAAGCTTTCATATATGAGAATGATTGAATACATACATCATTCACCAAAAATTTATCAATGTTATTCGCAATGCCTATTCTTCTCCAAGCATAATTGAATCGCAAAGTTCTTGTCTCTATTAGAACAACATTTAATAGACAATTGTTGAATGCTCTATTTTGGTTGAATAATATTGGAAGCCCATAAAACTTGTCAATTAGGGAGAGTGAGTTATTAAAATCTTCCATTAGCATGCACGATATAGTTATTTGGTTTGTCTCATATATTATTTGTTTCCTTAAAATTTCCTTGTCTAATAGGAAGTTAGTTGCCTAAATTGTGGTAAAAGCCAATTTTAAACCTCCATCATTTATTGCTTCAAAATTTGTCTCATATATTATTTGATGTTTATTTATTTATATATATCCTGTATCACCCTGTTAGGTTGATATGACAGTATATAAAACTATTAATTGAATTATTTCGAATAAATTAAGATATATGTTGAAATGATATTTCCCTATGCATTTATTTTGGATTGAAATGATATATATCCATCTCTGAATTAAATTGGAACAACTGATTCACTTGGCTGTAGGATAAAAAATTATGTACAGACACCAGATTTGTTAAATTAAATGATTTTGAATTTTTCGATTTGAAAATATTTAAAATGATTTAATTTAAGAAATAAAAATTGAATTTATGGAAATCGAATTATTTTCGAATTTGAGCTCGGAATGTTTAAATTTAAATTTGATAATAGGAATTGTTTTAAATAAATGAAGTTGAAATTTTGAAATTATAATCGAAATATGATTTGAATTTCAGAAATTGCTAAGTAAAAGTAATATAAAACGATATTTCAAAATTGAAATCGGAATTGAATTATATTTGAAGATTTGGATTTTAAATTGAATATTAAAAGTCAGTTTGATTTAAGTGATTTGAATCGAAATTTTAAAAACCGAACGTGAATTGATATAAATCGAAATGGTTTTAATTTGGAATTGAAATTAATTTGGAATTGAAATTAATTTGGAATTGAAATTGAAATTAATTTGAAATTGAAATTGAAATTATTTTGGAATTGAAATTGAAATTTAATTGGGATTGAATTGAAATTTATTCAAGTTGGAATTGAAATTTAAATCAATTGGAATTGAAAGCGAAATTGAATTAATTTGGAATCGAAATCGAATTTATTTGAATTGAAATTGGAATCGAAGTAAAATTTGACTTGAAATTGAAATTGAATCGATTAAATCAAAATGGAAATGGAAATTGATCTGAATTGGAAATTTTGGAATTGAATCAGTTTGGCTTGGAAACTATTTTTAAATAAATTATTTTAGTATAAACTGATTAAAATCTATCTTTTTTAAATATTCAAATTATTTTGATTTTCCAAACTATTTTACTATATAAACCATTTTCGATACTCAAACTATTTTTATTAAACTTGTGACGACCCAGGATTTGGCAATATTATTTTAATAAGAATTTAATCTGATAAATTGAAATATAAACTTATCAGTTTAAAAATGAATATATATATATATATGTGTATTTTTGGAAGGAAATTATGATTTGAAATTTAAAATAAAGAGTTTCAAAATATTTAAAAGTAAAATCCATCTTATTCACATTTAAATTGAGTAAGCTTTACTTATTTCATTTGGTCTAAATATATATTTATGATGTAATCTAGGTAATAATGTTTAAATAAAATAAATCTTATTAATATATAAACATAAGTATAAATATATTTACATAAGTACAAATTATATAGATATAAATTAAGAGTTGATAGTTTATGTTAGAAAAAGAAATAAAAATAAGTATTGATGTTAAATAAATATCTCAAATAAATAAATGGTTATGTAAAAATATGAAATGAACTTAAGATAATTCTAGAATTGTGTATATATATATACACTAGAGTAATACATGTAGTTATACAATGAAGTAAGACAAAAGAGGAAAATAAAATATATACAAGATGTACTAAATAAAAAAAAATATAGAATGTGTAAACTTGAAAAGGGACCAACGCATTAAATGCCATCATCTCTAGCACAAGAACGAAATCATATTAGCCTCCATATGAAAAAAAATCTCTGACCAAACTAATAAAAATCTTGTACCAGTAATACTTACCTTTGTATACTTGTTCTATATTTATCAATCTCATGTTTTCCAATTCGTTCATCAAAACTAGCATACTAGGAAATAAGAAAAACATTTAAATCCTACAAGTGAAACTTAAATAAACAATTCAACTTAAGCAATCAAGGAGATTAAAAATCCAGGCTGATAGCTTTTCAAAACAGGCTGTGTTCTTTGTTCAAAACCAAAAGCTGCTCTCTGTTCAAAGTTTTTCAGGTGAGTAAACTCTTTTTAAAAACAGTTTGATCTGGTTTTAACTACCATGCATGTGATGATATTGGCTTGTATTGAAGTTCTTCAGCTTGAATTTATATGAATTGGTATATATATGTTGTGTGAGCCTGTCTGTTTATACATATTCAAGTCTGTTCTCTGTTGTTCACTATGTATGTTCTGCTATCAAAAAATTCAATATCTTCGAATCAAATCCATATTAGCCTTGGGTATTTAAATGAAAATTGTTTGTAAATGTATAATGAAGATTATAAAATAGTTTCAGGATTTTTAAATACAACAAATAATGTTTAAAATGAAAATAACAAAGGAATTCATATTTAAGATAAAAATCACTCAACTTAATTTTAGATTTGGATGGCATGATGGTATTTGTAGCAGGAAATCTTGAATTTAGATAGTATAATCACGATTTTTAGTGTAATATTCTTTGGGATATAGGGAGAAGTATGCTTTCGACATTTTCGTCGATTCGAGGTGATCGGCGGCAAGGATTCCGGCGAGGGTTGGGCTAGTGATGGACGAGGTGTCGATGCACTCAAGAAAAATACTGGAAGTATTTTTCATTGGCCGAGGCAAGTGGATTTTAGCGAACTAGGGTTTAGACTGGTATTGTACTCGATGTGGTTGTCGAGTAAATTCCGACGCAGGCGAAGGTTCAGAGGGAATCGCGATGTTGGGGATGGTTGCTGGAAGGTGTGACGAGGCTGCAGTGAAGAGGTCTGGCGATCTCGAGGTCGGAGGCGAAGGGGATGAGTGGTTTTTCGGCAAGTATCGTTTCCTGATGGTCGAGATTTTTGCTCGATTTCGTTTAAGTAGATTTTCGTGCGATCTGGGTTCTCGCTTGGGATTGCGAGGATTCGTGTGATGGTCGAGGGTAGCCGTGTTGATCACCGGAGTTCGGCGACGTCGGTGCACGTGCACCGTGTGCACGACGAGTCTGGGATGTTGGGTTTTAGTGATTGGCTCGGGTGGTTCTCGTGTGAACGAAGGGATGACTCGAAGCTGATGAAGAAGATGGATGACTCGGGGCAGGCGTGGGTTGAATGTGGGTTCGACTCGAGTTTGTATGTTGTAGGTTTAATCTTTTTTAGTAAAGTAAAAACAAACTTGGAAAAGAGAATCAAGCTTAAGTAAAGTTTTGGAAAGAAAATCAGTTTAAATTTTAAAGGCAAGATCTTTTTAAATAAATGGCAACTTTGTTTAAGAGTGTTTTAATATATTCAAACAAGTTTTTAAGAAATTCAAACAAGTTTTAAATAAGAATGTTTCAAGTTATAAAGTTACATTCAAAGTAACTATAAAGTAATGTTTAATTAGATTTCAAATATATTTTAAATAGATAAGATTAAAGGATATGATAATTATTTCAAAGATAAATAATTGTTTAATTTAATTAAACATGTTTGAAAAGTATTTTCAAAGATTTTAAGTATATTAAAAATTAAGGGTTTGAATTGTTTTAAAGTAAAATTATATTTCAAATATATAATTCATTTCTAAATTGGTTTAATGAAGTAAATAAATGGTTAATTACTGTTAATGGTTAAGAATAATTAATTTGTGAAATTAATTAAAGGATAATTACTTTATGTAATTAATGAACAATTTATCAAGGATGATTAATATTCAACGAGTAATTAATTAATTAAAGGTTTGTAATTAATTAATGATTGATTAAGCAAGGTTAGATAATTAATTCTTAATTAATTAATTTAATTTAATTTAATTTAATTAATTATAACATAGGGTTAATAATTGTTGCTTATGGATGATTGTTGTGTAGAATATTTGAATTGGATGATATCTATTGGATGATATGCTGTGATATTCTGTTATATGATATTGGATATATCTGTGATAAATGTGTGATATTTATTTGTGAATGTTGTGTGAATTCAAGTATTAAATTGAATTAAATTGTTTAAACTATTAAACAACTTGGCCTTTAAAACACGTTTAGATTTCAATGAGACCAGGATCGGGAATCAGTTATGATTATCCGAAAACCACATCGATCCAAGTTAAACGATAGGTCATGACATCTCAAAGTGAAGATCGAGATGGATTTTCAGAGTGCAAGGGTTATTGTCGTTAACTCTGAGGTTGATTCCAAAATGAGTGTAACGAGATAATGCCTTCGGTTTCGTTCGAACCCGGAACGAACTTGTATGGATTGAATGCTTTCAGCACATCGCCAGGTGGACGATGAGCATTCTAAGAGATGTGTTCTATAAAGGTAATTGTAACCTCAAGCCTCATCAACCGGGAATGGCTAAAACAGGAGAGGTGCATCAAGGTTAAGTGGGTAGCACCCAAGTAGGACGAGATATACCCCTGTCTAGATGTTCCTTTTTATTTCGGCTTAGTGGGCAGTTGTTGGCACAAGTTAACTGCGGGGTTGTCTTGTTCGGGACTGTCCAATAAGGGATGGTTCCGGCCTTGTGTTGCAGGGGGTCGGGCGTGATCCTCGGTACTCTGATCTAGGCTAGGTACTGTGACAGGCGGTACCCCAGTAGCCCTGCCATTGTATGGAATCCAATCTCCAATAAGCGCCGTACATTCTGATTGTGCCCAACTATGTTGGAATGTGAGATGTAAGCATTTCAGCTATTTTCTAATTTTACTTGAAAACCCTAGACAGTATTATAATATCACTGGATTTCCTATAAAATGTTTTGGTTAGCGTAAGGTAAAAACTTACCCGTGTTTATGTGTGGGAAGTCTTACGTGATACCCTTATTTCAAATGGTTTTTCAAAGTTAAGCAACTTTAACCCGTTTACTCATACCAGACCCATGTCTGACCCGGAGTTTATTATGTTTTCTTAAACTCTTGGGTACTCAAATTTTTATGAGTAGCCAAGTGATCAGGTCTTGGATTGTTGAAGTTTGGGGGAGCTTGGAGCAGAAGTCCAGACGTATATATCTATCTATCTAATTCCGCTGTGTTAGTGATGTATGTTGTATTTTGGGATGTATGAAATGGCAGATATGTATATATATGACTGTCTTGTTTGGACGATGTTGTGTAACTCTGATATATGTAAGACTATGTAATAGTTATGTGATGTATTATATTTTGTTCCGTTTCCGCTGTGAGATTCTGAATTGTGTTGTTCTTTCTTCTTTCTTTCTATTTCTTTCTTAACGATGATGCGTCTTTCTATGGATAGAAAGGCGGGTGGTCACAATACTATTTTAACTATTTAAGCTATTTTAGAATTATTTAAACTATTTTCTACAAATTCAAACCGGTAAAAGGTGGAATGTTTATATTTAAATCTTGGGTTTTAATACGAAATGGGTTAAAATGAAGTTATAACCTAAATTTAAGTTCGAAACAATTTTGGAAGCGAACTCGAGAGATTGGAGTGAAATGATAATTTCAAGTGAGAATGACGTATCGAACTGAATATGATTTTTGAAGTAAATATGATATTTCGAAATGAAATTGATTTTGAAGCGAATATGATATTTGATACCAAGTATGAATTGTTTTCGAAATATAAAAGTACCGACCGGTGTGTAAAACGACGTTTGGTTGTTAAATAGACTAGGGCCTCTTATTGGCATATTCTCTGTCAATATTAGAACCACTTTAACAACTGCGTACGCGGTGTATGATATTCAGAATGTTGTGGTTGTATTGGCGACGTTTATTGGAATGAAGTAAAAGAATGATGATGGATAGCTTTGACACTCGTGTCATAATTAAAATGACTAAAACATGAGCCTATGTCTGGCCAATGAGGTTAGCTACCTCTAGTGACGTTGATCGCTCATATTACTATTGTAATTTCGTATTTGATGGGTGCACCTTTTGTTTGGATTGATAGCCGCGGTCGGCCACAGACGAGTTACGACCAGCCAGAAAGAGTAAACTGGTAGAATCCTACCTTGGGCATTGCCTCATGTGCCTTGTCATACTTATTTTTGAACGAGCCCATTACAACTTTGGTATTGTACCTATAAAAATGTGTTAAGGTGGATCAATGTAAAGCCTTAACGCTATTTTGATATTTATTTTATTGATAGACATTACCTATTAGAGCGTATACTATTATATATATAAATAGTTTAACGGATCCTTAGGAGATGGAAAATCCCGTAACATCTCTTAAGTTATTGCACGCACATTATACATTGGATAGGAGATGTAAAATCCTGTAAATATCTCTGACGCTGTTACACTTATATTTCGTTATATTGATTTGACTTACATAAGAATATTTTAGTCTTGACTCGAGTATTTTTTTTTCATTATGCTCGGGTCAGTCCTGAGTTTTTTCAGCATATTGAAGATTATTCTCTAGAGGACAAAGACGAAGATTTGGTATATTACTATTATTATTATTCCCTGCATCATGTTATTCTGCTGCATTATTTATTTATCGTTGATGTATATATATAACTCTGATAAATGTCGTATAGATTATAATCAAATGTATAGTAAACAGCTTCATGAACTGTTTATTTGATTATTATATTTTATCGTTCCACTGTGAGATTCTGTTTTTGTTTTTTGCTTCTTTTCTTATTTTTCTTAATTAACCTCATTGATTATCTACGTTTCGGATTGTTTAAGTTGGACATGTGTAGATTATTGTCGATTTAAACCTTCCGAAATGTGGGTCGTCACAGCAACTATGGATTCAGATCAAATATAGGATCTAGGGCTGGCGTCAATATGGAAAATCACACCAAATTTACTTCTCCAACCAGCAACTATGGATTCGGGTATGATTTTCGCTAATTCATTTACTTTCCTCTGATTTCTTCTCAATTGAATCAAAATGGGCTACTTATTCAAATCTAGGGTTTTATGATTAATCTAACCTAAAATATATTGAAATCCTAACAATTTTCGATTGTGGTACGGTAAGCGAAACTTGATCAGCTTTGTTAGCTCGATTTTTTTTGTAAATTCTTAACTAAAGGTTAAGACCTTTAAGGGGAAGAGAGATTTTATTTGTCAGTTTATTTTGTTCTCTTTTTTTCTATATTGGCTTGGGATAAGTTTGTGTGATAACATACTTTGGATCCCACTTGTTGGTTTCTTTTGAGCGACATGAGCTCGCGTGACTATTAGCATATATGTCCCATACATGTATTTGTGCTTTTCACTCCATACTAAGGCTGCTAGAGTGTTTTTTTATCTTTTCCTTTTGTTGAGTTGCTTATGGCCTATTGGTTCTGTATTCGGATATCTTAACTTTTCTAAACTTTTATATATATCATGTGTTGTTGCTAAGGGCACACGGATTTGTGCTAGGGCTATCACCCAACGAATTTTTTTTTACACTGTAGTCAGCGGGTAAATACTGATCAAACAGTGTTTGATTGACGAGTAACCAATCGTGGTCATGGTAGCCTCTGGCACAAATCCGTGTATATGTGTATCTATATACACACATTAATAACTAACTACACGTTGATAACTATTATAAATTCATATTATTGCATTTGAATCTAACACATATAATTGTGATTGGATATGGCCTTAGATTATACTTTTAACTTAGCAAGCCTAATCATCCAACAAAACAACACTAAATCTGTATTGAATTTATATTCTGAAACCTGAAACAAAATAAAGAATGCCCAATTAGCCCATTATCTCGTTTACTGTAACCCTAAATATTATATCGTTCCCATCAGTAGTGCACAAATTTCTCTCCACCTCACCGGTCGATTTCTCTTCCTCCAATTTAAATTTCTCCTCCTCGATTCTACTTCATGGTCTATCCTTCTCCTTTATCCTCGATTCTTTCTCCTCGACGTCTCTTGCGCTAAACCTAACCCTCAGATATGCCCTAAAGCTCTTGGTCCATGCTTAATGCCTTCATGTCTTATGCTTGATGCTTTTTTCTTTGCTTTGCTAGATGTCACCATCTATGTAGTAGCTAATTAATTATATAAACCTTATATATATATATACGAGCATTACGGCATGCGCTTCGCGCGTGATGAAGACACCTGAATTGTTTTTGTACAAATTGTATTTATTTAATACATTTAAAAGATAATGTTTTTTCACAAATATTTAACCATATGTTTGTGTTGAATCATACGTAGTTAATTTGAATTTTTATTTCTAAATTGCAATATGTAATTTTTTGTTAGTTTAAAATTTTATTTATATTACTAATTTATAAAAAACAAATTTGTAAATTAGTTTATTTGTTAGATCCTATTTTTAAGTAATATGAAGGCTTGGTAAATATTTATAGATGAAAATTTGAATCTGTAAAAGAAGCTTAATTATCAGATCCTATTTTTGAGGTATACTAAATCTTGATAATATCCGTGGAGAGAAATTTTTGGTATTTCAAAGAATTATTAAAAGCAACGCCATTCATCTTTTGACCGTTGGAACAAACGAATGGTCAGTAGAAAACCAAACGGCTCAAATGTATACCGATACAGTTACCGTTATGCAGATTCCGTCACGCACCAGACTTCAGAATACACAGATGAATATACTATGGAGATTAGCACGACGAGACGATCAAAACGATATACAGATATCAGTGGTACGATCATCCGATCAAAATTTGATATCGGTACGAAAATGGTGCTATTTCGTCGAAAATAAGATCGACGGAGCAATAACAATCAAAATTTGAAGAAATGAAATATGACGTCTTGCTCAGAGGATGATTTACAATTTTTCTATAGAAAAATATTCACGTTTGGAAAACATTTTATTATAAGCAAATATTAACTTATATAAATTGAAATAGAATTACACAATAAAATAAACTTTCATATTTTCAAATGAAAATTTACAGTTTGCTATGTTCAATTAGACGTATTCCAAATATTAAATTTTAATTTCAAAATTTTAATTTCAAAATTTTATTTTTAAAATTTCATGAAAATTCAACTAATCACGTTATTAAAACAGTTAAAATTTACGGGTCGTTACATTATTAATAGTTGTAATACGTTTGGTGTCATGCTTTTTTGGTATCAGCGTGAACTGCCAGAAATGCCCCTTTATTTTAATATCACTTAAAAATTGGATCTAACTTCTTTTACCGATTCAAAATTCCTCCCTACAAATATTATCGGATCTTAGTATAACTTAAACACATGATCTAACAAATAAATCTCTACAGATATTATCAAATCTCAGTGTCGCTTAAATATAGGATCTAGCAACTAAAATTTCTTTACAAATTCAAAACTTTCCTCTACAAATATTATGTAACAACCCACATATTTATCGATTTTATATTTAAATATTTTATCATCAGTCGGATCTTAGTCCGAAAAGCTACTTTTTGCATACGGTCAAATTAGGACTCGAAACCACCTCCATTGAGTTCAAAATGACGTTTGCGATCTTTTTGAGTATAAACTTTGATATGTTTGGAGTTAGTGGAATTTTCGCCACTTTTTCACTTATGGCTTTGGTTTGGGCTGAACCACTTACTAACTCAGCCCAACCCCCTCCTTCTCTTTATAACTTCATTTCTAATTGCTTAAACATTCAAGCTTCATCAAAAATGGAGGAGGGAATGGGAAATTAAAACTCCAAGCTCAGGTTCTCTTGCTAATCCATCATTCAACTCCAAATTCAAAGTGAAGACATTGGATTCAAGCTTCTTCCATTGCTTTTAAGCTTCTCCATCATCAATTTCATGAAAAGGTGAGATTTTTATCTCACATTCCTGTCTATGACTATCTATGATTGTTGGGTATGAATCCCTATCGCTATTATATGTGCATTTGCTTTTGGTGTGGATTGAATTGGTGGAAAACCCAGAATTTTCGAGTTGTTAGCATTTTCCTGCACTTAGGTCGTTCGGCCAGGGAAGGGAGAAGTCGCCCTATAAATTTAACCCATTCGCATCTAGGTCGCTAGCACTTAGGTCGTAGATCGCTCGGCTAGGTCGTTAGCCTTTAGGTCGCTCGGCCATAGCTCGTGCTACTAGGTCGTTTGGCAATTCTTGCAAGCATTTAGGTCGTTCGGCACCGATAGGTCGCTCCACGTGCTAGTTCGACTGTGTTAGGTCGCTCACCTCGATAGGTCGCTTGGCCTTTATATCGATAGGTCGCTTGGCCTTTATATCGATAGGTCGCTCAGCCTGGTTTAAGACCTTAGGTCGCTCGACCCTTTCTCACATTAAGTCGCGATCCGTTAGGTCGCTCGACCCTATTCCCACTTTAGGTCGCTGGCTTCTAAGTCGCTCGACCCTGTTGCCATTTTAGGTCGCAACCATTAGGTCGTTAGACCTTATTTCCTTTAGGTCACATGACCCCTAAAGCTGCTCGGCCCGTTCCACCTTAGGTCGTAAGGCCTTAGGTCGTTCCACGATTAGGTCGCTCACCCTGATTAGGCCGTTCGCACCATTTAGCTCATTCTACATTAGGTCGGCCTCTGCTAGGTCGCGCCACTCTTAGGTCGTGTCCCTTATAGGACGCGCCAATTCCTGCCTTGAGTCGCTCGGCTTGCTTATTCCTTAGGTCGCACCTCTATGCCATTGCTCTTTTGGGTCATTGCACTCTAGCTCGGCCATGTTCGTTCTCACAGGCATTTCTACTTTGATGGTTTTGGAATTGATTCCTTTGGACTTTACTCACGTCTTCGAATGTGAATTTTTGTGATTCGATTTGTTTCAACAATCGTTTTGTGGTTTGTCACTTTAAAAATATGAAGGTTTCAATACTAGTAGTAAATACCAAAACTCTTTCATCAAAGCGATTTCAACACTATTTTATTACAAAACTCCTTTTCTTAAACCGTTTTCCAATCTATTAGTATATACAAGCCTTTACCTCACTCGGATGAGAAATCTAATTAAACGGCTTAGTAAAACAAGTGGTATGAAACGCTTGCGTTTACTTCATCGGTTAATTCTTGGACTTGTTCGATTGAACCTCTTGTGACAATTTTCTAGTGAAGATCTACAGTTTGTTCGTAAATATTTAAGTTAAGCTAGTGGTTATGGGACATGAAGCTAAACTCATATATTTACTAGCTTAGTGTAATTGACACTTCTTGATGATCATGACGATCATTTTTTGTGATTTAGACTAGCAATTGTGCGATGTCTCTTTGTCTACGAGGGAGACTAGACCCCGTTTGTGTGATGTTTCTACTCACATATGTGGGGTAGCGCCCCATGGTCTTCGGGCCATTTTAGTGGAGTTTTGACTCATGGTCTTCGGGCCGTTCTAGTGAAAATGGTTAGCAACCATGGAATAGCTTTCCGTCTTGTGATACACGTGTTGGTGAACTTTCATGCTCCCGTTCTTGTGGTAGGCCTCCCCCCTTCTTATGATTTATGGATTTCTTGTGATGATTTCTGGAATTTTGTGCTTCACCAATTTTCGTGATTTCCATTGATAAGTTTTATCAATTTTTGTGCATTGGTGAATTTGTGTGTCATTGACTTATTATGAATACAAGTTTAGGGTATGATACCCTATTTTATCTTTGAGATTCTTGTGATATTGATTAATCTCTTGTTGATTTTCAATTACATACTTATGGTAGGATGCCATTATGGATATTATATGTTCATGCCATATCTTTTATTCTACACCATATCATCTGATATTTATAGCTAGACTGATCCGTTTATTATTTTCTTATAAATAATACTCGGGTCAGACCGAGATGTTACAAGTGCTTCTGCTTGACTTCTATTCTGGGATTACTTTGACTTTTGGCTAACTACTTAGATTAGTAGTTTTTGTTGTATACATTTTGAGATATAGACTCCATGATGTATACTTATGCTTTTGTGTAGCTTGTAGCTATTCTTTTGTATTATCGTGGATCTTTCAGACCACTACTCTGATGTACACTTTCAAGTGTTATATATTCATATATTTTTCCGCCTTTGTGATATGGATGTCTGTGACTGATTTGTGTTATGTTTATTTCTATGTTTGTTCCCAAGATTATATATAGCCACCGTGTGATAGCTTTGAGTTTGTATCGGTATGTCGGATTTCCTCCTTAAATGAAATGCATGCTATACTATCTGACTTATCGGTGCTCGCACAAAGAAATCACACGGATGGTCGCTCCTCAACAGCCTTATTCTCCATGCTAGTTGACAGCATTACTCCGTAGTGTTCTTGGCTAGCGTGGGTATAGAGGTGGGGCGTCACAGCTTGGTATCAGAGCCAAACTTCGGAACAATGTAGAATAACTTAACAAGGATCATCGTCCTAAGTCCAACTTAGGAGTCGTGACTTAGGATTTAATTCGAGTCTTCGTACCGATTCATCCTATTTCCTTTTATGTATCCTTGTTTTATCTATCAAGATTTGCTTGATAATTATTTGGAGAATAACTTTTCTTCTTCTCTCTTTCTTAAAGAAGAGAATGTCTAGACCAGGCCGTCCCAGAGCCGGACCATCTACTGTTACTCCCCAGGATGGAGTTTTTATGACCGCTCAGCAGCTACTTGATTTAGTAAAGAATGCACAAGCAGCTGGTCCTAATCAGGAACCTACTCATCCTAAGTCTGGATTTGCATGCTTGTGCAACAATTATACCAACTTGGGTGGGAAACCGTTCAAAGGTTCCGAAACTATTATTGAAGTCCAGGCTTGGTTCAGAACATGTGTCAAATCTTTTCTCGCATGAATCTTATTTATCTTCACCGTGTTCAGGTGGCCTCTAGTATGCTCCAAGAAAGAGCATTGGACTGGTATGAACTTCTTATTTCTGAAATAAATGAAGCGGATCTCACCGAGGAGCAATTCCGGGAACGCTTCGAATTAAAATTCGTACCAGAAGCAGAGAAAGTGACATTGGCTCGACGTTTCATAGACCTTGTTCAAGGTGAATCCTCTGTGACAGATTATGTCGCATCCTTCGAGCCACTGTCTAAATATGGGGTTGAATACATCAACACCCCATTGAAGAAGAACCAGAGATTCGTTTATGGCTTAAACAAAAATCTCAAGAAGACATTACTTCTCAAATTAGAAGTTTCCTTTGACCAACTCATTGATATCGCTCTTCGTCTTGAAGAGGCAGATAGGGAAAGGGATGTTGAAGTGGTGGGTGCCAAACCAAACTTCAACAACAAGAAAAGGCCTAACAAATTCAAAGGCCCTTATCCCAATAAAAAGGGGAAACAAGCAACTCTTGCTGCAAGGACTCCTTCCCCTAGTAGCGGGCAATGCTATAATTGTGGTTCTAAGGACCATTTTGCGAACAAGTGTTCGAAGCCGCGTTCTTGTCGCTATTGTAAGAGCCCGAATCATTATATACATTTATGCTCCAGACTTCAAGGCAAGAAGGAGGGAAAGCTTAATGTGGCTCAAGCCCTTGGCAACACATCTCACGGTCAAGGTATGTCTCATTCTGTCCTTGATGGCATTATTATATTTCATGATCAACCTATTCGAGTTCTTTTTGATATGGGTGCATCCCATTCTTTTATATCAAAGGAACTTGTCGATACTTTTTTCTTAAGTGTTGTTGCTTTAATGACTTCTTTAAGAAGTGCGAATCCGGTTGGTGGATCCGCAACTCTTAGTTTGCTTTGTAAAGACATGGAGATTATTTTGTGTGATTTTCCTTTCCTAGCCGATTTGCATGTCATGCATTATTTAGGCTTTGGAATGATTTTGGGTATGGATTGGCTTAACCGTTATGAAGCTCATATCCTATGTCCTGAGCAGACTATTTATCTCCGACATCCGCAATCTGTAAAGCAGATTTCTATTATTCTTAAAGATTCGGATTCCACTTTGGCTGCATCTTTATATTCTTTAAATCCTCGTGATGATGATAATGATGATGAGGAAGATGTCATTTCTCTTATTCACGTCGTCCGTGAATTTTCCAACATATTCGAGCCCGTTTTAGGATTACCACCTAAGCGAGCAATTGAGTTCAAAATTAATCTTATACCTGGATCTCAACCTATTACCCGTCCTCCTTATCGCATGTCCAATAAGGAGAATGAAGAGATGCGCAAACAATTATCCGAATTGGAGACGAAGCAATTTATTCACTCTAGTTCCTCGCCTTGGGGAGCTTCAGCAATTTTAGTAAAGAAATCTGATGGTACACTTAGGCTTTGCGTCGACTACCGCAAGCTTATTTATCTTACTATTAAGAATAAATATCCTTTACCTCGGATTGATGATCTATTTGATCAGCTTAGTGGTGCTAGAGTCTTTTCACAATTGGACTTGGCTACCGGTTTTCATCAGCTTCGTATTGCAGAGGATAGTATTCCTTTGACTTTGTTCCGTACTCATTATGGATCTTATGAATGGCTAGTTATGCCATTTGGTTTAACGAATGCTCCAGCTTATTTCGTTGACCTTGAATCGAGTTTTCAAAGATTTCCTCGATCGGTTTGTTCTCATCTTTATTGATGATATTCTTGTGTATTCTAAAACCGAGGAGGAACATGAAAAGCATCTTCAGATTATATTGGAAACTCTTAGGAGCAATCAATTAAAAGCAAAATTTTCTAAATGCCACTTTTGGCAATCTAATGTGAAGTTTCTCGGTCATATTATTTCCGAATCCGGAATATCAGTGGATCCTTCAAAGATTGAAGCGATTCAAAATTGGAAGAGACCGGAGAGTGTAACGGCAATCCGTAGCTTCCTTGGATTGGCGGGTTATTACCGTCGTTTTATCAAGGACTTTTCTAAAATTGTCGTGCCTCTCACTAGCTTAATGAAGAAAGGTGTTAAATACATCTGGTCGGACAAATGTGAAACTTCTTTTCAGAAATTAAAAGAACTCCTTTCCGATGCCCCTATTCTTGTTATTCCCGAAGGGAATCAAGATTTTGTTGTTTATACCGATGCTAGTCGCGTTGGTTTGGGTGCCGTTCTTATGCAAAAAGAACGTGTTATTGCTTATGCTTCTAGGCAATTGAAGCCGGCTGAGACTAGATATGCCACACATGATTAAGAACTCGCGGCTATCGTTTTCGCCCTTCGAATTTGGCGACATTATCTTTTGGGAGAAAAGTTTATACTTTATACTGATCATAAGTCTTTGAAATATTTATTTTCTCAAAAGGAACTTAATTTGCATCAACAGCGTTGGCTCGAATTCCTTGCCTCTTATGATCTTGATATTCTTTATACTCCCGGAAAGGGAAATCGAGTTGCTGATGCTCTTAGTCGTAAGCAACAAGAGATTGTTTCTATGATGATATCCGAATGGATTGATTTCGAGGTTTTATCCACTTGTGAAATTCGAGATTGTGTTTCCGATTTATGTTCATCTCTGGTTTTATGTAGCCTTGAGGCTCGTCCTTCTCTTTTTGACCGCATTCTTGAAGCTCAAAAGCTAGATCCAGAATTGGCTTTGCTTGGCCAAAATGTTAGGGATAAAATTGATATTGAAGGTTTGAAAGACTTTGATATTGATTCTCGTGGCGGCATTCGAAAATTTGGTAGACTTATCGTACCAAATATTACTGATCTTCGTAAAGATATTCTAGAAGATTCTCATCGTTCCAAGTATTCCATTCATCCCGGTAGTAGTAAAATGTACGTGGATATGAAACGACTTTATTATTGGGAGGGAATGAAATTTGATATTGCTAATTTTGTTAAGTGTTACATGACTTGCCAACTTGTCAAGGCCGAACATCAAAAGCCCGGTGGGTTATTGCAACCATTGGAAATTCCAATTTGGAAGTGGGATCAAATTTCCATGGATTTTATAGATGGTCTTCCCCGTTCTCGTTCGGGTCATGATAGCTTATGGGTGATCGTTGATAGACTTACTAAATTCGCCCATTTTATTCCCGTTCGGTCTAATCGGACCGTTACCAAATGTAACGACCCGGGTCTCTTCGAATTTAATGTCATCTCTAATCCAAGTTGTTAAGTTTTTAAACAATACAATTCAAATCCAGGATATCATACAACAATTCAAATCAGATAAGTAACATTATCACAGTTTAACCCATTCATATCACAGCGCATCTTAATCGCTCATCTGAGATAAAATCAATCCAAGTCATCCAATATCATTCAACCATCCATAACAAGATTTATTAGATATATAATTTTTAATTAATCTCCAATTCAACTTTAATCATTTAGATTACCTTAATCCTGCATACTCAACATTTATTAATTACAACTCAATTAATAAATCATTCTTTAATCATCCATCTTAATTAATCATCCTTGATTAATTATGCTTTAATTACATCAAGTAATTAACCCTTAATTACACCATAGATTAATTTAGTTAATAAAGAAATTTAAGTATAATTTATTTATTTAAATAAATTAATGGTTAAGTGATTAATTCTTAAGTAATTACTTTAATTAAGTAATTAGAGAATCATTAATTAATGTGATTAATTAATTAAAAATGTGAGTTAATTAATTAAATAATTAGGATTATAAGTTAATTAATTAAGGGTTAATCAATTTGAAATTAAGGATCATTAATTAAATAAGTATAGATTATTAATAAATGATTAGGGATTAATTAATCAAGTGATTTAAAGATTAATTAAGAAATTAATTAAGTAATTAGAGATTAATTAATTGGTAATTAAGAATTAATTAATTTGTAATTAATAATGGTTGATTTGAGTCTAATTACTTTAGGAATGTAAGTAAAGAATTGTTAATAATTAACAAGAGATCTTGGTGATTTAGGATTAAAGATTTTAACCCTAGTTTCTTTAGTTGATTAGAAATTGATCACCGCGAACCCTATGAATGATCGAGTTCTTCCAGATTCAAGTAGGTGATAGAAGGGGTACTCGTGTTTGGTTCGGGTTAATTCTTGTTTTGCTCGAGGTATTTGGATGTTGGACTCGAAGTATTTTAGTGTGGGCTCGAGTAAATAGTTGTTGCCAGGTTTTTTTTAAAACATGTCTGTTTAAATTTTAAACTGGATTTAGAAATGTGAAGCAAGATTTAAACCAGAAATCAAAAATCAACAACCTGTAATACATTTTCCAAATGCTAAATTTAAAGAAGGAAAATTTTAAAAAGAAAAGGATATTGAATTAAATCTTATTTTAGAGTTTTCAAACTAAATTATTGTACTTAAATATATATAAACTAAATTTATTTCCAAAAACCAATAAAGGAAAAACAAATTAAACTTTTATTATAATTTACTAATTTAAGCTATTCATGAACTGCTATTTATTCTGGCAGGCTACTTCTTCTAATTTTGTCCAAATGACCTTATCTTATTCTTCAACTCACAAATTTAGAAAGAATTAGACAGTTCGCTCTTTGATAAGTTATTTAGCAACAGTCGATCACTACTTAAAAATGTTATTAATTACCACAAGTAGCAGAGTTTAATATAATAACTAATCAAATCTCTCTGGCATGTCAACCCAATTCTTTCTTAATTGCCCTTTGTTCATTTCATAGAGACATTTTGCCAACTTAAATTACGCATATTTGGCTTACAAAATCTCTCATTATATTATACTAAGATGAGCCAAAGGTCTCTTTTTTTTCTATTATACGTTACTAGTTATTTCGAATACAATTTTACAAACTGGTTGGCTGTTCATTATAGTTATAGGATGGCGTTAAAAACTTGGTATAAATAAGAGTTAGCAGCTATCTCTTACAACACAACAAGCACAGCAAGAAGAAAACAAGGAAGAAATGGCTGCTAGTTTTTTATCATCTCTAATCCTTCTACTAGCATTCACCGCTGTTGTTGTAGAAGGAGTTGAATTCAATAAACTCAAGAGAAATCTCATAGTTACAACCTCACCTTTAGATGGAAAAAGTACATTCTCTTATTTTGTTCTCCTCATATTTCTTGTACATTATTTATGCATAAGCTATCAAAATCATTGTTAATGTTTACTGTAAATGCTATTTAAAAGTTTTCTGTATATACTTTAAGCATATTTAACATGGCTATGTTCAAAAATCAAAACTAAAGTTGTTTTATCAATTTTGACTTGTAGATTTGAAGGCAGGAGAAGATAAGTTCACAGTTTCATGGGAGTGGAACCAAACCATTGGAAACAGTGGTGATGCCAATTTCAAGAATGTTAAACTATCTCTGTGCTATGCACCAATAAGCCAGAAAGACCGAGGATGGAGAAAGACTGTTGATGATCTTAAAAAGGACAAGACATGCCAATTTGAAATCGTTACAAAACCCTTCTCTGCAAAATCCAAAACAACGTATGAATACATGGTGAAGAAAGATGTACCAAGTGCGACCTATTTTGTAAGGGCATACATTCTTGATTCAGGTAAGAATGAGGTTGGTTATGGACAGACGACTAATATGCAGAAAACGACCAGCTTGTTTTTGATAACTAGTATTACTGGAAGGCATGCTTCTCTTGACATTGCTGCAGGCGTCTTCTCTGCGTTTTCCATTGTTTCATTGCTTTTCTTCTTCTTTTTGGAGAAGAAGAAGGGGAAGGAATAATATTCTTGTTTGGGTTTGTCTTTCTAATTAATAAGCTGCGGCAATTTCTGTGAGATCTGACAAATGCATGTTTTAGTTAACAAGTGTTTGGTTGCGATTTAAAAGTTTGTAAGCAACTGTTGAATCAAAGATTGTATAACATACTCATTTGTTCAGTCTGAAATTAATTGTGCATATGACTTCATTTTATTATTTGGAAGAAACCAAACGGTAGAATGTGTAACTCAGTGGCGGATTTTATGAGTTGAAACCCTAACGTTATTATTTCAGACGGTCAAATAAACTCAACTGATGAAGAAGAACGAAAACGGTAAATGGAAAAAAGTTAAATTGAAAGAAAGAAATATCCATGGTTCAAGATTTGGGTCGGAAGAACAGAATTCTAAGCGCACTAGTCCAATTTCAAGTCGAACCGTGACGACTCAAATGTTTAAGATTTTGACTTCAGGCTCATTGCATGCTACAATTTCATCTATAATGTTGTCACACAGTATTGGATTTTGATAATAACGAAATATTGTATTTATTGATTATAGAAGATCAGAAAGTATTGAGATAAAATGAGAATGGTATTGTATTCATCAAAAATGAAAAGACTGAATTAGTTTACAAATCTCTACAGCTTGTTATATATAATACATTGTAGTGTTGGGCTTGTTTATCTAACCAAGGCCCAGACCCGATATTAAAGTAAATACAGAAGCCTTTGTATCTTCACTAGACTAACACGAGAGCATTTCATTTTCTAACTTGCCCCCTCAAACCGACATTAGGGTTTTCATGTCTGCTTCTCTTGCGCTGCCTCAAAAATCGATGATTTCTCTTAATCAGATCTGGGTCAAATTAAACTGTATGGATCTGAGTGATTCCTTTGGTCAGAATACTTCAATCTGCTTTAGGAATCAGGGCAAACGATAGATCTGCTGGTGCAAGTGTTGAAGTTTCTGACTTTCGTTCAGTGAACTTTGATGCTTTAGACGATAGATATGCTGGTGCAAGTGTTAAAGTTTCTGCTTCTTTAGGTTCAGTTGGATTTGTGAGACTCGTGACTACCTTCAGTTCTTCCCTGAATCTGATGAAGCTCTGCTTTGACAAGGCCTTGGTAAGTGTGTCAGCCCTTTGGTAAGCTGATGGTAAGTGATTTAGCTGCAATTTCCCTTTCTGTATTTGTTCTCTGACGAAGTACAAATCTATCTCTATATGTTTCGTCCTTGAGTGTAAAATTCGATTTGCTGACATATATACTGTGCTTTGATTGTCACACCATAATGTTGGTTTGGATTGCGATTTGATGTTTAGTTCATGTAGTAAAGACTGTATCCACATTATCTCAGCAGTTGCACTTGCAACGCTTCTGTATTCGGCCTCAGTGCTGGATCGTGAGATTACAGCTTGTTTCTTTGAGCACCATGACACTGGATTGTCTCCTATATATGCAGTATCCAGTAGTTGATCTGCGATCATCTGGATTGGTTCCCCAATCTGCATCAGTGTATCCAGTTATATTTAAATTGTTGCTTTTCTTCATTAGTAGACAATAATCTATAGTTCCCTTTATGTATCTCAGTATTCTTTTTACTGCTTTCCAGTGATCATCTCTTGGTTCCTGCATAAATTGACAAACTTTGTTAACACTGAAAGATATGTCTGGTCTTGTAATGGTTAAGTATTGTAAAGCACCAATAATACTTCTGTATTGTTTAGTGTTTGTTATGTTTTCTCCCCTGTTTTTAGATAAGTATTGATGGCTAATAATTGGAGTAGGCTGAGGTTTGGCATTGTCCATCTTGGCCTTCTCCAATAGCTCTAGAATATACTTTCTCTGACTGAGGATGATCTCTGATTTTGATTTCCTCTTAACTTCTATGCCTAGGAAGTAGTTTAGTAGACCCAAATCTTTGATGGAAAATTCTTTGTCTAGATACTGAGCAAGATTTTTAATTTCATTCTCATCATTTCCTGTAACAACCAGATCATCAACATATATTAGAATATACACACTTGTCTTATTGTTGTTTTTAACAAATAAGGAATTGTCTGATTTTATAGACTGATAGCCAAGATAGATTAATGTGGCTTTCAGTTTATCAAACCAGACTCTTGGAGCCTACTTAAGGCCATATATGGCCTTTTTCAGTTTGCACACATGACTTGTATTATCTCTGTACCCTTGTGGTTGCTCCATGTATATTTCTTCCTGTAATGTTCCATTCAGGAAAGCATTATTAACATCATATTGTCTAATGTTCCACTGATTATATAGAGAAATACTTAGAATAATTCTTATAGTGGTTGGTTTGACAACAGGGGAAAAGGTCTCATTAAAATCAAACCCATATTGCCGTGTGTAGCCTTTTGCTACCAGTCTTGCTTTGTATCTTGACATTGATCCATCAGGATTCTTTTTTAATTTGTATGTCCACCTGCATCCTATGATGTTTTTATTATCTGGTGGGTGTACAAGTTCCCATGTGTTGTTCTTTATCAATGCATTGTATCCTTCATCCATTGCTGCCTTCCAGTTATTGTCTTTTGCAGCTTGTTCAAAGTTTTTCGGTTCATCTAGATTTGATGCAGCTGTGTATACTTTTGGTTTAAAGATTCCACTTTTTGACCTTGTAACCATTGGATGACCAGTTCTGTTCTGTGGTGATGCATCTGTGCTAGTCTGATTATTTTCTGATTGTACTGGTATGCTTTCTGTTTCTCTTTCATCAACTGACTCTAGTTGATGTCTTGAATTTGCAGGAGTTTGACTGAGATAGCTGGGTGAGCTTGATGATTCATGACCCTGTCTATTTGACATTGTGAGTTGTGGATCTTGACCCTCAGCAGTCCTTTCAATCACCTCAGGATGGAAGTCATCACTGTATACAGGTATACTAGGTATAGAATGTTTTGGATTCTGTATCTTTTGAGTTGTTTTTATACCTGTATTCTTAAAAGGAAAAACATGCTCATTGAATACAACATGTCTACTAGTTATAATTTTGCCACTTTCATCTAGACATTTATATCCTTTTTGATTTGACCCATAACCTATAAAGGTACATGGTTTAGCCCTGAAGGACAATTTATTGTTGTTGTATGGTCTTATGTAGGGAAAGCGTAAACACCCAAACATATTCAAACTATGATAATCTGGCTTAACACCTAATAGCTTTTCTACTGGACTGATTCCTTTAAGAATTTTTGTGGGTAGTCTGTTGATTAAGTGTACAGCTGTATTAAAGGAATCAGACCAGAATTTTAGTGGTAATGATGCTTGAGCAAGCAGTGTTAGTCCAGTTTCGACTATGTGTCTGTGCTTTCTTTCTATTAGACCATTTTGTTCAGATGTATAGGGGCATGTGGTTCTGTGTACAATTCCCTTCTTAGCAAAGTAATCTCTAAGGGTTTTGTACTCAGTACCACCATCTGACTGAATAATTTTAACTTGATTGCCAGTTTATTTTTCAGCTAATGATATGAAGTGTATCACTGCATTATAAGCTTCTGATTTGGCCTTTAAAAAATAAATCCATGTATATCTAGAGTAAGCATCAATAAAGGATATGTAATATTTATAACCATAGTCAGAATAAATTGGGGCAGGTCCCCATAGATCAGTTGCAACTAATTCTAAAGGTTTTGAATACTTGATTAGTGAGTCATTGAAGGGTAACTTATGACTTTTCCCCATTTGACAATATGTACATACATATGGCAAGGAAATATTATCAAACACAATATTATTATTCACAAGTACTTGTTTCACAACATTTGTGTTTGGGTGGCCAAGTTTGTAGTGCCACAAATCAAACACATTTCCCTTTTCTTTAGACTGACTTATTTCACCTATATTACAACACCTCTGATTTCTCTCACATTTGCTACTGTTTTTGAGATTGAATCTGTATAGACCTTTGACTGCTTCACCCTGCAAAAGATTTTCATTAGTTAGTATGTCTTTAACTAAGCAATAATCAGGATAAAATTCAAAGTATACATTATTGTCTCTTGCAAATTGTGACACACTCATAAGGTTTTTCTTTATTTTTGGTACTCTCAACAAGTTGTTTAAATATAGTTGTCTTTTCCCATTAATACTGGTTCTTCCAGTGTGAGTAATGTTGACTGACTCACCATTCCCCATGCATATGGACTGTTTACCTCTATATTCTTTATTGCCAAGATTTAAGTTGTCAAGATTATTTGTTATATGGTTGGTTGCTCCTGAGTCTGGGCACCAGCCTTCATCATGTATGTGTTCTGATGTTGTGGTAGTGCTTTGGTTGACTTCACCATTGTTGATAGTGTCTGATTGTATTTGAGCCATATTAGCACCAGACTTTCCATTTCCTTGATTGTTTGGATTTTGATTTGGTACATAGTTGGCATTGAATCTGAAATAGCATTTAACAGCAGTATGACCACTTTTCTCATAGATTTGACATTTGGGTCTGTTGTTGTTGTTATTCCACCTACCTCTACCTCTAGATCTGTTTGAACTGCCTCCTCTCTGATAAGATTGACCTTGCTTGTTTTGATTCTGCCCTTTGTTTCTAGAGTTGGAGGCATAGTTGATTGACAGATCTATTTCTTGGGATCTTTTATGATCTATTCTTGCTTCATGTGCAAGAAGTGTGGCATGTACAAACTAAATAGGTGGTAAACTTGGTTGTGAAGACACAATTGCAACCACAGCTTCATATTCCTCACTGAGTCCATTCAGGATACTTAGAACTTGCTCTGTTTTAGACACTTTGTGTCCTGCTGCTTCTAACATATTGCAAATGTTGTTAACTTGTGAAAGATAGTCTCTCATTGGCTGATTTCCTTTAGTAATATTTTGCAATTGTCTTTTATAGTGCATGATTTTAGCAGCAGATTGAGTATTGAATATCCTTTCAATAGTGATCCATATATCATTTGCTGATTTGCACCCTATGACTTGAGACAGTAACTTTGTGTCAATTGATGATAGTAGCCAGGAACTTATCAATCTGTCTTGTCTATAGAATTTTGTGTATTCTTCATTACTGATCATCTTATTTTGTGAATCAACGATGAATTTTGGAGGAGTTGATACTGAACCAAGAATAAAGCCTTCTAGTCCATATCCTTGCATAGCTGTTTCAACTTGTAATTTCCATAAGAGATAGTTGTCTTCCTCTAGATGCACAATGATCAGTTGGCTTTGAGGACTGATGACTGTCTTGATCAACTTTTCTATCGCATCAGTGAACTATTGTGGGTTGTTGGTGTTATCTGAAGTTGCTGAAGCATTATCTCCTTCAGCCATGATTAAGGATTTCAATGACTTATGCAATAAAATCAATAGTTCAGAAAAATTTACTGATTCAAGATCACTCTATTACAGACAAGAACAGGTTTGTTGCACCCAAGATTCAAATGATGAGTTTGTTCTGATGAATCTTGGCACGACAATTGCTTTCTTTAAGTCTTTAACTGGTTTCTTGAATTGATTTTCTGATTTTCTGAACTTTCTTGCAAGAATTTGCTTGAACTTTTGATGAAAAGCTTGGTACAACCAGAAATCTAAATGATTTCCTGGTATGGTACCTGTTTTTCACAAAATATTGCAAATTCTATAATTAACCCAAATGATGAGATATAACCTGATGGGTTAAGATGTCTTCAAATGATGATTTCTTTCTAATGAAGAATTGTGTGTTGATCCTGATCAAGATCACTGCTGTTAGGTCCCAGAGATTGCTTTGAATTCTTTGAATTCAATTATTGATATTGTTGCCGTGAGGCTTGAATTTGCTCCGATACCATATTGGATTTTGATAATAACGAAATATTGTATTTATTGATTATAGAAGATCAGAAAGTATTGAGATAAAATGAGAATGGTATTGTATTCATCAAAAATGAAAAGACTGAATTAGTTTACAAATCTCTACAGCTTGTTATATATAATACATTGTAGTGTAGGGCTTGTTTATCTAACCAAGGCCCAGACCCGATATTAAAGTAAATACAGAAGCCTTTGTATCTTTAGTAGACTAACACGAGAGCATTTCATTTTCTAACTCACAGGTGTAAAGTAATAGGCTGAGCTTGTTTATGGATCGCTTGGTATCTATTAATCAATGCACGTTCATTTAGAAAAGGAATATTACTGATGGTATTTTGCTGGCCCATGAATTACCTAGGGGATTCAGTCGAAATAATTACAAAAATATGTGTTTAAAATCAATATTAGTAAAGGAACATGATAAGGTGAATAGGAAGTTTGTCGTTCACATGATGGCAGCGTTTTGATTTACTGACAAATGGCAAGGGTAATTAATTCCCCTAGCTTTTCAATTTCGTATAATGGTAATCATGGTTTTTTCAATATTTTACTATGGTTATGGAATATTTTAAAATGCTTACGGACAATAAATTTAGAGAAGTTAGATTAAAGGTTTGTGATAGCTCTGGCATAGGGATTTTGCATTTGATCTATGCGGATAATATATTGATTTCTGCTAAGGCGGATATGGTTGGTGCTCAGGCGACCAAGGAGGTATTTGTCGAGCTCTATTATTCGTCTAAATTGAAAGTGAACGAAGCAAAATCATCTACAATTTTTTGGCAATGGTTGTTCTAATAAAGGGGAAATTTGTAGCATCTTAAATATCAAAGAAAGAGAGCTTCCGATTAGGCATCTAGGCATGCCTTTATTACATATTCTGGTGGGCTTTTCTCACTTACTTTTTAACTTTTTATTCGAAAAATCAAATAAAATGGTGCTGCAATTGACTAAAAGCTAATACATTTGTTAGCCGATGACACGATAGATGTCAATTATTAGATCATCATTTTGTGTTAGAACAGTCGTTTTTATCTTTAATCACAACTGTTATAATGATAATTATGAAACAAACATAAGATCCACAAGCAGGTGAGATAACTAGATTAGTTGCTACATCATTTAGTGATTCTACAGGTTTCACCATGTACATATAGTAGAGCCTTTCATCGAGAGTTGGTGCTTTGCTACACACTTTTCATTTTCTTGTTTTTGAGTTTTGATGTGCACTGTTATTACATGTTTACTGCCATCATGGTCGGACGGTTTAATCATATGCAAGTACCATTCGATCTTGTTTATGAGTCATATGTTATTTATAGATGTTATTTATATTAAATTTAAATTTTTGATTTGAAAATAAATATGTATGTTTTAATTTGGTATGTGTTTAAATTTAGAATATGGTTTTATTAATATAGTTATATGTAGTTATATACAAGTTCACTTATACCGATTTTCTTCATCGATTCTGATTCTGATTTATTTCATCGATTCTATCTACCATCGTTGATCGTCAAATTCGTGCCTATCTCACCTTGCTTTGGATTTATAACTCATCGTATTTTGTTCATCTCTAGCCTCGAAAGGTGAGAAATCACTCACCATTAACGTTCTTTATTTATAAAAATTTGATTTCAAGTGAAACGACAATTGAAATATACTGCTGTTAGCTATTTACACTGTTGTATATATGCTATTACCTGTATCTGTTCACATGTGACATCTGACACCATTATCTGTTATTTATATTGATGATATATTCATGTATATTATTATTATCATATCTGTTATCACTCTGCAAGTTCCCTGTTAGTATAGAAATCACTACGGGTTGAAATGATACATACTCGAACGGACTTTAGAATAGGAGAAAATCGTTATGGGTTGAAATGATAAACCCAAGCGATTTTCATTTGAATTGAATTTGGGATTGCAAGTTGAAATGATATATACCTGTATATATTTTAAAATTGCAGATTCAAATGATAAATATCCGTATCACTTGACCATAGGATAGAAAATTATATACAAACACCATGGTCTATATATATATATATATTTTGAAATAATTTCTATGGTTTTGGAAAGATATATATATGGTTTTATTTGATATTGAAATTATTTTATGAATAAGTTTTAAATTAAAGTGGATTTAAAATTTATTTGAAATGGTATTTAATTAAGAATTGGCTTTAATTAGATTGATTTGAAACTTATTTAATTTGACGATTTAAGGATACGATTTTATAACTTGATATTGGTTTAAGATGATTTAAAATGAATATTTCAAGTTTAAAATATAATTGAAGGAAATATTTTGTTTATTTTTAATTTGGGGTTTTATTTAAATAATATTGGATTTATTAAGTGAATATTTCAAAACTAAATAATGATAAAGTTAAATTATGATATATACGAAATTATCAAATTTAGTCTTGAAATTGTGAAATATTTAAAGCTTTGGAATATATCGAAATTTAAATGGTTTATTTGTGGTTCAAATCTGTATTTGAAATCGATATAATAGTTTATTGAGAACTGAATTGAATTGAAATTGATGATTTGAGTAAATTTGAAATGTTGGGATTGGTGTTGATTTGGAATTGATTTGTGAAATTTGAGAAAGCTATTTTATTATATAAAGTATTTTTAAATTATATTTAAATCTATATATATATATGTTACTTTATAAATTTATTTCATATAAACTATTTTAATATAAATTATTTTTTTATATAAACTATTTCAAATTATAACTATTTTTATATAAACTATTTTAAATTATAAACTATTTTATTATATATACTATTATTTATATTTAAACGGTTTAGTGGGAAGTGTTATGATTCCAAAGCATTATGATTTCTAAATTTTGATTTCCAAAGAATTATAATTTCCAAAGTGTTTGATTTAGAAAGTGTTATAACTTTGAAGTACTATGATTATGTAAATGGATATATTTGAGATGGATATATTTGAAATGGAAGTGATATCGTATTGATATGGTTTTGAAATGGCAATGATATTTTGGTTTTTAAATTTAAACTATTTTGAAAGTTTATTAAATGACCAATCGGTGTAATAATTACGTAGTTATTGAAGAGTCCGGGATCGGTTAGGAACATACTCTCTGTCTAAACCGAAAACCACTTTAATAACTATTATGCGTGGAGTGTGATCCAGAATGAAGTGGTTGGAATGATGATGTTGCTGGATTTGAAGAAAGAGAACGATAATGGATAGCCTTGACACTTGTGTCAAATTTGAAATGACTTAAACAGGAGCCGTGCCGGGCCAGTGAGGTTAGCTACCTCTAGCGGACACACTTCTTCGTAAACTACTCATTACTTGTTTTTGATTGGTGCGCACCATTGAATTGGGAGTGTTGTTTCGCGATGTTGCGATCGTTGCGGCGATGCATTCTCACCAGTCTGGATCAAGCAAACGGTAGTTTCACTACCTTGGGTATTGCCTCATGTACCTTGTCATACTCGTATCCCTATGCGTGACCACTACAATTTGTTTCGTGTTATACCTATGGAGTACTCCCTGATAGCCCACTAGTTTACGGTGGAGTTTACAATGCTGTATAGACTATGACGCTTATATAAAATGTGTTAAGGGGGATAATGGTAACGCCTTAACGCTATTTTGATACTTTATATTACTGATAGGCATTATCTACTTAGCGTACACTACTATATATAAATAGTTTAACGGATCCTTAGAGGATGGTTATCCCAAACATCATTTGAGTTGCTTGTATTTTCAGTTTTTATTTCACTTGAGTTGGATTTATTGATATAAGAATGTTAATCCCGACTCGAGTGTTTTGTATTTTGCTTTACGCTCGGGTCAGACTGAGTGTGCCAGTATTCGAGACTCACCTTTGGAGTTGGAGCTTCGCTTGGAGATCCAGCTATCTATCCTGCTTTCAGTTGTTCAGTTGATTCCAGTGATGTATTCAGATCTTGTATTTGACTATTGTTTTGAGACATCTATGTATTCGAGACTTCTGTTGTATCTTGTTTAACTCCGTTATATTTATATAGTAGCTTCATGAACTACTATTCTTTTGTTTCCGCTGCATTATTGTTATATTACTCTGTGTCTGTGATCTGTGATTATTTATTTACCGTATATGCTGAGTTTTGCTAAATTTAAATTAACAATCTGATATTTTAAGCAATTCAATTCCGGCATGTATGGATGCGAATGGTTGAAAATATCAGGTCGTTACAAATAACGAGCGTTACGGCATACGCATCGCGCGTGATGATGGAATGTGTTTCGCGCGTGAATTGTTTTCCTACAGATTATAAATGGTTAACACATTCAAGAAAAATGGTTTGTACAAATATTTAGCAATGTTTTTACATTGGAATAACGTATGGTTAATTAAATTTTTTATTTCTAAGTTGCAAAATATAATTTTTTTTAGTTTGAATTTTATTTATATTATTAATTAATAAATAACGGATTTGCAAATTATGTTTATTTGTTAGATCTTATTTTTAAGTGTAGACAGACATTTTGAATTTGTAAAGAAGTTTAACTATTAGATCATATTTTTAAGGGATTTTAAGATTTGTTAATATCTGCATAGGGGCAGTTTTGGCAGTTCTGACACTGAAGATATTACAACTATTAATAAAGATTGTAAAAGAAGTTTATTTGTTAGATTTTGTTTTTAAGTTGTATTAGAATTTGATGATATTTGTAGAGGAAAGTTTTGAATTTGTAAAGAAAATTTAGTTGTTAGATCCTATATTTAAGCGACACTGAGATTTAAAAATATTTGTATGACACCAAACGTATTACAACTATCAATAATGAGCATTACGGCACGCGCTTCGTGCGTGAATTGTTTTTCCTATAAATTGTATATGTTTAAATCAGTCAAAAAATTTATATTTTATTTTCAAATGATATCAAGATTTGTATATTTGTAAAGAAGTATTTTGAATTTGTAAATGAAGTTAATTTTAGATCCTATTTTTAAAAGCGTTTTGAATTTGTAAAGCATGTTTAATTGTTAGACCCTACTTTTATGGACGTTTGAATTTGTAAAAAAATTTAATATTAGATCCTATTTTCAAGTGATTAAGATTTGATAATATATAAAGGGGCGTTTTTGGTAGTTCACGTTGATACCAAAAAAGTGCGATACTAAAGCTATTACAACTATTATTAAAGATGTTTTGTGTGTTTCATAACATACAAATAGAAATTCTTAGGAAAATGTGTGTAATCAATAATGGTTATGAAAGCGTAGGCAACCTCGGGTGCTGCATGGTACTTGGACATTTTTTGTTAAGTTTTCCTATATATTTGGTATTTTGAGAACGAGATATCGATATACCGATAAGATTAATGTACATAACGTTATCCATACAATGAATAATGTTTCATTCATGATTGTTAAGGCATCAACAGGTGACATATGCATAGTCGATTGCGTTGATTAAATAATGCAACATTTAAAATAATTTATAAGTTATTGGATCTAAGTCAATTAGAAGATCGTATGTGACAATGTAAGATTGTTTTTCAATTTGAGAGTATAGTGGATCCTATGTGTGAAGAACTTTATTTCATTATGGTCAATCATCTAACATTGGTTCACGTTACGATCGTAGTTAGGTATATGTAGGAACATACGAAGTAAAACACTAATCTACAAATGATTTGTCTTTTTCCATATAAATGAATTGTTTCACCATAATCAAAAGCTTTATAGAAAGTCATAAGTTTTTGGCCAAATCATCACAATTAATCAATAATGTTATTCAATTGATCAAAGTAACTTCAAAAGTTCAATTTTGTAATTAATTATGCACATTATTAAAGTATTGACTATTGGCTAAACTCTAGATGTCTAAGTGATATAATGCCAATGAAAACACACAACGTGCATAATATATCGTTACTTTAGCATGTATCTTAAAATGATTAATAGTATATATCCACCTAGATGCTCTGTAAGCAATTGACCTCATACGTAGGGCTGATTTCATACAATTTTATAATGATTAATAGTGATAATGATTAATAGTATATATCCACGATGTACTATTAATAGTGATAATGATTAATAGTACATCTACAAAGTCCATAAAATTTCTAATATTTGAAATTTTCAAATATTACTAAGGGTTGATTTCATACGTAGGGCTCCCATAATCATAATTATCTATATTCCTTCATCCAAACTATTCAAACAAATATTGGGTAAATTTTTTAAATTATTATAAAGGTACTTATATAATAGTTGCATTAATGAATTAATTATTTATTGACATATATTTTAATTATTAAATATAAAATTATTGTATACCTAATTAAATAAATAAATCATTCTAAAATAATTAATAAATAAATAATGTATATGTTTATTTTTGGACAATGATATAGTTTTAGTATATTAGGCGAACCAAAATAGTAATGATAAGGAGGAGAATCTTTTAACCATGATGTATAAAGTGAGCACGATTTTGTCAGGTTGGAAGAGTACTTAATGAGTGCATTATTGTCGATTACCCTAATGGAAATTAAGATTATGTTCATATACATATGCATGTGGTGCTTGACATCGAGTTGTATTGACGTAGGAAGGAAGGTTTGTTATTTATGCAAGAAAACAACTAAAGCCACATGAATAAAGATATTTTACAAATGATATGTAGTTAACAATTGTTGAATTTGCATTCTAATCTGAAGGCATTATTTTATTAGATAAAGTTTCGAGATATCCACCTACTACAAAGCACTAAAATATCTTTTCCTCTCGAACGATCTTAACATATGATTATATAGATGGTTAGAGTTCCTAGCTTTCAACTATTTCAATACATCCCTTATGTGTAACGACCAGGATTTTCAAGCACTGTTATTGGGTAATTAACTGAATTAAATTATTGAAAATACTGATTTTGTAAGTCAAACAAATAAAAATTCTGATAATTAAAAATATCTGGACATACATAAATGATTTAAAAGCTATATTAGATATTTAATTTTTAAAATCTCTGGGTATGATAAATCCTATAGAAAAGAAAATAATTTTTATGTATAGATAAACTCCAACATTTAAATCATGATGAAATATCTTTAAATATACATATAGATAAAAATATACAACCTTTATGATGTTGAAAATATATGCATATATAAGTATATATATGAGGAAATTATATATATATATATACATATATAGGAAGGTATAAATGTAAATATGAAAAATAAATAAAAGTATATATACATAAGTTGAAATGTATATAGTACTTTTAAATATGGAAATATATGTATATATGTATGTGATGACTACTACAAATTTCATATGGAAAATCCATATATATGTATATGCATTGGGTATATCTATATGTATAAATTTGTCAAGGTATATGTGTGTGTGGATGAATTTGGTAATAGTTTAACAGGAACAAGTAAATAAGAGGATAAAAGTAAGGCAAGAAATATGTTTAAGTATAAATAGGTATATGATATGTAAGTAGATAAGTATGTAAAAGCAAATATACATATGCAATGTATGTATATATTTGTAGGAACATGGGGGGACAAGCATTTAATGCACAGTTCAACTCAAGCATACAATACATCATTTCAAGTTACAAAATATAAAATCAATAAAATCATGTCAGGTCAAATTTTTTTTCAAAGCAAACTGAAAGAAAATAAAAATGTAAAAGGGCTGAAGCAAAAATCTCACCTGTAGCTTACTCTACACACTTCATCCTCTATATATTTATATACACAAATATGTGGCCGAGCCTGTCACCCTGTTCATTATGAAAGGAAAAAGTAAATGCCATCACGAAAAAATTATTCAAACTGCCATTAGACAAAAACTAAACAGGTGAAGATCAAAAAAAGATAAAAATAAAACTACAACAGATCAAATTCAAAGTAGAGCTATGTTCAAAGGAAAGGTGAGTAAACAAATTTAGTTTAAAAAGCTTTAATCTGTTTAAATCCCTGTCGCATGCAAAAAATTTATGTTTGATTAGGCAATAATAGTTTGCATGTGGAAATTAATGATCTTATGTGTATATGTATGTGGTTATCTCTGTGTGCATGTCTAAAATTAATGGATTGTGCTCTGTTTTGTTTACAGTTGGATGCAAACAACATTCAAAAATCAAGTGTTTTGTCTCTGATCAGTTTTAGGTTGAAATGTTTGAACAAAAGTTGTTTATTAGATATAAATTTTAAAAATTTATGTAGTAAGAATTAAAGGCTGTATCAACCTGGGTGCTCATATAATCAGTAAAACTTGATTTGATTAAAATTTCAACACGAATAATTTGCAAATTCGAGGTTATAATCTGGTTTATCTTTAAGAAATAGGATTTTTAAAACAAAATTTTAATTTTTAGATTAGTATTTGAGGTGTAGTTCAAAGTGGAACTGAAAATGGGTTTCGAGCAATTTCAGATGGTCGGAGGACCTTTGGATGTCGGGAATTGGACTAGAGATGGAGGAAGGCCTGACGAGGTTGGGAAAAATGGTGATTGTGGTGATAGATCATCATGGCGTCGGATTTGGGGTGAACTAGTGTTTAAGGTTGTGGGTGGAAATGAGGTCGCCGTGGAGTCTCTAATGAATCGAGTGGTATGGGATCTGCGTGGGAGGTTTGCGGTGATGTGGCCGAAGTTTCAAATGGTATGGTGCTCGGCGTCGTGGGTTCGATGGGTTTTCAGGCGAGGCTGTTGTTCCAGGAATGGCTCGTACACCTCGATTTTGTTATTGGGTTTGGGATCACGATTGGAAGGTCGGAACTTGGTAGTGGGACGATTGTTGATGGATTGGGAGTGTCGTCGGCGAGCGACGTCGTCGCGACCACTTGTGCACGTGCACAGCGTTGATCTTCTGTGTCAGGGAGATAAGTTCGTAGGCGACTCGAAGTGGTTCTAAGAGGTTGTTTGGCTCGGGTTAGAACCAGTGTTCGCGTGAGTTTTTATCACTGCAGTTTTGTTCAACTTTAAGAAGGGAGAAGAGGGAAGACTCGAGACAGACTCGAGTAAACAGCAGGTTTGACTCGAAGCAAGTCTCGAGTAAGTCTCGGGTTGAACCCGAAGTAGGTAATAGGCTAAAATTTAAACATATTTTAAAATGCAAGTTTTGAAATTTTAAATTGAAATTTGTTTAATCCCTTTCTTAAATAATTTCCTTTTTCATTTTAAATGTTTTTTTAAAACCTTTAATTAAAGAAATTTTATGTTTCTTAAATTTAAGTATGTTAAATTAAACTTTAAAATATTTTAAACCTAATTATTTTTATAAATATAATTAAGTGTTAATTAAAGGTTAAATGTTTTAGTAATTAATAAAGATGATGATTAAGTAATTAAAAAGTAATTAAGATTTTGATTTATTTAATTAAGTAATTAAAATGTAATTAGTGATTAATTAATTAAGTAATTAAATTGTAATTAGTGACTAATTAATTAAGTAATTAGATATTAATTAATTTGTAATTAAGAATTAATTAATTTGTAATTAAGTTTTATTAATTAAAAATTAAGGTTTATTAATTAATAATTAAGGGGTAATTAATTAGGTAATTAAAGATTAATTAATTGATTTGTAAGGTAATCAAGGAATGATTAATTAATTAAATGGTTTGTAGTTAATTAATGATTGATTAAGTAGGGTTAAGTGATTAATTCTTAAGTAATTACTTTAATTAAGTGATTAGAGAATCATTAATTAATGTGATTAATTAATTAAGGAGATTAATTAAAAGTTAATGTGAATGGTTAAGGATAATTAATCTATGGGGTAATTAAAGGTTAATTACTTAATGTAATTAAAGGATAATTAATCAAGGATGATTAATTAAGATGGATGATTTAAGAATGATTTATTAATTGGATTGTAATTAATAAATGTTGAGTATGCAGGATTAAGGTAATCTAAATGATTAAAGTTGGTAATTAATTTAATTGGAGATTAATTAAATTAATTAGGAATTATATATCTAATAAATCTTGTTATAATGGTTGAATGATATTGGATGACTTGGATTGATTTTATCTCTGATGGGCGATTGAGATGTGATGTGATATGAATGGGTTAAACTGTGATAATGTAGGTTACCTATCTGAGTTGAATTGTTGTATGATATCCTGGATATGAATTGTATTGTTTAAAACTTAACAACTTGGATTAGAGATGACCTTGAATTCAAAGAGACCGGGGTCGGGTATCAGTAATACCCGAAACCACTTCGATTCTTTATAAATTTGAGTTTGGAAGCAAACAGGCTGGATGTAACAACCCGCATATTTATCGATTTTACATTTAAATATTTTATTTAAATATTTCATCATTCGTCGGATTTTGGTCCGAAAAGCTACTTTTTGCAAACAGTCGAATTGGGACTCGAGACCACCTCCATTGAGTCCAAAATGCCGTTTGCGAGCTTTTTGAGTATAAACTTTGATATGTTTGGAGCTAGTCAAAAATTTGACCATTTGCACTTTGGGTTTGGTTTTGGGTTCAGCCCCTGTGCCAACTTAACCCCCTACCTCTCTAACTCTTCATCCATTCTCTCCCATTTCACTTCATTTCCTCAAGCAAACTGAAAATGGTGGAGAGGAAGAGGAATTAGAAATTACAAGACCCTAGTTCCATTTGCAAATTCTTGTTCTAAGCTCCAAATTCAAAGAGAACCCATTGGTAAGCTTCATTTTCTCCTTCTCCAACTCTTTCTCCTTTCAATCTCAGAAATTTCCTAAACCTAAATTCGGGAAATGTTTCTCTTTTAGCTTAGATTCAAGCTTGTTAAGTTGGAATTGAAGAGTGATTGCCCTTGCCATTGCTTCAAAGCTTCTTCTTCATTTGTTTGGGTTCAAAGGTGAGATTTTTATCTCACATCTAAGTCAATAATTATCTTCGATTGTTAGGTATGAATTCCTAACACTTATCCTTGTGCAATTCCTGAGTCGTTGTGGCTCGACCGATTGTTATCGATGTCGTTTGGCCATTTTTGGCCTAGGTTCAGGGAATGCCCTGAATAACAGTTTCAGCCGTCTGAACGTATGGTTCAGACGTCTGAATGGAATACTGGGAATTTTCTTCTTCCAGCATTCAGACGTCTGAATCAAAGTTTCAGACGTCTGAATTGGTTCGTTTTGAACCAGAAAAGAAATAGGCTAAAAAGTGCCTATTTCAGACGTCTGAAGTCTAGGATTCAGACGTCTGAATTCTGTTCTGGAAAATAGTTTATTTTCCAGATTCAGACGTCTGAATTCTTGATCTCAGACGTCTGAATCTGCTGTGTTTTGCCTATTTGCCTTTTTAGCTTGAATATCCAACTCTAATCAAGTCGGGTCGAACCCCGTATTACTCTGCGTAGGCAATCTTATCCGAAAGCCATTTAACCGAACTTCTTACTTTGATGGTTTTGAGAATTGATTTCTTTGAACTTTACTCACGTCTTCGATCGCGAATTTTTATGATTGATTGTTTCTACAATCACTTCTATGATTTGTCACTTCAAAATATAAAGGTTTTCTATACTAGTATTAAATATCAAAACTCTTTCATTAAAACGATTTCAACTCTATTTTTAATATCAAGGCTCGTTTCTTAAAACCGTTTTCCAATCTATTAGTATATACAAACCTTTACCTCATTCGTATGAGAAAATCTAATTAAACGGCTTAGCAAAACAAGTGGTATGAAACGCTTGCGTTTACTTCGTCGGTTAATTTATGGACTTGTTCGATTGAAACTCTTGTGACAATTTTCTAGTGCAGATCTACAATTTGTTCGTAAATATTTGAGTTAAGCAAGTGGTTATGGGACATGAAGCTAAACTCTTATATTTACTAGCTTAGTGTAATCGTCACTTCCTTATGATCATGATGATCATTCTTGTGATTTAGACTAGCGATTGAGCGATGTCTCTTTGTCCATGTGAAGGACTGTACTTCATTTTATTGAGCTTCGACTCAATCAGGAGGAGCTTCGGCTCAAAGTCCGCAATGGGGGACTATACCCAGTCAGGAGGAGCTTCGGCTCAATCAGGAGGAGCTTCGGCTCAAAGTCCGCAATGGGGGACTATACCCAGTCAGGAGGAGCTTCGGCTCAATCAGGAGGAGCTTCGGCTCAAAGTCCGCAATGGGGGACTATACCCAGTCAGGAGGAGCTTCGGCTCAAAGTCCGCAATGGGGGACTATACCCAGTCAGGAGGAGCTTCGGCTCATCAGGAGGAGCTTCGGCTCAAAGTCCGCAATGGGGGACTATACCCAGTCAGGAGGAGCTTCGGCTCATCAGGAGGAGCTTCGGCTCAAAGTCCGCAATGGGGGACTATACCCAGTCAGGAGGAGCTTCGGCTCATCAGGAGGAGCTTCGGCTCAAAGTCCGCAATGGGGGACTATACCCAGTCAGGAGGAGCTTCGGCTCATTTTTATAGGATTGGCCATCCTCTTTCTTGTGATTTCTGGATTTCTAATTATTGATTTCTGGAATTTTATGTTTCACCAGCTTTTACCATTGACATTGATGAGTATGTCATTTTATTGTGGCTTGGTGAATTAAATTAAGAATATGACATTCTTTTCTCTGTTTTGAGATTATTGAGATATTGTATGACTTTTGTGGGATTTCTAATGTATACTTATCATAGTATGACACCTTTTTGTTATCATACGTTCTATTATCATATCTCATATTCTATCTCATTTTATCTGATAATTATAGCTAGACTGATCCGTTTATTATTTTCTTCTTAAATAATACTCGGGTCAGACTGAGATTTTACAGGTGCTTCCTTGACTTCCTATCTGGAGCCATCATCCGACTTTTTGGCTAGCTACTCTAGTTTTGTAGTTTTTGTCGTATACATTTGAGATTGAGACTCCTTGATGTATACATATTCTGTTGTCTTGCACTTGTATCTTTTATTTTGTGTTATTGTGGTTCTTATTTGACCACTACTCTGATGTACACTTCCATGTGTTATATTCATATCTATTTCCGCCTTTGTGATATGAATTGTCTGTGACTGATTTATGTTATGTTTATTTCTATATTTGTTTCCGAAGATTATATATAGCCACCGTGTGATAGCTTTGTGTTTGTATCGGTATGTCGGATTTCCTCCTTAAAAGATATGCATTCTATTCTATCTGACATATCGGTGCTCGCACAAAGAAGTTACATGGATGGTCGCTCCTCAACAGCCTTATTCTCCGTGCTAATTGACAGCACTACACAGTAGTGTTCTTGGTTAGCGTGGGTATAGAGGTGGGGCGCTACACTGGAATGAAATAAGTTAAGTATCATGGATATTTAAATCTGGATATCGATTCTTGGATATTGTTTTGAGATAAATGATCGACTTAAATAAGATTAGAACTCGTAGAAAAGTACGAGTTACCCTGGTAATTCACTTAAGTTATATAGCTTGGTATTTCATATTATGGGTTTACTCACGCTGGTTTCCAACCTGACCTGGGTGTTACTTTGATGTAATGCTCGGGTCAGACCGAGTATTATAGATTTTCAAGTAAGGACGTTCTGGAGCTCAGGAGACGAGTTGGATTGCAGGAACGTATGGAGTGTTCCCGCTGTGATATTATTTCCGTTTATATGAGACATGCGATTTATATATGTCCAGTGTTTGTGTATGAGTGTAACTCTGATGTAAAAATATAATTGACAGATACAGGTATTCTTTGTAAACTGTTATTATTTGATATTATATTTTGATCCGCTGCGATTTGTGAGAATCAGTGTTGTGCTTCTGTTTCTTCTTCTTCTATCTCTTTCTTCTTTTCCTAACTATTTGGAATTTTCGCGATCGAAAATTCTGGGTCGTTACAATATGACTGAAAAAGGAAACATGGTAGTAGATATATCAAATCAAAGAAATGATGCTGTGGGATTATGTTTCTCGAGTGGAAGCAATTGTCGTATATAGTTGAAACTGATTTCATCCAAAAAGGAGGACTTATGCTAGAAATGATAATAAATTTAACAGTAAGACTTAGTATTCTATAGATCAATGTCAAAATGTAAAGTTAATGGTTATTAAAAACCATTTGTATATGGGTGTGAGTTTGAAGATTCAAAACAATATGAAGTTGGTTAAGATGGTTAGTTTTGAAAAAATGTTACATTATACATTCCTTATGTTGATGGACATAAATACAAATTTACTGGGAAAATATCATCATTCGTGATTGACAACCCATTTTGGTGGAAATAAAATGTATCAAAATATGTGTTATGAAATGAAATATGAAAACATGCACAAAACGAAGATACACAAGATAACAAATTTTACATTGAAAATTCCAAGCACTAAATAATAAAGGGAATATGTTAAAATCTCTCTCACTAATCAATGGTGGAAACACTCTCCCACATACAAGAGACATGGTCTCTCTCTCTCTCTCTCTCTCTCTCTTTCTCTTCAACAAAAAAAGAGGAATCATTTATTTACTTTCAATGTTTCAACTCAGGCCCACTGTAAAGACCCGAAATTTTATCGCTTTGATTTGTGAATAATTAGTTTATTTTAAATATTCGATTGATGGTTTAATAATCAAATAACTCTCTTTTAATTCATAATTAATATCAGGAGACATTCATTTTTGGATTTTGTTTACTTAAATAGGTAGTTCGATGGAAATCTGAAAATGTGTTCGAAACCCGCTTTTCGGATTTTCAACCTTTTATCAAATGGTAGGTCGTAGAAAGTCGTAAATACCTTTGTATATGTTTTGAAACTAATATTACGGTATTTTTAAACATTACATTTTTAAACGTAAAAAGGAAATAAGTAAATAATAATTGTAAAAAGATAAAATATATTTAAATTTTGAACTTCAATGGACATTTAGGTTCCTTAGGTAAATAATTAAACAAAAAGGACTTAAATCACACTAATACCCAATATGTTTCATATGTAATGTAGTTGAGTGATTTATGAAATGATGTAGGAGCTAAAAAGGGTATTTTCATTTTATTTCTTTATTTTTCATTCTTTTTAGGTCTTATTATATATACACACATATACACTATTCCATTTTTATTTCATGCTTAGCTCACTTATTTCCAAGTTCATCGTTTTATTTTGCTACTTAAAAATATTGGAGAAGAGCAAAAAAAAATTATGTTTTGGTTTAAAAAACAAGACTGGCTTGGATTTTGCAAAAATGGGAAAATGCGATATTCTCAAATTTCCATGTTTATTTGTTTTGATTTTATATGTGATGAAAGTTTAGAAAATGTATATATAGTTTGTTTGAATTAGTTACAAATCTCTTTTATGTTAAGGAATAGTTTAAAAATCAAAATTTGAGTTTGAAGTAAGGAAATATGCTTGCTCAATGATACTGTAAACAATATTTACTTACTGTTCTTTTTATATAAATAAGAAACCATTT
Source organism: Allium fistulosum (assembly GCA_030737815.1). Classification (NCBI taxonomy): domain Eukaryota; kingdom Viridiplantae; phylum Streptophyta; class Magnoliopsida; order Asparagales; family Amaryllidaceae; genus Allium; species Allium fistulosum. Next base: position 1,081,401,198 of record CM060903.1, read on the forward strand.
CCACTTTTGATTTCTCAAATCAATATCTCTCAATCCGTACTGATTTATCCAAAACCATCAACTAGGAAGATGTTCTTCTTCGAGTCTAGTTTAAAAAAAAATTAGTCTAGGGTTGTTTCATCGAGTAGAGAGAGAGAGAGTTATGTGTTGATAATGGAAAGTGGTCGTATAGAGTTGGTTTTTCATCCATCACGAATCAGCAAATGGAGAGTATGGTCTTGTTCGACTAGGGAAATCATGATATTTAAGGCTGATTTGGTGATTTTAGGTTGTTGGATGGTGACGTGGTGGTTAGATGATCGGATTTGGATCATCTATTTAATTCTAACGATTTTAGGATTTTGGGGTGGAGTAGTGGAGCTGAGAGCAATGTGGAGACATGACAAAGGTGAAGGATGAGGTCGTAGGGTCGATGGTCGTCGGAGTTGTCGAGTGGAGCTCACTTTAGGGTTTAGGGCTTGTTTTTGGGATGTTTGGAAATCGAAGTCGCTGGCGGTAGGGGGAGCATCGAGGTGGTTGCGCGTTGAGCCTAAAGGTAGGGCCAGGTGTGTGGGTGCTAATTACATGGGTGGCGGCGATGATGGTTGATCGAGATGGCGGGGGAAGGGTTGCTTCCGAGCATGAGTTGGGTTCCAGGGATTCGAAGTTAGGACTTTTTGGTCAAATTTCATTAGAGGTGATTAGAGTTAGAGGCGATGGCTCTGACGGGATGGGCTCGAGGAGAGGAACTTGTGGATGGTTGTGGTTCGACGAGTCGGTGTGGTGTGTGCACATGCATGTGTTCACGTTAGTGCTTATGTTTTTCTACTCAGGGTCGAAGCAGTTTGATTTGGATTTGGAGGATAAAATCCATTTTGGATTTTTGATGAGGGAGAAGGCATAGCTTTGTTTTAGTTTGGGTAGTGGGCGGAGGCCCATTTAGAGTTGGTGAGAAAAATTGATTTGGTTTTTAAAATTTTATTACTTAATGTGTTAAACTTTTAGAATACGATATCTTGCCCATTTTAAACCCATTTGACCCGTGAATTTCGCACTAGGTTCATATGAATAAGTAAAACACTATGGTATAAATAGCTATTAGTTTTAGTGAAGTAAAATTTAAGGATAAAATAAAACTGACTGAATTTAATTATGTTGTTATAATAATGACGTAGTTAAAATTAATTATACCTCATTGGTAATATCTATTTGGACAAATAAAACACTGATCTATTAAATTATATTGAATATATTATTCTGGACATCTATTGAGCAGAATAAAATATCATTCTGTTATAAATAAATTGTGTAGATTATTGATGACAATTGTTTAGCAGAATAAATCCCCGTTTTACTATTACATTAATTTGGACATTTAAATTGTCTGTCAGTTAATTAATATTGGTTAGGTGATGTGTCAACTATTAATGGCTAATTATGAAATTTATTACATATATGTTAGTTTAGTAAATACCAGTTATGCGACTTGAAAAGTTAAACTGAATTAAATGATAACTTGATTTAGTACCATTGTGGTCGCTAAGCCTCTTTCCAAATTTGTAAACTTATGGATTTAAATAACTTCAATTGTATAAAAATTTGAGATTAAGTGTGATATTTTAAGCTATTTAATTATATTATTAATGTGTTAGTTAATTGGTTTAGTTTTTTTTGAAGTTAATTAATTATTTACTATATGATGTGTTTAAAGTTAATTACTTATCTTATCAATGTTGTTTAAAGTTAATTAGTTATTTATTTTTTATGTTTAAAAGTAATTAATTAATTTAATAAAGGTGTTTATAAATGAGGAATTTTTTTATAAAAAAGGGTTATTCTTAGTAAAAAGGATTTATTTATGGAGATTTACAAATGTTATCCTATAAAGGAGATTTTAAATGATGTTTGGTAAAGGTGTTTATAAGGAGTTTATAAATCATTTTAGAGATTTGTAAAGAAGTTTTATAAATATATTTGTAGATTTATAAAAGAATTTATAAATATAAAATGGGCTTATAAAAAGAGAATTTTATAAAAAGGAATAAGGTTTCATTTTGATAATTAATCCTTCTTAATTATGATGGTATGGAAACATTCTTTCCATACTTAGCACCAAAGGATAGGTGGTTGGTTTTTAGTAAGAAATATTTTAAATAATATTTGTTTGGCTTGTTCAAATATGATTTTTTGAAAGGATAAGTACATGAGTATTTTATTAGTATTGAAAATATACCGGTATGTGATATACTTATACCGATGAGATAAATATATAAATGTTTTCCTAGGTATTGAAAATAGTATAAGGGGTTTGTGAATATATCTTTTGTGAAGGTATTTTGAATCAAATAATTGAAAGATTTATTTATAGAGGTTTAGTGGATCTTACATTGAATTTAGTCAATGACCGATTGTTTGTTTATTTGATAGTTAAATAACTGACTATCAAATCTTGGTTAAAATATAACCCTGGAAATATCTAAGAGAAACACGAGGGTTACATAGCACAGTCATCTTCGATGATGTTGTACTATGCGTATACATCTCGTTTTGTATGTCTAGGACAAATGATAAGGAAATCCGTCCAATTGAATGGTTAGGAGGTGATCATCGCTCTTATGTATTGTCTGATTATTTCTAAAAGAGCCGGAGTTGAGTTTAACAGAAACTGTCGAATGTTGGTTAGAAGAGATTGGGACCAGATAAGTATGAATTATCCAAAAACCACTTCGAACCAACTCAAACGTCGTATTGAAGACATCTTGAAGATGATGGAATTGATGACAGAGCTCTTTGAAGTACAAGGGTTACTTAGTACTAATCCCGATGATGATCCCAAATGGATGTAGTAGAAGTAGTGCCTTTTGTTTGTTCATATCCTAAACAAGTTGTATAGACGAATGCTGGCAATGCATTGTGCCTAGATGGTAGTGTTTGCATTCCAAGTAGGAATTGATAAGAGAGGGAAAATTTAATCATGACCTCACAAGCCTCATAACCCGGTAATGACTAAATCTAAGGTTATGCTTTAGAGCTATGTGGTTCGCTACCATTAGGAGTAGTCATTCCTTGATCTAAAATCGATATTTATGTATTTTGTATGCATGCGAAAGTGGGGCCAAAGCTGGTGCACACTGTTTTGGAGTCTTGGTCCCGGGGAATGATGTAGTCTAGCTTGTCATGTTCGAGGGGTAGGTCGGCTCTGATTCGAAGGGGGTCCATATGAGGCCCTCGGTTCATATTTCTAAAGGTGTACTATGGCAGGTGGTACCCCAGTAGCCTTGTCATTGTTGGAAATCCAATCTCCAATACGCGCCCCTATGGATTTAGTTGTATACCTCTTATGTTGGAATTTAATTAATGTAACAATTTCGGCTATGATTAATATTTATTTTACCCTAGACATTATGATAATATCATTTGATTTTCTATAAAATGATTTGGTTATCGTAAGGCAAAAACTAATCTGAGTTTATGTGCGACGGGTCTTTACAAGATCCTTTATTTTGAAAGGTTTGATAAAACATTAAGAATCCATTTGATTATGTTTCTCACGCTTGTTTTACCAAATTGATCCGAGCGTTATTTTTTTCTAATGCTCGGGTCATTCCGAGCATATTTTCCAGATATAGTTGGACACTTGGAACTGTTGGAGAAAAGTTGGATGCATCCAAGATGTACTCTTGTATTTCTTTTATCTCCCGCTATTTGTTTTGTGTATGTATTTATATGCAATTGTAAGGACAGTTTGTTATAACTATCCAAGGTTTAATGATAGGATAATTGTACTCTGGTTGATGTATGTACATAAAAGTTTTTTTTGTAAAGTTCCTTGTTATGTTATAGATTACTCGTCACAATGTGAAATTCTATTCTATCTTTTCTTTTCTTTCACCACAATGATCTATCTTCCAGCACTTGGATGTTCAGCTCGTAAATACTGTGGATGTATTAATGTCGGCTTCTAAGGATCGAATGGTGGGTTGTTATAATTTGGTATCGGAGTTGAAGGTTAAGCGAGAACCTTGGCGCTGGTAGGGTAAACTCATTAGAGATAGGGTTGGTAACACCCTAGAATAAGTTTGAGTGTGTGTGTGTATGTCTAAGAGCATGTATTTGCTAATGATATGAAAATGTTTTATATTGTGTTGTTTGATCGGTTGAGTGATTTGTGAAATCTGATCGATGCATCTAGCCCACACTATCAATAGGTATTTCTAAACACTTGGACAAAGCTAACCGACATAGTATTGTTTTAAATTGGTAAATGAAATAATTTTACCTAGAAGTATATTTTATATATAGAAGGATAATTTTCAAAAGTTAATATAGTTTGATGTATTTGTTAGGAAATGATAATATTCAGTTATTATCATTTAAGGTTTGATAGTCATCCTTGTCCAGTTTTGGGGCATTTATGCCCTTACAAAATAGGTCCTTTTTAATTTATTTAATTTATTTTAAATATTCAATTAATGATTTAATAATCAAATAACCCTATTTTAATTCATAATTAATATTAGGATAAATCCATTTTTAGATTTTGTTTACATAAATAGGTAGTTCGACGGAAAACCGAAATGTGCCCGAAACCCAAAACCTGCTTTTCGGGTTTTCAGCTCTTATCGAACGAAAGGTCATAGAAAGTAGTTAATACCTTTGTATATGTTTTGAAACCAATATTACATTTTTTTTGAACTTGCATGTTGAAATGTAAAAAGGAAATAAGTAGATAATAATAGTAAAAAGATAAAATATATTTAAATTTTGAACTTGGAAGGACATTTAGAATCCTTTAGTAATCAAGTAAACAAAAAGGACTTAAATCATACTTATACCCAATATTTTTCATATGTAATGTACTTGAGTGATTTATGAAATGATATGGGAGTTGAAAATGATATTTCCATTTTATTTCATTATTTTTCATTCCCTTTAAGTCTTCTTATATTTATACACATATACATTATTCCATTCTTATTTCATACTTCACTCGCTTATTTCCTAGATCATCCGTATATTTTTCCACCCAAAAATATTGCAAAAGAGTAAAAAAAAATCACGTTTTGGTTTAAGAAATGAGACAACCCACATTTCAGAAGGTTTAAATTGACAATAATCCACACATGTCCAACTTAAACAATCCGAGATAATCATTGGAGTTAATTAAGAAAAATAAGAAAAGAAGAAGAAAACAAACACAAAATCTCGCAATGGAATGACAAAATATAATAATCAAATAAACAATTCATGAAGTTGTTTATATTATACATTTGATTATAATTTATACAACATTTATCAGAGTTATATACATACAACGTAACAATATAATAATGCAGCATAACAACAAGATGCACAGAATAAATAGTAATAATATACCAAATCTTCGGCTTCGTCCTCCAGAGAATAACCTTTAATACGTTGTAAAACTCAGGACTGACCCGAGCGTAATGAAAAGACAAAACACTCGAGTCAGGACTAAAATATTCTTATGTGAGTCAAATCGATATCACATATAACATGAGTGCCATGGCGTCAGAGATGTTTATGGGGTTTCACAATTCCTATCTAGTGTATAACGTGCGTGCAATAACTCAAGAGACGTTACGGGATTTTCCATCTCTTAAGGATCCGTAAAATTATTTATATGTAGTAGAATATGCTACATATATAATGTCTAATCAATAAAATAAATATTTTCTTAGTGTTAAGGCTTTACATTGATCCCCCTTAAAGCGTTTTTAAGCATTGTCGTACAGTTTGCATTTAACACAACCAGTAGCACGCCGGTAGTCAGTGATGCACCGTGATACAGCAACACTAAACCAAAATCTTAGGTGTCTCATATAGGGATAAAAGTATGACAGGGCACGTGAGGCAATGTCCAAGGTAAGGCAATGCCCAAGGTAGGATACTACCAGTTTACCATTCTCAGCTGGTGGTAACCCTAACGGCCCACCGCGTCCGACATTCCCAAAATCCGAGGGTGCGCACCAATCAATAACAATGTTATGATAGTAATACGAAGAAGTGTGTCCGCTAGAGGTAGCTAACCTCATTGGCCGGTAAGGATCCTATTTTAGTCATTTCCAATTTGCACAAGTGCCGAGGTCTATCCATCATTGTTCTCTTTCTTCAAATCCAGCAAACGACGCCAAATCTAACCACTTCGTTCTGGAGTCTCCTCCGCGTACACAGTTGTTAAAGTGGTTCCAATATTGACAGAGAGTATGCCAATAAGAGGCTCCGGTCTCATTAACAACCAAACATCGTTTTACACACCGGTTGGTACTTTTATATTTCGAAAACGATTCGTACTTGATATCAAAATATCATTTTCGCTTCAAAATCAAATTCATTTCGAAATCATCATATTTATTCAAAATATACTATTTCACTTCAAAATCATTTTCGCCTTAATATCTCGATTTCGCTTCCGAAGTAGTTTCGAATTTCAATTTAGGTTATAACTTCATTTTAATCCCATTCGTATTTAAATCCATGATTTAAATATAAACATTCAAGCCTTGACTAGTTTGAATTTTTAGAAAATAGTTTGAATGATTTAAAATAGTTTAAAAAGTTAAAATAATTTGGTATAAAATAGTTTAAGTATTGAAAGTGGTTTATATAATAAAATAGCTTGGAAAATCAAAATAATTTGAATATTTAAAAAGATAGAGTTTAAACAGTTTATATTAAGATAATTTATTTCTAAATCAAACTGTCACTTTTCATTTTAATCAATCCGGACCTAAGTCCAAATTGCAATCAACCGACTAAATTTCAATTTTTCCATTTCAAATCATTTTCAATCTCATTCCAATTAAAATCGATTTAACTTCGATTCAGTTCCAAACAATTTCAATTTCAATTGCAATTCAAATCAATTGCAATTCAAATCAATTGCAATTTCAATTTCGAATTAATTCAATTTCGATTTCAATTCCATTTAGTTCCATAATTCAATTTCGATTTCAATTCCAATTTCAATCCCAATTTGAATTAATTTAAATTCAATTCTCCATTTTAAACCATTTCAAATTTTATAAATTCTAGTTTAATTTCAAAATATCGATTTAGATCACTTAATTCACATTAAACATCAATTTTCGCATTTTGATTCAAATCTTAAAAATACATTCCATTCTCGAGTTCAAATTTTTATATCTAATTATATTACTTTTACTTAGAAATAATTCAAAGTTCGAACGAAACTTAAAATCCTTTTAAAACAAAAAAATTTCCGAAGTTCAAATCATATTTCAATTTTAACATCAAAAATCTCAAATTTCATTTTTAAACAATTTCGTTTAACAAATTCCGAATCCAACATTTTAAGCTCAATTTCGAAAATAATTCGATTTCCAAAAATTTGATTTTTATTCCTTTAAATCAAATCATTTAAATAATTTCAAATATAAAATTTCTAAATCATTTAATTTAACCAATCCGGTGCCCGTATATAATTTTCTATCCTATGGCCGGGTGAATTAGTTATTTCAATTTAATTCAGGGATGGATATATATATATATATATATATATATATCATTTCAGTTCAGTCCAAAATAGATGTCATGGGTATATATCATTTCAACCTATTTCTTAATTTATTCGAAATAATTCATTTTACAGTTTTATATACTGTAAATAATATACAGGATGATAGAGGGATATATCAAAATAAATAAACATCGTAATCATCCAAAATATCAATCAATAACATCCACCACAATCAACATCTAGAACAATCAATAAATCACCACAATTAATCAGTTATCAATAATCGGAATTTAACTAGCAGTTTAATTCCAATTTCAATCTAACTATTAATTTTAATTTTTAACAATCAATTCAGATGACAATTTAGATGTCAATTTAAATTACCAAATAAAAGTCAATAAAATTGATTTACTTCATGATATCAATTTACCGAACACAAAATATTTTAGTACGTTGTGAGCGTTATAAAACACTCACCTTTTATTTGAAATTGAAAACATTTTCAGCTTCAAATAAATGCCAACCAAATTTCATCTTGTAGACAACATCGATACGATTCCGATGCAATTCGTTTCGTTCGAGATGGACCTCGCACGAACAAGATACAATTAACTTAGCCTACGATTTAATTAAAATTTAATGAACAAATTAATAATAAAAATAAACTTAAAACAATACATAAACTCTCTCTCCCTCTCCTCCCAGTCGCTCACGAGACCAGTCCGACATCGGATTTTTATTTTTACCGTGGAACGATCACCACGCGACCAAGCCCATCACGCGCACCACCCCACGAAGCAGCCATGCCCCAGCCTTGCCGATATGACCAGCACTCCGGCAGCGTGCGCTTGCAGATGGAGACACAGAACCCTAAACGCGCACGACTCCTTCCATCTCGCCATCGCGCGCTCTCGCCTCTTCCTCCAGGTCGCCACCATCTCCAAATCGAACGCGATATTATTTTTTTACTCGATCTGATGCATTGAAAAGTAAAGGAGAAAGAGAGGGAGCACAGGAAATGATAGAATGGGGCGCTTTGAACGAGATGTTGAATTTTCTTATATATTATTTAAATTTGAAAAATATCCGACTTTTCATGCCCGAAATTATCAAGCTCCAAACAAAGCGTGCCGCTTGACGTTCATATGTTTTACCCCCATTCCGAACACAATAGGACAAGTTTCGAGCCCTAATTCGATCGTATGCAGAAGATAGCTTATCAAAATCAATTTATTTTAGTTAATTTCTAAAAATAAATTCAACGCGTTTCAAGCTCGCACGGCCAAATGAAAAATCCGATCACGACGAAACTTGAAATCCTATGATAACTCACTATTACAGATACAATGAAACTGGTTTCGTCCAAATCCGAGATAGTGGCTAAAATGGCTATTTTTTACTCGTTAATTATAATATAAAATTTTTAATTCCAAATTATTCACTATAAATCCAATTTTAAATATTAACAATCTTCATTCGTAATTAAATAAAATTTAAATCAACTTCCGATATCATTTTTAATCATATTAAATAAAGAATTCAATTATTCAAATAATTTCCAATATTAGATTTAAGCAATTTAATTATCCAATAAATCACTATAATTGAAATATAAGTCATTTAACTTAAAATTTTACATTTAAAACAAATCCCAATAATAAAACAACTATTTCCATTCCACAGTAGTTCAACATTATTATTCAATTCAAGTTATTGATTACAACACATTAATTACATAGAATTTCATTTCAATATTTATTATTGCCTAAATTTTCAAAATTGTTTATTTCAAAATTTTATCCAAGTTCATATCAAATGAATTACATAAATAAACAATGAATTTTTATTTCTAACCATTTTTATTCAATAGTCATATTAAATTCTATAATTTAAAATAGTTAAAAATACGGGTCATTACATTCTCTCCCACTCAAAACTTTTCGTCCTCGAAAAGGAACTAAGTATAGAATTTAACACATGATATATTTTATTCAAAATAATTAACTTATAAAACATAAACATCTTACTTGCAAAACTATTACTACGCCACTCCAATATCAGTTTTATGGAAATGATAACTTATATATAAAATCAAGTTATAAAATTTTTCTAACTCCCGGATTTACGGAAATTTATTGCAGAGTCTCCTTTGTGCGGTTCGATCGAATTTTTTTTACAATACAATATATAACCCAAATATATATCAAATATATCAAATATATATCTCAATGATGAGGCATCCCATAGGGAAAAATATAAAAGCGCGGTATGTAATCCGACGTATGTACCTTATTATTTTTAATACGAGCGAGTTCACTCGTATTAAGCAAAAAAAAGCATATAATAATCTGCGTGTATGTCCAAACAGTCTTCGTATGCACCTACCTCAACTCAATTTAAAATATTAGTCATTTATTAAAAAGATAGCGACATATATGAGTCTAATAGAACCATATTACATGTATTGTGAATCCAAACTATAACACAAGCACGAATACACGACAAACCAATCATATGCAATCAAACGGTTATAACATAAATTTACAACCAAAGAAATCATCCAACCAAACTATATTCATCTAATTAATTAAAACTATCACAATTTACATTTTCAATGTCAATATCTAATTTATACACTATCATTTCTTCTAACGTCCAATTTTTATTAACATTTAATTGATTCATTTCAATTTATTTGTATTCAACCAACTTACATTCAATTTGATTCACGTTTTTCATCCAATTTATTTACTTTCAATTGATTGACATGCACTTACCAACATTAATGAGTTCACATTCTATTAATTTACATTCGGTCCATTCAATTTAATTTGTTAAATTCCAATTGTTTCACTTTTCGTTTAGCATATTTCATATAAATTCATTTATGAACCATTTTATAAAATAATTCCATTTAACCTTGTTAAGTTAAATTTATTCATTATCACTTAGTATTTTAATACTAATATTATTTATAAACCATTTAATTTTATTATAAACAATTTACAAAATTGCAACTCATATTTATTATTATTCCATAACTCAAGTTCATATTAATCCATTGATTCACTTAATTAATTTATTTCATAAATTTAAATTCATATTAATGTTTTTACTTCAGTAAATTTTATTTTATAAATGATTCACTTCATTTGTTTATTCATTGATTCAAACTCATATAATAATTTTACTTAAGTAAATTTTATTTTATTACCCCAATTCATATTAAATTTTTTTTTATCACCATCAATTTTATTCAACTTCTCTTAAGTTAACTTCAATTTATAATTTATTCCATTAACTTATTCCATATTCAATTAGTTACCATTCAATTTTATTGAAACTCATTCTATTTGCATTTAATTTATTTACATCAAATTTAAATTAAATTCAATTGCTCATATTAATTTTACTTACACTCATTTATTTTATTTTATTTCTTTCACACTTAAATTGCATTTCATTTTAAAATTCAAGTTCGTATTCATTTTATTAATTCATTTTATAGCTTAAGTGGAATTAATTCAATTTACTAATTTATCTAGTTTCATTCAATATCCAATTCAATTTATTTAATATTAAGTTAAACTTCATTTCATTTTAATCCATTACTCATTTTATTTAACCTTATTCAAGTTAAAATTTTCTTATCATTCACATTTAACAAATTTAAAATTTGTTTTTAGCTTAGTATTATCCAAATTTATAAGTTATACAACTTGATTCACTTAAAATTTCATTTCGTTATTTTATTTAATTCATTTCAAATTCAATTCTCCTTTATTTGAGCTTTCTTGAGTTAAACTTCATTTTATTTTCTTTATTTTACTAACTCGATTTATTTAACATTTCTTAAGTTAATTATTTTATTTCATATCTCAAATTCAAATTTGCTTAACCAAAATGTTCAACCATTTAAAATTCGATTTTCTTTTCCTGTTTAAATTTATAAGTTATAAACTTATTTTCTTATCTATACTATTTTAAATTTATAAGTTCAAAACTATTTTCATATATGTATCAATCATACTTAGAATTTTTTTCACAATCAAAACTTGTTTTAATCGAAAGTAAATTTCTTTTTCTAGCAATTCTCACTAAGAAACTCGAAAATGAATACTGTCGATGCTGTAGTCACCTCTAGAATTATTTCCCAACGACTAAAGCGAATTCAATGCTTTATTCCTTTCCAAATCTATTTAAAATATATTTCTATTCAAAAAACTTTCAAATAATATTATTATTTATTTCGAAGGCTTTGAAATTTTTTTTGAAAAGTCAACAAGATTTTAAATTATAAAATTCTCAGCTTTTAAATCCTTTCTATTTTGAAGCCATATTATAAATATACCTATATAATTTCATTACCTTATTATCAATATATTTCGTTAATTTACATCTTTGTCATTATAAATAATACTTATTGTAATTGATTCCAATTCAATTTAATTATCGAATGCCTCATGAAATAAAATTCACAAAGTATTCATTTTTAATATAATTTGAACAATAATTGATAATAACTAAATATTATCATCGCCTAACAACTAACATTCATTAATAATTACTATTATATATATAATATAATTTAGGTAAAATTACTTCATTTACCCTATTTTAAAACAATATTATGTCGACTTGCCTCGTTTAAGTGTTTAGAAATCCCTATCTATAACATGACATCCCACGCATCGACCAGAATTCATAAACAACTCAATGGATAAGTAAACACAATATAAAACATTTTATAACACTAACAAGTATGCGCTCTCATATATATATGCTCAAACAGATTCATTCTAGGGTATTACTACCGTATCTCTAATGAGTCAACCCCCACAAAGCTAAGGTTATTGCTAAATCAATGCTATGATACCAATTAAGACGACCCACATTTCAGAAGATATAAATCGACAATAATCCACACATGTCCAACTTAAACAATCCGGAACATAGGTAATCATTGGGGTTAATTAAGAAAAATAAGAAAAGAAGAAGAAAACAAACATAGAATCTCGTAGCGGAATGACAAAATATAATAATCAAATAAACAGTTCATGAAGCTGTTTATATCATACATTTGATTGTAATTTATACAACATTTATCAGAGTTATATACATACAATATAACAATATAATAATGCAGCATAGCAACATGATGCATGGAATAAATAGTATAATATACCAAATCTTCGTCTTCCTCCTCCAGAGAATAATCTTTAATACGCTGTAAAACTCAGGACTGACTCGAGCGTAATGAAAAGACAAAACACTCGATTCACGACTAAAATATTCTTGTGTGAGTCAAATCGATATCGAATATAACATGAGTGTCATGACGTCAGAGATCTTTACAGGGTTTCACATTTCCTATCCTATGTATAACGTGCGTGTAATAACTCAAGAGATGTTACGGGATTTTCCATCTCTTAAGGATCCGTCAAATTTTTTATATGTAGTAGAATACGCTACATATATAATGTCTAATCAATAAAATAAATATTTTCTTAGCATTAAAGCTTTAAATTGATCCTCCTTAATGCGTTTTAAAGCATTGTCGTACAGTTTGCATTTGACACAACTAGTAGCACGTCGGTAGTCAGTGATGCGCCGTGATACGACAACACTAAACCAAAATCTTAGTGGGCTCGTATAGTGATAAAAGCATGAAAAGGCACATGAAGCAATGCCCAATGTAGGATACTACCAGTTTACCCTTCCCAGTTGGTGGTAACCCCTAACGGCCCACCACGTCCGACATTCCCAAAATCCTAGGGTGCACACCAGTCAATAACAATGTTATGATAGTAATACGAAGAAGTGTGTCTGCTAGAGGTAGCTAACCTAATTGGCCGGTATGGCTCCTGTTTTAGTCATTTTCAATTTGCACAAGTGCCGAGGTCTATCCATCATTGTTCTCTTTCTTCAAATCCAGCAAACGACGCCAAATCTAACCACTTCGTTCTGGAGTCTCCTCTGCGTACACAGTTGTTAAAGTGGTTCCAATATTGACAGAGAGTATGCCAATAAGAGGCTCGATCTCATTAACAACCAAACGTCGTTTTACACACGTACTTTTATATTTCGAAAACGATTCGTACTTGATATCAAAATATCATTTTCGCTTCAAAATCAAATTCATTTCGAAATCATCATATTTATTCAAAATATAATATTTCACTTCAAAATCATTTTCGCCTTAATATCTCGATTTCGCTTCCGAAATAGTTTCGAATTTCAATTTAGGATATAACTTCATTTTAATCCACTTCGTATTTAAATCCATGATTTAAATATAAACATTCCAGCCTTGACTAGTTTGAATTTTTAGAAAATAGTTTGAATGATTTAAAATAGTTTAAAAAGTTAAGATACTTTGGTATAAAATAGTTTAAGTATTGAAAGTGGTTTATATAATAAAATAGCTTGGAAAATCAAAATAATTTGAATATTTAAAAAGATAGAGTTTAAACAGTTTATATTAAAATAATTTATTTCTAAATCAAACTGTCACTTTTCATTTTAATCAATCCGAACCTAAGTCCAAATTGCAATCAACTGATTAAATTTCAATTTTTCCTTGTCAAATCATTTTCTATCTCATTCCAATTCAAATTGATTTAACTTCGATTCAATTCCAAACAATTTCAATTGCAATTCAAATCAATTTCAATTTCGATTTCGAATTAATTCAATTTTGATTTCAATTCCAATTAATTCCAATTTCAATCCCAATTTGAATTAATTTCAATTCAATTCTCAATTTTAAACTATTTCAAATTTTATAAATTCGAGTTCAATTTCAAAATATCGATTTAGATCACTTAATTCAGATTAAACTTCACTTTTCGGATTTTGATTCACATCTTAAAAATACATTCCATTCTCGAGTCCAAATTTATATATCCAATTATATTGCTTTTACTTAGTAATAATCCAAAGTTCGAACGAAAGTTCAAATCCTTTTAAAACAAAAAAAAATTTCGGAATTCAAATCATATTTCAATTTTAACTTCAAAATCTCAAATTTCATTTTTAAACAATTTCGTTTAACAAATTCCGACTCCAACATTTTAAGCTCAATTTCGAAAATAATTCGATTTCCAGAAATTCAATTTTTATTCCTTTAAATCAAATCATTTAAATAATTTCAAATCAAAAATTTCAAAATCTTATAATTTAACCAATCCGGTGTCCGTATATAATTTTCTACCCTATGACCAGGTGAATTAGTTATTTCAATTTAATTCAGGGATGGATATATATCATTTCAATCCCAAAATAAATGTCATGGGTATATATCATTTCAACCTATTTCTTAATTTATTCAAAATAATTCGATTTACAGTTTTATATACTGTAAATAATATACAGGATGATAACAGGATATATCAAAATAAATAAACATCCAAATCATCCAAAATATCAATCAATAACATCCATCACAATCAACATCCAGAACAGTCAATAAATCACCACAATTAATCAGTTATAAATAATCAAAATTTAACTAGCAGTTTAATTCCAATTTCAATCTAACTATCAATTTTAATTTTTAACAATCAATTCAGATGACAATTTTAATTCCATTTAAATTATCAAATAATAGTCAACAAAATTGATTTACTTCATGATATCAATTTACTGAACAAAAAATATTTTAGTATGTTGTGAGTGTTATAAAACACTCACCTTTTATTTTAAATTGAAAACATTTTTAGCTTCAAATAAATGCCAATCCAAATATTTCATCTTGTAGACACCGTCGATACGATTCCGATGCAATTCGTTTCTTTCGAGATGGACCTCGCACGAACAAGATACGATTAAATTAGCCTACAATTTAATTAAAATTTAATGAACATATTAATAATAAAAATAAACTTAAAACTATAACTAAACTCTCTCCCTCTCCTCCCAGTCGCGCATGAGACCAGGCCGAAATTGAATTTTTTTATTTTACTGTGGAACGATCACCACATGACCAGCCCATCACGTGCCACTCCACGAAGCCGCCGTGCCCCAGCCTCGCCGACCACGACTAGCACTCCAGCAGCGTGCGCATGCAGATCGAGACACAGAACCCTAAACGCGTGCTACTCCTCCCATCTCGCCATCGCGTTCGTGTGCTCTCGCCTCTTCCTCTAGGTCACCGCCATCTCCTAGTCAAACGTGATATTTTCTTCTTCTTTTTTCGATCTGCTCTTTTTTTACTCGATCTGATGCGTTGGAAAGAAAATGAGAAAGAAAGGCAGTATGGGAAATGACAGAAAGGGGGGCTTTGAACGAGATGTTGACTTTTGTTATATATTATTTAAATTTGAAAAATATCCGACTTATCATGCCCGAAATTCTCAAGCCCCAAACAAAGCGTGTCTCCTAGCGTTCATAATGTTTACCCCCATTCCGAACATAATGGGACAAGTTTCGAGGCCTAATTCGATCGTATGCAGAAGATAGCTTTTCAAAATCCATTTATTTTAATTAAATTCTGAAAATAAATTCAATGCGTTTTAAGCTCGCACGGCCAAACGACAAGTCCGATCATGACGAAGCTTGAAATCCTACAATAACTCACTATTACGGATCCAATGAAACTAGTTTCGTTGAAATCTGAGACAGTGGCCAAAATGGCTATTTTTACTCGTTAATTATAATATAAAATTTTTGATTTCTAATTATTCAATTTTAAATCCAATTTTAAATGTTAACAATCTTCAGTCGTAATTAAATAAAATTTAAATCAACTTCTGATATCATTTTCAATCATATTAAATCCAGAATTCAATTAATCAAATAATTTCCAATATTAAATTTAAACAATTTAATTATCCAATAAATCACTATAATTGAAATATAAGTCATTTAACTTATAAAATTTACTTTTAAAACAAATCCCAATAATAAAACAACTATTTCCACTTCACAGTAATTCAACATTATTATTCAATTCAAGTTATTGATTACAACACATTAATTACATAGAATTTCATTTCAATATTTATTATGGCCTAAATCTTCGAAATTTTTTATTTCAAAATTTTATCTAAGTTCATATCAAATGGATTACATAAATAAACATTAAATTTTTATTTCTAACCATTTTTATTCAATAGTCATATTAAATTCTATAATTTAAAATAGTTAAAAATACGAAACAACGAATAGAGTGTACGATCGTGTTCGGCTAAGGAAATCATGATTATTAAGGCTGACTTTGTGATTTTAGGTTGCTGGATGGTGACGTAGTGGTTAGATGATCGAGTTTGGATAATCTATTTAATTTCGACGATTCAAGGGTCTAGGGGCTTGGCGGTGGAGCTGTGAGCAAGATGGAAACATGGCGGAGGTGATGGAATCATCATAGAGTCGATGGTGGTCGGAGTTGTTGAGCCGAGCTCGCTTTAGGGTTTAAGGCTCATTTTTAGGCTATTTGGAAATCGATGTCGCTGGTTTTAGGGGGATCATCAAGGTAGTTGTGCGTTGGGACTGAAGATGGATCTAGTTGTGGGGGTTCTAATGACATAGGTGGCGGTGAAGATGGTAATCGAGGTGGTGGGGAAGTGTCATTTCCGATTATGAGTTGGGTTCCAGGCATTTCGAAGTTGGGATTTTTTAGTCGAATTTCATTAGAGGTGATCAGAGGTATGACAACGATGCTTACGTGGCATGCTCGAGGAGAAGAATTTGTGGATGGTAATGGTTCGATAAGGCGATGGCAGAGTGGCGCGTGCACGTGTACGTGCACATGTTTTTCTGGTTTGGGAAGAAGTAGTACAATTTGGATTTTGAGGGTAAAATCAATTTGGGATTTTTTGATGAGGGGGAAGGGATAGCTTTGTTTTAGTTTGGGTAGTGGGCTTGGGCCCTTTTAGAGTTGGTGAGAAAAATTGATATGGTTATTTAATTTTTATTACTTAAAGTGTTAAACTTTTAGAATACGATATCTCACCCGTTTTAAACCCATTTGACCCACAAATTTTTGCACTAGGTTTGTATGAACTAGTAGAACACTATGGTATAAATAGTTGTTAGTTTTAGTAAAGTAAAATTTAAGGATAAAACAAAACCGACTGAATTTAATTATGTTGTTTTAAAAATAACATTGTTAAAATTAATTATACTTTATTGGTAATATCTATGTGGACAAATAAATAACCGATGTGTTAAATTAAATTGAATAGATTATTTTGGATACTTATAAAGCAGAATAAAACACCATTCTGCTATAAGTAAATTATGTAGATTATTGATGACACTTGTTTAGCTGAATAAATCCCTCTTCTACTATTATATTAATTTGGAAATTTAAATTGTATGCCAGTTAATTAGTATTGGTAAGGTGATGTGTTAGCAATTGATGACTAATTATGAAATTTATTTAGATATATGTTGCTTTTGTAAATACCAATTATGGAACTTGAAAAGTTAAATTGAATTAAATGGTAACTTGATTTAGTACCATTGTGGTCGGTAAGCCTATTTCTGAATTTGTGAACTTATGGATTTAAATAATTTCAACTGTATAATAATTTGGGATTAAGTATTTATAAATGATGTTTTCAAAGAATGTTATTTAATTGTATTATTAATGATATTTTAAGTTATTTAATTATATTACTAATTTGTTAATTAATTGGTTTAGTTTTGTTTAAAGTTAATTAGTATTTAATTTATGATGCGTTTAAAGATAATTACTTATCTTATCAATATTGTTTTAAAGCTAATTAATTAATTATTTTTGATGTTTAAAAGTAATTAATTAATTTAATAAAGGTGTTTATAAATGATGAATTGTTTTATAAAAAGGATTATACTTAGTAAAATGGATTTATTTATGGAAATTTACAAATGTTATTTTGTAAAGGAGATTTTAGACGATATTTGGTAAGGTGCTTATAAGGAGTTTATAAATCATTTTAGAGATTTATAAAGAAGTTTTATAAATATATTTGGAAATTTTTAAAAGGATTTGTAAATATGAAATGGGCTTATAAAAAGAGAATTTTATAAAAAGGAATAAGGTTTGATTTTGATAATTAATCCTTCTTAATTATGGTAGCATGGAAACATTCTTTCTATATTTAACACCGAAGGATGGATGGTTTGGTTTTTAGTAAGAAAATATTTTTAAATAATATTTGTTTGGCCCATTTAAGTATGGTTTTTGGATAAGAGGAAATCTCCCTTAAGTTTTGTTAATATACTTATACTGTTGAGATAAGTATATGGGTTTTTTCTAAGTATTGAAAATATATTGGTTTGTGATATACTTATATCATGAGATAAGTATATAAATGTTTTTCCATGTATTGAAAAGAGCATAAGGGGTTTGTGAATATATCTTTTATGAAGGTATTTTGAATCAAATAAATTAAAGAGATTTTAATAATTGAAAGATTTATTTATAGAGGCTTAGTAGATCCCACATGGAATTTAATCAACGTTTGATTTTTTGTTTATTTGATAGTTAAATAACCGACTATCAAATCTTGACCAAAATATAATTTTGTAAATATGGGGTTATATAACATAGTCATCTTCAATTGTGTTGTATTATGCGTAGAAATCTCGTTTTGTTCTCTAAGGACAAAAGATAAGGAAATCCGTCCACATAAACAATTAGAAGGTGATCTCCGCTTATATGTATTGTCTGATTGTAACACCCCGCATTTTTAGATAATTAAATAACCAAAATAATTATTAAATAGTGAAAATGAGAATTTTTGGAATTGTCAGAATTTAGCTACGGGAGTTGCACTATAGGGTCCGTGGCAATTTTCTGATCAATTTCCATATATAACATGTCGAAATTCGAGCTAGTATGAAGAAGTTACGAGAGAATAAGAAAATCAGAATTATATATTTAAACGAAAAAAAAGACCCATAGGGGTCGACCCTTGCTAGGGTCGGGTCGACCCACGCCTTCCTTGGACGATTTTTCATCCAGGTACGAGCCGAAGAGGGTAAATTCGATTTTTGTGGAATCCTGTGCGTTCGTAGCTGCATCCGATGGTTCCTAGTGATCCTATGACGTGGTTGCACCATATTAAATCTTCAAATCCGACGGCCTGAGATCCCTAAGCCACACTATAAATAGAAACCTAGGCCTAGCTGTTTTTCCCATTCAGATTATCTCCCAATTGGGTTCATTGCTTGAGGCTGAACCCTAAATAGAATTTTTTTTGGAAAGGAGATCTTTTTGATAAAAATATCTACACCCTAGAAGTGGATCCAGGAAGGCCCAGGACTAGAACTAAGAACCATAGGTGAGTGTTTTATAATTATTTTAAATTTGTAAGCAATTTAAAATAATAGGGTTCTCAATAGTTATAGTTTTTCTACAATTTTGAGACAGTTTTTATGTAAGTTTATTTACAGTCAGTTTTTAAGTAAATTTCAGAAGTTCTTTTCAGTCTATTTTTATTCAGCTGTTTTATTCAGTTATTTATAGTTATTACAGTTAATTACATTTATTTATAGTTATTTACATCTGTTTTAAGTTAAAATTTATCCTTTAAATGTTAGTTTCTTTTTGTAGAGATTTAATCCTTTTTTACGCGAATAAAATATTAAAATGAGAAGAATTCACAAATATGGATTAAAATAGAAAAACACTAAATTTACAGAAATCATATTTAAAATGAGAAAAACTGAAATAAAATAGAGCTGGACTGAAATATGCCAATTTACGATATTTGCAAACATGATTATAACAAGTGGTTATAACTAAAAAGAGAAAATAGAAGAGTAACAGTTGCAAGAACAATTATAACACGTAGGTTATAATTAGAAAGAAAGAAATAAATGAAGGGGCATATATTAAAACTTAGTCTTGGATTAAGTTAATAAGAAATTATAGCAGTAGTGGCCCGTACCAGCAGCATTCCCCATCTAGGATTGATGGTCTCACATGTGGGTGAGGCTGGGCACGCTTATGCTGATTAGGGTAAATAAGTGGCCAATAGATAGAGGCTCGAATTTGGGGATTTGGGCAAGGGGCTCAAAGTTAGAAGAATTGTTTGTTAGGACCAGTACCAGCAGCATTCGCTTTCAGGTCGAGGACTGATGGTCTCACACGTGGGTGAGGCTAGGCACGCTTATGCTGATTAGGATAAATAAAGGGTCAAATAGGTGGCGACAGTTAGTGTGTACCGCGATGACCGAGCGTGCGGCATCGATTATGGTAAATAATTCGCTACTGCGTCCTAAGCGCTAAGAGGTGTCTTTTGCTATGGTACCAACATAATTGGTTCACAGTGGCACAACAAAGATAGGAAAGGCTAATCAATGGGTAGGATTTAGGATTTTAGCCTAATTAAGTTAGAAGTTGAGATAGGTTTAGGGATTCAGCCTAATCATAGCAGTTTAAGACAAGTGCAAACAATCAAAGCAATCGGGCAAACAGAATCAGAAACAGTATTTTATGCGAGTTTTATCTTTTCTGTATCTTCCTTTCATGCTAGAACTATTGCTTAGTCTATTATCTTTACCTTGCTTAGAAATGCTAGTAATTACTTTCACTCACCAGATTTATTGTCTGACCCACTCCTCTATCTTTCCTTTTCCCCCTAATAGGCCAGCAGAGTGGAGGATAGTTGATTCAGGTTGCTTGGAGAATTCATTTCCATAGTTTTCTCATTTTAGATGTATTCTTCTGCTTTTCATCTTTTTCATTTGGCTTGGCACTTGTGAGAGGGATTATTATTGTTATTTTTCTACTCTAATTATGTGAGATTGAGATGTATTTTCATGAGACCTGAGATATTTTGAGATTTTGAAACATGTTATGTTTTTATGACATATTTTGAGATGAAATTTAATTCTGAATAATAAGTTATTATTTAAATGTTTTCGGCTGCTTTTACTTATTTGCCTTGCGAATCTTTGTCTCTGTGATGCTTTAGCTAAAACTGTAACGCACCACATCCTTTGGTGTGCCCTCTTTGGGAATACTAAGGGGTGTGGAGTGTTTCATTTGGTATCAGAGCCTAAGGTTACAAGATTCCTATAAACTTGTTTTGAAAGTAAAGTATTTTTCAAAGGTAACATATCTTCAAACTAAAAGTACTTTTTAGGAAGAAACTCTTATTATAGAATTAGTTTTCAAGTATAAGAGCGTTTTTATAAAAATCCCCTCAAAGTCTAGTTCAACCTTCTTTTGATTCTTTCAAGCCTAAATTTTCTTTTCTCTGCATAGAATGGAGGACGCCCCTAATCTTCCAGGGGGTGTCCAAGTCCCTGGCTGGTTCCGTAGATACCTCCAAGCTACAGCCCCATAGGTGCAAGGGCAAGCGCCCAATGCATCATCGGTGGTGGAGGTCCCGTTAATCCACCTGCAGCAGCCAATTTTTCTAAGCTATGCAAAGACTTCGCTAATCTAGGAGGCAAGACGTTTTCTGGAAAGGAGGATTCGTAGAGGCATGAACTTGGTTGAGGAATACAGAGCAGATATTTGGGCTGTTAGGATAAGGACAAGAAGAAAGGAGGAGGACCTCAAAAGGGATACATAAAAAAGGGCGAGAAATTTCATAATTATGGATTGGTTGGGCATTACTCAAAGGATTGTAAGAAGGACATGATGAAGGAGAGGTATTAAAGCTGTGGGCAGCCCAGACACCTTAGTAGAGCTTGTCCTCAGTGGACAGTGCAGAGAGCAGGCGCACCTACGGTGCAAGTACAGGCTTTAGATGCAACACCTTCTAGTAGTGGACCAGACCGAGGTAGGAAAGTCTCTGTAGAAGGTTTGATCTCTATTTCGGATTTTCCTATTCGGACTCTTTTTGACTATAGAGCATCACATTCTTTTATTTCTAGTTCCTTGTTTGATTGTTTGCACTTAGATATTTCTCTAGTTGTAGACCCTATGTTGTTTCAAACCCCATAGGAGGATCGACACATTTATCCATGATTTGTAGGGGTTTGAAATTTTTTATACTAGGCGTAGAGTATGATGTGACGTCTATGTACTAAGATTTTCGGGATATGGGATGATTTTTGGGATGAAGTGGTTATCCACTTATGGTGCGATATTGGACTGCGAGGGGAGAGTCGTCAGACTAGGGACATATAGCGGATGGACTTTCGAGGTTTCTTGCGACCCACAGGGGTCAGTCATGTTAAGCTTCCTTTATTCCCTTGATTCACCGCTAGTAGATTTAGATTCAGTTCCAGTTGTTAGAGATTTCCTAAACATTTTTGAGGAGGTTAGGGTGCTACCCCCTAAGAGAGAGATCGACTTTTGGATCTATCTGAATGACAATGCTAAGCCAGTGGCATTGCTCGTGAGACATATGGCTCCTAGGGAGAGAAAGGAGTTAAGTAAGCAGATTGGTGAGCTATTAGAGAAAGGCTTCATCAGAAGGAGCGCATCTGAGTGGGGGGTGCCAGTCGTCTTCGCTACAAACGCGGATGGTTTCCTTCGACTTTGTGTAGACTATAGAGAGTTGAATAAGCTCACGAAGAAGAACCGTTACTCACTTCCTAGGATAGACGATCTTTTCGATCAGCTGGTTGGTTCTTCAGTATTTTCTCAGCTTTACTTAGCCACTAGATTTCATCAACTTAGGGTTGCTGATGATAGCACCGATAAGACAACATTTAGGACATCCGATGCATTCTTTGAATGGTTGGTTATGCCGTTCGGGCTGACCAATGCCCCAACCTATTTTGTAGATCTGATGAGCGGTGTTTTTCAAGATGTCCTAAATAAGTTTGTTGTAGTATTTGTGGACAACATTCTGGTGTTTTCTAAGAGTATGGAAGAGCATGCTATTCATCTTGAGGAGGTTCTTCGTACACTTCGTGTTCATCGGTTGAAAGCAAAATTCTCGAAGTGTCACTTTTGGCGTGAGGAGGTGCGTTTCTTGGGCATGTAGTCTCAAGAGAGGGTATATCAATGGATCCCGCTAAGGTAGCAATGGTACAGGATTGGAAGGCCCCCAAGAATGCTACCGAAGTTAGAAGCTTCCTAGGTTTGGCTTGTTATTATAGGAAGTTTAACAGATATTTTGCTAAGATTTCAACACCGCTTACTCGCCTCACTAAGAAGAATGCGGCATTCATGTGGGACGTGGATTGTGAGGATTCCTTCATGATGCTAAAGAGAGCCCATACTAATGCACCGGTGTTAGTTTTACACGACGGCGCTAAGCCTTTTACAGTATACACTGATGCATGTGGGACTGGCCTTAGGGCAGTATTGATGTAGGAGGGGAGGGTAGTATGCTATGGGAGTAGACAGTTGAGAACTCATGACAAGAACTACCCCACCCATGATTTTGAGCTAGCTGCTATTGTTTTCGCGCTCAAGTCTTGGAGACATTACTTGCTAGGAGAGATGTTCGAGCTTTTCACTGACCATAAATCATTGAAGTACCTATTCTCACAAAAGGATTTAAACTTGAGGCAGCAGCGTTGGATGTAGTTTCTGGCATTATATGACTTTGAGATAGCTTACACCCCTGACAAGGGGAACGTGGTTGCGGATGCGTTAAGTAGGAAGAGAACAACCCGTAGCCCAATGTTCATGGAGTGGAAAAGCCTAGATTTTATTTCCATCTTTGATTTTAAGCCCTCTACGGACATTACTCCTAGATTATGGCAACACTTGAGGTTAAGCCTATCCTCATGGATCAGATTGGCTTAAGGCAGCGAGAGGATTCAGAGCTTGTGGATATTGTAGATAGGATTAGCAGAGGAGAGGTCTCTAGACATCTCCAACGCTATTCCATCGATAGTAAAGGGTGACTAAGGAGAGATGGAAAACTTTGTGTCCCTCGCACTGGTGATTTGATGAGTGCAGTTTTAGCATAAGCACACCATTCTCGGATGACTATTCATCCAGGTGGTGATAAGATATATATGGACATGAAGAGAGTGTTTTATTGGAGTGGCATGAAGAAGGATGTAGCAGAGTTTGTGGCTAAGTGTCTTGTGTGCCAAACGGTTAAGGCGGAGCAGCAGAGGCTTGGTGGATTGCTCCAACCATTGGATATACCCGAATGGAAGTGGGATAGTGTTTCGATGGACTTCATAGATGGTTTATGCCGATCTAGGAAGGGGAATACAAGTATTTGGATGATTGTAGATCGCTTGACTAAGAGCGTCCACTTCATTTCGGTCAAGAGTAAGAGGACAACACCTTATTTGGCATCCATATACGTTCGTGAGATAGTCCGACTTCATGGAGTTACCTCTAGCATAGTGAGCGACAAAGACCCTATCTTTACTAGTGAGTTTTGGAGGAGCTTGCAAGAGGCTTTAGGGATATAGCTTAGATTGAGTACGGCCTATCACCCTCATACGGATGGCCAAACAGAGAGAGTTAATAGAGTTCTTGTAGATTTGTTGAGGATATGCATTCTTGATTTTGGAGGGACATGAGAGGAGCACCTTCCATTAGTGGAATTTGCTTATAACAATAGTTTTCAGGCTAGCATTGGGATGGCTCCTTTTGAAGCGCTTTATGGAAGACCTTGGAAGTCGCCTTCGTGTTGGTTAGAGTCTACAGAAAGATTGCTACTTGGTCCCGACATAGTTAGAGAAACTTCAAAAAAGATTGATTTGATTAGAAGAAGAATGAAGATGGCCCAAGATAGACAGAAATCCTATGCAGATAAGCGGATAAGGGATATTGAGTTTGAGGTATGAGATTAGGTTTTCATTGAGGTGTCTCTATTGAGAAAGGTAGTGAGGTTTGGATCAAGTGGGAAACTTACTCCCAGATTCGTAGGGCCATTCCCCATTGTGGAAAGGGTAGGGATGATTGCGTATCGGATAAAGCTACTAGAGAGGCTCGCAGGAGTTCATGATGTTTTTCAAGTTTCGCACTTGAGAAAGTGCTTACATGATTCGGCAGAGGTAGTGGAACCTAGCCAACTTGAGGAAGTTGAAGTTGAGAGAGAAGCATCGGTTCGTCACATTCCTACCAAGATCGTTGGACATGATACCAAGAAGCTTAGGAATAACGAAGTCCCTTTGGTTAAGGTGTAGTGGGGGAAGAGTATTGAGGACGCTACGTGGGAGGCTGAGGAGAAAATATGTATCTCTTATCTGCATCACTTCGATGGTACGTCTTGAATTTCCTATTTCCATCTTTAGTTTTGAATAGGTTCTTTCCTTTAGTATCCTTTGGGAGGGTAGATCTTAGGATTTAACCTATGGATGGTAGGACTGAATGTAAACATGTTACTAGAACATGTTATGTATGTTGGACGCAAGTGGTTGCAAGTGTTTGCTAGTGGATGCTATTGTACGCATATACACACACTAGGCACTATTAACTCTTAGAGATCGGCCTAACTAGGTCACTAAAGCATATGCATATGGATGTGTGTGCACTTGCATTTTTATTTCACGGTTGCTATGAATGGGTGATTATCATATGATTGTTGCATTTGGATGATGATTGTAGCACGCTTATAGAACTATCAATTGTCATTAGGGATTTTGCATTCATTTGGATACATGGCACGGACATGAGCGCATAAAAAGGAGGTCGGCTGAATTGGTAGACCACCTAATCTTTTGTATTAGTTAGGGACATTGACACTACACTATTATGGATGATGGTTGAATATGTGGTTGTGGAATTTGGATGAAAATATTTATCTCATTCTTCTGTCCTTGGATATTTTGTGAGCGAAATCCTTTAAGGAGGGTAGAATGTAACACTCTGCATTTTTAGATAATTAAATAACCAAAATAATTATTGAACAGTGAAAATGAGCATTTTTGGAATTGTCAGAATTTAGCTACGGGACTTTCACCATTGGGTCCGTGGAAATTTTCTAATCAATTTCCATATATAACTTGTCGAAATCCGAGATAGTATGAAGAAGTTACGAGAGAATAAGAAAATCAGAATTATATATTTAAACGAAAAAAAAAGACCCATAGTGGTCGACCCTTGCTAGGGTCGGGATGACCCGCAAATAGCTTAGGTCGACCCCCCGCCTTCCCTGGACGATTTTTCATCCAAGTATGAGCCGAAGAGTGTAAATTCGATTTTTATGGAATTCTGTGTGTTCCCAGATGCATCCGATGGTTCCTAGTGAGCCTATGACGTGGTTGCACCATATTAAATCTTCAAATCCGATGGCCTGAGATCCCTAAGCCACACTATAAATAGAACACTAGGCCTAGCTATTTTTCTCATTTAGATTTTCTCTCAATTGGGCTCATTGCCTAAGGCTGAACCCTAAATAGAAAAAATTTCTAGGGAGGAGATCTTTTTGATAAAAATATTGTACACCTTAGAAGTGGATCCAGGAAGGCCCAGGACTAGAGCTAAGGATCACATGTGAGTGTTTTGTAATTATTTTAGATTTGTAAGCAATTTAAAATAATAGGGTTCTCAATAGTTGTAGTTTTTCTACAATTTTGAGACAGTTTTTATGTAAGTTTATTTACAGTCAGTTTTTAAGTAAATTTCAGAAGTTCTTTTCAGTCTATTTTTATTCAGCTATTTTATTCAGTTATTTGTAGTTATTTGTAGTTATTTATAGTTATTTACATCTTTTTTAAGTTTAAATTTAGCCCGTAAATGTTAGTTCCTTTTTATAGAGATTTAATCCTTTTTTACGCGAATAAAATATTAAAAAGAGAAGAATTCACAAATATGGATTAAAATAGAAAAACACTAAATTTACAGAAATTAGATGTAAAATGAGAAAAACTGAAATAAAATAGAGATGGACTAAAATAGGCAAATTTAATGGATTTGCAAGCATGATTATAACAAGTGGTTATAACTAAAAAGAGAAAATAGAAGAGTAACAGTTGCAAGAACAATTATAACACGTTGGTTATAATTAGAAAGAAAGAAATAACTAAAGGGGCTTATTTTAAAACATAAATCTTGGATTAAGTTAATAAGCAAATATAGCAGTAGTGGCCCGTACCGACAACATTCCCTTTCAGGTCTAGGACTGATAGTCTCACACATGGGTGAGGCTGGGCACGCTTATGCTGATTAGGGTAAATAAGTGGCCAATAGATAGAGACTCAAATTTGGGGATTTGGGCAAGGGGCGCAAAGTTAGAAGATTTTTTTGTTAGGACCAGTACCGGCAACATTCCCTTTCAGGTCAAGGACCGATGGTCTCACACGTGGGTGAGGCTGGGCACGCTTATGCTGATTAGGGTAAGTAAAGGGTCAAATAGGGGGCAACCGTTTGTGTGTACCGGCGATGACCGAGCGTGCGACATCGATTAGGGTAAACAATTCGCTACTATGTCCTAAGCGCTAAGTGGTGTCTTTTGCTGTAGGACCAATAGGATTGGTTCACAGAGGTACAACGGAGATAGGAAAGGCTGATCAATGGGTAGGATTAGGATTTCAACCTAATCAAGTTAGCAATTGAGATAGGATTAGGGTTTCAGCCTAATCACAGCAGTTTAAGACAACTGCAAACAATCAAAGCAAACGGTCAAACAGAATCAGAAACAGTATTTTATGCGAGTTTTATCTTTTCTGTATCTTCCTTTCATGCTAGAACTATTGCTTAGTCTATTATCTTTATCTTGCTTAGAAATGCTAGTAATTACTTTCACTCACCAGACTTATTGTCTGACCCACTCATCTATCTTTCCTTTTCCCCCCAATAGCCCAGCATAGTTGAGGATAGTTGATTCAGGTTGCTTGGAGAATTCATTTCCTCAGTTTTCTCATTTCAGATGTATTCTTCTTCTTTTCATCTTTTTCATTTGGCTTGGCACTTGTGAGAGGGATTATTATTGTTATTTTTTACTCTGATTATGTGAGATTGAGATGTATTTTCATGAGACATGAGATATTTTGAGCTTTTGAAACATGTTATGCTTTTATGACTTATTTTGAGATGAAGTTTAATTATGAATAATAAGTTATTATTTAAATATTTTCCGTTGCTTTTACTTATTTGTCTTGTGCATCTTAGTCTCTATGATGCTTTAGCTATACCTATAACGCACCACATCCTTTGTTGTGCCCTTTTTTGGGAATACTAATAGGCGTGGGGTGTTTCAACGATTATTTTCGAAAGAAACGGAGTTGAGTTTACTGGAAACTATCAAATGTTGGTTCGAAGAGATCAAGATCAGATAAGTATGAATTATTCAAAAACACTTTGAACCAACTCAACCGTCATATTGAAGACATCTTGAAGATGATGGAATCGAAGACGGAGCTCTTTGAAGTGCACGGGCTACTTGCTACTAATTCTGAGGGTGATTCTAAAATGGATGTAGTAGAAGTAGTGCCTTCGGTTTGTTCATATCCTGAACAACCTGTATGGATGAATGCTGACATTGCATTATGCTTGGAAGGCAGTATTAAAATTCTAGTTGGGAATTTTTAAGAGAGGAAAAAGGTAATCATGACCTCAAAGCCTCACGACCCGGTAGTGAATAAAACAGGGGATATGCTTCAGATCTATGTGTTTCACTACCATTAGGAGCAGTCATTCCTCGATCTAGAATCAATATTTATGGATTTGGTATGCACACAAAAGTGAGGCCATGGCGGTGCATATGGTTTTGGAGCCTTGGTCCTGAGGAATGATGTGATCTGACTTGTCATGTTCGAGGGGCTGGCTGGCTCTAACTCAGAAGGGGTACATGTGAGTGAAAGGGAGTGCGGATTAAGGATCTTAAGGCTAATTTAACACTAGAGGGGGGGGGGGGTGAATAGTGTTTAATGGATTCTAAGACTTATATGGACTAATTTAAAAATTATGATATAAACAAATACAGAACATAATCGTAGAACAATCACATAATCAAACACAAATGCAGAAAGTAAATATAAAGCAGTAAAAGGAAAGAACACACCGGATTTTATACTGGTTCAGAGTTACCCTACTACAGTCCTGCACCAAGGCAAACACCTCGTACAGATTTTTATTATACCAATGTCGAGATTACAATCCTCAATTTCTAAAGGCCTTGAGGTACCCTCCTGTCTTCGAGTCCGGGGCAAACTCTCTTGATTTACGGGACACAAGATCACCCAATTGATTTCCAGGCACTACCACACCTAATAGAGAGACTCGATATACTTTTGATTACAAATTGATCCTATAACTCTGAATAGCACTTTGATCTTCGAGAGAGGGTAGAGAATCAAACAAGAATGAGATTCTAATTTGATTCACTTGAGAATTCGACAGAATTTCGGCACGATCTTAAAAATTTGAAAATTTTAGAATATGATTTTGTGAAGAAGGAGTGAAGAAAATAAGAAAATAGTTAGTTAAAAAATTTGTTTGTGAAGGCTATTTATAGACCAGTAACGGTCACAACCATTCGTGAAGAGATTTAAACGAATAGACACTTCTTTTGAAAATTGAAACTTTTGAATTTAACGGCCACCATGTCGACATGGGGTATCCTATGATGTCGACATCCCTTAGTTAAAAACAATGTAAAATTTGTTTTGAAAATGGTATTGAAAGGAAAACAAGATGAAATGATTCTGGAGTAAAATAAAATAATTTTCCTATGATTTAAAATAAAGAAGAGTAGAAAAATATATTTTTAGAATGTATATATAAATTTGATTTTAAATCTCAAGTATATATATATATATTATAAAAGAATTTTTAAAAATCAGAAGATAGTTTAAAAACAAACGAAGTTTAAAACAAGAGTTTATTTAAAAACAAAAACAAAGAATATTTTAAGGCTAAAACACCCTTTTGAAAATCATTTGAAAAGGTAATTTTTAAAGCTAAAACATTTAAAAAAACAGTTTTGAAAATCATTTTGAAAAACCATTTTGAAGTAGTTTTGCAAGCTTTTTCCTGCAGAATATTTCATCACATCAGGGCTCGAGAACTTGTACAAAACCAGGATGTTCGTGGGTTTGTAAGCCACTTGTCGTAGGTTTGTAAGCTACTTGTCGTGGGTTTGTAAGCCACTAAGAAGGTAGAAATGAGTTCCATCGCAAATGAAATTTGGAATGAAGATTTCCACGCTATTATGAAGTTTTAACAAAACTAGACACTTATCTTGAAATCTTGATCTTGATACTCATGAGTCTTCAAACTTGATTTCTTCATTCTTGATCTTTATACTATACAGTCTTCAATAATCAGTCCCTGCCTTATATATATCCTGCATAATAACATTCATATATATCTAGACAATAGTGTTAGTATATAAGTTATAATAAAATAAGTTACAAAGGTTGTTGTCATCAAAACCACTATCTCCAGTTCCTAACAATCTCCCCCTTTTTGATGATGACAACCTTATAAAATATAGTTACCACTTCGATCATACCATAACTCCCCCTTACACCAACAACTCCCCCTTACTCCAAGCCTACTATTTTATATAACTTCTCCCCCTTTGTCATGAACAAAAATAACCTATAAACCTTGAACTTAATAGAAAATGAGATAAACAAACATATGACATAAAAATAATAACTATGTATGAGTGAAATATATCATCCTAAGTTAAATGGAATTCAAGATTTTATACACCAAAGATTGTTTTTAGAAGAACATTAATTAAGATAACATTTATATACAAATTAACAAACCAATATACAATCAAGAAAGAGAAAACCGAAAAACGCTTAACGAGGACCCTTAACTATTGGTGATTTATGGACCGAACAATTTGGATAGTGGAGACAAAAGTTGTAACAACCCTAGATTTTGGCCTATATTTTAAATTTTGACTTTATTTTATTTTAAATTATTTTAAACTTGTTCTATTTCAAACATTTCATTTTAAATATAAATGTTGACTATTAAGTGATTTATAGTTCAAACTAGTATAAATTGGATATTTCACTGAAAAGTGAATTTCTATTGAAACTGGTCAAACTTTGACTTTTGAACTTTAAATTTAAATATTTCAAATTCTTAAATTTTATCTTTTATTATGAAAATAGATTTAATTCCATGGATACAGCTTTTCGTTTCGTTGGAAACGGAGTTAAATTGTGAAAGTTATGTATATTTCAATATTGTGTGTAAACTGATGTATTTAGCAATATTGTCTATTTTAAATTATATTTTATTTGTCATATTTTGTTCTAATATGTGTTAGTATTTTATTTTATGTATAATTTTGTCTTTTAAATAATTTAAAGTGATTTTATAATTTTTCCAAAGCGTATTGAATTTATTTTCTATTTTTAAAGGCTAGTTTCTATTTTTCTGCTATTTTCTTCAATTAAATTATATTTAATTAAAATTTATTTATTCATTTTGTGAATGCATTTTTATTTTATGTTATTATCTTTGTTTATAAATGATTTACAAGTCCATAAACTTTTTCCAAAGTTCATTGCATTTATTTTTCATATTTTCAAGACTAGTTGCAATTTTTGCTGTTTTACTTAATTAAATTTTATATAATTAATAATTAATTAATTTATTTTTGTTTATTTACTAAATTTTCGTATTTTATCTGAGTTTATATATATATTTAAGTTATATAAAACTTAAAAAGAAATTAGAGGAAATATGAAAAGTTTTAAACTATTGAAATTCCTATGGCTTTTCACCTCCCGACCTTTCACTTTCTCAACTCCTCTCTTCAATGTTTTTCGCCATGCATACCCTATTCTTTTCAGCGGATTTCTTTTCATTTTTTTCACGCAAACACTTCTCTTTCTCCTCCAAAAAAATCACGGCCATGGCTTCAAAATTTTGGGTAAAAAATTCCTTCTTTCTTCCTTGTTTTCTATGTTTTTTTCTATTGAAACTGCATATGCTCTCTACCTTCATAGTTTGGTTCCTCCTCCTCCAGGCTTTGGCCGACCACCACGACCCCCTTCCTCTGACCATCACCCATCCTAGCAACCCTCCTCCTCAGGCCTAACCAATCCAAGTCCAAGATCTACACAAAATCCACCAAAAACTATCACAAACTATCACTTATGACCTAGAATTGTCATCTCCTCCTTCTACCACCTTTTGCCACAACTACCTCCACCACCACCACCTCTGACCTGACCTTCCACCACCTCTGGCCCACACTCCAGCCACCACCTGACCACCACATACCATGGCCAAGCCACATCAGCAAGGGGCCGAACCCTATGGTGCAACAAAAGCCACACTTTGCCTTGAAACCCTTTGGTATTCCATTGCCTTCAACACCTTGTAACTTCCACTCACCTTCATCACCTTGTAGCCGCACCTTTTCCAGACCATACCTGATCCAAACCATGCCTTTAGCCGTGCCATTTCAGATCTGGAGCTGAAGCATAGGTGGTAGGAAGCAAGTGCAAACACTTTGACTTTGTTTATGCATCCATTTCTAGCATTGATTATTGAATTTTTGGGTTGAAATCTTATGTTGTTTGTAATTGTTTGGTTTGAATGTGACAAGGCAATTAGCTTTGGCTCTCCCACACTCAAATAATTATCGTGCTCACGTGCCTCTGGAAATCTTTGTTGTGCGTTTGTGGTTGTCATCTCCAGCTTGAACAAGTGAGTAATTCTCACCAGACAATGTGTACTTATATAACTAGTAAACTGACACCATTTGAATCTGTAAAATTATATCATCCTGTTGTAACTGTTATATTATGATCATAAAATGTTAACCCCTATTATTACATATGTTATATCATCTATTACTGTTATCTCATGCTATTCTGTTTATTTATATCAGTTTATCACACTGCAAGTTCCCTGTAGATTAGAATCACTATGGGTTGAAATGATACATACTCGAACGGACTTTAGAATAAGGAAAAATCGTTATGGGCTGAAATGATAGCCCTGAACGGTTTTTATTTATTTATTTATATTACTTGGGATTGCGGGTTTGAAATGATAAAACCCGGTTTTTCTTTGTAAACTGCGGATTGAAATGATACATATCCGTATCACTTGACCTAGGCTAGAAAATTATATACAGACCCGTGGTTTATATATTTTTCTGAAATTTTTAAAATACTTTTTTTAATGTAAATATTATGGTATTTTGATTTAAATTTCATTAAAATGATTTCTATAAAGTATTTGTGATTTTCTACAAATTAAATAAGTGAATTAAGTAAATGGTGAAGTAGAATTTGAAATATAAGTTAATTTTGGAATTTATGATTTTGTTTATAAATGGAATTTTTGTAAAGTAAGAAAATATGACAAATTTGATTTAAAGATGAATTTAACGATTTTTATTAAGTAATAATAATGTTTTAAAGGTGTTAATGATTTTGTATAAATTAAAATATGGAATAAATGAACATTTAAGCTGAATTGGAAATATAACTTAAATTGAATTTTGTGAAATTTGTTTAAAAGTGAAATTTTAATTAAGTAAAATAAATGGAAATAAGCTATATTTTTGGAAATTTAAACTTAGTTGTTAAGTTAATAATTTAATTAAAGAAATGAAAATTTAATTGTTATTAAATTTGATTTTTGTATGGAAATTTGACTTTTAAAATCATAGAAATAAAGGTATTTAAATGATTGTGTTAAATGTGAAATATATGATTTTATAAGTTAAAATGATTTATATTAAAAGTTAATTATTTGTGGAATTGTAAATAAAACTCTGAATATGATTTAACAGCATTTTGAAATGTAATGTAAAGGTTATTACAGCATTTTGTAAATGTTGTAGTGTTTTAAATGAACTAAAAGGTTAATTTGAAATAAAGGCTATTATAGCACTTTGTAAGTGCTATAGTGGTTAAACTTAACATGTAAGTTAATTGAAACTTAAAAGAAATCTATTACAGCATTTAACGCTGTCTTTTGTTAATTAACTGTTTTAAACTATAACTTTACGTAGCATTTTATAAGTGCTACGGAAACTATATTTTGTTGTTTTAAATTAATTTTAATGAAAAATAATCTCTGGAAAATGATATAATTTTGGGAAATTAAATGTTAAATTTCTAAAGATAACGAAGAGATATTTAAGTGGAAGAATTTGATTTCTAATGTGAGTTTAAAATGGTATTTAAATTTAATAAAATGAATGGATTTAAATGGTATTTAAATGAATAAAAATGAATGGTGTTTTGAATAATATTTTGATATTGTGAAATGAGTTTGAAATGATACTTGATTTCTGACTTATTTTGATAAATGAATATTTGAAGTATATATTAATTGAGTTTATTTAAATGATATTGGATTTATGAAATGTGGGAGATTTAAAGTTTTGAAATATACTAAAGATTGAATATTGTATTTTGTGGATTTAATCTATATTGGGAATTGATAAGATTGAAACGGTTTGTTGGTAAACTGTAATTGAATTGAAATTTGATGGTTTGAATTTAATAAGTTTGTAAATGTATAGAATTAAAAGATGATTTTAAATATATGATTTCGAAATGCTGTGATTTTCAAAGTATAATGATTTCAAATGTTTTGTTTCAAAAGAGTTATAACTTTGAAAGTATAGACTATTTGAAAGGTGAATATATGTTTGAAATGGAAATGATGTTGTTTTGAAATGAACATAGTTTTGAAATAAAATGATTTTGGTTTCGAAGTATAACTATCAAAGGTATGATATTTTGATATATAAAAATGATTTGAAATAAAGTTTGAAAAGATATAATATTTTGATGTATTAAAATGATTTGAAAAGAAGTTTGAAAGGATACGATATTTTAGAATATTGAAATGATTTGGAAATGATAAATCTTTATTTTGATAAAGACATGATTTTGAAATGATATCTTATTTTGAAGTAAAGTATTTTTTTTAAAAGTTATAACCACGGGTTATAATAACGATTGGTTGGCAAAGAGACCGGGATCGGATATGGACATACTCTCTGTCGATACCGAAAACCACTTTGACAACCGTGTACGCGGTGGAGATTCCAGAATGAAGTAGGATGGTGGCGACGTTCTTAAGGTACGTTACGTGGACCCAACTCCCGTGAGTTGGCATAAGGTGGCTAAAACAGGAGCGATTGACGGACCAAGGAGGTAGCACCTCTTATCGGACACACTTCTTCGATACCATTCTATTACTTGTGATTGATTTGGTGGCCACCCTTGATTGGGAGTGTTGTTCGAGGTGGGCGGTAGTGGCTGCTATGCGTCACCACTAGTCCGGATGCGTAATTGGTATATCTACCCTGGCATTGCCTAGTTGTGCCGTGTCACCTACCATATCGAGCTTTACTACGATTATGATTTTAAGATCCGACCGCGTTAAGGTTCTCCATCCCCTTAACGCTATTTTCTATATGATTATACTTTACTGATCAGACATTATTATAATAGCGAATATTACTACATAGTAGATAGTTTAACGGATCCTTAAAGAATGGGCAGTCCCAAGCATTCTTTAAGTTACTTGTACCTTATTACAGTTCACTTGAGTTGGTTTATATTATATAAGTATATATTGTCCTGACTCGAGTGTTTGTGTTTTGCTTTACGCTCGGCTCAGCCTGAGTATTCACAGATTTGGATTTCCACCTTCTGGAGATTTGAATCGCTGGAGATTATCTGCTAGTCTTGTTCTATCGACTTCAGTTATGTTGCTCTGTTCAGCTTGTACTTGGTTATCTTATTTATACTTCCGTTGTACTCTATTTCTTCTATTGTATCTTATGTACTCTGATATATTTATATAGTAGCTTCATGAACTACTATTTCTTTTACTTCCGCTGCATTATTTTACTCTGTGTTTGTGATCTGTGATTATATTTATTTACTGTATATTCTGAGATTTGCCAAATTTTAATTACAACGCGGTATTTTGAGCAATTCAACTCCGGCATGAGTGTCTACCTATACACTTATAATGGATGCGAATGGTTGAAAATATCGGGTCGTTACAGTTGGTATCAGAGCTTTGGCTTTGAGGCAAAACTCAGCATATAGAGTAGATTTATTTACAGAATCACTTTCGTTCGAGTTTGAATCTTTTCCTCTTGATTCGAATTTCCTTTTAATTTTTGGAACGTTCCCTGCGGTTCCAAAATTCATTCTTGTCCCTCACTATTCATCTTCTTTTGATTCTGGAGTATCCCATAACTCCGCTTCGAATGAGCTTTATAGTGAATTGGTGGTCTCGCCAATATTCTAATGACTTGTAAAAGGGGGAAAACTCCTTTACAAATTTGCATCGATTCACCAGAGATTTATATTTATCCTTGGTTTAGATGCTAATATCTTTTGTTATTCCAAACTCTATCTCTTGAGATCGGATGTAGATTTACCCCAGGAAAATCCACATTTGCTCTTATTCATTAAGTCACGGTTGACCCGGTTAAGGTTGCTCGCGATTTATCTAAGCTTATCCATCTTCATATTTTGTTAATTAACCATCTTGTCTTTGTTTCTAAACTATCTCCAACATTTTGAATTGTACTTTTAAATCTATATTTTATTATATATTGTGTTGTTTGAGTTGTTGATGTCGATTTGGGTTTCCGATCGATTCGTCTGATCAGCGCTATCGATAGGATTTCTAAAACACTTTGACAGAACAAACCGATACAATATTATTTTAAAATTTGGTTAATTAAATAAATTTTAATATATAAGTAAATTTATGGAACTTAATAAATTGGTTTAAATTGATTATTTAAAATGATAATACTTGATTTATCATTTATTGTTCTACAAAGGAATTTATAAATAGTTGTTTATAAATTTATTTGGGAACTGAAATGAATTTAAAATAAGAAATTTAAAGAGTTTAATTTCCGATGGATTTCAAACCTTGTGTTTAAAAATTTTAAAAGGATATTATTTAAAGTATTTTTGAATAAATTTTTTTTTGTCTCTAAAGGATTTTAAAGTTTAAAAATTAAGTGCTCTTCTCTTTGTCGCTGGAAAATAATTTCGGTGATGACTGCAACATCATCGACGTTCATTTTCGAGTTTCGAAGTGAAGAAACCATTCTGTAGTCTTGCTACAGCTTTGTTTTGGGAAACTTGATTGATATAAATTTCTAAAATATGATTGATTTATAAAATATATAGATATTTGATTTAAATTTGATTTGACAAATTATGTACATACATTTATCTATCTCTAAATTGTTTGAAAGGAATCGGAGATTTTATTCTTAAATTCTATCTTAAATAATAACTTCAAGTATAAAAAGAAAATCAAATTTTTTGAATAGATGATTCAAGCTTGAAATGATTGAATTAGGATGTTTATAGTGTATATTAATTTTAGAAAGTTTTATTTGTATAATTCTCAATTGCATTCCAATATAACTTACCTTAATTTTTAGAAGTTAACAATGTAATTGGATAATATACAATATAAAAAGATTTTTATAAATAAAATTTGAGTGGTTATAATAAATATTATACACTTAAATTTTAGTTATAAAAAGATTAACACAGGTAAATAGACTAAAAGGTTAATTGAATAATTTACAATACAAATGATGTTAAGGGAATTAGGAATAAATTAAAACAGTTATAATAAGTGTAAGCATATTTAACATATGTGATAAAATATTTGAGAGGGATAAATTTAATTATAATTAGGAATAAAGAAGAATTAAATTTATTGAATGTTATACACTTAATTTTAATCAAATCATGATTTTAGAGATTGTTTGTTTAAGAAAATTTGATGATAAGATAATGAAATTAGAGATAGTTAAGATTTATTTAACTTGTGTAAAATTAATTATCAGTTAAGCTGAAACCATGGAAATTTCAAACCTATTATCTTATTTTGTTTTTCAAACTTATTACTTAATTTTGTTTTTCAAACTGTCTGTTAGTTGTCCTTATTTTTCCTTATCTTGCTACAGACTGGTATAGGCATCTATCTATAATCTATTTGCTTAGAAATCTTTCTATAATCTTTATAATCTTTGGTACTCATTTTAAATCTGAGCACTGCTTTCCACCCACAGACTGTCGGTCAAGCGGAAAGAGTGAATCAGATTCTAGAGGATCTTTTCGTACTTGTGTTCCTGATTCTGGAGAATCTTGGGAAGACCATCTCCACCTTGTTAAACTTACCTATAACCACAGTTATCAGGTATAATTTCAATCTTTTGTCATCTTGTCTTAATCTCATTTCAATTTTATCTTTCCTGTGTTTTCCCGTACTTCATTCCTTTTCGGAGACGAAAAGTTTTGAGTGGGGGAGAGTGTAACAACCCTAGATTTTGGCCTATATTTTAAATTTTGACTTTATTTTATTTTAAATTATTTTAAACTTGTTCTATTTCAAACATTTCATTTTAAATATAAATGTTGACTATTAAGTGATTTATAGTTCAAACTAGTATAAATTGGATATTTCACTGAAAAGTGAATTTCTATTGAAACTGGTCAAACTTTGACTTTTGAACTTTAAATTTAAATATTTCAAATTCTTAAATTTTATCTTTTATTATGAAAATAGATTTAATTCCATGGATACAGCTTTTCATTTCGTTGGAAACGGAGTTAAATTGTGAAAGTTATGTATATTTCAATATTGTGTGTAAACTGATGTATTTAGCAATATTGTCTATTTTAAATTATATTTTATCTGTCATATTTTGTTCTAATATGTGTTAGTATTTTATTTTATGTATAATTTTGTCTTTTAAATAATTTAAAGTGATTTTATAATTTTTCCAAAGCGTATTGAATTTATTTTCTATTTTTAAAGGCTAGTTTCTATTTTTCTGCTATTTTCTTCAATTAAATTATATTTAATTAAAATTTATTTATTCATTTTTTGAATGCATTTTTATTTTATGTTATTATCTTTGTTTATAAATGTTTTACAAGTCCATAAACTTTTTCCAAAGTTCATTGCATTTATTTTTCATATTTTCAAGACTAGTTGCAATTTTTGCTGTTTTACTTAATTAAATTTTATATAATTAATAATTAATTAATTTATTTTTGTTTATTTACTAAATTTTCGTATTTTATCTGAGTTTATATATATATTTCAGTTATATAAAACTTAAAAAGAAATTAGAGGAAATATGAAAAGTTTTAAACTATTGAAATTCCTATGGCTTTTCACCTCCCGACCTTTCACTTTCTCAACTCCTCTCTTCAATGTTTTTGGCCATGCATACCCTATTCTTTTCAGCGGACTTCTTTTCATTTTTTTCACGCAAACACTTCTCTTTCTCCTCCAAAAAAATCACGGCCATGGCTTCAAAATTTTGGGTAAAAAATTCCTTCTTTCCTCCTTGTTTTCTATGTTTTTTCTATTGAAACTGCATATGCTCTCTACCTTCATAGTTTGGTTCCTCCTCCTCCAGGCTTTGGCCGACCACCATGACCCCCTTCCTCTGACCATCACCCATCCTAGCTGTGACGACCCGGAATTTTTGTATATTTGAAATGTGAATATTTAAGTTATTTTAAATATTCGAAGGTTAAATTTTAACTTTAATTTTAAATATACAGTATTTATTTGGATAATTAATTATTAAATTTAATTATCGGGATTGGGTAAAATATTGATTCTTGATTTTAAGCTTGTTAAAAATAGTTCAAAGGTTCAGAAAATTTATATTGTTAATACTGAAGATGATAGAACTTTTAAAAAGGAATTTTAAAGAGTTTTGTTCAGTTTTAAAAATATATCGTTGAAATTAAATTTAAAAGTAGCCTTCCGAGGCACAGTCTCGGAATGCAACGAAACCAGTTCCATTGGATCCGTAATATTGTATTATTATTGGATTTCGAATTTCCTAGTGTTTGGAGTTGTCGTGTGATCGTACAGAATGTAAACGCGCTGAAATTAAATCGAAAATTTAATATTATAACTGGTCCCAAAAAGCTATCTTCTCCATACGATCGAATTTGTAGTCAAAACCTTTTCCAGTGCGTTCGGAATAGGGGTATAACATTATAAATGCCTAGTGGCATGCCTCGATTGGAGATTGAGATTTTGGCTCGATTTCGAGACGTTTAACTTCAAATTTAATTTGATATTGATATCTTGACCAGTCAAAACAAAATCTCTATTTGTTCAACACGTAGCCTGCTTTCTTTTACATTTGTCTCTCTCTGAGACACGCGCATCAAAACCGAGAAAAGGTTAATTAAAGAAACTAAAAAAAAAAGGGGGCAGAAACGAAGTATTCGAAATCCATCTTCTTAGTAAAATCAAAATAAGGGCTGAACGAAAAGGGGAGCGGAATCATTCGAATAGAACGTTAACCATTTTCCTCAATACTCAGTCTCATTCGTGAATTCAATCAAGTGGCGTTCCCCTCCCAGTTCTTTTCTATCGAGCCGGAAGCAGTTCGATGATAGGGGCACGATTTTTTTTCCTTCGCCTTCATTTGAAATCGAGATTGATTTCTAGCGCGGTTGGTTTCGATTTGTTCTCGAGCTCGAGGAAGGAGGCTGTCACGTCGACTAGAAGTAGGAAGATTCGGCGAGGTTGGGAATCGAGGGGGCAATATCGATCTCGAAGTCGATGACTTCGACGTCGGCGTGGATGGAGTCGTTCGATCGAGTCGGGGCCTACGTCAGTGGTGGAAGCGATGTCGCATCGAGCAGGTCGATGAGGCGAAGACGTTCCGAAGTTCGTAGGCAGTGAGGTCTTTCATCGGGAAGGAAACAAGCTGGGATGAAATAAAATAGTAATGGATGGCAAAACAAAAGCAAAGGTGAGTTAATCTCACTCAGTTAAATTTAAATTTAAATGGTTAAATTTAAATAATTGATTGGATGATTGCGTTGATTGATGTGCTATAGATATAGTAGTATATAGCAATATACACATATTGGCATATGTGTATATTTGAGTTGTTGATATTCCCGCATTTGTATAGCGGATGAGACCCTATGCGCCGCATAATAGCGGATGATATTTTATAAACCCATATACCGCGATATTCCACCTCGAAGGGGAATTGGTATTGTGCTAACGTTTGTGGATACAGGGAAACAGGTTGGAGGGATCCAACTGGATTCCTCAAAATTATTTAGATTATTTGATATTCTGTTCTATGAATATTGATATCCTGTGATGATTTTATTGATGATTGAAATATTGGATGATATGGTTGGATTGAATATTTCAATAAAAAGGAGTTATAAAAATATATTGAATTGGATTTTGAAAGAAATAAAAGAATAAAGAGTTAAGTAAAATAATTCGAGGAATTGGGATAAAATTTATAACGAATTGAAATAAAAATAAAGTGATTTGGAATTTTAACAAATATGAAATAAGGGGATTTTGAATTTACAAGGGATAATAAATTTTATACTTAAGTGATATTATTTGAAGAATAAAAGAAGTTATTTTTGGAATTAAGGATTAAAGTTAATTAAAGAATAAATAAGGAGTTTTGGAAATCTGAAATCGATATTGGTAAAAAGGGGTTTAACTCGTAATAAGGAATAAAAATCTAAAGGTTAATGTATTTTGGAATAAATGAAGTAGTAAAGGAAATTTATTTCAAAGTAAAGTAAAGTAAATTGGAAAATCAATTGGAAATTGATTTAGTTATTTAAAATTGGAATTTTAAAAGAGAAGTGAGATTTTGGAGATATAAACTGGGTTTATAAAGTAAAATAAAATATAGTGGATATTTGAATATAAATTCAAGTTGGGAATTTATAAAAAGATATGGTTTGGTTTAAAAATAAATGTTGATTTATTTTTAAAAGATGGAAATGAGAAGTGTATTTCTCTGGATAGCCAAGTACGTTTTCAAAGCAATTTTAAATATAAGTTAAAAGTTTTAAGTATGATTTAAAAAGCATGTTTTAGAAAATTGATTATTTCTAAATGTTAATTTTCAAAGTAGGTATTTTTAAAATCTATTATTGTAGTAATTATATAAAAGTGATTTGCTATTCTGTTTTTAAAAAGAGAAATTTAGTTTATATTTATAAAGTGGTTTATTTTAAAGTATATATTTTTAATAAAGTATTAAAGTAGTTTGATTTCAATGTTATAAAATATATTTTAAAATAAAGTGTTTTTAAATTATTTTAAAATCTAAAAGTGTTTTATACTTGGTGTTTCAGAGGAAATAAATATTTGGAAATGTATTCCGTAAGCGGAAATTGTTTGAAATTGTTTTCAAAAGGAGTTTGAAAATTTGGAAATATATCTTGGAAAGATATTTGGGCAAATAAATAATGTGGGAAATTATTTATTGTGTGATGGTTGCTTGTGGATGTTAATTGATAGTTAAATAACCGACTATCAATATTGGCCGAATGCGCTGATCGTTTCGAAGAGACCGGGATCGAGTTTCCGTATACCGGGATTCTAGGTCTGGAGACTCGAATACCACTTCGATCCGGTTTGTATGTTTCGTGTAACGATTTCGGAGTCGAAGATGGAGCTGTGAAGTGCAAGGGCTAGTCGCTACTAATCCTGAGGATATTTCCAAAATGGATGTAGTAGGAATAGTGCCTTCGGTTCCGTTCAAACCCAGGGCGGACTGATATGGACGAATGCTTGCGAAACATCGTCAGCGGACGATGGGCATTCTAAGGGATATGTTCTCTAAAAGGTATCGTTTAGCCTCGAACCTCATCAACCGGGAATGACTGAAAATCAGGGGTTATGCAGCAAGGCTTCGTGGGTAGCTCCCACTGGAGGGTAAGGTCATCCCTGTCTAGATGTCCCTTTTTATTTTGGCTTAGTGGTGCGGTTGCTGATCCCAACCGTGGGGTGATTTTATTCGGGATCATCCAGTAAGGGATGGTTCCGGCCTTGTGTTGCAGAGAAGCGGGCGTACTCCTCGGTACGGTGATCTAGGCCACGTACTGTGATAGGTGGTACCCCAGTGCCTAGTCATTCGTTGGAAATCCATTTTTCCTATGTGCCTTGTACGGTATTTGTTTGTATTACCCACTTTTGTGGCTAGTATGCTGGAATTTAATAATGTAACAATTTCAGCTATTTTAATAAGTATTTGTGAATAGACACTATTATAATATCAGAGGATTTTATAAAAAGTGTTTTAGCTATCGTAAGGTAAAAACCCGACATGTTTATTTGTGGCGTGGTCTTACGAGATGCTTTTGTTTTCAAAGGATTTTTGGAAACTTTAATAATCAATTGAGTGTGATTTTCTCACGCTGGTTTTCCAGACTGACTCGGGTATTGTTTTATATGATGCTCGGGTCAGACCGAGTATTATAAATTACAGGAAATGATGCTGTGGAGCTGGATGGCGATACGTACTTTCGTATTTGAGTTATATATTCCGCTGTGTATTCAGATTGTGAGGACAAGTTATGATTACTGTCCAGTTGTATGATATTGATGTGATGTACTCTGATGATGTATTAGGATGATGTATATATAAACAGATATAGATTTCTTTTTGTGTAAAGATCTGTTATTACCTATTATAGTTTATTCCGCTGCGTATGAGAGATTCTGTTGTTGTTTTCTATTTTTCTTCTTCTTCTACCTCTTCTTCTTAACTCAAATGGTCCGGTTTTTCATGTTAGAAAAACTCGGGTTGTTACAGTGGTATCAGAGCTTAGGCTAGCGATAACCTTGGCTCTGGTGGGAATTTTGAGTGTACTAATAGATATGAGCGCGTATTTGTTAGTGAATATAAAATGGTTTTATATTGTGTTGGTTGATTTATTGAGTGGCATATGAACCTTCGTCGGCACAGTCTGGACAACTGTATCGAAGGGGTTTCTAAACACTTGAATAGAACAGTTCGACACAGTATTGTTTTAAATAGGGTGAATGAAATAATTTTGCCCAAATTATTTTGTATATAAAAGAAATAATTATTTGAAATTATTATAGTTATATATTTGGATGCTTGGTTGTTAGAAAATGACAATAATGAGTTAGTCTCATTATTGAGTAGAAATTGAAACTTATAACCTAAGTTGAAGAATAAATTTATATATCAAAATGGAATTTGAAATATAGACTAAATGAAATTTATAAATTGAGATAAACTTTATATACAAATGTGAATTATAAATGTGATTTATAATCAAATGAGATTAATTCATAAACAAATGAAATTTGTAAATGTAAATGGTAAAT
This sequence comes from Allium fistulosum, assembly GCA_030737815.1. Lineage (NCBI taxonomy): Eukaryota > Viridiplantae > Streptophyta > Magnoliopsida > Asparagales > Amaryllidaceae > Allium > Allium fistulosum. Next base: position 1,081,445,597 of record CM060903.1, read on the forward strand.
GTGACTTATAACTTGAAATAAAATGTGATAGAATTCCAGAGTAATGTTTGGATATAAAAATTGAATGGATTTTGAATTTGAAGTTTTGAGAAAGGTTTAAATTCCTTTGGATTTAAAATAGTTTTAAGGTTTCGGGAAAATAATGGTGATATTATTTCATGAATATTTTTGAAATTGAATTGAAATCTGGTGGGATTTGGGATTTAAAATTGTTTGAAAAGTTTTAAAGTGATAAAAGCATTAAATTCTCTTTCGGTCGCTGGAAAATAATTTCGGTGATGACTGCAGCATCATCGATGTTCATTTTCGAGTTTCCAAAGAGAAATTGCTACCAAACTGTTTTAAATTGGAAATGATTGTGAATTGGGTTGGTTTTGAAATTCAAAGGGAAAATTGTTTGGTAAAAGCAGATTATTTTGGAAATTTGGATTTGAGGTGATATACCAGATGTGTATGAGTTATTTATGGATTCAAAATGGTTTTGAAATAAAACCGGGCAATTGGATTCTGGAAATTCTATTTAAAATTTAAATGTGGAAATTTAAATGAATCAACAATATAAAGTATAGAATGAAGTTGATTTAAATAAGAAGGGAATGGAAGTTTAATTCTGGGATTATAATTATGAGATGAAATTAACTCAATGAGTAATATAAGTTGGTAGATAAAAGAGTTAGAGAACTTAAAGGTGAATGAATTGTAAAACTTGTATAAAATTGTATCCTAGAATTAAAATTTAATTCGAGTATATGAAGGTGAATAAAATATATTTGAATTTAACTTAAGATAAGTTAAATAAAAATTGAGAATTGGAATTGAATTAAATGTAAATAAGTTGAAGTCGAATTGAATTGGATATAAAGGTAATGTAAAATGCTTATAATTGTGTAAAGAAATTCATATCCTTAAGTTCTTAAGTGTAATAATTTGAAATTTGATATAAAGATGGAAATGGACTTAAATGAATAGTCCCAGGTCTTAAGTAAAAAAAGTTAAAACTTATGAATAGAAATGAAATTGTAAGTCATAAATGGGAATTCATTTCTTTGAACCATTAAGAGTTATAATTTGAAATTGTAATTATCAAATGGAAACGACTAAGATGAGCAATCTTAATAAATCCAAACTCGAATTATAAAATAAATTGAACTTAAGATAATTAAGTGAAGTGATATTAGGAATTAAAAAGAAAGTATTTAATCTTAACCAGTGGAGGAACTAATGAGATAATAAATTAGTTAATGAAATTGGATTAACATAGTGATGGTTTAAATTGCAAATGAATCCAAATAAGTGAAAATAAATTGGAAAGGGCCTGGTTATTAATAAAATAATTCCAGATGAATTGAGTATGGAAATTAAAATTCATAATGATTGAGTGAATAAACCAATTATATTAAATAAATAAATGGATGGAATTTGATTAAATAAGAATCAAATGAAAGATGGAAATAAAACTTTAAAAGGGTTGGTTAAATGGAAAATAAACTTAAGTTATTGACTTAAGTAAATGTTGAATGGAAACCGAACTCAACAGAGGAGTGGTTTAAATAAGTTGGGAAATAGTTATTGAATGAATTAACTTGAATTGTTTTCGAGCTAAATAAAATTCAATATTCAGAAGTTGGAGATGAATTGAATTTAAGAAAGAAAAATTGGAAATGGAAATCTGAATTGAAATGTGGAATAAGTATTTATATTTGAAATGAAGTAGTAAATTGAAGTAAATTAAAATTCATATGAAATTGGAATTCAATTTGAATATATACACTTCAGGGGGTGAAGTAGTAAATAAGTATAAGAAAATTTATATGAACTTAAGAATTGAAGAATGAAATTCTTAAGAAAATTGGTATTGGAAATATACTTAGTAATTTTGGAATGGAAAAATAAAAAATATATATATATATACTAAGTGAATAGTTGAATGAAGACTAAAACTGAAGTTGTGAAATGGGATAGTTGTGAATAAAGGGGATAACAATCAAAAAGGAATGTGAATAAAGGAGAATTGATATAACTGATAATCAATTGAAATTTATATGTAAGATGTACGTATATTATTTTATTCGCATAGCTATTTGGTCCAGATGTCGAACACAGAATTTCGAGATAGTTTTATCGATCCGAATCAGGATTTTTCACTCGATTTTCAACGGCGAACCTGGATATGGATTGTTGATTGATTCTGGATATTCTCTATCATAGTTTGTGACTATGCAAGGAGAATGACGGTTTCTGATCAAGAAACTAGATCTGAGTCCGCACTAGGAAGTCGGGTGGGCGATACTAGTTCGGAAGTGAAATTGTGTGATCGATTGAGCGATCAAATGTGATATTGCGTACGGATGATATATGTGCATCGTACGGGCTTAAGTTAAGTAAATATTGAAAATTTGTAAAGAAGTCGATAAAATGACTTTGGGATTGTGATTGAATATTATTGCTTAGTAGAATATACAGGTGTATAAAAGCAATGGATAAATTGGGATTTTTGATTTAGAAGATAAAATTTAATGGCCCGACAAAAAGGTATGTATTTGAATTTCTATATGAAATTTTGATTGGGTTTTGGATCCAGCCACTTGGCTTTTTGTTTTCTTTTTGAGATTGGGAGGCCGTAGAGCCATTTTGTAGTAGTACCGAGCTAGCCGCGCAAAGGAGACGCTGGCGAAATTTTTCGAAAATTTAGAGAGTTAGAAAAATTTTAAGAAAATTTTTGATAGTTCGAAATTTGAATTCAAATTTAAAATTTGAATTGATAAGTAGGTGGTATGAGTTGAACTTATGAATAAGTTTAGGAAGTTAAAAGATGATTAGTGTATCATTACTAAAAGATTGTTTGGGTATTGTTAAAACTGTTTGAATTTGGGAAATAGCTAACGGGATATGGGGCATTCTTCCTAACTAGTAATTTCGGGGACGAAATTCTTTTAAGGGGGGAGGAATGTGACGACCCGGAATTTTTGTATATTTGAAATGTGAATATTTAAGTTATTTTAAATATTCGAAGGTTAAATTTTAACTTTAATTTTAAATATACAGTATTTATTTGGATAATTAATTATTAAATTTAATTATCGGGATTGGGTAAAATATTGATTCTTGATTTTAAGCTTGTTAAAAATAGTTCAAAGGTTCAGAAAATTTATATTGTTAATACTGAAGATGATAGAACTTTTAAAAAGGAATTTTAAAGAGTTTTGTTCAGTTTTAAAAATATATCGTTGAAATTGAATTTAAAAGTAGCCTTCCGAGGCACAGTCTCGGAATGCAACGAAACCAGTTCCATTGGATCCGTAATATTGTATTATTATTGGATTTCGAATTTCCTAGTGTTTGGAGTTGTCGTGTGATCGTACAGAATGTAAACGCGCTGAAATTAAATCGAAAATTTAATATTATAACTGGTCCCAAAAAGCTATCTTCTCCATACGATCGAATTTGTAGTCAAAACCTTTTCCAGTGCGTTCGGAATAGGGGTATAACATTATAAATGCCTAGTGGCATGCCTCGATTGGAGATTGAGATTTTGGCTCGATTTCGAGACGTTTAACTTCAAATTTAATTTGATATTGATATCTTGACCAGTCAAAACAAAATCTCTATTTGTTCAACACGTAGCCTGCTTTCTTTTACATTTGTCTCTCTCTGAGACACGCGCATCAAAACCGAGAAAAGGTTAATTAAAGAAACTAAAAAAAAAGGGGGCAGAAACGAAGTATTCGAAATCCATCTTCTTAGTAAAATCAAAATAAGGGCTGAACGAAAAGGGGAGCGGAATCATTCGAATAGAACGTTAACCATTTTCCTCAATACTCAGTCTCATTCGTGAATTCAATCAAGTGGCGTTCCCCTCCCAGTTCTTTTCTATCGAGCCGGAAGCAGTTCGATGATAGGGGCACGATTTTTTTTCCTTCGCCTTCATTTGAAATCGAGATTGATTTCTAGCGCGGTTGGTTTCGATTTGTTCTCGAGCTCGAGGAAGGAGGCTGTCACGTCGACTAGAAGTAGGAAGATTCGGCGAGGTTGGGAATCGAGGGGGCAATATCGATCTCGAAGTCGATGACTTCGACGTCGGCGTGGATGGAGTCGTTCGATCGAGTCGGGGCCTACGTCAGTGGTGGAAGCGATGTCGCATCGAGCAGGTCGATGAGGCGAAGACGTTCCGAAGTTCGTAGGCAGTGAGGTCTTTCATCGGGAAGGAAACAAGCTGGGATGAAATAAAATAGTAATGGATGGCAAAACAAAAGCAAAGGTGAGTTAATCTCACTCAGTTAAATTTAAATTTAAATGGTTAAATTTAAATAATTGATTGGATGATTGCGTTGATTGATGTGCTATAGATATAGTAGTATATAGCAATATACACATATTGGCATATGTGTATATTTGAGTTGTTGATATTCCCGCATTTGTATAGCGGATGAGACCCTATGCGCCGCATAATAGCGGATGATATTTTATAAACCCATATACCGCGATATTCCACCTCGAAGGGGAATTGGTATTGTGCTAACGTTTGTGGATACAGGGAAACAGGTTGGAGGGATCCAACTGGATTCCTCAAAATTATTTAGATTATTTGATATTCTGTTCTATGAATATTGATATCCTGTGATGATTTTATTGATGATTGAAATATTGGATGATATGGTTGGATTGAATATTTCAATAAAAAGGAGTTATAAAAATATATTGAATTGGATTTTGAAAGAAATAAAAGAATAAAGAGTTAAGTAAAATAATTCGAGGAATTGGGATAAAATTTATAACGAATTGAAATAAAAATAAAGTGATTTGGAATTTTAACAAATATGAAATAAGGGGATTTTGAATTTACAAGGGATAATAAATTTTATACTTAAGTGATATTATTTGAAGAATAAAAGAAGTTATTTTTGGAATTAAGGATTAAAGTTAATTAAAGAATAAATAAGGAGTTTTGGAAATCTGAAATCGATATTGGTAAAAAGGAGTTTAACTCGTAATAAGGAATAAAAATCTAAAGGTTAATGTATTTTGGAATAAATGAAGTAGTAAAGGAAATTTATTTCAAAGTAAAGTAAAGTAAATTGGAAAATCAATTGGAAATTGATTTAGTTATTTAAAATTGGAATTTTAAAAGAGAAGTGAGATTTTGGAGATATAAACTGGGTTTATAAAGTAAAATAAAATATAGTGGATATTTGAATATAAATTCAAGTTGGGAATTTATAAAAAGATATGGTTTGGTTTAAAAATAAATGTTGATTTATTTTTAAAAGATGGAAATGAGAAGTGTATTTCTCTGGATAGCCAAGTACGTTTTCAAAGCAATTTTAAATATAAGTTAAAAGTTTTAAGTATGATTTAAAAAGCATGTTTTAGAAAATTGATTATTTCTAAATGTTAATTTTCAAAGTAGGTATTTTTAAAATCTATTATTGTAGTAATTATATAAAAGTGATTTGCTATTCTGTTTTTAAAAAGAGAAATTTAGTTTATATTTATAAAGTGGTTTATTTTAAAGTATATATTTTTAATAAAGTATTAAAGTAGTTTGATTTCAATGTTATAAAATATATTTTAAAATAAAGTGTTTTTAAATTATTTTAAAATCTAAAAGTGTTTTATACTTGGTGTTTCAGAGGAAATAAATATTTGGAAATGTATTCCGTAAGCGGAAATTGTTTGAAATTGTTTTCAAAAGGAGTTTGAAAATTTGGAAATATATCTTGGAAAGATATTTGGGCAAATAAATAATGTGGGAAATTATTTATTGTGTGATGGTTGCTTGTGGATGTTAATTGATAGTTAAATAACCGACTATCAATATTGGCCGAATGCGCTGATCGTTTCGAAGAGACCGGGATCGAGTTTCCGTATACCGGGATTCTAGGTCTGGAGACTCGAATACCACTTCGATCCGGTTTGTATGTTTCGTGTAACGATTTCGGAGTCGAAGATGGAGCTGTGAAGTGCAAGGGCTAGTCGCTACTAATCCTGAGGATATTTCCAAAATGGATGTAGTAGGAATAGTGCCTTCGGTTCCGTTCAAACCCAGGGCGGACTGATATGGACGAATGCTTGCGAAACATCGTCAGCGGACGATGGGCATTCTAAGGGATATGTTCTCTAAAAGGTATCGTTTAGCCTCGAACCTCATCAACCGGGAATGACTGAAAATCAGGGGTTATGCAGCAAGGCTTCGTGGGTAGCTCCCACTGGAGGGTAAGGTCATCCCTGTCTAGATGTCCCTTTTTATTTCGGCTTAGTGGTGCGGTTGCTGATCCCAACCGTGGGGTGATTTTATTCGGGATCATCCAGTAAGGGATGGTTCCGGCCTTGTGTTGCAGAGAAGCGGGCGTACTCCTCGGTACGGTGATCTAGGCCACGTACTGTGATAGGTGGTACCCCAGTGCCTAGTCATTCGTTGGAAATCCATTTTTCCTACGTGCCTTGTACGGTATTTGTTTGTATTACCCACTTTTGTGGCTAGTATGCTGGAATTTAATAATGTAACAATTTCAGCTATTTTAATAAGTATTTGTGAATAGACACTTTTATAATATCAGAGGATTTTATAAAAAGTGTTTTAGCTATCGTAAGGTAAAAACCCGACATGTTTATTTGTGGCGTGGTCTTACGAGATGCTTTTGTTTTCAAAGGATTTTTGGAAACTTTAATAATCAATTGAGTGTGATTTTCTCACGCTGGTTTTCCAGACTGACTCGGGTATTGTTTTATATGATGCTCGGGTCAGACCGAGTATTATAAATTACAGGAAATGATGCTGTGGAGCTGGATGGCGATACGTACTTTCGTATTTGAGTTATATATTCCGCTGTGTATTCAGATTGTGAGGACAAGTTATGATTACTGTCCAGTTGTATGATATTGATGTGATGTACTCTGATGATGTATTAGGATGATGTATATATAAACAGATATAGATTTCTTTTTGTGTAAAGATCTGTTATTACCTATTATAGTTTATTCCGCTGCGTATGAGAGATTCTGTTGTTGTTTTCTATTTTTCTTCTTCTTCTACCTCTTCTTCTTAACTCAAATGGTCCGGTTTTTCATGTTAGAAAAACTCGGGTTGTTACACTAGCAACCCTCCTCCTCAGGCCTAACCAATCCAAGTCAAGATCTACACAAAATCCACCAAAAACTATCACAAACTATCACTTATGACCTAGAATTGTCATCTCCTCCTTCTACCACCTTTTGCCACCACTACCTCCACCACCACAACTTCTGACCTGACCTTCCACCACCTCTGGCCCACACTCCAGCCACCACCTGACCACCACATACCATGGCCAAGCCACATCAGCAAGGGGCCGAACCCTATGGTGCAATAAAAGCCACACTTTGCCTTGAAACCCTTTGGTATTCCATTGCCTTCAACACCTTGTAACTTCCACTCACCTTCATCACCTTGTAGCCGCACCTTTTCCAGACCATACCTGATCCAAACCATGCCTTTAGCCGTGCCATTTCAGATCTGGAGCTGAAGCATAGGTGGTAGGAAGCAAGTGCCAACACTTTGACTTTGTTTATGCATCCATTTCTAGCATTGTTTATTGAATTTTTGGGTTGAAATCTTATGTTGTTTGTAATTGTTTGGTTTGAATGTGACAAGGCAATTAGCTTTGGCTCTCCCACACTCAAATAATTATCATGCTCTCGTGCCTCTGGAAATCTTTGTTGTGCGTTTGTGGTTGTCATCTCCAGCTTGAACAAGTGAGTAATTCTCACCAGACAATGTGTACTTATATAACTAGTAAACTGACACCATTTGAATCTGTAAAATTATATCATCCTATTGTAACTGTTATATTATGATCATATAATGTTTACCCCTGTTATTACATATGTTATATCATCTATTACTGTTATCTCATGCTATTCTGTTTATTTATATCAGTTTATCACACTACAAGTGTAACGACCCAGAATTTCGAACAAATTTAATTGAGAATATTTAATTTATTTTAAATATTTGAACGATGATTTAATTTGAATCCCCGATTGAACTTTGAAATTGGCGATTAAATTATAAAATTTAATCTATTGATGTTGAATAAAAATTTAAATCTTTAGTTTACAGTTGAAGAAAAATATTTTTAAAGCTTTTAAAATTCGTATTGATATTACTGAAGATAACAGAAGCTTCAGAATCGAATTTAGGAGTAAAGTGTTCAGTTTGTAATTAGATCGTTCGAACCGATATTTATAAAATAGTCATTTTTCAAACAGTCTCGGAATTCGACGAAACTGGTTCCATTGGGTCCGTAATATTGAATTATTACCGGATTTCAAATTTCGTATTTATCAGAGTTGTTGTGTGAGCATGCGACGAATAAACGCGTTAAATTTTTAAGACGAATTTAAATTTAAAAATTTATATTTATATCAATTTATATTACACGTTTTCTTCCCTTAGTTTCAGCCTGAAAACACGCCAGATATCACGAAATAAAATCGTGCAGGGCATGCCTCATTTAATTTTTAAATATCCCGTTCCTCCTTATCTCGTTCAAGTTCAAATCGAAAGAAAAAATGGCCGCGTGCCCTTATAGTTTAAATCGAGCAGTTCGATAAAACAAATTGCGTCTCCCTCTTCACAAATTTTTAAGCAATGGCCGAAGCCTGGGGTCGAAACGAAATCACGGTGGTGGTTATCTTCAGCAACGTGAGAATCAGGGGGGGGGGGGTCGCGAAGCAGGGGAAGGTCGTGAAACATGGAAAGCTCGATTTCGAGCATCTCGAACTCGATTAGGGAGGAGGCTCGGCATCGTCGTATGACGATTTAGGGTTCGAGGGGGATTGCGTTTGACATGGGGGCACTCGCGAGGCTGGAAATGATGGTCAGGCGCTCGCGATGCGTGAAGTCGAGGTCGCTAGAGAAGGGAGCGCGCGCGCCCTTGCGTGCGCGTGGGAAGACCAGAGTCACGATAGTGCGGCGGCGCGAGATGGAGTCTGGGGCACGAAGCCAGTCTCGAGTAGGCGAAGTTCGATGATGAGGATTTGGGGTCGCGATCGAGATTTTTGTTGGTGGCGATTTCTGTTGGTCGAGGCAAGCATGGGTCTCGAGCTTGAGTTCCGTGGTTGATCGCGTGAATGAAGTTTGGGTTTCGTTCGAACTCGACTGTAAGCATTTTTATAAATTTTTATTCAACGATATTTTTGAGATAAAGTAATATAGAAGATAAATTTACACGTTTCATCAAAGAAATATTTAGGCAGTTTTGTATATATGAAGTTCAAAGAAAAAATTGTGTATATTTTTAATGTACCAATTTACTAATAAGGGGATTGATTTAACCGGAAAATATATTTTTGTTAATTTAGATTTTCAAAAGGAAATTCGATTTAATTTAATAAATTGATAAGAGAAAGTTTGTTAATAAAAATAGTTTGGCTAATTTAATTTACCCAATAGGAAATCAATGATTAGATTTGTTCAAATTAAAAGGGTTGATTTATTTAATCTATTGAAAGGAAATTAAATGTTCGATTTGTTCGAATATTAATAAATCCTTAATTTTTATACAAGGTTAAGAATGGAAGAAAACAAACTGAGATGGAAATGGATGACAAATTAAAAAGCTAAGGTGAGATCTCCTCACTCAGATTTATATTTGGATTGCAGTTATTGATTGACTGTTTGATTGTTATTTGGATGTGATATTAGATATAATAGGATATATCTATATATATAGCAATATATACATATTGGCATATGTATATATTGGATTGATTGATTTCCCGCCTCGTATAGCGGATGAGACCCTATTGCGCCGTTAGTAAGCGGATTTTTATAAAAACCCATATACCGTGATAATTCCGTACTGGAGCGGAATTGGTATTGTGCTAACGTCTTTGGATGCAGGGAAACAGGTTGGAGGGATCCAACTGGATTCCTCACCAGTAGTTATTTATTTACAGGATTGATGTATATTCTGTCATCATATGTTGATATATGATGTTGTTGTTGTGATTGACCAATTGGTGCTGTAGCATCATCGGATTCAAGTTTTGGGATTTAAAAATAACGACTTTTAATTTAAAAGGATTTTTAAAGTGATCTTTGAAATTATACGTTTTATTAAATTTTGAAGTGATTTATTTTAAATAAATAAACGTTCAAATATTAAAGTTATAAAAGTTAAGATCTTTGTGAAATATAATCGAAAAGTGATTTTTGGAATAAATAGTTGATTGATTTATAAAATGGTTTAAATTGAGATTTTTAAAATATTATAAACGGTTTACTTAAAAAGGTTTATAAAGTTGACATTTTATAAATTAAGATATTGGAATTATAAAACGAGTTTTTATAAGTGTTAAAAATGAAGTGATAATAAAAATCATATGTGAACGAGATTTATAGATTTATAAATTGTGAAGTATAAATTGTATAGAAATTGTAGGATAGAAGATTTATAAGAAATTTGCTTATAAATTAGATTTTTGCACTTAGATGAGATTTGAACAGAATTTGCTAATAAAATGATTTTTATAAGTTGAAATTGTTATGAAGTATAAATGTGATTTATAAACGTTGTTTATAAACCCGAAGTCACTTATCTTGATAAGAAATTTTAGAAGTTAATAAAAGGAGAATTTTATAAATCGAAGTGGTTAGAAAATATAAAGTTGAATTTATAAACGTTGTTTTATAAATTCGAAATCAATTGGATTTGATAAATTGAATATAGAAGGTTATTAAAGAAGATATATTCGCGATTTTGGATAGCGAAGTTTTATTTGAAATAAAATGTGTAGAAAAGACTAAAATTTGGTTAAGTGAAGTATATTCACGATTTTGGACAGTGAATATATTATTGAATAAAATAGATTCATTTTTGAAGAAGTAATATTAAAAATGAAGTTAAACATTTTAAAGATGTTTAAAACGTATTATGAATCGAAAGCATAGATTTCAACAGTACTTGTTGAAATAGATGTTTTCGAGAAATTTAAGGAAATGGTGGACTATAACACTGTTGTTATAGTAAATGATTTCCGAAAGGAAATGTTTTTATCTAGTATTGGGATTTATATATCTATCTTAATTTTCGAATCCCTATACTAGTGATTTTGAGTCGTCGTAACGATGTTTTACGTAACATTCGTTTTGACTCAAATAAATGTTGTTATAATAAATGATTTCCTTAAAGAATGAATATATACTTAATTTGATTTAAGTATATCGGATATTTTCCAAGTGTTGAAAATAAAAGATTTGTGAAATACTTATTATTAGATAAGTATGGAAATGTTTTCCAAAATGAAATGAAACGTTTTGAGATTTTATCTTCTTAAAGATAAAATGAAGTTGAATATTTGAAATCGATTTGAGAATCGTATATCAGTAGATATTTTGAAAATATAAATTCAATATGGAATTTATAAAAGAAATGGAAACTGTTTAGAAAAATAAATGTTGATTTATTTTTGAAGTGTGGAAATTTTTATATATCTAGTAAAGATATTTTGAAGATGAAATAATTTGGAAAATTATTTGGAATCTGATGATGTTGCGCATCTTTATTGATAGTTAAATAACCGACTATCAATAATTACCTTGAATGGTATTTGTTGTGAATTGGATGAATTTGAATGCCACACTTATTTTTGAATAATCGCTCACTATTCGGGTTAGCCGGGAAAGGACCATGGGGTCGTATAACCCATTCCGAATATGTGATACGTCGTTATGAATTGCATTCGAAGACCGGTGTTGAAGACCGGATATTTTTGAAAACGGAAGGATTACCGTCGAGTTACTCTACATCGGCTGATCTCCGATTTAGAGGTTTTATCACCCTTAGTGACGGGAAGTCCCGACGTGATTGAAAATTATCCGGATATGCAAGGGCTTCGTGAGAAGTGCCTTCGGTTCTGTTCGATCCCGGAACAGACTTGTATGGATTGTGTGTCTGACGTTACGATTTGAGATATAAAGCTGATTTCTTTCAAATACATTTCTGTTGGTGGCGGAGAATTTATTCTTTTAGCTTAACACCCTTCTCTGAGACGTACGAGCTCAGAGGTTATGTAGTTGAAATTTATCAGCGATATATCCCAATTTGGTAACGTGACATACTGAGTGTTGCTGTGAAATGATCAGTGTTTGATCATTTGTGATATGATCATTTGTTTGATCTTATATCTTTGTGATCATAGGTTGATCATTTTGTTTGACCCGAAGCAGTGCTTTTTGAGAAAGCGTAGCTTTGTGGACGAGACTTCGTCGAGCCTCACACCCCGGAAATGGTCGAAACAGGAAGGATGCGGCAAGGTTTTAGGGAGTAGCGCCCCTTAGTGTATGTCATTCCTTCTGGATAGAGGTGGTATCATGGTATGGAGCCCAGATACTTAACCTATGTGGTTGCTGCATTATTATCTATGTGGTTTGTTGGAAATCGGGGATCCTCGGGAAGATCGGTTACGATCGGGGGATGGCATACGCGTGTCAGTAGTTACCTATTTTTGTAGAGGTAACCCGGCCTTGTGTTGGCAGAGATCCGGTTAGGTTCTCGGGTCGTCTATTCCAGGGACGTACCCATCGTGGATAGGAAGTTCCTTAGCCTGACCATTTGTTGGAAATCCAAACTCCAATACGAACTTTGTACGGTATTAGTTGTAGAACCTGCCATTTACGTACGGTGGTCACCACTGTTTAGATGGTAGCTATAGTAGGCATACGATACTGGTCGTATGTTGGCTAAGATTAATATTATACTTTCGAAATGTTTCTACACTATGCACTAATAATAATATCAAAAAAGAATTTGATTTTTGCGTAGTAAGCATCTTTGACTATCATAAGAAGAAATCTCCTCCAATTCTGCGTTTGCATTGTGTGTGTGGTGGGAGGTCTTATGGTAGTTTCATTTTCCAAAAGCATTGCGAATTGACTCTAAAAATATTCCCTTGTTGTTTTTAAAGATATAACTGTTTTACGATCTCACACCAGTCACCATGACTGACTCGGAGTTTATTGTTCCCTTCTAAACTCTGGGTGCCCACAAATTTCCACACGGGCAGCCTAGAGTTAGGTTATCAGGATAGTCTGGATATTCTGGAGCTTTGGAGATAAGCTGGATGGCGAGACGTAGTATTTGTATCTGATATATTTATTCCGCTGTGTATTCTGTATGAGGACAAGTTATATAACTGTCCATTGTTGTATATTGACTCTGATGATTGATGTATTTATAAAATGATATAGTTCTTTGTTTTAAAGATTATTCATTTATCTATTATATATTGTTCCGCTGCGATATGTGAGATTCTGATATTGTTTTCTGTTCTGATGTGTTTTCTGTTGTTCTTCTTCTTTCTTTCTTCTCTTTTTCTTCTATCTTCTTCTTCTTCTACTTTTTCTTTTTCTTAAAACCCTCACTATTGGAGTTTCCGGCACTCGATTGCTCGACAGTCGATAAAGTGAGTATCGATGTCGCATTTTCGGAAGTCAAAAATTTCTGGATGTGACAGCGTGGTATCAGAGCATATGGTTAAGCGACAACCCTGCTCTGTTGGGTGTTACTCATTAGAGATAGAGTCAGTAGTACTCTAGAATGAGTTTGAGTGTAATAATAGATATGAGCGCGTATTTGTTATTGAATATAAAAAAATTGTTTTGTATTGTGTTGACTTATCGGTTGATTGTTTATGGATTCTGGTCGGTGCAGTCTAGCTAACTGTAATCGATAGGGGTTTCTAAACTCTTAAACAAGGTAAACCGACACAGTATTGTTTTAAATAGGGTGAATGAAATAATTTTTCCCAAAACTATTTTTGTATATAAAAGAAATGTTTTTCTATAAAGTACTATAGTATATGGTTGCATGGTTGTTAGGAAGTAATAATAGTTAATTATTATCATTGAAATTGAATAAGAAATTGAAATCGTAACTCCAAAGTTAAGAAATAAATCCATATACAAATGAATTTGAGAATATAAATTATAAATGTGACTTATAATTTAAAACGGAATTCCAGAGAAGTTTTGGAAATGTTTTGAAAAGAATTTGAAAATTTTGGAGATTTGGAAAGTTAAATCATTTTTGATTTGAAAATGAATTTCAAAGGTTTTGGAAAAGTATTTTGGAGAGATGAAAAGCTCTAAACTCTTTTCGGTCGTTGGAAAATAATTCCGATGATGATCGCGACATCACCGGTGTTCATTTTCGGGTTTCCAAAAGAGGAATTGCTGCCAAATTGTTTTTAAATGAAAGTTGTTTGGAAAATTGGGTTTTGTTTTGGAAATTCAAAGGATAAATTGATTTGCTTTCAAAATGGCTTTGAAATGTTGGTAAACTCTGGAATGCTATATAAAGATATTTATGAAATATTACTAAGTTGATAACTTATATCAATTGAATTTTGGTAGAATAAATTTAACTTAAAAGAATGAAGTTAAATCAAAGCAAGTATAAATGATTTGATAAATCAAAATGTAAGTAAGTCGAAGACTTATAAAATATTTGAGAATCTGATAGAAATGAGATTCAATTTAAAATGAAAGTTGAGATTTATTTTGAATTTGTAAGTGAATAGAACTAGAATTGAATTTGATTTATGATGTATTAAACTAAAAGTTAGTAAGTAAAGCTAATTGATTATTGACCAAATGAATGAGGTTTGAACGGATTAAATTCAATATTTCAGAATTGAAGGTAAATTGAATCCAAATTGAATTGAAATTGTGAATTGAATTCAAATGAAACTAGAAATGTGAAATTGAATAATAATGAATATGTAACTTCAATAGTAGACTAGAAGTGGTATAAGAAGTTTATATTGGAAAATTTTGTAATAGAATTTGCAAAATGGTTTGAATATATGCAACTAGATATTATAGCTAGTAGGATATACAGGTATAAAGGAATTGGATTTGATTTTCAAAGATGAATTTGAATTTGCTCGAAAAAGGTAAGTATTTGAATTTCGATATGAGTTTTTGATGATTTCTTCTCTAGCCGCTTGGCTTTTTCTTTTTCTTTTTGAAATCTGAGAGTCCGTAGGGACGTTTTGTAGTCGTATCGTATTAGCCGCGCAAAGGAGACGCTGGCGAAATTTTTCGAAAATTTCGAGTGTTAGAAAATTTTTGAGAAAATTTTGAAAGTTTAAATTTGAATTTAAATTTAAATTTGAACTCTGAAGTAAAACAATGATATTTGAAAACTATGAAAGATTCTAGGAAAGTTAGTTGAATTGATAACGAATCTTTAGTAAAAAGATTTGTTTTGATAAATGGATAAAACTATTTAGATTGTGAAAAATAGTAGACGAGTTAAGGACCATTTTTCCTAACTTGTAATTTCGAGGACGAAATTCTTTTAAGGGGGGAAGTCTGTAACGACCCAGAATTTCGAACAAATTTAATTGAGAATATTTAATTTATTTTAAATATTTGAACGATGATTTAATTTGAATCCCCGATTGAACTTTGAAATTGGCGATTAAATTATAAAATTTAATCTATTGATGTTGAATAAAAATTTAAATCTTCAGTTTACAGTTGAAGAAAAATATTTTTAAAGCTTTTAAAATTCGTATTGATATTACTGAAGATAACAGAAGCTTCAGAATCGAATTTAGGAGTAAAGTGTTCAGTTTGTAATTAGATCGTTCGAACCGATATTTATAAAATAGTCATTTTTCAAACAGTCTCGGAATTCGACGAAACCGGTTCCATTGGGTCCGTAATATTGAATTATTACCGGATTTCAAATTTCGTATTTATCAGAGTTGTTGTGTGAGCATGCGACGAATAAACGCGTTAAATTTTTAAGACGAATTTAAATTTAAAAATTTATATTTATATCAATTTATATTACACGTTTTCTTCCCTTAGTTTCAGCCTGAAAACACGCCAGATATCACGAAATAAAATCGTGCAGGGCATGCCTCATTTAATTTTTAAATATCCCGTTCCTCCTTATCTCGTTCAAGTTCAAATCGAAAGAAAAAATGGCTGTGTGCCCTTATAGTTTAAATCGAGCAGTTCGATAAAACAAATTGCGTCTCCCTCTTCACAAATTTTTAAGCAATGGCCGAAGCCTGGGGTCGAAACGAAATCACGGTGGTGGTTATCTTCAGCAACGTGAGAATCAGGGGGGGTCGCGAAGCAGGGGAAGGTCGCGAAACATGGAAAGCTCGATTTCGAGCATCTCGAACTCGATTAGGGAGGAGGCTCGGCATCGTCGTATGACGATTTAGGGTTCGAGGGGGATTGCGTTTGACATGGGGGCACTCGCGAGGCTGGAAATGATGGTCAGGCGCTCGCGATGCGTGAAGTCGAGGTCGCTAGAGAAGGGAGCGCGCGCCCTTGCGTGCGCGTGGGAAGACCAGAGTCACGATAGTGCGGCGGCGCGAGATGGAGTCTGGGGCACGAAGCCAGTCTCGAGTAGGCGAAGTTCGATGATGAGGATTTGGGGTCGCGATCGAGATTTTTGTTGGTGGCGATTTCTGTTGGTCGAGGCAAGCATGGGTCTCGAGCTCGAGTTCCGTGGTTGATCGCGTGAATGAAGTTTGGGTTTCGTTCGAACTCGACTGTAAGCATTTTTATAAATTTTTATTCAACGATATTTTTGAGATAAAGTAATATAGAAGATAAATTTACACGTTTCATCAAAGAAATATTTAGGCAGTTTTGTATATATGAAGTTCAAAGAAAAAATTGTGTATATTTTTAATGTACCAATTTACTAATAAGGGGATTGATTTAACCGGAAAATATATTTTTGTTAATTTAGATTTTCAAAAGGAAATTCGATTTAATTTAATAAATTGATAAGAGAAAGTTTGTTAATAAAAATAGTTTGGCTAATTTAATTTACCCAATAGGAAATCAATGATTAGATTTGTTCAAATTAAAAGGGTTGATTTATTTAATCTATTGAAAGGAAATTAAATGTTCGATTTGTTCGAATATTAATAAATCCTTAATTTTTATACAAGGTTAAGAATGGAAGAAAACAAACTGAGATGGAAATGGATGACAAATTAAAAAGCTAAGGTGAGATCTCCTCAATCAGATTTATATTTGGATTGCAGTTATTGATTGACTGTTTGATTGTTATTTGGATGTGATATTAGATATAATAGGATATATCTATATATATAGCAATATATACATATTGGCATATGTATATATTGGATTGATTGATTTCCCGCCTCGTATAGCGGATGAGACCCTATTGCGCCGTTAGTAAGCGGATTTTTATAAAAACCCATATACCGCGATAATTCCGTACTGGAGCGGAATTGGTATTGTGCTAACGTCTTTGGATGCAGGGAAACAGGTTGGAGGGATCCAACTGGATTCCTCACCAGTAGTTATTTATTTACAGGATTGATGTATATTCTGTCATCATATGTTGATATATGATGTTGTTGTTGTGATTGACCAATTGGTGTTGTAGCATCATCGGATTCAAGTTTTGGGATTTAAAAATAACGACTTTTAATTTAAAAGGATTTTTAAAGTGATCTTTGAAATTATACGTTTTATTAAATTTTGAAGTGATTTATTTTAAATAAATAAACGTTCAAATATTAAAGTTATAAAAGTTAAGATCTTTGTGAAATATAATCGAAAAGTGATTTTTGGAATAAATAGTTGATTGATTTATAAAATGGTTTAAATTGAGATTTTTAAAATATTATAAACGGTTTACTTAAAAAGGTTTATAAAGTTGACATTTTATAAATTAAGATATTGGAATTATAAAACGAGTTTTTATAAGTGTTAAAAATGAAGTGATAATAAAAATCATATGTGAACGAGATTTATAGATTTATAAATTGTGAAGTATAAATTGTATAGAAATTGTAGGATAGAAGATTTATAAGAAATTTGCTTATAAATTAGATTTTTGCACTTAGATGAGATTTGAACAGAATTTGCTAATAAAATGATTTTTATAAGTTGAAATTGTTATGAAGTATAAATGTGATTTATAAACGTTGTTTATAAACCCGAAGTCACTTATCTTGATAAGAAATTTTAGAAGTTAATAAAAGGAGAATTTTATAAATCGAAGTGGTTAGAAAATATAAAGTTGAATTTATAAACGTTGTTTTATAAATTCGAAATCAATTGGATTTGATAAATTGAATATAGAAGGTTATTAAAGAAGATATATTCGCGATTTTGGATAGCGAAGTTTTATTTGAAATAAAATGTGTAGAAAAGACTAAAATTTGGTTAAGTGAAGTATATTCACGATTTTGGACAGTGAATATATTATTGAATAAAATAGATTCATTTTTGAAGAAGTAATATTAAAAATGAAGTTAAACATTTTAAAGATGTTTAAAACGTATTATGAATCGAAAGCATAGATTTCAACAGTACTTGTTGAAATAGATGTTTTCGAGAAATTTAAGGAAATGGTGGACTATAACACTGTTGTTATAGTAAATGATTTCCGAAAGGAAATGTTTTTATCTAGTATTGGGATTTATATATCTATCTTAATTTTCGAATCCCTATACTAGTGATTTTGAGTCGTCGTAACGATGTTTTACGTAACATTCGTTTTGACTCAAATAAATGTTGTTATAATAAATGATTTCCTTAAAGAATGAATATATACTTAATTTGATTTAAGTATATCGGATATTTTCCAAGTGTTGAAAATAAAAGATTTGTGAAATACTTATTATTAGATAAGTATGGAAATGTTTTCCAAAATGAAATGAAACGTTTTGAGATTTTATCTTCTTAAAGATAAAATGAAGTTGAATATTTGAAATCGATTTGAGAATCGTATATCAGTAGATATTTTGAAAATATAAATTCAATATGGAATTTATAAAAGAAATGGAAACTGTTTAGAAAAATAAATGTTGATTTATTTTTGAAGTGTGGAAATTTTTATATATCTAGTAAAGATATTTTGAAGATGAAATAATTTGGAAAATTATTTGGAATCTGATGATGTTGCGCATCTTTATTGATAGTTAAATAACCGACTATCAATAATTACCTTGAATGGTATTTGTTGTGAATTGGATGAATTTGAATGCCACACTTATTTTTGAATAATCGCTCACTATTCGGGTTAGCCGGGAAAGGACCATGGGGTCGTATAACCCATTCCGAATATGTGATACGTCGTTATGAATTGCATTCGAAGACCGGTGTTGAAGACCGGATATTTTTGAAAACGGAAGGATTACCGTCGAGTTACTCTACATCGGCTGATCTCCGATTTAGAGGTTTTATCACCCTTAGTGACGGGAAGTCCCGACGTGATTGAAAATTATCCGGATATGCAAGGGCTTCGTGAGAAGTGCCTTCGGTTCTGTTCGATCCCGGAACAGACTTGTATGGATTGTGTGTCTGACGTTACGATTTGAGATATAAAGCTGATTTCTTTCAAATACATTTCTGTTGGTGGCGGAGAATTTATTCTTTTAGCTTAACACCCTTCTCTGAGACGTACGAGCTCAGAGGTTATGTAGTTGAAATTTATCAGCGATATATCCCAATTTGGTAACGTGACATACTGAGTGTTGCTGTGAAATGATCAGTGTTTGATCATTTGTGATATGATCATTTGTTTGATCTTATATCTTTGTGATCATAGGTTGATCATTTTGTTTGACCCGAAGCAGGGCTTTTTGAGAAAGCGTAGCTTTGTGGACGAGACTTCGTCGAGCCTCACACCCCGGAAATGGTCGAAACAGGAAGGATGCGGCAAGGTTTTAGGGAGTAGCGCCCCTTAGTGTATGTCATTCCTTCTGGATAGAGGTGGTATCATGGTATGGAGCCCAGATACTTAACCTATGTGGTTGCTGCATTATTATCTATGTGGTTTGTTGGAAATCGGGGATCCTCGCTAAGATCGGTTACGATCGGGGGATGGCATACGCGTGTCAGTAGTTACCTATTTTTGCAGAGGTAACCCGGCCTTGTGTTGGCAGAGATCCGGTTAGGTTCTCGGGTCGTCTATTCCAGGGACGTACCCATCGTGGATAGGAAGTTCCTTAGCCTGACCATTTGTTGGAAATCCAAACTCCAATACGAACTTTGTACGGTATTAGTTGTAGAACCTGCCATTTACGTACGGTGGTCACCACTGTTTAGATGGTAGCTATAGTAGGCATACGATACTGGTCGTATGTTGGCTAAGATTAATATTATACTTTCGAAATGTTTCTACACTATGCACTAATAATAATATCAAAAAAGAATTTGATTTTTGCGTAGTAAGCATCTTTGACTATCATAAGAAGAAATCTCCTCCAATTCTGCGTTTGCATTGTGTGTGTGGTGGGAGGTCTTATGGTAGTTTCATTTTCCAAAAGCATTGCGAATTGACTCTAAAAATATTCCCTTGTTGTTTTTAAAGATATAACTGTTTTACGATCTCACACCAGTCACCATGACTGACTCGGAGTTTATTGTTCCCTTCTAAACTCTGGGTGCCCACAAATTTCCACACGGGCAGCCTAGAGTTAGGTTATCAGGATAGTCTGGATATTCTGGAGCTTTGGAGATAAGCTGGATGGCGAGACGTAGTATTTATATCTGATATATTTATTCCGCTGTGTATTCTGTATGAGGACAAGTTATATAACTGTCCATTGTTGTATATTGACTCTGATGATTGATGTATTTATAAAATGATATAGTTCTTTGTTTTAAAGATTATTCATTTATCTATTATATATTGTTCCGCTGCGATATGTGAGATTCTGATATTGTTTTCTGTTCTGATGTGTTTTCTGTTGTTCTTCTTCTTTCTTTCTTCTCTTTTTCTTCTATCTTCTTCTTCTTCTACTTTTTCTTTTTCTTAAAACCCTCACTATTGGAGTTTCCGGCACTCGATTGCTCGGCAGTCGATAAAGTGAGTATCGATGTCGAATTTTCGGAAGTCGAAAATTTCTGGATGTGACAGCAAGTTCCCTGTAGATTAGAATCATTATGGGTTGAAATGATACATACCCGAACGGACTTTAGAATAAGGAAAAATCGTTATGGGCTGAAATGATAGGCCTGAACGGTTTTTATTTATTTATTTATATTACTTGGGATTGCGGGTTTGAAATGATAAAACCCGGTTTTTCTTTGTAAACTGCGGATTGAAATGATACATATCCGTATCACTTGACCTAGGCTAGAAAATTATATACAGACCCGTGGTTTATATATTTTTCTGAAAATTTTAAAATAATTTTTTTTAATGTAAATATTATGGTATTTTGATTTAAATTTCATTAAAATGATTTCTATAAAGTATTTGTAATTTTCTACAAATTAAATAAGTGAATTAAGTAAATGGTGAAGTAGAATTTGAAATATAAGTTAATTTTGGAATTTATGATTTTGTTTATAAATGGAATTTTTGTAAAGTAAGAAAATATGACAAATTTGATTTAAAGATGAATTTAATGATTTTTATTAAGTAATAATAATGTTTTAAAGGTGTTAATGATTTTGTATAAATTAAAATATGGAATAAACGAACATTTAAGCTGAATTTGGAAATATAACTTAAATTGAATTTTGTGAAATTTGTTTAAAAGTGAAATTTTAATTAAGTAAAATAAATGGAAATAAGCTATATTTTTGGAAATTTAAACTTAGTTGTTAAGTTAATAATTTAATTAAAGAAATGAAAATTTAATTGTTATTAAATTTGATTTTTGTATGGAAATTTGACTTTATAAAATCATAGAAATAAAGGTATGTAAATGATTATGTTAAATGTGAAATATATGATTTTATAAGTTAAAATGATTTATATTAAAAGTTAATTATTTGTGGAATTGTAAATAAAACTTTGAATATGATTTAACAGCATTTTGAAATGTAATGTAAAGGATATTACAGCATTTTGTAAATGTTGTAGGGTTTTAAATGAACTAAAAGGTTAATTTGAAATAAAGGCTATTATAGCACTTTGTAAGTGCTATAGTGGTTAAACTTAACATGTAAGTTAATTGAAACTTAAAAGAAATCTATTACAGCATTTAACGCTGTCTTTTGTTAATTAACTGTTTTAAACTATAACTTTACGTAGCATTTTATAAGTGCTACGGAAACTATATTTTGTTGTTTTAAATTAATTTTAATGAAAAATAATCTCTGGAAAATGATATAATTTTGGGAAATTAAATGTTAAATTTCTAAAGATAACGAAGAGATATTTAAGTGGAAGAATTTGATTTCTAATGTGAGTTTAAAATGGTATTTAAATTTAATAAAATGAATGGATTTAAATGGTATTTAAATGAATAAAAATGAATGGTGTTTTGAATAATATTTTGATATTGTGAAATGAGTTTGAAATGATACTTGATTTCTGACTTATTTAATTTATTTGATAAATGAATATTTGAAGTATATATTAATTGAGTTTATTTAAATGATATTGGATTTATGAAATGTGGGAGATTTAAAGTTTTGAAATATACTAAAGATTGAATATTGTATTTTGTGGATTTAATCTATATTGGGAATTGATAAGATTGAAACGGTTTGTCGGTAAACTGTAATTGAATTGAAATTTGATGGTTTGAATTTAATAAGTTTGTAAATGTATAGAATTAAAAGATGATTTTAAATATATGATTTCGAAATGCTGTGATTTTCAAAGTATAATGATTTCAAATGTTTTGTTTCAAAAGAGTTATAACTTTGAAAGTATAGACTATTTGAAAGGTTAATATATGTTTGAAATGGAAATGATGTTGTTTTGAAATGAACATAGTTTTGAAATAAAATGATTTTGGTTTCGAAGTATAACTATCAAAGGTATGATATTTTGATATATAAAAATGATTTGAAATAAAGTTTGAAAAGATATAATATTTTGATGTATTAAAATGATTTGAAAAGAAGTTTGAAAGGATACGATATTTTAGAATATTGAAATGATTTGGAAATGATAAATCTTTATTTTGATAAAGACATGATTTTGAAATGATATCTTATTTTGAAGTAAAGTATTGTTTTTAAAAGTTATAACCATGGGTTATAATAACGATTGGTTGGCAAAGAGACCGGGATCGGATATGGACATACTCTCTGTCGATACCGAAAACCACTTTGACAACCGTGTACGCGGTGGAGATTCCAGAATGAAGTAGGATGGTGGCGACGTTCTTAAGGTATGTTACGTGGACCCAACTCACGTGAGTTGGCATAAGGTGGCTAAAACAGGAGCGATTGACGAACCAAGGAGGTAGAACCTCTTATCGGACACACTTCTTCGATACCATTCTATTACTTGTGATTGATTTGGTGGACACCCTTGATTGGGAGTGTTGTTCGAGGTGGGCGGTAGTGGCTGCTATGCGTCACCACTAGTCCGGATGCGTAATTGGTATATCTACCCTGGCATTGCCTAGTTGTGCCGTGTCACCTACCATATCGAGCTTTACTACGATTATGATTTTAAGATCCGACCGCGTTAAGGTTCTCCATCCCCTTAACGCTATTTTTTATATGATTATACTTTACTGATTAGACATTATTATAATAGCGAATATTACTACATAGTAGATATATATATAGCGAATATTACTACATAGTAGATAGTTTAAAAATAATGTCTCAAACGTAATTTTTGAACTTATAAATTTTTGTAAACAGTAATTGTTTTATTGAACTCTCAAACGTCATATTCATTCCCAAAGTTAACCACTAGCTCCCAACTACTACATAGTAGATAGTTTTAACTTATAAATTTTTGTAAACAGTAATTGTTTTATTGAACTCTCAAACGTCATATTCATTCCCAAAGTTAACCACTAGCTCCCAACTACTTTATTTAATACACAGCTGCGGTTTGTTTTCAAAATTTCTTTTGTAAACGGGCTGGAGAACTTTGGACTGAGATTTTATTTAACCAATCCGTTCGGAGTGGATAAATCAACGTGACAAATTTTATGACGGACTTCGATTTACACGAATGAATATATCGGTATGATCACTGTGACGATGTGCTTCCAACGGTACACAGATTATTGCGATACAATGGTTTTATAAAATTTCGAAACTACATCGCTTAAATTTGTACGCTTTGCAAAATAATTTAAACGGAACAGGCGATGACAGTTTTTGACGAAACGAATCACATAATCTTGATCAGAATAATTTTTACAACATAACCGTGTAAAAATATTTGGATTTGAAAGATAAATTTTTTTTCCGTAGCTTTAAATGAACTGATCTTCAAATAAAAGTGCGAACGAAATTTTCTGTAATATTTTGCGATGAAACTTTTCCTATATTCATATCTAACTGGACGTATCCTATAAATTTCAAATTTTTTATTGAAACGATGAATTTAAAATTTAAAATTAGGTCGGAAATTCAGGGTCGTTACAATAGATTTAATATTTCCTAGTATATTTTCTACAGGATGATCTTTTAATAGCCTAATTCTTTTATTAGGTTGAATGATTTCACAATTAGTTTCATTAGGTTCATTATTTAAAGTTACAAAATCTTCTTCATCTTCTATTTGTATAGTATTTTTAAAATTTTCATCAAAAGATAGATGCATTGTTTCTTCAATAGTGTTAGTTCTTAAATTATAAACTCTAAATGCTTTACTTCTATTAGAATATCCGATAAAGATACCTTTGTCGGATTTAGATTCAAATTTATCTAAATTATCTTTTGTATTAAGAATAAAACACTTACTACCAAAAACTTTAAAGTAAGCTACTATGGGTTTCTTATTGTAAAGTAATTCATATGGTGTTTTATTAGTTAATGGTCTAATTAAAATCCTATTTAATATATAACAAGCTGTAGCGACTGCTTCAGCCCAAAAGTTTTTAGGTAGGTTACTATTAGAAAGCATTGTTCTAGCACACTCTTGAATCGTTCTATTCTTACATTCTACCACTCCGTTTTGTTGTGGAGTTCTTGGAAAAGAGAAAGTATGAGTAATTCCTTTTTGATTACAGAAATTCTCAAAATTTTCATTTTCAAATTCTCCACCGTGATCACTACGAATAGTTTTTATTTTAAAAGAAAGTTGATTTTGAATTCTTTTAGCAAAATTATTAAATAATTCAAAAGCATCACTTTTAAGTTTAAGAAAAATTGTCCAAGTATATCTAGAATAATCATCTACAATTACAAAAACATATTTATTGTGATTAATTGATTGAACTTGAGATGGACCAAATAAATCTAAATGAAGTAATTCTAGAGGTTTAGAAGTAGAAATCATATCTTTTAATTTAAATGAACTTTTCTTAAGTTTTCCTAATTGGCAAGCATCACATATACTATCTACTTTAAAGTTTAATTTGGGAAGACCTCTAACTAAGTCAAGTTTTGATAACCTAGATAACAGTTTGAAAGTTAAACGACCAAATCTTTTATACCAAATACAAGGGTTACTTGTATTAGCCAAAAGACATAAATTATCATTTGAAACTTTCATACCAAGGATGTAAATGTTTTTCTTCCTAATTCCTTCAAAGATAATATTTGACTTATTATCTTCGATGTGGCACTTATCTTTTCCAAATTTAATTTTAAATACTTTATCACATAGTTGACTTATACTAAGCAAATTATGTTTTAAATTCCTAACTAGCAAAACATCATAAATAAGAGGAGTTTTAGAATTACCGACATTGCCGATGCCAATCACATATCCCTTTGAATTATCTCCAAAGTTGATCGATCTACCATCTTGATATATATTGTCATTGAGTATCTCAGGATTTCCAGTCATATGCCTTGAACAACCACTATCAAGTATCCATTTATCTTTCTCAATTTGCATAGTTTGTCCATTGGTTGTTGATTCTTCAAAAGCCACGTAACATGTATGTTCCTGCATAACAAACTAATTCGGTAGATAACTTGATTTTTCATAAAAACTATATGCAGACTTATGATACTTTGATGAAATGCATGAATTCAAACTAGTATTAATAAAATTTCCTAAAAATGCCATTTTTGACTTTTCAAGTTTCAGATTATGAAAACTATGAAAACCTATGCTCAGATACCAATTGAAAGGGAGTGCGGATTAAGGATCTTAAGGCTAATTTAACACTAGAAGGTGGGTGAATAGTGTTTAATGGATTCTAAGACTTATATGGACTAATTTAAAAATTATGATATAAACAAATGCAGAACTTAATCGCAGAACAATCATAGAATCATACACAGATGTAGAAAGTAAATAAAAAGCAGTAAAAGGAAAGAACACACCGGATTTTATACTGGTTCAGAGTTACCCTACGTCCAGTCCTGCACCAAGGCAAACACCTCATACATATTTTTATTATACCAATGTCGAGATTACAATCCTCAATTTCTAAAGGCCTTGAGGTATCCTCCTGTCTTCGAGTCCGAGGCAAACTCTCTTGATTTATGGGACACAAGGTCACCTAATTGATTTCCAGGCACAACCACACCTTATAGAGAGACTCGATAAACTTTTGATTACAAATTGATCCTATAACTCGAAATAGCACTTTGACCTTCGAGAGAGGGCAGAGAATCAAACAAGAATGAGATTCAAATTTGATTCATTTAAGAATTCGACAGAATTTCGGCACGATCTTAAAAGTATGAAAATTTTAGAATATGGTTTTGTGGAGAAGAAGGAGTGAAGAAAATAAGAAAATAGATAGTTAAAAAATTCGTTTGTGAAGGCTATTTATAGACCAGTAACGGTCACAACCATTCGTGAAGAGATTTAAATGAATAGACACTTCTTTTGAAAATTGAAACTTTTGAATTTAACGGCCACCATGTCGACATGAGGTATCCCATGATGTCGACATCCCTTAGTTAAAAACAATGTAAATTTTTTTTTGAAAATGGTATTGAAAGGAAAACAAGATGAAATGATTCTGGAGTAAAATAAACTAATTTTCCTATGATTTAAAATAAAGAATAGTAGAAAAAAATATTTTTAGAATGTATATATAAATTTGATTTTATACTTCAGTTATGTCTAATCAGTAAAGATTGTTTGCGATCGAGATCCTATTTTCACCAGTAAATTCTGAAAAGCATTTCAGGATACTTTGGGCACAAAACTGAATCTAAGCACAGCTTATCATCCTCAGACAGATGGCCAAACTGAGAGGGTGAATCAGATTTTGGAAGACCTTCTCCGAGCTTGTATTATTGATTTCGGTGGATCTTGGGAAGACCATCTTCACTTGGTTGAATTCACTTATAATAATAGTTACCAGATAAAGAAATTTAAATTTCAAATTTGAATACGTATATTTGAATTTGAATTAATGATCTTTAATAAACCAGGCAAGCATTGGTATGGCACCGTTCGAAGCCTTATATGGACGGCCGTGCAAATCGCCAGCTTGTTGGATTGAGTCTGGAGACCGATTAGTGCTTGGTCCAAAAGTAATTATGGAAGCCTCTGGAAAAGTCGAAGAAATCAGGAGGAAGATAAAGACGGCACAAGATAGACAGAAGAGCTATGCTGACAAAAGGAGAAGAGATCTCGAATTCAGTATAGGAGACAAAGTATTTCTGAAACTTTCGCCTTTGAAGAATATTGTTCGATTTGGAAGGAAAGGGAAGCTAGCTCCCAGATTTGTTGGTCCGTTTAAGATTTCGAAAAGATTCGGAACATTAGCATATAGAGTTGCATTACCAGAGAAGTTCGCTGGGGTGCACAACGTGTTCCACGTTTCGCATCTTTGTAAAGTTGTGCACGATCCATCTATGACCATCCCTACTACTCAATTGGATGAGATAGTTATTGAGCCTGACTTGACTATTGAGCGGAAGCCACTTCAGATAGTCGATCGTGAGACAAAGCAACTTAGAAGGAAGTCGGTAAATCTCATCAAAGTACAGTGGAGTGCGGATGAGCGAGATTGTACATGGGAGACTGAGGATAGTATTCGGGATTCAAACCCCGAATTACTAATTTCAGGTATAATTCAAATTTCTCGAAATCTATATTGACTTTTCTGCTTACTTCATTCCTACTTCACTCGTCTCGTTCCTTTTCGAGGACGAAAAGTTTTGAGTGGGGGAGATTGTAACGACCCTGAATTTCCGACCCAATTTAAAATTTAAAATTCATCGTTTCAATAAAAATTTTGAAATTTATAGGATACGTCCAGTTAGATATGAATATAGAAAAAGTTTCGTCGCAAAATATTACAGAAAATTTCGTTCGCACTTTTATTTGAAGATCGGTTCATTTAAAGCTGCGGAAAAAAAATTATCTTTCAAATCCAAATATTTTTACACGGTTATGTTGTAAAAATTATTCTGATCAAGATTATGTGATTCGTTTCGTCAAAAACTATCATCGCCTGTTCTGTTTAAATTATTTTGCAAAACGTACAAATTTAAGCGGTGTAGTTTCGAAATTTTGTAAAACCATTGTATCGCAATAATCTGTGTACCGTTGGAAGCGCATCGTCACACTGATCATACCGATATATTCATTCGTGTAAATCGAAGTCCGTCATAAAATTTGTCGCGTTGATTTATCCACTCCGAACGGACTGGTTAAATAAAATCTCAGTCCAAAGTTCTTCAGCCCATTTACAAAAGAAATTTTGAAAACAAACCGCAGCTGTGTATTAAATAAAGTAGTTTGGAGCTAGTGGTTAACTTTGGGAATGAATATGACGTTTGAGAGTTCAATAAAACAATTACTATTTACAAAAATTTATAAGTTAAAAATAAAGGAGACTTCCATTCCCATCTCTCTCGTTCATTCTCTGTTCCATCTCCAATTGCATCTTCATGTAATATAACTCTCTTCTGTTTTCTTCTTCTCGAATTCTCTCTATATAAAAAAAAATTGAACATTCTCCTCACCCCTCTCCAAACTCAGCCGCTTACATTTCCTTCTCTCCACTTGCGCACACCCTCCACCTTCCTCTCCGACCTTCAAATTACCACCGAAGTCACCTACCTCACGCCATAGCCGAACAACTCACCTGAACGCCACCGTGCCAGACCGCCTCCCCCCTGCCGACGCAGAGCCTTCACCAAAAACGACCCACTCCCCTCAGCCTTCGTGCCTCACCCTCACTTCGCATCCACGTCGCCATCACCTGTCATCTGTTTTGGACGTATAAATGGGCCGTGTGTTGTGTACGTGTACGTATGAGTGTGTGTGCTGAGTTTTGGTGCGTGCGTGTGTGTTTTGTATGAAAAAATGTTGAACCGTGCTTGATGAGGTGTGTGCAGGTGCGCATGTAGAAGTAGTTACGTGTTGTATGAAAATATGATGGAAGAAAAGCACGGGTTAAAGCTTCATTCAAAAAAAAATGAAGATAGTATGCGTGTTTAGGGCAACAGGGAAGGAAAGTAGAAATGTTCTGAAAAGGAAAAAAAGGGTGATGTGTCACTCAGAGTAATGCATGTATCGTATGAATCTTAAGTGTAGTAAACAGTGTAAATGAAAGGTGGAACTATGAGGCTAGCAGCACTTACTAAATGCGTCTGGGGACTATGCAAAAATAAGTAAATATGTTGCATGAATTTGGGGACAGTTGGTCTGGGTAACTTTATATTTACTTATAAAATGGAACTGAGATTTTTAAAATAGTTTTAAATATTGCAGTATAGTATTACGCCAATGTCTATTTTTGGTTGCCAAATAGTAACCAAATTTTCTTTTTCGTTGTGCACAGAAGCAACTGACTAAGTTCTTCGTAGCAGCATCAATCTCTCAGCCCTCTTTCTTTCCTTCGTTATCGATAAGCGCAGTTATATAATTTTATAATTATATATGAACGTTCACTTAAATCAATATCGTCTCTTTTATCGATATTTGCAGTGTTCGTTGTTCGTGTGTACCGACTTCTTTCGTGCTTCTTCTTGCTTTGGGTCAAATTTCCTTATCCACGAAAGGTGAAATAAATTTTTCACGATGTATATTCTTATGCCAGTTTGTATTGTTGGATGATTGTTATGTGATTAAATTGAATGATGATTGCTATTGTTAAGTGACAAATAAATTGCAAGTTAAATTTGATATAGGATAGTTAACGAATTAAAATTTGGATTATATATGTCGAACTTTGATTTGTTAAACTTGCCCCTTCATATGTAAAATTTGATTGGTTAAACTGAACCCTTTAAATGTTAAGTTAATGGACACGTAGAATTTGATAAATCTCACATTGGACCTTTGAACGTATATTTGATTTATCGTCGTAATATTGAAATTGAAATTGAACGATAAGTGCAAAACCGTAATGTAATAATCTTTAATTTGCATGAAATGATAGTGTAGATTCTAGAAATAATTATATTAATTTGCATAAATAACAAATGCAAATTAATACGATTATTTCGGGATTATTTAAATTGCTGAATTATTGTGAATGGATGTTATTTCTTGTTTATTTACTTTGACACCATCCCAGTTATCACACTGCAAGTTCCCTTTGTATGCTTTGATTTTTGAATTGAAATGGAATCGGGTTGAAATGATAGATACCCAAACAAACCTTGACTTAGGATAGAAAATTAAATTAAACCTGATTGGTCAATGTTTTGATTTAAAATAAAATAAAGTTTTATTTGACTAATAATATGGGTTTGAATAAAATTTGGAATTTAAATTCGAATGAATGGAAAATGTGAATATTTGTAATTAAGACAAATATTAACGTAGTAATTGACGAAGAACATTGTTTAAATTTAAATTGATTAATAATGAAGTTTTGGAATTGTTAAAAATTAAGTTTTGAAATTTGTAATAATTAAGTTTTGAAAATTTATTAATAATTAAGTTGAAATTAGAAATAATTAAGTTTTTAAATTGTTAATAATTAAGTAATAATTAAGATTTGAAATTATTTGATAATTGAATAAGATTGAATTATTTAATGGTTAAACTAAATTGAATATTTTATTTAAGTGAAATTGAATTCTGAACAAGTGTAACTAAGTAAATAATAAGTGAAATGGATTCCATAAATAAGAAATAGAATGTGTTTTGTTAACAAATGAAAGACTTGTAATTTAAAGATTTGGATTCGACAAATTTAATTTAAATCAATTTGTAAAGTTGATATAACAAGTTGAACTTAAGGAAGTAATGTAATGGATTGGAAATTTAATTGAAATTGTTTTAATGATAAATTAATTAAATGAATACTGAATGAAATCGATAATTTAGTTTAAATCGATTTGAACGTTAATTAAGTTATATGATTTTGGAATGAACTTATATACGAATTGCAATGAATATTTGAATTGTTTTAAAATTGAAACTTTGAAATTGAATTATAGAAATTTTAAAATGAAATTGGGAAGTTATGAGATGTAATTTTGGAAATTGATTTAGAAAGGCTAACGAAATGTCGATTTACGAATTCCAATTGAAATTGAAATTGATTTGGTTTTGAAATATATTAACGACCAATCGGTGTTATAATCACGAAGGTTATTAAAGGAACCGGAATCGGTTAGGGACATACTCATTGTCTAAACCGAAAACCACTTTAATAACTACGCGCGGAGTGTGATCCAGAATGAAGTGGTTGGAATGATGTACGTTGATGATTGAAGAAAGAGAACGATAATGGATAGCCTTGACACATTTATGTCAAATTGGAAATGACTAAAACATGAGCCATGCCGGGCCAAATGGGGGTTAGCTACCTCGAGCGAACACACTTCTTCGTAAACTATTCATTTACTTGTGATTGATTGGTGCGCACCCTTGATTTGGGAGTGTTGCTTCGCAGTGTTGCGATCGCTACGGCGATGCGTTCTCACCAGTCCGGATCAGGCAAACGGTAGTGTAACTACCTTGGGTATTGCCTCATGTGCCTTGTCATACTTGTATTTCCATATACGCGACCACTACGATTTGTTTTGTGTTATACCTATGGAGTACTCACTGATATCCCACTAGTTTACGGTGGAGTTTACAGTGCTGTATAGTCTATGATGCTTATATAAAATGTGTTAAGGGGAATAATGGTGACGCCTTAACACTATCTTGATATTTTACTTTACGGTTAGACATTATCTATTTATCGTACTCTACTATGTATAAATAGTTTAATGGATCCTGAAAGACGTTTATTCCATTAATCTTTGAGTTATTGTTATTTAAATCTTGAACCATATTATCTGTATAAGAATATATGTCCTGATTCGAGTGTTTGTTTGTGCATATGCTCGGATCAGACTGAGGATTGCTGTTGCTGCTTATTTGGAGCTGAAGACTGAAGACTATCACTATCTTATCTTATCAGTATTGTTCTTTCTATTTGGACTATTGGACTCCTATATTGTTCTATTTCTTTTATTTGAGACATTGTTGTATTTATGGGTAGCTTCATGAACTACTCTTATGACTATGTTGTATTTCCGCTGCACTATTCTGTGATGTTATATTCTGTGATTCTGTGATGATTCTCATTTATATATTTATACTCCATTAATGATTCCTGTTTTGTATTATTTAAGTTGACATGTATTGAATATCGTCAATTTAAATGGTACAAATATATGGGTTGTTATATCTATAGTTAAAACAAGAAATCAACTAAATAGTATGAGTAATGTAGCTTTTATATCAACAATTGAACCTAAAAATCCATAGGAAGCATCATCTGATGATTCATGGATTCTTTCTATGCAAGAAGAATTGAATTAGTTCACCAGAAATGATGTTTGGGAACTTGTTCCTAGACCTGAGGATAAAAGTATAATTGGAACAAAATGGGTTTATAAAAATAAAATGAATGAACTTGGTGAGGTCGTGAGAAATAAAGCTCGTTTAGTCGCACAAGGTTATTGTCAAGAAGAAGGAATTGATTATGACGAAACCTTTGCACCCATAGCAAGACTAGAAGCTATCAGGATTCTACTTGATTTCGCAAACTACAATCATTTCAAGTTATATCAAATGGATGTTAAAAGTGCTTTTCTAAATGGTTTTGTAAAAGAAGATGTTTATGTTGAACAACCTCCACTTTTTAAAGATAATAAATTTCCAAATCATGTATATAAATTAAAGAAAGCTTTATATGGTCTGAACCAAGCTCCTAGAGCCTGGTATGAAAGACTAAGATCTTATTTACTACAATCTGGTTTTGAAATTGGTAAAATATATACAACTCTTTTTATTAAAAGAAACAAACATGATATTCAATTAGTACAAATATATGTAGATGATATAATATTTGGGTCAACTAATAACATAATGAATAAAGAATTCTCAGATATAATGACTAAAGAATTTGAAATGAGTCATATGGGAGAACTAAGTTTCTTCTTAGGACTTCAAATCAGACAATTAGATAAAGGAATTTTCATTAGTCAAGAAAAATACGCTAAGGATTTAATTAATAAATTTGGATTGACCACTTCTAGTGGGAAACCAACTCCAATGACAACTAATGTAGCTTTAAGTAAAGAAGATAAATCAAAAGATGTGGATCAAAAATTATATAGGGGAATGATTGGTTCGCTGCTTTATATAACAGCAAGTCGTCCTGACATCATGCATAGTGTCTGTCTCTTTGCAAGATACCAATCTCAACCTAAAGAAACTCACTTAAAAGCTGTTAAAAGAATTTTAAGATATGTAAAACATACTTTAGATAATGGTTTATTTTACCCTAAAATGATGTATTTGATTTAATTTCATATTGTGATGCTGATTACGCTGGTTGTAAATCAGACCGAAAAAGTACAACTGGAACTTGTCACTTTTTAGGACATTCTCTGGTTTCCTTGTTTAGTAAGAAGTAAAACACTGTATCCTTGTCAACAACTGAAGAAGAATATATATCTGCTACTTTGGCTTGTTCTCAAATTATATATATGCAACAAACTTTAAAATATTTTGGATTAACTATAACTAAATCACCAATTTATTGTGATAATACTAGTGCAATAAACCTATCTAAGAATCCAACTCATCATGCTAGAACAAAACATATTGATATTAGACATCATTTTCTTAGAGATAATATAAGTAAAAAAGTCATAACTCTTGAATGTATTAATACTGAACAACAAATTGCTGATATATTAACCAAACCATTAAATGAACAAAACTTTACTAAATTTAGAAGAGAATTAGGTATATGTTCATTAACTGAAATATAAATTATAAATAATACAAGTATAGTTAATAATATATATAAATAAAAATTTCTCAAAAATTGAACTGGGCATGTTGACATGACCCATCCCCCAATGTCGACATACACGCCGAGATTTTCAAATTTAAATTTCCCTCTAAATTAGTTATTTGGTTATATATTTATATATTTCGACTTTTACTCCTTTTCTCTGTGCTATTCTCTGTAATAAACTTCTAAAACAGTAAATTAATGGCTTCCTCTTCTAATAATGAACCTTCTTCACCCACTTCTCCTCATTCTGGCCCTTCTCAACGTTCCACACACGTAAGAGTCATCAAAATACAAGAGAAGATGAAAGATTTGCTTCAAATGATGATGGAAATTTAAGTAAGTCAACCGCGAATGGCTAGAGAACAAGATAGGCATGGCTGAATCCTTAAGAATTTACAAAAAATTCCTTATGGACAACCATGCCAATCCCATTGTCATCGAAGAATCATCACAAGCCATGGATTCTGAAGAAGAAGAGCCTCTAGAAGAACCACAAGAGGATCAAGAAGAAGAACATCCTCTGCCGAATCCAGATGTTCATATGGACGAAGACGATGGCGTGATTTGCATTGGAGAGGTGCTTTTTGACGCTAATGGGAACTTGGTCGAACAATGTGGAAACTTTTGTAACGACCCGATATTTTCAACCATTCGCATCCATTATAAGTGTATAGGTAGACACTCATGCGGTAGTTGAATTGCTCAAAATACCGCGTTGTAATTAAAATTTGGCAAATCTCAGAATATACAGTAAATAAATATAATCACAGATCACAGACACAGAGTAAAATAATGCAGCGGAAGTAAAAGAAATAGTAGTTCATGAAGCTACTATATAAATATATCAGAGTACATAAGATACAATAGAAGAAATAGAGTACAACGGAAGTATAAATAAGATAACCAAGTACAAGCTGAACAGAGCAACATAACTGAAGTCGATAGAACAAGACTAGCAGATAATCTCCAGCGATTCAAATCTCCAGAAGGTGGAAATCCAAATCTGTGAATACTCAGGCTGACCCGAGCGTAAAGCAAAACAAAAACACTCGAGTCAGGACAATAAATACTTATATAATATAAACCAACTCAAGTGAACTGTAATAAGGTACAAGTAACTTAAAGAATGCTTGGGACCGCCCATTCTTTAAGGATCCGTTAAACTATCTACTATGTAGTAATATTCGCTATTATAATAATGTCTCAAGTATATATATATATTAAGTATATATATATATATTATAAAAGAATTTTTAAAAATCAGAAGATAGTTTAAAAACAAACGAAGTTTAAAACAAGAGTTTATTTAAAAACAAAAACAAAGAATATTTTAAGGCTAAAACATCTTTTTGAAAATCATTTAAAAAGATAATTTTTAAAGCTAAAACATTAAAAAAACAGTTTTGAAAATCATTTTAAAAAACCATTTTGAAGTAGTTTTGCAAGCTTCCTCCTGTAGAATATTTCATCACATCAGGACTCGAGAACTTGTACAAAACCAGGATGTTCGTGGGTTTGTAAGCCGCTTGTCGTAGGTTTGTAAGCTACTTGTCGTGGGTTTGTAAGCCACTAAGAAGGTAGAAATGGGTTTCATCCCAAATGAAATTTGGAAGGAAGATTTCCATGCTATTATGAAGTTTTAACAAAACTAGACACTTATCTTGAAATCTTGATCTTGATACTCATGAGTCTTCAAACTTGATTTCTTCATTCTTGATCTTTATACTGTACAGTCTTCAATAATTAGTACCTGCCTTATATATATCCTGCATAATAACATTCATATATATCTAGACAATAGTGTTAGTATATAAGTTATAATAAAATAAGTTACAAAGGTTGTTGTCATTAAAACCACTATCTCCAGTTCCTAATAGTGAGGCCCTCGGTGCATTTTTCTAGAGGTGTACCATGGCAGGCAATACCCAGTAGCCTTGTCATTAATGGAAACCTAATCTCCAAAACATGCCCCTATGGATTCAGTTGTATACTTATTATGCTGAAATTTAATTAATCTAACAATTTCAGCTATGATTAATATTCATTTTACCCTAAACATTATGATAATACAATTGGATTTTCTATAAAATATTTTTGTTATCATAAGGTAAAAACCCGTCCATGTTTACATGCGACGTGGTCTTATGAGATACATTTATTTTGAAAGGTTTTAGAAAACATTAAATATCCATTTGATTGGGTTTTGCACTCTGGTTTTACCAAACTATTCCATGCGTTATTTTTCTTATAATGCTTGGGTCAGCCTGAGCATATTTTCTAGATTTAGCTGGACACTTGGAGCTGTAGGAGACTAGTTGGATGCCTCCAAGACATACTCCCGTACTTTCTTTTATCTTCCAACGTTTGCTTCGTGTCTATGTTTATCAACAATTGTAAGGACATGTTTTTATAACTGTCCAGGGTTTGGTAATAGGATATTTGTACTCTGATTGATGTATGTATACAAAAGTTTTCTTTTTGTAAACTTCATTGTTATATTATAGATTACTCGTCACTTTGTATGATTCTATTCTATCTTTTCTTTTTTTACTCCAACAATCTGTCTTTCCGGCACTTGGATGTTCGACATGTAAATATCGTGGGTGTATTAGTGTTGACTTCTGAGAATCGAAAAGGCAGGTTGTTACACCCACATATAGTCGTTTGATAGACATCATGCCACTAGTTGACTATATTCAAAGTGAAGTGTCCATATCAAAGTTCACTAGTATTCTCAAGTCGTGATAACTATGTAATATTATCACTTCGATATTCTCTAGTTGATCTTAGTTATATTAACCAACAAAAAACTATCAAGCGAGTCATTCTGTAGTTATCTAATAACCATCAGTACATAACCCTTGGGTGCCCTAAATTTTCGTGAGTGATACACTGTCCAACATTTTGATAGCCTAGTTGAATCTGGGCCAGCACGCAACAGATTAAATGGATAAATTTCAAAATGTATCACCATTTTGGATCTTGTTGGGCTATAAACTCTTAATTTATGTAGATCTGATCTAAATTAATTTTAAATAAATTCATTATTTTATTTTATTTATTAATAAAGTTTTAATCTTGATAATATATTTATGTTATATAATACAAACATGCATCTCGTATACATATGTGTGTATACATGCTCATACAACATATACAATGTATAAGATTTTACATGCCCATATATAAGTGCTGAGATTTATACAACAATCGACATGTTAGCACCTATCTATACATATGTGTTGTCTTATTTTTTTTTTGAAAATGGGTGTGGTCTAATATGTATATGTATATGTATATGTATATGTATATGCAATTTATCTCAAATAAAATTATATTTATAATAGTATAAATAAATAAATATATATGTGTATATATGTGTATAGGATATTAAAAAGTGATATTTCTAAATATAAATGATTATAAATTTGTATTTAAATTTAAATTGCAAATTTCAAATTTCAAATCTAAATCTAGATATAAATATTTTCAATTTTCAAATTTAATTCAATAAATTATATTTTGAAAAAATATATATATAAATTTTTTTTATAATATATATATGTATCCGTATATGTTTATATATGACTAAATTTTAAATTCAATTATAAATTTACAATATATATTTAAATGTAAATTAATAAACATATTAAATATATATCCATATATTTTTTGGCCTAAAATAAATCTAATTTTGCTAAATATTTACGATTTTAAAAGTTTTTACTTATTTTAAATCATTTTCGTTAGGAAATGCTTAAAAATTATTTTACTTTTGAAAATTAATTTGACATTCATATATTTAATTAGTATATATTAAATGTGTGTGTTTATATATATATATATTATAATTTATATATTATATTAAAATAATATGTATATTCTAAAATCAATAATAGATAAATATATATTTCTACCTCGTGAAGAGTAACTTTCCCTCGTTAATGGCTGCTACTCTTCTAATGGTTATCACTCTTCACAAATAGTTGCAACCGTTCAACTTTTATATAAAGCAATCTCTACTCTTGAATTCACAACTTAATCTACTACTTTATATCTACAATCTTGTTTGAATTCACCGATCTTTCAAAATGTTCAATTGCTTTCTATTTGATCACTTGATCTTATAAATCTATTGTAATAATCCGCTTTTCCGTACCCCTTGAATAGACACTAATCTCCATCGATTAACTCAAGATGAACGGAAAACCGAACCATTAGGGTTTAAAAGAAGAGGTAGAAGAAAAGATAGAAGAAAAAGAGAAGAAGAACAACAACACAAAACACAGAACAGAAACAATATCAGAATCTCACATTCGCAGCGGAACAATATATAATAGAAAATCACTAGTCTTTTAAAACAAAGAACTATATCAGTTTATACATACATCAATCAGAGTAAATATACAACTCAATACAACAATGGACAGTTATATAAACTTGTCCTCATATAGAATACACAGCGGAATAAATAAACAAGTACGGATGATACGTTTCGCCATCCAGCTTGCTTCCAAAGCTCCAGAATATCTTGACAATATAACTCTAGGCTGCCCGTGTGGAAATTGGTGGGCACCCAGAGTTTAGAAGGGAAACAATAAACTCCGAGTCGGTCATGGTGACTGGTGTGAGATCGTAAAACAGTTTATCTTTAAAACAACAACAGGATAATTTTAAAGTCAATTCGAAATGCTTTTGGAAAATGAAACTACCATAAGACCTCCCGCCACACACACAATGCAAACGCAGAATTGGAGGAGATTTCTTCTTTTGATAGTCAAAGATGCTTGATACGCAAAATCAAATCATTTTTGATATTATTATTAGTGCATAGTGTAGAAAAATCATTTCGAAAGTATAATATAAATCTTAGCCAGCATAGGCATTCCGCACTTATGCCTACTATAGCTACCATCCAAATAGTGGTGATCACCATAAGTGAATGATAGGTTCTACAACTAAAACCGTACAAGTCACGTATTGTTTCTTTGGATTTCCAACAAATGGTCAGGCCAAGGAACTTCCCATTGCCACATGGAAACGCCACTGGAAAGACATCCCGAGAAATAACCTAACATTATGGTTAGATCTCAGCCAACACAAGGCCGGGTTACCTCTGCAAAAATAGGTAACTACTGACACGCGTATGCCATCCCCCGATCGTAACCGATCTTCCCGAGGATCCTCGATTTCCAACAACCACATAATAAATTTACAGTATCAACATAGGTTAAATATCTGGGCTCCATACCATGATACCACCTCTATCCAGAAGGAATGACATACACTAAGGGGCGCTACTCCCTAGAACCTTGCTGCATCCTTCCTGTTTTGACCATTTACGAGGTGTGAGGTCCAACGAAGTCTCGTCCACAAAGCTACGCTTTGTCACAAAGCCATGCTTCGGGTCAAACAAATGATCAAAGAAATGATCACAAAGATAAATGATCAATCAATTGATCCTATCACAAATGATCAAACAACGATCATTTCACAGCAACACTCAGCATGCCACGTTACCAAATTGGGAGTATATTGCTGATAAATTTCAACTACATAACCTCTGAGCTCGTACGTCTCAGAGAAGGGTGTTAAGCTAAGAGAATAAATTCTCCGCCACCAACAGAAATGTATTTGAAAGAAATCAGCTTTATATCTCAATTTGTAACGTCAGACACACAACCATACAAGTCTGTTCCGGGATCGAACAGAACCGAAGGCACTTCTCACGAAGCCCTTGCAAATCCGGATAATTTTCTAATCACGTTCGGACTTCCCGTCACTAAGGGTGATAAAACCTCTATATCGGAGATCAGCCGATGCAGAGTAACTCGACGGTAATCCTTCCGTTTTCAAAAATATCCGGTCTTCAACACCGGTCATCAAATGCAATTCATAACGACGTATCACATATTCAGAATGGGTTATACGACCCCACGGTCCTTTCCCGGCTAACCCGAATAGTGAGCGCTTATTCAAAAATAAGTGTGGCATTCGAATTCATCCAATTCACAACAAATACCCATTCAAGGTAATTATTGATAGTCGGTTATTTAACTATCAATAAAGATGCGCAACATCATCAGATTCCAAATAATTTTCCCAAATTATTTATTTTCCAAAATATCTTTACTAGATATATAATTTCCACACTTCAAAAATAATTCGATATTTATTTTTAAAACGAATTTCCATTTCTTTTATAAATTCCATAGTGAATTTATATTTCAAATATCTACTGATATACGATTTTCAATCGATTTCAATATTCACTTTCGATTTATCTTTACAAAGATAAATTCTCAAAAACGTTTCATTTCATATTGGAAAAGCATTTCCATACTTATTTAATAATAAGTAATTCACAAATCTTATTTATTTTCAACATTTGAAAATATTCGATATACTTAAATCAAAATTATGTATATATTTCATTCTTTAAGGAAATCATTCTCTTTCACAAATTTTATTTGAGTCAAAATGAATGTTACGTAAAACATCGTTACGACAACTCAAAATCACTAGTATAGGGATTCGAAATTTAGATAGATATATAAATCCCAATACTATATAAAACATTTCCTTTCGGAAACCATTTACTATAACAACAGTGTTATAGTCCACCATTTCCTTATTTCTCGAAAACGTCCATTTCAACAACGAATGTTGAAATCTACGGTTTCGATACTTAACCCGTTTTTAAAACATCTTTAAATCGTTTTCATTCTATGTTAACGCTAAAAAGTGAACGCTAACACCCGGTGTGTGTGATTGAGTTGTGAAAGCACCACCCGTGTGACGGGAACATAATTTAAGCAGTAAAATGGTAAAAAAGCAGTAAACGACAGCAGTTTATAGTGGTTCAGCTTGAGATCGAGCCTACGTCCACTTTGAATCTCTTTATTACTAAATCTGATTACAAGACGATACAATGCACTTATCAAAACAATACAATTTGATCACAAAGACAATCTCGACTACTAGCTCAAACTTCGATGATGAACTTGATGAATCCGTGTTGGATGTAGGAAATTCCTCTCGAAGCTTGTTGTAGTGTCTCGAATATATGGAGATCTTCAATTGTGGAATGAGTTGAGAGCTCGGCAGAGTAACGACGCTTGAAGAAATGAATAGCCAAAAGTCCCTTGCTCGTTGGAGTTGGAGCTCTATTTATAGGATTGGTTCTGGGTGAGATTCTGTTCCTCAAGTCCTAGGTCGGAGCCGACTTATAGCAAGTCGTAGGTCTTAGGTCGGCGACGAGATAGGAGCTCTTGTCTTTTAGCTACTCCTGAATACGAGCTATTCAACTGCGAGTCATAGGTCGGCAGCGACTTAACATAAGTCGTAGGTCGGAGATCTCTTAAGTTATCAGGTTGGCAACAGCCTTAAGTCGTAGACTTTTTGAGTCGGACCACTTTGACTCGTACACTGTTAACTCGGAGCATTCCTTAACTCGGAGCATTCCTTAACTCGGAGCATTCCTTAACTCGGAGCATTCCTTAACTCGGAGCATTCGTTAGGTCGGTAACCTACTTAAGTCGGTCTTAGCTCTTAAGTGATAGATTATCTTAACTCGTACGCTGTTAGGTCAGACCTGTAGCTTAGGTCATATGCTGCTTTAAGTCGTGACCTGTTGAGTCGGCACACTTTATAAGTCATTCGTGCTTAGGTCGGAGACTACCTTAACTCGTACGCTGTTAGGTCAGACTCTTCCTTAAGTCGTCTCCTGTTAAGTCGCGAATAAGAGGATTAACATTTTCCCCTCGAAGTGTGTGCCTAGGTCGTAGGTCATATACTTCGATTTTCTTAACTTGCTTTTTGGTTAGGTCGGAGACGACTTAACATAAGTCTTAGGTCGTACACCGTGTAAGTCGACTCACCTTCCAGCGTATAAATAGTTGAGCCATTCTCCCTCTTCCTCACTTATTCTTCTTCTCGAATCAGCCATTGATGCAATTTAGAGCTTTCAGAGATAAACTCCAACCATCCAATCGCCGATCATCTTCCTGTTATACTTCGTAAGTCGATCCGATCTTCGTTTACCCATGTCCATTGTCGAATTGATAACCTCCCAATCTTCGACTTCCATTTGTTTTTAGGTGCCGCGATTCATTATGAATAACCCTTCGATTGTCCTGCGATTGC
Source organism: Allium fistulosum (assembly GCA_030737815.1). Taxonomy (NCBI): domain Eukaryota; kingdom Viridiplantae; phylum Streptophyta; class Magnoliopsida; order Asparagales; family Amaryllidaceae; genus Allium; species Allium fistulosum. The sequence continues at coordinate 1,081,487,855 of CM060903.1, forward strand.
CATCGACCATGTTGTAGTTGTGATAGGGCAGTAATACATCGGATTCGCAGCCAATCTGATTCAATTCGAATTGGCTCTTTGGGTGATCCTATGGTGTGACGGAATGAGGATCGTCATTGACTGTGAGGTTATTAGGCTAACGGGTTAAGAGTTAGGGAAGAAAGTTGGTTGAGGTATTGACTCGGTCACGACTTAGTGATTTCACGCGATCCAGTGATTTCCATGATTTAAGTCGGAACCGACTTAGCAATTTCATGTGACCTAGGTTTTGAGTCGCTTCCGAGTTAGGACTTGGAGGATTTCTTGTTGCCTCGAACTATTTTTTGCTTCTTCATCTGACCTAAGACTCGGGGACTGCTGACCTTGACCCATAGGGAATCTTTCTTAAGTCGTCACCGAGTTAGTACTTGAGTTTTCGGCGACTTAGCAGATGACTTTACAACTTTGCCTGGACTTCGAACTGTTGAACTATGAACTGTGTTACATGTATTTCTTTTTACAGATTGCTTCAATTTGCAAGTTAACAGTCCTGCTTAATACAACATTCAGAGAATACTGGGACGAATATACTGTCACTGACTGCCCACATCGAATGACAGATTAGTTGATAAAGAAAAAGTTAAATTGAATGAATATGAATGAAATGCTGTACAATAACCAATTCAAGTGAAGTATTAAAACAAAATCGTAATAGTCAACTGAAACTGATTTGTCTGCATTAACACTGCACTTGAACATTAACAAGTTCTGAAATTTTGTAATCGATTGATTGTCAACTAGTTTAATTCCAGTTATGCTTGCCTTTTATTTTCATTAGTTTTGCACAACACTTCACACTTTTTAAGAAACGTGCACCTTCACATTTGAACATCCAGTTGATTGTGTAGAATGTCTTCTCCATAAGAAGAAATAGAGCAAGTTGAAGAGACTTTTCCAGCTGCTGTTCCGTTGAATGATCCTCCAGAAAGGGTCTCGACCACTCTGAACTACAGATCCTTTAACCAGTTGTGTATTCAATTCGGAATTGCCGAAGCAGACACACAACTACCCGGGAAGCCTGATAATGCTGATAGACCTCCTCGTGGTTTTGTTGCGATAAATCGACAAATGTGCCAGAATGGAGCTATCCCTCCTTTTAATGACTTCTTGCGAACACTTCTTCTACGATTAACTATCTCCCCTTTCCAACTGCATCCCAACGGATACGCCATCCTGATGGGACTTTGTGTGTTATTCAGGAGAACACTGGATCGTCTCCCAAGTTTTGATGAAATTTGTTATCTGTGCACTTTCGCTAAAAACAAAGATCATCCTTCTATCACAGTCGTGAGGAGTGCTAGAAATCGTAAGTTGATCATCGGTCTCCCTGATAGTGTTCACAGTTTTCTAAGCCAGTTTTTCTATGTTCGCTGTCCCCCGGGGTTTTACGCTATCTGGAGAGTAGGAAGTAAGATCACTTGTCTCTGTTTCTTCTGTTCTTTCGAACTTGCCAAAGTCCGAGTTGTCAAGTGTTAACTTTTCCTTTTTTCTTTTCAGCACTTCCTCCTCCTTCTAGAGATCCCGGTCACAAGGTGACTTTTGAGAGGCTTATGGCGGTGCCGGTTGAGGAAAGGAGTATCCAGTTTCTATTGACAGATGAATTTTTACATCAATTCGGTCTTTTACACTCTTCTCACTTTACTCAGCCTCGTGAAGTTTCTAATCTTCCAGCACAGACATCAGATGCCTCAGCTTCAACGGAAGAGATGGCTTCAAAAGAGCCAACTGTAGACACTGCATTAGTAAAGTGTTCTACTTCTATTGGTGTTGCGGGACCGTCCAGCAAACCGGCACTTGCTCCAATTATTGAAGAGGAAGAAAATCCTTGAATTTCTGAAAAATCAGCCGATGTGGAAGTCGAAAAGGAGAATTCTGCTGAGTACCATGGTGATGACACCTTTGATGACTTGAGTGACATAATGATAACTTCTCAAGAGCTTTTCAAGGATAATATTCCAAAAGTGAACTCTCTTGTCGTTGAAGCGACTTCCTCTTTGAAACAAACTTCGACGCCTTCTACACCTGTCGTCTCCGTTCCCACACTAAAGCGTGGTTTGTAGTTTGACGCACATAGTTCGCACGCCGCACACACTTAGGATTTTTTAGCACTTATAAGCATTTATCCTCTTTTTCTGGAAATTTCTAAACTTTACTTCTTTTTCGGTTTTCAGATTCTCCGATGGGGCGTACCGGCTCATACTATGACTCATTTCAGCGCCATGGAGGCCGTGGATCTTATGACTTTAGGAAATATCTTGGTGACCAGAGAGAGACAGATGAAGAAAGGGCTCGAAGGAAGGCTCAAGAAAAATGGGATTATGAGCAGCGGCAGAGAAGAAAAGACGCTGATCGATATGATTCTTCTCACAGAAGTTACGATTTCCATAAGCGAAAGTCTTATGATGACAAGGGGAAGACTCATATTACTGACGAATCGAGCAAGCGGTCCAAGCCAAGTGACGCGTCTGTAATTTCTGAAAAGACTGATGCTCCTATCCCTTTTGATATTCCGGCCGACTCTCCTCCTTTAAAGAAATCCGATATCCAAACGATCATCAGCAGGCCCCAATATCAGGTTAAAAACGGCCCTCCAACGCTTCAAAGCTGGTTTCCGAACTGGTGCTTAAAAGGAGTGCGTTTTGACCTGGATTTGGTCCCAATCGATAAGCAAGACATGCTTAAAAGTCTTGATGCAGTTAGGCTTAACATTGAGAGGATGTCGCAATGGCAGAAACTTGTTGATGAACTCCAGAGAGTCAACCATATGAATCTTGAAAACATGCTGACTCTGGAGAATGATAAAGCTGAATGGGATAAATGGTGCAAGCAGCATGACGCGGAGATGACGAACATTGCGGATGACAATGCAAGGCTTGAATCTGAAGTCAAGCAGCTTAAGGAAAATCTCGCCTCTTCTTCTGCATCACATACTCAAAAAGAAGAAGTCTTTCAGAAGCAAGTGCGGGATGAACATGCTGCACAAAGAGATGTCGAAATGAAGCTTGCCGCCGAACAGCACATTGCTGAGAAATATCGCACAGAAAATGCTGAACTACGGGAAAAAGTTAACTCCCAGAACGTGGAGATTGAATTACTGAAGTCTCAACTTGCTAACGCCGAGAAAGAGCGTGATGAGGCCGTTGCTGGTCGAGCTGCAGCTGTCGCCGAAAAAGAGGCGGCCGAGCAATCACATGAGACAACAAAAGCTAACATCAGCTCCACCTTATTTGACTTTTATTTTCACAGCGTTCTGGGTCGTGGGAGCCTCGCTTTTCTGGGTCCTGATTATGAAATTACTCTGGCTGAAGTGTGGGAAGCCGCAGTTGATATGTTTAAAGGTGCCGGCTACGATGAAGCAGAACTTGAGGCACGCTATCTCGATGATGAGGCTCGTGCCGCTCTTGTTAAAGGGAAGGAGCAGCTTGCTAAAGCACGAGCTGAATCAACGGGAGAAGAGCTTCCAAAAGAGGAAGCTCCTTTAACTGCCCCTGTTCATACTTCAACTTCGGCCGATGTTAACATTATGGATTCCAGCTCCCATTCTTCACTTCTAGCTAAAATTGCCCAAGAAACTGCGACCACTCTCACTAAGGATGAGGCACCGGACGATATTGAAGCCGAGAAATTTGAGATTGAGCTTGCAAAGCCAACTCCTCCAGGTAATTTTGGCGTCGTCTCGGGCCCAATGAACCAGTTATTTGATTTAACCGAGTTTGATGACCTTCTTATTTGTTACTTAAACTTTGGTGAACCGATACCTTCTCTTTTCTCGGAGAATACAGATTTTAACTTCTTTTCTTCTACAGCGGAGGTACCGAATACTGCACAAACTTCCACTCCTTTAATTGCCGCTCCTCCACCTTCCCAAGTTACTCCTCCTTCTGCTTCTCAGCCGAGATCACAGGTAGAGAAAATTGAAGCTCTTCAAGGCCTGGATGATCCGGCCGCTTCGCAGGAGCAGAAGGCGGAGGATCTTGATGACATCGAGAAGACCCCGGAGCGGTCTCTAGATGATGACACGAAGCTTTCGACATTGCTTGCTACTCCGGGGAGCGAGTCTTCTTCAAAGAGGAAGGGGAAGCGTGCCATAAGGAAGAAGAAGAAGAATATTTCCGCTGGAGAGGAAGCAGAAGTTGATCCAGCTGTGCCTCTTTCTCCTTCTGCCCCGACCCGTTCACAACGGCTTCAAAAACTAATCATTAGGCCGAGGAAAGCCTCCAAAGGTGGCGAGAAGAAGGAATAACAAGCTGGATTTTCTACTTCTTATTTTTGCTTTTTGCATGTATCGACCGGAGATTGTGCGGGTACCGGTCCCCGCTTCTTTTTTGCGATCTGTACAATGTAAAAAGTTTTCATAGTATTGAATAAAATAGCTATTTTACTTGTACAAATTCTTGTGTATGTGAGAATGCATTTGTTTCTCTTTTTAGTGTAGAATAAACAATTCTTCTTACTTGTACAAACTTTCTGGTCTGTGTTTGAGAATGCATTTATTCCACATCTATTTTTCATGATATTGCAATGAACTTGCGGTATGTTGCTTGCATATTCCTTTTATTAATGTAATTGAATTGTATAGTGTTGCCCCCATACCACAAGTGCATTGCAACATTTCTAACTTTCACAAGACTGATAATCTTATTTCAGAGAATAACTATTCCACTTTTAAGGGAAGAATTATTCTGCTTTTAATAGATCATATCTCGTTTTTTTGGAGAAATTTTTATTTTCTCTTTCTTTCTGAAGAACACTTCAATTTTCGGGGATGATCACTTTCATTTGCCAAAAAAGAAAGTAGATTTCCCTATGCAGTGAAATGAACTTTTCTGAAAAAAATTTGTAGCATTTTAACTTTTTTAGGAGGAACTTTTTGAGATGAACAAATTATCCTTCCTTTGAGAGTTGAACTGTGCTTCCGGAGAAGGCTTTTTATTTGAGTATTCTATTTTGGGACATGCCTCCGGAGAGGGCTCCTCTTAAAGAGTTGTGCCTCCGGAGAGGGCTTGTGCCTCCGGAGAGGGCTTGTGCCTCCGGAGAGGGCTTGTGCCTCCGAAGAGGGCTTGTGCCTCCGAAGAGGGCTTGTGGTGCCTCGGGAGAGGGCTTTTGCCTCTGAAGAGGGCAAGTGCCTCTGAAGAGGGCTTGTGGTGCCTTGGGAAAGGGCTTTTGCCTCCGAAGAGGTCATGTGCCTCCGAAGAGGGCTTGTGCCTCCGAAGAGGGCTTATGCCTCCAAAGAGGGCTTTTTGATTGTCTGGAAGTTACTTTCTCATGGTTGAATGGATCCACGGGGCGGACGCAAGTTGCTTGATTGGATGTTCGTTTTCACAAACGATCACAATTAATTATCAAGGGCCATGTTCCTTCAGCTTGGGAAGGTGCCCCTCCGGTGGTTCCACCAATCTTTTTTGATTGAGAGAAGTACTTTCATTTTTTTTTTGACGTGCCTCGTTAGAGGGCTTTGTTGACCTTTGGGAAGGAGCGTTGGTTGGTTGGTGTGCCAGGAAGGTTGCGTCTCAGGGGCGAGTAGATCCACGGGACGGACGCAAGCTGCCTGATCGGATGCATCACGATCAGTTAGCAAGGGCCCTGTTCCTTCTGCTTTGGAAGGTGTCCCTTCGGTGGTTCTACCGGCCCTTTTATTGAGAGGCATACCTCCTTTTGGCTGCTTCTTTGTTTGTTTGGCCATATTCTCTCATCATCTACTCATGAGCGACCTTTTATTATCGTTTCCAAGTGCATCTTCTTTCCTTTTGCAAGTAAGTTGCCTTATCCGAAGAAGTGGACTTCACTGTTGAACGACTTCACGGTACAAACGTGAGTTATCTAATCGGGTGTTTGTTCATATCGACAATCACAACTAGTTAACGAAGGTTTGCCACAGTGGAGTCGCCAACTTTTTATGTGAAGTTCTTCATGTATAGGATTTGAATTTGGAATTTTTTTGTCGCTTGGTATTTGCGTAATAGTTGATTTATAGAGGTCGCTTGGCTTTGTGACGAGCAAGCCTTGTTTTAATGTCCTGCAATTTTGAATCGACATTTTAGCAATACATTTAAAGTATGTACATATCGAAATGAAACAAGCATTATGAAATAGTAAAGAACACAAGATTTATAGTGGTTCGGCCAAGAATCGGGCCTACGTCCACTTTATAGCTTTCATTCATTTACACTGATTTACAATGTTTTACAATACAACCGATACATTCATCAATATTTTACAATTTTGAGCGGAGCTTTTTTAAGTAAAATAAGGACGTAAGTGGTTGCTGTTCCAGGCTCTCGGAATTGGATCTCCTTCAACAGTTATGAGTTTGAAAGTGCCATCAAGAAGTTTACTGCCTATGACATATGGCCCTTCCCAGTTTGGCCCAAACACCCCAGTTGCTGTCATGATCCTTTTCAAGACTAAATCTCCGATCTCAAAGCTGCGTTGGCGAACTTTAGAGTTGAAATGCCTGGCGATCCTTTGCTGATAAGCTGAAACTCTGAGCCTAGCTTCTTCTCTTTTTTCATCAAGAAAATCGAGTGCTTCAAGTTGCAGCTTTTCGTTTTCAGCTTTGTTGAAGTGAATTCTTCTGTGTGAAGGAACTTCTACTTCCACTGGAATCATTGCTTCTGATCCGTATGCCAGTGAAAATGGAGTGTGCCCAGTCGCAGTTTTGTGAGTGGTTCTGTATGCCCATAGTGCTAATGGAAGCTTATCAACCCAACCACCTTTTGCTCTTTCGAGTTGCTTTTTGATGGTTGACTTGATGATTTTATTCACTGCTTCCACTTGCCCGTTTGCCTACGGATGAGCCACTGCTGAGAAGCTTTTCCGAATTCTGAACCGTTTGCAAAAATCCTGGAATTCTTCACTTTCAAACTGAGTACCGTTTTTCTGTGATTATCTTCCGTGGCACACCATATCTGCAAATGATATTCTTCGTTACAAAATTTATCATCTTTTTAGAAGTGATGGTGGCCAAAGGTTCAGCTTCAGCCCATTTGGTGAAATAATCAACGGCAACAATAGCATATTTGATTCCTGATTTGGCAACTGGTAATGGTCCGATTAGATCTATCCCCCAAATGGCGAATGGCCATGGGCTGACCATTTGTGTGAGTTCGGTGGAAGGTGCTTTTGGGATTTTTGCAAATCTTTGGCATTTGTCACACTTTCTGGAGTAAATACCAGCGTCTCGATTAATATCCGGCCAGAAATACGCATATCGAAGGACTTTCTTGGCTAGAGTTTGGCCGGCTGAATGATCTCCACATTCTCCTCCGTGTACCTCGGCTAGAATTGTCTTGGCTTCTTCCTTAGTTACACATCGGAGCAGTGGCATTGAAAATCCCCGTCTGTATATTCGGCCATCTTGAATTATATATCTTGACGCTTTCCTCAATAGTTTTCGACGTTCCTTAGAACTTTCTGGCAGGGAACCACTGAGTAGGTATTCTTTGATTGGAGTCATCCATGATTCATGCTCTTGAGACGTAGCCATAATCCAATCAACATCCATTTCATCAATGCTTAGGGCTGACAGAACTTCTACAGGAACTAATCCCAGTAACTGAGCTTCTCCGGAACTTGAGTACTTTGCTAGAGAATCTGCTTTCATGTTTTCTACCCGAGGAATATGACTTATCGTGTAATGATTGAAATCTTCGAGAAGTTCACATGCTTTTGATAAGTATGCGGGCAGATTTCCACCTTTAGCCTGAAACTCTTTCTTTACCTGGCAAACAATAAGTTGGGAATCGCTGAAGATTTGTAATACTTTGATGTTTAGTTCCTTGGCAATCTTTAAGCCAGCAATAAGAGCCTCATACTCCGCTTCATTGTTCGTTGAAGGAAATTCCAGTCTCAATGCATAACACAACGATCGTCCTTCGGGGGTTTCGAGCACAACCCCTGCCCCAGAACAGTAATCATTTCTAGATCCGTCAACATACAACTTCCACTGGATTGGAATACCGTCAGTTGTTTCATTTTCACTATCACCTTTGTCAGTAGATTCTGCGATGAAATCTGCTAAAGCTTGTCCATTGATTGCTCTCTGGGGATGGTAAGTGATATCATATTGGCTGAGTTCAAGTTCCATTTCAAGAGACGGCCCAGAGTTTTAGGATGAAACAGGACTTGCTTTAGAGGTTGATCAGTAAGAACCCTGATAGGATGAGCTTGAAAGTATGGTCTCAACTTCCTAGAAGCAATTAGCAAGCATTAGGCGAGCTTTTCTATCTTCGAATAATTCATCTCTGCCCCAGTGAACCGTTTACTGATGTAATAGACTGGACGCTGTACTTTCATATCTTCCCGTACAAGTGCTGCACTGAGGGCGTGGGATGAAATTGCTAAATAGATGAAAAGGTCTTCACCGTCAGTAGGCTTGGAAAGAACCGGAGGTGTTTCCATATGACGAATTAGTTCATCGAAAGCATTCTGGCATTCGGGAGTCCATTCAAAAATTTTCTTTCCTTTCTTTAGAGCGTCAAAGAAGGGAATGCATTTGTCTGTGGCTTTGGAAATGAAGCGACTCAGAGCAGTGACTTTTCCATTGAGACTTTGCATTTCTTTCTTTGTTTTAGGGGCTTTGACCTCCCTTAGAGCTGTGATTTGAGTAGGATTGGCTTCAATGCCTCTGGCGCTCACAATGAAACCCAAGAATTTCCCGGACTCTACTCCGAATGAACATTTCAATGGGTTGAGCTTCATTCCGTACTTTCGAAGAATTGCAAACATTTCTTTCAAGTGACCCATGTGATCTATAGCTTTCTTTGACTTTACCAACATATCGTCGACATAAACTTCCATGGTTCTACCAATCTGAGGCTTGAACATTGCATTGACGAGCCTTTGGTAGGTTGCCCCAGCATTCTTCAATCCGAAAGGCATAACTTTGTAGCAGTAGAGACCCACATCTGTAATAAAGCTTGTGTCTTCCTGATCCGGCTCATGCATCATAATCTGATTGTATCCGGAGTAAGCATCCATAAACGATAACAACTCATGCCCAGCTGTTCCATCCACCAATTGATCAATTCTAGGCAGCGGGAAGCAATCTTTGGGGCATGCTTTGTTTAGATCTGAGAAATCTATGCATACTCTCCACTTTCCATTTGCCTTCTTGACCAATACTGGATTTGAAACCCAATTTGGATAAGTGGAGTTTCTGATAAAGCCATTTTCCATGAGCCAATCGACTTCTTCCTTTAGTGCTGTCGACCTTTCTGGGCCTTGAGTTCTTCTTTTCTGTTTCACTGGTGTGAATTTCGGATCAATGTTCAAAGTATGTACGGCAATTTCCGGGGAGATCCCACACATATCAGCATGACACCAGGCAAACACATCCAGATTGGCTTTTAAGAATGATATCAGTGTGTTTTGAACTGCTATGCTCAGCTGTGAACCCACATTGAGTACTTTGTTCGGGTCTTTCGAGTCAACAGATATTGGTACCGTTACTTCCACGGGTACCACTCTATTCTCCCATGTACTGGCTTTTCTGGGATCCATTTCTTTCCTTGCATTGTTGTGTTCGCCAGTACAGGGGCCACTCCGTAGTTGCTACAGGGTTGGTTCCTTGATGCGGAGCGGAGCTGCCGCATCTTTCCCCATTTCTCTTTTCCTGGCCTCTCAGAGTTCTACAAGGTAACATTCTCGTCCTGCGTTCTGATCTCCCTTAATGACAGCAATCCCATTATCAGTAGGAAATTTCATTGTTAAGCACCATGGAGCGAGGACGGCCCTGAAAGCAGCAAGAGTAGGCCGACCCAAGAAAGCATTATAGGCAGAGAATCCATCAACAATTACAAAGGTTTGCTTTCGAACCAACTTCTTATGCCCTTCGCCCATTTCAACAAACAAGTCCACCGTTCCAATTGGCTGTTTCAGCTCTCCTGTAAATTCGGCAATTTTGTGTGAAGAGGCTTGTACATCTGTCATTGGAATTCTCATTTGGTCAAATGTCTTTTTAAAGAGTATGTTGCACGAAGCACCACTATCGACCAGAACTCTTCTGACAATAGCTGGCCCAATACCGACAGAAACAACCAAAGGGTCCTCAGTAGGAGCTTCCACATCAATAGAATCCCTGGTTCTGAACATAATATCATCATGAAAAGTCTTCTGCTGCTTTAGAGGTGCAGCATCTTCCAAGATCAAGACACTTTCTTCAGTTGGAGCATACTTCAAAGCTCTAGCATACCTTTCCATCTCACCCCAACTCCTGCCAGCTGGATGAGGTCCTCCTGTGATCACATTGATAACAGGTCTTTCTTTTTCAGCAGGCCTCTCTCCTGAACCAAACGAATGAGCTGGGGGTAGTTGCCCCAGGTTAGATGAAGACGGGTCTTTTCTATTTCTTTTCACATACTGCTGCAACTTATTCTCTCTCAACAACTCCTCAATTAGGCTTTTCAAGTGGCGGCATTCGTTGGTATCGTGGCTTGGTTGATTATGAAATTTGCAGAATCTTCCGCTTTGAACAGCATTTTTCCCAACTTTTACTGCTGATGGTTTTGGAAAATCAACAGCATCCTTAGTGGTGATGAAAATATTCTCCGGGGTATCAGTCAGAGGAGTAAAATCTGAGGGTTTGAGGAAGCGGGGCTTTTTGAGATCTTTCTGCTTCTTTCCACCATTACTTTCCCTCTTCTGATTTGCAGATTCTTTCTTGTTCTGAACTGTAGCGTTATTTTCCACCACTGTTGTCACAACTTTAGCCGACGCGGAGAGATTCTCTAACGCATGAACTCATCAGCCTTTTTGTAGAATTTTTCGAGCGAGTTTGGTTCTTTCATTTTTAACCATTTTCCAAACTCGCTAGACTTGTCAATAGCCCGCATTAAGTAGGTTAAGATCATTCGTGGTTCCGCGTTATCAACTTCTGCTAGGGCTAAATTAAAGCGATTCAAGAAGGATTTAATGAGCTCTCCAGGATTCTGTTCAAGACTTGAGAGAGACATTATATCCTTTGCTCTTGAAATGTATAATCTGAATTGTTCCTTGAATTTTCGGGTCAGATCAGAGAATTGGTCAACAGATCGCACAGGAAGTTTGGTAAACCAGAGTAACGCCACTCCTTCCAAGTATACCGGGAAATACCGGCATTTAATCTCGTCAGTAGCTCTAGCACCAGTCATGTGCCAATCATATTTGTAAAGGAACTGATTTGGATCACTCGTTCCTCGATAAGAAGGAATGGTAGGTGGAACGAATTTTCTGGGAAATTCAGCTTTTAGGATCCTTTCAGTAAATGGAGTTCTACTCGGAGCGAAGCCCCAATCATTCTCATCTTCGTTTCTTTGCATGCTTTCCTTCATTATTTGCCGAACCATGCTAGAGAGATATTCCTCATTGTTTAGAGATTTCGCGGAATAGACCTCGGCCATCATTTCGGAGGTTTGTCCAGGTAAATGCTCACAGAGAACCGGTGACGGCCTGGATCCTTCAGCCTGGAGGGGTGCCCCTTCAGCAGCACCCGACCCCCCTTGAGGAATATTTCTCCCTTCGGAATTGGGAGCAGCATTAGCAAAGTTTTCCTCATTACTTACTGGTCTTTGATTAGCCCCAAATTGAGCATTCAGCTTTTCCATCATCAGATTATTCTGAGTTTCAGTCTGCTGGTACAGTCCAGATACAGCAGCATCTAACTCTTGTCGCGTCACTCCGACACTTGGAGCTGCCTGATTTGGAGAAAGAGAAGTGGCAGTATTGTCGCGGTCATCATCAGTTCTGACAGACTTTCGTTTCCTTCCAGGAGCCATTATGTCTGATAGACTTCTGGTTTTGTAGGAAATTCTTTCAACAAACTTCCGTGAAGCAATGGTGAGTGGTAGCCTGAGTTGGTTTCTCAGTGAAAGCACCAAAATGTTAACGCTAAAAAGTGAACGCTAACACCCGGTGTGTGTGGTTGAGTTGTGAAAGCACCACCCGTGTGACGGGAACAGAATTTAAGCAGTAAAATAGTAAAAAAGCAGTAAACGGCAGCAGTTTATAGTGGTTCGGCTTGAGATCGAGTCTACGTCCACTTTGAATCTCTTTACTACTAAATCTGATTACAAGACGATACAATGCACTTATCAAAATAATACAATTTGATCACAAAGACAATCTCGACTACTAGCTCAAACTTCGATGATGAAACTTGATGAATTCGTGTTGGATGTAGGAAGTTCCTCTCGAAGCTTGTTGTAGTGTCTCGAATATCTGGAGATCTTCAATTGTGGAATGAGTTGAGAGCTCGGTAGAGTAACGACGCTTGAAGAAATGAATAGCCAAAATTCCCTTGCTCGTTGGAGTTGGAGCTCTATTTATAGGATTGGTTCTGGGTGAGATTCTGTTCCTCAAGTCCTAGGTCGGAGCCAACTTATAGCAAGTCGTAGGTCTTAGGTCGGCGACGAGATAGGAGCTCTTGTCTTTTAGCTACTCCTGAATACGAGCTATTCAACTGCGAGTCATAGGTCGGCAGCGACTTAACATAAGTCGTAGGTCGGAGATCTCTTAAGTTATCAGGTTGGCAACAGCCTTAAGTCGTAGACTTTTTGAGTCGGACCACTTTGACTCGTACACTGTTAACTCGGAGCATTCCTTAACTCGGAGCATTCCTTAACTCGGAGCATTCCTTAACTCGGAGCATTCGTTAGGTCGGTAACCTACTTAAGTCGGTCTTAGCTCTTAAGTGATAGATTATCTTAACTCGTACGCTGTTAGGTCGGACCTGTAGCTTAGGTCGTATGCTGCTTTAAGTCGTGACCTGTTGAGTCGGCACACTTTATAAGTCGTTCGTGCTTAGGTCGGAGACTACCTTAACTCGTACGCTGTTAGGTCGGACTCTTCCTTAAATCGTCTCCTGTTAAGTCGCGAATAAGAGGATTAACATTCTATTCCAATATCACTTTCCCAAAACAGATCCGTTTTACTTAATAATATATTCACTGTCCAAAATCGTGAATATACTTCACTAACCAAATTTCACTATTTTCTACACATTTTATTTAAAGGACTATCCACTGTCCAAAATCGTGGATAAAATTCCCAACCAAACTCTTATTATTACAACATTCAACTTAAAGGATAATTCGCTATCCAAAATCACGAATATATCTCCTTTAATAACTTATACGTTTAATTTATCAAATTCAATTGATTTCGGATTTATAAAACAACGTTTATAAATTCCATTCCTATTTATAAAAACTTCAACTTATAAATCTCCTTATTAACAAATTCCATTCATATCTCATTTAAATGCCAAAATCCGATTTATAAGATAATTACTTATAAATCTTTTGTTTTACAAAATCTATTCATTTTGTAACTTCACAATTTAAAATCTATAAATTTCGTTCACTTATGAAATCCATTTATACTTCATTTTAACACTTATAAAAACTTGTTTTATAATTCCAATATTTTAAATTTATAAATATCAATTTTGTACATCTTTCATATACATCGATTTTTAATACTTCAAAAATCCAAATTTAAACCATTTTATAAATTACTTAACTATTTATTTCAAAAATCACCTTTCAGTTATATTTCACAAAAATCATAATTTTTATAACTTTAAAACTTTAATGTTTATTTATTTAAGATGAATCAATCCAAAAATTAAATAAAACGTATACTTTCAAAAATCAATTTAAAATCCTTTTAAAGTAAAAATCGTTATTTTTAAACTTCAAAATTGAATCCGATGACGCAACACATAAATTAGTCAATCACGACATCCAAACATCATATATCAACATATGATAACAGAATACATCACAATATCTGTAAATAAATAAATACTGGAGAGGAATCCAGTTGGATCCCTCCAACCTGTTTCCCTGCATCCACAGACGTTAGCACAATACCTATTCCACTTCGAGGTGGAATATCGTGGTATATGGGATTTATAAATATATCATCCGCTTACTAACGGCGCAATAGGGTCTCATCCGCTATTCAGTGCGGGAAATCAATCAATCCAATATTTACATATGCCAATATGTATATATTGCTATATATATATAGATATATCATACTATATCTAATATCACATCCAAATAGTCAATCAATAACTGTAAAATCCACTTTTCATTTGAGTGAGAAGATCTCACCTTAGCTTTTAAATTTGCAATCCACTTCCGTTTCGATCATTTCTTCATTGTATTAACCTTGTATGACAATTATACAATTTATTAAAATTCGAATTAATCGAATAACAAATTTCCGTTTGATCAATTTAATTAACCGATGGTTTTACTTTTAACTAATTTCTTTTAAATACATTTATTTAACAAAATTTAAATTAAACAATTAAATTCCCTTTTCTTAAATATCTTTGGTAACCAGAATAACGATTACATTTAATTTATTTTTAAACTCCACATATACATATAACTTATATTCAAAAATCCACTTATACTCCCAAAATCTTATATACATATATGTGATTAATTTAATAAAAATAAACTGGATACAAAATTTATGTTTTTCAAAAACATCATTTTAAAAATTGATGTTAATTTACATTTCTGCAGATAAAAAAACACTCAGACATGATATTCTGTTAACTTCCATATTCAGAATAACGATATGCGTTTTTTTTATTTAGTCAATTCAAAATTAAATTAAAACAAATGATCCTCGAATACCTTCAGCTACGACGGCCTCCATCCGATCGAACCACCTTGAAGTTCGAGCTTCCCCAAATTCTTGAATGCCACCAGATCACGACTACACGCTGCTCGACATCGCGATTCCCATCATCTCGCAAACACCCACGCTGCCTCCCCTGACATTCCCTAATTCGCGATATCATCGAACTCGCCGCCTCCACCTGTCACGAATACCACTGCCGAGCTTCCAGATCCTCTCGACTTCGCCTGTCGTGCTCCCAGTCGAGATACATTCGCGAACCACAATTCTGAAATCGAGTAACGCGCCGCTCGAGAAAACTGGCCTCGCCTGCCTCCCCTTTGTCGTATTGACGAACCCCTAGATCTTCCTTCGCGAAAGAAGTCGCGACACCGGCTGATGAGATCGAGGCTTCGGCTCCCTTTTTTCTGAGAAGATTGATTCGAGAAGGGGCGGCTATTATCTTTGTTTGTAAATGATTTCGAATTGAAGAAAGGTAAGGAGAGTACTACGTGATTTAACAGGGAGGTATGGGTCGGCTTGCTTTCGATTTTAATTAACAGAGAGGAGGGAGGCGGCCATTGAATTTTAAATTTGAACGAGAATTAGACGAGATCTTTAACTCGAGAAATTTTGTTTTCTTATGTTCGATTTCTAATGGCTGAACAAATAAAGGTATGCGATTATTAAAACAAATGAAGGCGGCATACGAGACTTTGTAGAGAAAAATCGTGCTTGCCTTACCTCTACAGTGTTTTGATTTGAGGCCAAACGTGCTGATGTTGACCCATTATAAATTTAAATTTAAGTTGAATTCGATTAAATTTCAACGCGTTTATCTATCGTGTGCTCACATAACAACTCCAAAAAATACGAAATTTGAAATCCAGTAATAATCAAATATTACAGACCCAATGGAACTGGTTTCGTCGAATTCCGAGACTGTGCCTCGGAACGCTATTTTTAAATATCGTTTCAAACGATATTATTTCAAAACTGATCAAATCACTTTCAAATTACATTCTGAAGCTTCTATTATCTTTAGTATCATCATTACGAATTTTAAAAGCTTTTGAAATATGTTTTATCAGCTTAAAATTGAAGATTCAAATTTTTATCCAATTTTCAATAGATTGAATTTTATAATTTAATCGCCGATTCATTCTGATAATTTGAAATTCAAGTCAAACCATCATTCAAATATTTAAAATTAATTAAATATTTTCAATTTAAATTGTTCAAAATTCTGGGTCGTTACAATCTTCCACCCTTAAAAGAATTTCGTCCCGAAATTACAAGTTAGGAAAAATGGTCCTTAACTCGTCTACTCTTTTTCACAATCCAAATAGTTTTATCAACTTACTAACCTAAATCTTTTTACTAGAGATGCATTATTAATTCAACTAGCTTTCCAACTTCAATTATAAGTTTCAAACAACATTGTTTTACTTCTCAATTCAAATTCAAATTTAAACTTTCAAAATTTTCTCAAAAATTTTCTAACACTCTAAATTTTCGAAAAATTTCGCCAGCGTCTCCTTTGCGCGGCTAACACGGCACGACTACAAAACGTCTCTACGGACTCCCAGATTTCAAAAAGAAAAGAAAAAGCCAAGCGGCTAGACAAGAAAATCATCAAATCTCATATTGAAATTCAAATACATACCTTTTTCGAGCAATTCAAATTTATCTTTGAAATCAAAATTCCAATTCCTTTATACACCTGTATACCTACTAGCCATAATATTCGGTTACAATATTCAAACCATTTTGCGAATTCCATTACCAAATTTTCAATATATACTTCTTACACCATCTTTAGTTTACTATTGAAGTTATATCCATTATCATTCAATTTTACATTTCAAATTTCATTTGAATTCAATTCATAATTTCAATCTAATTTGGATTCTATTTAACTTCTGAATATTGAATTTTATCGATTATCTTTGGTTCACTTCGAACTAATCTTAAAACTTCAATTTATTTCACACAATTCAAATTTGTTTTCAATATTCAGTTTCAATTCCAGTTTTATTTTTTTGTTCATTCCCAAAATTTATTTACAATTTACTATTTTGGTTTATAACCACTCATATTTAAACTGGAGTTCCAATTCGAATTCAATTTACCTTTCATTTATAATTATTGAATTCAATTCATTGCTTACAAATTCGAAATGAATTTCAACATTTAATCTCACTTTCATTTAATTGATTCACTTGTACTTACTTTAATTTAACTTCATTCTTTAAGTTAAATTTATTCTATCAAAATTCAATTTGTATAAGTTATCAACTTAATAATATTTCATAAATATTTTTATATAGTATTCCAGAGTCCTTTCAACCTTTTCAAAGCCATTTTCTTTTGAAATCAATTCAAATTATCCTTTGAATTTCCAAAACAAAACCCAAATTTTCCAAACAACTTTCATTTAAAATAATTTGGCAGCAATTTCACTTTTGGAAACCCAAAAATGAACATCGATGATGCTGCAGTCATTACCGAAGTTATTTTCCAACGACCGAAAAGAGTTTAGAGCTTTCATCTCTCCAAAATACTTTTCAAAACCTTTGAAGTTCATTTTCAAATCAAAAAGGAATTTAATTTCTAAAATTTCCAAATTCTTTTCAAAACATTTCCAAATACTACTCTGGAATTCTGTTTCAAATTACAAATCACATTTACAATTTATATTCTCCAATTCTATTTGTATATGGATTTTATTTATAAACTTCGGAGTTACGATTTCAATTTTTTTTAATTAATTTCAATGATAATAATGATAACATTTCAATATTATCACTTTCCTAACAACCATGCAAACATATACTGTAACATTTTACAGAAAAATCATTTCTTTTATATACAAAAATAGTTTTGGTTATTTACCAAATTTTCAAACAATACTGTGTCGGTTTATCTTGTTTAAGAGTTTAGAAACTCCTATCAACACAGTTAGCTACACTGCACGGACCAGAATCTATAAACAATCAACCGATAAGTCAACACAATACAAAACCATTTCATATTCACTAACAAATAAGCACTCGTATCTATTATTACACTCAACTCATTTTAGAGTACTACTGACTCTATCTCTAATGAGTAATACCCAACAGAGCAGGGTTGTCGCTTAACCATATGCTCTGATACCAAATGTAATAATCCGCTTTTCCGTACCCCTTGAATAGACACTAATCTCCATCGATTAACTCAAGATGAACGGAAAACCGAACCATTAGGGTTTAAAAGAAGAGGTAGAAGAAAAGATATAAGAAAAAGAGAAGAAGAACAACAACACAAAACATAGAACATAAACAATATCGGAATCTCACATTCGCAGCGGAACAATATGTAATAGAAAATCACTAGTCTTTTAAAACAAAGAACTATATCAGTTTATACATACATCAATCAGAGTAAATATACAACACAATACAACAATGGACAGTTATATAAACTTGTCCTCATACAGAATACACAGCGGAATAAATAAACAAGTACGGATGATACGTTTCTCCATCCAGCTTGCTTCCAAAGCTCCAGAATATCCAGAATATCCTGACAATATAACTCTAGGCTGCCCGTGTGGAAATTGGTGGGCACCCAGAGTTTAGAAGGGAAACAATAAACTCCGAGTCAGTCATGGTGACTGGTGTGAGATCGTAAAACAGTTTATCTTTAAAACAGCAACAGGATAATTTTAAAGTCAATTCGAAATGCTCTTGGAAAATGAAACTACCATAAGACCTCCCGCCACACACACAATGCAAACGCAGAATTGGAGGAGATTTCTTCTTATGATAGTCAAAGATGCTTGATACGCAAAATCAAATCATTTTTGATATTATTATTAGTGCATAGTGTAGAAAAATCATTTCGAAAGTATAATATAAATCTTAGCCAGCATAGGCATTCTGCACTTATGCCTACTATAGCTACCATCCAAACAGTGGTGACCACCATAAGTGAATGATAGGTTCTACAACTAAAACCGTACAAGTCACATATTGTTTCTTTGGATTTCCAACAAATGGTCAGGCCAAGGAATTTCCCATTTCCACATGGAAACGCCTCTGGAAAGACGTCCCGAGAAATAACCTAACATTACGGTTAGATCTCTGCCAACACAAGGCCGGGTTACCTCTGCAAAAATAGGTAACTACTGACACGCGTATGCCATCCCCCGATCATAACAGATCTTCCCGAGGATCCTCGATTTCCAACAACCACATAATAAATTTGCAGTATCAACATAGGTTAAATATCTGGGCTCCATACCATGATACCACCTCTATCCAGAAGGAATGACATACACTAAGGGACGCTACTCCCTAGAACCTTGCTGCATCCTTCCTGCTTTGACCATTTTCGAAGTGTGAGGTCCGACGAAGTCTCGTCCACAAAGCTACGCTTTGTCACAAAGCCATGCTTCGGGTCAAACAAATGATCAAAGAAATGATCACAAAGATAAATGATCAAACAATTGATCCTATCACAAATGATCAAACAACGATCATTTCACAGCAACACTCGGCATGCCACGTTACCAAATTGGGAGTATATTGCTAATAAATTTCAACTACATAACCTCTGAGCTCGTACGTCTCAGAGAAGGGTGTTAAGATAAGAGAATAAATTCTCCGCCACCAACAGAAATGTATTTGAAAGAAATCAGCTTTATATCTCAATTTGTAACGTCGGACACACAACCATACAAGTCTGTTCCGGGATCGAATAGAACCGAAGGCACTTCTCACGAAGCCCTTGCAAATTCGGATAATTTTCTAATCACGTCCGGACTTCCCATCACTAAGGGTGATAAAACCTCTATATCGGAGATCAGCCGATGCAGAGTAACTCGACGGTAATCCTTCTGTTTTCAAAAATATCCGGTCTTCAACACCGGTCATCAAATGCAATTCATAACGACGTATCACATATTCAGAATGGGTTATGCGACCCCACGGTCCTTTCCCGGCTAACCCGAATAGTGAGCGCTTATTCAAAAATAAGTGTGTCATTCAAATTCATCCAATTCACAACAAATACCCATTCAAGGTAATTATTGATAGTCGGTTATTTAACTATCAATAAAGATGCGCAACATCATCAGATTCCAAATAATTTTCCCAAATTATTTATTTTCCAAAATATCTTTACTAGATATATAATTTCCACACTTCAAAAATAAATCGATATTTATTTTTAAAACGAATTTTCATTTCTTTTATAAATTCCATAGTGAATTTATATTTCAAATATCTACTGATATACGATTTTCAATCGATTTCAATATTCACTTTCGATTTATCTTTACAAAGATAAATTCTCAAAAACGTTTCATCTCATATTGGAAAAGCATTTCCATACTTATTTAATAATAAGTAATTCACAAATCTTATTTATTTTCAACATTTGAAAATATTCGATATACTTAAATCAAAATTAAGTATATATTTCATTCTTTAAGGAAACCATTTTCTTTCACAAATTTTATTTGAGTCAAAACGAATGTTACGTAAAACATCGTTACGAAAACTCAAAATCACTAGTATAGGGATTCGAAATTTAGATAGATACATAAATCCCAATACTATATAAAACATTTCCTTTCGGAAACCATTTACTATAACAACAGTGTTATAGTCCACCATTTCCTTATTTCTCGAAAACGTCTATTTCAACAATGAATGTTGAAATCTATGGTTTCGATACTTAACCCGTTTTTAAAACATCTTTTAATCGTTTTCATTCTATTCCAATATCACTTTCCCAAAACAGATCCATTTTACTTAATAATATATTCACTGTCCAAAATCGTGAATATACTTCACTAACCAAATTTCACTATTTTCTACACATTTTATTTAAAGGACTATCCACTGTCCAAAATCGTGGATAAAATTCCCAACCAAACTCTTATTATTACAACATTCAACTTAAAGGATAATTCGCTGTCCAAAATCACGAATATATCTCCTTTAATAACTTCTACGTTTAATTTATCAAATTCAATTGATTTCGGATTTATAAAACAACGTTTATAAATTCCATTCCTATTTATAAAAACTTCAACTTATAAATCTCCTTATTAACAAATTCCATTCATATCTCATTTAAATGCCAAAATCCGATTTATAAGATAATTACTTATAAATCTTTTGTTTTACAAAATCTATTCATTTTGTAACTTCACAATGTATAAATCTATAAATTTCGTTCACTTATGAAATCCATTTATACTTCATTTTAACACTTATAAAAACTTGTTTTATAATTCCAATATTTTAAATTTATAAATATCAATTTTGTACATCTTTAATATACATCGATTTTTAATACTTCAAAAATCCAAATTTAAACCATTTTATAAATTACTTAACTATTTATTTCAAAAATCACCTTTCGGATATATTTCACAAAAATCATAATTTTTATAACTTTAAAATTTGAATGTTTATTTATTTAAGATGAATCAATCCAAAAATTAAATAAAACGTATACTTTCAAAAATCAATTTAAAATCCTTTTAAAGTAAAAATCGTTATTTTTAAACTTCAAAATTGAATCCGATGACACAACACATAAATTAGTCAATCACGACATCCAAACATCATATATCAACATATGATAACAGAATACATCACAATATCTGTAAATAAATAAATACTGGAGAGGAATCCAGTTGGATCCCTCCAACCTGTTTCCCTGCATCCACAGACGTTAGCACAATACCTATTCCACTTCGAGGTGGAATATCGCGGTATATGGGATTTATAAATATATCATCTGCTTACTAACGGCGCAATAGGGTCTCATCCGCTATACAGTGCGGGAAATCAATCAATCCAATATATACATATGCCAATATGTATATATTGATATATATATATATATATATATCCTACTATATCTAATATCACATCCAAATAGTCAATCAATAACTGTAAAATCCACTTTTCATTTGAGTGAGAAGATCTCACCTTAGCTTTTAAATTTGCAATCCACTTCCGTTTCGATCATTTCTTCATTGTATTAACCTTGTATGACAATTATACAATTTATTAAAATTCGAATTAATCGAATAACAAATTTCCGTTTGATCAATTTAATTAACCGATGGTTTTACTTTTAACTAATTTCTTTTAAATACATTTATTTAACAAATTTTAAATTAAACAATTAAATTCCCTTTTCTTAAATATCTTTGGTAACCAGAATAACTGATTACATTTAATTTATTTTTAAACTCCACATATACATATAACTTATATTCAAAAATCCACTTATACTCCCAAGATCTTATATACATATATGTGATTAATTTAATAAAAATAAACTGGATACAAAATTTATGTTTTTCAAAAACATCATTTTAAAAATTGATGTTAATTTACATTTCTGCAGATAAATATTTGCTGATAAAAAAAACACTCAGACACGATATTCAGTTAACTTCCATATTCAGAATAACAATATGCATTTTTTTATTTAGACAATTCAAAATTAAATTAAAACAGATGATCATCGATTACCTTTAGCTACGACGGCCTCCATCCGATCGAACCACCTTGAAGTTCGAGCTTCCCCAAATTCTCGAATGCCACCAGATCGCGACTACACGCTGCTCGACATCGCGATTCCCATCATCTCTCAAACACCCACACTGCCTCCCCTGACATTCCCTAATTCGCGATATCGTCGAACTCGCTGCCTCCACCTGCCGCGAATCCCACCGCCGAGCTTCCAGATCCTCTCGACTTCGCCTGTCGTGTCCCAGTCGAGATACATTCGTGAACCACAATTCTGAAATCGAGTAACGCGTCGCTCGAGAAAACTGGCCTCGCCTGCCTCCCCCTTGCCGTATTGACGAACCCCTAGATCTTCCTTCGTGAAAGAAGTCGCGACACCGGTTGATGAGATCGAGGCTTCGACTCCCTTTTTTTCTGAGAAGATTGATTCGAGAAGGGGCGGCTATTATCTTTGTTTGTAAATGATTTCGAATTAAAGAAAGGTAAGGAGAGTACTACGTGATTTAACAAGGAGGTATGGGTCGGCTTGCTTTCGATTTTAATTAACAGAGAGGAGGGAGGCGGCCGTTGAATTTTAAATTTGAACGATAATTAGACGAGATCTTTAACTCGAGAAATTTTGTTTTCTTATGTTCGATTTCTAATGGCTGAACAAATAAAGGTACGCGGTTATTAAAACAAATGAAGGCGGCATACGAGACTTTGCAGAGAAAAATCGTGCTTGCCTTACCTCTACAGTGTTTTGATTTGAGGCCAAACGTGCTGATGTTGACCCATTGTAAATTTAAATTTAAGTTGAATTCGATTAAATTTCAACGCGTTTATCTATCGTTTGCTCACATAACAATTCCGAAAAATACGAAATTTGAAATCCAGTAATAATCAAATATTACAGACCCAATGGAACTGGTTTCGTCGAATTCCGAGACTGTGCCTCGGAATGCTAATTTTAAATATCGTTTCAAACGATATGATTTCAAAACTGATCAAATCACTTTCAAATTACATTCTGAAGCTTCTATTTTCTTCAGTATCATCATTACGAATTTTAAAAGCTTTTGAAATATTTTTAATCAGCTTAAAATTGAAGTTTCAAATTTTTATCCAGTTTTCAATAGATTGAATTTTATAATTTAATCGCCAATTCATTCTGATAATTTGAAATTCAAGTCAAACCATCATTCAAATATTTAAAATTAATTAAATATTTTCAATTTAAATTGTTCAAAATTCTGGGTCGTTACAATCTTCCCCCCTTAAAAGAATTTCGTCCCGAAATTACAAGTTAGGAAAAATGGTCCTTAACTCGTCTACTCTTTTTCACAATCCAAATAGTTTTATCAACTTACTAACCTAAATCTTTTTACTAGAGATACATTATTAATTCAACTAGCTTTCCAACTTCAATTATAAGTTTCAAACAACATTGTTTTACTTCTCAATTCAAATTCAAATTTAAATTCAAATTTAAACTTTCAAAATTTTCTCAAAAATTTTCTAACACTCTAAATTTTCGAAAAATTTCGCCAGCGTCTCCTTTGCGCGGCTAACACGGCACGACTACAAAACGTCTCTACGGACTCCCAGATTTCAAAAAGAAAAGAAAATGCCAAGCGGCTAGACAAGAAAATCATCAAATCTCATATTGAAATTCAAATACATACCTTTTTCGAGCAATTCAAATTTATCTTTGAAATCAAAATTCCAATTCCTTTATACACCTGTATACCTACTAGCCATAATATTCGGTTACAATATTCAAACCATTTTGCGAATTCCATTACAAAATTTTCAATATATACTTCTTACACCATCTTTAGTTTACTATTGAAGTTATATCCATTATCATTCAATTTTACATTTCAAATTTCATTTGAATTCAATTCATAATTTCAATCTAATTTGGATTCTATTTAACTTCTGAATATTGAATTTTATCGATTATCTTTAGTTCACTTCGAACTAATCTTAAAACTTCAATTTATTTCACACAATTCAAATTTATTTTCAATATTCAGTTTTAATTCCAGTTTTATTCTTTTGTTCATTCCCAAAATTTATTTACAATTTACTATTTTGGTTTATAACCACTCATATTTAAACTGGAGTTCCAATTCGAATTCAATTTAACTTTCATTTATAATTATTGAATTCAATTCATTGCTTACAAATTCGAAATGAATTTCAACATTTAATCTCACTTTCATTTAATTGATTCACTTGTACTTACTTTAATTTAACTCCATTCTTTAAGTTAAATTTATTCTATCAAAATTCAATTTGTATAAGTTATCAACTTAATAATATTTCATAAATATTTTTATATAGTATTCCAGAGTCCTTTCAACCTTTTCAAAGCCATTTTCTTTTGAAATCAATTCAAATTATCCTTTGAATTTCCAAAACAAAACCCAAATTTTCCAAACAACTTTCATTTAAAATAATTTGGCAGCAATTTCACTTTTGGAAACCCAAAAATGAACATCGATGATGCTGCAGTCATTACCGAAGTTATTTTCCAGCGACCGAAAAGAGTTTAGAGCTTTCATCTCTCCAAAATACTTTTCAAAACCTTTGAAGTTCATTTTCAAATCAAAAAGGAATTTAATTTCTAAAATTTCCAAATTCTTTTCAAAACATTTCCAAATACTTCTTTGGAATTCTGTTTCAAATTACAAATCACATTTACAATTTATATTCTCCAATTCTATTTGTATATGGATTTTATTTCTAAACTTTGGAGTTACGATTTCAATTTTTTTTTTATTAATTTCAATGATAATAATGATAACATTTCAATATTATCACTTTCCTAACAACCATGCAAACATATACTGTAACAATTTACAGAAAAATCATTTCTTTTATATACAAAAATAGTTTTGGTTATTTACTAAATTTTCAAACAATACTGTATTGGTTTATCTTGTTTAAGAGTTTAGAAACTCCTATCAACACAGTTAGCTACACTGCACGGACCAGAATCTATAAACAATCAACCGATAAGTCAACACAATACAAAACCATTTCATATTCACTAACAAATAAGCACTCGTATCTATTATTACACTCAACTCATTTTAGAGTACTACTGACTCTATCTCTAATGAGTAATACCCAACAGAGCAGGGTTGTCGCTTAACCATATGCTCTGATACCAAATGTAATAATCCGCTTTTCCGTACCCCTTGAATAGACACTAATCTCCATCGATTAACTCAAGATGAACAGAAAACCGAACCATTAGGGTTTAAAAGAAGAGGTAGAAGAAAAGGTAGAAGAAAAAGAGAAGAAGAACAACAACACAAAACACAGAACATAAACAATATCAGAATCTCACATTCGCAGCGGAACAATATGTAATAGAAAATCACTAGTCTTTTAAAACAAAGAACTATATCAGTTTATACATACATCAATCAGAGTAAATATACAACACAATACAACAATGGACAGTTATATAAACTTGTCCTCATACAGAATACACAGCGGAATAAATAAACAAGTACGGATGATACGTTTCGCCATCCAGCTTGCTTCCAAAGCTCCAGAATATCCAGAATATCCTGACAATATAACTCTAGGCTGCCCGTGTGGAAATTGGTGGGCACCTAGAGTTTAGAAGGGAAACAATAAACTCCGAGTCAGTCATGGTGACTGGTGTGAGATCGTAAAACAGTTTATCTTTAAAACAACAACAGGATAATTTTAAAGTCAATTCGAAATGCTCTTGGAAAATGAAACTACCATAAAACCTCCCGCCACACACACAATGCAAACGCAGAATTGGGGGAGATTTCTTCTTATGATAGTCAAAGATGCTTGATACGCAAAATCAAATCATTTTTGATATTATTATTAGTGCATAGTGTAGAAAAATCATTTCGAAAGTATAATATAAATCTTAGCCAGCATAGGCATTCCACACTTATGCCTACTATAGCTACCATCCAAATAGTGGTGACCACCATAAGTGAATGATAGGTTCTACAACTAAAACCGTACAAGTCACGTATTGTTTCTTTGGATTTCCAACAAATGGTCAGGCCAAGGAACTTCCCATTGCCACATGGAAACGCCTATGGAAAGACGTCCCGAGAAATAACCTAACATTACGGTTAGATCTCTGCCAACACAAGGCCGGGTTACCTCTACAAAAATAGGTAACTACTGACACGCGTATGCCATCCCCCGATCGTAACCGATCTTCCCGAGGATCCTCGATTTCCAATAACCACATATTAAATTTGCAGTATCAACATAGGTTAAATATCTGGGCTCCATACCATGATACCACCTCTATCCAGAAGGAATGACATACACTATGGGGCGCTACTCCATAGAACCTTGCTGCATCCTTCATGTTTTGACCATTTCCGGGGTGTGAGGTCCGACGAAGTCTCATCCACAAAGCTATGCTTTGTCACAAAGCCATGCTTCGGGTCAAACAAATGATCAAAGAAATGATCACAAAGATAAATGATCAAACAATTGATCCTATCACAAATGATCAAACAACGATCATTTCACAGCAACACTCAGCATGCAACGTTACCAAATTGGGAGTATATTGCTGATAAATTTCAACTACATAACCTCTGAGCTCGTACGTCTCAAAGAAGGGTGTTAAGATAAGAGAATAAATTCTCCGCCACCAACAGAAATGTATTTGAAAGAAATCAGCTTTATATCTCAATTTGTAACGTCAGACACATAACCATACAAGTCTGTTACGGGATCGAACAGAACCGAAGGCACTTCTCACGAAGCCCTTGCAAATCCGGATAATTTTCTAATCACGTCCGGACTTCCCGTCACTAAGGGTGATAAAACCTCTATATCGGAGATCAGCCGATGCAGATTAACTCGACGGTAATCCTTCCGTTTTCAAAAATAACCGGTCTTCAACACCGATCATCAAATGCAATTCCTAACGACGTATCACATATTTGGAATGGGTTATACGACCCCACGGTCCTTTCCCGTCTAACCCGAATAGTGAGCGCTTATTCAAAAATAAGTGTGGCATTCAAATTCATCCAATTCACAACAAATACCCATTCAAGGTAATTATTGATAGTCGGTTATTTAACTATCAATAAAGATGCGCAACATCATCAAATTCCAAATAATTTTCCCAAATTATTTATTTTCCAAAATATCTTTACTAGATATATAATTTCCACACTTCAAAAATAAATCAATATTTATTTTTAAAATGAATTTCCATTTCTTTTATAAATTCCATAGTGAATTTATATTTCAAATATCTACTGATATACGATTTTCAATCGATTTCAATATTCACTTTCGATTTATCTTTACAAAGATAAATTCTCAAAAACGTTTCATCTCATATTGGAAAAGCATTTCCATACTTATTTAATAATAAGTAATTCACAAATCTTATTTATTTTCAACATTTGAAAATATTCGATATACTTAAATCAAAATTAAGTATATATTTCATTCTTTAAGGAAATCATTCTCTTTCACAAATTTTATTTGAGTCAAAACGAATGTTACGTAAAACATCGTTACGACAACTCAAAATCACTAGTATAGGGATTCGAAATTTAGATAGATATATAAATCCCAATACTATATAAAACATTTCCTTTCGGAAACCATTTACTATAACAACAGTGTTATAGTCCACCATTTCCTTATTTCTTGAAAACGTCTATTTCAACAATGAATGTTGAAATCTATGGTTTCGATACTTAACCCGTTTTTAAAACATCTTTAAATCGTTTTCATTCTATTCCAATATCACTTTCCCAAAATAGATCCGTTTTACTTAATAATATATTCACTGTCCAAAATCGTGAATATACTTCACTAACCAAATTTCACTATTTTCTACACATTTTATTTAAAGGACTATCCACTGTCCAAAATCGTGGATAAAATTCCCAACCAAACTCTTATTATTACAACATTCAACTTAAAGGATAATTCGCTGTCCAAAATCACGAATATATCTTCTTTAATAACTTCTACGTTTAATTTATCAAATTCAATTGATTTCGGATTTATAAAACAACGTTTATAAATTCCATTCCTATTTATAAAAACTTCAACTTATAAATCTCCTTATTAACAAATTCCTTTCATATCTCATTTAAATGCCAAAATCCGATTTATAAGATAATTACTTATAAATCTTTTGTTTTACAAAATCTATTCATTTTGTAACTTCACAATTTATAAATCTATAAATTTCGTTCACTTATGAAATCCATTTATACTTCATTTTAACACTTATAAAAACTTGTTTTATAATTCCAATATTTTAAATTTATAAATATCAATTTTGTACATCTTTCATATACATCGATTTTTAATACTTCAAAAATCCAAATTTAAACCATTTTATAAATTACTTAACTATTTATTTCAAAAATCACCTTTCGGTTATATTTCACAAAAATCATAATTTTTATAACTTTAAAATTTGAATGTTTATTTATTTAAGATGAATCAATCCAAAAATTAAATAAAACGTATACTTTCAAAAATCACTTTAAAATCCTTTTAAAGTAAAAATCGTTATTTTTAAACTTCAAAATTGAATCCGATGATGCAACACACAAATTAGTCAATCACGACATCCAAACATCATATATCAACATATGATAACAGAATACATCACAATATCTGTAAATAAATAAATACTGGTGAGGAATCCAATTGGATCCCTCCAACCTGTTTCCCTGCGTCCACAGACGTTAGCACAATACCCATTCCACTTCGAGGTGGAATATCGCGGTATATGGGATTTATAAATATATCATCTGCTTACTAACGGCGCAATAGGGTCTCATCCGCTATACAGTGCGGGAAATCAATCAATCCAATATATATATATGCCAATATGTATATATTGCTATATATATATATATAGATATATCCTACTATATCTAATATCACATCCAAATAGTCAATCAATCAATCAATAATTGTAAAATCCACTTTTCATTTGAGTGAGAAGATCTCACCTTAGCTTTTAAATTTGCAATCCACTTCCGTTTCGATCATTTCTTCATTGTATTAACCTTGTATGACAATTATACAATTTATTAAATTCGAATTAATCGAATAACAAATTTCCGTTTGTACAATTTAATTAACCGATGGTTTTACTTTTAACTAATTTCTTTTAAATAAATTTATTTAACAAAATTTAAATTAAACAATTAAATTCCCTTTTCTTAAATATCTTTGGTAACCAGAATAACTGATTACATTTAATTTATTTTTAAACTCCACATATACATATAACTTATATTCAAAAATCCACTTATACTCCCAAAATCTTATATACATATATGTGATTAATTTAATAAAAATAAACTGGATACAAAATTTATGTTTTTCAAAAACATCATTTTAAAAATTGATGTTAATTTACATTTCTGCAGATAAATATTTGCAGATAAAAAAAAACACTCAGACACGATATTCAGTTAACTTCCATATTCAGAATAACGATATGCGTTTTTTTAATTTAGTCAATTCAAAATTAAATTAAAACAGATGATCCTCGAATACCTTCAGCTACGACGGCCTCCATCCGATCGAACCACCTTGAAGTTCGAGCTTCCCCAAATTCTCGAATGCCACCAGATCGCGACTACACGCTGTTCGACATCGCGATTCCCATCATCTCGCAAACACCAACGCTGCCTCCCCTGACATTCCCTAATTCGCGATATCGTCGAACTCGCCGCCTCCACCTGCCGCGAAACCCACCGCCGAGCTTCCAGATCCTCTCGACTTCGCATGCCGTGCTCCCAGTCGAGATACATTCGCGAACCACAATTCTGAAATCGAGTAACGCGCCGCTCGAGAAAACTGGCCTCGCCTGCCTCCCCCTTGCCGTATTGATGAACCCCTAGATCTTCCTTCGCGAAAGAAGTCGCGACACCGGCTGATGAGATCGAGGCTTCAGCCCCTTTTTTCTGAGAAGATTGATTCGAGAAGGGGCGGCTATTATCTTTGTTTGTTAATGATTTCGAATTGAAGAAAGGTAAGGAGAGTACTACGTGATTTAACAAGGAGGTATGGGTCGGCTTGCTTTCGATTTTAATTAACAGAGAGGAGGGAGGCAGCCATTGAATTTTAAATTTGAACGAGAATTAGACCAGATCTTTAACTCAAGAAATTTTGTTTTCTTATGTTCGATTTCTAATGGCTGAACAAATAAAGGTACGCGATTATTAAAACAAATGAAGGCGGCATACAAGACTTTGCAGAGAAAAATCGTGCTTGCCTTACCTCTACAGTGTTTTGATTTGAGGCCAAACGTGCTGATGTTGACCCATTATAAATTTAAATTTAAGTTGAATTCGATTAAATTTCAACGCGTTTATCTATCGTGTGCTCACATAACAACTCCGAAAAATACGAAATTTGAAATCCGGTAATAATCAAATATTACGGACCCAATGGAACTGGTTTCGTTGAATTCTGAGACTGTGCTTCGGAACTCTATTTTTAAATATCGTTTCAAACGATATGATTTCAAAACTGATCAAATCACTTTCAAATTACATTCTGAAGCTTCTATTATCTTCAGTATTATCATTACGAATTTTAAAAGCTTTTGAAATATTTTTAATCAGCTTAAAATTGAAGATTCAAATTTTTATCCAGTTTTCAATAGATTGAATTTTATAATTTAATCGCCAATTCATTCTGATAATTTGAAATTCAAGTCAAACCATCATTCAAATATTTAAAATTAATTAAATATTTTCAATTTAAATTGTTCAAAATTCTGGGTCGTTACATCTATTTCTATTGTGATCAATCTATATCTATTTTCTTCATGAACACACATTATACCATCAAGAAGAGGATTATAAGAAGGTTGTACGTATTGGCTATTCGTGTTACTCAAAGAGCATACAAAGTCACAAACTCGACTATTTATAGTAATCGAAGTTTCATTGGAGATCTTCAAGCACGAAGTCCTGTTTGGCAGCTTAGGCGGTATGTAATACCTATTCCTCCGGTTTAAGTGAGGACGTTTGTTGGTTAAATCCAGAAGGAGTATGGGACTGCACATAGTAGGTGAGTTCGAACCAGTATAAAAATCTCTGGTGCACTTTACTTATTGCAATTTTATACTACCAGTTTAATAGATGTTTTATTTAGTAGGTATAATTATATTACTCAATATAATCGTATTACTTGATCCGCATAGACTTTCACCTAGCACCTTGCTTTTATTTACACAATATTTTGGGAACATTAGCGAAGCTCTATTAATTCGATTCTTCATAGATTCAAGAAACTCCATTAGGGTTTCAAGTAAGAAATCATATATATATATATATATATATATATATATCTTTATTTATTGTATATTTTCTCGCTCACTTCTCCTCCAAACTTCTAATTTTCTAAATCTAACGTGTATACAAATCCCTTACTGTACATATCAAAAAGAAGAGATCTGAACAGGTTCATTGAAGACGTGTCAAATCTAAGAGAAGGCAAAAATAAGGACCTATGTGAGTGGAAATATTAGTTTTTCTCGTTTAGTAACTGAATATTGTAATTTGGATTTGATATATGCCTTGGGGATTTTTGGATTACAACAACATTACAATAAAGATCACCAAATTTCCCCTAAAGCGAAATGTCAATTCTTAGGTTGGAATCTTAATTATTTTGTATTAAAATATTAAAGTTTTTGTGGATTTTACAATATATGTATTTTGCCTTCTATTCCACTTCTTATTCTTTTTTCTTTGGATTTGATTAAGGGGTTTGATTAAAAAATGGTGTGTAACGTACGAATTCTTATTCGTAGTTTGCACTGTCTATTTCTACAAATTAAATACAAATTCCCTTGTTTAATTTTATGCAAAATGGAGTTAAACAGAGCGTTAAATTTATTAAATTATAAGTTCCCATTATTATTGTTTTATTCCATTATTTTAATATGAATAAGTTGAAATTGGATTCTAAGTATAAGTCTATTGATTTGATTTTGGAATATTGGATTTATGGTAAAAATGCTATTGTGGATATGGGACTTATATAACATTGGAAGATTTGACATTTGAATGTTAGTCTAGGACGTAATCTCCATACCCTAGAAATTAATAAACGTGTACTTATATATTTGTGTGTGTATATGTGTGTGTATAAGTATATGCATCCTAGCATAAATAACGTACAATCGTAACATATTAATTACATAGTTAATTAAGTTAATAGTTGTCATTTAAATCCCCATTAGGAAAGCAATTAATTAGGTGAAATAAGAAGGATTTCTCATAAAGCCTAAATAATGAATACGGTGAGATGTATGATAATACACTTAGAGAGTGTTATGAAATATGACAAAGTTATAGGGATGGGAGGTCAGTCAAAAGCACGCAGAAGTCTGTCCAGCTAGTCTAGCTACAAACGGGGTGACTTTGGGGGCTGATGTGAGACATGCTTATAAAAAGTAACTACGGATGATGCGAGGTTAGTCCCAATTCTGTAGGGTACATCAACCAAGCTAATTTGGCTATACGTTCCTACGAATAGATAGATTAATATGAGACGTCTCTATAGGCTATGGGTCATAATACGAAGAACATGCTTCAGGGAATTGATGGTATTAAGCAGTTGTTTAAAGGCCCACCTCTGTCCTTTATATGAAGTATAAATGGTCGAGATTGGTTTTAGGCACGGTTGAGGATCTCTCGAAAAGGTCCACTTTAATTGAAGTATTAAGTGTCCGAAGAGATTTCCATGCAATGTCGGCTCGATAGAGACCTATGTGGAGTCTGTCTTGGGAATTGGTATTAAATGATGGGGGCCTACCTCAATTAAGGTTTTAAATGGTCAGAGTTTGCCTATTTTCCATTAAAAGGTATTAAGTGGCTTGGGTTCTATCTCTTGCATTGGTAGACATTAATACCGATGGTTATGGTTTTTGATTACAGGAAAACCTGCTTCGGTGATTGAAGGCATTAAGTGGTCGTTTGAGGGCTCGCCTCTTTCCCTTATGTGGAGTAATAAATGGTTTTGAATATAGTTTAAAATGCGAAAGGCATATCCTTATTTAAATTATATTGCCCAAGTACTGATTTAGAAAGGATCGAGGTTTTCTATTCACCAAACATTATTGTTCTGACTCCCTCCTCATTACAACATAGGTTAGGGAAGGAGAAAATTATCAAGATGGAGATGACAATGAGAGGAGATTGTGGCAATAGTCTATTTATCTATTTATGCTATGTACCCATTTGAAGTTAAAAGTGTATTTTTGAACAAGACGATGTAACGGTTATTGTTGGCATTATGTTATGGTTTTGTTTTGTGATATTCGGAATTTGAAATAAAATGGGTACTGTTTTTATGCTATTATAATTTATCCTTCTACTGCGAATTCTGAATGTGTAAGTCCCGGATTTTTAGTCATCGGATATTGGGCAATTAACTGATTTTAATTATTGGAATATTAACTTTTATTAGTCGAATAGATAAATCTTCTAATAATGAAAATATTTGAATCTATATACTGGTTAAAAACTATATTCAAATTTAAAATAATTTTTTTGGATATGATAAATATTATAGAAATGTGTATATAACTCCACCATTTAAATTTAAGATAAAATATCCATAAATGTATATATATATAAATATATACAAACTTTATGATGTTAAATATATATATGTATATAAGTGTGTGTATATCTGTATATGTATATATATATATATGTATATAAGTGTATATATATGTATATGTACCCATATGAAGTAATGTATATGAAAATATGTATAAATGTAAATATATACATATATGGTGACAAATACATGCAAGTAAATGTATACGTGTATATGTTATATAAAATAGTGTATAGGTATATGTAGATACGACAGAAAAATACAAAAGTACACACATATATATATGTGTGAAATAGTGGATATGTAAATATATATGTGTATATATATATATACAGATAAAAATAGTGTAAGTGTAAATATATACACATAAGTGTAGACCTTTTTATGATGAAATAGGTGTGTAAGTAAATATGAAAACAATTGAATATGTTATTATGCAACATGTAAACATATACATGTTAAAAAGTAGGCACGTAAGAATGTGTGTGTATATATATCAATACATATAAATGTATATATAAACATAGGGGAACATCATCATGGCAAAACTTCATCTTAAGCACAAAATAAATCAAATCACTCAATATTCAAATCAACATACAATGAAATCAAATCACTCAAAATAAATCAAGTCTAGCTCATGAAATCAAATCAGCCACCAAAAGCAAAAGAAAGGATAAAAATAATAATAATAAAAATCTTGAAAAAAATTGTAAAGCCTGTACAAGAAGCCTCAGCCACCCTATAGTATGTACCTCCGGCCCACCCTATCATTTGCACTGTACACCTTTCATTCTTATATACATACATATATATATATATATATATATATATATATATTTGTGTGGCCGGGTTATTCTTGTTCATTGTAAAAAAAGTGGACCTGTCAATTTAATTAAAGGAAGAAGAAAAAGCCTGAAGAAAAGGTAAACAACAGTTGTTCCCCTCTATTTAAAAACTGTGAGTAAAACCTTTGCCATTGGTTAACTTTTTATGCATATATATAACTATGATTTTGTTGAAAACTTGTTTTTGCTAAGTATACATAGGTGTATTGTGAATATATGTAGATACATACATACATACATATATATATATATGATAAGGTTAGTTAAGCTTAAATAAAACGTTGTACCCCTCTTCTATGTCCATGATTTGGTTAGAAACAACTATGCCTTCACTTCGAAATTCAATATCTCAATAGCCGTTCAGTTTTGAAACTTGATTTCAAAACGAATGTTGTTTGTTTTAGAGTGTAGATTATTTTAAAAATGCTTTCATTAAATTTCATCACGTATAGGAGAAGAAAGAAGATGTTACAATTAAGTGTCTAAACTTTGGGTCAAATTCGAATATCAAATTTCAACGAATGGATTATATGTTTGGAATCGTTAATGAAAATTATGATTTTTAAGATAAGTTTGGTGATTTTTAGTTGTGTGTGGTAGGAGAGATTTTGAGTTGACCAGTTTTGGGTTCTTGGCCAAATTCCGGTGACACGGTCGATTTGGTGACTCTTCGTTTGGCGTCGAGGTGACTCAGGGAATGGCGCATCAGAGAAAAATGGTAGGGCAATTTTTAAGGGCTTGTGGTGGTTCGACAAGGTGGAACTAGGGTTTACGGTGGTTTTGTTTACACCTCGGTTTTTGGGGCAATGGCGTGGAATGGAGGAAGGTGGTGGCATGCACCTCAGGGGGAAAGGATGGAGGAGACTGTGGCGTAGGCATGGACGAAGTCTGGTGATGGATGGTGGGTCATGCTGGAGTGGTGAGGTGATTCTGTGGTTGTAGTTTTTTCAATCAAGGTGTGGTGAGTGGCTCGATTTCGAACCTAAGGTTCGAGCGTGACTCCAGGTAGATGAATGAAGGGGTGTGGTCGTGGGCGATCGACTGGGTGATCGGCGACGAGCGATCATGGCCGCTGCTCATGTGTACGTGCATAAGTGCGCGCACGTTTGGGTTCTCGAGTGAATGAGAGGGGAGTAGCAGGAAAATTGGAAGAGGGAAGGAAGAAGTAATGTGTTTGGGCCGGGTAGGCATGGGCCAAAAAAAAAGGGAAAGGAAAAAGGAAGAAAAGGAAAAGGGAAAAAAGGGAAAGAAAATGGAACTTATATATTTTTATATGATAACTTGAATTATTAAAACCCTACGATTAGCATTATAAATCCAATCAACATGAAATCCTTGGCATTGTAATTCTACCTCCTAATATTTTATGCTTAATTTATTTTGTGGAAAGTAAAATTTAATTATTTCATAATAATTAAAGTAAGTAATTAATTAAATTATTAATTAATTAAATCTTAGGTTAATAAAATAAGATTAGCTATTAATTGAATTGCTTAATTTTAGTTAACTAGAAATATTTTTTTTTACAATTTCTTTAATTATAATTATTTTGGGTTAATAATATAAATGGTTTCGGTAATTAAAGTTAATATAAATCCTGATTTGCAATTGTTAATATTAAATATTAATCGTTAAATTAGTAACGACCTATGCTTTGGCTTAATTCTATTGGATATTTATTCAAATTATTCTTGTCTGTGCCAATAAGTGGCCAAACGAATTTAAATATTTGGAATAAAACGATTACACGTTTTATTGAAAATAAACGTATGTAATAAATTCCCACGTGTGAATGTTGTCGCCCTGAATATAAATTGTTTTTTAAAAATGACTTGGACATTTAAAGCTTATCATTTTAAGTCCGAAGAGATAGGAATCGGATAGCTGCATTATCCGGGGCCACTGCGATCCAATAACCACCACGAACCCTTACGGTTTTGATTATAGAGTCTAATATGCTGGAATTTAATTAATTTAACAAATTTGGTTAGTTAAATAATTTTTCGTATTTGGACACTAATATAATATCGATGGATTTCTGTAAAAGTGTTTTGGTTATAATCAGAGGAAAACTCATCGCGTTTGTACGAGTTACCTTGGTTTATTTAAAAGATTTTTATAACTTAAGTATTTCAAATTAAGTGGGTTTTACTCACGCTGGTTTCCAGCCTGACTCGGGTGTTACTTTATTGTAATGCTCGGGTCAGATCGAGTATTACAGAATTCCAGGTTTGGATGCTTTTGGAACTCAACAGACGAGCTGGATGGCAGAGACGTATTGCACGTATTTGACTATAATCCACTGTGTATTGTAGGCTTTATATTCAACATTTAGGGACAAGTTATTATAACTGTCCAGATTTATATGTTGATGATTGTACTCTGATAACCTGTATGTATATTAACTGATACAGATTCTTTTGTATAAAATGCTGTTATTGTATATTATATTTCGTTCCACTGCGATTGTGAGATTCTATGTTGTTGTTATTTTTGTTTCTTCTTCTATCTCTTTTCTTCTTTTACCCTAACAGCCTGGTATTTCCGACACTCGATTGCTTGGTACTCTATACAGTGAACGTATTAGTGTCGATTTTCGGGGGTCGAAAACGCTAGGTCGTTACACGTGGTATCAGAGCTGAAGGTTAAGCGAGAACCTTGTCTCTGGTGGGGATTACTTATTAAAGATAGGGTCAGTACTACCCTAGAATGAGTTGAGTGTATTATATAAGAGGACGTACTTGTTATTTTCTTATAGAATGATTTTAAAAACGATTTTAAAATAATTTTTGTATAAGATTATATTTTGATATAAAAGGAAAATAATTTTCTAAATTATTATAATATATTAAGGTAATTGGATGTTGTTATTATTGTAATAAAAATAAGATTATTAAATTTAAGTGGTTATATATATAAAACCAAATAGAAATTTGGGTAAGAGTAAATTATGCAAATAAGTTAAGTTAAAAGTAGACTCCAAACCAGAATTTAAAATTCCGGGAATTTCGGAAGTGTTTTTCAAAAGTGTTTGAAATGAAATAAGTTTACCCTGATTATACTTTATATACAGAAATAATTTTTCAAGAAATTATTATGGAATATATGGTGTGTTTGGTTTCTAGATATGATAATATTGCTTATTATCATAAAATGGTTGTTGTGTCTTAATAAAGGATGTTTATTACAGAATAAACAATGATAAAAAATTATGAAATGTTTTAAGGAAGTGAAATTATATTAGCATAACTTATAAATATGAGTTATAAATTAAAATGGATCCAAATTGAGAAGTTTTGAATCTAAGTCCCAAAAAAAAATTTGAAATGTGTTCCAAAGTGGTTAAGGAAATAATAGGTAATACTATTAGAATATTTTTGATATGAAATTTTTGTTTTAAACAAGAATTGTTTTGAAAATTCCAAAGGAATTTGTTTTGGATAGAAACCAAGGTTGGTTTAAAAATTTAAAAGGGTGATTTGGTATGTAAATGGGATATATATGCATATGTATGGTTTCAAAGTTGATTTGAAATAAATACTGATGTTTGAACTCTGGAATCCCCCTTGAAATGAGAAATATAACCCAAAAGAAAAGTAAGTTTTTGAACTTTTAAGTTGGAAGTGACATTAATAAGAAATTTAAATTTGGGAGGTAAACATTTAAATTGAGAAGGTGAAATGGATTGAACAAATTGGAAATTTAACTTAGGCCAAGTTAAATAAGTTTTGAACTTATAACCTGAAATTGGAAATTTCAAGGTGAAATTAAAATTTAACTTATGGAAGTTAAATAGGATAAGTTGTAAAAGAAAAGTTATAAAATTGATAAGGGGTGCAAAAGAAGTTATGTAAGAATGGTTTCAAAACGATTTTTGAAATAAAATGAGTTTTAAATTCTGAAAATTTATGGTGGAAGCTATTGATTGATGTTTTAGATGATTTGGATGTTTATTTACCTTGATATATCCTACTATCATTATATATATTATTTGCAGTATATAGAACTGTAAATCGAATTATTTCGAATAAATTAAAAAATGGGTTGAAATGATATATATTCATCCCTGAAATTAAATAGAGATAAGACTTTGATTTGAAACTATTTAAATGATTTTTATTTTAAGGAATAAAATTGAATTTATGGAAATGGAATCATTTTGAACTTAAAATTTGAAATGTTAAAATGAACTTGTCAACCAGAATTGTTTAAAGAATCGGGTTGAAATTTTGAAGTTATAATTGGGAAATCAATTGAATTCCGAAAATTGATTTTTTAAAAAAGATTTGAACTCTCACCCGAACCTTGAAAAAAAATCCAAGTAAAAGTAATTTAAACGGATATTTCGACATTTGGGCTCGAAATTGAATTATTTTTAAAGATTTGGGTTTTTAAATTGAATATTGAAGGTTAATTTGATTTAAGTGATTGAGTCGATATTTTGAAAATCGAACTCGAATTTATATAAATCGAGATGGGTTAAAATTGAGAATTGAATTGAAATTAATTCAAATTGGAATTGGATTGAATTAATTGGAATTGTAATCAAAATTGAATTAATTTAAAATCAAAATGGGGATTCATTTAAATTAGAATGGGAATCGAAGTTAATTCGAATTGAAATCGAGATTGAATCAATTTAAATGGAAATGGAAATTGAGATTGATTTGAATTGGAAGATTGGGAATTGAATTAGTTTGACTTTGGAATTATTTTCAAATAAATTATTTTAATATAAATTGTTTAAAATCTATCTTCTTAAATATTCAAATTATTTGATTTTCCAAGCTATTTTACTATATAAACCATTCTTTTTAAAACTCAAACTATCTTATATTAACTATTTAACTATTTAACTATTTAAAAACTATTCAAGCTATTTTCTAAATTCAAACTGGTCAGGGTGGGAATTTTTGGATTTAAATACGAATTGGGATAAATTGAGGTTATAACCCAAATTGAAATTCGAAGCAATTTTGAATTTAAACTGAAATCGAGATAGTAAGGCAAAAATGATTTTGAAGTGAAATAGTATATTTAAAGTAAATATGATGACTTAAAGGTGAAGACATAGTAGTTGCTATAACTGAAAATTTACCTTATAAGCAGTAAGAAAAGTGACAAATAACTTTGTAAAGAAATCGAACTTGGAAATTTGATTGGGCATAAGTAAGGTTATATATTAGTTATATATTAGTTATATATTCAAACTCCCCTTATTGAATTTATAACCAGGAAGAAATGATCTTTGAAAGATATTTGAAATACTAAATAGAGTTTATATAAGTATGAGGTGGACTCAGAAATTATTGGTCCGAAAATTGTTCGAGTTGAAAAGAATGATCTTATATGTACATGAGAATGAAACTGAAATAGTCAGTTTTGGAAATTGGGTAAACCAAATTTGAAAACTATCGATTTTGAAGATATCGATTTTATATAGATAAAGTTTATATGTGATACATATAAAGAGTATGATTTGAAAGGTACTGTATATATAGTATGATACGTTTCGAGACTAAAGGTATGGAAAGGCACTCCCACGGAAGTCGAAACTTAGAGAAGGAGATCCACTGGGTGGTTCTGCCTAGGAATCCACAGGGTGGGTTCACTGAGAATTGGGATCCTAGAGGACGTCTGGACAAAACTCATGAGTTCCTGATGACCATTTGTTGGGTAGCGTAAGTCGAGTGGTGCTGATGCCTACAGTTACATTGGATTTTGCTATGATGGCAATGTAACCTTTGTGTAACTATGATATATCGCAGTTTCATAGCGTAATTCGGGTGGCGGTGATTGCCTACTATCTACGTTTGATTTCGCTGGGATAGCGAAGTAACATAGGTAGATTTAGATCTATGTGTTTTGGTTCCATAGCGTAATTCGGGTGGCAGCGAGTGCCTACTGTCTACATTGGGTTTCACTGGGATAGTGACACAACCTTTGTGTAGCCTGTGATCTATATGGTATAGTTTCGTTTGATAACGTAATTCGAGGGGCAGTGATTGCCTACAAACTAATTACGGTTTTGCTATGATAGCAATGCAACCTTGTTGTAGCTGCGATCGATGGTGTTCCCATAGCGTAAGTCAAGAGGTGCGGATGCCTACGGTTTTCTTATGGTTTCATCGGGATGGCGACGCAATCATCGGGTTAATTGCGATCCATGGTGGGAAAGGGGGGGTGATACTTTCCATGTCATTTTTGAAAAAGGTTTTTCAAGTATTTTCATTGGGTGTTGAACAGGTCTACTAAGTACTTATAGATTTTTAGTCCTACGCTTGATCCACGTATGACTAAATTTCTATAAGAACAAGGATGGACTTGTTTAGACATCGAGTTATGAAAGATATTTTTTGGTAATACTATGTGATTTAAAATGTATGATAAAGGAGTAAGTAGTTTAAAATGTTAAAAAAATGATTTATTTAATAATATACATCAAATTAAAATTCTCGTTTCATTCTTTTCGAGGACAAAAAGTTCTAAGGGGGGTGGAATGTAACGACCTGGATTTTTAGCCATTGGATATTGGGCAATTAACTGATTTTAATTATTGGAATATTAACTTTTATTAGTCGAATAGATAAATCTTCTGATAATGAAAATATCTTAATCTATATACTGATTAAAAACTATATTCAAATTTAAAATAAAATTTCTAGATATGATAAATATTATAGAAATGTGTATATAAACTCCACCATTTAAATTTAAGATAAAATATCCATAAATGTATATATATAAATATATACAAGCTTTATGATGTTAAATATATATATATGTATGTATGTATATAAGTGTATATACATATATGTATGTATATGTACCCATATGAAGTAATGTATATGAAAAAATGTATAAATGTAAATATATACATATATGGTGACAAATACATGCAAGTAAATGCATATGTGTATATGTTATATAAAATAATGCATAGGTATATGTAGATATGACAGAAAAATACAAAAGTACACATAGATATATATGTGAAATAGCGGATAAGTAAATATATATGTGTGTGTATATATAGATAAAAATAGTGTATGTGTAAATATACACACATAAGTGTAGACCTTTTTATGATGAAATAAGTGTGTAAGTAAATATGAAAACAATTGAATATGTTATTATGCAACATGTAAACATATACATGGTAAAAAGTAGGCACATAAGAATGTGTACACACACACACACACAGATATATATATATATATATATACACACACACACACACACATATCAATACATATAAATGTATATATAAACATAGGGGAACATCATCTTGGAAAAACTTCATCTCAAGCACAAAAGAAATCAAATCACTCAATATTCAAATCAACATACAATGAAATCAAATCACTCAAAATAAATCAAGTCTAGCTCATGAAATCAAATCAACCACCAAAAGCAAAAGAAAGGAAATAATAATAATAAAAAAAATCTTGAAATTTTTTTAAAGCCTATACAAGAAGCCTCAGCCACCCTACAGTATGTACCTCCAGCCCACCCTAGCATTTGCACTGTACACCTTTCATTCTTATATATATATATTTATATGGCCGGGTTGTTCTTGTTCATTCTAAAAAAGAGGATCTATCAATTTAATTAAAGGAAGAAGAAAAAGCCTGAAGAAAAGATAAACGGCAGTTGTTCCCCTCTGTTTAAAAATTGTGAGTAAAACCTTTGCCAATGGTTAACTTTTTATGCATATATATAATTATGATCTTGCTGAAAACTTCTTTTGCTAAGTATACATGGGTGTATTGTGAATATATGTGGATGCATATATATATGATATGGTCAGTTAAGCTTAAATAAAACACCGTACCTCTCTTCTATGTCCATGATTGGGTTAGAAACAACTATGCCTTCACTTTGAAATTCAATATCTCAACAGTCGTTGAGTTTTGAAACTTGACTTCAAAACAAATATTGTTTGTTTTAGAGTGTAGATTATTTTAAAAATGGCTTCATTAAATTTCATCACATATAGGAAAAGAAAGAAGATGTTATAGTTAAGTGTCTCAACTTTGGGTCAAATTCGAATATAAAATTTCAACAAATGGATTATATGTTTGGAATCGTTAGTGAAAATTAGGATTTTTAAGATAAGTTTGGTGATATTTAGTTGTGTGTGGTAGGAGAGATTTTGAGTTGAACGTTTTGTTAGGAAATCAAATCTATGGTTTTAATGACAACAACTATACAATGAAAATCAAATGTACATATATATGTATATATACAGGAACTTGCTAAAGTAACATCACTAAAGAGACAAGAACAAGACTCAAAAGAAGTATCAAGAGGCTACAAGTCGATAGAATTGGAAAAGGAATTGCACAGACACAGATACAGCAACATGCCCACATTCAGACGTCTGAATGCACTAGCCAGACGTCTGAATGATTCCTCTGGTTTACAAATCCTAAGGAAAAAGACATCTGGTTAATATATCAAACGTCTGGAGAAAGTCTCTGGTTCACAACTCAGAAGAGAACAGACGTATGATCCTGAACTCAGGCGTCTGAAAGACATCCAGACATAAAACAGAAGTGAAGACCAGACGTCTGGATAATAAACATAGACGTCTGAAATGATACCAAACACAAAAAATATATGAAGGCCAGACGTCTGAGGTCACTTTCCAAACGTCTGATTATAGGCTCGACTGTGTCTCTTCAAAGTCTAACTGTCACATCTGAAAAGACATCTTCGCTTCTCTTTGCTGCAACTCTTCATCACCATCAGAAGCGACCATAGAACACTTGTTAATGGATGCAACTACTCAAGGAATCTCTCTACAACTATATATATCATCAAGAATCAAGAGAAAGAAAGAACCTGACTACTTTACTGACTTATGCTCTCTGATTATACACTCTATCATATACTCTTGATCTCTAGCAATCTTTACTTGTATTCTACTCTTCCAAATATACAGTTCCTCATAGACAATACTCTCTAGATATATATTGGAAGCTTTTTGTACTCAATAGTCAACATCCGTGTTATAGAACACATTCTTGACAAAGAAACTCTACTATTGTAAACCTGTTCCTCCGGGTGAAGTGAGGGTTATTTGGTGAAAGGAAATTCCGAAGAGGAGCTTCGGGACTGGACGTAGGACGGGAGGTCTGAACCAGTATAAAATCCTGGTGTGATTATTTTATATTTACTTAGATTAATATTTTTTAGTTGCATCATATATTTTGCCACATATACTTGCATATACACTACACGATCCACTCCGTATAGACTTTCAATTGGTATCAGAGCCTGGGATTCTGGAGATCGTAACAACATCCTAGAATAAATGGCTATAAAGAGATCTACTCAAGGCAATAGGAAGAGGAATAGCAATAAAGAAGAATCAAAGGAGAAAACAAACAATTGCTTCATGGCTAAACTCAGATCACAATCGGTATGCTTGGATTCTTTATATAAAGATCTTCTGTTAGCACATGATGAATTATTAAAAGATTGTAAAACCTTGAATAAAGTTAATAGAATTTCTTTAGATAAGTTAAAAGATTGTGAGCAAGAAATTTCCAGTTTAAAAGAGGAAAATAATTTTTTGATAAAACAAACTAAATGTTTTGAAAATACCGTAGAAGAACTTATTTCACAAAAAGATTTCCTACAAAAAGAAAATGAGCAGTTAGAAGATAAAAACAATGATCTTTTAAAGGAAATCAATGTTTTGCAAAATAAAAATACTATGTTTGATAAAGAAAAAGAAATTTTTTCAAAAGAAATTATGGATTTGAAAAGGCAAAATGATTTATTACAATCAGCTTTAGATAATTCAGAATCTCAAATTTTTCTTCTCGAAAATGAGAACTGTACGATAAAAAGGGAGAATTCTGAATT
Organism: Allium fistulosum; assembly: GCA_030737815.1. Taxonomy (NCBI): domain Eukaryota; kingdom Viridiplantae; phylum Streptophyta; class Magnoliopsida; order Asparagales; family Amaryllidaceae; genus Allium; species Allium fistulosum. Next base: position 1,081,532,415 of record CM060903.1, read on the forward strand.
AAACAAGCAAATTGATATTTTGAAAAACAGTAATATTTCTTTTGAAAATAATAATTTTGACTTCAAAGTTAAATTTGATAAACTTAACACTGAAGTCACAAAATTTAATGAAGGTCAAAACGATTTAAACATGATTTTATCTAGTTCTAGACCTTTACATGACAAAAGTGGTTTAGGATATAATAAAACTGATCGTAGAAATAGCACTAGATACGCTTTCATGTATAGAAAAAATGATAGTGCTAGTACTAAATTTCGAGTAAAATCTAGATTAAATTCTTATAGAAATTCAAATACTGCTATGGTCAATAATATTTATAATTTCTCTAGAAGTACAAAATCATTGAATGGAAATATGAATAAAAATTATCTAAGTATTTGGGTTCCTGTTAATTGGCAAAATAGAGAAAAATACATTGATGATTATTTTGATATGGTAGTTAATAATGAAAATTATATTTATAAAGGTTCAACCACACCCAAATGGGTATGGTTTCCAAAGATCTAACCCCCCGGACCCTAACATAGTAAGTGGGTACCCAAAAAAATGATTTTTTATTTATTACAGGTACTCGGAGAAACAAAAGGATATTTTTTTGGAATTTGCAAATATGATTCCCTTATTCTTTTTTGATAATGACAAAGGGGGAGAGATAATGGAAAGCACATATTCAGGGGGAGATTTATAAAAATTATATATATGTACATTGTATAGTTGTCATCATCAAAAAGGGGGGGATTGTTAGGAAATCAAATCTATGGTTTTAATGACAACAACTATACAATGAAAATGAAATGTACATATATATGTATATATATAGGAACTTGCTAAAGTAACATCACTAAAGAGACAAGAACAAGACTCAAAAGAAGTATCAAGAGGCTACAAGTCGATAGAATTGGAAAAGGAATTGCACAGACACAGATACAGCAACATGCACACATTCAGACGTCTGAATGCACTAGCTAGACGTCTGAATGATTCCTCTGGTTTAGAAATCCTAAGGAAATAGACATCTGGTTAATATATCAGACGTCTGGAGAAAGTCTCTGGTTCACAACTCAGAAGAGAACAGACGTCTGATCCTGAACTCAGACGTCTGAAAGACATCCAGACATAAAACAGAAGTGAAGACCAGACGTCTGGATAATAAACACAGACGTCTGAAATGATACCAGACACAAAAAATATATGAAGGCCAGAGGTCTGAGGTCACTTTCCAGACGTCTGATTATAGGCTCGACTGTGTATCTTCAAAGTCCAACTATCACATCTGAAAAGACATCTTCGCTTCTCTTCGCTGCAACTCTTCATCACCATCAGAAGCGACCATAGAACACTTGTTAATGGATGCAACTACTCAAGGAATCTCTCTACAACTATATATATCATCAAGAATCAAGAGAAAGAAAGAACCTGACTACTTTACTGACTTATGCTCTCTGATTATACACTCTATCATATACTCTTGATCTCTAGCAATCTATACTTTTATTCTACTCTTCCAAATATACAGTTCCTCATAGACAATACTCTCTAGATATATATTGGAAGCTTTTTGTACTCAATAGTCAACATCCGTGTTATAGAACACATTCTTGACAAAGAAACTCTGCTATTGTAAACTTGTTCCTCCGGGTGAAGTGAGGGTTATTTGGTGAAAGGAAATTCCGAAGAGGAGCTTCGGGACTGGACGTAGGACGGGAGGTCCGTACCAGTATGGTGTGATTATTTTATATTTACTTAAATTAATATTGTTTAGTTGCATCATATATTTTTCCACATATACTTGCATATACACTACACGATCCACTCCGTATAGACTTTCACGTTTTTGGGTCCTTGGCCAAATTTCGGCGATGCGGTCGATTTAGGGGCTGGGCGTTTGGCGTAGAGGTGACTCGAGGAATGGCGCATCGGAGAAAAATGGTAGGGCAATTTTTAAGGGCTTGTGGTGGTTCGACAAGGTGGAACTAGGGTTTACAATGGTGTTGTTTAGACCTCGGGTTTTTGGGCAAATGGCGTGGAATGGAGGAAGGTGGTGATGTGCGCACCAGGGGGAAAGGATGGAGGAGACTATGGCGTAGGCGTGGACGAAGTCTGGTGATGGATGGCGGGCCGTGGTGGAGTGGTGAGGTAATTTTGTGGTTGCAATTTTTTTCGGTCAAGGTGTGGTGAGTGGCTCGATTTCGAACCTAAGGTTTGAACGTGGCTCCAGGTAGATGAATGAAGGGGTGTGGTCGTAGGCGATTGGGGTGGGTGATCGGCGGCAAGCGATCGTGGCCGATGCTCATGTGTACATGCACAAGTGTGTGCACATTTGGGTTCTTGAGTGAATGAGAGAGGAGTAGCAGGAAAATTGGAAGAGGGAAGGAAGAAGTAATGTGTTTGGGCCGGGTGGGCATGGGCCAAAAAAAGGGAAAGGAAAAAGGAAGAAAAGGAAAAGGGAAAAAAACGGAAAGAAAATGGAACTTATATATTTTTATATGATAACTTAAATTTTTAAAACCCTAATTCGATTAGAATTATAAATCCAATCAACAAGAAATCCTTGGCATTGTAATTCTACCTCCTAATATTTTAAGCTTAATTTATTTTATGGAAAGTAAAATTTAATTATTTCATAATAATTAAAGTAAGTAATTAATTAAATTATTAATTAATTAAATCTTAGGTTAATAAAATAAGATTAGCTATTAATTGGATTGCTTAATTTTAGTTAACTAGAAATAAATTGTTTTACAATTTCTTTAATTTATAATTATTTTGGATTAATAATATAAATGGTTTCGATAATTAAAGTTAATAAAAAATCCTGATTTGCAAATTGTTAGTATTAACTATTAATCGTTAAATTAGTAACAACCTATGCTTTGGCTTAATTCTATTGGATATTTATTCAAATTATTCTTGTCTGTTCCATTAAGTGGCCAAACAAATTTAAATAATTGGAATAAAACGATTACACGTTTTGTTGAAAATAAACAAATGTAATAAATTCCCACGTGTGACTGTTGTCGCCCTGAATATAAATTGTTATTTAAAAACGACTTGGACATTTAAAGTTTATCATTTTAAGTCCGAAGAGACCTGAATCGAATAGTTGCATTAACTGGGACCACTGCGATCCAATAACCACCATGAACCCTTATGGTTTTGATTATAGAGTCTAATATGCTGGAATTTAATTAATTTAACAAATTCGGTTAGTTAAATATGTATTCGTATTTAGACACTAATATAATATCGATGGATTTCTGTAAAAGTGTTTTGGTTATAATTAGAGAAAAACTCGTCGTGTTTGTACGAGTTACCTTGGTTTTTTTTAAAAGATTTTTATAACTTAAGTATTTCAAATTAAGTTGGTTTTACTCAAGCTGGTTTCCAGCCTGGCTCAGGTGTTACTTTATTGTAATGCTCGGGTCAGACCGAGTATTACAGAATTTCAGGTTTAGACGCTTTTGGAGCTCGGGAGATGAGCTGGATGGTAGAGACGTATTGCACGTATTTGACTATATTCCGCTATGTATTGTAAGCTGTATATTCAGCATTTAAGAACAGGTTATTATAACCGTCCAGATTTATATGTTGATGATTGTACTATGATAACCTGTATGTATATTATACGATACAGATTCTCTTGTATAAAATGCTGTTATTGTATATTTATTTCGTTTCGCTACGATTATGAGATTCTTGTTGTTGTTATTTCTGTTTCTTCTTCTATCTCTTTTCTTCTTTAACCCTAACAACCTAGTATTTCCGGCACTCGATTGCTAGGTACTCTATATAGTGAACGTATTAGTGTCGATTTTCGGAGGTTGAAAAAGCCCGGTCGTTACAGAATGAGTAGATAAATGGTTCTGTATTGTTCTTTTTACCAACCAACAACCAGCTTTGGAAAGGATTTAAGTTTCGATGAGCAATTTCTGGGTCGGAATTTAGGCATGTTTTGGGGTGATTTGGTACATGGTTGGAGGGCTGCAATTTTCGGCCAATAATAGATCGAGTGGCATCTCAAAGAGAAACAACCAAAAAAGGGGTTAACTATGTTTAAATAGTAGAGAGAGGAGCTAAAAGTGGATCTACCACTTTTTCCTTTTGCCATTTGTAACCCTTTTGAATCAAATCCAAATCTTCTTTTCTTGCATCTATGGCCGGCCATTCCAAAGCTCTTTTGGGCCTTCATAACATTCCAATCCCGAACAGATTGACATACATCATCGATATCGTATATTGATATGCGTGTTTACAACTTTTGTATATTCACTATTTTTAATACTGATCAGTAGAAATAAAAAAGATTTATGATTAATATTTCATAAATGCTTATTAATTGAGTTCATTTGACTAACTTATCTAACCAACACAATAAAAAGTTTTCTCGAAGACCCTACCCATGTCCATTTCTTCTTTCCCCTAGCTGCCACTCCCATGTGCCTCTGGATTTTCCCCCGATAGATCTCCACGGCACTAGGTCACCCAGGATCCACTGCGCCCTCCACAAGTAATAGATGAAGATGATTTCATTACTTCAAAATCTAGAAAGTGGCGTAGACAACCCAAATTTAACCCTACTCCATCACATCCCATGTCTAATTCTAACTAGCATATCTCTAAAAGCCAATTTCCTCTAATTCACCTAGATGTTGATTGTAATAATTTAGCAACACATGTGAAATCTTTAAACCAGCAAGTTGATGTACCCATTCACAATTGTAAACCTTAGGTACAATTTAACTATGCCAACATTAACGGTGGGGATTCATTCCCTATAGCCATATGTGGACTATTGTTATTAAGGGTAGTCAAATTCCTATCTATTCCCCTTTAAATTTCTTCGAACATCATGAGTTTAATGCGTTGCATTGTGCCAAAATTTCTTCGGAGGTTGTTTCTGCTGCTAGGAAACAATAGGATGTCTATGTGGTGCGTTCCGAACCCCACTATCCGTTTTTTAAAGCCTATATTCACAGGGTTTGGAAACCTGTAGATAATTTCTATATCTATTCTAAAGAGAATGGATTCTATATCATTAAATTTGTTAAGAAAGAAGATCGCGACAACATTTTAAAGGATGGTCCATATTTTTATGACCGAAAATTAATGATGATAAAAAGGTGGACTCCAGGAATGGCAGAAACCACTATTTTTTTTTGTTCAAACTGCATTAACTTCTTCATACTAACTCGAAATCAGACGAAACTTCGACCGATGAACTCCCACCTAAATTATAAACAATATGGAACATTCGAATACTTCATCTTATGAACGCATGTTGTAGTTCTTTATTTTGACTAACGGTTGCACTTAGCAAATAACATTCTACATCCTCTATTTGAATTTTGATGAAAATTAAAATTTTAAATTTAAACAATCCCATCAATGATGTTGTTTAATTCACCTAACATTGGCTACTTCACTCTCCTAAATAACAATCCCAGCAATGATGTTGTTTAGGAAAATCTACATGCAGTTAACAATGTCCAATCCAACATTATACAAGATAGTGTTCATTATGCAAATGCCGTAAATTAAAGTACAATTGATATGTGCAATGAGCTGTAGTTAAATTCAAATAATACAACTAATATATGTAAATGAATCGAAACCAAGTACAGAAAATATTTCTAAAGAAATGCAGATGGAAACAGAAGTGGTAGAAATCTCTAATCCAAACTTTGCTGAATAAATCAACTCAACTTCTGCTGCATAGTCTGCTTATCTCAGCAAGCATACTCAACCAGATCGAAAACTGCTAGAAGATCCAGAGTCGAGGAATTGCCATTTGAATTTAAAGCTTCTGCTATTCAAGAAGTTGTAGATAATCCTGCATGACACAATCTTGTGTCACAAATAAAGAAAAAAAGAATAAAGCAAAGAAATCCAATAAAACAGGGAAATCTGTGACTAATTTATGGAATTCCTAGTGTGGAATATAAGGGGTTTAAATCCCCAGCGAAACAACATAGTTTATTGAAGTTTCTAAAATCTAATAGATGTTCTTTTATTGGTTTAGTGGAACTTAAATTGCACGATGAGAGTATATTTAATCCGATCTATAAAATTGGCTTAAATTGGAAATTTGCTCACAATAATTCCTTCAACTAGAAAGGTATAATCCTTTTTTATGGGATTCGAATTTACTGCTAGGCATTATTTTTCATTCCGATTCTCAATACATATCTTATATCTTGCATAATGCTTTTGGGTTGAGCATCATTTGCATAGTTGCCTACGAATACAGTTCAGTAGAGAAAAGAAATGACTTGTGGACTTATATTAGCGATCACACAACCCAAATCAATCTTCCATGGATCTTATTAGGGGACTTCAATGCCATATTAGCATCTCATGAAAGAATTAAAAGAGGCATTTCAAAGTCCTTTGGTGAAACTGAGTTTATGAATTGCATTATTAATTCAATGGTCAAATCGACATAGTTTTCTTAAATAGACTTTGGGAAGAAAATTTTCACAAATTTGGCATGCATTTTGGCAACATGCATTAAGCGATCATACCCCGATTATGGTCAAATTCACTTCCTGTCCTCAAAATAAACAAGAATTCCTTTCAGATTCAATAATTCTTGGTGTTTACAGTCAGATCACATATACATAGTGGAACAGACCCTCCAAATTAATGTTAAGGGAAACCATCTATTCGTTTTGATCAGCAAATTAAAACCAGTGAAAGAAGCTCTTAAATATTGGCAACACATAAAAGAAAAAAAGCAAACAACTATGTGAATTAATCAGTAATGAAGCTAATCTTATATATAATCAGTTGATACATAACCCTCTCGACTCTGAACTGGCTATATATGGATAGAAAAAAGCATACCTCTCCTGTATTATGAAGAAGGCGGCTGCTAAAAATTTCCAAACAATGAAAATAAATTGGCTAACCAATGGTAATAGGATCTCTCAAATCCCCCGCAGCAAAGTGGCAATTCCCAAAAATATTTATAGAAACAAATGCATTCTTGATGCTAATGGACAATTAATATTAGCATCAGGCAGCATTGCTATTGAAGCCATAAATTTTTTCTTCAAATTATTCAATTCAGAGAGTAACAAATGTCAATTTTCAAACATAGTTTACAAGAAAATTATTGCTAGTAATGTCAAGGATTATTTGGACAGCCCATTTCAACTAAAAGAGGTCAAAAATGCTGTATTTCAGATTGATGATAACAATGCCCCAGGTCCAAATGGAATTAATGCCAAATTCTTTAAATGCCACTAGGAGAAAATTAAATGTGTATTGTGGAATGCTATTTGGGATTAAGGACTCAGGTAAAATAACTGAAGAAATTAATCATAGTTTTATTTGTCTTATCCCCAAGAAACCTGGCCCATCATAAATTATTGACTCTCGACCCATCTCACTTTGCAATGTCACATATAAGATTTTGGCGCAAATTTGTTATGCAATAGGATGAAAGGCTTCTTAGATGAACTAATCTCTATAAATAAAAATGCCTTCACCTTGGGAAGAGTAATTATTGAAAATTCTCCTTTGGCTTATGAAATGGTTAGATCCTTTAATAAGAAGAATCCAAGAAATATGTTGGAGAACTTTTTAATCCTTCTACTCCCCAAAGTTGCACAAAGTAATTTGTTCACAAATTACTTTGTTGATTTGGAATTAACGAAACTAATTAATCTTCATTTCGCCGTAAAATGGTGGTCATGCCATTGAGTGCTTACAAAATCATGTAGCTACAGTTTAACTGTATGACAAAATGTCAGATCTAATCTATTATTTAATTCCCTGGAAATTTAAAGAAAATGTTGTACTACAGCTAATTATAAATAAAGAACTTGAACAGTAAAGGACACATGATTTACGTGGTTTGGATTTCAGAAAACCCTACGTCCATAGGGAAAGTTTCTCTTTCTTTCTTTTTTATTGATTAAATACAGAATTTCATGGCAGAAGGTACCATTGAAACTTAAAGTTTTCTAAGAAGAGTAAAAAAATACCAAGTCTGAAGAAGGTCCCCCTTCATGCTATATAGCATTTTCTATTTATAGTCAAGAAAAGCACATGAATTACTAAAATTTCTTCTTCATCATTGTTCCTCAATCGTTGGATCCTGCCAACTATTATTTATCCGAAAAACCTATTTGATGTGACTGGTTTACTGACGTGTCTTTGGTAGAAAGTTTGAATGGAGGCGGGAATCCCAAATTTAGAGCAGGAACATCCAAAATTATGGAGGGAGAATTCGAATTCAAATTTGACCTTGCCTACGGGCTGTTTGAGAAATTGGGCGGGAAGCTTAGGTCTGTATAGGTTGGCCCTCCTCTTTCTGCTAGAATGGTTAATGTCTTAAGAGGAATGATAGGGGACCGCCTCCATTCTCTACTATGATATGGTTGCATATGTAGTGAATGTTGTCTAGTGGTCAGGTCGCCTTGCTCTACTGATACCTTTCCTATTTTTATTTGACTTATAATGCGTCGGGCCAGAATAGAGCAGTGTCTCCCTATTTTTCTCTAAGGACTTACTTGGCATATCTTTGGGATGTTCCTAAGGCTATCCATGGTTTGAGTTGACATCTATGCGATTACGCTTTATTTGTTGATGAAGGAGAAGTACTTCCCACCATTCATGTGCCTACGAATTTAGTTCTACAATAAAGCGTGTTTCGAACAGCCATGTATATGGCCCCTTTAGAATGCCTTCTGCTCCATGAGGCGCCGTCTTAGTATGTTCGGTAATGTTTTTTGCACCTGTGTTTAATATGTGCTGTAGGATAATGCTATGGAAGCATGCCTCTATTTCTTGACACGTGCAATATTGGTCTCTTGTCACGATCCTTTCATTACAAGGCCCCGGTTGGTTTAGATTCTATGGCTTTAAGTCGGTTCTCCTTCTACACTATCTCACTTTCATTTATTGTGGTTTGTGGTAAGAACGGGTGTAACACTTGCACCCCAAGTCTGCTACAATCATAGGTTGTGGTAGACTTTTTGCCTTCAGCACTCTGTCTATGCATCTGGTCATTATTGCTTGATTTCTCATTCGCTGTTTGAGATGCGAGCCTTTAGCATTCCGACCAATATTTTACATTTGCTTTGATGCCACCGTTCTCATTTCCGAGTTTGCCGTAGTCACTTATATGTGGTGTTGCCAATACCACTACTGAGTGATAGTTGTGGATCATGAGTTTGATATGACATACATTTTTTCGAGGGTGAAATGTCTTAGCTGTATCCTTAGCCGTATATTCATTTTGACCCGCCCCTGTTTTAGAGGCATAATGTCCATGGTCGTGTGCTTGGTCGCATGCATGTTTCGACCTACCCCCTATTTAGGGATGTAATGTTCTTAGCTGTAGGCTTGATATGACATATTCCTTTGTTTAGGGATGCAATGACATACGTGTGCTTGAGCCGAATTCTTCTCTAGTATCACCATTCTCATTTCTGAGATTGACATTGTTATTCGTAGGTAGAATTATACCTTTAGAAGACGACGGTGAGCTATGAAGGTGGAAAAAGATTTGACTGAGAAGTCAGGTCGTGTGTATACAACCCATTATCGCATGTGCATGGTTTTTTTGTACTTGTTCTGACTGCCTAATATCCATACATCCAATGTGGTATGTTGAATTATCTAACATACATGCTTTTATACTGGTTCAGGTAGTCTAATATCCCTACGATTACTATTATAGGAATATTTGTACCAGATTAGTGTAGTTTTTCATCTGTCCAGCGCATGGCTGAAGAGCCGAACTTGCGTTGATGCAAGTTCAAGTGTGTAAGGCCAGTATCACCATTCTCAGTGTTGAGATTGCCGTTTTTGCCTACTAATTCGGTGCTTCGCTAAATTATTCATTATTGGCGGTGACCTGTGAATGTGCACTGATTTTGCCATAGATAATAAAGAGCTTTTTATACTGGTTCGGGCTATATAATATCCTTACATCCAGTTTATAGTATTGTTACTTTATAATATAACAAAACACATTACATAAGCAATGTAAGTCAGACAAAGTAAGGTTTGAGGGGTTCTGAGTTCCAGGTTCTTGAAACTAGGTTGTCTTGAGGTCTAGATAACTGGTATGCATCGTTTGTTAAATCCTCCGCTATGACTAATGGTCCTTCCCAATTTGGTCCTAATGCTCCATCCTTGGGGACCTTATATTGGCCATTATTCTTCGCGGTACTAAATATCCTATGCAAAATCTTCTTGCTTTGGGCCTTGCGTTGTAACTCTTCGCCATCCTCTATCGATATATGGTCGCTGCTATTGCTGCCTTATCCCGCCTCTCTTGGATGAGATCCAGGAAACTTCCTTCAATTTATTATTCCTTTCTAAGGTATATGATATTCTTCGGTGTGATGAGATTTCAACTTTGACGGGTAGCACGAACTCATATTCGTAGGTTAACGAAAAAGGAGCGTGACCTGTATTGGTTCTGGTTGAAGTTTGGTAGGACCATAATACTAAAGAAAGTTCGTCTGCCTTCTTTCCTTTCACCTTTTGTAGCCTTTTACTTAGTAGTTTTTTTATGGTTTTATCGGCAGCTTCAACCTGTCCATTTTCCTATGGATGAGCGACTGATCAGAAGCTTTTTATTATACTATTTTTCTTGCAAAGCTCCATGAATTCTTTGCTCTCAAAATGGGTATCGTTATCAGAAAATAATTTTATGTGGTATTCCATATCTGGTAATTATATTTCTTGCTACGAAAGTGACTATTTTCTTTGCGATAGTTGTGGCTAGGGGCTCTGCTTCTACCCATTTGGTGAAGGAATCTATGGCCACTATGGCGTATTTAGCTCCTTCTTTCGACATTGAAAGTGGTCTTATCAGGCCTGTTTCCCATATATCGAACGACCAAGGGCGTGCGAGAGGGATGAGCTTATGGGATAGTTATCTGGGGATGCTGGCAAGCCACTAACATCTATCACACTTTCATACAAATTCCTTTGCATCTTGAAGCGCTGTAGGCCAATAATAGCTGCATCTTAGTATCTTTTTTGCCAATTTATTTCCCTTAGAGTGATCACTACATTGTCCCTCATGCACTTCTCTTATGAGCCATACCCCATCTTCTTTGGAAACACACCTAAGATAAGGGGTAGAACACCCTCTCTTGTATAAATATGCCATTAAAGAAGGAATAGTATGGGGCTTGGTATCTTATTATTTGGGCCTCATTTATGTTCGGAGGTAGAACTCCATTTAGAAGATATTGCTTAATGGGAGTCATCCGGTTATCTTCCTCGGCTTATTGGAATGAGGATTCTGTGATCGGTTGTTCTTGGCTCCACCGCCTCTTGGTTTTGTGTGTCTTGAATGACTGACCGCTAGGCTTGGGTCAGAACCAGTATTTGTTATTTTTATATTACACTTGGCTCTACTTGATACCCAATCGGTACGGACTTCATTTCACCGGATGTTTTTGTACTAGCCAGTTTTGCTAAAGAGTTGGCATATGAGTTACTTTCTCGAGGAATTTATTTTATCTCAGATTATTCAAATTGCTTTAGCAGTCTCTTAGATAGTTCCATGTATTTGGCTAAGACCTGTTCCTTTTCTTGGTAATTGCCCTGCACTTTGTTCATAATTAACTAGGAATCACTGTGAACTTTAAAATGCATTACATTCATTACCTGAGCCATTTACATGCCTGCAAGGATAGCCTCATATTCTGCCATATTGTTAGTTGCTTTAAAACTGAGCCAAACTGCTCCATGCACCTTTTACCTATCTGGCATGATCAAAACATATCCAATTCCTACTGTTTGCTCATTCAAGGCTCCATCCAGTAACAAATGCTAAAATTGTGGATTGCTTGCTTCCTTTTCTAAATGGGGCTTGGTCAGTAAGGTGAATTTCAAAATTAAATCTTCAATTGCTTGGCCTTTGGTTGCCTTCTTCAGATAGTAGGTAATGTCGTACTGGCTAAGCTTTATTGCCTCATTTAATAGGTGACTCGATGTCTCTGGCTTCTGCAATATTTTTTTGAGTGGTTTGTCCATGAGAACTTTGATGGGGTTTTCCTAAAAATAAGGCTGCAACTTTCTTGCTGTAAAAGGAAATTACACACCAACTTTTTGATAGTTGAATAGTTTAGCTTTGCCCCTGATAGTCGCTTGCTTGTGAAATAGATGGACCTTTGCATCCCTTTATCCTCTCGTACCACTATAACACTAATAGTTTGATCAGTTACAGCTAAGTAAATGCACAAGTTTTCAGCTATTACTAATTTTGATAATAAGGAGTGTTGAATAGATGGTCCTTTAAGTTTTGGAACGCTGCCTCACACTCCTCTGTCCACACAAAGTTTCACCCCTTCTTTACTTTGTTAAAAAACGGGATACATTTGTTTGTGGCTTTAGATATAAATCTTCTTAGAGCTGCTATTCTACCATTCAGGCTCATCAGATCTTTTGGTTTCTTTGGAACCTCCATCCCTCTTATGAGATCAATTTTCTTAAGGTTAGCTTCGATACCACGTGCACTCACTATATATCCCAAGAACTTGCCTGATTTGATAGCAAAACTACACTGCATAGGGTTTAGCTTCATATGGTATTACTTTAAAACTATGTAAGTCTGCTCTAAGTCTTTGACATGATCTAATCCTGCTTTGGACATAACTAACATATTGCCTATGTATACCTCCATGTTCTTTTCAATCTGCTAAGTAAACATCTTATTAACTAACCTCTGATAAGTTGCCCCTGCATTCCTGAGTTTGAACGGCATGTCTTTGTAGTAGTATAACCCTTTGATTGTCATGAAGCTAGTATGTTCCTGATCTGGCTCAAACATTGCTATTTGATTATACCCAGAATAAGCATCCATGAATGAGAGTAGTTCATACCCACTAGTTGCATCTACTAGTCGATCGATTGGCGGCAATAGGAAATTATCCTTAGGCCAGGCTTTATTGAGATAAGTGAAATCTATGTAGGTTCTCAATTTTCCATTGGGTTTTCTCACCAGTACTGGATTGGCAATCCACTTAGGGTAGTACACTGCCATGATGAACCCATTTTCCTTTAATTTTTTAACCTCTTCGTGTAAAGCTTTGTATCTTTCTTGGTTTAGAAAACTGTGCTTCTATCTGACTGGGTGTGCATCTGGGTCGATGTTCAGTGGATGGCAAATGACATCTGAATCTATTCCTATCATGCCTGAGTGGGTCCAGTGAATACGTCTATAGAGCGGTTTAGGAAGTCTATCAAATCGTACCGTGCCTCTGCATTGAGGTTCTTCTCTATCTTGGGTACCTTTGTGTGGTCCTCTAGTCCATCTGGATATCTTCGGTATCATCTACTGGTTACAATTCTTTCTTTTTTGCCTATAACCTAGGATTTATTTCACTTTCTAGTTCTTCTTCTAGTGGCGAACTCACAGAGGCCCCTGTTTCTGAGCTTCCTTAGAGAAATACTATGCATACACCAAGTTATATTCATCAGTGCTAATCTTGTGCATATAAGTTCTCTTCTTTTTCTCTTAGGTTTGGGTGGTACAGGGCTATTCGCCATAGTATCAGCGTAGGTGACTGATACCGCTGTAGTTTTGTGCCCCGATTTAGCTTATGGTTTACTATTACAAACATCATGAGAAACAACATAATAGTTTGGAATAATTTTTTTGCTAGACTTATATGATATAATTCTCTAGCTAAAAAAGTTCCGTTCTTACAGATCCTATCCCAGCTGGGGTACTAAATTTCATGAGCAAGTCCTTTTGAGAAATGATTACCCCAGATCAACAAGAGTAGGTCTTCCAAGAAAGCATTATAGGGCGAGGGTTGATCGATGATTAAGAAACTTGCATAAAATGATTTATTTAGCGAGGCACTTCCAACTGTGACGAACAAGTGTGCTGACTACATACTGGAATGGTGGCGTTGTCGATGAACCAAAGATCAGTTCAGGGTTGGGTTTCAGGATTTCAGATGATAATTTCATTTGAACATAGGCAGATTTTAAGATGACTTTACTAACTGCCCAAATCATCGAAGACTTTTTTCATAGAACAGTTCAAGAACTACACCGTAATGATAAGTGGTCTTGATGTGGGAATATGACACCTGTTGAGTTAGTTACTGTAAAGGTTATCTTTGGTGCAGGCTTCTATTTGACATGGAAGATTGCTCCTTGGGATTCAACTTCCTACACATACCTTTCTTGTGCCTTCTTGCTTGCACCAGCAAGATGCGGTCCTCCATGAATCAAAGCTATCAGGTTTGTAGGGTTGCCAGCTTGATGTCTATTTGGATCTAGAATCATATGGCCAGTCGCGTCTCCCCCATTCTCTCTTTGGAAGCTGCACATATATCCTTTTTCAATTAGCCTCTTTGTCTCCTTTTTTATATATCGACAGTAATCAGTGTAGTGACCATTTGCTTTATGGAAACAACAGTACGCTCCACCTTTATTCTCTTCTGGTTTCTTTCCCTTGTTCGGCACATTGTAAGATAGCTCATCTTTGGTTATCTCATATATCTGGCCAAGGGAATTGGTAAAAGGGATCTTTGTTGTGAGGTTTACCTTCTTTTGCTATTTAGTGGGTGGATGATACCTATCTGCCCTCCTTTTCCTATCATAGTTATTGGCAGAAATTCCTTGAGTTCGAGATATAGACACAACCTCCTCCACCCTAATTTAACAAGTTGTCCCTTCATAGAGGCCTTCATACTATGACCAAACTTCCTGCTATTTTTGTCCCACATTGCAATTCCTCTCCTAATTCCAACATGAGCTGTCATTTGTAGTGCTTCTTAACTGGTTGCCCCAATACGGATGGCTTCCGTCTTGAAGCATTTGTTAAAACTGCACAAACTTTCATTCTACCGTTAGTTCACACAGGACATGGTGTGAATGATGGGGGAGGCTTCCCTTTCTAAATTAAATTGTCTTAGGAAATCAATGGACAACTGTCTTTAAGATTTGACCTCTCCCGATATATACCTTCGTAACCATCTTGAGGCTGCAGCAGATAAATACGTAGGAACATCTTACACCTGGCCATCCTCCTGATCTTCAAGATGCCCATAAAGTATTTAAACGTATTGAGGTGATCCTCGGGATTAGTAGTTCGATCAAATTTATCAATCATAGGGGCTTTGAAATTATCAGAAAAATCGGCCTCTATGATAGCCTCACTTAAAGGAGTATAGATTCCTTCCTCTATTCTTTCTTTGGTATTCTATTTACATATTTTTGCTAGTTGTTCTACCTGAGTCCTGAGTCCTTGGATCTCATATTCCCTTAGATCAAGCTCAGAAGAGTTCCCATCCGATATGATATCCTCATCATTTCCAATGGATCGAGTCATTTTTTCGAGCAACTGACGATTTATATTGGCCTGTTTGGTTTTAATCCAAGAGTCGGCCTGGATTTTTCTTTTTAATCTAGTGTTGATTTCTAATCTAGCATCACCATTCCCATTAGTGGGAGTGCCGTTATCGTTCACCTTTTGATTGTTCAGTGCAACTGTGCGACGATGGCGGTGAGCTATGGATTGAGGAGATGATGATGGCCGATGAGCAACATACTAGGTCACTGTTTTATTTAATCCTTTTATGCGTCAGTTTATGTGATCTAAGAAGGATTGAAATGTGCTCATGATGGTATCTGCTGGGGCCTCCGTTGAGACTCCTGCCTCATCCTGGGATTTTGAGAGTGTGAGAGACTTGGTGATAGTTTTAGCTTCCAGATGTGCAGATTCTTGAATCAGCGCAATAGGTGAATTGATAGGATTCATGATTTGTGATGTACTATTTTAATGGAGGTTGAAGACAAACATAATTTTGGAGGTTGACCCTCCTTCTAGCGCCAGAAGATGTTGGAGAACTTTTTCATCCTTCGGCTCCTCAAAGTTTCACAAAGTAATTTTTTCACAAATTACTTAGTTGATTTGGAATTAACAAAATTAAATAATCTTAATTTCAACGTAAAGTGGTGGTCATGCTACTGAGCGCTTACACAATCATGTAGCCGCACTTTAACTATATGCTAAAATGTCAGATCTAATCTATTATTTAATTCACTGGAAACTAAAAGAAAATGTTGTACTACAATTAATTAGAAATAAAGAACATGAACAGTAAAGGACACGAGATTTATGTCGTTTGGATTTTAGGAAATCCTACGTCCATAGGGAAAGTTCTCTTTCTTTCTTTTTTATCGATTAAGTATAGAATTTCATGGTAGAAGGTACCATTGAACCTTAATGTTTATAAAAAGATAAAAAAAATTCATAATCCAAATAAGGTCCCCTTCAAGCTAAAATGCCTTTTCTATTTATAGTTATGAAAATCACACGAATTACAAAAATTTCTTCTTCATCGTTGTTCCTGCCAACTGTCATTTATCCAAAATACCTATTTGATGTGACTGGATTACCGACGTGTCTTTGGCAGGAAGTTTAAATAGAGGCAGGTATCCCAATTTTAGAGTGGGAACATATGAAATTATAGCGGAAGAATTCAGATTCAAATTTGACCTTGCCTACGGGATGTTTGTGGAATTAGGCGGGAAGCTTAGGTCTATATAGGTCGGTCTTCACTTTCTTTCGGAATGGCTAATGTCTTGAGAGGAATGATATGGGACCTCATCGATTCTCTACTATGATGTGGTTGCATATGTAGTGAATGTTTTCTAGTGGTAGGGCCGCCTTGCTCTACTGATACCTTTCCTATTTTTATTTGACTTGATAATGCATCGGACCAGAATAGGGTAGTGTCTCCTTGTATTGCTCTGAGGACTTACTTGGCATATGCTTGAAATGTTTCAGAGGCTATCCTTGGTTTGAGTCGCCCTCTATGTGATTATGCTCTCTCTACTGATGAAGGAGAAATTAATTCCCATCTATTGTGTGCCTACGAATTTGGTTATGTAATAAAGCGTGTTCCGAATAGCCCTATATAAATCCCCTTTAGAATGCCTTTTGCTACGTGAGCTGCCATCTTAGTATGTTTGGTAATGTTTCATGTGCCTCTGTTCACTCTATGTTGTAGGATATAACTATTTTGGCATGCCTCGGTTCCTTGATAGGCGCAGTATTGGTCTCTTGTCACGATCCTTTGATTAAAGTGCCTGGGTCGGTTTAGATGCTATGGCTTTAAGTCAGTTCCCTTTCCGCTCTATCTCACTTTCCTTTATTGTGGTTCATAGTAAGAATGGGTGTAACACAATTTATGTCTAAAAATTGACTTACATAAAGCATACGACATAATAAACAGTATCTTCATTCATCATATGCTAATTAAAATGAGCTTTTCTCAAAAAATTGCATATTTGATTTTTGAATGCATCTCAACCCCTACATTTTGTGTTTTAATTAACGGATCCCCTTATGGGCATTTTTCAAGTAATAGAGGACCGAGACAAGGAGATCCCTTTTCCTCTTACTTTTTTTTTCAGTTGCCATGGAATATCACTCTATTCTACTGGATCATTAACATATAAAAGGGAATTTATTGCCAATTCACTAGACTGAGCCTGTTAATCATCTCTTATATGCTGATGATATATTGATTATGTCAAAGGAAACTATTGAAAACGCTCACATAGTAAAGCAAGTCATGCAATTTCCAAAGAACAATATTGGGCTTTCAATGAATGAACATAAATCTACCCTATTTTTCATCAGATGGGCAAGATGCAAAAATGCTATTGCTAAAAAATTGCAATTACGTATAGGTACCTTGCCTATTATCTACATAGGTATTTCTTTTGATAGAGTTAGGGGTATGCCCTAGGAGAAATTATGTAATTTGTTACATATATCTAACTCGTTGACCAATCTTGTTTCGAAATAAAAGGTATTTTCTTCCTATTATATACTTCATATAATGCGATTATATTAATTAATTAACTTAATTAAAAGTATATTTAATATAAAAATCCATAAATGGTATATTTTTTGATAGTAGTTTCAAAGTGTTGTAACCGTGAGTAATTTGTCACAACGAAACAAATATACCACTTTAAATGTTCCAGGTCAAGATGCATCAAGATTGGATATCGATGTATTCGTTGAGACTAGAGTACGTAACGCTCTCCAAATGTTGGGTAGTGTATTACTCATGACTAATGAGGGTACATAGGGGTTATATACTAATAATTATTGGATAACTATGGAACGACTCACTCGATAGTTTTCTGTTGGTTAATATAACTAAGGTCAAACAGAAAATATCGATGTGACTGATTTACATAGTTCTCTCGACTTGAGAAAACTGTGGATCTTCAATATGAAAGCTCCGCTTTGATTATAGCAAAATCAAGGCATGGTGTCCATCGAGTGACTATAGTTGGGTCGAGTGGAAGAATTGAAAGTGAAGCATTATTCAAGAGAGGATTCGTCTCCTCAGTTATATGCGGTTTGTATCACAGTCAACTCAAGTCAACTCAAAGTCAAAGTCTTTGGCCAGAGCATTTTGATTAATAATAATTGTTATGATTGAACCAAGGAGTTTGTATTTAGACTATAAAGTTTAATGTGGATGAGGTTGGAATTTTGACCATTACCAAATTCCATAAGTCCAAAGTGATATATTTTTGACAAAGAGAATTGGTGTAAACAAATGTCACAACCGGATAACGCTTATTAAACTAAAATTGGATTTTACCGAAAATGAGTAAGCAATAAATTTGGCCATAATGTCACACCACCTGCTAAGTGACGTGTGAATGTTAACATTAGAATAGTTCGATGTTAATCGCTGACCAAATTTACACCCAAGAGTTACACAGCCGAAATGATGAATTCCCTTAAGACTAAATGATTTAATTAGTTAATAATTATGATAAATTAATTAAATTAATTAATATGTATGAAATATTAATTATAAAATTTGAATATGATTTGAGAAATAAATAATGTTATATATATTTATAACAGTTATAAATATATCGATCGATATACAATATGGACAAGCGATTAAATTAGATTTAATTGCATAATATTTTGGGTTCGGCTTAGATGGGTTTATGACCCATCATTAGGGCTGCAAAATTTTGGTTTTGGAAAGGTCTAGGGTGGCTAAAACATAGGGAATTGGCTTGGAGATAATGGGTTGAGATAAAGTGAGAATGGGAAAAAGGTTTTCCTCGTTTCTCTCTAATACAACCCTATATATATATATATATAAACAATTACAAACCATTTTTGGCTAACCATTACCTTCTACATTGCTAGTTAAAACATAGCTCTCAATCCACTCCAAAATTCTCAAATATATTTCAAATTAAAATAATATTATTCGATAGTTAGAGGTCGGTGATTCCAGTCTTGCAATTTGACGAATCAAGAAGAGTAAAAGGAAGGAAAGTCATTGCTTAAACGTGGATTCAAAGGCATCATTAAATTGGTAATTTAATTTCATATTACAGTAATTAAATTATATTATATGATCCTATAATGAACAATTTCATATCTGTTTAAATATATTGCTACTATATGTTTAGTTAGGTGAGATTTTGGAAGTAAATGTGGTTGTCACAAATTAGTTTGGTTATGTGCATAATTTTTTTATTATACTATTGGATTTATGTATAGAAAAATGTTGTTTACTGTACAAAATCAAATTTTGTCACTAATAAGAATTAGCCGGAAGGAAAAAGTTGAGACCAATTTTAGTCTGAAGGACACGAGTTTTGAAGTTTAGTCTGAAGGACAATAAAATGCTATATTCATATAGCATTACATATATATAATGTCATATTCATATAGCATTACGTATATATAGCATTACAAAAGGTTTTAAAATTTCAGAAACTCCTGAACGATGCATAATTAGATACAGACATATGAATATAGCATATATGTGTATATATATTTCATTATATGAATATAAAAAGGAAAAAAACAACAGTAATGCTTATAATTAGGCAGATCAGTCAAGCTAACTACTGATTGGGAAAGAGCAGAAACAACCATAAACCATTTCTCGTTGATTAGCCAAGGGAATACATGTACGCTTGTTACAAGAAGGCATGATTTCGTGTAGAAATAAAATATTGTAGGCACAAGATAGAATAACGTGAAAAAAAATGTAGTAGGCTCAACAAAGGAAACGTGTACTAGAGCATATCAAAAGCAGATGTAGTGGGAAGTGTGAAAAAGAAGTAGACTCACTAAGATTTATGTATAGAAAAATGTTGTTTACTGTACAAAATCAAATTTTGTCATTAATAAGAATTAGCCGGAAGGAAAAAGTTGAGACCAATTTTAGTCTGAAGGACACGAGTTTTGAAGTTTAGTCTGAAGGACAATAAAATGCTATATTCATATAGCATTACATATATATAATGTCATATTCATATAGCATTACGTATATATAGCATTACAAAAGGTTTTAAAATTTCAGAAACTCCTGAACGATGCATAATTAGATACAGACATATGAATATAGCATATATGTGTATATATATTTCATTATATGAATATAAAAAAGAAAAAAACAACAGTAATGCTTATAATTAGGCAGATCAGTCAAGCTAACTACTGATTGGGAAAGAGCAGAAACAACCATAAACCATTTCTCGTTGATTAGCCAAGGGAATACATGTACGCTTGTTACAAGAAGGCATGATTTCGTGTAGAAATAAAATATTGTAGGCACAAGATAGAATAACGTGAAAAAAAAATGTAGTAGGCTCAACAAAGGAAACGTGTACTAGAGCATATCAAAAGCAGATGTAGTGGGAAGTGTGAAAAAGAAGTAGACTCACTAAGATTTATGTATAGAAAAATGTTGTTTACTGTACAAAATCAAATTTTGTCATTAATAAGAATTAGCCGGAAGGAAAAAGTTGAGACCAATTTTAGTCTGAAGGACACGAGTTTTGAAGTTTAGTCTGAAGGACAATAAAATGCTATATTCATATAGCATTACATATATATAATGTCATATTCATATAGCATTACGTATATATAGCATTACAAAAGGTTTTAAAATTTCAGAAACTCCTGAACGATGCATAATTAGATACAGACATATGAATATAGCATATATGTGTATATATATTTCATTATATGAATATAAAAAAGAAAAAAACAACAGTAATGCTTATAATTAGGCAGATCAGTCAAGCTAACTACTGATTGGGAAAGAGCAGAAACAACCATAGACCATTTCTCGTTGATTAGCCAAGGGAATACATGTACGCTTGTTACAAGAAGGCATGATTTCGTGTAGAAATAAAATATTGTAGGCACAAGATAGAATAACGTGAAAAAAAAATGTAGTAGGCTCAACAAAGGAAACGTGTACTAGAGCATATCAAAAGCAGATGTAGTGGGAAGTGTGAAAAAGAAGTAGACTCACTAAGATGACAAGCCGCATAGTATAGCTTGAAGTGGATTTTGGATAGAGTCAACAAAAGTCTAAGCAGCATGTAAATGCAATGAAAATTCACAACACTGCTGTATAGGAATGAGTGCAAAACAATGCATAACACAAGATAATAGATACAAAACACCACCGTGCAACATAATTTAGTGCAACATGAGTGACATGACAACTCAAAATAGTGCGATAACAGAAAGAAAGCAAACTAAAAACAAATATGCATAATGCTATATTAATATAGCATTATATATGTGTAATGCTATATGAATATAGCATTTTGTTGTCCTTCAAACTAAATTTTGAAACTTGTGTCCTTTAAACTAAAATTAGTCTTGAGTTTTTACTTTATACTAATTCCCTCTTGTTTTATATAATTTATTAATAAATTCACACACACACACACATATATATATTAGTATATATTTCTCTCTCATAATAGCATATATGCATATATAAGATATATATATGATTTAAAAAATTTAGTACACTTACTTATATATAATATGAATTTACAAATTCGAAAATTAATCATCATACATATATTCATATTTTTAAATTAATATTTATTGAAATTTTGAATTGTTTATTATATATAAAATAATTATTACATTAAAAATTCAATTTTATATTTTTTAAAAAATATTAAATCATTTTAGAAACATATAGAAAAAATTTAGGAATTTTTCAATAAAGTTTATTATTTCGCAAAAACTGTTTATGATTTATAAAAAATAATAATTTAATTGAAAAATTCTACAAAAATTTTCTTAACCTTTCATTCATGATCCTAGAATTTCTAAAATTTTTAAAATTTGAATTTTTAATAATATATTATTTTATATTAAATAATTATTGCCGAAATCAATGTATTTGTTTTTAAAAATAATAAGTTTATTTCACCATGTATGCTCCGTTTATTTTGCTTGATTCTTTTTTCTTTGCTTTGCTGGATTTCACCATGTATCTAGCAGGTAATTAGATATAAAAACATTTTTAATTAAAGTTTGGAGTATTGCTAACAAAAGTCACGGTCTCGCGACTCTAAGCTACAGTCTGTCATGCCATTGACTTATCCATGAATTGTGGGACTCACAAAAATTTAATTAAACAATAAATTAATTGCAGTAGTTAGTCAATGCCCGAGTGTATACCACAGTCATGGTGCCAGAATCCCTCTTTAAATTTGATCATCGAATACCAGTGTTTTCATGACCTATCCCTGCCTCGGCTCGATATCGAATAACCTTGAACCTTGAATCACCATGGTCCGGAACTCAATTAGACCTCAGTTGCATGCATGAATCCTGATCGGACCTTCAAATCAGCGGTTTAATCATAATTTTTACCTGGTTGAACCGAGTTTCTTTTATTTTTTCCTACTTTCTCATCGTGTAATTCTCTCTCATTTTCAACTTTTGTATTGCTTTGAAGAAAACAAGTAAATCTATATTTTGAAAACAATAATCGTTCCAAAATCTAAACCATAAACTCCACCACTTTGTTCTTCACTGCTGTAAATTCCTCCAATTCTACTGCAAAATTCGTCAAGTTTGTCGTCATTAAACTTCTATTATTGTGCATTGCTCTACTGTATACATAGCTGTAGTTGTGCTGGTGTAGTTGTGCACTGCAACAACATACCACTTCGGTTGCAGACATTGAAAACCATCTACAACTTGTTTACATAGCATTATTATTTCAATATTTTCATATAGTTTGTCGTTAAATGTGCAAATTTTTCAAGAAAGAAATCACAGTTCCGAAGGTTTGACAGATTGAACTGTCAAAACCTTAAACATTTGAGTCGTCACGGTTCGACTTATGGTACGATTATGAAAACTATGCCGAAAACGGAATTTCGAGCAAATTCAAACATGGCCAACGGTGAAATTGGACCAGTGCGTTTAGAATTCCGTTCTTCCAGCCCAAATCTTGAACCATGGATTTTTCTTTCTTTCAATATAACTTTTTTCCATTTAGCATTTTCGTTCTTCTTCATCAGTTGAGTTTATTTGACCGTTTGAAAGAATAACGTTAGGGTTTCGACTTATCAAATCCGGCACTGAGTTACACATATTTCTACGGTTTGGTTTCTACCAAATAATAAAATTAAGTCATATGCACGCTTTCAGACTGAACAAACGAGTATGTTATACAATCTTTGATTCAACAGTTGCTTACAAACTATTACATTGCAACCAAACACTTGTTAACTAAAACATGCATTTGTCAGATCTCACAGAAATTACCCCAGCTTATTAATTAGAAAGACAAACCCAAATAACAATATTACTTCTTCCCCTTCTTCTTCTCCAAAAAGAAGAAGAAAAGCAATGAAACAATGGAAAACGCAGAGAAGACGCCTGCAGCAATGTCAAGAGAAGCATGCCTTCCAGTAATACTAGTTATCAAAAACAAGCTGGTCGTTTTCTGCATATTAGTCGTCTGTCCATAGCCAACCTCATTCTCACCAGAATCAAGAATGTATGCCCTTACAAAATAAGTCGCACTTGGTACATCTTTTTTGACCATGTATTCGTATGTTGTTTTTGACTTTGCAGAGAAGGGTTTTGTAACGATTTCAAATTGGCATGTCTTGTCCTTTTTAAGATCATCAACGGTCTTTCTCCATCCTCGGTCTTTCTGGCTTATTGGTGCATAACACAGATATAATTTAACATTCTTGAAATTGGCATCACCACTGTTTCCAATGGTTTGGTTCCACTCCCATGAAACTGTGAACTTGTCTTCTCCTGCCTTCAAATCTACAAGTCAAAATTGATAAAACAACTTTAGTTTTGATTTTTGAACACACCCATGTTAAATATGGTTAAAGTATATACAGAAAACTTTTAAATAGCATTTACAGTAAACATTATCAACGATTTTGATAGCTTATGCATAACTAATGTACAAGAAACA
This sequence comes from Allium fistulosum, assembly GCA_030737815.1. NCBI lineage: Eukaryota > Viridiplantae > Streptophyta > Magnoliopsida > Asparagales > Amaryllidaceae > Allium > Allium fistulosum. The sequence goes on from CM060903.1 coordinate 1,081,556,682, forward strand.
TGAGGAGAACAAAATAAGAGATTGTACTTTTTCCTTCTAAAGCTGAGGTTGTAACTATGAGATTTCTGTTGAGTTTAGTTAACTCAACTCCTTCTACAACAACGACGACGAATGCTAGTAGAAGGATTAAAGAGGATAAGAAACTAGCGGCCATTTCTTCCTTGTTTTCTTCTTTAGGTACCAAGTTTTATGTATCTATTTCTTGTTGTGCTTGTTGTGTGGTAAGAGATAGCTGCTAACTCTTATTTATACACAGTTTTTAAAGCCAGCTTATAACTATTATGAACAGCCAACCAGTCTGTAAAATTGTAGGCGAAATATCAAGTAATGTATAATAGAAAAAACGAAACCTTGGCTCATCTTAGTATAATATAATGAGACTCCATGAAATGAACAAAGGGCAATTAAGAAAGAATTGGGTTGACATACTAGAGGAATCTGATTAGTTATTATATTAAACTCTGGTACTTGTGGTATTTACTATTTAATAACATTGTTAAGTAGTGATTGACTGTTGATAAATAACTTATCGAAGAGCAAACTGACTAATTCTTTCTAAATTTGTGAGTTGAAGAATAAGATAAGGCCATTTGACTGTTGATAAATAACTTATCAAAGATCAAACTGTCTAATTCTTTCTAAATTTGTGGGTTGAAGAATAGATGATGCAACGCACCATGATAAGTCGCTCACCACAATCATTTTAGGTCGCTCACAGGCCATAAGCGACCTAGCGAGTCACATTGACCGACCTAGCGAGTTAACAACTCCAAACATCAAGCCCAACGAGTTAACGGCCCAAGGAATCAAGCCCAGCGAGTTAAGTCGCTCAGCCAACCGGATAAGCGACCTAACGAGTCGCGCCAAACCAATACTGCCACACTTCTTTAGGTCGCCAGCGAGCTACGACCTAGCGAGTTAGGTCGCATATGTCGCAAATCCTTAAGTCGTTTAACTATGCCGCGGTTCTTATGTCGCTGAAGATGTTGTTCTTATGTCGCTCAAGCGTATGTCGCTAAGTCGTTCCTGAATGATTATCTTCTTCAGTCGCATGCATTGAAGACTGCTTATGCCGCATCTCTATATGTCGTTCCAGTATGCCGCTTTCCATAAGTCGCTCATCTTAAGTCGTTCCAGTGTTATGTCGCTCCAGATGTTAAGTCGCATTGTTGTTGTGTCGTTTGAGTTGTATGTTTTTAGGTCGCGTGATGTTGATATGTTCTTATGTCGTAAGTCGTAGGTCGCGTGTGTTGTAACCTGTATATGTTAAGTCGTGTGTATGTGTTGTAATCCCTATAAATAGGGGTGTGATGTCATTGTAAAAAAAAGGTTGATTTTGAATAAAAATTGGTTTGTGCTTTGTGCCACCATTGAAATTGGAAGTTGAGTGTTATCTCCTTTCTCCATCTTCGGATATTCGAGTGCGCTCGAATCAACGAACTTGAAGCCGATTCACGGAATCTCGTGCGCGAGATCAACGTCGAAGAATCGTAGATCTTCTAACATGGTATCGTGCGTGATCAACGTGTTGAAGATTGCTAGAATCCGGTATCTCGAGAGATCAACGGATTTGGGCATTTGGGTATCTTCAATTCATCGATTCATTTTGTTTCATCAATTCATATTTTCCGCAATTCGTGATTAGATCCGGGATAGATTTAACCGCTGGTTCAGATCTACTTCCGTGCTGCGTCATTTAGTATCAGAGCAAGGAGACAAACTTTTCCAAGTTCGTTGGGTGTGAAGTTTCGAAATTTGAAGAGTGTGTTTGGAAGGCAGCAGATAGCGACGGCTTTTAGCTGTCGCCGGCCGTCGCAGGCCGTCGCTAGCCGTCGCTATTTACCTCGTCGCCTAATAGTATCGCGACGGCTTTAGCGACGGCTCCGTCACCTAAATAGCGACGGCTCGCGACTGCAACTGTGCCACGTGGAAATTTTCCGACGACTAAATGGCGTCACTAGCCGTCGCTACGCGACACAAAATTTTTGCAATTTAGCCGTCGCTAATACCATACACACTTCAAACAACAACCATCAAATACCATCATCACAGCCAATATACACTATATTCATCAACTATAGCCATCATATATCCATCATATAACATCACTATACATTCAAACAATATAAAATCCAACCAAATCTCATTTTCAAATCCAACCAAATCAAACAATATAAAATCCAACCAAATCCATTAACCAGAATATGTACATAGTAACCCGAAATTTCTACATAATATCCCGACATATATATACATAATAGCCAACCAAATCCATCAACTAGAAGTTATCAAAATATGTACATGATATCCTGAAATATATATACACCAAACCAACCAAAATGTGTATATACCAAACTATAATACGAGCAAACAAACATACCTACTCCTCGCCATCGCTGCCGTCCTCTCCAGGCATCCTCCCATGCTGTTGCAAATAAGCCGCAATCCGCTCATCCAGTTGTTGCTCAAAGAAACTCTTCCTCCAATCATTTATTTCTTCCACTGTCGCCCTCAACTGAGCAATCTCCGCGTCTTGCTGCGACCTCCTGTATGCACTCTGCATTCTCATCGCCTGAAAATAGTTCATAATTATTTATATATTAGTATATTTATAATATAATTAAAATTATTTAACTATTCATATGCATGAGTAAATTTATATATTAGTACATGTCAAAATTTACCTCCACATTTCCATAGCTATACCGTCGACTGGTCCGAGAAGGCGGGTCAATAATAGCATCTCATATATGATTCTCCTCCTCTAACGTAAGCTCTTCCCGACCAGTGGACTGTGTTACACGAGCCCGCTCTGCTTCGTACCTCTCCTGCGATTAGAAACAATTGTTTTACACTATAAAAACTGAATTTCAAATAGTTTGCTTACAATAGTTTGCTATATCAAGCCTTGAATTCAAATCGTCCTTGGTTTTGCCCTTTACATTCAAAATTGTATTAAACAGATTATCAAACACGTTCTTTTCGTTGTGCATCACGTCAATATTATGTCGGAGTAAGAGATCTTTCTAATATGGTAACTCCCAAAATATACTTTGTTTGCACCAATTATGAATGTTTGACTTTCCTGGGATTTCAGTCTGGACTCCAGTTTCATGTATCTTTGGATAGTCCCTTATAATTTCGTATATTTCCTCGCTTGACCAAACCTTGGATGGTTTCAGATTCTCTTCTCTGTTAGCTATAAAATTTTTCTTATCTCTTCTAAAAGTATGATTGGGATGAAGAAAACACCGATGACAATCAAACCACGAAACTTTCTTCCCATATCGTAACGAAAATACTCGTGTTTCTTCCATACAATAAGGGCATGCTAGACGACCGGCCGTACTCCAACCAGAAAGCATCCCGTATGCAGGAAAATCATTAATAGTCCATAACAAAGAAACGAACATACGAAATTTTTTTCCCCCGATACATCGTAAGTTTCGACTCCTTCATACCACAGTTTCTTCAACTCTTCGATCAATGGTTATAAATAAACATCAATTCCTTGGGTTGGATCATGAGGGCCGGGAACGACAGTGGTGAGAAACATATATGGTGTCTTCATACACATCCATGAAGGTAAATTATACGGAGTAACGATAATTGGCCAGGATGAATATTTACTACCAAACTGTGAAAATGGTGAAAATCCATCCGTACATAAACCAAGTCTGACATTACGGCTTTCCGCAGCAAATGCGGGATAAGTCTTATCGAAATGTTTCCATGCTTCTCCGTTGGATGAATGTATCAAAGTTCCTTCTTCCGCTGTTCTCACACTATGCCATCGCATATGACAGGCCATAGCAGAAGATGCATATAATCTTTGAAGTCTGGGAGTGATGGGTAAATAATGCATTCTCTTGTACGAGACTTCTTTCCCTTTCTTCTTTCTTGGTTTGTATCTTTCTTCGTTACATATTTTGCATTTTCTGAGGTCAACGTCGTCTTTCCAATACAACATGCAACCTTTCACACATGCATCCATCTTCTCAGACGGTAGACCGAAAGTGAACATTAATTTTTTTTACTTTATAATGACTATCGCACATCAGATTATTGGGTGGCATGTGTCGTTTTGCAGCTTGTACAACTGCTGTAAATGCAGCTTCCGTAAGGTTGAATTTTGATTTCATAGTTATGTATTCGGCGGTTACTGAAAGTTCGGTTCCGCTTTTACATCCGTCCCACAACGGCCTCTTAGCAGAATCCAACAAATCGTATATTTTTTTAGCTCCCGCAGTCGGTTCTTCTTCGACATTTTCGTCTTCATCGACAGCTTCAGTTGTAGGAAACATTGATCGTGCTACATCATCCATCATATTTTCTATCGGATTCGTCATCATATTACCGTCCTCTAATAGTTCAGTATTAGGTGTAGGTTCAACAAGTTCTCCATGACGATCCCAAAAATAATAATCAGGCACGAAACCATATAGATACAAATGTACTTCAACTATATCTGGTTTCCAATGCTTCAAATGTTGGCACTTACTACACGGGTAACGAATTTCTGTGTTGTTTCGGTTATTAGATTTAGCAAATCTAATAAATTCGTGTACACCGTTGTAGAAATGTTGCTTTATTGACCCCTTCTTTCCGGTTCTGACTTCATACATCCAAGTACGGTCGAGAAAATAATTGAATATTTTTTCTGATTTGAAAATGTATGTTAGACAGTTTAAATCGTTAATTTTCAACCATTCTCCATTGTAAACAGTTCATCGTTGCAGAAAATTCAAAATAAAAACTTCACTTTATTTTTTGATTTTTTAGTATTTTGGTTTTCACTTCGGTGGTCAGTCATCCTACTTCCCATTACAAACACAATAATGTAATTACATTTTATAAATCATTTCAGATTAAACGGTTCAACAAAATTTCGGCAGCACTTCCCTTCTGTTCCCTGTATCGTACACAAACGCGTGTACACAAGGAACGTAAAGGAAGTGCTATCGAAATTTTGTAACCGTTTAAAATGAAATGATTTATAATATGTAATTACTTTATTGTGTTTGTAACTTGTCCAATACAGGAACAAATCCGACAAATATTGTATCAGATGAATATAAATGTTCGTTCCGTTACCAAAACGAACATCCATATAACGATCATATATAACACTTGCCAGACGGGGCCAAAGCCAATCTAAGAGATAAACAAAATTCTTTAAATTTTATCAAATATTGTTGTTCTTTTCAAATTTTGACAATGTTTCAACTATTTAAATTTTATTTAATAAATTTGTATATTTAAATTTTAGTTCAACATTCAATTAACAATTTTAGTTCAATATTCATTTCTTTATTTTTTTACGACATAGATTTTAGCGGAATATTTGTTGTTGTTATATTCATTTCTTAATTTCTTTACAAACTCGATTTTAGTACAATATCAGTTGTTTTTAAAGTCATTTCCTAATTTTTTTTTAAAAAATTAGATATTTGCAAAATTTTTAATGTTCTCATATTCATTTATCACTTTCATAAATTATGAAATACTTTCATGTAAATTTATCAATAACCAAGTTAATCATTAATATACACTATTTTTTCACCTAAAACAACTAACCATGTTAATCGCCAACACTAATTATCTACATCAACCATTTATTCAACTTGATCATGATAAACTAATTAATGTAATACTTAATTCAAGTTCATGATAATAAACTAATTAATCTACCAAATCAACATACAACACTACTAATATCCAATTTAACAACAAATCTCAATTTTACAATAAATCATAATTGAATTAGGGTTTAAACTAAACCTAAAAACATCAAATTTACATTCAAACAAGAGATTAGGAGCACACCGACACAAATTTGGGTGATTTGGAGGCGTTGAAGGCTGGGGCGGCGGCTACGGTGACGGGGGGCGACTGATTGGGAAAGGAGGAAGGTTTTGGTGGAGCAAGAGAAGAAGAGAAGTGAAGCTGCTGCTCTCGGCTTGGATCTGTATATTGCGTATAGCGACGGCTAGCAACGGCTAGCGACGGCCGCTTTTTTTAGCCGTTGCTAGGCTCCGCCGCTATACGAAGCCTTTCTAGTAGTGTGTTGTCCAAGAGGAAGAACTAACAGATCTGGGTCGCTTTGACATCAGATCTGGTAATTCTCCCTTTTCTAACTCCTATCAAAGAAATATCTACCCCATCAAGAAGATTGAGGGGATGAAGGGTAGTTTTAACAAGTGTTTGTCGTACTGGGAGAGATGAGAGACCCGTGGAGTGAAAGAAGATGGAAGAAATAGGTAGTGGCTGGCTTAGTTTGATCTGCCATTATTTTTCCTTTTGAGATGGAAGGGTTGCGAGTGTTGTAATTGTTGGCGAGTAACCCTAATTAGGGTTATAGCTTGAGTGAGTTTGGGTATGGTGTTTTTTACCCGTTTCGTTATGTATATGGGCTGGGCCCTTTTACCTTTATTCAAATAAAAATAAAATAAATAAATAAATAAAATAAAATAAAATAAAATGAAGACTAATTATTACCCAAAACTTCACGGGCTCTCCTACTTATTCAAGTGAAACATGAAAAATGGATGCAAAAAGTCGAATCGACCTTTGATGAACTCATTTGTTCTCAACATAGATATGATAAACTATGGCTCGATGCAAAATTTTAGTAAAGACACGTTCAAATGCTTGCATTATCAACATTTTTCAAGAGAAACACAAGCCACAAAATTTCATTTCTCAACTATTTGGAATAAACGCATTCCACCACAAATTTGTTTTTTTATGTGGAGATTATTCCACGATGGCCTCTCACTTGACAACAACTTTCGAAAATTAAACATTGCCCTAGCATCAAAATGCAGATGCTAAATGAGTAATATTAAATCTGGAAAACTCTTCCACATTTTTTATCCAGCATTTAACACATATAATATAGCCTTTTCTTTTCCTTTTTTTTTTCCTTGTTTTATTTCATTACTTCTGCGCCATTTTTCCTGCTGTTTTTTAAGATCATTTATTTTTAATTTCCTTCTAAAAGCTTAAACTGTTTTATACTGTCAAACTGTTTTCATTGTATTTTGAAATTTAGTCTGACTAAAAATTCAAATATGATGTGTTGGATCAACATGTTATAGTCGAGAAGGAATTTTTTCTCCCAACCTTGTCTTAACAATAAAATAAATAAATAATTGATTAGCAAACTCTGTTACAAATTAATTTGAAGATTCAGAAGCTTAAGAAAAACAGTTGTTGAGCATTTTTGCTCCCCGTCGTCTCTGCTCCTTGTTAAATCAACAAAATGATTACTGAGTTCTGACGTGAAATAAGTAACAAATGATGATGATGATTCGCTTGAATATTACATTTAGTTCCCAGTATGTTTTGTCTGTTAATAAGAAAATAAAAATAAATAAACGAAACAAAGGATGGAAGGAACAAAGAAATCCTATTGGTATAATATATTGTACAATCTTCAGTTCAACAGTTGCCTACGAACTACATATCTTTTACATCACAACAAAATACTTGTTAACCAGAACATGCATTTTACACCCACACAAGTCACTGCAGCTTATTAGAAGAAAGACAAACCCCAAACAGAAGAAATTACTTCTTCCCCTTCTTCTTCTCCAAAAAGAAGAAGAAAAACAATGAAACAATGGAAAACGCAGAGAAGACGCCTGCAGCAATGTCAAGAGAAGCATGCCTTCCAGTAATACTAGTTATCAAAAACAAGCTGGTCGTTTTCTGCATATTAGTCGTCTGTCCATAGCCAACCTCATTCTCACCAGAATCAAGAATGTATGCCCTTACAAAATAGGTCGCACTTGGTACATCTTTTTTGACCATGTATTCGTATGTTGTTTTTGACTTTGCAGAGAAGGGTTTTGTAACGATTTCAAATTGGCATGTCTTGTCCTTTTTAAGATCATCAACGGTCTTTCTCCATCCTCGGTCTTTCTGGCTTATTGGTGCATAACACAGATATAATTTAACATTCTTGAAATTGGCATCACCACTGTTTCCAATGGTTTGGTTCCACTCCCATGAAACTGTGAACTTATCTTCTCCTGCCTTCAAATCTACAAGTCAAAATTGATAAAAACATCTTTAGTTTTGATTTTGAAACACGCCCAGGTTTGGACTGGACTATAGATCTAAGCAGCTTCCTACTATACAGAAAACTTCTAAATAGCATTTACAGAAAACATTATCAATGATTTTGATGGCTTGTGCATAAATAATGTACAAGAAACATGAGTAAAACAAAATAAGAGGTTGTACTTTTTCCATCTAAAGGTGAGGTTGTAACTATGAGATTTCTTTTGAGTTTGTTGAATTCAACTCCATCTACTACAACAGCTACGAATGCTACGAGAAGGATAAGTGATGATAAGAAACGAACTGCCATATCTTCCTTGTTTTCTTCGTTAAGAACCAAAGTTATATATGTCTTTGTTTAATTTCTTTTCGAGTTTGTTATGTTGTAGGAGATAGTTAACTCTATTTATACACAGTTTTCAAGGCCAACCTATAACCATGATGAAAAGCCAATTAGTCTAAAAATAAATTAACTTCTATGATATGATCAAGGATTACCATATAGCTGTTCAAAATAATCTATTAATTAGTGAAGAATTGTAGGCGAGATAGTTAAGTAATGTAAAAACAATAATCAAATGATATGTATTATTTATTATTATTATTAGGATTTTTTTGTAGAAAAAAAAAAGGTAATAAAAGAAGAGGTGGACCCTTTGATCATCTTAAGTACTATAATAAGAGGTTTAGAAGCTAAAAACTGTATGTCTCCATGAGATGTACAAGGGGCAAGAAAGAATTTGGTTGACTTGCAATGGAGATTTGATGAGCTGTTATATTAACATCCGATATTAGAGGTAATTGATAATATTTGTAAAGTAGTGGTTGACTTTTGTGAAATAATTCATTATAGGGCTAACTATCTGTCCTATTCTAATTGTGGGAGTTGAGGAATAAGACATGGCCAATTGGACAAGTGATTAAGTAATCTGTCAGAGTATATCAGTGTAAGCATCAATTATCTGAAATGTTTAAGGGAATTAAAGTTAAGCATCCTGATATTATAATTTTAAGATAATTAAACGTTCCTTTGAATCGACTTAAATAGACCACTTTTTTGCTTGTTGAAAATAATATGAATTGGTTTTGATTAAAAAAGAACAAAAGGTAGCTTATTTAAGTCGATCCAAATGGATCCTAGAACGAAACTAAAAATAGATGGTAGAATTGGTTTTGATTAAAAAAGAACAAAAGGTAGCTTATTTAAGTCGATCCAAATGGATCCTAGAACGAAACTAAAAATAGATGGTAATATTCAAAAATCAAGACGGCCAAAAACTGAACATCCTACAATAATTTACTTGGCTGTTTTTGCGAAGTTGCAGTATTAAATCCACAAACAGAAACTATTTACTATTAACTATTAACAATGGACATGTATTCCATGATAGCTGTATGACAAGGCATAAGCTACACAAACTTAAGGGTACTAAGATTGATAGCTTATAACATGGTGATGAGATAATTAGACTATGTTATAGTAGTGAGCAATGGACATAACTAGTTAAATATGCTGTCTCTGCTTTCATGCATCAGCAATAATTGGTTATTATAATAGGGTAAACTACCAATGAGATAGGACCAGCAAGATCAACATCAAACTAAGTCTTCCCTCAATAACAACCTCCAGACGTTTGTGGCTGTAGTATAGGTGCCAATTGCAACAATCCATTAATTGTAGAGTGTTTTGGTGCAAAAAATACTATATTGCAAAATATGCAGTAATATAACTAAAGTAATATGTATCTACAAAGATCCAGATATACATATACACATACATGTATCGGCAATATTATAGATTTATTTAATTAGGCAAAGCTACTTAACTTCTTCCCATTGTCAAAATATGAAATATATATCCTGCCATACATGATTCCAGATTTTGTCTACAATATGCCAAAATGAACAAATAGAGAAAGAGCTACAATTTCTTCATAACCTGAAATAGGTGTACAAGCCATAAGTTTGCACATTAGTACATGTACATATAAGTTTCCAGAAACTAAACAAACAAATACATTAACAGGCAGACCATAAAGGCAGTAAAAATTAATCAATTGGTGATGTTTTGTTCTAGAAGTATGATTCATAGCACATATACTACTTTGCCATTTGTTTCCACAGTTTTTCACACATGGGTCATTTTTGGGTTATTAATTTTGTTCTTGTTTCAATAGTATTAGTACTACTGTGAAACCATTGGAACCAACCAAAATACCATTTTTTATATTCAGTTTAGAACTGTACTAGGAGGCCGGAAAGAAAGAGGCAAGAAAAAGGCTAGGAAAGTTGGGCTAGAGGCACCAGAAAAAAAAAAGGAATTCAGAGGATCCCAATATTTTTTCTCTTGCAAATTGCTTGAATTTCTTTGGACTTTCTTGCTTTTTTCTTCAGTTTATTACTTATAAAACGTTTAAATATATTTCTATAATTCTCGGATGTTATAAGTAAATGGTATGTTAGATTTTCTGATTACTTTCAGTTTCATTGATAAGAAATAATATAAAGTATACAATTTTCCCTGCTTTTCTTTTAATAAAAGAATTAGAAATTTGTACAATTTTCAGTTTATTAGTTGTTTATAATCTATTTTCGTTATTTATTCCACTTTCCCGTTGTTTTTGCATCAGAGTCAAGTATTGAGAAAAAAGAAAACAAATATTCAACGAGTTGGGTTTGGATGATGGTTTTGTGAACCCACTAAAATCAAGTTGATTTTGGGTTTAGATAGTAAATACCTGCCGGACCCAATCCGTTGATAGTCCCACCTATGAGTACGTGCAATATGTTAATTCTAACCGTGGTTAAGTTAGTGACATAGGGAGTAAAACATGATTGGGAGGTTCATAAGGAGTTTATTTAAGTTTGCAAATAATAATATTATGACTGTAAAAATAGAGATAAAGACAAATTTGTCAAATCAAATGAATAGGCTGATTGAGGGATGCCCCTTAAGTTCCCACTTCATTAATCACCATGCACATGAGTCGGATGGCATCATATAAATTAATAATATGTTGAAACCAACTCTCTAAGGGAAATGTAGTGGATTGTGCAATCTTTGACTCACTGAGGATCATCACACATTAGTTAATTTTTGGGGGAAAATGCAGTGTAAACATAAATATATATAAGATGAGTAATATGAATTTCATATTGGTTAAGCATAAGTCACAATGGAATAGGTTAATAGTGATCCTTGAAAACATTACAAAGTTAAGGCTATTATTGAATCTGTAAAAGCTACAAGGATTTAGTTGTTAGTGAATCCTTAAACTTCTATCATGATATTGATGTGAACAACAAAAAGGATTTCAGTTGTAAAATATTTATTTATGTGTTCATGTATTATGCCTTAGATGTTATGCTATGCAGGTTTACTTTAGAGTTATTTTCAACATCCTATAATATGTTATATATTGTTCAATCATTTGTGGGTGCAGGGGTTAACATATGAATTAAGGTGTTATTCTAATCATTTATATTATATCATTAATGTATTGCATATAATCATATGTATGGTCTTAAGAGAAAAATAATCTGGGTAGGCCATCACACAGGTATTAGGTGTAGCACTGAATATTAGTATCCAACAAGAAGTACACGTTTTGACCAATCCTATTTATGTATGCATACACTAATGTCATTCTACTGATTTGATGTCCACTTTTATTGTTGTGTTTTGTTTATTTCAATGTGATTTGCACTAACTTAATTGTTTTATTGTTCTGAACTCATTTTATTGATGTCAATTTCTATTTGAGTATCTAATTCTTGCCTCTGGTCTTTTTTTTCAGCAATCCATTTTTTTCCTTTAGTACAATTTAACTTATTTGGTACAATTCTTTTGCATTAGTACAATCAAGCTTTGAGTTATATATTCATATACCAACCAACAAATGATGTTTGTGACACATAAAACCGTAAATTTTATGTGCATTATTTGTTTTGTTTAGTAATAGTATATACTTCTGATTTTGAACTTCTATAAAATCGGTAGTAATGCCATGTTTATTAATTATGTAATGACCCGTAAATTTTAATAATTTTAATAACGTAATTAACTGAATTTTTGTGAAATTTTAAATAATAAAATTTAGAAAATAAAATTTAATATTTGGAATACGTCCACTTAAACATAGCAAATGGTAAATTTTCATCAGATGATATGGAAGTTTATTTTCTTGTGCAATTTTATTTTAATTTAAATCTGTTAATATTGATGGTAATAAAATGTTTTCCAAACCTGAATATTTTCATATAATAAATTTGTAAATCATCGTCTGAGTGAGACGTCATATTTCGTTTCTTCAAATTTGGACTGCTATTGCTCCGTTTATCTTGTTTTCGGCATTTTAGCAGCATTTTTCGGTACCGAATATCGACTTTTAGTAGAATGGTCGTATCGCAGATATCTGTATACCGTTTTGATCGTCTCGTCGTGCTGATCTCCGCAGTATATTCAATTGTCAATTTCGGAGTTCGATGTGCGGTGAAATCTGCGGCCGAGCGTATCGGTTCCGCAACCAAGTCTTTTGGTTTCCTATCTTTTCGTTATCCACCGTGAAGACAATTAGTCACTTGTTTTAATATTCACAGCAATTCAATGCATTGGCCTTCGCTATTCTCTATTCCATGTTATAAACCGGTTGGTTTCTTTCTATTTGAATCCTTTCATTTCTGTGCTCTGAAAATAATATTGATTATATTGGGTTGTACACATTCCTAGCCGCTCTTTGTTTTCTTCAAACATGCTTGGCTGTCTCTCCAAGTCCCACACCTTCTACTTCGAGATATTTGATAACGTAAGATTCTTATTTAATTTTATATAGCTGCTTCCTTTCTCCCTCTTTTGAGCTAATCTACCCGAAGTCATGCCCATGTTTTGCCACCCAATTACCCGAAGTCGGACTCAAGCTGTTCACCCACGTTCCACCTCCCATCACTTCGCCACCATCAATACCACCCAAAACCCGAGCCACCTTCCACCATCTCTCCATCGGCCTCCCCTTCCTCTCTTGTCTCACCGACCATCCGTCACTTCCACCGAAACCCATACACCTGCATGACCTTCCACTCACCATCCCCTAAGCGCACAGCCCACTCGGCCTACATCCAGCAGCTCCTCCCCGCGGCCCAGTCGAGACAAGCACCATCAACCATCCCCTAAGTGCACAGCCCCACCCAAAACCCGAGCCACCTTCCACCATCTCTCCATCGGCCTCCCCTTCCTCTCTTGTCTCACCGACCATCCGTCACTTCCACCGAAACCCGTACACCCGCATGACCTTCCACTCACCATCCCCTAAGCGCACAGCCCACTCGGCCTACATCCAGCAGCTCCTCCCCGCGGCCCAGTCGAGACAAGCACCATCAACCGCCTCATCCCTCTTCCACCTCGTCAGCCCCTACCGTGCAGTGCCTCCCCTCCGCCTCCGTGACTTCAGGGCGGATCAACTTTGCAGCCAATGTTCTCCTTATTTATATAGGTATATTGTTTTAATTATATATTGCATATATATATATATATATATATATGTTTATATATATTGTTATATCAGTTATAATCTGTTTCTATATATGAAGTATGAAAGTTATCTATTTACTGGGTGTCTGTTTGTAGTATATGAGTACTATATATAAGGCTATACACATATAATCGTATATATGTGTATAATTGAAATTCTCGAGAAAAGCTGCTAGTTCCTATAATCACTGTATTTATATTTTACGTTAAAAATGTTATAAAATATAAGATTTCCATATATTAGTTTAGTTTACTAAGTTATATTTGTTTGAAGCAGTGATTCCATTATATATATAGTTATATATATTGATTTTTTATGTATATAGTTATATATATTGATTTTTTATGTATATATATAAATATTTATAGAAGTTGTTTGTGTATATATTATACAGTCTTTTGCCAAGTTATTTCTAGTTATATATATAAGAGTGTTATATAAAAAAGTGTTATAGATATATGCTATTTTGTATATATAGTTTGCGTAGGCTAGTTTATGTGTGTGTGTGTTATGTTGTATATATACTAGTTTGTGTTTAAGGTCTGTCTGTTGATACGTAAGTTTATATATATGATAGTTTGTTTGAGTCGAAATTTATAAAAACTGTTTATGTTGTGACTTATATATATATATAAGCTATTTACACTGTGCAAGTTTTGATAGTTATATGCTTGTATGCATGTTTTGTTTCGTTTTATGGTTTGCACAGATGTATGTATATATTAACCGAGATATGTATATTTTGTTGTAAATTTTATAAACTGTGTCTGCATATTTATTTAGTCTGCATGTTGATCTTAGTTATTGATTTTATTTTATAAAAATTTATTAGATTTTATAAAGTTAACAAAAATTAAATAAATCTTATAAAAATTAACTAAGTCTTTTAAAAATTAAAATGCAAGTTTTTCGTCTTTTAAAACTTAGTCAGTAAATTATATCTCAATTCAAATTTTAAATTAAAATGCTCATACCTTATTTAAACTACCAAATTTTCGTTAATTATAGTTATAATACATTTGTGGTCACACTTTGTTGGTAATAAATGAAAACTTTACAAATATCATTTAAATTCAAATTACATTTCGATATACCTAACTACGCTTCCACCTCAATTAAAAATGGAAATTTTATATTCTATTACTCGGTCAGTCATTAACTAAAATTGTTCATACCTTAGTTAAAATGCAAGTTTTTCGTCTACTAAAACTTAGTCAATTGATTATATCTCAATTCAAATTTTAAATTAAAATATTTTTACCGTGTATAAAATACAAAACTTTCGTTGATTAAAATTCTAATTTTCCATATATATGCTATAATTGAGTCAGTCAATTATATCATAATTAATTTTTAAGTTATATTTTAATTTCATTTGTAGGGGAAAAAAATCAACGCTCAAAACATATACAATCCTCACGTGCGTGATTAGCAATGATAATGGAAGAAGATAACTAATCTCAATCAGGTTATGTTATATATGGAAAGATACTAAATATTAACATCTACCGTTTCCGTTCAAATATTTATTGCCTTTATTCATTCTTTCAATTATTATTTCAATAGTTATTTTATTCTAAGGATTTTTTAAGTTGCTTATTTTTTGATCGATTTATTATTAAGAATAAGATAAGTTCATACTAGGACAAGTTAATTTGTTTTTGAAATTCAAATGTTTAGCCTAAATATATGACAACTTTGCACCGGAAATTGATACACCTCTCTTATGAGAACGTTTAGCCTAATACATATCAGACTATTTATGAGAACGTTTTGTTCCATACACCTCTCTATATTTTTGAATCAAGGTTAATTCTTCTTCGGCAAAATCTAAAACAAAACAATGGCGTCCTCCAGAAAGTTGCGACTCAAACTGATGGTTGACAAAAATAATAAAAAGGTGGTATATGCTGAATCCAACCAAGACTTTGTGGATATTTTGTTCAGTTTTCTAATGATGCCCATTGGTAAAATTATCCACCTCTTAGGAGGTAAGTCTGCCATTGGTTCAATGGACATGCTCTATGAGAGCCTAAAAAATCTTGGCCAAGAATACTTCAATACAAAGTCATGCAAATCGATGATACTCAATCCTTTGAGTTCAAGTAGGTCTCATTACAGTGCTTTGATTTTGCGAGTTGATTCGGATAATCCAAGGAGATTGTACCAGTGCAAGGGGGAGTGTGCTACCAAACTTTTTCCCTTTTATAGTTCATCCCCAAATGCGAAATGCGGTTGTGGAGAAATCATGAATCGAACCACAACTTTTGTTCCGAAAGATTGGAAAGGAGAAGGAGCTGATGGAGATGGAATTTTTGTTGAAGGGAATAATACCTATCTAATTTCCGATGATTTGGATGTCATGTCTACTTCCTTTGCTGCTATTCAAAGTATTTTGGATAAGTTTAACGTCAAAAACTTAGATGACATTGAAGAGTCGCATGTTGATCTTAGTGAAAGTTTGGTATATTCATAAGTGCATTTTTACCTTTAAACTGCTTAGAAATGCTCATCTTGTTATATTGATTTAATTAAAATGTAATCTTAAATTAGACCGAAATGGTATTGTCATACGTTTCTAAGAACAAACTGCCTAACTATTGATCGCCCTAGAATTATCTCCAATCACGCCATCGAGTATAATGCAAACTCCATGTCGTTTTTACCCAAATTAGTTTCAGAAATGAGCATCTTATAATTGTTATAATACGCCTATGAACAAGACTCACCAAACATTCATCAAGATCAATATGGGACTCTTCAATGCCATCCACGTCTGTGATCTCAAGCTTATCCAAAATACCTTGAACAGCAATCAAGGAAGTAGGCATGACATTAAGATCATCAGAAATTATATAGGTAATATTCCCTTTAACAAAAATTCCATCTCCATCAGCTCCTTTCCAGTCTTTATTAGCAATAGCAAGAGATGCATATAAACTCGTAATATCTCCACAGCCACATTTTGCATTAAGAGATGAGCTAAAGAAGGGAAAAAGTTGGGCAGCACACTCTGACTTCATGCATTGGTACACTATCCTTGGATTATCTGAATCGACTCTCAAAGTTAAGTCGGTGTAATGAGACATGCTCGAGTTTAAAGGATTGAGTAACATAGATTTGCATGCTTCTGTATTGAAATATTTCTCATCAGCATTTTTTACACTTTCATAAAACACGTCCATCGAACCAATAGAAGAATTACCACCTAAGAGGCGGATAACATTACCCACGGGCATAGTTAGAAAGCTGAACAAAATATCCACGAAGTCTTTGTCTCATTCTGCAAATACCACTTTCTTATTCTTTTGTCTACTATTACTTTCGTGGAGGAAGCCATTGTTTTGTTTTTGATATTATCACGGAAGAAATTCACTTTGATCTAAATGTATGCAGTAACTAGTTTAAGAAGAAATTAAAAGGCAACGTGCCATTCATGAGCAGCCTTCTCAAAAGTAGAGGTGGCTAATTGCATTTATAATGGTAGCAGAATGAATTACTAAAGGCATTATTATAACTAGTATGGACTCGTGCTTCGCACACGGGCCGTTTGTATTATTGTATACGTTTGACGCAAACCTATAAACGTAAAGCAAGGGCATTTTTGGAATTTCAAAAGGACAACGAGTAAATTAGTTGAACGAATTTTCTTTATTAGGAGTAGAGATGTGTTAAAAGCCATAGAAGTACCCAGTAAACTCATACTTACCTTTATATATATATATATGTGTGTATATATTATATATATATATTATATTATATATATATATATATTATATTATATATATATAGACACACACACTTTTACATATAGATATATATAAATAATATGATTTTTAAGTAAATGCTTAATTTAGTTTATTATAAAATATAAATAGGAACATTTATTTATCAATTACAACTATCATGTATCAATATCCATATAAAGTTGCGTACAGACGCATCTGATACATATACAAAGGCTACTTCTATATTTATATCAGGCAAAAAGTAAAATAATAGAATGAAGATGATGAAGGCCAAAACAAAAACATTTCTAGGAAACGTGGACACGTGCTACACATGTAGCAAAGCCTGAACATAAAACTTGTAAAATAACAGTTCTTATATACAAACATAACATTCCACAAACATTCGTTCACATATATAATCCCATATGCACTTATATAAATGTTTTAATCCACTCTTACATACTAAAACTCATGCGGCTATCAAGTTTCCAGTGTATAAATGCCAAGTACTGATATTCACGTGCATTTATGTTCACACCTTCCTATTTAAGCTCACATAGGACTATATATATATATATAAGTGAAAGCACAAAGCAAAACATGTAAAAAAATATAGCAATGCAAAATGCACTGCAGCAACAAAATGTGTACCCATTATTACCCTATCTTGTTCTAGAAAAACAAACTGGTCAATGAACTCAGCTAATATTCATTCATATATACATATATATACACTAATAAACATGAATCCAGACACCATAAACACTCCTGCCTGAACTAAATTCTCATGCAGGCATACATTTCAATACATGCAGGAAGAAGAGAGGGAAACCCAAAGCTTAAAAATTGCACGCAGGAAATAGAAGGCAGCAGCAAGAAGAGACTCATCCATATACGCACACAAAAAGAAGCACAAAAGTGCAATATCATGGCTTAAATGATTAAAACATAGGTTACATGAGTATGTAATTACTCACCCGACATTCAAGGTTCTTCCCTTTGTTTTTCTACTCTTACTCACATACACCTAAAGCTCAGCTCCACCATAGTCACACATAAGCAAGGAAATTACGGTTCTCGGACGGATGCGGTGGTAACTGCATGAGCATAGACCTGTAGCCGGAAATCAGGGGCGTTTTTGGAATTTCAAAAAGACACCGAGTAAATTAGTTCAACGAATTTTCTTTATTAGTAGTATATATATATATATATATATATATATATATATATATATATATATATATATTACAGATATATTGGTACTTAGTTTTTTAAATATATACAGTTTTAAAAGCTTGCATTAGATGCTACAAAATTATATAGATGTTTAGCTCGCATTATGAATATAATCGCTATGAAAAAATAAGAAAACTTTAAAATTTCTAACCGGTTCAAAATTATAAATCAATAAAATGCAACAGTATCTTTTGACATTAAATCTAGGAGTGCTAAAGGGGTAATACAAAAAAGATGATCATTAAAACTTCCTCATATGTATATTCTCTTTGCTTTCAACTACCAGTTCATATTAATTAATAGTATGATGAGACAACAGAGACAAGTAACAAATATTTAGATAAAAACTAGCAGTTGAAATTAGAGGACTAAGGGTTGAATTACAGGGGCTATGGGTCACTCCTTATGTATATATGGGAGAGATCTCCTATTTCTTTTAGATCCTACGTCTATTTGTGAAAAATAAAATCAAACAAAATTATCTATGCAAAATTTGAAATAATTTCAAAACTTTTGTTCAGTAATATTAGCAAACTAACATGAAACATCAAAAATATTTATTTTAACTACCGATTTGAAATGTAATTTTGAAGAAGATATAAGTTTCAAAATACTTCTGAATTCTGCATAAAGCATTTTACTAATGCACGTAACATATCTACACAAATTCACTTCAATCCGATTTCTCTTCCCCTCCCCCGTCCTCTCTCTCCCTCCCACTCCCTCTCACCATCTCTCTCTACATACATGTGTGCCGGTTATTTGAATATAAAATAAAACAAGAGTGGTGACACAAAAGATCTAGAGCATTAGATCTTTTTGTCCTTACATGGAAGGTGGAAATCGAGGAAGATCTAATGGTTAAGATCTATTGTATCACCATTTGTCAATAAATTATGTCGAAATAGAATTTCTCACACACTGTTAATAATGAAAATTCAATCAATATGATATCTATCATGTCCTTTTGAAATTCCGAAAATACCCTACATGGTATCCACTGTGTTACCACCCATCAATGAAATCTCACCATTAGTTTGATGCCTACACTATCACGCCATTCCCAACAATCTATCAACAGAATTTCACTATCATTTACGTTCGACGCTAACAACACCAACAAGACTCCTTGAAATAAAAGTATTGTGACAACCAAATCTTTTGTACTTATTGCCCACATCCCTATAAAATTTCATTAAATATAAAGTAAATACATTTAACTATTAGATGCACATACGTGTAATTTATGCTACATATAAATATTAAATTATGCACTAAATGAAATAAACAATTCAAAGATTTGAATAGATTTGACTAAGTCAATAAAATAGGTTCAAATTTAAAATCCAAATATCTAATTTTACAAAGTATATAATTTTAAGTATCAAATTGGAAACTATAGTTGAAGATATTTTAAATATGCAAAATAATATATATATATATATAGCTTTGTAAAATAAAAGGTAGCTAAAAATAACTTTTATTTTATTTTAAAAAGCATGAACTATTTAAAATACACAAGTTTGAGATATGCATATAGTTATAAAGTTAACAAAATTTGAAATGTATAGATATATAATAATTTTGGCCAAACAAATAATTTAAGTTTTCTGATTAATACAATATTCCAACAATACTATTTACAACACAAAAGATTCTAAGATAAATATGTATATATGTATGCATATTCAAACGATCATAGATGACAACGTTTGCACATATAAAATCGTTGTAATATAAGGGATCTAATCTATACTAACAAGATCCGATACACACATACACACAGAGATATATATATAATTAAAATTTGAGATTAGATAATTACCTTAAGAAATAGCTTAAGAAACACACATTGAATGTATGAAAATTCCAAGATTCAAAAGAATGACCTCTAAAATTTAGAACAATCTAAAGCAGCGCTTTTGTATTTATTTTATTTGTTTTATTTCAAGAATTTTTCTTTCTTCATGAAGCCAACGAAATTTCAACCATTAAGGGAGCGAGGAAGAGAGCAGAAGAAAATGAATTATCAGGAGAAGTCATTAATGAATGAAAGAGAATTTGTTTTAAAGAAACATTGAAACCTTTTAATTTCCTCCTTTAAAACCTTCCCTCTTTAGTTTCTTATTAAATCTCATTCAAATCCCCTCCCGCTTAAGATTTATGGTCGTCCAATGATATGCCCAGATAGGCCTTTAAAATTTCCAAAGTCATATATGTCGTACTAAATAATGATTCATAAACACAACCATCCATAACGTATGTTGGTTAGCAATGGCAAAATAAACATATTTTATACCTTTTCGATAGGAAGTTGAAGGCTTCATAACCGTGAGGCATAGAGATTTAACCATTCAAGTGGAGTTCCAAATTCATCATCTTGTCACATGTAAACATAGTATTTCATACTATACTACAGTGGCATCATTTTTCTAAACACTTCCTATTGTTGCAGAAGAAAAAAAGATGTCGGACTAGAGTAGTCAATCAGATATTGCAAATAGGCATATCGAGTACGACTTGCATTCAAAGGTGTGAGTATCATCATTTTGCACGCTTTTTTGTTGAGGCAGCTTTCATCCAAAGAATCGATGTTGGTGTACATCTGCCTTTTTAATTCTCGGACTATGATTTCAAGCTCCAATGTAAGAATGCTTGACAAAGTGTCAACAAAATGTTTATCTGCCGCAAGATAGATCACCTTTTCTATTTTCTAGTTTACAACCAGCTTGACCGATAACTCCAAGACGAAAGTATTCCGACACTTTGTGTGTATGTGTACGTAACAGCCGTTTGTTTAATTTAAATTAGAAAACGGAAATTTTCGTTTCTCTTTCATAAGTTTATGTGCATAAATTAACCTTCCATCAATTAATGAACAAGTTTAAGAGAGAGAAACGAAAGGTTTCCTTCTCTAACTTAAATAAAACAAACAATTGTTGCGCACACATATACACAATGTAGGAATATCGTTGTTCTGGAGTTGTCGGTAAAGCTAAATGTAAATGAGAAAACAGAAAAGATGATCTATAGTTGCAATAGATAAGCATTTTGATGACACTTTGTCAAACTCTTATGTTGGAACTTAGAAGCGTGGTCTGAGAATTAAAAAGGAAGAGTGGGATTGGTTGAATTGATCAGCTATACACCAACATCGAAACTTGGATGAAGGTTGCTTCAACACGGAAGCAGGCAAAGAAATGACCCTGGCACCTTTAAATGCAGGTCATACTCGATGCCTATTTCAAATATCTGATTGACTGCTCTATTCTGATATCTCTTTTCTGTTGCAGAAACTAGTGGTCAAAAAAATGAAGTCACTGTAGTACAATAAGAAATACTATATATATACACACATACATATATATATATATATTCCTTTGTGGCCCATTAATAATGAGTAAGGATGTTACGACTGCGTAACTGCAATTGTTGTTAGTTAATATATTTTAATCACTATAACAACAACCATGCTGATTAACCATCATGTAGATCTGAAACTTTGTACATATATATTATTAATTCTATAGATTATTGTTGATAAATAACTATGTTTTTGACTTTTTTCCACCAACTAGTTTATTTGTCTATAAAATGAACTACGATGCACATATCACTAGTGCATGAGACCAAATACCATTAGTAGACATGTTATTACTCAATCTTAAACTACTGTGTGTATAATAATTTATAAATATCATATAAAAATAAGCATGGTTAGTATGACAAATCACGATTAACCAAATCTTTAACTGATGTCGTAAAAAGATAGTAACCATATAAACTATTAAGGTACCGTTCGCCACTCAATTTTCCACGTTTTAGTTCCCACACGTCGGACGCATCCAACGTGGCAATGGACCATTTCCTCTAATTGGTCCATTGTGAGGAATGAAGGATTTTGGTGCGTTTGTGTTCGACGCGTTCTGTCGTTTTATCCCCAACGCTACTTCTTCCCTTCTTCTATATTTCCCCCCCTTCATCAAATACCACATCCGCATCACCAAACACATTTCTCTTTCAACCAACTTCCACATTCAAATCCCATGATCAAATGCCACGTTTGCTTCATAAAGAACGGACCCTAAGCGGTTACTGATACAACCACAATAATCCGAATAATAATCATTGGACTTCAAAAATTAGAGTTTGGCGTTAAAGTGTATAATTAGTATTCAGTTCTACTTTATTATTTTTCTCCCTTTCTTACATTATCATTAAATCCATCCACTAATTTGTCAATTCCAACTATGAGTGTCCTGCTTGAATTAAGTTCCACTCTTTTTATCAATTTTTTAATAAATCCAACTAAAAAGGGATATGATCTCTCTACACATGTGTATGTATAAAGGATCCATAGCCCGCCATTTTTATCCCTTTTTTATGACAAAGAAACCAAACAACCGACAACTTGTAAACTTTCGGAATGTGCATACCCGGCTCGACGTTAGCCCATAAGAAATCACGCACTATCAACCGCTAGAGTAGTAGATCATTTTAGTCTCTTTGCAGCCCTGCTAATACTCACAATTGAAGTTCACATACAAATTGTTGGATTTAATGGAATTCTCTCTCATACTTGATTCATATTCTCTTTTTGTTACATCACCATTAAATTAAACCATTAATTTATCAAATCCAAGTGCGGATATTAGAAGGCTACGAAAGAGCTAAAAATGAAGGGTCTGTGGTTCCCTCCACTCCGCAAGTATACACAGACATGTCCATTTTATTTATCCCTCAAAATCTCCACATCGATTTTTAGTGTCAAAATATTTGGAAGAAACAAAACCCGTTGATGAGATCCATTTGGTATCGAGATCATCTTAAAAAGAAACGGAGAATCTCCAAACTTTTAGCCTCTTTAAACATGGGAGTAAATCATCTAGATCAAAAGTTTGGTGTCCCAGAGTGCCCAACCAATCATAGGGGTTAAAATTTTGCAAATAAATCCAATCTTTTTTGTAATGGATTTATTTGCAAAAGTTTGTGTATCATCATGTGTTAAATAGTTGGGCGGGACACCATATTTTGGGTCAAGGTGATTTGTACTTTTTAGATCTACATTTTAAATCGATGGCAAAAAAAATGTTTTCAATAGGTCCTAATGATTTTGAATTAGTTAGACATTTTGAAATGATACAAAAATTTGTGAGGATGACATTGATTGCAATAAGATCATACTACAAAATGTTAGATTTTTTTGAAAAAATTAGGAGTTTTGGGAGATTTAAAATTAAGCGGACGTGGATACTACTAGTGGGAATCATTCAGTCAAACACTCCATACTTCCGTTTTTGTTGTTCATTCATGTGCACATGTGTAAATCAGCTCTTATGCATATACTTCCCACATGCATAATTTTTTTCTTCTATATCAATGTTATTTTGTACTTCTTCGGTTTATTTTGTTGTATCTTATTTTTTAATCCAATTATGGATGTACAACTACATGTGAATGTTATTACTTCTACATTATATGAGCCACCAAGGATACTTTTCTCCACTATGTTACTCTTTTGCCAAAGACAAGATTCTCCAAAAAAGTTTTTGCTAGGTTTTGACAAGGCCACAACTGCTGTGGAAAATAAAATAAAATTAAAAACTTAAATCAGAAAGATGGTTATAACGCACCTGTCCATCGAGAGCAGCAATCGCATCATCCAATTCAGTTTAAGATGCCATGGTCACAAAACCAAACCCACGAGAGCGTCCGCTATCTCTATCATAAACAACATGTGCACTCACCGCTTTGCCATGCTCGCTAAATACTTGTTCCAAGCGACTATCGTCTACAGACCATGGCAAGTTACCGGCATATATTCTAAATAATGGCTCGAACTCACGAACTGCTCTTTCTGGATGGATTCCTCTTGGAGCTGCCTTATTTACTGTCAGAAGCCTTCCGTTTATATCCTGTTCCCAATGCATCAATAAATTATAGTGTTGAAAGCTATGATGCATTATGTTGTATGCATGGATATATTTTCATATAGTGCACTAGTTTCCTTTGGTCAATAAGTGAGATAAAAGAAGCCATTAATTCAAAAAAATATTTTACTAGGAGTTGCAATATACAAAGCACTGTTATATCAATGGATGGAAAATATAGTAAATGACTAAATGAAACTTATGAGCACCATATATGGCACATGCCATGGTTTAATCATGGAGATCAATAGGATAAGATTCAACACCTTTTGAATGCCATAACTCATACATAGAAAAAAATGAATTATGCATTTGACAAGTATACTATGCCATGCCAATTATACAAGTTTCCAATATTAAATATATAAACAACTTAAGAATATCATTACTATACCTAAGGACACCCAATGACATTAATGAAAATAAGTTAAGATAAGAACCAAATGCCCTTAAAAGAGTATTGGGTGTTTTCCAGAACAGAGGAATTGACGATGTAATGTATATTCTGAGTCTCCTGTATATATCAATTAAACATATACACAGGGATGACCTATACATAGGGCTAACCTGAAGTATGGATTCAAACAGAAATCAGATAAACATAAATTAAAATTCAGATTTTGCGACCCGCGTATATTTTAACAACTAGAATCAAATTAGGAACTTACAAGTATTTATTTGTCCTATAGCCTTCACTAATGATAATTCCATAGCATGTGTGAATATACTTAAAAAAAACTACATAACGGCTGAACATCTCAACAGCTTTTCCTGCTTCTTCAGTAGTGTTCATGGTCACAAAACCCACGACTTTGACTTGTCTCTCTATTGTAAATAACTTGCACAATCAAATACAAACTAGTTAAAACTAATCAGCCTTTTGTTAGTAAGACCTAAATCTACACACGTCAATCTATTCCTTTAGATATTTTATCAGGGTGTTTTGTATCAGGAACTGAAGTAGACAATTTTTTATACAGCATACAAGAAGAATATTTAATTGAACATGACTTTATAATATGCATATACATACATAATACATTGGGGTGTGTGTATGCATTCAAACACATTTGAACATGTCATGGTACTTTTTTATACAATAATTCTACTTCACCCAAAAATAGATAACGGATATGAACTGAAATAGGATTTCTGGAGCCCCGTAATATCCACCAATCCATTATCAGACCCACATATTTCTAAATCCAAAATCCCAGACATTCTATTTTTCTTGCATCTCTGTTTTTTTAATGCAAATACAAAGCTTCTAAAAGTTCACATTTAGAATAAATGATGATACATTTTTTATGCAGATACAAAAATTCAAAAAGTTCACATTGAACAGTTAATAGATGATAGCAAAAAAAATTAGTGCTGCTGCTCATACAAAATTCTTGTGATATCCATTCTCAAATCAATAAACTGTAATGAAAGAAGCATCTTTCAACTACTAACACATGAAAAAAAATCTTTACTAACCATAAAACTAAAATATTAGTAACAAATGAAATTTTCACTATTATTTTTCTGCATTTACAAAATTATGTAAACCGATACATCATCAATTTTTTTAATGGAAAATGAACTAGGCGAATATAGAAAAAAATCAATTTGGGAACTTGGAAAAGTCTTTTCTAAGTAAAAGTTCAAAATCTCATCTGGACATCATATCACACAACACTGTGTGAAGAGAACATTCCTACTACATGGAGCAAGAAATTTTCAAGTCATAATAGTTGAACCCAACCCAAGCACCTCAACAATTTTCAAAGTCATACGGATTACATTGTCAATTGATCTCTTAACACAGGAATATATATTATCACAATTCTGTCAAACTCAATACTCAATCACAGCTACCAACGATTGGAACACAACAATAATACTAAAAGAATGCTAACTTTACCCCAAATTCATAACTCAAACTAATATAAATAAATAAATTACCAAACAGAACAAAAATTTTTACCTCAGCAATATTAAACGTTCCAGCCTTATCAAATAATTGAGCAAGACTCTCGCTATCAACATCAAAAGGAAGGTTCCCAACAAAAAGTTTGGCATCTTCAGGGGGCTCCTCATAATCTTCCACCACCTCTTCGCCCTCTCCTATTCCTTCAGCTAAAATATCTTCTCCTTTCCTTCTTCCTCACTGACTTCTTGACTCTCCTCTTCCTGATGTGCCCATTCAGAAGTCTGCGCAACAAAAGGCACTATGGTTTCCTGAAAAGTTAGCTTCTTCTTTATAGAGAGGGAAATGGCGAAATTGGGTTAGGAGAAGAGAGAAAGGAGTGGTGTTTTGGGAGAGAGGGTTGTGGTTGGGAGAGATGAGACAAGGAAGAGGTCGTTCGGGATTAGGGTTTTGAAGGGTTTTTGAAGAGTGAGGCTGAAGAAGAAGCCATTGCCTTCTAAAACAATCAAATGAGATTAATCCGAAAATTTTAATATTAAAAAGGATTTTAATATAGCAATTACAGCAGCGAATAGTGTGAAGCCGTTAAGGCGAGCGTGATTTTAATATAGCAACAAAATCAACTTAATCAATTAAATTAAATATATTCCAAATATTAAAAAGGATGAAGATATTGATTGATTGCATTAATATAGCAACAAAATCAACTTATTAACTGAATCAAACATATTTCAAATATGAAAATGAAGAAGATATTAACTGATTCATGCAATCAATTAAATATGACAAGCAATCGGTAAAGAAAATCAATTAATTTAAAAAGAGATCTATTAATTGATTTAAGCCATCAATCAAATATGGACATGTGTGGAAACAAATATAACTATGTTTAATTTGTGTTGAAATCAAATCAGGTAAAATAAAATTCTATTCATACACCCTAAAGGTATAGAAAGTTTTTTTATATGATCAGGTAGACAGTTTTTTACTTGATATACACCACAAGTATTACAAAACTACCGTTAATTTAAAATAAAATAATACACTTATATCATTTTAGTAATTCTCTCTCTCATGGATTAATTAAAAGGTTCTCAAATTCACTTTTGTAAACTTCAATTTTTCAAATTATTTAATCAGTTATACATGGCAAATTTAATTTAATTTTTGAATATTAAAATGTTAAACCATTTCAATTTTGATGTTAAATTTAAACTTGATTTAATTTAGGTGAAAGATAGAGAGAATTCAACGCTCATATTGATTTCAGTAGTAATTTTAGAATTTAATTTGGAGTGAAAAATGTTAATTGACTATGCATGAATAAGTATCTGAAAATGTACAAATAGAATTTGATACCTAAAAGGAATTTAAATTTAATTCAACTGATGATGTATAGAATTTAGTTATTTTATGAAAAAAATTATATTGATTATACTATGAATTTGTATTCTTTAATATTGATTTTTATTTTCTTAAATAGGAGCATTTCGGTCTAATATTTTATAATAAAAAATTATGGTAGAAATAAAACAATTAATGGTGTATGAATAGAATTTGCCTCGAGTAAATCTGTAAAGATTTTAACCTTATCTCTAATGCAGTCTTCATCCTAGCACCTATATATATACGAGCGTTGCGGCACGCGCTTCGCGCTTGAACTACAAATTGTATATGTTTAACATATTCAAGTAAAAATGTTTAACATAGATATTTAGTCATATTTTTGCGTTAAACTCATGTGTAGTTGGTTTGGATTTTAATTTCTTCATCTAATTATTTTTGTTGGTTTGAATTTTTCTTATATTATTAATTAATAATAATAATAAATTGTAAAAAAATTATTTGTTAGATCCTATTTTTAAGTGATATTAAGAGTTGTAATATTTACAGAGGAGCGTTTTGAATTTGTAAAAGAGTTTAATATTAGATCATATTTTTAAGCGATATTAAAATTTGATAATATCTATAGAGGGTCGTTTTTGCTAGTTCACAATGCTACCAAAAAAGTGTGATACTAAATGTATTACAACTATTATTAAAGAGAGATATATATATATATATATAAAAAGATATTTGTTCATCTTTTTGAACAAAAAAAGATGAGAGTTCTCCAAGCTATCCAAAACTCTAATGTTGCGCTACAGTTTGGTATTATAGCTTGTTGTTCTGTTTGAAGACTATTTCAACTACGTCTAATTCTACAAAGAATGACATGTAAAAGCTCTACAAATTATGGACTCGCTAGATTTAATGGAATCGGAGATTTTGGCACATGGAAAATGAAGATGGAAGCAGTTTTGAAAAAAGAAAGAACTTTTAAGGTTGCCTCAGATATAGGGAAATTAAGGAAATTAACGCTTGATGAGATACCATGTTTCTAACCAAGGAGAAATCAATAAAAGCTAGAGCATCGAGATGAAGACGAAACGACTTGAAATCTGGAAGGCATACTCATATGAGCTATATAAATAAGTCAAGAAAATTTAGACCAACATGGTGTTAAGTCCATAACTTGGCACCGAGTTATGACGATAACTCGGTATCGAGTTATAGTGCTCCATAGTTGAAACCTCCAACTTTTCAGAAGTCATTCCCTAACTATTATATGCGAGCCCAAGCGATTTCGTAGAGTCCCGGACGACCTATCTCAAGAGTTGAAGAGCTAGCTCCAGTAAGCCGCAGAACAAACCAAGTTGTAAAGATGCGACCATCAATACGAGTCATCAACCTACTAAAACACAAGGGGGTACTACAAAATGAAGTAAAAAAGAACGATTCAAGAGGAAACACTTAGTTTCCCCGTAAGGGACTCGGTACCGAGTTATAAGCATAACTCGGTACCGAGTTATAAGCATAACTCGGTAACGAGTTATCACTTTAACTCACGGCTCTTCCAACTTTTCCACATTGTCTTAGGCCGATGTCTAGACCTCTCTGGTAGTGGGCTTCTGGTCCAATATAACTGCCACCCCTATAAATACAAATCATAGAGCAATCAAGAAATAAGATGGTTTCTACATTCACTATGCCTAATGTAATGCCCCACCCTGAGACCCACACTAATAAAGGATATTACAAAGTAAAATCGTTTGCTAATGCAGTGAATAAGGTTGGTTAGGAGCGACCATCCATGAATTTTGTTTCAACGAGTATTGACACGTCGATTTGGGTGCTATATTTTTTCAAGTGGAATCGACATATCCAATCCAGGCTCAAAACAAAACCACGGTGGCTATAATAATAATAATAATTCAGAACAATATATGATATTCACAGAACATAGAATTACAGAGTAGATAACAGAATATACATGTGTGATACAGTTAAAGCGGATAAGAGCATATAGATAATAGACTACAAAATAGTGGTCATAGAGATCCACTCAATATACATGCTTGACAACTGAAAATAATAAGATAGTACCAAAATGAGTCTCTATCTCTAACACAAAAATAGATATAATAAGAAAATATACAAGATGATATAAAAGATGACTAGCTAACTCTTGAAAGCACAACTCTTGAAGTCATCACCTAGAAGCGTTTGAAATGTCCCGGTCTGACTAGAGTATTATAAAATAATAAATGGGCCAGTCTAGTCTTAATTCAAATAAAAGCGAGATAGAGCGATAATGACAAAACAGATCTCAATGAATAACATTTAGACGTATAATGTTCAATCTAAAAGGAATATCATCATACTCCAAATTTATTCACCAAAATGCCAAATATTAACTTTACTGTTAAAAGTAAATCTCAAGATGATTTTGATGAAAACACAAATCACATAAATATAGAAATCAACAAATTGAAATCTAGAAAATCACAAGGGGAAGGCGCCTAAAATACTCAAGATTGATAAGCATAAAAGCACCTCGAACACATGTGTTATCACCAGATGGATATAGAATCCATAATTACACCAGATGGATATAAAATCCATGAATACACCAGATGGATATGAAATCCATAAATACACCAGATGGATATGAAATCCAAAAATACACCAAATGGGCATAAAGTCCCATAACTCAAGAATAAGTGTTATAAAATCATAAATAGTAATCATTCAAGTAATATTCGTATGTCCCATACCACTAATGTTTGCTCGAATGTATACTACTAGTTAGTAAACTCCAATAGTGTGTATAAAAGGCTCAATCGAACAAGTTCTTGAGTTAACCGGTAAAATAAACGCGAGCGTTCCATACCACTTATTTTATTAAACCGTTAATCGATTCCTAATCCAATCGATGTCTTGCAATTTTATATAAATATTTTTCTTTGAAATCTATGTGGAAAATATGGTTTTATAAGCTATTATATATATATATATTGGAAAATCCTAGATAAATCTCTATATATGTATGTATGTATGTATCAATACAATTTTAAATCATTATTCCAAATCTATTTAAAACTGTTATTATTATAAATAATTATATTATATATACACACGCACTTCCAAATATCCTTATATAGAAGATATATTTATACTCGAAAAGATTATGATAAAATGGTTTGATTTGGAAACCACACTTTTGAAAACTCAAGTTGAAATTGTGTAATAAAACTTGTATGTAATATCATGTGTTCATAAAGCATTTCCATGGAATAATAGTCCTGTGATGGATTCACAAATTCAAGAATCAAAACCCGAAAATACCATCAAAATCATCATGAAATAGGGCATCAAAACAATGCAAATAACACCAAGGAATCAAACTAGCGAATGAACGAACGGGATCGATTAGAGGGCAAATTGGCACCTCTTGGGACTCAGCCTAGGCTGTGACCGTTGCACCAATCTGGTGGGACCAATGGACCAGTGGTGCTACCTAGACTAAGTTCCAAGGAGTGCCGGTAGCCCTCCGTCGGTCGGTTGGCGATGATTTTTCAAACTTTGGTTGTTTTGACTCCTAAAGCACTGAACTCACTAGCATGCAAGCTTATGAACATCTATGATTTGCTAAATCATGAGATTAAAAGTCTATGGTTTTAGCAACCAGAAAGTTGAAAACACGAATTGAGAATATCACAAGAATTTGAGATCAATTCAATCGTAAATTCACCCAATTCAACAAATAGCAACATGCATTCAATTATAGACTAGAAGTGTGAGGATAACTTACCAATACAAGCTTGAATTAATTGTAAAAGCTCAGATTCTCCTAGGCTAACCTTTATCAGCAATCACCCTAGGTTAATTTTTAGAAATTGCAAAATCGGATTATAAACCAAGATGAGAAACTGAGATTAAAACTCTAATAGATGCGATATAGGATGAAAGAGATTACCTGAGTTGTTTATCTTAAATAATTAGCCAATTATTGTTTGCTCTAACTTGAAACTGTAGGAGGATTTTGGTTTCTAGGGTTTAGAAATAAAGAGAAGATATTTTCAGATTTTGGTGTTTTGGCTGAAATGAGAAATGGTGAAAGGGAATAAACATATATGTTTATTTCTCACCTTACTACATGGGCCTTGGGTTCCCTATGGACCCAATAAGGATATGTGTTATTATTTCCTTTATTATTTTCCTATTATAAAACACCATTTTGTATTTAAACAATGTTTACACAATTTATAAATTGATTTCTCCAAATTTTAATAAAACAATTAACATGCCAAAAATCCACATTCCCCTTAATAATGGAATATTTTATAAAACTCAATACAACTTTCGAAATTAAAAATTGTTCTCATGTTATTAATAAAAATGGTTTAATAATTGTAAAAATCTCATTTTACAACAAATCCCAATATTGCTATTTTAATTAAATTCATAACACTTTGTTCGAAAATTTTAAAATGGAAAATATTTAATTACAAATCATTACTTATAAATAAATGAATGAATAAAACATTATTATTCACATTATACTATTAAAATTATTACCATATATTTAATAACTCACTTCCTATAAAATTATCCTTATATTATTAAATATAAGTACTAAGTCACCCAAAAATGTTCATTAAATCCCCAATATATTTACCTTCATTTGGAAAATCCATTTATGAATTTCCTATTTATTTAAATCCAAATCCATCTTAATCCGGAAATATAAACAAATAAAATTCCCAAATTCCCCTTGGAATTAATTATGACTAATTAAATTATATTTTAAGGTTTAATTCCAGGTAATCTCAACCAGGGTTGTTATACGGAAGCTCTGTCTCTTCTTTCAACTCTTCCCTCTACACCGTAGTCACTAAGAAAACTCTAGGAAATTCTAGGACTTTGAACTTGTCTAACCCATGTACTTGTGACTTCTTCTCTCTCAAACCCCATGTAATCATAAGCAAGCTATATCAAATTAATAAACAATAAAGCTATAA
Source organism: Allium fistulosum (assembly GCA_030737815.1). Taxonomy (NCBI): domain Eukaryota; kingdom Viridiplantae; phylum Streptophyta; class Magnoliopsida; order Asparagales; family Amaryllidaceae; genus Allium; species Allium fistulosum. The sequence continues at coordinate 1,081,589,430 of CM060903.1, forward strand.
AGTGGACGTAGGCGATAGATTGCCGAACCACTATAAAATCTTGTGTCTCTTTTATCTAATTCTGTTTATTTTCCTTTTACTCTTACTACTACCTGTAGATCTAGGTCGTAGTTTCCCTATAACTCTATCTTAGGCGTTGATCCATTTTTGGCATTAACATATTTGTGCTTTCACTGAGAAAATTGAACCTAGGCTTAGATCTAGCCTTTTATTTTGGATTAGAAGGGATCAAGAATTAGATCCAAGGAATTTTCTTTGAGGATTTCTTAGCTTGCTACTGAAGACCAATGGCACCTAGGAAAAAGAATACTACTTCTAAAAGATATACAAGAGCAACTGTTAGTGGTAATGCGCAAACCCCCAACAAACTAAAGTCAACAATGCTAAAAATCAACAAGTGGAGTTAATACTAGAAACCTAGAACTAGGATCCTTTACTCAATAGGATGTTGTAACTAAAGGAGAGTTTAACCAAATGGTTAACCAACTTAACCAGAAGATTATGGATATCTAGAAGGTTCTCATCGATAAGATTGATACTTTTCTAGCACTACAACCACCAAGTGCTCTAAGAGCTAGGAAAGAAACCGTGGCTTCCATGAAATGGAAATTCCTCTGCTTCGGGCTTAAATAGAAGGGACGGTAAAAAAAATAGGAGTGGTTGGTCGAGCTGTAGGGATTATAATAGAAGGAAATGGAAGTGCTCCTCCCTCTGGAAGACAACCAGCTGCAAACCCAAACCTTGGAGTGAACGCTCCCTGAGAGAATATTGCAATGTTTGCCTCTGATTTTGAAGATGACACACAACTTGACGGTGGTGGATTGGAACTGAACGCTAACATAAATAGGCAGAATGCTAGAAATGATGTTCAAACTGCCACAATAAGACCAATCGCGTGCCAACGAAACTCTATAGGAATGGTTCTCTCGAAGAATGGAGAACTTAGGCATCAGCTGGTAGGCTGAGACTGTTTGCAGAGTAAGTACTTAGTGTAGCCTCTAGTAGTCGACCTATAGACTACCGTGCTAGCGAAGAGTACGTCGCTGACATGGTCAAACGGTTGGTAGAGTAAAGTAGAGGCAGGAAGAATGAAGACCGGGGTTCCGCATCAAGCCAAACTCCATTCACAGACGACATTCTAAGAGAAGAATATCCCAATAAGTACAATATGCCAACTATGCTATCATACAATGGAACGACGGACCCTAAACAACACTTGTACAAATATGGACGACATGTGGATGGAGCTAAGGCTATGGGTACTATTCCTTGCAGATGTTTACCAATCTTCTTGGAAGGGGTCGCTTCCATATGGTTTACTAGACTTCTGCCAAGATCCAACTCTACTTTAAAGAATTGGTAAGAAAGTTTTTGGAAGAATTCATGCTGCATGTTGCACGACCAAAAGATGTGATGTCCCTTTCTGGCTTTTTCTAAGGACCCAATGAGTCGAAAAATCCTTCATGAACTGATTTAACATCACGATTACTGAATTAAGCAATCGAAACGAAGATATGATTTTCATAGCTCTAGACCGAACCATTCATCCGAATACGAATTTCGGTAGATGGATTAAGATGAAACAACCAACTATCGTGGAGGAGTTTAACTAAAAGGCAAGCCGGTATTTGAGATTAGAAGAGGCAGATGCAACAGAAGGCAAGACCACCAATGAGCAACCAAAAGAGGTGGTTCAAAGTAATGTGGCGGTCAAGTAGGATGGAGATAATTCTAGAGCCACCGTAGGAAAGACGGGGGTCATTGTAAACCGGAAAAATGAAACCAAAACTCTGGCAGGCACGATGGGAGCGGAAAGCAAATCAGGAACTTAAGGCCCGAGGAATTCACACCATTGAATGACAGCTTGGAAAACATTTACCTTGCTACTCAAAAAATTGAGCAGTACAACAAACCGCCCAGGAAGGAACCATTCGAGTGACAGAAGCAATCGAGGAAGTTTTGCCGCTTCCACGAAACCCACAGGCACAACGCGAATGAGTGTAGGCATTTGAAAGGCTTGATTGTGGAATTGATAAGGAGCAACAAGATCCAATAGTATGTCAAAAAATCGCCAAACTTTAACCAGACTACTAGACCTCAAGTCCCAAATAATCAAGGGAATCAGTCTGGATCCAATGGAGACGAGTCTAGGCAAACAGATTAGAGGCTTGTTATAAGTACCATCACCAGAGGACCTCACCCATCGTAGAAAAGTTGGGGCAAGGTGGAGCAATACGCTAGTTCATTAAAGCACACTCCTAAGGAGGTTGGTTATGCCATTGAAGATGAAACCCTAGGCACACAACAGAAAATAATTACTGATGACATCGTATTTCGAAATCGAAATACCGAGGGCATAGAGGTGTCGACTCTCGACCCGATGGTGATAACGGTTGAAATCGGACCAACAATTGTGCGCCGAGTATTGGTTGACAGTGGAAGTTCAGTTAACATTCTATTTTGACAAACATTTGACTAGATGAAGATAAGCATGAAGGATGTAACCGCTTGAAGGATGAAGAATCAACGATTTAAGGGTGAACCAAAACAGTCAGTCGGGATGATTGACTTACTTGTGGAACCTGGAGAAGGAGAAATGAAGCTGGTCCTTATCCAAACCTTCATGATAGTTGATGAGTTTTCAGCTTACAATGCTTTTTAGAGCCGACCGTCCCTTGTTGATTTCAGAATAGCTTGGTCCCCTAGTGTCGTACCATGAATTTCCCAATGGAGAATGGGGTTGGAGTAGTAAAAGGAGACCAAAGCACTGCAAGAGAATGCTATGTTGCCGAGCTATGAAAAGCTAAACGATGTGTGAAGGGGAAGAATGTGGGGAAGTCTCTCTACATTCATGAACGCAAGCATAGCAACTATAAAGCCTCCCCTGGCTCAGGGACCATAGCCGCTTCGACATGGCTTTGAACCCTAGGAAGAAGAGTTCAAAAGGGGAACGGGCAGCACCGACGGAGTTTGTGGTGGGTGTTCTTGTCGATATGGATGACCCAACTCAAGTTTTGAAGATAGGATCACAACTTGGAATGAAGATACATAAAGAATTGATAAAATTTCTTCGTGCTAATATGGACGTGTTCGTATGGATGCATTATGATATGTGCAGGATATCGCCGGAGATAGCATGTCATGCACTTAATATCGATCCTAACTTCAGTCCAGTGAGGCAGAAGGGATGGAGTCTGGGTCCGGAGTGGTTTGCTGTGCTGAAGGAGGAAGTGGATAAGCAATTGGCTAATGGCTTCACCATGACGCAACATATTCTTAATAGGTATCAAACCCTTCTAGTCCGAAAGTCAAACGGGAAGTGGCAAACTTGTGTTAGATTATTCAGAATTGAACAAAGCTTGCCCAAAGGATGGCTTCCCTTTACCTAGAATCGACCAGCTCATTGATGGAACCGTAGGGCGTGAGCTACTCTCGTTTGTGGATGCCTACTCAGGATATAGTCAGATTATGATGCACGAGCCTGATAAGGATAACACCAGCATCATTACTGACCCGGGACTGTATTATTATCGAGTAAAGCTGTTCAGTCTGAAGATACTGGAGCTACATACCAGAGACTAGAAAAAATGGTGTTCAAAAATCAGATCAGACGGACAAATGGATGTATATGTGGACGACATGCTCGTGAAGTCTCAAGTGTTCGAAAATCATCTGGATAACCCTTCGGAGATGTTTGAGATCCTTCGGAAATATTAAATGAAATTGAAACGAAGTGTTCTTTCGTCGTTGCTTCCAGAAAATTTCTCGGTTTTATAATAAATGCTAGGGGCATCGAAGCCAACCTGGAATAAATCATCACCTTACGAAATGTAATAGCCCCCACAACGAAGAAGGAGTTACAGAGTCTTAATGGAAAGATCGCAGCATTTAACCGATTCATCTCCAAGGCAACAAACAAGTGTATAACGTTCTTCGATGCACTAAAGAAGGGTAAGAAGAACTTCAAGTGGAATCAAGATTGACTGATAGCTCTTGAGGAGTTATTGTGACATATGAAGATCCCGCCGGTCCTATTGTCGAGAGGGAATATCAAGCCAAGGGAGAAAATCTCGCTCCTTACTTTTCGAAATCATGGTAATTGCTCAATGACATCGAACACTGCACAATAACTCATATTACCAGAGAACAAAACATGAAGGCCTAAATTGGCCAGTTTCGGAGATGAACAATCAATGGGACTGGTTCCAGTGGAGGGTTAACAACTCTTAGTATAGACCAAATGGACGACGATTGGGTTCTAGAAACCACAAAAGAGAAAGGATCATGGATGATGCCGATCAAGGATTACTTACTTAGAGGAATACTCCCCAGAGGCCGGAATGAATGAAAGAAGCTTCTTCTAAAGGCTCCGTGATTCATAATACAAGATGGAGTGTTATACAGGAGAGGATTCTCCTCGCCCTTGCTTAGGTATGTAGCCGAAGGTGAAGCTAGAAACATCCTCATGGAGATCTATGAGGGTAGTTGTGGAGACCACACATGGGGAGCAAAAAATTACAAAGAAAGCTCTCCACCATGGGTATTTCTAGCCAATGATCAACTGAGATGCACTAGAATAATCTAGATGGTGTGACAAGTGTTAGAGGTTTACAAAGATTCCAAGAACTCGATTCATGGAACTCACGCAGATGGTCAACCCTTAGCCATTTGCAATTTTAGGAATCGACATAATTGGCATACTACCAATAACAAAAGGAGGAGAAAAAAATCAATCTTATAGTTGGTTACTTTACAAAATGGGCTAAGGTAAAATCACTTGCCACAATTACTACTAAAAAATTAATTAACTTTGTAACGAAAAACACTATATGTAAGTTTGGAATACTGCAGTAAATCATCACGGACATTGGAACTCGGTTCGAGAGTACATAATTCAAAGATTTCTGCAAGTGTTACCGGATCGAGAATATCTTTTTCATGGTAGCTCACACATAGAAAAACGGGCAAGTGGAAGCACTGAACAAAATTATCAAATCCACCATCAAGAAGTGGCTGACTAAAACTAATGGAAATTGGGTTGATGAGCTTCCGCTTGCATTATGGGCTTATAGAACAACACACAAATATGTGATCGGGTGCTCACTATTCGTTTTGGCATATTGTTCAGAAGCTATGATCCTAGTGGAACTGGAAGTCCCTTCTTATCGGAGAAAACACTTCAATAAAAGAGAAAATGAGCACCTTCTACTTGAGTCCCTTGACCAAATTAATGAGAAGTGGGAGGAAGTAGAGCTAAGAAATGCTTCTCAGCAGAAGAGGGTAGCATGACATTTCAACACCAATGTTAGGAACCGCACCTTCGAAGTGGGAGATCTCATCCTGAAATAAATCTTCCCGGGTACGAGAGAACTTGGCCCGAATTGGGAAGAACCGTATGTGACCGGCTAAAAACTTGGAGATGGAACGTTTAAGTCAACGACGGTCGACAAAATTCTGATTCCTTGTGCTTAAAACAACGACTTGCTGCGGCACTATTTTATTTAGTATTTATCTATGCATTTCCTAATTTCACAAATAAGCCACCTAAGGACACTTGAGACATTGTAAATAGGCAGGACATGCCTCTTTTTTCATTTTATCAGTAACTTATCTTCTTAAACCAACGAAACCGAGTTCTTGTAAGAAAAATGGCCGAGTTGACGGGGTCAAATCGTCGGACTAATAGGGAAAATCGATCCTTGCCTTATGAGAACTGGTGTTGCTCCGACGACATCGGGAAGGCTTACAACCTCTAAGCTCCGACAACATCGAAAAACTTCCCATTTCCTTATGCACATCCCATAAGTCACACGTCGCTACCTTAACCAATGGAACCAAGTTGAAGTATGCAATGCTCCTTGAGGCACTCCATACGCCGCGCGTTACTACTTGAGCCGATGGAACCACGTTCAAGTCTGCAATGCTCCTTGTGCACATTCCATAAGCCGCACGTTGCTGCTTGAATCGATGGAACCGCGTTCAAGTATACAACATCCCTGCGCACCACAACGTAAACCGCGCGTTGCTTCTTTGACTTATGGAACTGCGTCCTTGTAAGCATATCCTCTTGTGTGCCACATTACAAGTCGCACGATGTTGCTTGAACCAATTGAACCGTGTTCAGGTACACAATTTTCCCATATACTATAATCCACGCATCGTTTCATGAACAGATGGAACCATGTTCTTGCAAGCGATGTGCACATGCACCACATAATTGAGAAAGTACTTCCTAAATCTTTGGATGAGAAGTATAGACTCCCAAACTGGCGGATCGATGGTGAAAATTAATTCAAATAGTGTAACGACCCGTAAATTTTAACTGTTTTAATAACGTAACTAGTTGAAATTTTGTGAAATTTTAAATGATAAAATTTTGAAATATAAATTTGATATTTGGAATGCGTCTAGTTAAATATAGCAACTGGTAAATTTTCGTCCGAAAATATGAAAGTTTATTTCGTGCGTAAATTTCAATATAATCAGTTAAAAAGCGATGAAAATAAAATGTTTTCCAAACCTAAATATTTTTACATAGAAAAATTCTAATTCATCTTCTGACCAAGACGTCATTTTTCGTTTTTCCAAATTCGGACTTCTTTACCTCCATCGATCTTATTTTTCTACGTTTTTCCTGCATTTTCCACTAGTAGAAAATTCGAATTTTTATAATTCAATCGTACCACTGATATCTGTATACCGTTTTGATCGCCTCATCGCGCTGATCACCGCAGTATATTTACTTTTGTATTTTGGAGACCGGCATGCGTCGGAAATGACAAACAGTGTCGTAGCGGTACCGAACAAAAGAAGAAGATTTGACTTTTTATTTTCCCTATACATTTCAAACCTTAGCCGTGCACTCCAAGCATCAATAAATGGCTTTAATAAATTTCACCGGAATCTAAGGGGCTGGACTGTTGAGATTGCAATTTATTTCTATTCGTTCAAAAAGAAATCTGCATCTACTATATGTTCCATCTGCCTACACGTTTCCTCTTCCACTCTCTTTCTACTCATCTACTATATTGCTTAAACCAGATCGTCACTTCCTCCCTCCCTCCTCAACAACCCATCGAAGATAGCCACCATCTTCCACTCTCACTCGGCCTCTCCACTTTATCCCCTCTCTCCGCCCTCGACTAGATAGCAACCAACAATGTCGTAACCCACCATGCTCGGCTTCATCGAGTACTGCACCCCTCTCTCTTTCGACCACCCTTCACTATCTCACCGAGCTCCACCACGATCTGCCACAACCCGACCACCCCCTGCCTGTTCAACAACCGATGGCAGCCTCCAATTGCCAAGCACGACCCACGTAATTCCGACCAAGCTCGATTAATATGCCTTTAAATTTCTGTGTATATACAGTTATGCATAAATAAGGTCAGTGTATATATATTGTAAGTTATTTGTCTGTTACAGTAATATGATGAGTTAGTTTTAATTTTATATACATAATATATATGTTGTATCGGGTTCGTTTTGAAATATATAAATGTATATATATACTTTGAAGTCTACTATATATATTAAGCTATATAAAACTTATTGTATGTACATGATATTAAATATGACAGCCGTATTCATCATGTTTCCTTATATACTATTTATTAGCTTATATAGTTGATCAATTGTTTCAAATGTATCTTGTTATATGAAATGTAAACCATAAAATCTATAAATATATATAGTTACGAAGGTGCATATGTGAGAAGTTAAAATGGTAATATAATTGTTTATAAATTTTTGGTTTCAAATTGTTATATACATATAGATCTAATATATATGTTGTTTATGTAAGTTGCTTATATGTTTATACATGTTACACGTTTGTATAAAGTTATATATTTAGTTCTATATGCCAGTTTATATACAAAGTTTTTATATATAGGCTATATAGTTATATAAAATCTGTTGTTTATAGATCTAGACTAATGTAAGTTACATATGTTGCTGTTATATACATACCTAATAATACACTAGTTCTATACGCTCATATTTTATTGTATATATATAGTTATATGATAATAATCTGTTGAGTATATATATAAATTTATATAAGATAGGTATAATTGTTGTTCGTATGAATATAACTTCTTTTGAATAGTGCATTTCGAAAAAAAATGTAAGTTGCTGTTTGTTTCAAAGATTACAGTGTACAAATTTTTTATATTTATGTTTAGATATATAAGATTTTATTATTAGCTTATATATTTGAACTAAGTTGGATATATATATATATATGAAAAGTTTAAAGGATACGTATATTTTTGTGTTTGCATGTTTATTTTTATTTTATTTTTTTATTTTTATTTTTTATTTTTTTGAACAGCAGTTAGACTACATGTTCACGATATCATATCTCACTCAAGTTTTATCGGAATGGGTTGATTCTATTTATAATAAAGAGTCGAAGTTACCTAGTTTATGCCTGTCAAATTTCAGCAAAATCCGACATCGTTTGATTAGTGGTCGAGGATCTCGAAGTTAGACCCAGGCAGTTGTTCTTTTGTACTTGAAATTATTTTACACTGCTGCAAACACGACTTGAGTTCATGTTTGACGCATCGTATCTCTTCTGTCTTACGTCGGAATACAGTGATTCCATTTTTGTTTAAGAGGTAAAGTTTTCTACTTTCTGTATATAAAATTTTAGCTTCATACGAGGTGGTTCAGTCCTCTGTTTCTTACTTGAAAGTTAGACCCGGAGGGGTTTTCAGACCTGAACATTTGACATTCGCAACATGGCCTGAGTCTATGTTCGTGACATCGTAACTTTTCTCGTCTCTTGTCCAAATCAAGTGATTCTTTTGCAGTTTGAAATACAAGTTTTAATCTTTATTCATACCAAATTTCAGACCATTTCGATCTCGGTAGCACATAGAATTATATTGTTAAACTTTGACGCAGGACATGTTTTGTAATTGTTGCTATATTGAATGTTTTGATTTGATTTCGGCAATTCCTATTTAACAGCTTTGATAGCCGATTTGTGCCAATCTAGTTATTGATTTGGAAATTCGTGCTTGGATTCGTAACTCAATTCCAGTGTCTATATCTGTGTTCATATCTATGTCATCTCCTGTTCGCTCTAGCCTCGAAAGGTGAACAATCACTCACGATTTACATTCTTTTATTTATTAAATTTGATTTCAATTGAAACGACAATTGAAATATATTGTTGTTAGTTAATTACACTGTTATATATGTTATTACCTGTATCAGTTCACCTGTAACATCTGACACCATTATCTGTTAATTATTTATGCGATGATAATACAGTTTGGTTGATAATTGATTGATTGTTGTTTTTATTGGATGTTAAATTGTAATGTATAAAGTGATAAATATTATGCAATTGAATTTGACGTAGGATAGTTAAAAAAAATTGAATCGACATATGTGTTGAATTTGGTTAGTTAAATTTGTTTAATATGACCCATTAAATGTTTAATTATTTAACACGTAGAAAAAATGGTTAATTACCCTTGAACCATTTGAATTTATTAAGTATGAAATTGAATAATTGATGCCAAGTGTAGAACAGCATAAATATTAGTGTAATAATCTTTAATCTACATGAAATGATAGTGTAGATTCTAGAAATAATTATATTAATTTACGCAAATAACAATGTGAATTAATACGATTATTTCGGGATTATTTGAATCTATTATTGGATTGTTATTGATTGTTGTTATTGCTTGTTTATTTACTTTGACACCATCTCAGTTATTACACTGCAAGTTCCCTTTGCTATGCTTTGATTTTGAATTGAATTGGAATCGGGTTGAAATGATAAATACCCAAATTAAACTTTGACCTAGGATAGAGAATTAAATAAAACCCGATTGGTCAATAATTTGATTTAAAAATAAAATAAGATTTTATTTGAATAATTAATAAGGTTTTGAAATGTAGTTGAAATTTAAATTTTAATGAAAGGAAAATGTTAATATTGAAAAATCTGAAACAAAATATTAACATAGTAGTTGATGAAAGAATGTTGTTTTAAAATTAAGGATTTAATAATTAAGTTGAAATTATTTAATAATTAAATTTGGAATTATTAATAATTAAGTTTTGAAATTATTTAATAATTAAAGTTTGAAATTATTTAATAATTAAATAAGATTGCATTATTTAATAATTAAATAAAATTGAATTCTTTGATAAGTGAAATTGAACTTCTTGAATAAGTGAAATTGAATTTCTTTAACAAGAAATAAAAATGTGATTTATTGAATGAATGTAAAACTTGTAATTTAAAGAACTTGATTTGATGAATTTAATTTAATTCAATTTGTAAGTTTTGATATAATGAAGTTGAACTTAAGTAATTGATTTAACGAATTGGAAATTTAATTGAAATCGTTTTGAATGACAAATTAACTTAACAAATATTGAATGAAATAGATAAATGAATTTAAATTGATTTGAATGTTAAATTAAATTAATTTAAATGATTTCGGGATGAAACTTATATACGAACTTGAATCAATATTTGAATTGTTTTACATAAAAATTGAAATTGTATGATAAGATTTTGAAATGGTAATTTGGAAGTTTTGAAACGTAAATTATGGAAATTGTTTTGGAAAGACAATTAAAGTGTTGATTTACAAATTCTAATTGAAATTGTAATTGATTTGATTTTGAAATTTATTAAACGACCAATCGGTGTAATAATTACGAAAGTTATTAAAGAGACCGGAATCGGTTAGGGACATACTCACTGTCTAAACCGAAAACCACTTTAATAACTACACGCGGAGTGCGATCCAGAATGAAGTGGTTGGAATGATGTACGTGATGACTGAAGAAAGAGAACGATAATGGATAGCCTTGACACTTGTGTCAAATTGGAAATGATTAAAACAGGAGCCGTGCCGGGCCAAATGGGGGTTAGCTACCTCGAGCGAACACACTTCTTCGAAAACTACTCATTACTTGTTGTCGATTGGTGCACCCTTGATTTTGGGAGTGTTGTTTCGCGGTGTTGCGATCGCTGCGGCGATGTGTTCTCACCAGTCCGGATCAGACAAACGGTAGTTTCACTACCTTGGGTATTGCCTCATGTGCCTTGTCATACTTGTATCCCTATATACGCGACCACTACGATTTGTTTTGTGTTACACCTATGGAGTACTCCCTGACATCCCACCAGTTTACGGTGGAGTTTACAGTGCTGTATAGACTATGATGCTTATATAAAATGTGTTAAGGGGGATAATGGTAACGCCTTAACACTATTTTGATACTTTATATTACTGATAGGCATGATCTACTTATCGTACACTATTACATAGTAGATAGTTTAACGGATCCTTAAAGGATGGTTATTCCAAACATCCTTTGAGTTACTTGTATTTCAGTTGCTATTTCACTTGAGTTGGATTTATTGATATAAGAATGTTAATCCTGACTCGAGTGTTTTGTGTTTTGCTTTACGCTCGGGTCAGACTGAGTGTACCAGTATTCGAGACTCACCTTTGAAGTTGGAGCTTCGCTTGGAGATCCAGCTATCTATCCAGCTTTCAGATATCCAGTTGATTCTAGTGATGTATTCTGATATTGTATTTGATTATTGTATTCGAGACATCTGCTGTACCTTATTTAACTCTGATATGTATATAGTAGCTTCATGAACTACTATCTTTTGTTTCCGCTGCAATTATTACTCTGTGTCTGTGATCTGTGATTATTTATTTACTGTATATGTTCAGTTTTGCCAAATTTAAATTAAAAATTCGGTATTTTGAATTATTCAAGTCCGACATGTGCGGATGCGAATAGTCCAAAATAGCGGGTCGTTACAAGTATAGACTCCCAAACTGCAAGATCGATGGTGAAAATTAATTCAAATTTCCTCAGTATCAGTGCTGCTTCGACAACACTGGGAAATTCTCCTATTTTCTAGTTTCAATGTTACACCGGTAACACTGAGAACTTGTTCAAATTTTCCAAGTACCGACGTTGCTCTTGTGATGTTGGGAAAGCTGTCTATTGCAGGATCGGTAGAATCAATCCTCGCTTTCCGAGGGATTAGCACTATTCTGGTAGTGCTGTGAACATTCCAAACCACATGATCAACGGTGAAAATCGATCCCTATCTTTCAAGTACTGGCATTGCTTCGCAACGCTAGGAAATGGAAATTCATGATTCGATTGGGAAATCAACTCATAATTATCAAAAGCTCAGCATCGCCTGAAGATAGGCGACATCAAAGGAAAATCCATGGACTTGAGCTATTCGTAAGTTTTCATAGATAGAAACCGATACACGGGCAGGACCTCAACACTGTACTTGGAGAAGGTCGGTTATGGTCAAAGAGAAAAATGCTTAGAATCAAGCATTAAAACTATAAGTTCCCAGAGATAGGAGCTACCATACAACTCGGACCAGGGGTAACCAAAGAGTTGCCTAGAGTACCCGGTCCTTTGTCAAGTGTTTAAACCAGTCATTCGGAGTAACCAACCTTGTGGAGTAGGGGGCACACACTACACTTCGTTGAAATAGATCAAATCACACCACAGTTTTGTTTCGTCGGTCAAAGTATTTTGGCAATCACAACGGAATTAAGTAAAGTAGTGCACTAGACGAATAAGTTACACTATTTACATGCATAGAGTTGCGGTAAATGCACACATCTCATCACATAGTATAATGGTATATAATATGAAAATTGTAAAACAGGAAATTGTGTTATATACACATGTAGTGATACATAATCAATCATAGTACATAAAGTATAGGAAAAGTACACAAGAGAGATTACAATGGAAATGGTAATATTTCATTACTAACATCATTTTATGTACATTACAAAAGGCGGAGGTCTTTCCTGGCACAATACCGACTTATTTTTGGACACTACATCACGAAAGAAAATGCAAAATACAAACTCCACTGATGCAACAGCAAAGAAAAGAAGCAAAAGTACAGACTCTGTGCTTGTACAAGACTCGATCGACTCAAAAATAAACAAAAACTACCATTACTCTGCTCCACCGACACTCGAGCGCATCATCATTTCTTTCTTTCATAGCCACCTTTGCTATCCTTGCCTGGGCGAATCCGAATCTTCTTCTTTTTGTGCTTCTTGCTAAGGGCAATGATATCCTAAATGGGGGCGGACTCTCCCCTTATGGTAGGACCAGACCCTTCGGACCCTCTAGCTACGGTGCATCTATCCATCAACCTCTAAAGCTTAATGGTAGTTTTAGTCTTGTGGTTCGCTTCCTCCTTCTCCTTTTTCATTTGAAGCCCCTTCTTCTCCTTTTCCAATCTCTCTTCCATTTTCTTCTCGTCCGTCGATGCTGACTCGTCGGTGACTATTACCTCTTCTTCTTGTGACACTGAGACATCGTCCAGGTTTTACAATGTTGCTATATGCTCGGAGTTGGGCCCAGGACCTGAGCTGGAAACAGCAATCGTGCTAGAAGCTACTGTGGAGACAGTAGTGGAAGTAGTAATAATAGTAGCGGCACCTGAGTTCTGGGTAGCTGGTGGCAATAACGGAAGAGATGGCTGACCTAGAAGTTGTGAAACACATCTATATAGTATATTAAAGGATTCCAGAGTGAATTTGAGCTCTTGGAACACTGGAGAGATGAGAGAAATGCCTGAACTATGGGTCTGATCCTGAACTTGAACTTCAAAATCTCCTTCACCAGTCCCCATTTTGGTGGGTCACTTGACAACTGGAGGAAAGTAGGGCTCATGCAGAACTTTAGTAAATAGGAAAGGGGGGACAACTTCAGAGATAACTATTATGGACGTAGGAATGATTGCTGTTAGCTCTTGAGATTTAGTAACATATGTTTTTCCCTAACCCGAAGAGCTCAGTCCAGCATGAGCTTTAGCAATAGCATTAATAATAGCAGTCTCCCTTTATTCTCCCAGAATCTCCTTGCCAACTGTAAGGAAATCTATATCCTCGGAGCTGAGATAGGGAGCCATTAATTCCTCTTCAGAGCGCGTATCCCCGACTCGCTCTGATCTAACTAACACTTCATCCCAAACTATAGCGAGAGTCTGGGGATAATCATTTTCGAGCCACTTTAAACTACCCTTGTTCATAACATTGCAAGTATAGAGATGTAGCATACTGGCATCCATCTAGCCCATCACTTCATCATGCTCTTTTTGAAGGTCCGAGAGCTCTGATCATGTAGCCAAATGGTCAACCTCGGCCACCAGTTATTGGATGTGATATATTCTTTCACCTTGGCCAGTCTTTCATTCTCCTCACCGAGTCAAGTGAGTTCGACGGCTTGTTCAACAATGGCGACGGCCTGCTCAGAAATAGTTTGGTTCCTGGCTTTGATAGATTTCTCTCCTTGAGTAACTTACTCTTTCAGTTTGCCATACTACCTGTGAGCATCTTTATGCCGATCGTTAATCACGAGGAGTGCTCTATCGTGGGCCCGTTTTGCCTCCGTTAGCAACTTATCACTGGTAGTTTTTCCCTTTAAGGTCGCGTCTCTCTCAGTCTTTAGCTGAGCTATTTCATTATCATGATCCTTAATCATCCTATCATGAGCTTCCCTTTCTACCTCGAATGAAAGAATCTCTTAGTAGTTAATATGCTTCATGTCAAAAAGGGCTTGTACAAGATGCCGCTACTCGAACCTAGCTTCTAAGTCCTTGTGGAGTGCCTCGAGATTTTGAAGAGAAGCATCTTTAGTCGTAAGCTTTATAGTTTGGCCAAAGTGGACCCCTTGCAGGAATATGTGAGGGTAGGCAGCTAGAAGTTAGGGTGGACCCGGTAAGAGTGTGAACCTTTTGCCCCATCTAGAAGAAGTTGGAGCAGTTGTAGTAGTTATGGCTTGAGAGGATGGGATTTCCTGCATCACAGTAGTCTAAGCCTCGGTATGGGGAGGAGTAATGGATAATGAGGTCCCACAGAAATCCTGAGAATTCCTATGCCACTTGTGCTTATCGTCGGGGGCATCACCTTCATTGTCCCTTTTTCTCCTATCTCCCCTCTCACGTTTTCTCTTCGAATGGCAGGCCTCTTCATCTTTTCTCTTCCTCCTCTTCTCATTAGTTTCACGATAAGAATGATGGGCTAGATCTAGAGTTTGAACCTTGTAGGAGCTAGAGTGTTAATGTAGTTGGTGGTATAGTCCATGACCCATAGTACCTAAAACTGAAAGAAGAATGAAGTTAACACTCGAATTATGAAACTTAACTTGATGCAGAAATGTGCATCCGTGATCCTAAAGTAGAGTGTGTAGTGCCGATGACCCCTATATATTCTACTAATAATATTAGCATGGTTTCAAAGTTGGACTTCTTTCACCCTCGCTTATGGAAGAACTAGAAGATATGTTGATATGCGATCTAATCTCGCTTATCATCTCACTAATCAAGAAATCCATGAATTCAATTAAGTGAATGGAGACATCTCTTAGAAAATTGGAATTCGATGTATCTCCAATTAGGTTTCAATAGCTTGGCCTCTAATTGATTGAGGAATTTTGGTAGTTAGTTATTCTTGAGGAGAAATGGGAAGCTCTTGACTTAACTCCTCGGTAGCTAGCAATTCCAAAGAAGGGAGGACAGGAAGATCATGGCTCATCTCTAATGATTCACCACACGACTCATCTCCCTCTTTAGTGACGTGAAAGTCATATCGTCATCATCGCTCGTACGCTCTTCTTCCTCCGTGACCATTGGATGCTTCCCATCTCTCCTATGAATCAGCTTGTCTACTTATAGGATTGGGGATATTCTATGTATTTCATCATTTCCCTTGAAATGTCTTCTCCAGAAGGTAAATATGTATTAACTTCAGGAACTTCATTGGGCTGTACTTCACCCGATGGACCGGTTGTATTCCCCTGAACATCCTCATTGGAGTTACAAGTAAGGACAGAAAAATGAGTATGCATCCTAGAGCCACTTGAAGTTAAAGGCTCTTCAGCCAAAGCGAATTTCTTAGGGTGTAGTAAGCCAAACTTTCGAAGGCTCTCATTTATTAGAAGGAACTCAACCGAGCATTCAGAAACTCTCACAGCCTTCAAGAGTTCAAGCATTACCTTGAGTTCACAATTACTTTCTCGCCTCGGGATTTCTATAGTAAAATGTATAGAAAGTTAGAGATGTGAAACATTCTAGTAGGGTAGGAGCCAAGGAATGAGGGCTTACCTCCTGATATCTAAAGACGGTTGAAGCCGTCTGGACACCGGATGAAGAAATATTCATTTTTGAAAGCTAAATGTTTGTTTTGAAGATCTCCTATCAGCTTGCATCCCCTCCAAGCTTCTATAATAATGAAGGAAGGGCAATCTTGCCTTCTCTTGAATTGTAGGAGGAATATTAGCTCATTAATCCATAGAGGTCGCCCAAGCTTGATCATGAATAGGATGCATAATGAACTAAGGAGTGCATAACCATTGGGATGAACTTGAAATGATGCAAGTCCTAGTCCTTGAAGCACCACCGTGAAGAATCCATTGAATGGTGGCATGGCATCGCCCATGCATGTGTATCGGTTGCATGCAGTGAAACCTTTTGGGGGACTGTGTGCAAGCTTAGCTCGAGTGGGCAATTGGACATCACCCTTTGGAATGTCAAGCTATAGAATCAGTAAGGATTCTCATCCCAAGAGGCAACTTGGTAATTTGAAATCACTCTCTTGGCATATATTCCTAAGTGATTTTGTCCACAGAATTGAAGGGACTTGCTCTAGAGTATCGGTCAGGATTCTTATCCCAAGAGGCAATTGGTTAAGTATGCACCCAATAATAACTAGCGGGCTATAGAATTCAAAGGGATAAGTTGAATTGGGCTCGTATTAATTGATGGAGAAACCAGGGCAGTCGATGATTCATCTTCTAAAGGTATGGATGCTTATATATCGGACTTGCAGCCGGATGACCGACTTGTCATTCTAGACAATAAAACTCATTGATCATAGTCAGTTACACTTTATTTCTAATAGAATTCCAATGTGATTAATGCTTAAAATCTAAAGAAAGTCGACATGTGCTGACTAATCGGATTCCAAATGGTGACTGAGGCAAGGCAATGTGTTATCTACATTGAGTGAGTCCAGTATCCCGAATACTATGAACGGGTCATCCCATGTAGATAGCTCACTTCCTTTGACAAAACAACCCACATTGTCCTTTGGAATTATCTTTCTATGCTTGCCTGTTATCAATCGACAATTGATAACAAATCCGTTATCCGAAGCGATGCGGAAAGCCTTTTCTTTTCAAGATCACTGGGACTGTAGAAATAGAAAAGGCATAGCAATGGAGTCATCCAATATGCCCGAATTTATAGCAAATCATCATATTGGAATCAAAGCAATGATCAAGACTTAGCCAATTCCATAAAGGGAAATGGTTAAAGCCGGAGAACACAACTTGTCCCTTGAGCCACGTGCATCCAATCAGGACAAAGCCTAAGTACACCATCGATTGTACATGTCAAGAATCAACCATCTCCATCCAAATTGAAATCCGTCAAGTGTAAATCTTCGACATTGCATCACTATCCCACAATCAACCTAAGTCCGACCTTCGATTCAAGTAACTAGTTAGTTCAGCCTAGGTTTTCGATAACTCAGATCTGAGAACTAAAGGAGCCAAGCTTGGAGGCGACATCTTGGGATAGGCATCAGTGATGGCGGTAGGTAGCGGTGGAAGTAGGTGGAGGTGGCGGAGCTCGAACGGAGATAGGTTGGTGGTGAGCTTGGGATAAGTCAGTTAGCGTTAGATCAATGCAAGAAGGAGTCGGAGGCTATAACAAATGGAAGATAAGTAAAGGCCCTGGCAGAGACAACCTAAGTAAGAGGAAAATTTTCAAAAAAAATTATCTAAGTCTATGACTCGGTACCGAGTTATCCACCTTTGCCTGGACCAGCTCCAAATCAACGTAGAGATTATATATGCTGATTTAAAACAATATGCTGGCTTTGGAATGATAATTACATCATCAATGCAGAAGATTGGAAATCAGAACTGATAGCTAATCAGGAATTAACCAAGTAAAAGAAAAACAGAGTAAAAGCAAAACCAGGTAAAAACAACGTCTCAAGATGGAATCCAAACGATCAACTTGAGTTCACCGGTTAGCAATCCATAACCTACCTCATTCCAGCACTTTGTTTTCAATGAAAGCATACTATAGGGGGAAAACATTAACCGGGTTTTTAACCAAGCACAAATCAACAGAAGCTAGAGCATCGACACGAAGACAAAATGACCTGAAACATTGAAGGCAGGCTCATATGTACTATAGAAATAAGTCAAGAAAAGCCGGACCAGTATGGAGTTAAATATATAAATTAGCATCAAGTTATAAAGATAAATCGGCACCGAGTTATGGTGCTCCGTATTTGGAACCTCCAACTTTTCACAAGTTATTCTCTAACTATTACATGCGAGCCTTTGTAGAGTTCCGGATGACCTATCTCAAGAATCGAAGAGATAGCTTTAGTAAACCGTAGAAAAAACAAAGTTATGGAGGAACGACCATTAAAACAAGTCATCAACCTATGAAAACACAAAGGGTGCTACAAAATGAAGTAAGAAGCACAATTCAAGAGGAAACGCTATGTTCCCCCTACGGGGATAACTCGGTACCCAATTATAGGTAGAACTCGGTACCCAATTATCACTTTAACTCATAGCTCTTCCAACCTTTTCACACTATCTTAGGCTGATGTCTACACCTCTCTGGTAGCATGCTTCTGATCTAATATAACCGCTACCCCTATCAGTACAAACCACAAAGCAACCAAGAAAAGGGTTGATTTTTTCCTATACTATGCAGAAGCTCTATCTCTACTTCAACTCTTCTCTCTATACCATAGTCAACAAGGCAACTACTCTTGGAAATTCTAAGACTTAGAACTTGTCTAACCACTGTACTTGTGACTTCTTTTCTCTTAAACCTCTTGCAATCCCAAGCAAACTATATCAAATCAACAAGCAATAAAGCTATAAAGTGGATATAAGATATAGATTGCCAAACCACTATAAAATCTTGCGTCTCTTTTTCCTATTTTTGCTTTTTTCCTATTACTCTTAGTACTACCTGCTAGATCTAGGTCACATAGGTTTCCTACAATTCAATTTTAGGTATTAATCCATTTTTGGCATTAGCAGATGGAAAGGGAGATTTTGGCATATGGAAGATGAAGATGGAAGCAGTGTTGAAGAAAGAAAGAACTTTTAAGGTTGTCTTAGATAAAGTAAAACTAAGGAAATTAACGCTAGAAGAGATTGAGGGATTGGAAGAGGATGCTTTTACTATAATCCAGCTTAGCCTTTCTGATGAAGCCCTCGATGAGTTTTCTCATGTGAAAACTGCTAAGAAATTATGAGATGCTCTTTAGAGAAATTTCTTGGACAAGTCTCTCACCAATTGCATCATTCTACAACAACTTTTATTTGTTTAAGATGAAGCCTGAAACAGATGTAATAGCTCACGTGGATTCCCTAAACATGCTTGTTATGAGTCTTCGATAAGCTGATGTAAAAATTAAGGATGAAGCGCAAGTTGTCATTCTTTTATGTTCTTTGTCTATGAAATATAACACTTTTGTTAACTCTATGATCTGTGGGCGCTCTTTTATTTTCTTGGAGTATGTGAAGACGAATTTGCATAATGAGATGTTGAGGGGAAAGTTAGCAAACAGAGCATGGAGAATGATTCCAAAAGCCTTATTACGCAGATGGGAAAAAGTAAGAGTACACCCAAATATGGTGAAGATAGAGGCAAGTCAATCTAAGTCAAGGGGAACTCTGAATGGAGTTTTTCATTACTGTAGAAATCTTGGACATCATATTGCAAGTTATCCTAAGTTGGAGAATAAGATCAAAGCCATTGCTTAAAAGGCTTCAGCTTCTACAACGGAGACATCAGATTTAGAGAGTGGTCCTTATGCTTTTACAATTTCTGCCTCTTCTATGAAGAGTCATATTCGTATTATTGACTCTGGAGCATCATATCATATGACACCTGATAGGCACTCCTTATCCACTTATCATCGATTTGATGGGGAATAAGTACTTATGGGAAATAATGCTACTTGTCGCATAATTAGTATTGGAACAGTGAAGGTCGGGATGGTTGATGCAGTTGTTCATACTTTGTATGATATCAGTTATGCGCCTAATTTGAGGTGTAGTTTGACTTCTGTTGGGGCATTGTGCAATCTTGGCTTGAAGTGTGTAACATAAAAAGATTCATTAAAAATTACAAATGTCTCATTGAAAGTGATGAAAGGGGTAAAAGTTGGAAATCTATATTTGCTAAATTAAGGGTACAACTGTTGTTGCAGAGTCTTCTTCGGTTGCTGATTCTGACCCTATCAGATTATGGCATTTTCATATGGGATGTATTAGAGAGCGCAGTTTGAAGATGTTAAGAAAGCGAGGTTTGATTGATGGCATTCATCATTCAAAACTCGACTTTTGTGAGGGGTGCGTACTTGGAAAGCAGACGAAGGTTTCTTCCGCAATTAAAGAGCATAAGTCCAAACGTGTTTTGGAGTACATTCACACTGATGTTTGGGGCCCCGCACCATGTCTATCTATTGGAGGAGCCAGATATTTTTTTTCATTTTTGATGATTTTTCTAGAAAAGTATGAGTTTACTTTATGAAGTCCAAGGATGAAACTTTTGATAAGTTTCATAGTTGGAAATCTCGTATTGAGAAGCCGTTTGGAAAGAAAGTGAAGGTTCTTCGTTTAGATAATGGTGGTGAATTCATTTTTCAAAAATTCCCCAAATTTTGAAAGTCCATGGGAATCAAAAGGTACAACACCAGGCAACCCTTAGTCAAATGAGTTGCAGAGAGAACGAATGGGACATTGTTAGAAAGAACTCATTGCTTATGTCTGACCGTTTGATTAAAGAAGAGATTTTAACCAGAAGCGTTATCTATCATGGTTTTCCTCATCAACCATACACCTTCTACTGCCATAAATATGAAGATTTCTAAAGAAGAATGGAAGACAGAGCCTATTTCATATCCTTTTCTCGAAGTGTTTGGTTGTCCAGCTTATGCTTGTGAGAGCAAAGGGAAGTTGGATCCAAGATCACGCAAGTGTATTTTTCTTGGCCATGGGAGAGGAGTTAAGGGTTATAGGTTATGGTGTCCTACTACCTAGAAGATTGTCACTAGCAGACATGTTACCTTTGATGAAAAGGCTATGTTGAAGGTATAGCCTTCTTCTTCAATTAATGATGATGTTGACAGGGCAAATTCAAAGCATCAAACACTAAGTAGATCATCAGACTTCAATACAAGTACAAATGGTGTTTCTGATAACATCATGGTTGATGAGGAGAGGACATAGGATAAATCTCAAGGTGGAGCTCAAATTCAAACTCGACCAATCAGAGAGAAGAAAAGACCTAGATGGCTTGATGATTTTGTGGGACCGAACATTAATGACATTAACTTTGATGACATGGCAGCCTATGCATTAAGCATAGTTCTTGATGAGCCCAGAGACTATATGAATGCCATTAGTTCAGTTGATAGTTCCAGTTTGTTAGTAGCTATGGAGGATGAAATCTAACATTTGCAAATAAACACTTGGAATTTAATGCCACTTCCTTCAAGCATGAGAGCAATTGGGTATAAGTGGGTATATAGGGAGAAAGATGGCGGCAATGGTGACTTGAGGTATAAGACGAGATTAGTGGAGAAGGTTATGTTTCGGGGAAAGGTGTGGAGTCTATGGTATTTTTGCTCAAGTTGTCAGACATACTGGTATTCACATTCTTTTGGCATTAGTTGCCTACTTCGACATGGAGTTGGTATAATTAGATGTCAAGACAGCATTTTTCCATAGTGACCATGAGGATGACATTTACTTACAACAGCCAAAGGGGTTCACTGAATGTAGTAGGCCTAGTCACAGTTGTAAGCTTAACAATTCTCTTTATGTTTTAAAACAGTCTCCTAGACCGTGATATAAGAAATTTGATAAGTTTATGATTTCACATGGTTACTCTAGAAGCTTTAAGGACCAGGTGTCTATTTTATGAAGTGTGATGAAGATACCATCTATCTGTTACTTTGTGTTGATGATATGTCGATAGCTTCTAAGATCATGCCATGAGTTTTAGAGTTAAAGATGGAGCTCAGCAAGGAGTTCGATGTGAAAGATTTGAAAAAGGCATAGAGAATTTTGGTGATGGAGATTCGAAGGGATAGAAAGCAAAGAGTTTTGAGGCTCACTCTAATTCAGTATATCAAGAAAGTCCTATCTTGATTTGGTAAGGAAAAAGCTAAACATGTGGCTACTACGTTAGGCTCTCAATTTCAACCATCCGAAGGTTTATGCTCCATATCGGGTGAAGAAAAAAGAGATATGGCTAATATTCCTTACTCTAGTGCAATTTGATGCCTTATTTATGCTATGGTATGCACAAGGCCTAATTTAGCTCATGCAGTTGCTACTGTTAGCATATACATGTCTAACCAAGGCAAGACTTATTACCAAGAAGTAAAGTGGATTCTATGATATTTGAGAGCCACTTCTAATGTTGGCTTGTTTTTTAGAGGAGTCAGTAGCGATATAACTCTAAGGGGTTATTATGATTCAGATTATGCTCGGTTAAAGATGTTAGGAAGTTGATTTCGGGCTATGTTTATACACTTAGCTCAGGTTCGATTTCTTTGAGATTCAAGCTACAATCCATTGTATCTTTATCAGCTACAGAGGCAGAGCTTATTTCTGTTGTGGAAGCGACCAAAAAAGGATTACATTTGTTATAGCTTTTGGAGGATTTGTCAATGATGTAAAAGACGGTGGAGTTGTTTTCTGATAGCTAGAGCGCCATTAATTTTGTTAGAATCAACCCTCCAGCTTGCGGACAAAGCACATTGACGTTAGATGTTTCTTTATCATTCATGAAGAAGAAAGAAATAAGATAAAGCTATCAAAGATACACACAAAGGATAATCCAGCTGATATGTTAACAAAGTTGGTTCCAAAGGACAAGTTTGAGCATTGCTCAAACTTGATTAGTGTAGTACAAGATGCCTAGCACCATGGGGTGCTGACCCAACAACTAATTCTGCTAATTGATATGTATAGAATTGAGGTAAAGTGTTGAATTTGGACGATTCAAATATATTTCAAATATTAAAAGGGAGAAGATATCAATTGATTTATTCAATCAATTAAATATGAGATGCTATCAGAAGAGATAATCAATTAATTTAAGAAGATCTGTTAATTGATTTAAGCAATTAACCAAATATAGATATATGTGGAACAAATATTATTATGCTAATAAATATGTGTTGAGATCAAATCAAGTAAATCTGGAAAAAATTTAACCTTATCTCTAAGGCAATCTTCGTCCTAGTACCTAAATATATAAAGACATTTGTTCAGCTTTTTCAACATAAGACAACAAGTCAGTTCCCACAAAGTATCTCCAATAAGATCCATATTTTTGTTTCTATTTTGGGGTGAGAAATTTATTGAGTGATTTATATTCTTCTCATATTGTACTCCCTTTTGAAGTAAAGAAATAATAAAGGTTGTTAGGTCAAAAAATGTAGGCATATCTGAACCTCGTTATATCGCTGTGTTCTTTCCTTTCTGTCTTTTGTTTGTAATGTTGTGTTCTTTGATTTTATTTTTATTCTCTTTGTTTGATTGGAATTGTTGAGATTGTTCACGGACTAGATTACTGGGTGTTTTGCTTCCGCTGCCCAAAACTCTGATTTTGCACTATATAATCACTATCCCTATAGATCTTGTACTTATCGCCTTTTGTTGGATCCCACCCTTCCTTCGTTGTCTTTTTACTTCACACCACATGTCAAGATGATCTAGAACTTTATGATCTTGTTTTAGTTGTCCTCCTCTCGCTACCTTAGTATTCTCGTTTTCACATTCACTGCCTCGATCCGGTTGTGCTAACGTATGAGCCATGATTCAGTTTGGGTTTGGGAGTACAGCTATATCAAGTTCGTTGGTGGGATATAAGGTTTTTAGTGGCTTGGGGTTGGGTTGTGTGGCAATTTTGGTGTGATGGTGGTTGTATCTACTTGTTGGTTGCCGGTGTCGTGTTGTTAGTGCAGTTTCTTCCCCTTTGGTTGATTGACTAAGTTCTTTTAGTTTATTTACTTTGCTCCGACTTTTGTAAAGCTTCCATCTTCCATCCTCACCATTTACACTCCTTGATGACTGCTTTATGCATCTTTATTGAGTGTGTATTGGTTATGTAGTTGTGCTTCATTGAGCTATGGACAGTTCTTATGTCAAAGTATTCTCCCTATGAATGTTATGCGGTTTTGTTTGCTATGCTTCTTATCTCGGTTTGGTTGGTTATTGAAGTTGTGCGTGCAGCATGAGTTTTCTTCTTTGCTCATGGGTTTTATTTATTCTCTTTGGCTGCATTATTTGGCTTGGTCCTATTGTTGTTAAGTCATTTATATCTTAGTTTATGTTCTCTTGTTTTGATATGTGTAATTGTGATGTATCTTATAATGGTGAGCATGTTTGCTCCTGGTTGACATCCGTGCTTTGCACATGGGCCGACGGTTGTGGTTATTTCGTGTGGATAACTACTTGAGAATGAAAGTATTTTATTTGGATAAAATTGTTTTTGATTTTATGAATTTGGATGTTAAATGGGTCTTAGAATTTGGTATGTAGTGTTTGTTAAGGTTTAAATTAAAACTAGTCAGTAATTTTTAAAAAATAGTTTGAGCAGCAGGATCGTAGCAGGTAGCTAAAGGATAAAAGAGAAGTACATTTAAATATAGGAAGTACAGAAGTTGTTAACACAACCAAACTTGTGATACTACAAACAGTAAATGGAAGATGGATTGTACAGACTAAATAAACAAACATTAGGTTTTAAAGTATAGGCTAACAAACAAACATTAAATAATAAATAGTATCGATGGCCTACATATACATATTGGATGTATTAAAACGTTGGTGGTAGGTGTGCAAAAACAATTGGAAATCCACTACAGATGATAACTCCTCAAGCTTACTTCCTATGGTCTTGTCCTAACCCTTAGTGGTCAGCAAGTCAGAGTTAGTTGTGACTTCTTCCACATCCTACATGTGGATAATGAAGTTAATTTCTTTTTACTATTTTTTAAGTTATATAATGTTTTCGTAAAAAAAGTGTTATAGAATATGGTTTTTGAAGGAACCAAGCCAGTCGAAAGCGGGTTAAATGGGTAGATTTCAATTTTTTTTTTCTATTTTTGGAACTATTGGGTCTAAAGTCTAAAGAGATTTTAGATCCCATCTAGATAATTTTAAATAAAATCTTTATTTTATTTAATTTTTAAATTTTTTTTTATATTCAAATTAACATGGCATTTATATAAAATAGAGTAATCGAATATACTCTTGTGTGTATGTATGTGTAGTAGTTACTTGTTTAATTTAATCTAGGGAAGAAAAGCTTTCATTTCTCTCTCTTAAATTAAATCAATTAATGCGAGAAGATTTTTTTTAATTTATTAAATATACTATTGACCAAATTTCTACTTGGCAGCTATTGTGGGTATATCCAAAATATACTATAATATATATTTTGTAAGTGCAGCATATCATATTATGTACATAGTTAATGTGTACATGTTAGGATGCTGAAATTTACAGTGCAACAGACATATTCTCTTTTTAATACGCATTGACTGTCCCAAGCATTGTTTAAAATGAAATATATTAATAAATGTAAATTAGTTCAACCAAGTCGACTTTTTTGAATTCAAGATTTATTTTGAAAAAAATATAGCAACTTGATTTAGTGAAACAATTGGAAAACATATCTTAATCCATACATTCAAAAATACAACCTATTTACATATGTTAATAATTTAAAATAAGATAACATATAGATATTTTATAAGCAATAATAATTTGCAAAAAGTATATTTTATTTAACAAAACTACCATGTTGATTATGTACATTAATACAATCCTCATTTATTATTAGCATGTGTATTTATAAAAAATTGAAACTTTTTAATGCAAATGAATTTTAAATTATTTTAACATACATACATACATATATAGACACGCACACACACACACACACTTATATATGTATACACACACCCACACACTTATATGTGCATGTATCTTAAAATAGAAAAACTAATTTTGAACCAATAGAAACTATCATTAACAACCGAATATATAAGTACATAAAAACAACAAATTAGTTACCAAATCTATATTTAGATCAAAATCAATAGAAATTATCAATGAAAATTATTAGTAGAAATTTTCGATATCAATTCAAAACCAATTTAATGATAATAGGTCATAATACTTTAAGATCTACATTTGCATATTTATAAGGGACATCAAATGCATATATAAATTCGTTAGAATGAATTAACTACTGGGTCTACAATATCATGGAATATATAGATAATAACAATTGAACTTTACCTTGTTGATGTAGTCTTTTGATTTGCACATTGAATGTAGAAAGCTCCTAGATCCGAGTGAATTACCTCCAAAAATTACAATAATTTGAAACACCACTTTTGTATTTATTTTATCTGACTTAGTTTTGATTTTGAAATTTTTTCCATGGAAGCCATGATGATTTTGGCCATTAATGGAGAGGAGGAGAGCAAGAGAAGAGAAAAAATTTGAACTTGTCATGAAGAATAGTAATGAAATGAATAAAATAAGATTTGTTTTCACGTAAAGTTAAACCTTTCAAATCCCTCCTTTAAAAACTTCCTTATTTAATTCATTATTAAATCTCATAAATTCCTCTCTCACACTCTCTATATTTTCAGTAAAAATGGAAATAAAGAGAAAACGACCAAAAATATTATTTCATAAATGAGATTTAAGTGAGTAATAAAGAAGAGTAAAATGTGGAGACTTATTTCATTCCTTTTATTGCTTCATTGAATTCTTAAATTACATCTGAAACTACCCTCCCTCATCATGCATGGCTGGGCATATAAGAAGCCTGTGAACCTTAAAATTTTCCTAAAACCACTTAACAATGGATCTATTTAAATCCAATTTAAATATTATATCGATATCATATATCGATACACACATTTATAACTTTTACATATGCACTTTACTAAATACGAATGGTATTCAAACAAGTGAAATAAAATTTGATTATTAATATTTCATAAACTCCGCTTGTGTAATTTTCTATACAGCCCGTCCCAATCCAGGATAAAGGAGAAGGGTTGTGATAGGCTTGGTGAGCCAACATAAAAACCATAGCCTCTCTTATGGAAATGAAATCGCATTATATTTCGTTGGGGCGTATCCCTTTTAGCGACGTGCCATATCGAGACTCGAGTATGGTGATAAATAAGTAAGGGCTAGGTTGCCACTCCCTTAGTGGCTTGCCATATCGAGGCTCAAGTATGGTGATAAATATGCAAGGGCTGGGTCGTTACTCCCTTAGTGGAGCGCTACGTCGATGCCCCGATGTAGTGATAAATGAGTAAGGGTCTTCACATTTTACTCAATGGGTGCGAAGGGTAAGGAAGCTTGTCGATGAAAGTAGGATTCGGTTAGGTAGTTGGAATGAAGGGTCTTTGATAGAAAAGTTAAGAGTGATAGGTGACGCTATGACTAGGAGACGTGTAAATATATTACGCGTTAAGGATACCAAATAGACAGGCTAGAAGGTTATGGTACACGGGAAAAGAACGTAACAAGAATGGGGTAGGCATCTTAATTGACAAGAACCTTAAAAACGGAGTGGTCGATGTTAGAAGACAATGAAACAAGATCATCCTAGTCAAGCTAGTAGTTGGCGACATGGTTCTGAATGTCATTAGTGCCCATGCCCCACAAGTAAGCCTAAGTGAAACCACTAAGAGGAAATTTTGGAAAGATATGGATATCATGGTGAGAGCTGTACCTAGTAGCGAGAAACTTTTCAGAGGAGGAGATTTCAACGGCCATATTGGCAGTACTAATAGGGGTTTGAGAGAGTACATGGTGGTTTTGGATGGTAATAGGAACCAAGAAGGAAAAGAAATATTGAATTTCACTATTGCTTATGATATCATGATAGCTAATACCTTCTTTAGAAAGAGACAATTGCATTTAGTTACTTTCAGTAGTGGCCAACACTCTAGCTAGATTGACTTTGTCCTTACTAGAAGAGATGACAAACGAGCTCGTGTAGATTTCAAAGTCATATCCAAAGAATGTATCGTCTCATAACATTAACATTTGATATTTGAGTTTCATCTTTAGATGCTTGTTCGATGGGATAAAGGAGTCAAGATTATTAGGATGCAATGGTGGAAGATAATAGGAGACGCCTCATGGGTGTTTAAGGATAGAGTGTTGAGAGAAGTGGCATGGAATATGGAAGAAGAAAATGACATGTGGGATGAGATGGCAATGCATATTCAGAAAGTGGCTACAGAGGTGCTTAGGATAACAAAAGGAAATAAATGTGAATCTAAAGATTCATGGTGGTGGAACAGTGATGTGCAAGAGGCTATCAAAGAGAAGAAGGAATGCTACAGATGCTTGCATCATCACAAGAGCGAGGACAACATGCAAAATATAAAACGACAAAGAAGCACGCAAAAGTGGTGAGTGAAGCAAGGGGTCAGGCGTATGAAGATCTATATCAAAAGCTAAGTACAAAGGACGATGAAAAAAACATCTATAGGATAGCTAAGCTTCGAGAGAGGAAGACGAGAGACTTCAACCAAGTCAAATGCATCAAGGATGAGAATAATAGACTTTTGGTGAAGGATGATGTGATAAAAAATAGATGGAGAGAATACCTCGACAAGTTATTCAATGAAGAAGGTGATAGCACCACGATCGAGCTGGACGACTCTTCTGATGACTCCAGCAGACATTTTATTCAAAGGATTCAATAGTCTGAGGTAAAGGAGGCACTAAAACGGACGAAAGAAGGCAAGGTGTTGGCGCCTAATGACATCCACATTGAGGTGTGGAGATGCCTTAGAGATGCTGGGATAGCTTGGCTAACTAAGTTGTTCGATAATATTTTCAAATCAAACAAGATGCCAAATGAGTGGAGGAGAAGCATATTAGTGCCAATCTTCAAGAATAAAAGAGATATTCAAAGTTGCACAAATTATAGAAGAATTAAACTTATGAGTTATACAATGAAGCTTTGGGAGAAAGTCATCGAACACCGATTAAGAAGGATGACAAGTATTTCAAAAAAATAATTTGGTTGCATTCCTAGGAGGTCGACCACAGAGGCGATTTTCTTGATAAGACAACTTACGAAGAGATTTATGGAGAAAAAGAAGGATCGACACAAGGTATTTATCGATTTGAAGAAAGCTTATGACAAAGTGTCGAGAAAGGTTATATTGTGGGTTCCGGAAAAGAAAAAAGTTCCAGTAAAGTACATTACCCTTATCAAGGATATGTACGATGATGTTGTGACTAGTGTTAGAGCACGCAATGGTGAAACTAGTGACTTTCCCATTAACATAGGATTACATCAAGGGTCAGCTTTAAACCCTTACTTTTTTGCCCTAGTGATGGATGAGATTACGAAGGGTATACAAGGTGAAATTCTTTGGTGTATGCTCTTTGCTAATGATGTTGTGTCAATTGACGAAAGTATGATAGGAGTTGAAAAAGACAACTGGAGTTGTGGAGTTAAACTTTAGAATCAAAGGGTTTTAGGCTTAGCAAAACTAAAACAAAGTATATGAAGTACGAGTTGAATGGTGTCAGGTCAGAGGATAGAGATGTCATTCTGGCTGGACAAGTAGTGCCCAAGAATGAATCCTTTCGATATTTAGGGTCAATATTGCAGTATGATGGTGAGATTGATGAAGATGTAACCAATGTACTAAACTCTATTGCCCACAAATGTACAAGGAGAAGTATGAAATCCACTTAGAAATAAATAATGCAACAGAATGGAAATAGGTTTATAAAAGCAAATAAGGCAGATAGTTGACTATAATAAATTTCTCTTTATTATTGTATTTTATTTTTTGTTACAATCATGTGACTTTGAATGAATTACAGGTTGATGCCACTAGTATGATGCCATCTGGCATCCTGAAGCTTGTATAATTTCCTATATAGGCAGCAGTAGTGAATGAAAAGAGCAACCGAGTGGTTATTACTTTCTTCTCAATCATTCTTTTCCTGCTATTCTATTCTCTCTCATACTTCTTATTCTCCTCTAAAACTCTTCTTCCCTTTCTCTTCTCCTTAAAAATTCTACAAATATAACTCATATCATAACACCATATCATGTTGTTTCTCTTTCTGGTGTTGGCTGTGCTTGTAACATCCCCTATTTTGAGGCCAAAAAATAAGCGTTATTGATGCTGCAGTCATCAATAGTATTATTCTAAGGGGACAAAATGTGGTTATGTTAATCATATCAATAGCATCAGAAACATATGAATATAAAAAAAATCAAACATTTTTCATCAGTCAACTTTCATTAATTTTAGAAATAAGATTTTCACATTCATTACATAATCCCATTCATTATCCATGTTTACATAAAATATATTAATTACAAAATACTCCAAGAGCAACATATGATGATGCCCCCATGGTTGATCAGTGTCTAATACTTGACAGTTATAAATTCTATAATTACATCCATTCAAACATAGCATAAGCTTTAAACCAACACAACAAAAATAAAGATTCCTAATATTAGCTAGCTTGTCTCTTAGACTTCTCCGGAAGCTTATTCATCTAACCTGGAAATCTTTACTCTCGACTTACTCAAATGAGTATTCAAGACTTTAGGGGGGAAAATTAAAACTTCGAATCAGATAAAAAGTCTGGTGTGAATAATAGAATAGCATCTCGAACCAAAACTGGTATTTAGTGAGACCACGCCGTAGTGCAGAACGGATTTTCCCCTCACTAATACCTTACCAAAATATGTCAGTCATAATCATGCACCTGCAATCATAATGGCTAGAACAAAACATAATATGATCGTGTGCTTTTATGCAACCTGGGTAAGTCTGTCTAGTCTGTCATCCTAAGGTCACGTATACCCAAAGTTTACCCTCACTAACGATAGACTGTTTGTCACAAATCATAGTTTACCTAGGACCACTGTGAACCTAATGGTTTTGCAGATCAACTAATAACCTATCAGCCTGACTCGGTCCAAAACACAACCAAATGTTTACAAAGCTCCAAATACGGTTAGGAGTAAAACAATTTAAATAATCCGGTGATCATATAGAGCTATGAGTTCCTTTTTGTGCGTAAACATCCTTTCATCTCACAACTGACAAGCCCTACGCACTGGAATCGAGGACCTTTACCAACCGAGGGCTAACGGATGAAGCATAAGGTGCGGCCCTACACCAGTCCCACCTAATATGTTATCTGGTTTTAAATTCATGATTTAGGTCCTTTGATCAGTTCAAGGCATCCTAACGCAATTGATCTATCTGATCTCATGGATGCAATTCTACTAACTCCGAAGTTCAGTCTGACCACACTCACACTTGGACAACCTAACCGGTAGTTTGCCCCCAAAATATGAAGATGCAGCAGCATGTCATGAAATGTGAGTATGACAGTGATAAAATATGTAAATTTAACCGATCAATTGATAATAAGAAAATATTGCATCATTCAGTAAACTATGTTCAATCAATAGTCACATACACACTAAGATTACTTAAAGTGTCATCCATAAAGAGTCTCATCGATAAAGAGTTAATCAATAAGGAGTTTCATTGATAAAGAGTTTCATCGTTAAAGTGTTTCATTCATAACGAGTTTTGTTGATAAAGAGCTCCATCAATAAAGAGTTTCATCCGTAAATAGTTTCATTATAAAGAGTTTCATCATTAAAGAGTTTCATTAATAAAGAGTTCAATCGTTAAAGAGTTTCATCATTAAAGAATTTCATCATTTAAGATGATTCTCGTCATCATTGATGATTGGCATCTACATTGATGATTGCCATCACATTGATGACATTGATGATTGCCGTTGGCATTGATGAATGTCCTCGACATTGATGGCATTGATAATTGTCATCAGCATTGAAGATTTTCATCGACATTGATGACATTGATGAATGTCATCGACATTGATGACTGTCATCTGATGGCATTTCTATAACTAACTTTAAAACTGAATTATTTCCTTTTAAAGATAATACTTTCCACCAACTCTTATTCTTTGTCAAACTTCTATCGGTTAATAATTTTCTTTACCATTTTCTTTTTAGAAAAATCGCAGTAGCTCATATTTTATCACTTTCAATTTTTTTGCAACCCTTCATTATTTATTATTATTTTAATATAATTATTAAGCTTTTCTAGCCTAATAAATTCATAATAAATCAAAAACACATGGGAAAAATACTCAAAATTCACCAAAAATCAGAAATACTATATTTTTTAACATATAAAAATTTCAAAACCAAAATCATTAGTTAATTATTTTTAATAAATAAAAATGAATGCCCTTTCTTCCTTAGGAAATTCATAAAATATTCCTATTAACTCGAAAAATTATGAAATTAAAAATCCATCTCCAAAATAACTGCACAACATCTCAGAAAATCAAATCATTTAGGGATTAAAAACTAGGATTTTTCCTTTAAAACCTAACATAGAAATTCCATAAAAATTCTAATAAATCATCATTCAATCAAAAAGTAGGAAAATCAACCATATTATGACATATTATCATCAACCAATTTAGAATCGGTCAAAAATCCGAAAATCAAACATATAAAGATAAGATGGATACTATTATTCATCTTGATTTGATAAAAAGAGTTGAGATTTGAGTTATTGATTTGATTTCCCTTAGCATTAACTTGATTTCCTAGCTTTTCTCCTCTTAAATCCCCTAGCAATGGCTGGGCTTCTACTTTGTTCATATTGGTTTGAATGAAAATATGAATGAGGATAAGAGGATGGAAGGGTTTAAGTTTAGGAAATGAGGCATATTCCTATTTTGCCCCTTTCATAACTCCTCTTTCTTATTTATAAGTTAAAACAATATTATTTCTTAATTAGTTAAAGCCTAACCCAGTTTATTACCAAATCTCATCTCCTTGTCAGACCACACAATTATTCTATTCTATTTAATAAATTAATTTAATTAAATCTCCCGAATAATCAGGGGTGTTACAGGCTCCACTCTTTAAAGAATTTCATCCTCGAAATTTGGTAATGATCACAATAAACATATCAACCATGCAAACATCTGTAACAATATATAATAGCGATAATAGCTTATTTGACTAGCAAAAGGTGTATATGTCAAATATTGAACATACCATCTGTAACGACCCACCTTTTCGAATCCTAGAAGTCGACACTAATACATCCATGGTATTCACATGCCGAATAACTAAGTGACGAAAAGATAGATTGTTAGGGGAAAGAAAGGAGATAAAAGATAGAAGAAGCTAAACAATTACAGAATCTCACAACGCAACAGAATAATATATATTAATCAACATAGTACTTTACAAAGTCATTTCAAAAATGACACATCAGAGTCATGCTAAAACAATTTCTAACCTAGGATAGTTATGACAGCCTGTCCTTACATAACTGATACAAGATACATATAATACAGCGGGAACAAAATAATAATTAACTATTGGTGAAGCCTCCTGCTCCAAGCTCCTCCAAAATGCATCCGTAGGAAACCTAAACTACTTGGCTGCTCGTAAATATTTGAGCACCCAAGAGTTTTAGGGAAAGAAAATAAAACTCCAGGTCAGACATGGGTCTGGTGTGAGTAAACTCAAACAACTGAATTATTATGTTTAGAATCCTTTTTAAAATCAAAGGTATCTCGTAAGACCACGCCACATATAAACACGGACGGGTTTTTACCTTACGATAACACAAACACTTTTATATAAAAATCCAGTGATATTATAATAATGTCTAAGGGTTCCAAGTAAAATACTAAAATAGCTGGAATGCTTGCATCTCACATTCCAACATATTTGGTATACAACTAAAACCATACAATGCTTATTGGAGAATGGATTCCATATAATGACTAGGCATTGGGGTACTACCTATCACAGTATACGTCTAGAAAATATACCGACGACCTCACCAGGATCCCCTGCCAACACAAGACCGGCCTACCCCTTACTGGATTGTACCGAATATGTCATCACCCCGGTTGCTTTGCAATCCTTTTTATAGAGATCTCATGCACAACCAATCCATAA
This sequence comes from Allium fistulosum, assembly GCA_030737815.1. Classification (NCBI taxonomy): domain Eukaryota; kingdom Viridiplantae; phylum Streptophyta; class Magnoliopsida; order Asparagales; family Amaryllidaceae; genus Allium; species Allium fistulosum. Next base: position 1,081,623,616 of record CM060903.1, read on the forward strand.
ATATGTAGATGTATCTTGAAGGGTGACAACATACCCTAATGGGTGTGACCCACTTAGCCTTGCTACATCTCCCCTGATTTTTAGTCATTCCCGGTTGATGAGGCTTGAGGCTACGTTTTACCTTTTTGAATAGCAATCCCACTTGGAATGCTAACACTTCCCTCTAAACATCAATGTAATGCTAGCATTTATCCATACAAGTTGTCTAGGATAAGGACAAACTGAAGGCACTACTTCTACTACATCCATTTTGGAACCACCCTCAGGATTAGTAGCAAGCAGCCCTTGCACTTCAATGCTCCATCTTTGATTCCATATTCTTTAAGATGTCTTCAGTTTGAAATGCTTGAGTTGGATCAAAGTGGTTTTCTAATAACAGATCCGATCCCGGTCTCTTCGTAACAACTTTCGATAATTTCGGTAAACTCAACCCCGGTTCTTTAGAAAATAAGCAGATAAAAGATAAGAGCAGAGTTCACCTCCTAACCGTTAATGGACTAATTTCCTTATCATTTATCCTAGAAGAAAGAAACGGATTTATACGTACAGTATAGCACCACCAATAGTAACTGTACCATATAATTTCAGTGTTTCTCTTAGATATTTCTAAAGTTACATTTTGGTCTAGATTTGATAGTTGGTTATTTAACTATCAAATAAACAAACAATCAAACATTGATTCAATTCCATATGGGATCCTCTAAGCCTTTATTAATTAATCTTTAATTAATAAAATCACTTTATAAAACATTATCAAAGGATCTTTTCTAAAACACTTTTTCCGAACCCCTTACATCCCTTTTACTTGGAAAACAATATAAACATTTACCAAAAACATTTGGAAAATTCTCTCTTCTTACATTCTAGATAAATGGCCAAACCATTCCCTTACAAAACATCACTTACTATAAAACTCGTTTACTTTATAAAACCCTTTTACTTATTCCTTAAAAAATTCTTTTATAAGTACACTTCACATTTGAAACCTCTTTACAATTTTTCAAACTTGATTAAAAACGTCTTTCAAGAGTATCTAAAATGATTTATAAAATCTCTTTCTATTTTTATAACTATTTAAAAATCTTCCTTCATAATTCCTTTATAGAATCTCCTTTTATAAAATATCATTTTCAAGATGTCATTTGTAAATCACTTTAGGTAAAACCTTTTATGTAATAAACCACTTTTTAAAAACAAGATATTATTTAAAAATAACTTTATAAAATAATAATAAAAATTTAAAAATCATTTATAACCTTTAAACCCAAATTGATTAAAGAATTATAGTTAATTCAAAAACATACTTTAGTAATTCGAAAAGAGGCTTAGCAATCCCAATGGTAATAACTTAAGTTACCATTCAGTTTCAATTTCAATTTCAATGCACTTAACAGTTATTTACATGGATCAACATATATGTAAATACACTCATCACCAAACATAACCAACAATTGCAACCGTTTTATAACCAACATATCTAAACAATACCACAATTCAAACCGAACAATTATATATATATATACATACATACATATATATATATATAACCACATAACCAACACACACACACACACACATATATATAAGTAAGTTCTTCCTAAAAAGATAAGAAGTTTACTCACCAAAGGTTTTGAAAACTTGAAATACTTTAGTGCTGGGAAAGCTTGGAAAACAACAAATTCTTCTCGAAAATGGATCATTTTACACTCGACTTTTGGACCCTTTCCTCTTAAAAGGAAAGTTTTTGATTATTCTTTCCTCTATCATTTAAAAAAAGAATTACTTAAAAAAGTTAAATTTTGAGGAAGCTATGGCCAAAACAGTGAAGGGTATTTTCGGACATCAAAATCTAGGTTCAAAAACACTCTTGCAAAAAATGAATTTTTGGAGCATCTAACTTCGAGATTAGAAAAAGCGGTAAACTACAAAGTTGTAACCACTAGAAATATACATGGTTGAAAAAAAGGAAATATGGTTTTGGAGTATTTTGTAAGAAGTTATGGCCGAAACCATTTCGGGTAAAATGGAAGAAATTTAAATGGAAAAGAAGGAACCTTTAAATAAGTTTTTAAAACATTTAAAAGTTAATTTTTTGAAATCTTAAAACATGAAAAGTTATTTTGAAAGCCATTAATGTTTATTCAAAGTCTTAGGAAGTTTTGAAAAATGAAGATGAGAATGGGAAATGAAATAAAAATTATGAAAAATGGTTTTTATAAAATGTTAACAAGGTGAATTACCAAAATGACCTTGTACTTTGCCCTCCACCTCACCAAGCCTTGCTCCACCTCACCAAGCCTTGTTCCCTCCCTTAAATTTGAAATTATAATGTCTCCCCTCCCATTTTCCAATGCTCCAACATCCATTTATTACAAATTGTACTCGAGTTGCCAATATGTCAATACATGTCCCCTTGATGTGACATTTTCTTTTATTTCTTTATTATAGTTGTCAAAGTGTCACATCAACATTTTCTTAACTTGATTAATTACACTTAACCCTAAGTAAATTACTAATATATGTTTATAACATTGCATATATTTGAATATATATATATATATATAAATGTGTACACAACATTTCAAATAACTTTTATATGATGAAACGTCGAAAATTCAAAAAACAGTTTCCGTTCACATTTTCTGTTTTTCATCGAACTAAATAGTTTTGTATAAAAAATTTGAAAACTATTTCACCATCATTATTTATTATTAAAAAGAGTTTTATTTTCATTATAAAACCTTTTATTTTAATATTTAAAATTAATTAACTATTCGCAAATCAAAGTAGTGAAATTCCGGGTCGTTACACCATCAAAACAACTCAGGATAAGTTTCTCAAATCCCGTCCTCTGGCTCCCAAGTACAGTCTTTCTCATTGCACTCTACTAGACTTTCACCAATTTGACTATCTTGTTTCTCAACCTCTTATCATCTCTAGCCACAACACAAACTGGTTGTCTAACAATTGTCATTCTAGTTCCATTACTAAATCTTCAAATGCAGTCGGAGTAATAGTAGTTTTTAGATCATATACACACTTCCTAAGATGAGAAACATGAAAAACGTTATGTACTCCTGCCAAACTGCTCGTTAGCTCTATTCAATAAGTGAGTTTTCTTATCCTCTCTATGATAGAAAATGGACCTACGTATCTCGGTGCCAATTTTTCTGTCTTTCCAAATCGTATCACACCCTTCATCAGTGGTACTTTAACAAAAACATGGTCTCTAACTGAGAACTCTAAATCCTTACGCCTCTTATCTGCATAACTTTTCTATTTAGACCGTGCTTCCTTCATTCTTATTCAGATCAACTCAATCTTTTCTATGGCTTCTCTTACCATATCTGGACCAAAAACCAATTTGTCTCTGGTCTGCAACGAACATGCTGGTGATTTGCATGGCCTTTCATAAAGAGCTTCGAAAGGCACCATTCCTATACTAGTTTGATAACTATTATTATGGGAAAACTAGACTAAGTGAAAATGGTCTTTCCATGACCCTCCAAAGTCTAATACACAAGCCCTTAACAAATCTTCAAGAATTATGTTAACTCTTTCCGTTCGCCCTTCCATTTATGGATGGTGAGCGGTACTCATTTTCAGTTTGGTATCTAACACTTCTTGCAGACTTCTCCGGAATTCACTAGTGAATAAAATATCTTTATCATTAACCATACTACCAGGAATCCCATCCAATCTGACAAAATTCTTCATAAACAACTTAGCCAATACAGATGCCTTCCATGTTGACTTAACGGGAATGAAATGTGCACTCTTGGTCAGTCTATCTACTATAACCCATGTAACGACCCTGAAATTCCGACCCAATTTTAAATTTTTGAATCCACTATTTTAACATAAAATGATGGAACTTTCTTACGATTTCAATTAGCGTCCAAACTTTGTTTATAAATTGAGCCTAGATGGTTATAGATATGGGAAAAGTTTCGTCGGAAAATACCGCAGCAAATTTTCGTGCACGTTTACTTCACATCAGTTCATTTTAAACGCGAAATTTTTTATCTTCTGAACCGTAATATTTTTACATAGAAAAATTCTAAACCATCTTCTGATCAAGATGTCATTTTTCGTTTTTCAAATTTCGGACATCTTCAGCTCCGTCGATCTTATTTTTTCGGCAGTTTTGCTGCATTTTTCACAATGGAAAAATTTCGAATTTTATAATTTACTCGTACCACTGATATCTTTATATCGTTGCGTTCGCCTCGTCGCGCTGATCAAAATGATATATTTATTTGCGTCATTCGGAGTTCGGAGTTGAAAGTTACAAAGTGTTCAACGGATTGCAAACGGGTCCGTTACGCTGTACAGACTGGTACCTCATTTATCTACCCTGTTGGAATTCTAGGAGCCTTAGACTATTCAGCTGCCTTGAAAACCCAACAGTCTTTTGGTTATCGTGACAATCAATTGTGGCTGTTGGAATCCCTATACTAGTTTATATAAACTAGCTCCTTCATCTTTCTATTGGTTTGTAAACTAATTCCACTGGTTCGTATTTCTTTTCTCTGCTACCTTCCTTTCTTCTTCTCCAAAGAAATGCCCAGTTCACATTTTTTTTTTGAAGCTTCCCTACTGAAACTAATCCACCTTCCCACCAGACTCTGCACCCACCACCGCATCACCCTCCGCCTCTCCACATCCCAGCTCCCCTCCGCCTCATGCCGCCCACTACCGGCCACCCCATGCGGCCACGACCCACTGCTGCCCCATCCTCCGCCCAGCAGTACCCCATGCCGCCTCCGCGCCACCCAGACCCCACCACCCCGCCGTCCCCTACGCCGCCTGTCCCCTACCGCCGCATCCACCTGCCCAGCCTCTGCCTGCCTGCATCCACCTGCCCTGCCTCCGCCCGTCCCATTTCCCTACCCAATCTGAGCCACCACCCAGCCCTTCGCCCCGTCCCTACCCCACTGCCCAACCACCTAGCCTCGCCTGCCCTTCGCCTTCGCCCAGACCCCACCCGCATGCCCTCCGCCTTCGCCCGCCCAGCCCTGACCTCCACGCCCAGCCCGCCACCCGTCCCCAGCCTTCGCTCACACCTCGCCCGGCTCCGCCCGCCTGCCTAGCCCGCCGCCTGCCCCTCAGCAGCCCCAGCCCGCCACCGACCCCCTGCCCATGCAGCACGACCAGCCCGCCTTATCTCGACCACCCCGACTCGCCATGTCGAGCCCGCGTAGCCCGCTACCGCGTTCGCTGCCACTTTTATTTATTTTGTTTTATGATAAAATTATATATCGGTTTTAATTTGTAACCTATGGTCTCACTTATGCTCTGTCCGCGCAGTTCCAATTGAGGCTAATCCAGCGATCTAAGCTTCTATCCGCCTTATTTGCATCTAGTCGTTGGTATGGTTTATATGTATATACAAATCCATATATACATCGTATTAAGCTATTGTTGAATAATCTTTTATTTGATTTATAGTTCGTATTCGTGCTTGTGTCGTCTATTCTAGTCTATTCATTGTCGTGCTTCGCCGTCATCTTCTTCAACCACACAAGGTGAATATTTTCATTCATGACTCAATCTATTATGCTATGATAATCAAGTGATATATGTTTTGGTATTAATTTGAATGATTAAAATAATTGACGTTAAATTGTGATTTGAAGCTAGATATGAAAATAATCATGACATTAAATTTGTTATGTGATGTTTGGTTGTTAATATAAGTGATAATTAATATGAAATTTGAATTGATGTAGGATAGTCAAAAAATATATTCAAATTAGATATATATGTGAACTTGTCCCTTTAAATATTAAATAAAACGACACGTAGAAATAGGATCAGTTATACTTTGAACCATTGAATGTATGATTGCTGTAATAATTTGATAATAAACGCCAAGTGAAAACCTATTATGTAATGATCTTTAATCCGCATGAAATGATAGTGTGGATTCTAGGAATAATTTTATTTAATTTACATAAATAACAAATGTAAATTAAATACGATTATTTCAGGATTATTTAAATAAACGGTTAAATTGTTATGTATGGTTGCTATTGCTTGTTTATTTACTTTGACACCATCCCAGCTATCACACTGCAAGTTCCCTTTGTTATGCTTTGTTTTATGTATTTATTATATTGGGTTGAAATGATAAATACCCAAATTGAACAACTTTGGCCTAGGATAGATAATTAAAGATAAGAAACCCGATTGGTCAACAAAATCATTTTTGAATTTTGAAATTTCATTTGAAATTAAGAAATGAACTTAAAATTTGGTGGAAAGTAAGTAACGAAATTTATGGATGTAATGGTATTAAATTAATAGGATTAATTGTAATAAATGAATGGACTTAATTGTAATTTATGAATTTAATAGTAATAAACAATAGATTTAATTGTAATAAACGATAGATTTAATTGTAATAAAATGATAGATTTAATTATAATAAATGAATAGATTTAATTATAATAAATCAATGGATTTAATTGTAATAAACGAATGAATTTAAGTGTAATGAATAAATGGATTTAGTGGAAATAAATCAATGGATTAGATTCATAGGATTAATTGCAATAATTAATGGACTTAATTGTAATAAACTAAGGGATTTAATTGTAATGAATTAATAAGTGGACTTAATTGTAATAACTTAATGGAAAATTGAAACGGATTAATAAATCTATTTAATTAGATAAAAGGATGGACACGTTTAATTGAAATAAGATTCGAATAAGTAAGTTTTAGAATCTAATAAATTGAATTTATTAGATTTGAAATTAAATCTAATTTGGATAAATTAATAAAGTTGGAATTTGTTATAAAGTTAATTTGAGATTAAGTAACAAAGTGACTTAAAGGAATGTAAAACCAACTAAAGTTAAGGAGTTGATTTAGCTATTGAAATTGATTAAATGAAAGTTTTGATTAAATTTAATATAACGATGAATGGGAATAGGAATAAAAATTTAACTTGAATACTTAAGTATTGTTAACCTAAGGGCTTGAACTAAAATTTCATTTAGAAATATGATTTTAAATGTTCGAAATAAATTAAATTGTGAAATATCAAATTTTGAAAGTCAAACTTGCAACTTGACTTTTGGACTTTGATTTGTTTTAAACTTTAATATTAAATGACCATCGGATAATTAATGCGTAGTTATTAAAGAGACCGGGATCGGATATGGACATACTCTCTGTCGATACCGAAACCACTTTAATAACTAATATACGCGGAGTGTTGATCCAGAACGAAGTGGATGATTTTGGAGAACGCGTTGACTGAAGAAAGAGAACAATTTTGGATGACCCCTAACATGACTAAAACAGGAGACGCGCCGGGCCATTGAGGATCGCCATCTCTAGTGGACACACTTCTTCGATACCATATCTATTACTTTTGTGATTTGATTTGGGTGCACCCCTTGATTTGGGAGTGTTGTTTCGCGGTGTTGAGATAGTAGCTGCTATGCTCAACATCAGTCCGGATCAGGCAACTACTAGTATCCTAGTTGGTATCGCCTCATGTACCTTGTCATACTGATTATCCTATTCGCGACCACTACATTTTGTTTTGTACCTTTAGTATATGGATTGCCCTCTGGTGACTTCCGGTTTTGGGGAAACTACGGTCTTGTATATGCTCTTGGGAATAAAAATGTGTTAAGGGTGGAATGGGCCATGACTTAACGCTATTTTGATATCATACTTTACTGATTAGACCTTATCTATTTAGCGTATTCTATTGTATATATAGATAGTTTATCGGATCCTTAAAGATGTGTATCACATTCATCTTTGAGTTATGGACTTTATTATTTGCACCTAATTATCCTGTATAAGATTTTGAGTCCTGACTCGAGTGTTTCTTTTGTATATGCTCGGGTCAGTCTGAAGCTATCCAGTTGCTGATCAAGGTTGGTTGAAGATGCTGAAGACTTAGCATTTATCTTTATCAGTTATTTCCTTTCTAGTATTTGATGAACTTATGTATTGAACATCTTGTATTTCTATTTGTCACTTTATGTTGAGACATTGTTGTATTCCTGTAGTAGCTTCATGAACTACTATTATGATGATGTACTTTTCCGCTGCATTATTCTGTGACTATTCTGTGTCTGTGATGTTGTATTGATTCTCATTTACATATATGTATTCATAATCCCATAATGATTCGTGTTTTGTATTATTTAAGTTGACATGTGTGGATTATTGTCAAATTAAATGGTCTAAATATACGGGTTGTTAAAGTTGGTATCAGAGCTTCGGTTTCCCTAAAAACCTTAGTTCGGGATTATGAAACTCATTAGAGATAGGGTAGCAATACCCTAGAATGAGGAGAATCGATTCAATATCCAAGTCCTTTCTATTCGAACTTCTTTGATTCGTCGATTAATTTTCCCTTGAGTTCTCTGATTTTATCCTTGGTCCTAAATTTCTTTTAGTATTTCAGGATGAGTGCCAGAAGAAACAATAGGGGTGGAAGAGGAAATGGTCCTGCTCAGGCTGCACCTGCCGCTCCGGCTCCTGTCAAATTCACCACTCTTAGTAAGGAGTATGCACAGCTTGGAGGTATTAAGTTTTCTGGATCCAAGAACATTATTGAGGCTCAGCAATGGCTTAAAAGCTTAGAGAAGATATTTTCGGGTCTAGAGATCACTGATGCTCAGAAGCGTCAGCTTTCTGCTTGGCAACTTCAGGATGCCGCGCAAGATTGGTGGGAATCAGTTACTTCTCGTATCGAGGAGAACACCATCACTTGGGCCCAGTTTAGGTATAAAATTTAATTGGATTCCGTAGTCTAAATTCTTCTTTTAATCTTGGAATGTTATTCATCTTGTCTATCTTTTGATTAGGGATACTTTCTCGACACAATGGATGCCAGCGGCTGGGAAAACCCAACTTTATAGAGCTTTCATGGATTTTAAGCAAGGCAGTATGACTATTTCTGAGTATGAGAGGAAATTTAATGAACTCTCCAAGTTTGGACCGGGTTTGAACGATACACCACTTCTGAAGAACGAAAAATTCATTTTGGGAGCTAGACCAGAATATTATGACTTGCTTACTGGACACATTCGCTCCACTTTCACAGAGCTTGTTGATTTTGCTCTTAGATATGAGGCGAAGCCTAGGGGACCTACTGCCAAGGCCACGCCTACTCAGCCCTCTTCTAGCCAGCCCGGAAAAAGGAAGATGAACTTTGATCAACAAAAGAAAGCTTGGCAGAAGACTACTGGATTGGGATATGCTCAGAAAAGCCCAATCGACCTTGCTAATATCACTTGCTTCAAATGCGATAAGAAGAGCCATTATGCTAATAGTTGTCCATCTACCGGAGCTGCTGTTCCACCACCTTCTACGACCAGGAAAGATTTATGCTATGTCTGCCTCCAGCCGGGTCAATTCAAGAAAGAATGCCCAATGTATAAGCGTGGCACACCATCTGGAGTATTTGCTATCACCACTCCTACACCACCTCCACCACCTGCTCAGGATGACCAAGGTACCTTACGAAGTATTTTTCTTTTACATGCTACACTTGTTAGGGTATTATTCGATACTGGTGCTTCACATAGCTTTATATCAGTTGACCTTTGTAATAAACTCAAATTAGAACCTACTCTTGCTACTACCTCCTTATGTGTCTCAAATCCTATCGGAGGACCCGCCTACCTCCGAAGTGTTTGCAGGGGAGTTGCACTTATGTATGATTTTTCTCGATTCACTTGGGATTTCTATGTACTTGGATTCCAAGCATTCGACTTTCTTTTAGGAGCGGATTGGTTAAGAAAATTTGATGCTGTTATTTCCTGCAAAACTCGTTCAGTTTCTTTGGTAAGCGACATGGATCAGCCGCTTGTCGTTGAATGCAAATCACCTCAGAAATATGCCGGAAGCTTCATATTCTCTCTTGATGCTCTTCCAGATGATCTTAATACTACCCCTATTGTTCAGAAATTTCCCGATGTATTTGGAGAGGTCAACTCTCTACCGCCCAAATGGGAAATCGATTTCCGTATTGATCTTATTCCTGGAGCTACTCCCTTAGTCCTCCCACACCATGGCTCCTAAAGAAAAAGCTGAACTAAAAACCCAAATCGATGATCTATTTGCTAAAGGTTTGATTAGGAGAAGTTGCTCTGAATGGGGCGCCGCAGTTGTATTTGTCACCAAATCAGATGGATCTCTTCGCATGTGTGTAGATTACCGAGAATTGAACAAATGCACCCTCAAGAATCGTTATCCGATGCCTCGCATCAACGATTTATTCGATCAGCTCCATGGAGCTAAAATTTTCTCACAACTTGATCTAGCCACTGGATTCCACCAACTCAGAGTTGCTAAAGATAGTATCAATAAGACAGCTTTCCGTACCGAGAACGGATTCTATGAGTGGTTGGTTATGCCATTCGGTTTGACCAACGCACCTGCTTATTTCGTCGACTTGATGAATCGAGTCTTCCGTGATGTGCTTAACAAGTTTGTTCTTGTTTTCATTGATGATATTCTCGTCTTCTCCAAAGACAAGAAGGAGCATGAGACACACCTTGATTATGTTCTGGAAACTCTCCGAAATCATCAACTTAAGGCCAAATTCTCTAAATGCCACTTCTGGCGAGATGAAGTGAGATTCCTGGGCCACATAGTTTCTGAAAATGGGATTTCGGTCGATCCAGCTAAGATCGCCGTAATCAATGTAAGTTCTATCCTATTCGCTATTTCTATTCAATTACTCTTATCCCTTTCTAATTAGAAATTTATCTACAGGATTGGGAGACTCCTAAAACTCCTACAGATATTCGTTGTTTCTTGGGTTTAGCCGGTTATTATCGCAGATTTATTGAGCACTTTGCCCGGATTTCTGCCCCACTTACTGCTTTAACTCGGAAGGACGTTAAGTTTATTTGGAGTGAGAAGTGCGAATCAGCTTTTAATGAGTTGAAGCGTAAGTTAACTTCAGCCCCTGTTCTTGCAGTAATCGATGGAAGTGAAGGATTAACTGTCTATACAGATGCTTGCCGAGAAGGTTTAGGCGCTGTTCTTATGCAAAATGGAAAGGTTATTTCTTATGCTGGCCGTCAGTTAAAGACTCATGAATTAAACTATGCCACACATGACCTAGAGCTTCTTACCGTTGTATTTGCTCTGAAACTATGGAGGCATCATCTTTTGGGAACCAAATTCGAATTATTTACTGATCATAAGTCCTTAAGATATATCTTTTCTCAGAAGGATTTGAATCAGAGGCAAGTCCGATGGCTCGAATTTTTAGCTGCATATGACCTCGACATCACTTATACTCCTGGGAAAGCAAATGTTGTAGCCGATGCATTGAGTCGTAGCAAAGCATTGTCTTGCTGTAATACTGTTGAAGGCATGTTATTTCAGCTTGTCATCTCTCCATCTCTTATGGATCGCATAAAAGCTAAACAATACGAGGACACTTTGCTCTATCGTATGAAGGAGTTAGTTCTTGGTAGAGTTGGAAATGCCGACAGAAAAATAGGAGCGTAGATTGATAGTAATGGAATTCTAAGGATCGACAACCGTATTTGTGTTCCAAATGTCGATGGATTGAGACAAGAAGTACTTAGGGAGAATCATCAGTCATCACTTTCACTTCATCCTGGTGTCACTAAGATGTATCGTAATATGAAGCTGTATTGGTGGAGTGGGATGAAGAGGGATATTTCTATATATGTCAGTAGATGCACCACTTGCCAATAAGTCAAAGCCAATCACCAGAAGACGGCAGGATTACTTCAACCCCTGGAGATTCCTTGTTGGAAATGGGATCAGATTTCCATGAACTTCATCGATGGATTACCGAGGACCAGAAAAGGTAACGAGAGTATATAGGTGATCGTTGATAGGTTGACAAAATCTGCTCACTTTATTCCTATTAAGACCACTCGTACTACTTCAAGTTTGGCAGAGATATATATGAGGGAGATTGTTAGACTTCATGGGGTTCCATCTAGCATTGTATGCGATCGAGACCCTATATTCACTAGTAAATTCTGGAAGGCGTTTCAGGACGTCTTGGGCACTAAACTGAATCTGAGCACAACTTATCATCCTCAAACGGATGGCCAAACTGAGAGGGTAAATCAGATTCTGGAGGATCTGCTCCGAGCTTGCATCATTGATTTTGGTGGATCTTGGGAAGACCATTTACATTTAGTTGAATTCACGTATAATAACAGCTATCAGGTAATCCAAAAATTTCAATTTGAAAAAGGAAAAATTTCGAATTGAAATATAACTATCTTTATAATCAGGCAAGTATTGATATGGCACCGTTCGAAGCTTTATATGGACGGCCATGCAAATCGCCAGCTTGTTGGATTGAGCCTGGTGATCGATTAATTCTTGGCCCAGATATGATTATGGAAGCATCCGAGAAGGTAAATGAGATTAGAAGGAAGATGAAGACCGCCCAGGATAGGCAGAAGAGCTATGCAGATAGGCGTAGAAGAGATTTGGAATTCCAGGTTGGGGATGAGGTATTTCTGAAAGTATCACCTTTGAAGAATATTATTCGATTTGGTCGTAGAGGGAAGCTTGCTCCAAGATTTGTTGGACCATTTACTATCACCGAGAGAATTGGCACACTGGCTTATAGAGTCGCATTACCAGAAAAGTTTGAGGGCGTGCACAATGTATTCCATGTTTCACATCTGCGGAAAGTCGTGCGTGATCCGTCCATGACCATCCCAATTGCTCAGTTAGATGAAATAGATATTGAGCCAGATTTGACTATCGAAAGAAGACCACTCCGGATAGTCGATCGGGAAACAAGGCAACTAAGAAGGAAGTCTATAAATCTCGTCAAAGTCCAATGAAGTGCAGATGAGCGAGATTGCACCTGGGAAACTGAGGATAGCATTCGGGATTCAAACCCCGAACTACTTATTTCAGGTATAAATCAAATTTTCTTAAAAATCCATCTTGACTTTTCCGTTTACTCCATTCTTACTTCACCGTCTCGTTCTTTTCGAGGACGAAAAGTTTTGAGTGGGGAAGAATGTAACGACCCTGAAATTCCGACCCAATTTTAAATTTTTGAATCCACTATTTTAACATAAAATGATGGAACTTTCTTACGATTTCAATTAGCGTCCAAACTTTGTTTATAAATTGAGCCTAGATGGTTATAGATATGGGAAAAGTTTCGTCGGAAAATACCGCAGCAAATTTTCGTGCGCGTTTACTTCACATCAGTTCATTTTAAACGCGAAATTTTTTATCTTCTGAACCGTAATATTTTTACATAGAAAAATTCTAAACCATCTTCTGATCAAGATGTCATTTTTCGTTTTTCAAATTTCGGACATCTTCAGCTCCGTCGATCTTATTTTTTCGGCAGTTTTGCTGCATTTTTCACAATGGAAAATTTTCGAATTTTATAATTTACTCGTACCACTGATATCTTTATACCGTTGCGTTCGCCTCGTCGCGCTGATCAAAATGGTATATTTATTTGCGTCATTCGGAGTTCGGAGTTGAAAGTTACAAAGTGTTTAACGGATTGCAAACGGGTCCGTTACGCTGTACAGACTGGTACCTCATTTATCTACCCTGTTGGAATTCTAGGAGCCTTAGACTATTCAGCTGCCTTAAAAACCCAACAGTCTTTTGGTTATCATGACAATCAATTGTGGCTGTTGGAATCCCTATACTAGTTTATATAAACTAGCTCCTTCATCTTTCTATTGGTTTGCAAACTAATTCCACTGGTTCGTATTTCTTTTCTCTGCTACCTTCCTTTCTTCTTCTCCAAAGAAATGCTCAGTTCACATTTTTTTTTTGAAGCTTCCCTACTGAAACTAATCCACCTTCCCACCAGACTCTGCACCCACCACCGCATCACCCTTCGCCTCTCCACATCCCAGCTCCCCTCCGCCCCATGCCGCCCACTACCGGCCACCCCATGCGGCCACGACCCACTGCTGCCCCATCCTCCGCCCAGCAGTACCCCATGCCGCCTCCGCGCCACCCAGACCCCACCACCCCGCCGTCCCCTACGCCGCCTGTCCCCTACCGCCGCATCCACCTGCCTAGCCTCTACCCGCCTGCATCCACCTGCCCTGCCTCCACCCGTCCCATTTCCCTACCCAGTCTGAGCCACCACCCAGCCCTTCGCCCCGTCCCTACCCCACTGCCCAACCACCTGGCCTTGCCTGCCCTTCGCCCAGACCCCACCCGCATGCCCTCCGCCTTCGCCCGCCCAGCCCTGACCTCCACGCCCAGCCCGCCACCCGTCCCCAGCCTTCGCTCACACCTCGCCCGGCTTCGCCCGCCTGCCCAGACCGCCGCCTGCCCCTCAGCAGCCCCAGCCCGCCTTCGACCCCCTGCCCATGCAGCACGACCAACCCGCCTTATCTAGACCACCCCGACTCGCCACGTCGAGCCCGCGTAGCCCGCTACCGCGTTCGCTGCCACTTTTATTTATTTTGTTTTATGATAAAATTATATATCGGTTTTAATTTGTAACCTATGGTCTCACTTATGCTCTGTCCGCGCAGTTCCAGTTGAGGCTAATCCAGCGATCTAAGCTTCTATCCGCCTTATTTGCATCTAGTCGTTGGTATGTTTTATATGTATATACAAATCCATATATACAATGTATTAAGCTATTGTTGAATAATATTTTATTTGATTTATAGTTCGTATTCGTGCTTGTGTCGTCTATTCTAGTCTATTCATTGTCGTGCTTCGCCGTCATCTTCTTCAACCACGCAAGGTGAATATTTTCATTCATGATTCAATCTATTATGCTATGATAATCAAGTGATATATGTTTTGGTATTAATTTGAATGATTAAAATAATTGACGTTAAATTGTGATTTGAAGTTAGATATGAAAATAATTATGACATTAAATTTTTTATGTGATGTTTGGTTGTTAATATAAGTGATAATTAATATGAAATTTGAATTGATGTAGGATAGTCAAAAAAAAAATTTCAAATTAGATATATATGTGAACTTGTCCCTTTAAATGTTAAATAAAACGACACGTAGAAATAGGATCAGTTATACTTTGAACCATTGAATGTATGATTGCTGTAATAATTTGATAATAAACGCCAAGTGAAAACCTATTATGTAATGATCTTTAATCCGCATGAAATGATAGTGTGGATTCTAGGAATAATTTTATTTAATTTACATAAATAACAAATGTAAATTAAATACGATTATTTCAGGATTATTTAAATAAACGGTTAAATTGTTATGTATAGTTGCTATTGCTTGTTTATTTACTTTGACACCATCTCAGCTATCACACTGCAAGTTCCCTTTGATATGCTTTGTTTTATGTATTTATTATATTGGGTTGAAATGATAAATACCCAAATTGAACAACTTTGGCCTAGGATAGATAATTAAAGATAAGAAACCCGATTGGTCAACAAAATCATTTTTGAATTTTGAAATTTCATTTGAAATTAAGAAATGAACTTAAAATTTTGTGGAAAGTAAGTAACGAAATTTATGGATGTAATGGTATTAAATTAATAGGATTAATTGTAATAAATGAATGGACTTAATTGTAATTTATGAATTTAATTGTAATAAACAATAGATTTAATTGTAATAAACGATAGATTTAATTGTAATAAAATGATATATTTAATTGTAATAAATGAATAGATTTAATTATAATAAATCAATGGATTTAATTGTAATAAACGAATGAATTTAAGTGTAATGAATAAATGGATTTAGTGGAAATAAATCAATGGATTAGATTCATAGGATTAATTGCAATAATTAATGGACTTAATTGTAATAAACTAAGGGATTTAATTGTAATGAATTAATAAGTGGACTTAATTGTAATAACTTAATGGAAAATTGAAACGGATTAATAAATCTATTTAATTAGATAAAAGGATGGACACGTTTAATTGAAATAAGATTCGAATAAGTAAGTTTTAGAATCTAATAAATTGAATTTATTAGATTCGAAATTAAATCTAATTTGGATAAATTAATAAAGTTGGAATTTGTTATAAAGTTAATTTGAGATTAAGTAACAAAGTGACTTAAAGGAATGTAAAACCAACTAAAGTTAAGGAGTTGATTTAGCTATTGAAATTGATTAAATGAAAGTTTTGATTAAATTTAATATAACGATGAATGGGAATAGGAATAAAAATTTAACTTGAATACTTAAGTATTGTTAACCTAAGGGCTTGAACTAAAATTTCATTTAGAAATATGATTTTAAATGTTCGAAATAAATTAAATTGTGAAGTATCAAATTTTGAAAGTCAAACTTGCAACTTGACTTTTAGACTTTGATTTGTTTTAAACTTTAATATTAAATGACCATCGGATAATTAATGCGTAGTTATTAAAGAGACCGGGATCGGATATGGACATACTCTCTATCGATACCGAAACCACTTTAATAACTAATATACGCGGAGTGTTGATCCAGAACGAAGTGGATGATTTTGGAGAACGCGTTGACTGAAGAAAGAGAACGATTTTGGATGACCCCTGACATGACTAAAACAGGAGCCGCGCCGGGCCATTGAGGATCGCCATCTCTAGTGGACACACTTCTTCGATACCATATCTATTACTTTTGTGATTCGATTTGGGTGCACCCCTTGATTTGGGAGTGTTGTTTCGCGGTGTTGAGATAGTAGCTGCTATGCTCAACATCAGTCCGGATCAGGCAACTACTAGTATCCTAGTTGGTATCGCCTCATGTACCTTGTCATACTGATTATCCTATTCGCGACCACTACGTTTTGTTTTGTACCTTTAGTATATGGATTTCCCTCTGGTGACTTCCGGTTTTGGGGAAACTACGGTTTTGTATATGCTCTTGGGAATAAAAATGTGTTAAGGGTGGAATGGGCCACGACTTAACGCTATTTTGATATCATACTTTACTGATTAGACCTTATCTATTTAGCGTATTCTATTGTATATATAGATAGTTTATCGGATCCTTAAAGATGTGTATCACATTCATCTTTGAGTTATGGACTTTATTATTTGCACCTAATTATCCTGTATAAGATTTTGAGTCCTGACTCGAGTGTTTCTTTTGTATATGCTCGGGTCAGTCTGAAGCCATCCAGTTGCTGATCAAGGTTGGTTGAAGATGCTGAAGACTTTGCATTTATCTTTATCAGTTATTTCCTTTCTAGTATTTGATGAACTTATGTATTGAACATCTTGTATTTCTATTTGTCACTTTATGTTGAGACATTGTTGTATTCCTGTAGTAGCTTCATGAACTACTATTATGATGATGTACTTTTCCGCTGCATTATTCTGTGACTATTCTGTGTCTGTGATGTTGTATTGATTCTCATTTACATATATGTATTCATAATCCCATAATGATTCGTGTTTTGTATTATTTAAGTTGACATGTGTGTATTATTGTCAATTTAAATGGTCCAAATATACGGGTTGTTAAAACCCAAATACTATCATTTCCCTTATTCGATCTTGGCAACCCGTCAATAAAATCGATGGATATAGAGT
The DNA here is from genome assembly GCA_030737815.1 of Allium fistulosum. Classification (NCBI taxonomy): domain Eukaryota; kingdom Viridiplantae; phylum Streptophyta; class Magnoliopsida; order Asparagales; family Amaryllidaceae; genus Allium; species Allium fistulosum. The sequence continues at coordinate 1,081,641,124 of CM060903.1, forward strand.
CCCAGTTCCAAAGTGGCACTTCTAAACGTTGAAGCAATCCATGTGGCTTCTGATGCTTGGCTTTTACTTTTTGGCAATTCAAACACTGCTTTACCCATAAGCCTACATCCCTGTTCATCCCATCCTAGAAGAAACTTCTCTTTATGTCTGATACATCTTAGTTTCTCCGGGATGAATAGTAAACTTCGATCGATGACACTTTCCAAGAAATTCCTTCCTTAGGTTACAAACATTTGGAACATACAACCATCCCTTCCTCCTCAACCATCCGTCTGGTCAAGACTAATTTTTTTAAAAATCATCAATCTCAGTTCCATGCTCAAGCCTTCTAATCCTTTCGGGTAGCAATGGACCGTCTCCCTTCTTATAAGCAGTCCTTTCATTCAATACTAGTTGAACCTCTAAACATGAGAATATGGAGGTATTTTGACTAAAACTAGCAGTAGATCTTAACTACACACTACAAGTGGTCAATGCCTCTAAATCTTTCCATTCTACTAGCATAGCTAACACCATACTCTGATATTTTCTACTAAGTGCATTTGCAACTTTGTTTCCTTTCCCTGCCGTATACTAAATCTCAAAATTATAAGCCGCAAAAGCTCTAACCATCTTTGCTATCTCATATATATTTAACCTATTCTGAGAGAATAAATACTTCAAAGACCTATTATTCGTAAATAACTCGAATCTTCTCCCAAAAGATATTGTTATCATACTTTCAAAGCAAAGATAATCGCTGCTAACTCTAAATAATGAGTCGGATATCTAACTTCATGTGGCCGAAGCTGTCGAGAAGTGTATGCGATCACTTTATCTTTTTGCATTAACACAGCTCCTAACAATGCCCCACATGCATCTGTATACACCAATAAATCTTGATTCCCATCAGGAACAACTAACATGGGCGCATTGATCAACAAATGTTTTAACTTTAAAAATGCTTATTCGTATTTATCGATCCAAACATACTTTACACCCTTCCTTATCAGTTTAGTCATAAGTGCTGCTATATGAGAGAAGTCTTTGATGAATCTCTGATAATAGCCAGCTAACCCCAGAAAACTTCTTATCTCGGTCACTGTCTCGGGTCTTTTCTAGCTATTAACAACTTCAATCTTAGATGGATCCATGAATAATCCATTTTCTAAAACTACATGACCAACGAACTTCACTTCTTTCTTCCAAAAATGACATTTTGAAAAAATTGTTTTTGGTTGATGCTGTCTTAACATCTTTAGCACTATTTAAGATGAATCTCTTAGTCTCTTTTATTCTTAGAATATATCATAATGTCACCTATAAACACTAACACGAATTTGTCCAAATGCTTTTAGAAGATCCGATTCATCAAATTCACAAAGTAAGCAGGGATATTGGTTAGTCCAAAGGGTATGACTAACCACTCATACGAACCATATCTTGTTCAAAATGTCGTTAATGGAATACTATCCGCTGCCACTCTCAATTGATTAAACCCTATTGCCAATTCCAATTAGGGAAAACCTTTGCTCCACTTAACTAATCAAATAAATCATCTATACTCGGTAAAGAATACTTATTCTTTATCATCTTCTATTCAACTTATGATAATCAATACGCATTCTCAACGACTCGTCCGGTTTCTTCACGAACACCACGATCGTTCCCCAAGAAGAACTGCTTGGTCTAATAAATTCTTTCCTTCTAAGTCCACCAACTACACCTTTAACTCTTTCATCTCAGTGGGTGTCATTCTGCTTGGCGGTCTACTCACAGGTTCGGCTTGAGGTACAAGATCTATTCAAAACTCAATAGCTCATTTCGATGGTTACTCCATCCCACCAATACAGTGCGGCTCCTTGCAACTGCCTTGAAGCCAATCTTATTTTCTGCTCATCGTTCAATCCTAGATTGGCAAAACTTATCTTACAATGCGATAAATATTTCTCCACTTCAACAACATCCTCCATTCCTAAAAACGGCTTTCCTCCAAGAATAGTATAATAACGGTTCAGCTTGGCATAGTTATTTCCAACTGGCACCATCAGATTAACTCCTCCATTATTATCAACATTCCTTCCAGCCAAAATAAAAGCAACTGCGACTTGCATCAAATTAACAAAGAACTGATACATAGTCCCCATATCTACTAGTGAGGTTCCAGCATTCACATCAGCATTTGCATTTGGATTAGCATTTGCTTGTCGACCTGGGTTCCTTCTAATTTTGGGCTAAATATTTCCATTAGTTGTGGTGCTTCCTCCACCTAGATTCAATCTTCTATTTCCTGCTTCCATATCTTACTTCCTTTGAATCTACATATGGATCATTGTAAGATACAGAATAATGGTCTAAGAGAGAGGGGATAATAAAGATGGGATACATACTTATATATATAACAAATACAAGTACGTTACTATAGCTTTATCCCATACCCCAATCTTATTCTCTGATGTATTTGGATTATGTTTTCAAAACATTTTAACCTTTTAAAATTTCATATACCTATGCTCTAATACCAAGTTGTACATCCCCTATTTTGAGACCCGAAAATTAGCGCTCCTAATGCTGTAGTCATCAATAGTATTATTCTTTGATGAAAAATTATGGTTATGTTAATCATATCAATAACATCAGAAGCATATGAATATGAAAAATTTTCATTAGTAAACTTTCATTACATTTCAGAAATAAGATTTTCACATTCATTACATAATCTCATTCGTTTCCCACATTCAAAGAAAATATAATAATTAAAAAATACTCCAAGTGCGATATATGATGATGCCGCCTTGGTTGATCAGAGTCTAATACTTGACAGTTATATATTCCATCGATACATCCATTCAAACATAGCACATGCTTTAAACCAACACAGCGGAAATAAATTCCTAATATTAGCTAGCTTGTCTCTTAGACTTCTCTGGAAGTTTATTCGTCTAACATTTAAATCCCTACTCTTGACCTAATCAAATGAGTACTCGAGAGTTTAGGGGGAAAAACAAAAACTTTGGATTAGACAAAAAGTCTGGTGTGAATAATAGTATACCATCTCAAACCAAAACTGATATCTAGTGAGACCATGCCGTAGAGTGGAATAGATTTTCCCCTCACTAGTATCTTACCAAAATATGTCAGTCATAATCATGCACCTACAACGACAATGGTTAGAACATATGTAACGACCCGTAAATTTAACCGGTTTTAATAACGTTATTAATTGAAATTTTGTGAAATTTTAAACGATAAAATTTTGAAATAAAAATTTAATATTTGGAATACGTCTAGTTAAACATAGCAACTGGTAAAATTTTGTCCGAAAATATGAAAGTTTATTTCGCGCGTAAATTTACTCCAATTTAATCAGTTAAAAAGCAGTGAAAATAAAACGTTTTCGAAACTCAAATATTTTTACATAGAAAAATTCTAAACCATCTTCTGAGCAAGATGTCAGTTCGTCATTTTTCCAAATTCGGACATCTATTGCTCCGTCGTTCTTATTTTCTGCAAAATAGCAGCATTCTGGTACCGATATCGATTTTTATCGGATGATCGTACCACTGATATCTGTATACCGTTTTGATCGTCTCGTTGCGCTGGGCTCCGTGGTATATTCATATGCGTGTTTCGACATCCGGTGGACGGCGAAATCTGTGAACGTGAACCCTATCGGTGCTCACTTCAACCTTTTGTTTCCTTGTCCGTTGGTTTTCCATCGGCTAAAACGAATGGTCATGAACTTTATGTAATTCACGGATATCAATTTTAACTTTCTCTATTTCCAATGTTTGAGTTTATTTTGATGGTTCAAAATTTATTTCTGGACCGTTCATTTTCTTTGACCGTTGCCATTTACATTTCCCTTCCTGTAACTTCATGTGATAATTCAAAGTCCTACCACACAAAAATCAACAGCTTTTGCCTTTTCAAATTCCCGGGATTCAAGCTATAATCTATCTATTCCCTATGCCATTTATGCGTGGGTTCATTCATGTTTCTGGCTCATTTTGCATGTTTACATATGCTAATTAAAGTGACAGCTCATATTGCATGTAGCTTTCCATTTCCATTTGCCTGTGCATTGTTTCACCTTCTCCCTCTCTGTTTCCTATTCTTCCTTATTATTGCTCAAAAAAAAAAAAGAGAGAGAGAAAAGTAAGTGAGTTTATAAATCAGGCTCGTTCTTTTCACAAAGCACCATTCATCACCGCCTCCGTTTCTTCCTCCACCATCGGCCGACCCAATCCCCTCAAGCTCGCAACGCCCGTTCCTGAAACCCCATGCGCTTCCTTCTTCCCATCCCCTCACGTGAAACCAACTTCCCGAGCAACCATCGGCCGCTGTTCCTCCTCTCCACACCCGCTGCCATAGACTCCACCGAGCCAAACTCCTACAACCGCCTATTCACCTTCGACTACTTGGCATGTCATCCTTGCATGTTTCCATCACCTTACGCGACGGCTCCGCAACTGCACTCAACAGCCGACCATAACGAGACTTTCCCATTCAGACGCCAGCCTCGCAGCAACCCCGTGTTCGCCTATGCCACCCGAAACCCATCGCAAACCCTTCTTCCACCGAAGAAAACCCATGCTCTGGGTAGCCGCGACCAGAGCCACCTTCGGCCTCCACTTGCCTCGCTGCTCCCCTCCGCCTTTCACCTACGCTACCTTGGGCGTGAGCCGCCTTTGATCTTCCTCCTTCACTTCCTGTCGGCTTGCGTTTTCTCAGTGTATATAGGTATAAAGATTTTATTGCTTATTGTTTTAAATAAGTTTTATAGTATATTATTTTACAGCAAGCATTCTTTCCCTTCTTGATATATATATATGGTATTATATTTTACATATATTTGTCTGTAATATTATAAAATATAAAATAAGTTTTGAGTTTTGTTTCTGTTGTTGCTCAGTTTTATTATAAAATATATGTTACATATTGACGCATATATATAGTTTATATATATTTCGCAGTACCGTATATGTTTAAACGCGTGTGTTATATTGGAGCTTGGTTTTGCATTTGACATTTTAGTTGATCTAGGTTGCAGTATTAAATAAAAAAAGGGGTACTCATCCATCTAGCTTTATATAAATTTAGTTTTAAAAGTTAGTCTATGAAAATATGTTCGATATATAAACGGTTTGACTTTATATATATATATTTGTTTTAAGGACTTTATGTACAAGGTTGTTCATATAATACATAAGTTATAGACTGGCATTATATTGGGCTGTAATATTTGTTTAAATGAAATATAATATATGGATTTTTTGTTATGTATTTTATTATTAATATTATTATATTTGGATATGGATTTTTGATTATATGTATATACATATTTAAATGGGTAAATGTTTTGTATTTTTATAAGTTAATGTATAAGTGTTTATTAACTTAAAAATATGTCTGATTTTAATATTAAGTTTAAATTTGAAACAATGAATTTTAAACGAAGGTATATATTTAATTTAGTACATGTTTGAGGTTAAAATAGGATTTATATGGATAGTTGTATATTGATTCTGCTACTTCAATTTATCTTCATCTATTCCGTTCTGAATTGAATTCGTCTACTCCTATTTATCAGCTTTGATCATTGAATTCGGGCTGATGTTGCTTTGCTTCGATTCGTCATTCAAATTTCAGTGTCCGTATCAGTGTGCATATCTGTATCATCTTCTGTATTCTCTAGCCTCGAAAGGTGAGCACTCACTCACGATTAACGTTCTTTTATTTATTAAATTTGATTTCAATTGAAACGACAATTGAAATATGCTGCTGTTAGTTAAATAAACTGTTATATATGTTATTGCCTGTATCAGTTCACCGGCGACATCTGACGCCATTATCTGTTAATTATTTATGCGATGATAATACAGTTTGGCTGATAATTGATTGATTGTTGATGTTTATATTAGACGTTAAATCGTTAATGTTAAAAATGATAAATAGTATAAAATTGAACTTGATATAGGATAGTTAAATGTTAATTTGATTAACTGACATTTGTATAATATGACCCCTTTAAACTGTTAAATTTATTGACACGTAGGATTGTTCAACTACACCTTGAACCATCAAATGTATGTTGTTAAATTGATGATGTATGAAATTGTAAATTGAATGACAAGTGAAAACCGTAATGTAATAATCTTTAATCTACATGAAATGATAGTGTAGATTCTAGAAATAATTATATTAATTCGTACAAATAACAATGCGAATTAATACGATTATTTCGGGATTATTTGAATTGATTATTGGATTGATATTGATTGTTGATTATTGTTTATTTACTTTGACACCATCCCAGTTATCACACTGCAAGTTCCCTTTGTTATATTTTGATTTTGAATTGAATTGGAATCGGGTTGAAATGATAAATACCCAAATTGAACTTTGACCTAGGATAGGAAATTAAATAAAACCCGATTGGTCAATAAATTTGATTTAAAAATAAAATGAAGGTTTTATTTTGAATAAATAATATTGTTCGAAACAAAGTTGGAAATTGAATTTTAAATGAAATTTAAATGTGAATATTTAATATTAAAAGGGTAATTGATGAAAGAATGTTGTTTAATTTGAGAAATGATTTAATAATAAAATTTGAAATTATAATTAAGTTGGAATTATAATTAAGTTTGAAATTATTAAAATTTGAAATGATTTAATAATTAAGTTTGAAATTATAATTAAGTTGGAATTATAATTAAGTTTGAAATCATTAAACTTTGAAATTATTTAATAATTAAGTTTTGAGTTATTTAAAAATTTAATAAGATTGAATTATTTAATGATTAAATTGGATTGAAATTCTTTAATAAGAAAATTGAACTTTTGAATAAGTGAATTTTAATTCGTAAAGAATTGAAATTGAGTTTCATTATTAAGTAAGTTTTGGAAAATTATTTAAGAAAGTAAATAAGTGAAATTGAATTTCTTTAACAAGAAATAAAATGTGATTTATTGAAATTAATGAAAAATTTGAAATTTAAAGAATTTGATTTGATGAATTTAATTTAATTCAATTTGTAAGTTTTGATATAAGGAAGTTGAATTTAAATAATGGATTTAATGAATTGGAAATTTAATAGAAATTGTTTTGAATGATAAAGTAACTTATCGAATATTGAATGAAATCGACAAATGAATTTAAATTGATTTGAAGGTTGAATTAAATTAATTTAAATGATTTTCGAAATGAAACGTATATATGAATTTGAATCAATATTTGAATGGTTTAAATAAAGATTGAAATTTGATTTATAAGATTTTGAAACGGAAAGTTGGAAGTTTTGAAACGGAAATTTGGAAATTGTTTTAGAAAGACAAATGAAATGTTGATTTACGAATTCTATTTGAAATTGAAATTGATTTGGTTTTGAAATATAACAAACGACCAATCGGTATAATAATTACGAAGTTATTAAAGAGACCGGGATCGGCAATGGATATACTCTCTATCTGAACCGAAACCACTTTAATAACTATACGCGGAGTGATGATCCAGAATGAAGTGGATGGTTTGGTGAACGCGTTGACTGAAGAAAGAGAACGATTTTGGATGACCCCTGACATGACTAAAACAGGAGCCGCGCCGGGCCATTGAGGATCGCCATCTCTAGCGGACACACTTCTTCGATACCATATCTATTACTTTTGTGATTCGATTTGGGTGCACCCCTCGATTTGGGAGTGTTGTTCGCGGTGTTGGGGTAGTAGCTGCTATGCCCAACATCAGTCCGGATCAGGCAACTACTAGTATCCTAGTTGGTATCGCCTCATGTACCTTGTCATACTGATTATCCTATTCGCGACCACTACGATTTTGATTTGTACCTTTAGTATATGGATTGCCCTCTGGTGACTTCCGGTTTTGGGGAAACTACGGTCTTGTATATGCTTTTGGGAATAAACAGGTTAAGAGGTGTATGGGCCCTGCTTAACTCTACTTTGATATCTTTATATTACTGATAGACATTATCTACTTAGCGTACATTACTACCTAGTAGATAGTTTAACGGATCCTTAAAGGATGGTTATTCCAAACATCCTTTGAGTTACTTGTATTTCAATTTGCTATTTCACTTGAGTTGGATTTATTAATATAAGAATGTTAATCCTGACTCGAGTGTTTTGTGTTTTTGCTTTACGCTCGGGTCAGACTGAGTAGTTCAGCTTTCGAGACTCACCTTTGGAGTTGGAGCTTCGCTTGGAGATCCAGCTATCTATCCAGCTTTCAGATATTCGATGATTCCAGTGATGTATTCTGATTTGTATCTGTTACTCTTCCGTTGTATTTAGTTTAACTCTGATGTATCGTATTACTCTTCTGTTGTAAACTCTGATGTATCTTATATATTCATATAGTAGCTTCATGAACTACTATCTCTTTTATTTCCGCTGCACTTATTACTCTGTGTCTGTGATCTGTGATTATTTATTTACTGTATATGTTCAGTTTTGCCAATTTAAATTAACAACGCGGTATTTTGAGCAATTCAACTCCGGCATGAGTGTCTACCTATTCACTTATAATGGACGCGAATGGTCCAAAATATCGGGTCGTTACAGTTGGTATCAGAGCTTTGGTAGCTCTAGGCAAAACTTAACATATAGGGTAAATGTATTTACAGAATCACTCTCATTCGAGTTTCCATCTCTTCCTTTGACTCAATTTCTTTGAATTCTGGAACGATCTCCTCGGTTCCGAAATTCATTCGTGTCCTTCACTATTCGTCTTCTTTCAATTCTGGTGCATCCCATAACTCCATTTCGAATGAACCTTATATTGAATCGGCGATTTCGCCAAATTTCGAATGTTTTGTAAAGGGGTGAAACTCCTTTACAATAGGCATTGATTTACCGGAGATTTCTATATCCTCGGTTTACGATGCTATCTATTACCTGCTATACCTGAATTCCATCTCTTGAGATCGAGTGTTGATTTACCTCGGAATTCAGCAATCGATCTTACTCTTGAAGTTACGGACGACCCGGTTAAGGTTGCCCGTGAATTAAATAAACTCATCCATCTCCCTATTGTGGTAATTGAATTATCTTATCTTCTGTTTCACACTTATTTTCGAATCAAAATTCTCTTGATTTGATTTCCATCAAAATTTGAATCCCTATCCTTGCTTTGAAATCCATTCCTGTATCGTCAAGCAAAGAAGTGTATTTGTAAATTAATTTAAAATGATTTATATATTGTGTTGTTTGAGTTGTGATGTTGATTTGGGTTTCCGATCGATTCGTCTGATCAACGCTATCGATAGGATTTCCAAAACACTTGAACAGAGCAAACTGACACAATATTATTTTCAAATTCGGAAAATGAAATAAATTTGTTTGATTATATTGTGAAAATATAAGTAAAATTTTCTAGAATTTAATAGGTTAATGAAATTGTTTGTTTAAAATGATAATATTTGATTATCAATTATTATTCTAAATGAATTTATAATTGTGGTTTATAAATTGATTTGGAATTTGAAATGAATTAAATTCAGAAATTTGAGAATTTATTAGTTTCCGGTGATTTCGAACTTTGGTTTTTAAAATTTTAAAGTATATATTATTGAAAGTATTTTCGAATAGAAATCGTTTTCAAAGAACTTTTAAATGTTGAAATCAGTACTCTTCTCTTTGTCGCTGGAAAATAATTTCGGTGATGGCGGCCGCATCATCGACATTCATTTTCGAGTTTCTAAGTGGAGATACTATTCTGTAGCTTTGCTACGGTTTTGTTTGAAAAAAAAAATATTTTGATTTGAATTTCTTCAATATAATTTGATTTATATATATATAGATATCTTATTTTAAAACTAAATTTGATTGGATATAAATATATTATTTATATCTCTACATTGTTGGAAGTTAATCGGAAATCTAATTCTTAAATTTTGCTAAAAGGATGATTTTAATTATAAATAAAACCAAATTTTGGAATAAATATTTAAACTTAAATGTTGAAAGGATGGGAATGGTAAGATTCAAACCTACATGGCTAAAGAAAGAAGTAGGACTCGAACCCAAGTGCTCCAACATAGCACAGTGCACTTAAACTTGAATGATTGAATTGGGAAAATTTTATTTGTATATTGTTCAACTGCATTCTAATACAACTTACCTAAATCATTCAGAAGTGGAATATGTAATTGGATAATATATAATATAAATTGAATTTATAAATAAAATTTGAGTGTTTATAATAAGTGTTATACACTAAATTTTGATTATAAAGATGTTAATAGTGTTAGATAGGATAATAAGTAAAACTCAGTAAAAAAATTAATAAATTGTTTTGAAAAAAATTAATAAATTGAAATTTGATCAACTTATGAAATACCTTGAATTTGAAAGCAATTAGTAAATATAAATTAATTTAAATCGGAACTTTTATGGTTTAAATTAATATGGGTTAAATATATGTGATAAGATATATTAAGTAGAATAAATTTAACAATAATTTGGAATAAAGAAAAATATAAATTGTTGAAAATAAAATATGATTATAATAAAAGATTATTCAAATTTATGGTTTTAGAAATTGTAAATTTAGGATAATTTGATAGTAAGATAATGAATTTAGAAATAGTTGAGATTGATTTTAAAATCAAATGGATTAAATCAATTATTGAATATCAATTAATTTAAATTTGAATTTATATGGTTTAAATTAATTGTTATTTTGCATTTCAAACCTGTTTTCTTTCTGGTTGTTTCTATTCTCCTACCTCGTTCCTTTTCGGGGACGAAAAGTTTTGAGTGGGGGAGAATGTAACGACCCGTAAATTTAACCGGTTTTAATAACGTTATTAATTGAAATTTTGTGAAATTTTAAACGATAAAATTTTGAAATAAAAATTTAATATTTGGAATACGTCTAGTTAAACATAGCAACTGGTAAAATTTTGTCCGAAAATATGAAAGTTTATTTCGCGCGTAAATTTACTCCAATTTAATCAGTTAAAAAGCAGTGAAAATAAAACGTTTTCGAAACTCAAATATTTTTACATAGAAAAATTCTAAACCATCTTCTGAGCAAGATGTCAGTTCGTCATTTTTCCAAATTCGGACATCTATTGCTCCGTCGTTCTTATTTTCTGCAAAATAGCAGCATTCTGGTACCGATATCGATTTTTATCGGATGATCGTACCACTGATATCTGTATACCGTTTTGATCGTCTCGTTGCGCTGGGCTCCGTGGTATATTCATATGCGTGTTTCGACATCCGGTGGACGGCGAAATCTGTGAACGTGAACCCTATCGGTGCTCACTTCAACCTTTTGTTTCCTTGTCCGTTGGTTTTCCATCGGCTAAAACGAATGGTCATGAACTTTATGTAATTCACGGATATCAATTTTAACTTTCTCTATTTCCAATGTTTGAGTTTATTTTGATGGTTCAAAATTTATTTCTGGACCGTTCATTTTCTTTGACCGTTGCCATTTACATTTCCCTTCCTGTAACTTCATGTGATAATTCAAAGTCCTACCACACAAAAATCAACAGCTTTTGCCTTTTCAAATTCCCGGGATTCAAGCTATAATCTATCTATTCCCTATGCCATTTATGCGTGGGTTCATTCATGTTTCTGGCTCATTTTGCATGTTTACATATGCTAATTAAAGTGACAGCTCATATTGCATGTAGCTTTCCATTTCCATTTGCCTGTGCATTGTTTCACCTTCTCCCTCTCTGTTTCCTATTCTTCCTTATTATTGCTCAAAAAAAAAAAAGAGAGAGAGAAAAGTAAGTGAGTTTATAAATCAGGCTCGTTCTTTTCACAAAGCACCATTCATCACCGCCTCCGTTTCTTCCTCCACCATCGGCCGACCCAATCCCCTCAAGCTCGCAACGCCCGTTCCTGAAACCCCATGCGCTTCCTTCTTCCCATCCCCTCACGTGAAACCAACTTCCCGAGCAACCATCGGCCGCTGTTCCTCCTCTCCACACCCGCTGCCATAGACTCCACCGAGCCAAACTCCTACAACCGCCTATTCACCTTCGACTACTTGGCATGTCATCCTTGCATGTTTCCATCACCTTACGCGACGGCTCCGCAACTGCACTCAACAGCCGACCATAACGAGACTTTCCCATTCAGACGCCAGCCTCGCAGCAACCCCGTGTTCGCCTATGCCACCCGAAACCCATCGCAAACCCTTCTTCCACCGAAGAAAACCCATGCTCTGGGTAGCCGCGACCAGAGCCACCTTCGGCCTCCACTTGCCTCGCTGCTCCCCTCCGCCTTTCACCTACGCTACCTTGGGCGTGAGCCGCCTTTGATCTTCCTCCTTCACTTCCTGTCGGCTTGCGTTTTCTCAGTGTATATAGGTATAAAGATTTTATTGCTTATTGTTTTAAATAAGTTTTATAGTATATTATTTTACAGCAAGCATTCTTTCCCTTCTTGATATATATATATGGTATTATATTTTACATATATTTGTCTGTAATATTATAAAATATAAAATAAGTTTTGAGTTTTGTTTCTGTTGTTGCTCAGTTTTATTATAAAATATATGTTACATATTGACGCATATATATAGTTTATATATATTTCGCAGTACCGTATATGTTTAAACGCGTGTGTTATATTGGAGCTTGGTTTTGCATTTGACATTTTAGTTGATCTAGGTTGCAGTATTAAATAAAAAAAGGGGTACTCATCCATCTAGCTTTATATAAATTTAGTTTTAAAAGTTAGTCTATGAAAATATGTTCGATATATAAACGGTTTGACTTTATATATATATATTTGTTTTAAGGACTTTATGTACAAGGTTGTTCATATAATACATAAGTTATAGACTGGCATTATATTGGGCTGTAATATTTGTTTAAATGAAATATAATATATGGATTTTTTGTTATGTATTTTATTATTAATATTATTATATTTGGATATGGATTTTTGATTATATGTATATACATATTTAAATGGGTAAATGTTTTGTATTTTTATAAGTTAATGTATAAGTGTTTATTAACTTAAAAATATGTCTGATTTTAATATTAAGTTTAAATTTGAAACAATGAATTTTAAACGAAGGTATATATTTAATTTAGTACATGTTTGAGGTTAAAATAGGATTTATATGGATAGTTGTATATTGATTCTGCTACTTCAATTTATCTTCATCTATTCCGTTCTGAATTGAATTCGTCTACTCCTATTTATCAGCTTTGATCATTGAATTCGGGCTGATGTTGCTTTGCTTCGATTCGTCATTCAAATTTCAGTGTCCGTATCAGTGTGCATATCTGTATCATCTTCTGTATTCTCTAGCCTCGAAAGGTGAGCACTCACTCACGATTAACGTTCTTTTATTTATTAAATTTGATTTCAATTGAAACGACAATTGAAATATGCTGCTGTTAGTTAAATAAACTGTTATATATGTTATTGCCTGTATCAGTTCACCGGCGACATCTGACGCCATTATCTGTTAATTATTTATGCGATGATAATACAGTTTGGCTGATAATTGATTGATTGTTGATGTTTATATTAGACGTTAAATCGTTAATGTTAAAAATGATAAATAGTATAAAATTGAACTTGATATAGGATAGTTAAATGTTAATTTGATTAACTGACATTTGTATAATATGACCCCTTTAAACTGTTAAATTTATTGACACGTAGGATTGTTCAACTACACCTTGAACCATCAAATGTATGTTGTTAAATTGATGATGTATGAAATTGTAAATTGAATGACAAGTGAAAACCGTAATGTAATAATCTTTAATCTACATGAAATGATAGTGTAGATTCTAGAAATAATTATATTAATTCGTACAAATAACAATGCGAATTAATACGATTATTTCGGGATTATTTGAATTGATTATTGGATTGATATTGATTGTTGATTATTGTTTATTTACTTTGACACCATCCCAGTTATCACACTGCAAGTTCCCTTTGTTATATTTTGATTTTGAATTGAATTGGAATCGGGTTGAAATGATAAATACCCAAATTGAACTTTGACCTAGGATAGGAAATTAAATAAAACCCGATTGGTCAATAAATTTGATTTAAAAATAAAATGAAGGTTTTATTTTGAATAAATAATATTGTTCGAAACAAAGTTGGAAATTGAATTTTAAATGAAATTTAAATGTGAATATTTAATATTAAAAGGGTAATTGATGAAAGAATGTTGTTTAATTTGAGAAATGATTTAATAATAAAATTTGAAATTATAATTAAGTTGGAATTATAATTAAGTTTGAAATTATTAAAATTTGAAATGATTTAATAATTAAGTTTGAAATTATAATTAAGTTGGAATTATAATTAAGTTTGAAATCATTAAACTTTGAAATTATTTAATAATTAAGTTTTGAGTTATTTAAAAATTTAATAAGATTGAATTATTTAATGATTAAATTGGATTGAAATTCTTTAATAAGAAAATTGAACTTTTGAATAAGTGAATTTTAATTCGTAAAGAATTGAAATTGAGTTTCATTATTAAGTAAGTTTTGGAAAATTATTTAAGAAAGTAAATAAGTGAAATTGAATTTCTTTAACAAGAAATAAAATGTGATTTATTGAAATTAATGAAAAATTTGAAATTTAAAGAATTTGATTTGATGAATTTAATTTAATTCAATTTGTAAGTTTTGATATAAGGAAGTTGAATTTAAATAATGGATTTAATGAATTGGAAATTTAATAGAAATTGTTTTGAATGATAAAGTAACTTATCGAATATTGAATGAAATCGACAAATGAATTTAAATTGATTTGAAGGTTGAATTAAATTAATTTAAATGATTTTCGAAATGAAACGTATATATGAATTTGAATCAATATTTGAATGGTTTAAATAAAGATTGAAATTTGATTTATAAGATTTTGAAACGGAAAGTTGGAAGTTTTGAAACGGAAATTTGGAAATTGTTTTAGAAAGACAAATGAAATGTTGATTTACGAATTCTATTTGAAATTGAAATTGATTTGGTTTTGAAATATAACAAACGACCAATCGGTATAATAATTACGAAGTTATTAAAGAGACCGGGATCGGCAATGGATATACTCTCTATCTGAACCGAAACCACTTTAATAACTATACGCGGAGTGATGATCCAGAATGAAGTGGATGGTTTGGTGAACGCGTTGACTGAAGAAAGAGAACGATTTTGGATGACCCCTGACATGACTAAAACAGGAGCCGCGCCGGGCCATTGAGGATCGCCATCTCTAGCGGACACACTTCTTCGATACCATATCTATTACTTTTGTGATTCGATTTGGGTGCACCCCTCGATTTGGGAGTGTTGTTCGCGGTGTTGGGGTAGTAGCTGCTATGCCCAACATCAGTCCGGATCAGGCAACTACTAGTATCCTAGTTGGTATCGCCTCATGTACCTTGTCATACTGATTATCCTATTCGCGACCACTACGATTTTGATTTGTACCTTTAGTATATGGATTGCCCTCTGGTGACTTCCGGTTTTGGGGAAACTACGGTCTTGTATATGCTTTTGGGAATAAACAGGTTAAGAGGTGTATGGGCCCTGCTTAACTCTACTTTGATATCTTTATATTACTGATAGACATTATCTACTTAGCGTACATTACTACCTAGTAGATAGTTTAACGGATCCTTAAAGGATGGTTATTCCAAACATCCTTTGAGTTACTTGTATTTCAATTTGCTATTTCACTTGAGTTGGATTTATTAATATAAGAATGTTAATCCTGACTCGAGTGTTTTGTGTTTTTGCTTTACGCTCGGGTCAGACTGAGTAGTTCAGCTTTCGAGACTCACCTTTGGAGTTGGAGCTTCGCTTGGAGATCCAGCTATCTATCCAGCTTTCAGATATTCGATGATTCCAGTGATGTATTCTGATTTGTATCTGTTACTCTTCCGTTGTATTTAGTTTAACTCTGATGTATCGTATTACTCTTCTGTTGTAAACTCTGATGTATCTTATATATTCATATAGTAGCTTCATGAACTACTATCTCTTTTATTTCCGCTGCACTTATTACTCTGTGTCTGTGATCTGTGATTATTTATTTACTGTATATGTTCAGTTTTGCCAATTTAAATTAACAACGCGGTATTTTGAGCAATTCAACTCCGGCATGAGTGTCTACCTATTCACTTATAATGGACGCGAATGGTCCAAAATATCGGGTCGTTACAACATAACATAATATGTTCATGTGCTTGCATGCATCCTGGGTAAGTCTGACTATTCTATCATCCTGGGGTTATGTACACCCAAAGTATTCCCTTCCCAATGATAGATTGTTTATCACAAATCATAGTTTTCCTATAGTCACCATGAACTTAATGGTTTTGCAGGCCAAGCAATAACCTATCGGGCCGACTAGGGGCAAAACACAACCAGATGTCCATAAATCTTCAAATACGTTTGGAGTAAAACAATCTAAATAATCTGGTGAGCATATAGAGCTACGAGTTACTTTCTGTGTGTAAACATCCTTTCATCTTACTACTGACAAGCCCTACGCACTGGAATCGTGGACCTTTTCTAGCCCGGGGCAAATGTTTGAAGCATAAGGCGTGACCCTACACCAACTCCATCTACAATCTTATCTGGTTTTAAATTCATGAGTCAGATCCTTTGATCAGTTCAGGGTATCCAAATGTAATTGATCTTTCTAATATTCTTGATGCAATTCTACTCACTCTGGAGTTTATT
Source organism: Allium fistulosum (assembly GCA_030737815.1). NCBI lineage: Eukaryota > Viridiplantae > Streptophyta > Magnoliopsida > Asparagales > Amaryllidaceae > Allium > Allium fistulosum. The sequence continues at coordinate 1,081,657,818 of CM060903.1, forward strand.
CTGACTATACATATTACTAAGACAACCTAATTGGTAATTATACCCCTAAAATCCCAAGATGCAGTATCCGGTCATGAAATATGAGTATGATAGTGATAAAATATGTAAATTTAACTGATCAATTGATAATAAGAACATGTTGCATCATTCAGTAAACTATGTTCAATCAATAGTCACATACACAATAAAATTACTTAAAGTTACATTAATAAAGAATTTCACCGATAAAGAGTTTCAACAATAAAGAGTTCTATCTATACAGAGTTTCATCCATAAATACTTTCATCGATAAAGAGTTCAATCAGTAAAGAGTTTCATCCATAAAGAATTTCATCGTTAAAGAGTTTTGTCGATAAAGAGTTTCATCGTTAAAAATGATTGTCGTCATCATTGATGATTGGCATCAACATTGATGATTGACATCAACCTTAATCATTAGCATCAACCATGATGATTATCGTCGACGTTGATGATTGTCATCATCATCATTGATGATTGTCATCGACATTGATGATTATCATCGATATTGATGGCTGTCATCGACATGAATGACTATCATTGACATTGATGATTGTCATCAACATTGATGACTGTCATCGGTCATCGACATTAATGACTGTCATCGAAATTGATGACATTGGTGACTGTCATCGACATTGATGATTGTCATCGACATTGATGACTGTCATCGCTTGTTATAGAGCGCCTTTATGACCTTGCAATGGTTGTACGCCTCAACTATTAGCAAAGAAGGTGAATAGCTCAGAAGGAAAGTATGCTCTCCGAATGTTGAAGGACGATTTCATCATGAAGAGGATGCATAGAGAACCAAGCAGGGCATAACCACTAGGATGTACTTATGTGTGAGCCAACCCGATCTCTTAAAAAAAGAATTTGGTAAAGTCATTGAATGGTGGCATGGCTTCTGATAAGCACATATATCTATTTCATGCCGTATAACCTGGAGACGGGAGATGAGCCCGTCGGTTGACTGTTGCTAAGAGGACCTCATCTTTAGAAATCATGTTTACAAGGCGAACTACATGGACTACCTTCGTAGTCAACTTGGATAGTGTCTGATCTCGAGGATTATCCAAGACCATTAGAACATGTCGTTTGTCCATTGGAGACGTAGGACCATGAGATTGTGCAGTCGGAAAGGTCTAGAGTTGAAGTTCTCGATTTATAGAATGCCTCGCTCCGAATGGAGTAGACATGAAGGCTTGAGCAGTAGTAGAGCCTGCTTCTAGAGGGGTAGAAGGAAGGCGAGGAGATCGTTGGATCATTTTAAACTAAAAGGATTGACGGCAAACGCGATTAGGTACGTTTTACTTTAATGAAGTACTTTAATCAAAACCCGTATTGCTAATGTACAGAATCCAATGGATGTCAACTTTTGTTGACCACCCGAATTCTGCATATTGACCAAAATAGTGTGAAGTGTCAATCTATGCAGTGTGCCATGTGTTCAAAGCATGGTAAATGCGAACACTTTGTAAAGATAGCTCACTCGTGTTAGCAAATAAGATCCATCACACTATAAGAATATAGGATAACAGTACCATTGTAAAAAGCGACATAAATTTTTCTTTGTAGTAATGCTGGATCATGATGTTCAATTGAAGTGTTGACATGAAGTTCGGCTAAATGCCAGAGTGCATTTATATGACCGTTCCTAGGAACTATCCAACTAGAATTTAGCCACTAATCCAAGATCGAAGAAACTCAAAGAAAGGCAAATGCTTCTTTTCTATTGTGCGAAAGATTGTCACACTTGGAAACTTTAGGCCAACTTAAAGAGGACTAGAGGTGAAGCCTTCGATGGCACAAAGTGGACTCAAGCATGAAAGTTGTAACGACCCGCAAATTTATCGCTTTGATAAATTATATTTACATTTGAGATATTCAAATACAAGATTTTGTAATACAAATTATAATGTTTTAAACCATAAATAATGACGGTAAACTTGTTTTTAAGGTATATTAACAAATATGGATATTCGTGGGTTTTCATCAGAAAAACGACGAAGATCAGTTTTCGGAAAAATTGAGATTTTCTACATATTAAAGCGAACAGAACATGATACATACACTTATTCATCCATTTAAGCAAGAATATAAAATAAAAATTATTTATTTTAATTTAAAAATAAAATATATTTATGACATTATCAAGGATATCATCACTTTTATATATCTTCTGGAATTTTAAATTAAGTTTAAATAATAAAATAAGTGTTTTAAAATGATAATAATTCATTTTAATTATTATATAGTGATAATAATTGATTTATAATAGTTTTATAAATGTATATAATTGTTTTAAAAAAATATAAGAAAATTCATAACGATTTGTCGATACGACAACATTTTTTGTAAGCACTTGTTTAATATTTATTTATATGGTTTTATAATTCAAATGTGCTTATTTTAGTTTATTAATAATGATAATAAATTAGTTCTTAAATTTTGTTTAATGTAATTCAATTAATAAGTGAAAATGTGACCAGGAATCGACTTTTCGATTTTCAATGGTTTAATGAACGGAAGTTGTTCAAAATGGTCGCAATGTTGTTTATATATATTGTGCACATATATAAAATACACTTACATGCACTAACATATAGATATACACATATATAACACACACACACACATATGCACTTAATAAAGAAAATATCTAAGATATTTCCATTTTCTTCATCCCTAAGCATCCTAAAAGCAAACTAACCATCAACCATCATCTCCTTACACATCATCATCACTCAAGCACATGGATAAGAGGATAAGGGGGGAGTGGGTCATGCATGTGGAGGGCAGTAGATAAGGGGTAGTTTGGTAATTTCATATTTAGATATTTGTTCACTTTTTTTTCCTACAAATACATGCTCCCTCCTCTCAAAATTTTCACACTCTCTTCTCTTCATTTCTTAATCTTCTTCATCTTCTTTCTCCTCTACATTAATGGCTTCCATAGCCTCTTAGGAAAATTCAAAAATAGCACCGAAGTTTTTTCAAAATAAGTCGTAAAATTTAAAGAGATATACCACATTGAGTTTGAGATCGAGTTAGTGATCTTCTCCTCCTTCTCTTACCAAGGCTGTATTCATTTAAACATCCCACCACCCTTGCAAGACCAAGGCCGAACCCCTAGGAGTCTTAGTGCAAGATTCGTAAGCTCCAGTTTTGGAATAGCGGAGCTATAATCAAATTTAGTAAATCTAGAAAACAACGAAGGTGAGAATTACTTCGCTATTATAAATTATATGATGATATAGTATATTTGCTATGATTGTTTTCTATGTTTGATCATCATGTTTTGGATGTGATAATATGTTTGTTTGGTCGTGGAAATAATTCACGTTAAATACACGTCGAATTTACACAAAGAATATCAGTTTCCTATATGAATTATAAAAGTGTTACGAAATAGTTAAACCTCTTTAAACATAAATAAAATGGTTTAAAATGTTTTATAAACATTAAACTCATTTCGGTAAAGTTTGGAAAAGATTTGAAAGTGGAGTCAAAATAAGCGCGTCGCGTAACGACAGTTCGCGATTTTGCACCATAAAAGTTAAATCAGTGTGTAGAATGGAATATAGCTCGGAATTATTTGAAATAAGAATTTTATGAACTCTTATAACTATAGTTTTCAAATGAAGAAGAAAAATCAAGATTTCATTGAATAGAATTTGATTTATATCCAAATCAAGTTTTTAAAAATATTGTGGTTTGGCAGTTTTGGAAACCAAAGTAGTAAATGCTTTAAAATTGATATTTTTATATCTTTAAAAATGTGAAATAAATTTTATAAATAAGTTAATATATTTTAAAAGGGATTTGAGTTATATAATGGACATATATTGTTAACCCTTAATTCCTCACGACTTAAGAATGGTACGATTCAAGTAGGGTGTGCGACTTAGCGACTTAAGTTATGCCACGACATAACGAGTTAAAGGCGTGACCGACTTATAAAGTGTGCTGACTTAACAGGTCACGACTTAAGGCAGCATACGACCTAAGCTACAGGTCCGACCTAACAGGAGCCGACTTAAGATAATCTACAACTTAAGAACTAAGACCGACTTAGGAATGCTCCGAGTTAAGGAATGCTCCGAGTTAAGGAAGGCTCCGAGTTAAGGAATGCTCCTACTTAAGAGTTTACAAGATAAGGAAGTCTCCGACTCAAGGCTGTTACCGACTTAACAACTTAAGGGATCTCCGACCTACCAGTTTAAGATGCCACCGACCTACGGCTTATGTTAAGTCGCTGCCGACCTATAACAGCTCGTATTCAGGAGTAACTGGTGCAAGCGCTCCTATCTCGTTGCCGACTTAGGACCCACGCCTTACTATAGGTCGGCTACGACTTAAGGACTTGGAGAATTTTTCCTATTCAGATTCGACCCTATAAATACCCCCCAAACTCCAACGAGCAAGGGACTTTTTTGGCGAATCATTTTCTGAAGCATCGATACTCTGCCGCACTCTCAACTCATTCAAAGTGAAGATCTTCCAACACTCAAGGCACTACAACAAGCTTCATGAAGGACTTCATTCATCCGACATGGATTTAGCAAGATTCATCACCGAAGTTTGAGCTAGTAGTCGAGATTGTTGTGTGATCAAATTATACTGTGATTGACAAGTGTTTTGTATCATTTTGTAACCCGATTCAGTAATAAAGACTATAAAGTGGACGTAGGCTCAATTACGGACCGAACCACTATAAATCTGCTGTTCCTTTACTGTTTTACTGCTATTCTCAGCCTGTATTCTGTTCCCGTACCAACGGGTGGTGCTTTCACGAATCTATTACACACACCGGGTGTTAACGTTCACTTTTTAGCGTTAACATTTTGGTGCTTTCACTGAGAATTGAACTCAGGGAGATTGTCATCATTGCTTCACGAAGGTTCGTTGAACAAGTCTCTTTCAAGACTAGAAGTCTATCTGATATAATGGCTCCTGGAAGAAAGCGTAAGGCTGTTAGATCTGAAGATGTCCATGATGATTCCGCCACTTCTATTTCTCCAAGTCAAGCAGCTCCAAGCATCGGGGTGACGCGAGAAGAGCTAGACGCTGCTGTGTCCGGATTGTACCAGTAGATTGAAACTCAAAATAATCTAATGATGGAAAAATTGAATGCTCTGCTCGGCGCTAACCAAAGACCAGTGGGTAATGAGGAAAACATCGCTGATGCTCTTCGCAACTCCGAAGGGAGGAATATTCCTCAAGGGGGATCAGGTGCTGCTGAAGGGGCACCCCTCCAAGCTGAAGGATCTAGGCCATCGCCAGTTTTCCGCGAACATTTGCCCGAACAAACTTCTGAGAAAATGGCCGAAGTCTACTCCGCAAAATCTTTAAATAATGAGGAATATCTTTCTGGCATGATTAAGCAAATAATGAAAGAGAGCATGCAGAGGGATGAAGATGAGAGCGAGTGGGGATTCGCACCGAGTAAGACTCCGTTTACTGAGAAGATTTTAAAGGCTGAGTTTCCTAGAAAATTTGTTCCCCCCACCATTCCTGCTTATCGGGGAACAAGTGATCCAAATCAATTCTTGTATAAATATGACTGGCACATGACCGGCGCCATGGCAACTGATGAGATCAAGTGCCGGTATTTCCCAGTATATTTGGAAGGAGTGGCACTTCTCTGGTTTACCAAGCTTCCTGTTCGATCTGTAGATCAGTTTTCCGATCTGACCCGAAAGTTCAAAGAGCAATTCAGGCTATACGCTTCGAAGGCGAAGGACATAATGTCATTGTCTAGTCTTGAACAGAATCCGGGAGAGCCCATTAAGTCATTCCTGAATCGCTTCAATATAGCTCTGGCAGAAGTTGACAACGCAGAGCCACGAATGGTCTTGACCTATTTGATGCGTGCTATCGACAAATCGAGCAAATTTGGAAAATGGCTGAAAATGAAGGAGCCAAATTCTCTCGAGAAATTCTATAAGAAAGCTGATGAATTCATACGTTTGGAGAATCTTCCAGCACCAATGAAAGTGGTGGCAACAAAGGTGGAGAATAATATTGCTGCTTCGGTGAAGAAAGATTCCGGAGGTCAGAAAAGGGAAAGTCACGATGGGAAGAAACAAAAGGATGCAAAGAGACCTCGCTTCTTCAAACCCTCAGATTTTACTCTATTGACCGACACTCCGGAAAATATCTTCTTTGCCACCAAAGATGCTGTGGATTATCCCAAACCAGCTGCGATAAAACCGGGAAAGGCCGCTATGCGAAATGGAAAATTCTGCCGCTTTCACAACCAACCCGGTCATGATACCAACGAATGTCGCCACTTGAAGAGCTTAATTGAAGAATTGTTGAGGGAAAACAAGCTGCAACAGTATGTCAAGAAAAACAGGAGTGACCCAACTTCGTCTACTCAGGGGCAGCAACCCCCTACTCAACCATCTGGCTCGGGTAAAGGTACTACGGCACATGGATCTGAGAGGCCCATTATCAATGTGATTACAGGAGGCCCACACCCAGCGGGCAGAAGCTGGGGTGAAATGGAACGATATGCTCATGCTTTGAAGTACATCCCAGCAGAGAAAGATGTTTTTGCTATAGAAGATGCTACACCCCTGAAGCAGCAGAAGATTTCTAATGATGATATTATGTTCAAGGCTAGGGATTCTATGGGTATTGAAGCTCCAACCATAGATCCCTTGGTTATCTCTGCAGGAATTGGGCCAGCTATCGTAAGACGAGTGCTCATTGATTGCGGTGCTTCCTGCAATATACTCTTCAAGAAAACATTTGACCAGATGAAGATTCCAATGACCGACGTTCAAGCTTCGTCACAAAAGATTGTTGGTTTCACTGGGGAACCGCAGCAACCAAACGAAACTGTCGAGTTGTTCGTGGAACTTGGAGAAGGGCAGAAAAGGGTAGTTCGGAAACAAACCTTTGTAATTGTTGATGGATTTTCTACCTACAATGCTTTCCTAGGCAGGCCAACTCTAGCTGCATTCAAGGCCATTTTGGCCCCGTGGTGCCTAACTATGAAGTTTCCTACAGAATATGGTGTTGGTGTCATCAAGGGAGATTAAAATGCTGGACGCGAATGTTATCTTATAGAGCTTCGAGAAGCCAAGAAGAGAGAAATGGGTAAAGATGCGGCAGCTCCCCTCCGCATCAAAAACCCAACCTTATAGCAAATACAGGGTGGTCCCTGCACTGGTGAGCATAGTGGTGCAAGGAGAGAAATGGACCCAAGAAAAGCCAGTGCAGAGGAGAATAGAGTGGTACCCGTGGAAGTTACGGTACCGATACCTGTCGACTCAAATGATCTAAACAGAGTACCCAATGTGGGTTCGCAACTAAGTATAATAGTTCAAAACACATTGATATCATTTCTAAAAGCAAATCTGGACGTGTTCGCTTGGTGTCATGCTGATATGTGTGGGATCTCTCCGGAAATTGCTGTTCACACCCTGAATATCGATCCGAAATTCACACCGGTAATACAGAAAAGAAGAACTCAAGGTCTAGAAAGGTCAGCAGCGTTAAAGGAAGAAGTTGATCGGCTTATGGAGAATGATTTCATCAGAGAATCCACTTATCCAAATTGGGTTTCAAATCCCGTATTGGTTAAGAAGGCGAATGGAAAGTGGAGAGTATGCATTGATTTCTCAGATCTAAACAAAGCTTGCCCCAAAGACTGCTTCCCGTTGCCTAGAATCGATCAACTGGTAGATGGGACGGCGGGACATGAGTTGTTATCTTTTATGGATGCTTACTCCGGATACAATCAGATTATGATGAATGAACCCGATCAGGAAGACACAAGCTTTATCACAAATGTGGGTCTCTACTGTTACAAGGTCATGCCTTTCGGGTTGAAGAATGCAGGAGCAACCTACCAAAGACTTGTCAATGCTATGTTCAAACCTCAGATTGGCAAGACTATGGAAGTTTACGTTGATGATATGTTAGTAAAGTCAAAGAAAGCAGTCGACCACATGGATCACTTGGCGGAAATGTTCACAATTCTTCGAAAGTACGGAATGAAGCTGAATCCATTGAAATGTTCGTTCGGGGTAGAGTCCGGAAAGTTCTTGGGATTCATCGTCAGTGCTAGGGGCATCGAATCCAATCCTGCTCAAATCACAGCTCTAAGAGAAGTCAAAGCCCCTAAAACAAAGAGAGAACTGCAAAGTCTCAATGGAAAAGTCGCCGCTCTGAGTCGGTTCATTTCCAAGGCCACAGACAAATGCATTCCCTTCTTTGATGCTCTAAAGAAAGGAAAGAAAATTTTTGAATGGACTCTCGAATGTCAGAATGCTTTCGATCAACTAATTCATCATATGGAAACTCCTCCAGTTCTTTCAAAGCCTAGTGATGGCGAAGACCTCTTCATCTATTTAGCAATCTCATCTCATGATCTAAGTGCAGCACTCGTACGAGAAGATATGAAAATACAACGTTCAGTCTATTACATCAGCAAACGGTTCACTGGGGCAGAGATGAATTATTCAAAGATAGAAAAGCTTGCTTATTGTTTGCTAATCGCTTCCAGAAAGTTGAGGCCATATTTTCAATCTCATCCTATCAAGGTCCTGACCGATCAACCTCTAAAGCAAGTCCTGTATCGTCCTAAAACTTCGGGTCGTCTCTTAAAGTGGAACATAGAACTCAGCCAATATGACATCACTTACCATCCCCGAAGGGCAATTAACGGACAAGCTTTAGTGGATTTCATTGCGGAATCTACTAACAAAGGAGACAGTGAGAAAGAAATAACTGATGGTGATCAAATCCAGTGGAAGTTGTATGTTGACGGTTCAAGGAATGATTATTGTTCTGGGGCAGGGGTAGTGCTTGAAACCCCCGAAGGACGATCATTGTGCTATGCATTGAGACTGGAATTTCCTTCAACAAACAATGAAGCAGAATATGAAGCTCTCATTGCCGGTTTAAGAATTGCCAAGGAATTGAGCATCAAAGTGTTACAGGTCTTCAGCGATTCCCAACTTATTGTTTGCCAGGTAAAGAAAGAATTTCAAGCTAAAGGTGGAAATTTGCCCGCATATTTGTCAAAGGCATGTGAACTTCTCGAAGATTTTGATCATTACACGATAAGTCATATTCCTCGGATTGAAAGCATGAAGGCGGATTCTTTAGCAAAGTACTCAAGTTCTGGAGAGGCTCAATTATTGGGGTTAGTCCCTGTAGAAGTTCTGTCGGCTCCAAGCATTGATGAGATGGACATTGATTGGATTATGGTTACATCTCAAGAGCATGAATCATGGATGACTCCAATCAAAGAATATCTACTCAATGGTTTCCTACCAGAAAGTTCTAAAGAACGTCGAAAGCTGTTGAGGAAAGCATCCAGATATACAATTCAAGATGGCCAATTATACAGACGGGGATTCTCAATGCCATTACTCCGATGTGTAACTAAGGAAGAAGCCAAGACAATTTTAGCTGAAATACACGGAGGAGAATGTGGAGATCATTCAGGCGGTCAAACTCTAGCCAAGAAAGTTCTTCGATATGGGTATTTCTGGCCAGACATTAATCGAGATGCTGCCTCTTATTCCCGAAAATGCGACAAGTGCCAAAGATTTGCGAAAATTCCAAAAGCTCCTTCCACCGAACTCATGCAAATGGTCAGCCCATAGCCGTTCGCCATTTGGGGAATAGACTTGATTGGACCTTTACCGATTGCTAAATCTGGAATCAAATATGCTATTGTTGCTGTCGATTATTTCACTAAATGGGCTGAAGCTGAACCTTTGGCCACTATTACTTCTAAAAAGATGATAAATTTTGTGATGAAAAATATCATTTGTAGGTATGGTGTGCCGCAGAAGATAATCACAGACAATGGTACTCAATTTGAAAGCGAAGAGTTCCAGGACTTCTGTAAGCAATTCAAAATCCGAAAAAGTTTCTCAGCAGTGGCTCATCCACAGGCAAACGGGCAAGTGGAAGCAGTAAACAAAATTATCAAGTCAACCATCAAAAAACAGCTTGAAAAAGCAAAAAGTGGTTGGGTCGATAAGCTTCCATTAGCACTATGGGCATACAGAACTACTCACAAAACTGCGACTGGGCACACTCCATTTTCATTGGCATACGGGTCAGAAGCAATGATTCCAGTGGAAATAGAAGTTCCTTCACACAGGAGAATCCATTTCAACGAAGCTGAAAACGAAAAGCTGCAACTTGAAGCACTTGACTTTCTTGATGAAAAAAGAGAAGAAGTTAGGCTCAGAGTTTCAACTTATCAGCAAAGGATAGCCAGGCACTTCAACTCTAAAGTTCGCCAGCGCAGCTTTGAGGTCGGAGACTTAGTTTTGAAGAGGATCATGACAGCAACTGGTGTGTTTGGGCCAAACTGGGAAGGGCCATATGTCATAGGCAGTAAACTTCTTGATGGCACTTTCAAACTCACGACTGTTGAAGGAGATCCAATTCCAAGAGCCTGGAACAGCAACCACTTACGTCCTTATTTTACTTGAAAAAGCTTTGCTCAAGACTGTAAAATAGTGACAAATGTATCAGTTTTACTGTAAGAAATTGTAAATCAGTATAAATGAATGAAAGCTATAAAGTGGATGTAGGCCCGATTCTTGGCCGAACCACTATAAATCTTGTGTTCTTTACTGCTTTATAATGCTTGTTTCATTTCGATATGTAAATGCTTTAAATGTATTGCTAAAATGTCAATTCAAAATTGCAGGACATTAAAACAAGGCTCACTCGTCACAAAGCCAAGCGACCCCTATAAGTCACTTATTAAGCAAATTTCAAGCAACAAAAATTTCAAACTCAAATCCCATACAAGAGGAACTTCACATAAAAAGTTGACGACGCCACTGTGTCAAGCCCTCGTTAACTGGTTGCGATCGTCAATATAAAAGACATCCAACCAAATAACTCGCGCTTACCCTGTGGAGTCACTCAACAGTGAAGTCTACTTCTTCGGATAAAGCAATTTACTTGCAAAAGAAAGGAAGACACGCTTGGGAACAATGATAAAGGATCGCAGATGGGCGGAAAATGAGAAAACATGAGCTGGCAAACATAGAAGCAGCCAAAAGGAGGTATGCCTCTCAATAAGAAGGCCGGTAGATCCACTAAAGGGACGCCTTCCCAAGCAGAAGGAACAGGACCCTCGCTAACTGATCGTGATGCATCCGATCAGACAGCTTGCGTCCGTCCCGTGGGTCCACTCGCCCCTAAGACGCAACCTTCCTGGCACACCAATCAACAAGCCCTCTTCGGAGGCACAAGCCCTCTTCGGAGGCACAAGCCCTCCTCGGAGGCACAAGCCCTCTTCGGAGGCACAGGCCCTCTTTGGAGGCACAACTCTTCAGAGGAGCCCTCTTCAGAGGCATGTCCCGAAATAGAATGCTCAAACCAAAAAGCCTTCTCCGGAAGCATATTTCAACTCTCAAAGGAAGATTAACTTATTCATCTCAAAAAGTTCTTCCTAAAAAAGTTGAAGTACTACAAAATAAGCCCTTTGCTGAGGCACAAAATCAAAAGCCTTCTTTAGAAGCTCATTTCACCACGTAGGAAAATCCGCTTTTTAATAAGAAAAAAGTGATTATCTCCGAAAATTGAAGTGTTTTTCAAGAAAAAGAGAGAAAATAAAAATTTCTCCAAAGACGAGATATACTCTATTAAAAGCAGAATAATTCTTCCCTTAAAAGTGGAATAGTTACTCTCTGAAATAAGAGTACCAGTCTTGTAAAAGCAAGAAATATAGCAATATACTTGTGGTATGGGGGCAACATTATACAATTCAGTTACATTAATAAAAAGTAATATACAAGCAACATACCACAAGTTCATTGCAATATCATGAAAAGAAGATGTGGAATAAATGCGTTCTTGAAACACAGACAAAAAGTTTGTACAAGTAAAAAGAATCGTTTACTCTACACTTCAAATGAAAAACAGATATATTCCTACACACACAAGAATTTGTACAAGTAAAATATCCATTTTATTCAATGCTATGAGAAATGTTTACATTGTGCAGATTACCAAAAGAAGCGGGGACCGGTACCCGCACAATCTCCGGTCGGTACAAGCAAAAAGTAAGACAAAAAGCCCAGGTTATTACTCCTTCTTCCCACCTTTAGTACCCTTGCCCGGTTTGATGACCAGTTTCCGGATCCGGCATGGACGGGATGGAGAAGGAGGAGTAGTGGGGTCTTCTTCAACATTTTCTTCATCAACCGAAGCACTCTTCTTCCTCTTCCTCATGGCACGCTTCCCTTTCCTTTTCGAGGAAGACTCGCTTCCAGGAGTAGTAAGAAGTGTGGAAAGTTTCGTGTCGTCATTAAAAGACTGCTCCGGAGTCTTTTCGCCTTCTTCAAGCTCCACAGCCTTTTGCTTCTGCGAAACAACTGGATCGTCCAAGTCTTTGAGGGCTTCTATTTTCTCTTCTTGCGATCCCGGTTGAGAAGCTGGAAGAGGAGTAACTTGAGAAGAAGAGGGAGCGGCAGCCAGAGAAGGAGAAGTTGGTGCAGCTTTCGGAATCTCCACTGCAGAAGAAAAGAAGTTAAAATCGGTGTTCTCCGAAAAAAGTGAAGTTATTAGTTCGTCAAACTCGGTTAAATTGAATAGGTGATCGACTGGATCCGAGTTGACGCAAAAGTTACCTGGGGAAGTCGGTTTCGTAAAATTAATCTCGAATTTCTCAGCCTCCATATCTTCCAGGGCCTCGTCCTCAGTAGGAGTAGTCACAATTTCTGTGTCAACTTTAGCAGGAAGCAAAGAATGGGCACTGGAATCTATAATGTTGGCATCAGCTGAACTTGAAGTATGAGCAGGGGCAGTTGAAGGAGCTCCTTCTTTCGGGTGTTCATCTCCTGTAGACTCAGCTCGCGCTCTGGCAAGTTGCTCTTTTCCTTTAGCAAGAGCGACACGAGCTTTATCGTCAAGATAGCACGCCTCAAGTCCTGCTTCATCATAGCCGGCACCGCCAAGCATATCAACTGCGGCTTCCCACACCTCAGCCAGAGTAATTTCATATTCAGGACCCAGAAAAGAAAGACTCCCACGACCCAGAACGCTATGCAAATAAAAGTCAAATAAGGTAGAGCTGACATTAGCTTTTGTTGCCTCGTGCGATTGCTCGGCCGCTTCTTTTTCGGCAATGGCTGCAACTCGATCAGCAACGGCCTCATCACGCTCCTTTTCAGCTTTGGCAAGTCGAGACTTTAGCAATTCAATCTCCACATTCTGGGAATTAACTGTTTCCCGCAACTGAGTGTTACTTTTGCGGTATTCTTCAACAACGAACTGCTCAGCCGCAAATTTCATTTCAGCATCCCTCTTAGCGGCGTGCGCATCCCGCACTTGTTTTTGAAACACTTCTTCCTTTTGAGATTGTGAAGCAGAAGAAGCGGCGAGATCTTCCTTGAGTTTTTTGACCTCGGACTCAAGCCTCGCATTATCATCAGCAATACTCGTCATTTCCGCGTCATGCTGCTTGCACCATTTATCCCATTCAGCTTTATCATTCTCCAGAGTCAGCATGTTTTCGAGATTCATGTGGTTGACTCTCTGGAGTTCATCGACAAGCTTTTGCCATTGTGACATCCGATCAATGTCAAGCTTGACAACATCTAAATTTCTGAGCATGGCTTGCTTATCTATCGGGACCAAATCTAGGTCAAAGCGCACTCCTTTTAAGCACCAATTCGGAAATCGGCTTTGAAGCGTTGGAGGACCATCTTTAACCCGATATAAGGGGTCTGCTGATGATTGCTTGGATATCGGTTTTCTTCAAAGGAGGAGAGCCAGCTGGAATATTGGGAAAAATGGGAGCATCAGTCTTCTCAGGAATTGCAGATGCGTCACTATGCTTGGACCGCTTGCTTGATTCGTCAGCAATATGAGTCTTCCCCTTGTCATCATAAGACTTTCGCTTATGAGAACTATCGCTTCTGTGGGAAGAGTCGTATCGTTCGTCTCTCCTCCCGTATTGATTCTCATAATCCCGCTTCTCTTGCTCATAATCCCGTCTTTCCTGAGCTTTCCTAATAGCTCTTTCTTCATCCGTCTCCCTCGGGGCATCGAGGTATCGCCTAAAGTCATAAGTTCTGCGGCCCCCATAGCGCTGAAATCTGTCGTAATGTGAGCCGGAGCACCCCATCGGAGAATCTGAAAATAAAAAAGAAGTGAAGTTTAGAAATCTCCAGGAAAAAAGGATAAGTGAGTATAAGTACTGAAAAATCCTAAGTGTGTGCGGCGTGCAAACTACGCGCGTCAAACTACAAACCACGCTTTAATGTGGAAGCGGAGACGACTGGTGTAGAAGGTGTCGAGGCTTGTTTCAAAGAGGAAGTCGCTTCAACGACGGGGGAGATCGCTTTTGAAATATTATCTTTGAAAAGCTCTTGAGAAGTAATCATTATATCACTCAAATCATCAAAGGTATCATCGCCATGATGCCCAGTAGAACTCTCTTTCTCGGCTTCCACGTCAGCCGTCTTTTCAAAAATATGAGGATTTTCCTCCTCTTCAATAACTGGAGAGAGTATTAACTTGCTGGATGACCCCGCAACATCGATAGAAGAAGAACACTTTACTAATGCAGTGTCTGCAGTTGGCTCCTTTAGAACCATCTCTTCCATTGAAGCTGGGGCATCTGGTGTTTGTGCTGGAAAATTAGAAAATTCACGAGGCTGAGTAAAGCGGGAAGAGTGTAAAAGCCCGAATTGATGTAAAAATTCGTCTGTCAACAGAAATTGGACACTCCTTTCCTCGACTGGCACTGCCATAAGCCTCTCAAAAGTCGCTTTGTGACCGGGATCTCTAGAAGGAGGAGGAAGTGCTGAAAAGAAAAGGGCAAAGTTAACACTTGACAACTCAGACTTCGGCAAGTTCGAAAAAACATAAGAAACAGAGACAAGTGATCTTACTTCCTACTCTCCAGATAGCGTAAAATCCCGGAGGACAGCGAACGTAGAAAAATTAGCTTAGGAAACTGTGAACACTGTTAGGAAGACCGATAATCAGTTTACGGTTCCTGACGCTCCTCACAAGTATGATTGAAGGATGGTCTTTGATCTTTGCAAATGTGCACAGGAAGCGAATTTCTGCAAAACTGGGAAAACGGTCCAGCGTTCTCCTAAAAAGCACACACAGTCCCAGGATGGCGTAGCCATTAGGGTGTAGTTGAAAAGGGGAGATAGATAGTCGGAGGAGAAGTTCTCGAAGACAGTCGTTAAATGGGGGGATAGCTCCACTCAAGCACATTTGGCGGTTAACTGCGACAAAGCCATGGGGCGGCCTATCAGCAGTGTCATTTACTCCAGGGAACAGAGCATCAGCTTCGGCAATGCCAAACTGAATGCATAATTGACGAAATTTTTTATGGCTCAGAGTGGTAGGAGTCCTTTCCGGAGGATCGTTCAATGGAGTAGCAATTGGAAAAGCTCCTCCAGCTGGTTCCAAGTCTTCTTGTTGAGATGTCATTCTACACAAGGAACTGGATGATCAAATATTAAGGTGCACGTTTCCTAAAAAGTGTGAAGTGTTGTGCAGAGCCAATAAAAATAACAAGTAAACACAACTGGAATTAAACTAGTCGACAATCGGTTGATTATGAGGTTTCAGAACTTGTTAATATTTAAGTACAGTGTTAATACAAACAAATCAGTTTCAGTTGGCTATTACGATTTTGCTTTAATACTTCACTTGAATTGGTTATTGTACAACATTTCATTCATGCAGTTCATTTAATTTGATTTTTTCTTTATCGACTAATCTGTCATTTGATGTGGGAAGTCAGTGGCAGTATATTCGTCCCAGTTTTCTATGAATGTTATAACAGGCAATTAGAATTAGTGATAATCTGTAGAAGAATGCAACAAAGTTCAACAGTCCAAAGTTCAAGGCAGTGAGAAATATGTTCAAGTTCTAGCTCGCCCACGGTCTAAGGGATATGCTATGAGTCAGGTTGAGTCGTAACTCTTAAATCATGGTACATATTCAAGCAAAATTTGAACAAGTACTAAGTCGTAAACGACTCAAGTGATAAGTCGCCCATAACTCAAGCATTGACTCGACAACGACTTAGGCACAAACTCGGCTGCGACTTAAGAATTGGTTCCTACAGGTTAGGGTCAACTATTCTCTAAGTCGTAAGTCGTGAGGTATAGAAGAAGCTTCAATTCACTACAACGAAAAACTCCAAAGTCCTAACTCGTCCACGACTTAAAGCTTATGACGTAAAAAGGAAAACTCGGTGAAGGCTTAAGTCGGGAGGGCGCATAGGTCGTATGATGCTACTAAATCGTAACCGAGTTAACATCTTATTGACTTTTCCCCTAAATTCCTAACCCGATATCCTCCTAACCCATTAACCCATTAACCCTTCCATGATCGGAAACACTCATTTTTCACACTTCTTAAATCATCCAAAAAACCAAGATTATATCGCCAAAGCCTCGCCAATCTAGTCAGTTAAGCCTGAAACGCGGTAATCCATCATCTCCATCGCCCCAATCATCAAAAGCCAAATCGAGCGGGATCGAGTACACGAACTGTCGATACAGTGGAATTCGCGACAAAGCATTGCATGAGAGGGTGAATTGAGTACAAGGATGAGGATTCACGAAGTAATGGTGATCGAGAATCAAGGAGGGAGCGAGAACACTTACGCAATAAGGAATCGGTGATCGATCGACTGTTGAAGAAAGGGAAAAATCGCCTTAAGGAAGCTCGGAAGAATGTTAATGGCAGAAACGACTTAGGAGATAGGCAATGGGTAAAAGGAACGACTCAAGCTTTTTATACCTCGGAGCAATAGAATTTGAATCGGCCCACACGAGTTAAGATGAGTCGAAGCACACGACCTACGACTTAGGTGTGTACTTCGAGGGGCAAATGTTAACCCTTAATTCCTCACGACTTAAGAATGGTACGATTCAAGTAGGGTGTGCGACTTAGCGACTTAAGTTATGCCACGACATAACGATTTAAAGGCGTGACCGACTTATAAAGTGTGCCGACTTAACAGGTCACGACTTAAGGCAGCATACGACCTAAGCTACAGGTCCGACCTAACAGGAGCCGACTTAAGATAATCTACAACTTAAGAACTAAGACCGACTTAGGAAGGCTCCGAGTTAAGGAAGGCTCCGAGTTAAGGAATGCTCCTACTTAAGAGTTTACAAGATAAGGAAGTCTCCGACTCAAGGCTGTTACCGACTTAACAACTTAAGGGATCTCCGACCTACCAGTTTAAGATGCCACCGACCTACGGCTTATGTTAAGTCGCTGCCGACCTATAACAGCTCGTATTCAGGAGTAACTGGTGCAAGCGCTCCTATCTCGTCGCCGACTTAGGACCCACGCCTTACTATAAGTCGGCTACGACTTAAGGACTTGGAGAATTTTTCCTATTCAGATTCGACCCTATAAATACCCCCCAAACTCCAACGAGCAAGGGACTTTTTTGGCGAATCATTTTCTGAAGCATCGATACTCTGCCGCACTCTCAACTCATTCGACAAGTGAAGATCTTCCAACACTCAAGGCACTACAACAAGCTTCGTGAAGGACTTCATTCATCCGACATGGATTTAGCAAGATTCGTCACCGAAGTTTGAGCTAGTAGTCGAGATTGTTGTGTGATCAAATTGTACTGTGATTGACAAGTGTTTTGTATCATTTTGTAACCCGATTCAGTAATAAAGACTATAAAGTGGACGTAGGCTCAATTACGGGCCGAACCACTATAAATCTGCTGTTCCTTTACTGTTTTACTGCTATTCTCAGCCTGTATTCTGTTCCCGTACCAACGGGTGGTGCTTTCACGAATCTATTACACACACCGGGTGTTAACGTTCACTTTTTAGCGTTAACATATATGAAACGGAATTAGTGTTTTGAACAAAGAAGCTTTAAAAATACTATTCGCAGGCTCGCAGCAGTTTCTGTAGCGGTTTTGGTAACTTTTGCAAATTATGGTTTTAATTTAATTATTCTTTCACTATCTTTTTATTAATCTTTTAAAATGAATAATTAAGTATTTTGAAGATGATTTGGAAGTTTTATAATTATTTTAAAGGGGTTTTAAATAAATGGTTAGAGGAAAATTATTTTAAACAATATTTGGAATTGTGTTAAGTAAATGAAAATCATCTTTAAAAGATCGTATAAAAGAGTTTAGAGTTGATCAAATAACTTGACCACCTTATGGTGACAGAAAGATAGTCTCTAGACCCAACCTTGTACTACCAATGTCTAGGTTCCGCTCTAGCTATCCAGACTAGCCCAACGGAGGGGATAGTAAATTTGATTTACTCGGACAACATCTTCCTAAGATAAAAAGAGATTTGGAGCTTTCTAAAAGTTAAATAAGAATTAAAATAGGATTTTGGTTGTTAAAGAAAACATTCTAGTTAAACTCCGTATTAAATTTCGAGGAGGGAACTCGTATTATTTGTATGAATTTAAAATGCGATTTCGCCGTTATTCAATGAATAGTATAGGCTAAATATGGAAATTAGTATTGGGTATAATCAGTCTAAACTTTATGGATCCCTTTTATTCAATACTAACTGGTTTGGTTTTATAGTAAACGATGTCTTAAATAACATTGTTTTTGACTCATTAAAGATATGTTTTGGAAATGTGAAATCTTCATTAAGATTTGAATTATACTTTTCCTAAGTAATTAAAGATGAAATGTTTTGGTATTTCCAAAAATAAAAATGGGTTTTAATTAGGGACAGTTTGGCTGAAGTCCCTATTAAGTTTCAAAATATACCAAACATCCTTGCCAAAATAAATATGTAAATTAGGCCCCTACAATTAAGTTACTGAATAGTTGCATACATTTATGCAATTATTCGGTGAATAATTGCAGATATTTATGCCATTTTATCTAAAAATTGTAGACATTTTCATAATTATTTGTTGAAAAATTCCAGAAATTTCCATAATTATTCACCAAAAAATTACGGAAATTTCCACAATTATTAACTGAATAATTGTAGACATTTATGCAAGTTTTGGATATAATTGCATAAATGTCTGCAATTATTCAGTAACTTAATTCTTGAGACCTAATTTACAATCTTTTTTTGACGAGGAGTTTTCATGTATTAAGTTTGATTTCAAGGATCTGAGCCTAATATTCACTTTTAATTAACCAAAGGATTTGATAAAAGAGGTTTAATTATCCCGTATATACCGAAACAGAATATGTGTATACCAAAATAGAATATGATTTAAAGATGTATATCTCTAAAGAGATATTTTACTTTGATAAAAGATATTGATTAATTGAATAATAATCACTTATATACTTGACATCTTTTATCGATAATTGGTTTGGAGAAACCAGGATCGGATTTGGGTGATTCCTATCCGAAAACCACTTCGAACCAATATACGTTCGAAAGTGAAAATATGTTGAAAACAATGATTTTGAAGACGGAGATCTTCATAATGTAGGGGTGCTTATCACTAACCTCTGGGGTAATACCCTTATCATATATATGGTGGTAGTGGTTTTTTCAATTTGAAATTTTCAATGCAAAGACTACTCATTACTAATCCTAGGGGTGATTCCAAAAATAATGTAGTGGAGAAGTGCCTTCGGTTTGTCCTATTCCACGACAATTTGTATGGACGAATGTATAACGTTGCATTTCTAAGACCATGTACATTGATCTCTACAAACGTACATCTGATGGTGGTGTAGGAGGCAACCACTCCTATACTTAACACCCTTCTCTGAGACGTACGAGCTTAGAGGTTGTACTTTTGTGGAAATCAATTAATGTGTCGTCGGAAATGGCAATGTGACATTCAAAGTAGGATTTGTCATGTGAAAGGTAACGTTATCTCAAGCCTCACACATCAATAATTGCAAAAACAGGGTAGATGCAGCAGGGCTAAGTGGGTCACTCCCATTAGGATATGGTCATCACCTTTCTAGATTATCCTCTATATATCGTGTTTGTTGTGTATGTTGTAGCCACGGATAGGTCAGAAATGACCGGGATGATGTCATATTCGGTACTATCTATGGTAGAGGTATGCCGGTTCTATGATGGTAGAGGTTAGAGCCTCAGGAGCATCCCTCTAGAGATGTACTGTCGGAAGGTAGTCCCTTACCTTGTCATTGTATGGAATCCATTCTCCAATACAAGCCTTTACGGTTTTAGTTGTAAACATGTTATTCTGGAATTTAATAAATGTAACAATTTCGGCTAAGATTTTATATATTTATTTGAAAGAGTTTTCAAAAAATGCCATTAAAAATAATATCTTTGATTTTGCGTAGAAAATGGTTTAGTCATCATAAGGTAAAAACCCATCCGTGTTTATGTGTGGCGTGGTCTTATGAGGTAATCTTTGTTTTCAAAAATATCCATGTTTTGAGTTTTCTCACACTAGTCACATGACTGACCCAGAGTTTATTTTCTTTTCCCTTAAACACCGTGTGCCCTATTTTTTCAGACAACCAAGTAGTTCAGGTCTAGCTTGGAACATTTTGAAAGAGCTTGGAGTAGGAGCCAGAGTTTCCACTGTAGATGGTTATCCATTTCCAATACATTGTTTACCGTTTGTATTCAGCATTAGCAGGGACAAATATTTATAACTATCCCGGTTGAGCTTAGGATAAACTCTGATGTATGTATTTAAAATTTTCGATGTAAAAATTATATATTGAAATAATGTATGTTATTCCATTCGTATAATATTCTGTTCTGTCTTTATTTTTCTTTTTACACTTAATGATCGGTTTTTTTGGCACTTGAATGTTCGACACGCAATATAGTAGACGTATTAGTGTCGATTTTCGAGGGTCGAAAATCCCGTTCGTCACAAAAGTGGTGGACAACTTGGATGTAAACCCAAGAAAGCTTGGGGTCACATTCGATACACATGGACATATCCTGAATACCCATCATTATTCGGTCATGACTTGAGAAAAGAGGCAAGTATCATCGATTTTTAGATCAACGACGGCAGTAAGGTTATGGCAGTAACCACAACGGCGCCAACCCCCAAAGCTGGAAACCCACCAAAATGTCGAGATTTGAATATATCGAGGGTTTCTTGAATAATTCGACATCGAATTGAAGTCAATGGCATCAAAATCGATTGCGGTGATGTTGTAGGTAACGGCGACAGTCGGGTTGGCGACATTGATGGTGGAGGTGAAGGAAGTCGAAGTTGAAGCTGGCGGTTGCAACAGAAATTGAGTGCTGACAAATGAATTGAAGTATGGTATGAAAAATTGCTAAGTGCTGGAACATATAACATATTCAGGAATCATGTCGGTACTTGCATGATTGTGATCGGTACCGACATGTTTTGGTCACCAATAAAAGAAAGGAAAAAGAAAAGGAACAAAAAGGAATTCTACCTTACCGGGACACGACATAACTTCCAAAGAGTCGAGAACTCCAACTTTTCTATGAAAGAAGAATGGTTCGCCGACTACTTAAAGTGATGAACAAATGTTCTTGAAATAGATGCGTTGCTTCAAAGATGATGATTGGTCGACTAGTGAATCTTGTGCACCTCGAACAATATCGCTTGTCTTATTTCAAAACATGCTTTATTTTCATGAGAGCATACTTTGGAGGGAAAGTGTTATCCAGCATTAGAACCAAGTGAGTTCTTAGTGAATTTAGACTTCGAGACAAGCATGAAATGGATCAAGAACTTAAAGGGTTACTTGAGATGATGGAATGATGGAGTATAAGGAGTTGGAGCCAATTTGGAGTAAGTCAATTATGGTCGGTATCGACATGATTCTTGGGAGGACCCACTGCTAAACAAGTATGTGAATTAGTCTAGTACTTTGTAAAAGAAAAGAGAAGTCTCACATAAGACAAATCATGTCGGCATCGACATGATTTTTTGGAGTAATTTTTGGAAAGAAGCTTGAAAACTTGAAGACGTAGACAAGTATGAAGAAGCAAGTGTTCTGGCGATGAGCATTTATGCTCAATACCAACCATATTGTGGTCGATATCGAAATGAATTTGTTTGCAGATATCACTCGTTCTTCCTTCTTATTCGTATGGATTTGAGTGTTTACTTGGTCTTTCGTGATTTAGCGACTACTGTGGATGATTTCGACTATAAATACGAGGGGTACTGCAAAGCGAAAAATACCTTTTTAGCTCTGATTCATCACTCTCTTCTCCATATTTCAACATTTTCCACGAATTGCTGTCAAACCCGAGATTGGATTTATAGATTTAAAACTTCGTAATTTGTTTGTATTCGTGTCAAACCTCAAGCAATAAAATTAAAATGGACGTAGGCAGTGATTTAAGACCGAACAACTATATATAAAATTCTTGTGTGTGATGTTCTATTTCGTTTTTGATATACTCTCTTATTTTTGATAGATTTGGGGTGTTGTGTTACATTTTGACCAACACTTAGCATGACTAAAAGACGAAATATATGTCATATATCTTCAGTAAAGAAACTAGAGAAATTAATACGGTAAAATATAAGATCATATGATTAACAAAACGTATACATTTAAATATCTAGGTTTAGTGTTATAGGACAATGAAGAGGTAGAAAGAGGCATAACAAACCAAATTTGCAGAGGTTGGATAAAATGAAGACATGTTAATGTCATTCTATGTGATAAAATGGAGACAAGTTAAGATCATACGATGGCAAGATCTGCAACATTGCATGGAGTCGACCTTTCAAAAAAGAAAAAGAAAATAAGTTGGATGGAAAAAAATATAAGAACGTTAAGATGAATAATTGAGATTACAAGAAAATATAATATTAGAAAAAGGAGATATTATAAGTGGAACCTATAATTAAGATGATATAGACATATAAACAAGACGAGAAAATGCACTAGTAAGAAAATAAAATAATGTTTAAATTGAAAGAAAAAAGACAAAAAAGATCTAAATTGAAATGGAAGAAGAATATGTGATCTAAACATGTTATATTTAACTAATAATATAATTCAAGAAGTAAAAAGGTATGAAAACTAAAAACTCATATGGCCAATCCTAATTATTTGGGAACAAGGCAAGCCCACCGAAACAGTAAAGAAATGTAGGATGATAAGTAACAAAGATTTTATAAGTAAATTATAAACAAAGAAAGGGAAAAGTGGAAAACAAGCCCACCGAAACAATAAAGAACAAATGAAAATAGAGCATGAAAAATGCAAATAAAGAACAAAAAATTCAGGAATCCTACGACATATGACACTAATACAGCTTGCATTCAATATTAATTATCTAATTTACAAACAAAGACCATTGACATGCAGAATTAGCAAGGTGGTATCAGTAAAGTTTGATTCTAGTCACAATTTCACTTCGACAAACCGGGCAGATTTGAAGATTTGGTCCGCATTCGTTGCACGTCTGCATTCACAACAAAATATTCCATTTAGTATTTATAATTGAAAATCTTAATAAAAGCCTTATTATGATCGACATAATTTTTTTTTAAATCTTTACCTGGTGTCCACAGCCAAAAGCCATATTCTTCGGATTTGTAAAGCAAATTGGACAAACCTGTTACACATCCCACACTGATCAAGAATAATAGGCAAAAGTTTAAATAGCACCATACATTTGTCTACTAAATATCTGATTTATAGCAAACTGAACACACACACACTCACACATGCATATATGCATGCATGTGTATGTGTGTACTAATGCAAATTTGGTTCATGTCCTTGTTCTTTTTAAACATATTTTTTTATCAAATCATTTCTATTATGATTTTATTTTTCAGCAACCTGTTTATCAATTATTTTTTTACTACAATTATTTGCAGTGTAAATATTTACTCTACAATCATTTAGGTAATATTTACATTACTATATTCTTTGTGCAAATATCATTAATATTTGCACCACCGCAAATATTTGAAATTTATCTGCAACAATTATGTGGGATTGTTGGACATTGAATATTATAACTGCAAATTATTTACACTATGAATAACTGCAGTGCATTGACATTAAATTTTTCGATGTTTGAGCAGCATTTTTCAGTGCATTAGATCAATATTCAATATTAAAAAAATGCTGAAAAAAACAACATTAGATCTTTAGAAAAAAATCGAAATATTGGTCAAACGCCATTTCGAACAATAATTTCACAAATTTAAAACGAGATACGTGTCTTAAATTGTTTTTATGAGAGAAACGTGGGACTAAATTGTATTTTAAACAAAACTGCAGTGGAAACATACCTGATCATCCATAGGAGAACTAAAAGGCGGTGGAACTGGACTACGCTGAGTGGTATATTCAGGAATACTTGGCATGCTTTGTGAAGCATTATATTCAGGATAAGATGGCATGCTTTGTGAAGCATTATATTCAGGATAAGATGGCATGTTCTTCGTGGGATAACCGGTCGATGCAAAGGAATTAGATCCTATAGAAGGTGCACCGTAACTTTCAAAAGGCGGTGGAAGAGCTACTCGTTTTGGGGATTTTGATGTTACACGACTGTTCATACAAAAGACATATAAGTTGTGAACATGTGGTATGGATATTCAGTACGAAAATGCGTAAATCAGACCACTTGATATCTAAAACCAAAGTTGGGGTTCATCCAAAAATCTCTCAATATATTAAGTTTGCTAAAATGCATCAATTGACCTAAAACGCTAGATTCCGATTTGAAGGCTCATGTCAATATCAACGGATGAACCTCCACCTGGTTTTTTGCAAAATTGAAAAATGAGATAGCGGCGATTTAATACCCTAAGATTCCAAGCTCGATCGTCGCTTTGTATTGTGTAGGTATTTCCATTAGAGCTGCAAGAGCAAACTCTGTTTCCTTTCTTGCTTGTGGATTATTCTTCATCATGATGGAGGTAAAATTAACGAACTGCACGTTGAAAAACGACCAAATTAAAATTTGTGGGTGGAAGAGAAAATGATTTATTCTGGTGT
This sequence comes from Allium fistulosum, assembly GCA_030737815.1. Lineage (NCBI taxonomy): Eukaryota > Viridiplantae > Streptophyta > Magnoliopsida > Asparagales > Amaryllidaceae > Allium > Allium fistulosum. Next base: position 1,081,682,749 of record CM060903.1, read on the forward strand.
TTTAACTTTAATCAGGTCAAATATATAAAAATTACAATAATAATTCTGAAAATATACAATTAAAAAATTAACAAGATCGATATTTATTACCAATACAAATTCTATGCAACACCTTTTTTGCCAGTTACTCTGAAAATAAATGTTAAATTTTTACCTGGAAATTGTCAAAGGCTCTGGAAGGGATGTTATCATCGAATTCTTGCATTGTGTCCCAAGGACCATCCCCAACTCCAACTAAAATAATAGATAATGGAAATTCACTGCAGAAGTACAAAGCAGACGTTCTATGTGATGTATTTTATTTATAAAAAGGCCAAAAGAAATAGCTGTCAAAAGCTATTATCATATTACCTAGCTTTTACTATAGCATCAACCGTCTTCTGCTCTTGTGTGCTTAGCTTGCCATTCTCAGTTTCTACACTCCTTGTGACCTGCATTGCCCAATGTTTTAGCAAGCAATTATTTTAATTTTATGTTACTGAGGTTAATTACAAATTATGCCAAAAGAAAAGAGAGGCTTACCTGTCCATCAGCGATTATTACTAAAACATGATATTGCCCTCCGCTTTGTTCAACAATTGTCATTGCCTTCTCAATTATTGGAGCAAAGGATGTTGGCCCTAAAGGGTATGATATAACATAAGTCGAAGAAAAGCAAATAATTACTGTAGTAATCTGATATATAGAAAGCCTACCAGCCAAGCGTAGTTGTGGAACGATTTCTCTATATCGATCTAGAGCCTGTGCAAATCCATTACATGGTTTCTCATCGGAGTAAAAACTGAAGACATCCTGGTCATGTGTGCTTGCTGCATAATTTCAATTTTGATGTAAGCATGAAGTAATATAAGGTATTCTAATGCTTGCTGCATAATATCCCTCTAAAGTTAGAAGTACAAAGAAAGTTCAAAATTATTATCTGTTTCATTTGTGGCTTGTATTCATTCTACCATGACTTGTGGATTCAAATTTAAAAAGTGTGTAGGCAATGTGAACAAGAAATGACGATGCTACATAACGAAATTTGATAGTTTCTTGCAATTAGCTAAAACAGATTGCAACATTACCATCTCCAAAGCCAAAGCAAGGGATCAAATTGTCTTCATCAAATGCTGAAAGTGTTCTCCCGATGATGGAGATTGCTTGTTCATAAGGATTTTGCACATCACTAATTGTATGTAGGCTGCGGTTTCTAAATGAATTTTTACCTGTTTCATTACACGGTTAGAAAAGTTGTGACAAAATGAGGCAATAAGGGAAATTTCAGTATGTAATCAAACCAGTCCACTCGTTGCTTTTGGTAAAGTCAATGCCAACAATAAGATTTGAAGATTCGAGACCAGCTTGTGCAAGAGCTTCAGTAACCTAAAGAGAAAGTAGCAGCCATTGCTGATGTGGTTACAAATATGGAGCAAAAACTGATATCAATGCTATCTCGCAGACATACGAATTAATAGAGAAAACATATATTGTAATTTTAGGAGTAACTAACTTTGAGCAAAATTGGAAGTTGTCATATATGTAAATAGGACTCATTTGAAGCACAGGTCTTCGCAAAACACTTATTATAATAATAGGACCCATACACCGAGCCAAGATGACATAGGGAATTCCCTACGCCTTCCCTATGATGCATTGTTTAGATGACGCCAAGATCTGACATAGAGGGAAATTCCCAGTATCATTGAGATGCCTACGTAGCAAAAGCATCTAAAAATTTATTATAAGTATGGAATGTGTATGAAATTTACTACTCTTTCCCTATGTCTTTCCAACTTTAAGCCTCACCTATAACATTATCATAATTATATGTTTATTCCCGTATTTATTCACTTTTACTAATTTAATACATTATTATTAAATCACATTTTTCTTCTTTCAATAGTGTATAATTTATTAGTTTTTATAAATAATAATTGCTACATTTATGTAGTTTTTGAAGTTTCTTAAAGTGGTAGAATTAATGTTTTTCAATTATAAAATACTCAAGATAGAAGACCAAATTGAGTATTAATGACACGATATCATATAAAATTTTGATTTTAGTTAATTTTAATGCAGTTGAAGTAACTAGATAAAGTAATTATTTTGATTTAAATCTTAATCTCAATTATAAATATTAATTATTGATTAATAATTGATGTTAATAATAGTTGATTAAAAGTTGAATTAGTTAATACTAATTGTTGAATAGTTGAATTAGTTAAAGCTAGTTGTTGAATAGTTGAATAATTGATTTAACACTCAGTAATTGATTAACAATTGTTTAATATTAATATCGACAATTTTAATTTTAATGTAGATAATTTTATTCCTTCTGATAATTTAGATAATGCAATTTATTCAACTTAATTTAGCAAAATTTAATTTCTTAAGTTAAAGTGGAGAAAGATAATAACCATCCCAGGTTCAAGTCCGGAAACACCCTCTTCGCAATACGAGAGAAATGTTGCGTACATTATCGATCTTCCCAGAACTCACTATCGTGCGGAAGCCTCGTGCACTGGGTTCTACCTTTTTTAGTTAATTTACATTAATAATATATCATCCCTTGTCGATGCATGACATATTTGTGTACTCCCTTATTATTTTGAAATTATTTGTGAAATCTCATGTCATTGCATAGCTTATTTAAGCTAATATTAATGTAGATAATTTTCATTTAGTATAGGTAATTTTAATTTTTAAGCAGATAATTTTGATGTAGATAATTTTAGTGTAAATATATTTACACTTCTTGATAATTTATATGATTTAGACAACATAGATATTTTTTATTTTAGTTCGTTTAAGTTAATGTGAAGTCACGTAGGCAACAATGGCAGCAACATGGTAAAAGCAAAAGTGGGTCTTCGCATGATTTATGAATGATATGGATTTGATGTTCGATATCTATATATTTTCGTACTATTGGGACATGTTGAACTTGTTATGCATTATTGGGATATGTGGTTGTGGCTTGGACATGTATGTATGTTATTTGATGTTGTCTTCAATTGTTTATCATTGTTTAACGATTGTATAATTGTCTGTAATGATTGATATTTGTCTATAATGAACGCGACAACGGATGATCTGTTCCAACTTTAGCATACCATCTTCACATTGAGTGTCAATGCAACGTTAGGAATCTTATTCATGATGTCTCATCAAAGCACGGACGAAGATGATATGCTTAAATTGTGTTGTAGTGTCTTCGTAAACTTATTACAAAAATAGGTTTATTGTTTTGGTTTTATGCATGGGTATTTTAAAAATGCGCATGTACAAAATTAAAACTATCAGTATCTTTATTAATGGTTGGAATAGAAACACAACTTTTTGGTCAGACCGTGAACTTCTGAAATTGTCCTTTATATACACAACTGCAATTTTTTTTTTAAAAACCTGCTAATTCCAAAAAAACAGCATCTAATCTTTATTAGTAGTTGTAATATCTTTTGTGCCACGTTTTTTTATGTTAGCTTGAACTATCAAAAATGCCTCTCTACAGACATTATAAAATCTTAATACCATTTAAAAATAGGATATAAAAAATACATTTTCTTTACAAATTCAAAACAATTCTCCATAGATATTATGAAAATTTAATATCACTTAAAAATAGAATATATAACAAATAAAAATTCTAACTAACATAAAAATGAGATGTTGTAACTTAGAAATAAAAATTCAAACTAACTACATGATTTCAGTGCAAAAATATAGCTAACTATTAGTGCAAAACATTTACTCTTGAATGTGTTAATCATATGTAGTTTATAGAAAAACGATACGCTTGTATAAATAGTTCCTCTCAACACATTCTTATCTCCATCATGAATTGCTAGAACCATAATCTAATTTTTACCAGCTCTATCCTTTGACTACAAAACCAAAAAATTCTGGCAAAAACACCACGCAATCAACTCTACTGTTACTAAGATTTTGATGGAACTAATTCAGTTTATCAATAAATAGCAACAAGGCTAGTATAGGCCGTAGGACCGGTTTATATTGATGCACCCACAAATTCACGTCATAATGGACTGAATGGACATAAATCACATCCCAAAACACATTCATTGATTCCATATAAACCAAATTAGGAAAACAAGATAAACTCCCACTATGCACTATGTCATATACCAGGTCCATACATTACTGATGTAACATTCATATCAACTATTCCTCATTCACTCATATCTACGAATTTTGGGCTTCCAACAAAATCTGCAGTTGTGACCATAGTTAGACATGTAGTATAACTATACACTACACAAACAATACGTTGGATTAACTTTTCTTGTGATCTTAATAATCTACAATACCAACTAACAGTACTGATGCAATAGTAAGACTTTAAAATCCATTTCATGTTCCTGAATTACATATCATAGCTTGTAATGCATATACAGCCAATACATTGCTTATAATGATGCCACACATAAAAACTAAATAGGATTGGTTTTATCAATATAGACCATTTTTCAAAAGTATAAACAATTTTTCGCCAATTTCAAAACATATTACATATATAAACTTTTGTTTTACCCATGTTGGCGCTACAACATTCTCTCATGACACTTCTTGGGAACGGAACAAGAATTTTTTTTATGTTTGGAATTTTTTTTTAATTATTATTATATATATATATATATTTTGAAATTCTTCATGATGCATTTTGGAGAAGGGTTTGCTGAATCAAGTTCAACATGGCAAAAACCTTGTTTTAAAACTGCTTTAAACTTGTTAATAGTTTTGAAAAGGGGGCAAAATAGAATAAAAAGAATCCAACCTAAAAAAACAGATAAGCAATCAATTACAGAATATACCTGCTCCAATGACCTAAAATTATCCGCGATCTGCGAATATCGCCTATCCATTCTCCGTTTAGGCCGCACGACATTACTCGCAGAAGCTGGATTCTGACCACTTTGTTGAGGCGCATATCCTTGCGGCGCTGGATAAGGTTGTGCATAACCCTGACTATAGCTAGATTCACTGCTTTGTGGATAGCTCTGACGATTAGTGTTAGCATCAACCTGAGCTGCTTGATTCCATCCCCATGCTTGCTCTTGAGATGAATCCCTTCGGTTAAAACTCCCCTTTCCAGATTCTGTAGAATTCTTTCCTCCCATTATGCTGCACTTTCGCACAAAAAAACTAAATAAAAATCACGCCTTTTTGGCAAATACTATTCAAATCACAACTTTATTGCTTTTATCGAACATACGGATCAGAAGAAAGGTATGGCCTGTGAAAAGTTAAGCACGATTAATAAAAGATTACCACTTTATTGGTTTTGTATAATTCAGATGAATTTGAAATTGCCGGCGTAATAACGAATGCTTGTGTTGATTAGAAAGCTGGAAACTGAAATTTGATGCGTAATGAAAAGGAAATAGCAAATAAGGGGAATTATAAGAAGCATTTAAGACGGTCAAGCAACGTTACTTATGGAGGAAGCGAAAATGAAGTTGCCGGGGTATTTCCACGCTGGAGTTACTGAGCAGAAAGGAGAATGGGGGCCGCTGAACCAGGTCTGACAAATCCGGTATGTCGGATTTTTCGGAGTCAAATTTAGAGTTTTGCTAAATACACCCCAAAACACATGGGATAATACATAGTTTAAAAAATACTATCAAAATTTGAATCTCTACTTATTAATACCAAAATACACCATAATTACTAAATTAATCATTTTAATATTTCAGTCGGAAGCTACGAAAAGTAAATAATTTTGAATTTGATTTCCGTTTTTAGTTTCAATTGCTAGATTAGTTCAAGCTATCCTTGACATAATAGTGGCAAATTACGATATCGAATTTAGATGTGTTCTTTAAGGTTTTTGTGATTTTCTTCCTTATACTTCAACATTAGTAGGTTTGATTTTCAAAATTTGATGTTTTACTTGTACAATTAGTTACCGAATCTCGATTACTTTGTAATACTTTCGGATGTTGAAAACTGGTTATGTATATAATATTGAACTATGATGCTTTGGTTGTACACAATCAATTTTTTTTTATTTAATATGCGGTTGCACAAATCTATTGTCATCATTTATGACTCGTTTTATAAAGCTGTCATTGGTATGTAGCATTCGGTGTGAACAATCAGTAGCGGTGGTGGTTTTAATAATAAGTAGTGGTGGTATTTTTGAGTGCAAAATAAAATATAAAAGGTGGGATTTTCAACCGGGTATTATTTAGTACCTTCTATGGTGTAGCAACTCTCCAAATTTATTTAGTGTAGTGCTAAGGGCATCGGGCTAGGTGCTAGGGCTATCACGTCCAGCCACGGTTGACGGTTGACCGCCGTGGTCGGTGGTTGTCTACCAACCCCAGCTAAATTTTTTCCTTCTTCTGTTCAGCCGTTAATGGCCGAATATAGTAGCCCCTAGCAGAAAACCCAGTACACTTAGCACTACACTTTATATTTTTTTAAAACGTAGAGCTAACAAGATCTAAGTTGAGGTTCAAATCAGGCCAATTGAATCGGTTCAGATACAGTTGGATAATAACAACATTAAAAATACGTATATCTTTATGATTTGGTCGGTTTGAATTGGATTTAATGGATCTTTATGATATGTTTTATTATTGTGTTACGTGGGCATGAACTTTCCAAAATGCCTACATGTGTACATTTATAGGGTTACAACTTTAAATTGCACTCTTGACAAAATTACCATTTTATTTTTTTAACATGATTATGAGTTTGAATTCAATTTTATTACGAAAGTAATTCTTGCTTTCTAAGGTCGTGAGTTCGAATATCACTCCGACAAAGCTACATTTTTGCATATATTTTGAATTTATTTATTTTACAATCTTAATACCATAAGATTTTCTTTTTTAAATTATATGCACTTCATGCTTCCGTTCTGAAAACATATATTTAATACTTTATTTATTTAATTGTATGTCTTCAAAACTATTTCTCTTACCAAACATCTTTTAAGATTTTTAGAGTTTTAATATGATGTTTATTTTAATTTTTTAAATATTGGAAGTTGAAATTATTTTTGCGTATATAGTTCAAAATATGATTCAAATCTATCAGCATATAGAAGAAAAAAAAATCAATTAATTCAATTAATTGATTGGTCAAATATATAATACGAGGAAACTAGATATGCGCATCTTTTCATAGAAGGAGATAGATGCCTACATTAAATCAAAGACAAATCATATCTTGGGAAAAATGAAAATGTATCAAAATTTGTACAAAATTGATTATCTACCTTCCTAATTAATTTTTTTTTCTTTCCAAGATTTAGTTTCATTCTTCTCCTATTTAAAGAGGCCTCAAGTTATTGGAAAAGCAACTTATATAAGTTATATCCTTCAAGTCTATTTATTTTTGTTTGTCTTATATGGCCACTCTTAAATTTCTGATTCTCATTGAGATGGGTATATTTGTAAAATGATGAAAAATTTATAGCAAAGTCTAATAACTTTGTTGAAAACATACATAATTTGAACAGTTGGATGAATAGATTCCATCTTACTGTAATAAGGATTCTCCACAGGTGGAGCTTCAAGATATATGAAAATATCAGCTATATCATTATCCAACCAAAAGACAAATATCGTTGTATTATTTAATGGAGGGAAGTTTTGTTATTTTTCCCCATGTTTTGACTGCACTTACCTATGACTACTCAATGAAATGAATAAGTAATTTTCATCTTGCAATGAAACAAGAAATTCTTCCTCATTTGAAGCTTAAATTATCAGCTATTTGTAACGATCCACCTTTTTGACCATCAAAAGTCGACACTATTATATTCACGACATTCAAGAGCCGAACATCCGTGTGCCGGAAAGATAGATTATTGGGGAAAAGATTGAACAGAATCTCACATCGTAACGAGTAATATATAATATCCAAACGACCTTTTAAAAGAAAACTTTAAAGTATATATAACCAACCAGAGCCTAACCTACCATCAGCTTAGACAATTATAACACCCTGTCCTTATAAATACTTAGCTTTGGATACTTTGGAGCTTCAGAAGATGAGTTGGAGGCCTCCAAGACGTACTCTCGTACTTTTATTTCTGCTATGTTTCCTGTTTTGTATAAATCGGCATTTGTAATGATAGGGCGTTAGAACTGTCCAGGCTGATGATAGGTTAGGCTCTGATTGGTTGTATGTACTTTAAAGTTTTCTTTTTAAAGATCGTTGGACATTATATATTACTCGTGACGATATAAGATTTTGTTCTGTCTTTTCTTTTACTCCAACAATCTTCTTCCCAACACAAGGATGTTCGGCACATGAATGTCGTGAATGTATTTGTGTCAACTTTTGAGGGTCGAAAAGACGGGTCGTTACAATTTGGTATCATAACCGAAGATTAAGCGAGAACTTTGGCCTTGATGGGGTAAACTCATAGGTGACACAACAAGCGAAACCCTAGAATGAGTTTGAATGTATGTGTATGTATGAGACTGTGTATTTGTTAATGCTATAAAAATATTTTATATTTTGTTAATTAGTCTGTTAAGTGCTTATGGATTCTGATCGATGCGTTTGATCAACGTCTTCGATAGGGATTCCTAAATAGTTGAACAAGGAAAACCGACACACTATTGTTTTGAAAATTGGTAAATGAAATAATTTTACCTAGAATTATGTATATATATAAAAGAATAATTTTCAAAAACAGATATAGCACTTTTGTGTGTTTGGTTGTTAGGAGGTAATGATATTTAGCTATTATCATTTATTGTTAGTCTTGCTTGTCCAATTTAGGAGCATTAACTATTGTTTGTTAATTGACTATTTAAGCTTAGCCAGTATATGAGCATTTATTGTTTTGTTTAGATTAAATACGAATACCTTGTGAATTAAGTTTCACAATTTCTATGAGCTGTTCGGTAGTAATGATTGTTGCTTGCTTTGATACAAGAAAGAATGATTTTATATAAAGTAATTTTATAAAAATTTGGTTTATAAGATATGATTTATAAAATAATATAAGATTTTTGAGAATTTAAATTATGTTGTCTTTGAAAAAGATTTCAAATGATTTTTGGAAAAAGGTAATAATAGTATTACTTGAAAGTATTTATAAGTATAAATATTTTAGGAAGAGAATTTTAAGTAAAGAACATTTTCTTTGGATAGTTCAGAGAATGAGTATTGATTTGTTTTGTGATGATCTGAATAATCTTCTAAGTGACGATCAGATGTTTGCTTAGGCGAACGGTTTAGTGCACTTAGTAAATTATTCCTTTTATCATTGTACGATGGAAACAAGTATGAATCAGAACAAACCCAAAGCAAGTTGGTAATAGTTATTTTGAAAATATATACTGTATTGTTTTAAAATGGGATTGGAAAAGGAAAAGTATTTTTATGTTAACTAGTTCGAGTGGCTCGAAAATGATTAAAATGGACAAGAGATGTGTTTGGATGATAAGCACTGCTCTTAAGTATTAACCTTCTTGGTAAAGGATGTATGCTACTATTCGGTAGAACCCATTTCCTTGGATCATTTTGGTGTTACTCAGTCTCTCTCTCTCTCTCCCTTTTTTTATATATATATATATATATATATATATTCTATGGGTTAAAATATATAGTATCATTTCAAAAAGATTTTGAAACAAAAATCAAGCATTTAGTTTTTAAGTTTTCTTAAAGAATGTGGATTTAAAATAAAAAGAAACTTTGATAAAAGAGTGTGTTAATGAATGAAGTTTTTGAATGGGTTAAATTTAGTAAGAATGTTTTAATAAACTTTGTTTTACTAAACCATGTCTTTTGGTTTTAACATCTATGTTTGTGAAAGACTATTTGATGTTATTGGGCCGGCTAATAAATATCTTTACCTTAAAGGATCAAGGAAAAGAAGACTCTAGGACTAAGTTTGAATACTAGCATCCTACTCTTCTCAGCTACTTGCGGGACCAGATGAGTAAAGAGGCTGAAGAGGTCGACTTAGTTTTAAGACCCAGATTTATTTTGGGCATGCATCTGAATTTAAGAAATAATAAAGGATAAAAGATTAAATCAGATAGTTGTATATACCCCCAGGATGTAGTAGGGTATTATAAAAGTTTAAAACTTATTTTTTTGTATGAAATGTTTTCATAAATGATTTTGGGAAGTAAAAAGAATTGGTATTAGTAAGAATCAATAAGAATAAGTACGTAAGTTATAGATAGATCATTTATTTGCACGGTTCTTGATCCAAAATTCAAACATAACTTTGAGGTGGTTCATAGTGACTCGGACAAGGATTTATCACTCGATTCTTAATAGCGGACACTTGGTAAGGGTTGTTATTATGGAACCAAGGTTTTCTATCATAGTATATGGTATATAAGGAGAACAGAGGTTTCTAATCAAAAAGCCTGATCGGAGCCTGCACTAGGGAAGTCAAGTGTGCAAAACTAGTTCAGAAAAGAAGTTTTGTATTCGGGTAAGTGATCGAATTAGATATTATGCATGAATGATCAATGTACATCATACGAGCTTATGAATAATGTTAAGTATTCATGTGTTGGCTTGTTTCCTTCTGTGTTTGATTAAGATGGAATTTCAGAGTCGAAATTCTATTAAGGGGGGAAGAATGTAACCACCTAGAATTTCATCGTTTTGATTTAGAAAAATTTAATTAATTTTAAATATTCAACAAATGGTTTTTAATAATCAAATATCTCTCTTTTAATTAATAAGTAATGATCGTAAAATCATTTTGAAAATTGGTTTACAAAAATAAGGAGTTTGACATTTTATTGAACGGAAGTTGGCGCAACATTGTTGCACACTTATATACACATTTATATTACACTCTTACACATAATAATATGGAAAAATAGTACAAAAAGGAATTAGTAAAAAAAGTAAGTGTAATTAAATGGTTTAAGGAGACAATTAAATAAAATTAAGAAATGTGGACTTTTTGCATATAGATTTATTTGAATTGGAAAAGATGTGCACAATGCTTAAGACAAGCACATGGGTTAGCATGTATGGGGTGAACATTGGTGGGAAAACATCATCATCAAGGGGGGTAAATCTAAGCTAATCTTCACCCCTCCATTTTTCTATGTATACACATCCATTTTATCAACTTTTTTTTTACAATTTTCATTTATTTCGTTTCTACTTCTTTAACTCTTCTTCATTTCTATTCTCCACATAATATTCCCAAGTAAAATAATATCTAAAACACTCTCTTTTCTTCTCAAATTTGTTTACAATCTTGTATTCTGTTGTACACACCCTCCTCTCCTCAAAGTTGCAAACTTTAGCACCCAAAATTCATTTTTGCCTTGAGGCCGTATGTATCTTGGGCCCTCCCTAGGCTTGGTCATGAGCTAATGAGGATAGCGGTAAGACTTAGATAAGCTTAGCAAGGAGAAAGGTGGTAGCTTTGGGGTTTGGTGATGGTAGGTTGTTCCATCATTCTAATGCTTGATTGGTTGCTATCTTGGTTATAAAATGAGATTTCTTACTAAAGAAATGTGTTTGATGTGTCGTGATCAAGCTCTCCTCATATAAATACCCCCCCTACAACTATACTCCCCTTACTTAGATTCATGAAAAAAATCGTAAATGCCAAACAGAAAACTTTGATGTCAAAAGAAAATAATAATTGCCTAGACACTTAAACAAAAAGTAAAACGACTATTAAAAAATAAAACAAACTCTTGAATATTAGTAAGGTTATTATTCAACGACCAAAATCTTAATCTCTCCCCCCCTTTTGTTATCTTAAAATATTATAATAATAATCGATATAGTGAGAGATTTTTGTTGAAACTATAAATCATATAGAGATAAAAATATATTAAATATTCCAATCAATCAAACAAAAATCATAATATTTTATTGATTAGACACTTATCCTATTTTAGAGCGACGATTGGATTATGGTATGGTGAGAATTTTATATAGTGACAGAAGTGTGGTGTTTTATAATAAAGGAAAATTTTGAAAATTCTTGAAAATATTAAAATTAACAAAGAATGTTAAGCACTTATTAACCATGCATAACCATTAGTACATTTAAATCAGGTTAGTAGTTACTTAAAAAGAATGTCAAGCATTTTTTAACCATGCATAACCGTTAGTACTTCTAAATAAGGTTAGTAATTACTTGAATTTTTATCCCTCTCTCATATAAGTGTTCCATCCATGCATAACCATGAAGACTTTTAAATGAGAATGAAAGCACATATCTGGAGATTAAAATTATTCATGCATGCATAACCGCGAGGGCTTTTAAATGAGAGTGAATACTATAGGATATAATAAATTATTTAAATTTCACTATATAATTCCTCGTTTTTTGAAATACCAACTTCTACACACTGTATTAAATTTTGGTATATGGATTGTAAGAAAGACCAATAGAAATTATCATGTAACGACCCATAAATTTAACTGGGTTTTATAACGTGATTAAACTGAATTTTATGAAATTTTTAAATAAAAATTTTTGAAATAAAAATTGGATATTTGGAATACGTCTATGTTTACATAGCAATTGGTAAATTTTCATCAGATAATATGGAAGTTTATTTTCTTGTGTAAATTTTATTTAATTTTAAATCAGTTAAATTTGATGATAATAAAATGTTTTCCAAACCTGAATATTTTTCTATAGAAAATTTGTAAATCATCTTCTGAGTGAGACGTCATATTTCATTTCTCCAAATTTTGACTGTTTTTTCTCCGTTTATCTTATTTTCGACAAATTTGCAGCATTTTTCGGTATCGATTATCCACTTTTGATACGATGGTCGTACCACTGATATCTGTATACCGTTTTGAACGTCTCTTCGTGTTGATCTCAGCGGTATATTCACTTTTGTTTTTCAAACCCCGGTATGCTGTGGAATCATTATAACGATTTCTGTATCGGGTTTGTATTTGAGTTATTTGGGATTTCTGTGTCTATACGGTTATCCATCAGGTAATGCTAATAGCCATTAACTATTGGCATTCCAGATTTCAACCGTCGTGACTTTTGGGCACGTTGGTTCCAATGAAATGAATATCTGCATATTTTAGATTTCGTTTCCTTGTTACTCATCCTCCTTCCTCCGCCCTCTCCCAACCAAACGCGAGCAGCTCCACTCGCAGTGCCCAAAACTGAACAGCGCATGACCCAAACCCATCACCACTCGAACATACTCGCCATCCTCCGTGACAACAGCCTAGCACCGCCTCTGCCCAAGCAACCGAACCCTCCTCTCATGAACCACCATCCGCCTTTCATCTTCCATCCCCTTTGTTTGTTGCGCCTACCTATCATCTCCCCTCCTCTCTATTCCAGTGCACTCTCGGCCGGTCAGCCTCCTGTGCTTCCTCTTTGTGTAAGTTTATCTTTATATATATTTATGCTGCTGTATATATATTGGTTTTTTTATAATCTGTAAGGCTATAAGGTTGTTTATATATATTAGAAAATGTATATACTTATATTTGAACTCGTATGCTGCGTTGCCTTCTTCTGTTTATTTTGCAGTTTTAAAGTTTATAAAATTATAAAGTTGTTTACTAAGTTTTACTGTTCATATATTTAATAATGTATATGCATACTTTGACAATTATATAGCTCATACATTCTGGTTTTCATATATATATATATATTTACTATAAACATTAATGTTAAAAATATAACATGTAGGTAAGCGTTTTGCATTTTTTGTATGTATTTTATTTTAAGTTATTGTGTATACATATGTTATATTATAAGTTATATGGGTGAGTTCGGTCTATATATATAAAGTATATAAGTTTAAATGTTGAAAATGTCTGTTAATTATATAATGTGGAACAATATATATATATATATATATATATATATATATATGTTAGTCACACACACACACATATATATATATATTTTGATATAAGTCAATTCTGCATAATCTAGTTTTACCTATTACTATATATTACTTGATAATATGACTCTGGCTATACATGTGGGTTCGGTATGTGTATATTTATAATTTAGTGGAAATTAGAAAGGTATCCCTATCATACTTTCATATTGTAAAGCGGGTCCCTGTCAAAGTTTCATTGTAAATCCGGTCCCTATTTTCTAGAAACAAAGAAAAATTATTGCTGAAATGTCAGCAACTTTTATAAATAAGTGCTGATATTTCAGCAACTTTCCCTGTCAAAGTTTCATTGTAAATCCGGTCCCTATTTTCTAGAAACAAAGAAAAATTATTGCTGAAATGTCAGTAACTTTTATAAATAAGTGCTGATATTTCAGCAACTTTCATACACTGTGTTCATAGTGTACATAAATGTTGCTGAAATGTCAGCAACTTTTATAAACAAGTGCTGATATTTCAGCAACTTTCATACACTATGTTCATAGTGTACAGAAAAGTTGCGGAAATTTTAGCAACTTTTATGAAAAGTTGCATCATGCTCTGCAATAATCGTGAATAAAAAACAGGGACCTAATTTACACTGAAATTTAGTAAAGGACTTTTCATGTATTTTGAACCTTAATAAGGACATGTGCCAAAAGTACCCTATAATTTATGTTGGGTTTACATTTATATTAATATTTTGGAAGAGTGTATATATATGTTTATTCATGATTTCTGTAAAGGTTTAAAATGTATACTGGTTATATATATTAGTTCTATGTATTAGTTTACTTAAAGTATTGACTTAAATTATAAAATATAAGATCTGCATATCATAGTTATATATTTATATATATGTGTTCGCTTATACCATTTATCTTCCTCAATCCAGTTCTGATTTGATCTCGTCAATTCTGATTTATCAGCTTTGTTCGTCGATTCATGCCAATCTAGCTTGTTTTGGCAGTCGTGCTTGCATTTCGTAACTCAATTTCAGTGTCAAATATCTCTAGCCTCGAAAGGTGAGCAATCACTCACGATTAATGTTCTTATATTTATTAAATTTGATTTCTATTGAAATGACAATTGAAATATGCTGCTGTTAGTTATTTACATTGTTATATATATATGCTGTTATCTTTATATGTTCACATGTGACATCTGACACCATTATCTGCTATTTATATTGATGATATATGCCTGTTATATTATTATCATATCTGTTATCACTCTACAAGTTCCCTGTTAGTATAGAATTCCCTATGGGTTGAAATGATACATACCCGAACGTTCTGTAGAATAGGTGAAATTCATTATGGGTTGAAATGATAAACCCAAGCAATTTTCATTGAATTGAATTTGGGATTACGGGTTGAAAAGATATATACCCGTATATATTTAAATCACGGATTGAAATGATAAATATCCGTATCGCTTGACCATAGGATAAAAAATTATATACAAACACCATTGGTCTATATATAAATATTTTGAAAATGATTTCTATGGTTTTGAAAGGGAATATATGGTTTAATAATATTGATTTCAAGATATATTATATAAATGCATGTTATAAGGTTTAAATTCTTGATTTTAAAATTTTATGTTTTGAATTTTTTTAAAGTTATAAGTTAGTTTTGGAATTATATATTTTAAGAATTTACTTATAATTTTACTATTTTAAAATAGTGGAAATTAGCCACAAGGGCCTCTTCAGCAAGTGCAATTAGTTTCTAGGACACACAACTGAAATAATTATTTTTAAGGACAAAATGCAAAATAATTAGTTTCTAAGGCCTAAAAACCTATGAAATTATGTCCTTGAAAGTAATTGGACTGCTGACTTTGTCCATAAAAGTAATTATTCTGCTGACTTTGGCCTTGAAATTAATTTCTGTGGATATGTGTCCTAGAAACTAATTGGACTGCAAAATTTGTCCTTCTAGTGAAATGCCCCTTTAAAATATGTATAAATTAGTTTTATTATAAGATAAGTTTGATAATGAGATTTAGTTTAATAAAGTTTGATTTAATTTATATATAATATATTAAAAATTTTATTTTCAAATATAGAGTTTATAATAATTTTAATAAATTAAGGTTGGAAAGATAGATTTGATATTGATTTGAAATGGTAATCAATTAAGAATTTTATTTAATTAAATAGATTTGAAACTTATTGAATTTTAGATGTTTAAAGGATATGATTTTATAACTTGATCTTGATTAAAAGTGATTTAAATGAATATTTCAAGTTTAAATAAATTGAAGGAAATATTTAGTTTATTGTAATTTGGGGTTTATTTAAATCTGTGCAGTTAAAGCGCTCGACAGAATTAATGCGGTGGAGGTGCAAAAAGTCATAGCGGGGATACAACGAGGATATAGCGGGATATAGCGGGTGACTCTAAAATAACATATAAAACTCGTATTTAATGTTTTTATAATTATATAAATGGTAATTAAATGAAAAATTAACATTCAATTGAATTATAATTAATACATAATTAATTTTTAATAAAAACATGTGCGATTATACTGTAAATAAACGTAAAACTGTTATATAACATAATTGAATTTAGTAGAATATTAGAGTATTTTCATTTCTGAAAATATACTAAAAATTCAATTTAAAAAATAATTTCATAATTTTTATAATGTATAAATGTCATTTTTCAATTCGTTTCTTTTCAAAAAGATATAACAGAAATAGCAAAATATAGTGGGATTAACGGGATATGGCGGAAATAGCGGGGCTTAAAGCGGAAAGGCTATATTTGGGGCTATATGGAAATATCATAGCGGTAGAAATCCGCTATGAGATATAGTAGGGTTATAGCGGGGCATTAACTGCTCAGATTTAAATGATATTGGATTTATTAAGTGAATATTTCAAAACTAAATAATAATGAAGTTAAATTAAGATATATATGAAATTATCAAATTTAGTTTGAAATGTTGAATATTTAAAACCTTTGAAATATATTGAAATTTAAATGGTATATTTTTGGGTCAAATATGTATTTGAAATCAAGAAATTTGAAATGGTTTATTGAGAAACTAAATTGAATTGAAATTGATGGATTGAGATTGAATTAAATTTGAATTTTGTAATTTCGAGTTGATTTGAATTGATTTGTGAAATTTGAGGAAACTATTTTATTATATAAAGTATTTTCAAATTATATTTAAACTATTTATATATTCTACTTTATAAATTATTTTTAATATAACTATTTCAATATAAAATAATTTTATTATAAACTATTTTAATATTCTAATTATTTTATTTTATATAAACTATTTTAACTTATAACTATTTTTATATAAACTATTTTATTTTATAAACTATTTTTATTATATATACTATTATTAATATCTAAACTGTTTAAAGGAAAATGTTATGATTTCCAAAGTGCTATGATTTCAAAATGTTATGGTTTTCCAAAGTATTATGATTTCAAAGTGTTCGGGTTTCGAAAGTGTTATAACTTTGAAAGTACTATGATTTTGGAAGTGAATATTTTTGAAATGGAAATGATATCGCATTGATATGGTTTTTGAAATGGATATGATATTTTGGTTTTTGAAGTATAAACTATTTTGAAATGACCGCGGTGTTATAATAACATTTGGTTGTTAAAGAGACCGGGATCGGATATTGTCATACTCTCTGCCAATACCGAAAACCACTTTAACAACCGTGTACGCAGTGGAGATTCCAGAATGAAGTAGGATGGTGGCGACGATCCTATATGAGGTATATACGTGGACCTGACTCCCGTAAGTTAGCTTAAGGTGGCTAAAACAGGAGCAATTGATGGGCCAAGTGAGGTAGCTCCTCCGATCGGACAAACTCCTTCGATACCATTCTATTACTTTGTGATTGATTGGGTGCACCCTCGGATTTTTTGGGAGTGTGGCTCGAGGTGGACGGTAGTGGCTGCTATGCGTTACCACCAGCCCGGAAGTGTAATTGGTATATCTACCCTGGCATTGCCTAGTTGTGCCGTGTCACTTACCCTATCGAGACTACTACGAGTTTGTTTTGTACCATAACTATGGAGTGCCCTCTGACGATGCCCAGTACGGGGGAGATTACGGTACTGTATAGACTATGGAAATATAAAAATGTGTTAAGGTGGAAAATGTAAAGCCTTAACGCTATTTTAATAGTTTACTTTACTTTAGACATTATTATAATAACGTATATTACTACATAGTAGATAGTTTAACGGATCCTTAGAAGATGGTTATCTCAAACATCCTTTGAGTTACTTGTATTTCAGTTGATATTTCACTTGAGTTGGATTTATTGATATAAGAATATTAATCCTGACTCGAGTGTTTTGTGTTTTGCTTTACGCTCGGGTCAGACTGAGTGGCTCAGTGTTCGAGACTCACCTTTGGAGTTGGAGCTTTTCTTGGAGATCCAACTATCTATCCAGCTTTCAGTTATTCAGTTGATTCCAGTGATGTATTCCGATCTTGTATTTGACTATTGTATTGAGACTTATGTTGTATCTTGTTTTAACTCTGTTATATATATATAGTAGCTTCATAACTACTATTCTTTTGTTTCCGCTGCTTATTGTTATATTACTCTGTGTCTGTGATTCTGTGATTATTTATTTACTGTATATGCTGAGTTTTGCCAAATATAAATTAACAATCTGATATTTTGAGCAATTCAAGTCCGACATGTGTGGATGCGAATGGTTGAAAATTTCAGGATGTTACAGATCATGGAATATGTACTGATTAAAAAATACTATAAAAATTATTCAATTTTTAAGATATTTAAACATATTCTTCCTGTAGCGATACTGACTCGGCCTTCGAAAATCGGCACCCGTACTTCACTTGTACTCGAAATGCCGCAGATTCAAACGCCAAATCTAGCTCACCGGAGCTTATAACACGTTAAGTATAACAAAACAGCGGAAGAAAGAAATGGATGATATCATATACATCACAAATGATACAATATCCAGAATATGATATACAACAATGATATCCATATGATACAAGAATATCAGCGACAAATAATAATGTTAAAGCGGAAACAACAGAAGTGATACTCCAAAAGATCTTCAAAAGAGAATGAGTCCAACAACTCCAACATCAAGCTCGAACCACCATCACGATGCACAAAGATAAGCAAGGGCGGTCGTTTGAACTCCAAAAACTAAACTAGCTCCCGATAATCTACTAAACCTGACTATCTGAAAACCCCAACTCTAGACTGTCCGTGTGGGAAATTGTGGGCACCCAGAGTTTAGGAAAGGAACAATAAACTCCGAGTCAGTCATGGGACTGGTGTGAGTAACAAAAACAGTTTATCTTTAAAACAAACAACAAAAGAACTTTAAACATTGAAATCCGCAATGCTCTTTGGAAAATGAAACTACCATAAGACCTCCAACCACACACACAATGCAATCGCAGACTGGGAGGAGATTTCTTCTTATGATAGTCAAATATGCTTACTACGCAAAAAAAACTCTTTTGATATTATTACTAGTTTATAGTGCAGGAAACATTTCGAAAATATAATATTAATCTTAGCCAGCATATGTACCATTATATTATGCCTACTATAGCTGCCATGTTTGATTGGATTTCCAACAAATGGTCGGGCTAAGGAACTTCCTATGCCACATGGAAACGCAAATTCAAAAAACTTTTATCTTAAAAACTCCTTTTTCAAAAGTTCTAACATTTAACCCAAATTCATTTCCAAAATCAATTGAAATTAAAATTTCAATTTCAAAAATATTAAATTTAAATCATCTGTGACTTAACCGATTTCCTCGTTAAATCCATATTTGTGTGTGTAAGAGTGTGGTCCAGGGGTTTTACACAATAGTGCGACATCATTCAATCATCATAGATTCAAATACAGCAATATAGTTGATAAGCGGTATAAACTATAACGCTTATCGTTCATCCACAGATTCACATATAATATACAAGTGTATCACAAATAAATGAATAAATTATACACAGCTCAATCCACAGAACAAAATATCACAGATCAGATAGGACAATCAATTCAAGGCACCTCATACAATACAATCATTCATAAGTAAGGTCAAGCATTCAAAAATCATTTATAAGCAGGATTAATTAATTGTTTAATCCTAATTAATTCAATTTATTTCCAATTAAATTAATTACTTATGAATTAATTATCCAATCCTGAATATTTAATTACAAACCATTTGATATAAATTAATTTATCAAACACCTTAATTAATTATCCTTAATTAATAAATCATTCTTAATTAATCACATTAATCAAATTAACCTCTAAACCAATTACATAATTAATTAACCCCTTAATTAATTATTTTAAGAAATTAAACCTTTGATTTTTGGTCATTAATTATATTAATTAATGATCCTTTAATTGCTTTTCATTAATTAATT
The DNA here is from genome assembly GCA_030737815.1 of Allium fistulosum. Lineage (NCBI taxonomy): Eukaryota > Viridiplantae > Streptophyta > Magnoliopsida > Asparagales > Amaryllidaceae > Allium > Allium fistulosum. The sequence goes on from CM060903.1 coordinate 1,081,703,019, forward strand.
ATTCTTCTAATCACATTTAATAATTAATTTTTTTAACTTAATTACATTTACTAATCAACCTTGATTAATCAAATTAATAATTTACTTCCCTTAATTACTTATATCAATTAAACTAACTCCTTGATTAATTACATTAATTAATCCTTTAGTTACACTGAGTAATCATCACTTAATTACTTCCCTTAAGTAATTATCCTTTAATTACTATCCATTAAGTAATTTCCATTTTAATTACATCCAGTAATTTCCCTTTAATTGCTTTACTAAGTAATTACACTTCCTTAGTTACATTAAGTAATTATACCTAACCCAATATCAAGTAATTATCTTTAATTAATTAAACTTAATTAATCAATTAAAATTAACCACATTAACTTAATTAATTACACTGAGTAATTAATTTCTTAAATTATTTTATTAAGTAGTTACCTTCACATTTCATTTCAAATTCAAGATTTAAAATGATTTCAAATTTAACTTTAACAAAATTCAGATCAAATTTACAAACTCTTTAAATCAAGGTTAGAGAACACTTATTTTATAAAAGAAATTAAAAAAAAAAATTAAACCAAATTTATTTTAAATCTAAACTAGTTAAATTTTTCTTTAAACATTCAAAGTTGTTTAAAACATTTTATATTTCATTAAACTTTAATTATTATAAAACTAGGATGCAAAAGTTAATTTGAATCCATATTTTAATCTGAATTTTAAAACTTATTTAAACCTTGCTTTCAGATTTTTTTAAAATCAATTTAAAATTTTAAAACAGGCATGTTTCTTTTAAAACCTGTAACCACTCTTACCCGAGCCCCCACTAAAATGCTTCGAGTCAAACTCAGAAAAACTTTGGGCAACACACGAAATCGACTCGAGGAAACTCGAGTACCCCTCTGCTGCTACAACCCAAACTTCACCAGAAAAAGAAATGCACCGTGCACGTGCACGGTGGCTTCGACCATCTCCAGACGTCGCCTCGTCATCGAGCAAGTCGAAGTCCATCCATGAATCAAACTCCGATCGCCAGAACTCCACCATCACATCAAAATCGAATTCGAGTTAAAAATTGAAACCTGGAACACCAGTCCCACCACAACCCAAAACCTGTCATCGCCTCGTTCTCGCAGCTCCGACCACCAGAAAATTCGAAACTTCGGCCAAACCTTCGTCGACATCCCCTCTACCATCTCCCAAATCCTCGTCACACTCGATCAACGATAGACGAAGAACGAATCGAATTTCTCGACCTCACCAAAACTAGGTTTACGAACTTAAAACACTCGCCGCCGCCACCACGATGATCTGCACACTATCACACTATTTTTCCCTGAACCGCCGTTCCTCTACAACGTAGTAGATCTCCAGAGATCACCAAAACTACGAAATTAAGTCAAACCCAAACTGCTCTTCCATCCTTAATCTAAAAATTATGATTTTAGTTTTAAAAACCATGTCTAAGGATAAGAATTCAGTTTACACTCCTGAATTTATAAATTAAGATGTTTGTATTTTGACTTATTTAAAGTTTGCTCAGTTTTTCTTGATTCCCAAAGACATTACCAAATTGTTTTAACTTAAATAAGTTTTTAAACCTTACTCTATCATATAACAAACAAATTTTCTTGAAATCCTAAGTCTTAACAGCAATCAGATCAAGAGAAAAAGAATTTTGACTAAAGTTTGAGTTTAAACTAGAAACAGATTGTGTCTCAGGTGAACAGACATGCAAACTCATCCATACAGATATATATACACATCAATGTATTTATCAACATATAAACAATCATACTTATTTCCATAGATAAATCAAACAACCAGATTTATATACTTAAATTTTAAAATGTGATGTTACTCACCTTAAACATTTTAAACAGAGAACAACTTCTGCTTTGAAAAAGTGAAATCTTTGATCTTCCTGGGTCTTCTCTTCTGTTTTGATTTTGTTTAGTTAAGTGAATTTGAGTTTATAAAATGATGTTTATTATTTTCTTCTTTCAAGTTTGCTGAGTTTTTGAATGGATCGAAATGGAAAACATGAGATGACATATAAAAGATTGTTGTGTACAGGGTTGTGTCAATACTGGTATACGAGATGTACAAAAAAATATTTTGTTAATTTGTTGACCAGAGATATTTGTTTCAATTGGAGGCTTCATTAATTAGTTGTACAACTTATCTTATTTTTCTTTATTTTATACATTGCATGAGTAAAATCTAGTGGCTTCCTTTGCAAGCCTACATATATTTCTTTTGTCATGTTTAACCTTGTAACATCCCGAAAATTTTCGACTTTCGAAAATTCAACATCGATACTCACTTTATCGACTGCCGAGCAATCGAGTGCCGGAAACTCCAAGAGTGAGGGTTTTAAGAAAAAAGAAAAAGGTAGAAGAAGAAGATAGAAGAAAAAGAAAGAAGAACAACAACAGAACAAGAGAACAGCAACAGAAACAGAACAATATCAGAATCTTACACATCGCAGCGGAACAATATATAATAGATAAATGAATAATCTTTAAACAAAGAACTATATCATTTTATACATACATCAATCATCAGAGTCAATATACAACTCAGTACAACAATGGACAGTTTTATACTTGTCCTCATACAGAATACACAGCGGAATAAATACTATCAGATACAAATACTACGTCTCGTCATCCAGCTTATCTCCAAGCTCCAGAATATCCAGATAACCTAACAATCTAACTCTAGACTGCCCGTGTGGAAATTGGTGGGCACCCAGAGTTTAGAAGGGAACAATAAACTCCGAGTCAGTCATGGTGACTGGTGTGAGATCGTAAAACAGTTATTTATCTTTAAAATAAATAGCAGAGAATTTTAAAGTCAATTCGCAATGCTTTTGGAAAATGAAACTACCATAAGACCTCCCGCCACACACACAATGCAAACGCAGAATTGGAGGAGATTTCTTCTTATGATAGTCAAAGATGCTTACTACGCAAAATCAAATCATTTTTGATATTATTATTAGTGCATAGTGTAGAAAACATTTCGAAAGTATAATATTAATCTTAGCCAACATACGACCAGTATCGTATGCCTACTATAGCTACCATCCAAACAGTGGGGCGCCACCATAAGTGAATGGCAGGTTCTACAACTAATACCGTACAAGTCACGTATTGTTTCTTTGGATTTCCAACAAATGGTCAGGCAAAGGAACTTCCTATCCACGATGGGTACGTCCCTGGAATAGACGACCCGAGAAATAACCTAACATTACGGTTAGATCTCTGCCAACACAAGGCCGGGTTACCTCTGCAAAAATAGGTAACTACTGACACGCGTATGCCATCCCCCGATCGTCACCGATCTTCCCGAGGATCCCCGATTCGCAACAAACCACATAGATAATAATAATGCAGTAACCACAGAGGTTAAGTATCTGGGCTCCATACCATGATACCACCTTTATCCAGAAGGAATGACATACACTAAGGGGCGCTACTCCCTAGAACCTTGCTGCATCCTTCCTGTTTCGACCATTTCCGGGGTGTGAGGCTCGATGAAGTCTCGTCCACAAAGCTACGCTTTCTACAAAAAGCCCTGCTTCGGGTCAAACAAAATGATCAACCTATGATCACAAAGATATAAGATCAAACAAATGATCATATCACAAACGATCAAACACTGATCATTTCACAGCAACACTCAGTATGCCACGTTACCAAATTGGGATATATCGCTGATAAATTTCAACTACATAACCTCTGAGCTCGTACGTCTCAGAGAAGGGTGTTAAGCTAAGAGAATAAATTCTCCGCCACCAACAGAAATGTATTTGAAAGAAATCAGCTCAATATCTCAAATTGTAACGTCAGACACACAATCCATACAAGTCTGTTCCGGGATCGAACAGAACCGAAGGCACTTCTCACGAAGCCCTTGCATTTCCGGATAATTTTCTAATCACGTCAGGACTTCCCGTCACTAAGGGTGATAAAACCTCTAAATCGAAGTCAGTCGATGTAGAGTAACTCGACGGTAATCCTTCCGTTTTCAAAAATATCCGGTCTTCAACACCGGTCTTCAAATGCGATTCACAACGACGTATCACATATTCGGAATGGGTTATACGACCCCATGGTCCTTTCCCGGCTAACCCGAATAGTGAGCGATTATTTAAAAACAAGTGTGGCATTCAAATTCGTCCAATCACAACAAATACCTATCTAAAGGTAATTATTGATAGTTGGTTATTTAACTATCAATAAAGATGCGCAACATCATCAGATTCCAAATAATTTCCTCAAATTATTTATCTTTCAAAATATCTTTTACTAGATATATAATTTCCACACTTCAAAAATAAATCAACGTTTATTTTTAAAACGAATTCCCATTTCTTTATAAATTCCATATTGAATTTATATTTCAAAATATCTTCTGATATACGATTTTCAAATCGATTTTCAATATTCAATTTCAATTTATCTTTTACAAAGATAAATTCTCAAAACGTTCATTTCATTGGAAAAGCATTTCCATACTTATTTAAAAATAAGTGTTTCACAAATCTATTCATTTTCAACACTTGAAAATATTCGATATACTTAAAATCAAAATTAAGTATATATCTCATTCTTTAAGGAAATCATTCTTAAATCACATTTATTTGAGTCAAAACGAATGTTGCGTAAAACATCGTTACAACGACTCGAAATCACTAGTATAGGGATTCGAAAATTAAGATAGATATATAAATCCCAATACTATATAAAACATTTCCTTTCGGAAATCATTTACTATAACAACAGTGTTATAGTCCATCATTTCCTTATTTCTCGAAAACGTCTATTTCAACAATGAATGTTGAAATCTATGATTTCGATTCACAATACATTTTAAACATCTTTAAAATGTTTAACTTCATTTTTTTTAAAATATTACTTCTTCAAAAATGAATCCATTTTACTAAACAATATATTCACTGTCCAAAATCATGAATATAATTTACTTAACCCTATTTCAATCATTTCTACACATTTTTATTTCAATAAAAATTCGCTATCCAAAATCGCGAATATATTTTCTTTGATAATCTCCTATATTTAATTTATCAAATTCAATTGATCTCGAGTTTATAAAACAACGTTTTATAAATTCTCTTCCTATCTTTATTTTATAACCACTTTGATTTATAAATCTTCTTTATAAATCAATTCGATAGATATTCCATTTAAAGGCAAAATCCAATTTCCAAGTAACCTTCTTATAATCTTTTATTCTACAATTCCATTCATTTATAACTTCATACTTTATAAATCTATAAAACTTCAATTTTTATAAATCTATAAACTTCAAATCTTCACAATTTATAATCCTATAAATTTCCTATCTTTACAACTTATAATTTTATAAGTTTCACATCTTTACAAATTTAACACTTATAAAACTCGTTTTAAAATTCCAATAATTTTAATTGATAAATATCAATTTTTGTACATCTTTTATACCCATCGTTTCTTAATAATTCGAAAATCCACATTTAAGCTATTTTATAAATTACTTAACTGTTTATTTCAAAAATCATCTCTGGGTTATATTTCACCCAAAATCTTAACTTTTATAACTTTAATAATTTTAACGTTTGTAAATTTATTCGAAAATTTAATAACGTATACTTACAAAAAATCACTTTTAAAAATCTCTTTTAAAGTAAAAATCATTATTTTAAAACTTCAAAAATTGAATCCAATGATGCAACGCATCAATTAGTCAATCACAACATCAACATCATATATCAATATATGATAACAGAATATACATCAATCCTGTAAATAAATAACTACGGGTGAGGAATCCAGTTGGATCCCTCCAACCTGTTTCCCTGCATCCAAAGACGTTAGCACAATACCAATTCCGCTCCAGTACGGAATTATCGCGGTATATGGGTTTTTATAAATCCGCTTACTAACGGCGCAATAGGGTCTCATCCGCTATACGAGGCGGGAAATCAACAATCCAATATATACATATGCCAATATGTATATATTGCTATATATATAGATATATCCTAAAATATCTAATATCACATCCAGATAACAATCAACAGTCAATAACTGCAAAGATTCCACATTTATTTTGAGTGAGAAGATCTCACCTTAGCATTAATTTTTGCAATCCATCCATTTTTAATCATTTCTTCACGGTTTAACCTTGTATAAATAAATTTACAATTTATCAATATTCGAATAAATCGAACAACCAATTTTCTAACTTGATAAGTTTCGATTATACAATGATTTAATTTAAAACCAACTTCTTAATTTCAAATCAAGATGTTAAAAATTTAATATCTAACTTACTGTAAAAATTAAACTGGTTTCACTTTTTATTTCAAAATTTTCTTTTCTATTGTGAATATGTATATATTTATACATACGTGGATATAAAATTGAAAATACTATTTGTAAATATACCTCACTGACAATCGCTGCTCGAACCCCATAGATGTCGAAGTCGTCTCCTGCAGAGATCGCGACCACCAGACTTCGCCACTACGAACGCCTCATCGCCGAAGACACTGCCATGTTGAAGCCCTAAACTTCCATCGCGACCAAGTCGCGACCAACCAGCGCCTCGAGAACCTCTGCCAGCAACCCATCGCTTGCTCGACTTTGACCCAACAGCCCTAGTCTCCATCGCCTCGCGACCGCCCACCGAGTCGCCTCGCGACATCGTCAGATTCCCAGTCGCGATACTTTCAGCGATTCGCCATACCCCTAGCTGTCGCCGCCGCTGACGCTCGAACGCGAGCCTACCAGAATCGCGATCGACAATGGCCTCACGAGCTGCTCCCAGATCTGTCCCCTCCCTTGCTCGCGATTTGAAGATGAAATCGAATTTGATTATTGATTTAAATCTGATGAGGGAACTCGCGATTTACAGACAACATCACGCGCTATACTCTGAGATCAAGGTCGTCGTTCCCATTTCGAGTTGATTTGTTTTCTGTAGTTCGACTGGAAGGAGAAAGGCTCGATTTTTATTCGAATTAAAGTCGACTTGGTTTAAAACAGAAGAGGATCTGTTGCGTTATGAAGAAGCGGCCATTATAAATTTTTCTTCTGAAATTTTGATTTCTGCTTCGTATGGGAGACAAAGGGTACGAGATATTATGAGGCAGAGGGAACACGATTTGAAATAAAGGCGTCTCGATTTTTACAGGTGACGGTATTCCTGAAATGATGTAAGATATTTTAAATTGAAAACGATAAATTTTCGTCTAGACATTTCTATCTCGTACGCTCACACGAAGACTTCGAAAATTACGAAATTTGAAATCCGATAATAAAACAATATTACGGATCCAATGGAACTGGTTTCGTCGAATTCCGAGACTGTTTGAAAATTGACTATTTTATAAATATCGGTTCGAGTGATTATTTTCAAAACTGAACAAAACAGTTCGAAATTAAATTCTGAAGCTTCAATCATCTCCAGTATTATCAATACGAATTTTAAAAGCTTTCGAAATATTTTTCTTCGACTTAAAATCGTAGATTCAAATTTTAATTCAACTATCAATAGATTAAATTTTCATAATTTAATTGCCGATTTCAGAATTATATCAGGAATTCAAATTAAATCGTCGTTCAAATATTTAAAATTAATTAAATATTCCCAATTTAATTTGGTCAAAATTCTGGGTCGTTACAAACTTCCCTCCTTAAAAGAATTTCGTCCTCGAAATTACAAGTTAGGAAAAATGGTCCTTAACTCGTCTACTACTTTTCAACATCTAATAGTTTTATCAATTTTCCAAAACAAATCTTTCTACTAAAGATTCGTTATCATTTCGACTAAATTTCCAACATTTTCAAAATTTTCAAACATCATTGTTTTCCTAATTCAAATTTAAATTCAAATTCAAATTCAAACCTTCAAAATTTTCTCAAAATTTTTCTAACGCCCTAAATTTTCGAAAAATTTCGCCAGCGTCTCCTTTGCGCGGCTAATACGGTACGACTACAAAACGTCCCTACGGACTCTCAGATTTCAAAAAGAAAAAGAAAAAGCCAAGCGGCTAGAGAGAAATCATCAAAAACTCATATTATAATTCAAATACGTACCTTTTCGAGCAAATTCGAATTGTCTTCGAAATCAAAATTTCAATTCCTTTTATAACACCTGTATGTCCTACTAGCCATAATATCTAGTTACAGCATTCAAACTATTCTGCAAATTTAATTACCAAATTTTCAATGTAAACTGCATATACATTTTTAGCTTACTTCACTGTTGAAGTTACATATTCATATCCATTCAAATTTACATTTCAAATTCATTGAATTCACTTTACCATTTTAATTCAAATTTGGATTCTATTTATCTCCTGAATATTGAATTTTATCGATTAGCTTTCATTTACAACTGCTTATTTCAAATTAGTTTCAATTACTAATTCATTTCTAATTCTAATCCACTTACAAATTCAAATCTGTTTTCAATCTTCAGTTTCAATTCCAGTCTTATTCACTTTTGTTCATTCCCAAAATTTATTACAATTTACTATTTTGGTTTATAACCACTTATATTAAACTGGATTTCCAATTCGAATTTTAATTCATCTTTCAATTTACTTTATTCAATTCAATTCATTTGCTTACGAATTCGAAATGAATTTTAACATTCAATTTTATTTTCTCGCATTTGCCATTGCAAATTTATTTATTTGTTCACAAATTCTTTCATTTCAATTTGAACTTTCATTCTAATCAAATTTCAATATTCTATAAGTTATCAACTCATTAATATTTCGTAAGTATTTTAAATAGGATTCCAGAGTCGTTTCAATTTTTTTCAAAATCATTTGAAAACAATTCAAATTCCATTTGAATTTCCAAAACAAAAACCCAAATTTTCAAACAACTCCTATTTAAAACAAAATCCAAATTTTCCAAACACTTCTATTTGAAATAATTTGGCAGCAATTCCTCTTCTGGAAACTCGAAAATGAACACCAATGATGCCGCGGTCATCATCGAAGTTATTTTCCAGCGACCGAAAAGAGTTTAGAGCTTTTAGCTCTCTAAAATACTTTTCAAACCTTTGAAATTCATTTTCAAACCAAAAAGATTTTAACTTTTCAAATCTCCAAAATTTACAAATTCCTTTCAAAACATTTCCAATACTCCTCTGGAATTCCGTTTCAAATTATAAGTCACATTTATAATTTATATTCTTTTAATTTCATTCGTATGTGAATTATTTTCTTAACTTTGGAGTTACGATTTCGATTTCTTATCCAATTTCATATAATGATAACATTTCCACATTATCACTTTCCTAACATCCATGCAACCATATACTATAGTAATTCATAGAAAACATTTCTTTTCTATACAAAAATAGATTTGGGTAAAATTATTTCATTTACCCTATTTAAAACAATACCGTGCCGAATTGTTCTATTCGAGCGTTTAGAAACCCCTTCGATACAGTTTTGCAAGACTGTGCCGACGAAGGTTCATATACCACTCAATAAACCAACCATCACAATATAAAACAATTTTATATTCAATAACAAATACGCGCTCATATCTATTATTACACTCAACTCATTCTAGAGTACTACTGACTCTATCTCTAATGAGTAACACCCAACAGAGCAGGGTTGTCGCTTAACCATATGCTCTGATACCAAATGTAACATCCCGAAAATTTTCGACTTTCGAAAATTCAACATCGATACTCACTTTATCGACTGCCGAGCAATCGAGTGCCGGAAACTCCAAGAGTGAGGGTTTTAAGAAAAAAGAAAAAGGTAGAAGAAGAAGATAGAAGAAAAAGAAAGAAGAACAACAACAGAACAAGAGAACAGCAACAGAAACAGAACAATATCAGAATCTTACACATCGCAGCGGAACAATATATAATAGATAAATGAATAATCTTTAAACAAAGAACTATATCATTTTATACATACATCAATCATCAGAGTCAATATACAACTCAGTACAACAATGGACAGTTTTATACTTGTCCTCATACAGAATACACAGCGGAATAAATACTATCAGATACAAATACTACGTCTCGTCATCCAGCTTATCTCCAAGCTCCAGAATATCCAGATAACCTAACAATCTAACTCTAGACTGCCCGTGTGGAAATTGGTGGGCACCCAGAGTTTAGAAGGGAACAATAAACTCCGAGTCAGTCATGGTGACTGGTGTGAGATCGTAAAACAGTTATTTATCTTTAAAATAAATAGCAGAGAATTTTAAAGTCAATTCGCAATGCTTTTGGAAAATGAAACTACCATAAGACCTCCCGCCACACACACAATGCAAACGCAGAATTGGAGGAGATTTCTTCTTATGATAGTCAAAGATGCTTACTACGCAAAATCAAATCATTTTTGATATTATTATTAGTGCATAGTGTAGAAAACATTTCGAAAGTATAATATTAATCTTAGCCAACATACGACCAGTATCGTATGCCTACTATAGCTACCATCCAAACAGTGGGGCGCCACCATAAGTGAATGGCAGGTTCTACAACTAATACCGTACAAGTCACGTATTGTTTCTTTGGATTTCCAACAAATGGTCAGGCAAAGGAACTTCCTATCCACGATGGGTACGTCCCTGGAATAGACGACCCGAGAAATAACCTAACATTACGGTTAGATCTCTGCCAACACAAGGCCGGGTTACCTCTGCAAAAATAGGTAACTACTGACACGCGTATGCCATCCCCCGATCGTCACCGATCTTCCCGAGGATCCCCGATTCGCAACAAACCACATAGATAATAATAATGCAGTAACCACAGAGGTTAAGTATCTGGGCTCCATACCATGATACCACCTTTATCCAGAAGGAATGACATACACTAAGGGGCGCTACTCCCTAGAACCTTGCTGCATCCTTCCTGTTTCGACCATTTCCGGGGTGTGAGGCTCGATGAAGTCTCGTCCACAAAGCTACGCTTTCTACAAAAAGCCCTGCTTCGGGTCAAACAAAATGATCAACCTATGATCACAAAGATATAAGATCAAACAAATGATCATATCACAAACGATCAAACACTGATCATTTCACAGCAACACTCAGTATGCCACGTTACCAAATTGGGATATATCGCTGATAAATTTCAACTACATAACCTCTGAGCTCGTACGTCTCAGAGAAGGGTGTTAAGCTAAGAGAATAAATTCTCCGCCACCAACAGAAATGTATTTGAAAGAAATCAGCTCAATATCTCAAATTGTAACGTCAGACACACAATCCATACAAGTCTGTTCCGGGATCGAACAGAACCGAAGGCACTTCTCACGAAGCCCTTGCATTTCCGGATAATTTTCTAATCACGTCAGGACTTCCCGTCACTAAGGGTGATAAAACCTCTAAATCGAAGTCAGTCGATGTAGAGTAACTCGACGGTAATCCTTCCGTTTTCAAAAATATCCGGTCTTCAACACCGGTCTTCAAATGCGATTCACAACGACGTATCACATATTCGGAATGGGTTATACGACCCCATGGTCCTTTCCCGGCTAACCCGAATAGTGAGCGATTATTTAAAAACAAGTGTGGCATTCAAATTCGTCCAATCACAACAAATACCTATCTAAAGGTAATTATTGATAGTTGGTTATTTAACTATCAATAAAGATGCGCAACATCATCAGATTCCAAATAATTTCCTCAAATTATTTATCTTTCAAAATATCTTTTACTAGATATATAATTTCCACACTTCAAAAATAAATCAACGTTTATTTTTAAAACGAATTCCCATTTCTTTATAAATTCCATATTGAATTTATATTTCAAAATATCTTCTGATATACGATTTTCAAATCGATTTTCAATATTCAATTTCAATTTATCTTTTACAAAGATAAATTCTCAAAACGTTCATTTCATTGGAAAAGCATTTCCATACTTATTTAAAAATAAGTGTTTCACAAATCTATTCATTTTCAACACTTGAAAATATTCGATATACTTAAAATCAAAATTAAGTATATATCTCATTCTTTAAGGAAATCATTCTTAAATCACATTTATTTGAGTCAAAACGAATGTTGCGTAAAACATCGTTACAACGACTCGAAATCACTAGTATAGGGATTCGAAAATTAAGATAGATATATAAATCCCAATACTATATAAAACATTTCCTTTCGGAAATCATTTACTATAACAACAGTGTTATAGTCCATCATTTCCTTATTTCTCGAAAACGTCTATTTCAACAATGAATGTTGAAATCTATGATTTCGATTCACAATACATTTTAAACATCTTTAAAATGTTTAACTTCATTTTTTTTAAAATATTACTTCTTCAAAAATGAATCCATTTTACTAAACAATATATTCACTGTCCAAAATCATGAATATAATTTACTTAACCCTATTTCAATCATTTCTACACATTTTTATTTCAATAAAAATTCGCTATCCAAAATCGCGAATATATTTTCTTTGATAATCTCCTATATTTAATTTATCAAATTCAATTGATCTCGAGTTTATAAAACAACGTTTTATAAATTCTCTTCCTATCTTTATTTTATAACCACTTTGATTTATAAATCTTCTTTATAAATCAATTCGATAGATATTCCATTTAAAGGCAAAATCCAATTTCCAAGTAACCTTCTTATAATCTTTTATTCTACAATTCCATTCATTTATAACTTCATACTTTATAAATCTATAAAACTTCAATTTTTATAAATCTATAAACTTCAAATCTTCACAATTTATAATCCTATAAATTTCCTATCTTTACAACTTATAATTTTATAAGTTTCACATCTTTACAAATTTAACACTTATAAAACTCGTTTTAAAATTCCAATAATTTTAATTGATAAATATCAATTTTTGTACATCTTTTATACCCATCGTTTCTTAATAATTCGAAAATCCACATTTAAGCTATTTTATAAATTACTTAACTGTTTATTTCAAAAATCATCTCTGGGTTATATTTCACCCAAAATCTTAACTTTTATAACTTTAATAATTTTAACGTTTGTAAATTTATTCGAAAATTTAATAACGTATACTTACAAAAAATCACTTTTAAAAATCTCTTTTAAAGTAAAAATCATTATTTTAAAACTTCAAAAATTGAATCCAATGATGCAACGCATCAATTAGTCAATCACAACATCAACATCATATATCAATATATGATAACAGAATATACATCAATCCTGTAAATAAATAACTACGGGTGAGGAATCCAGTTGGATCCCTCCAACCTGTTTCCCTGCATCCAAAGACGTTAGCACAATACCAATTCCGCTCCAGTACGGAATTATCGCGGTATATGGGTTTTTATAAATCCGCTTACTAACGGCGCAATAGGGTCTCATCCGCTATACGAGGCGGGAAATCAACAATCCAATATATACATATGCCAATATGTATATATTGCTATATATATAGATATATCCTAAAATATCTAATATCACATCCAGATAACAATCAACAGTCAATAACTGCAAAGATTCCACATTTATTTTGAGTGAGAAGATCTCACCTTAGCATTAATTTTTGCAATCCATCCATTTTTAATCATTTCTTCACGGTTTAACCTTGTATAAATAAATTTACAATTTATCAATATTCGAATAAATCGAACAACCAATTTTCTAACTTGATAAGTTTCGATTATACAATGATTTAATTTAAAACCAACTTCTTAATTTCAAATCAAGATGTTAAAAATTTAATATCTAACTTACTGTAAAAATTAAACTGGTTTCACTTTTTATTTCAAAATTTTCTTTTCTATTGTGAATATGTATATATTTATACATACGTGGATATAAAATTGAAAATACTATTTGTAAATATACCTCACTGACAATCGCTGCTCGAACCCCATAGATGTCGAAGTCGTCTCCTGCAGAGATCGCGACCACCAGACTTCGCCACTACGAACGCCTCATCGCCGAAGACACTGCCATGTTGAAGCCCTAAACTTCCATCGCGACCAAGTCGCGACCAACCAGCGCCTCGAGAACCTCTGCCAGCAACCCATCGCTTGCTCGACTTTGACCCAACAGCCCTAGTCTCCATCGCCTCGCGACCGCCCACCGAGTCGCCTCGCGACATCGTCAGATTCCCAGTCGCGATACTTTCAGCGATTCGCCATACCCCTAGCTGTCGCCGCCGCTGACGCTCGAACGCGAGCCTACCAGAATCGCGATCGACAATGGCCTCACGAGCTGCTCCCAGATCTGTCCCCTCCCTTGCTCGCGATTTGAAGATGAAATCGAATTTGATTATTGATTTAAATCTGATGAGGGAACTCGCGATTTACAGACAACATCACGCGCTATACTCTGAGATCAAGGTCGTCGTTCCCATTTCGAGTTGATTTGTTTTCTGTAGTTCGACTGGAAGGAGAAAGGCTCGATTTTTATTCGAATTAAAGTCGACTTGGTTTAAAACAGAAGAGGATCTGTTGCGTTATGAAGAAGCGGCCATTATAAATTTTTCTTCTGAAATTTTGATTTCTGCTTCGTATGGGAGACAAAGGGTACGAGATATTATGAGGCAGAGGGAACACGATTTGAAATAAAGGCGTCTCGATTTTTACAGGTGACGGTATTCCTGAAATGATGTAAGATATTTTAAATTGAAAACGATAAATTTTCGTCTAGACATTTCTATCTCGTACGCTCACACGAAGACTTCGAAAATTACGAAATTTGAAATCCGATAATAAAACAATATTACGGATCCAATGGAACTGGTTTCGTCGAATTCCGCGACTGTTTGAAAATTGACTATTTTATAAATATCGGTTCGAGTGATTATTTTCAAAACTGAACAAAACAGTTCGAAATTAAATTCTGAAGCTTCAATCATCTCCAGTATTATCAATACGAATTTTAAAAGCTTTCGAAATACTTTTCTTCGACTTAAAATCGTAGATTCAAATTTTAATTCAACTATCAATAGATTAAATTTTCATAATTTAATTGCCGATTTCAGAATTATATCAGGAATTCAAATTAAATCGTCGTTCAAATATTTAAAATTAATTAAATATTCCCAATTTAATTTGGTCAAAATTCTGGGTCGTTACAAACCTGATTTTGTTTTGTAAGCACATTTCATATATAATTTGTCTTGTTACTTGTTTTATTACTTGCATATGTATTTTGTTTTGTTTCTTTTCCTTTTATTTGCTTTATTACTTAGTGATATAAGTGAGATTCTAACTTTGTTTTATTTTCTTTTATTTTTGGTAGTCTATTTGTATTACATTATTTTGTATGGATTTATGAGATTAAAATTTATATATTTACTTTATATTGTATAAAACTATATAATTTATTTTGAAATATAGATGAATTTCTATATTTTATTTTGTTGTTAAAATTTTAGCTAATGCTTTTCTTTATATTTTTATAACTTATCTTTTATATATATTGATTTCTATTTTTAGCTTAAATTATTATTATTATTTTTACTTCCATTTCTATTTTATTTATTATAAATTTTACTGTAATACTTATTGTTTTATTTTTATTTCTATTTCAAATATAGACCATCAATCCCAAATTTTATCATTATAATTTATTATTAAACCATTTACTTGAAATTTAAATCCAAGTCACATATATACAATATTTAAATTCATATGATTTAATATATATTCTATTTGAATTGGGGAAACTCGCTTCAATTTACAATTAATTTTACAATTTTAATTCAAAAATTCAATTAATTATCAATTTAAATTTAATTAAAACCCGGGGTCGTTACAGACTTCCCCCCTTAAAAGAATTTCGTTCCCGAAATTGCACAGCTCGTTTTATGAATTATCCACACACATAGAATAGACCAATGACAACTCAAACTATACCAGTAAACACATGGATTCTTACGGGTAATTCACAATATATCTTACATGATATTCATACATATGTCATAATCATACGTTCAACCATGCCTATACATACATTACCCTATTAACATCCAACATTCATTACGGTTCTAAGTCCAAAACACATACATAAACACACCCTATCCAAAAGAAGTCATCCCAACCAACTACAGATCCTCACTGTCAGAGCTCCCTCTCTCAGGCCCTGACAGTTCCCTAACTTCTGCCTCATTATCTGTCTTAGAAACATCCTCTGGATCAGATTCTACCGGAATATATCCTATACCATCTGGTTCTTCCACTGCATTATCCAAATCCCAAATGACTGCATCATCATTTTCCGACTCCACCTCTTCTTCATTTTCAAACCCTTCTTCATCCTCAAACTCTTCTTCGGGTTCCTCTTTAGACTCCTCCCTGGGCTTTTCAACCACTTCTTCTTTGGGTTCCTCTTCCTGAGGTTGCGGCTGCACCACAGGCTCCTCTGGCACCTCCTCATGTACTAATGGTTCACCCAAATCATCCCGAACCCTACTAGATGAACCATAATCACCGGCTCTTCTGGCTTTGGAAAGTGTTCCACCCCTATTGATACTACGGGTTCTCTACAATCAAAACCAAAATCCAAAAATAAGATCCTAAGGTTTTAGAATTTTATAGGCCAAGAATAAATCAAAATTTATATTTCAAAATTTATTCTATTCTTTTTAAATTCCTATTATCCTAGATTTCAAAATTTTCAGTTTAAAAACAAAGTATATTTATCAATCATAGCAACCAAAGCAAACAATTCATCTAAACAAACAATTCCGACCGATTTGGAGTTTATGTCCCATATTCGTATATATCAAATCTTCTTCTTGGATCTACCAGGAACTATCAAAGAATTGAGAAAAGAGGATGAACAAAAGAGATTGATAGAGAAAAGATTGTTTCCTTGTTGTTACAAGGTATTGACCATTTATACTTGTATTCCCCTGTCCCCTATCTCATCCTCTTCTTGCACTCATACTTACTATCAGTGGATAGTAAGAGAATTTACTGAGGCGTTCGAACAGATATATTAGGGATTACTCATTCTAGGGTATACTTCACCCTATCTCTAATGAGTTACTTACTGTGTTATACTCCATAGCTAAAGTTTAACCTTCAGCTCTGATACCAAATGTAGCGATCCTGACTCGGCCTTCGAAAATCGGCACCCGTACTTCACTTGTACTCGAAAATGCCGCAGATTCAAACGCCAAATCTAGCTCACCAGAGCTTATAACACGTTAAGTATAACAACACAGCGGAAGAAAGAAATGGATGATATCATATACATCACAAATTATACAATATCCAGAATATGATATACAACAATGATATCTATATGATACAAGAATATCAGAGACAAATAATAATGTTACAGCGGAAACAACAGAAGTAATACTCCAAAAGATCTTCAAAAGAGAATGAGTCCAACAACTCCAACATCAAGCTCGAACCACCATCACGATGCACAAAGATAAGCAAGGACGGTCGTTTGAACTCCAAAAACTGAACTAGCTCCCGATAATCTACTAAACCCGACTATCTGAAAACCCCAACTCTAGATTGCCCGTGTGGGAAATTGTGGGCACCCAGAGTTTAGGAAAGGAACAATAAACTCCGAGTCAGTCATGGGACTGGTGTGAGTAACATAAACAGTTTATCTTTAAAACAAACAACAAAAGAATTTTAAACATTGAAATCCGCAATGCTCTTTGGAAAATGAAACTACCATAAGACCTCCCACCACACATACAATGCAATCGCAGACTTGGAGGAGATTTCTTCTTATGATAGTCAAATATGCTTACTACGCAAAAAAAAACTCTTTTGATATTATTACTAGTGCATAGTGTAGGAAACATTTCGAAAATATAATATTAATCTTAGCCAGCATAGGTACCATTATATTATGCCTACTATAGCTTCCATGTTAAATGGCAGGTTCTACAACTAAAACCGTACAGGGTTCGTATTGTTTGATTGGATTTCCAACAAATGGTCGGGCTAAGGAACTTCCTATGCCACATGGAAACGCCTTTGGAGGGACGTCCCGAGAGACAACTGCTCTCTGCTAACACAAGGCCGGGTTACCTCTTACTAGGTAACTACTACACGAATATGCCACCCCCGGTCGTTTGCGATCTTTATCCGAGGGCCCTCGATCACAAAGCAACAATCACACAGTAAATGAGATTGGAGCAACCACACAGGTAAAATATCTGGGCTCCATACCATTATACCACCTTTTTCAGAAGGAAATGACATACCCTAAAGGGAGCGACCCTCATAACCTTGCCGCATTTTCCTGTTTCGACCATTTCCGAGTTGTGAGGTTCGATGAGGTCTCGTCCACAAAGCTACGCTTTACACGAAAGCCATGCTTTGATCAACAAATGATCAGCAACACACAGCAACACTTAGCATGCCACACTACCAAATTGGGAGTATATCACTGATAACCTTCAACTATATAACCTCTGAGATCGTACGTCTCAGAGAAGGGTGTTAAGCTAAGAGAATAAATTCTCTGCCACCAAACAGAAATGTATTTGAAAGAAATCAGCTTTATATCTCAAAGTGTAATGTCAGACAATATAACCACACAAGCCTGTTCCGGGTTCGAACAGAACCAAAGGCACTTCCAAAGAAGCCCTTGCAATCCGGGTATTCACAATCCCGATCGGATTTCCCATCACTTAGGAAATCTCTATACCGGCGCGACTCAGTGCAGAGACAATCGACGGGTTATCCTTTCGTTTTCGAAAATACCCGGTCTTCAACACCGGTCTTCAAATGCTATCCATTCACGTCGTATCACTATTCGGAATGGGTTATATGACACAAAGTCCTCTCCCGGCTAAAACGAATAATGAGCACAATATTTTAAAAACATATGGATATTGAGATTTCAATTAAGTCACAACTTATTACCCAAATTTCCTCTTTAAATGGTTTAAACAACTCACCATTTCCAGTCTTTTACAAAAAGATTTATCTCACAAAGTTCACCCAGTTTCACAAAGACCTATTCATAGATTTTCAAATCGATTTCCATTTCAATTGGATTAACTCATCCAATCTTTAAAACAAAGATTTAACTTATAGCTTTTAAAACAATTCCATTTCGACCTTTTATACAAAAGGTACACCTTTCCAATTTCAAAACAAAGTTCAACAATCTTTCACAAAGATTTATTCATAACTCGGAAAACCCATTTTCATTTCAAACTTGAAATTCTTTGACACAAATTGGAAATTCAATTCCATATATGAAAGCTTTTATTATTTGAAAACAAATAGTTTTCATTTCGGAAAATCTGATTCATTTATACTAGTTAAAGTCCTTGGGTTAAATTCAAATTCTCAAAACCATACTTTTAAAATGGTTTAAATTCATATAAACACATTTATAACATCTTTAACCATAATTTCCAACCATGGAATTCAATTCCAAATTTTGAATTCAAATTCAAATTAAATTATTTAAATTGGAAACTTTACCAAGTTATTCAAAATAACTTTTATCTTAAAAACTCCTTTTTCAAAAGCTCTAACATTTAACCCAAATTCATTTCCAAAATCAATTGAAATTAAAATTTCAATTTCAAAAATATTAAATTTAAATCATCTGTGACTTAACCGATTTCTTCGTTAAATCCATATTTGTGTGTGTAAGAGTGTGGTCTAGGGGTTTTACACAATAGTGCAACATCATTCAATCATCACAGATTCAAATACAGCAATATAGTTGATAAGCGGTATAAACTATAACGCTTACCGTTCATCCACAGATTCACAGATAATATACAAGTGTATCACAAATAAATGAATAAATTATACACAGCTCAATCCACAGAACAAAATATCACAGATCAGATAGGACAATCAATTCAAGGCACCTCATACAATACAACCATTCATAAGTAAGGTCAAGCATTCAAAAATCATTTATAAGTAGGATTAATTAATTGTTTAATCCTAATTAATTCAATTTATTTCCAATTAAATTAATTACTTATGAATTAATTATCCAATCCTGATTATTTAATTACAAACCATTTGATATAAATTAATTTATCAAACACCTTAATTAATTATCCTTAATTAATAAATCATTCTTAATTAATCACATTAATCAAATTAACCTCTAAACCAATTACATAATTAATTAACCCCTTAATTAATTATTTTAAGAAATTAAACCTTTGATTTTTGGTCATTATTTATATTAATTAATGATCCTTTAATTGCTTTTCATTAATTAATTATTCTTCTAATCACATTTAATAATTAATTTTTTAACTTAATTACATTTACTAATCAACCTTGATTAATCACATTAATAATTTACTTCCCTTAATTACTTATATCAATTAAACTAACTCCTTGATTAATTACATTAATTAATCCTTTAGTTACACTGAGTAATCATCACTTAATTACTTCCCTCAAGTAATTATCCTTTAATTACTATCCATTAAGTAATTTCCCTTTTAATTACATCCAGTAATTTCCCTTTAATTGCTTTACTAAGTAATTACACTTCCTTAGTTATATTAAGTAATTATACCAAACCCAATATCAAGTAATTATCTTTAATTAATTAAACTTAATTAATCAATTAAAATTAACCACATTAACTTAATTAATTACACTGAGTAATTAATTTCTTAAATTATTTTATTAAGTAGTTACCTTCACATTTCATTTCAAATTCAAGATTTAAAATGATTTCAAATTTAACTTTAACAAAATTCAGATCAAATTTACAAACCCTTTAAATCAAGGTTAGAGAACACTTATTTTATAAAAGAAATTAAAAAAAAAATTTAAACCAAATTTATTTTAAATCTAAACTAGTTAAATTTTGCTCTAAACATTCAAAGTTGTTTAAAACATTTTATATTTCATTAAACTTTAATTATTATAAAACTAGGATGCAAAAGTTAAATTGAATACATATTTTAATCTGAATTTTAAAACTTATTTAAACCTTGCTTTCAGATTTTTTTAAAAATCAATTTAAAATTTTAAAACAGACAGATTTCTTTTAAAACCTGTAACCACTCTTACCCGAGCCCCCACTAAAATGCTTCGAGTCAAACTCAGAAAAACTTCGGGCAACACACGAAATCGACTCGAGGAAACTCGAGTACCCCTCTGCTGCTACAACCCAAACTTCACCAGAAAAAGAAATGCACCGTGCACGTGCACGGTGGCTTCGACCATCTCCAAACGTCGCCTCATCATCGAGAAAGTCGAAGTCCATCCATGAATCAAACTCCGATCGCCAGAACTCCACCATCACATCAAAATCGAATTCGAGTTAAAAATTGAAACCTGGAACACCAGTCCCACCACAACCCAAAACCTATCATCGCCTCGTTCTCGCAGCTCCGACCACCAGAAAATTCGAAACTTCGGCCAAACCTTCGTCGACATCCCCTCTACCATCTCCCAAATCCTCGTCACACTCGATCAACGATAGACGAAGAACGAATCGAATTTCTCGACCTCACCAAAACTAGGTTTACAAACTTAAAACACTCGCCGCCGCCACCACGATGATCTGCACACTATCACACTATTTTTCCCTGAACCACCGTTCGTCCCCCCATCATCAGACAAAATCCCGACCTCTACAACGTAGTAGATCACCAGAGATCACCAAAACTACGAAATTAAGTCAAACCCAAACTGCTCTTCCATCCTTAATCTAAAAATTATGATTTTAGTTTTAAAAACCATGTCTAAGGATAAGAATTCAGTTTACACTCCTGAATTTATAAATTAAGATGTTTGTATTTTGACTTATTTAAAGTTTGCTCAGTTTTTCTTGATTCCCAAAGACATTACCAAATTGTTTTAACTTAAATAAGTTTTTAAACCTTACTCTATCATATAACAAATAAATTTTCTTGAAATCCTAAGTCTTAACAGCAATCAGATCAAGAGAAAAAGATTTTTGACTAAAGTTTGAGTTTAAACTAGAAACAGATTGTGTCTCAGGTGAACAGACATGTAAACTCATCCATACAGATATATATACACATCAATGTATTTATCAACATATAAACAATCATACTTATTTCCATAGATAAATCAAACAACCAGATTTATATACTTAAATTTTAAAATGTGATGTTACTCACCTTAAACAATTTAAACAGAGAACAACTTCTGCTTTGAAAAAGTGAAATCTTTGATCTTCCTGGGTCTTCTCTTCTGTTTTGATTTTGTTTAGTTAAGTGAATTTGAGTTTATAAAATGATGTTTATTATTTTCTTCTTTCAGGTTTGCTAAGTTTTTGAATGAATCGAAATGGAAAACATGAGATGACATATAAAAGATTGTTGTGTACAGGGTTGTGTCAATACTGGTATACGAGATGTACAAAAAAATATTTTGTTAATTTGTTGACCAGAGATATTTGTTTCAATTGGAGGCTGCATTAATTAGTTGTACAACTTATATTATTTTTCTTTATTTTATACATTGCATGAGTAAAATCTAGTGGCTTCCTTTGCAAGCCTACATATATTTCTTTTGTCATGTTCAACCTGATTTTGTTTTGTAAGCACATTTCATATATAATTTGTCTTGTTACTTGTTTTATTACTTGCATATGTATTTTGTTTTGTTTCTTTTCCTTTTATTTGCTTTATTACTTAGTGATATAAGTATGCTTCTAACTTTGTTTTATTTTTCTTTTATTTTTGGTAGTCTATTTGTATTACATTATTTTGTATGGATTTATGAGATTAAAATTTATATATTTACTTTATATTGTATAAAACTATATAATTTATTTTGAAATATAGATGAATTTCTATATTTTATTTTGTTGTTAAAATTTTAGCTAATGCTTTTCTTTATATTTTTATAACTTATCTTTTATATATATTGATTTCTATTTTTAGCTTAAATTATTATTAGTATTTTTACTTCCATTTCTATTTTATTTATTATAAATTTTACTGTAATACTTATTGTTTTATTTTTATTTCTATTTCAAATATAGACCATCAATCCCAAATTTTATCATTATAATTTATTATTAAACCATTTACTTGAAATTTAAATCCAAGCCACATATATACAATATTTAAATTCATATGATTTAATATATATTCTATTTGAATTGGGGAAACTCGCTTCAATTTACAATTAATTTTACAATTTTAATTCAAAAATTCAATTAATTATCAAATTAAATTTAATTAAAACCCGGGGTCGTTACACTTCCTCTAATTATGAAGTATAATTTAATCACTACTGGTAACTTTTTCAGTCATTATTAATAATTTTTAATAGATTTCAAAAGATTCAATTAGCCAGCTGCCAAACTTTCAAGAGTAAATTCCGTATTAAAGTAAACAAAAGTATCTTTATTAAAGAAAATAAAAGTAAAAGCCCAAGTTATTTGTATAATTCCTAAATCGAAACAAAGTTGTGAAAATCTATTTTCTGGAAGGGGTTTTGCAAAAATGTCTACTGGTTGAATGTCAGTTGAAATGAATTCAATGCAAATATCTTCTTTTGAAATGTGATCTCAAATAAAGTGATGTCTCGCATCTATGTGTTTAGTGTGAGAGTGATGCACAGGGTTATTTGACAAATCAATTGCACTTTTGCTATCACATTTTAATGGGACACATTTAAGTACTAGGCCATAATCTAATAGAGTTTACATCATCCATAAAATTTTAGTAGATCAACTGTCTAATGCAATATATTATGCTTCTGTGGTAGATAAGCTACACAATTTTGCTATCTACTTGACCATGAAATTAATGAGTGTCCTAACATAAAACATGTTTCACTCGTGCTTTTTCTATCAACAAGACAACCAACATAATCTACATCAGAGTAACCAACCAAATCAAAACTGTTACTAGATAGATACCATAAGCCAAAATACTGTGTGTACAAAAGATATCTCTAAATTCTATTTACGACTTGTAAATGAAATTCTTTTGGATTTGCTTGAAAACGTGCACATAGACATACATAAAATATAATATCAGGCCTAGATGTAGTAAGATAGAGTAGAGAACCAATCATACATCAATATTTCTTTTGATCTACTACAACACATTTGTCATCTTTGTCAAGTTTGACTGAGGGACTCATAAGAGTTTTTATTGGTTTTGCATTTGTTGCTCCAAATCTTTTCAATAGCTCTTTCATATATTTAGTCTGTGAAATAAAAGTTCCCTTATCACTTTATTTGATTTGAAATCCTAGAAAGAATTTCAATTCTCCAACCAAGCTCATTTCAAATTTGTCCAGCATGACTTTTTCAAACTTCTCACACAAAAGATTGTTAGTGGCACCATAGGTAATATCATCAACATAAATATGAACAATTAAGAGATCGTCTTTATCATGCAAGAGAAACAAGGTAGTATCAATACAACCCATTTTAAAACCATTTTCTAAAAAGTATGTACAAGACATTCATACCAAGCTCTAAGAGCTTGTTTTAGATCATATAATTTCTTTTTAAGTTTATACACATGATTTGGAAATTTTTGACTTTCAAAACCAGGAGGTTGTTCAATATAAACATTTTCTTTTAAGGATCCATTTAAAAAAGCACTTTTATATCCATTTGTCTTAGTTTAAACCCTTTAGCCCACGTAAAAGCTAACAAAATTTTAATGGATTCTATTTTGGCAATTGGTGCAAATGTTTCATTAAAATCAATGCCTTATATTTGATTGTACCCTTTAGCGACTAACCTAGCCTTATTTCTAATTACATTTCCAGATTCGGAAAATTTATTTTTAAAAATCTATTTTGTTCCTACAACAAGATAACCACTAGGTCTAGGAACTAATTTCCAAACATTGTTTCGCTCAAACTGATTTAACTCCTTTTGCATAGCTATAATCCAACTTTCATCAATAAGTGCTGTATCCACATCTTGGGTTCGATTTTAGAAATAAATCCACTATAGGTACACAAGGCATCTAGATTTTTATTAAATGAAGATTGAGTTTTAGTACCTACTGTTGGATTACCTACTACCAACTCTGGAGGATGATCTGCTTTGAACGTTAGTTTTCGGCCTCCAAACTCTCTTTTGTTTGCTTTGGAGTTTCATTTTCCCTGGTGTCATTTTCTATCGATTCTTTAATTCCATTGTCCTCATCTTTATTACTTTTGCTCTTTTCCTCACTTCCCTCTACCTCTATTTCATCGAACCTGACATTGATTGACTCACAGCGGTCTTAGTCCTTTTATTGTATATTATGTAAGCTTTGCTTCTAGATGAATAACCCATGAAAATTTCTTCATCCGCCTTTGGCTCAAATTTGCTGAGTTGATCACCTTAGTTAAGGATAAAACATGGACGTCCAAAGACTCGGAAATATGAGTGTTAGGTTTTCTATCAAACCATAATTCATAAGAGGTTTTATTGAGCATTGGTTTGATCATTACTCTGTTCATTATATAATGTGAAGTATTTATTGCTTATCCCCCAAAAAACAAAGGAAGTTTATATTCGTTTATCATTGATCTAGCCAATTCTTGTAATAAACGATTCTTTTGCTCGACTACCCCATTTTGTTGAGGTGTCCGTGGAGCAGAAAATTCATGTTTGACACCATTTTCATCATAAAACTTTTCAAAATCATAATTTTCAAATTCTCCACCATAATCACTTCTTAAAGTAATGATTGAAACCCCCTTTTCATTTAAAACCAATTATGAAAATTTTGACAAATAGTTGACAATTTCTAACTTTTTGGGTAAAAAATAGACCCATGTGTTCCTAGAGTAATCATCGACAATTGCATAGTAGTACTTCATACCTCCTAAGCTAGCAACATCATTCAGACTAAACAAATCCATATGAATTAGCTTAAGGACTCTAGAGGTATTTATTATATTTTTGACATGAAAAGACGATCTACTAAACTTACCCATTGTGCAAGCTTTGCACATCTTACGTGATTCAAAATTTTGTTGTGGTAATCCTCTCACCAAGTCTTTTGCTTTTAGCTTTTTCAATAAGCTCATACTAACATGTCCTAGTCGACTCTACCATAAGGTAGCTTCATCATTCTTAGCCACTAGACATCTTGAAAGAGTAAGATCGTCAAATGATAAGGAGTATGTATTGCCTTTCCTCTTATCTGTGAACAACACTTCACTCAAAAATTTATCAATTATTTTGCACAAATTAACATCAAACATAACATTCATTCCTTTGTCAACACAGTTGGCTTATAGAGATGAGATACTAGTGTAAGTTATCGACATATAAAACATCGCTTAACGTAAAAGTACCATTATCTACTTTACCTTTATCAATAATCTTACATTTACCATTACTACCCATCATTACATTCCCACCTTTTTAGTCTTTTAGGCCATGGAACTTTGATTTGTCACATGTTATGTGTTCGAAATAGCCTGAATCCAAGAACCACTCGTGTTGCTCTTTAGCCCGCCAACATACCTAAATGAGAGAAGAGTAAAATGACCTAGAAGACTTCATAGGTCCATCATTGTTAGAGACAAGATATTTAGGTTTCCAAACCTGTTTAACTTTGAGAAGATTTACATTAATACCTTTTGGAATCTAGATTTGTTTAGCAGTTTTATGTTTGTTCCTGTACCAACATTTATTTTGATTATGCCCGATTTTTTTACAAATTAAACACTTTGTTAGTTCTTTACAAAGGTTGATCTTGTCACAATTCTTTTCTTTAATTTGTTTAACACTCTTATATCCAAGTCGTTTTCTTTTATTAGTGATGGTTTAATTACGTAACAACATATTCAGTAACTTTCCTCCGTTGGAAAATTTCTTATTGTTAATTTAAGTTATTGAACCTTAGCAGTAAGAGCAACGTTTTCATTCAAAAGTGAGGTGCATCTTTTAATGAAATTTTCCCTTTTTGTGCCATCTTTGTTTTTCAGAGTCAAAATTTCATTTTCGAGGATTTTAATTTTAGTTTTAGACCTATTATTTCTTCATCTAAAGATTGACACTTCTCACACTCTTAGTTGAATTTTCTAATATTTTGAATAATTAGCTCTAACTCATTATTTAACTCAAGTAGACAGTTTTTTTTTCTAATTCTAATTTATAATATCTTTGCCTAAGTCTATTAATGTTCTCATTTAACTCATGATATAATAAAATAAAATCAGCATAGGATAAGTGTTCTACCTTTTTTTGATCATCGTCACTGTCAATGGATTCCTCCATCAGACATAGATTTTCCTCTTCCTTCTCACTATCAATGTTCACGTCTTCTTCTTCTTCTTCTTTAATCTCATCTCAAGTGGCTGCGAAACTCCTTCTTTTCTTCCCCTTCTCTTTGTCACGTCGATTCAACAGATAGTTTGGCTTAATATGTCCTGGTTTTTTTACATTTATAACATGTGATTCTTCCTCGGAATCATCCGGTACTTTGAAAATACTAGACTTTATTCATCGGTTTATTTCTGTATTTTCATGCTTCTTGGCCCATGTTTTGAATCGCTTCATTAACCGTGCTAGCTCAGCTATAGCTTCGTTATTTTGCTCACTATCGGTTGCACTTATTAATAAGAAATCTTGTCAACATCCCAAAGCTAAGTGTTAACAAGAAAGGTTGCTAACATCCCAAAGGAAATTTTTAGAAGTAATCAATCTCTTTGATACCCCCTTTCGAATGAGTTGATTGGGACAGAATGTCTTTAGAGGGTAGCCTTATGAAAGTGTTAATTATAGACAAGAAGACCAACGAACTCTTTGAAACGTAGGTTGGGAAGAGAACCACTCATTCATGATCCCTTTCGAGTGGGACGAAAAGGTAATTCGCATCTCCTTTTAAGTGGATCGAAAGGATCATTTATATTTCCTTTCGAATGAGTCGAAAGAGCCAATTTGACTTCTAAAGGAGAATTTGCTTTCGAAAGTATAATTTCTGCTGCCATGGAAGAAACTCCTTCGAAAGGGTTATATGTTTTGAAATATCTGAGCTCCTTTTGAAGATGTCCAACCAACAAGCATAACTTGATGTTCATAAAGTGATTACCTTTCGAAACCCCTTTCGATTAGGTCGAAAAGGGTACTCACTCTTTTGAAAGGAACTCAATGTACAATATATAAAATATAAGTTCAATATGCAATGGAATAACATCTTGGACAAATAATATAAGCTCAATGAACTCATTAATATCGAAGTATCATCATCATGCCAATTTAACATTTGATATTACGAAATGTGATGATGATATGATTCGAATTCATAATGTTTAAGTTGATCCCATAGCATTGCATAAGTCAAACAGGGGTTAAGAAAATCAGTAAGCATCATGTGTAATTGGCCATTAGTCATGCTAATGGCCGAATTGATCTTCCTCGTATTCAAAATCGATATTGGATCCATGCATTCCCTCTTTTGCATTTATTTAAATTAGATTACAAGTAAGAGAATTTTTCCTCAAATTGATTTAGGGTTACAAAAGTTTGACTTTGCTATGAAGTTAGAAAGGGAATTCAGAATTCAAATTCGGTCCTCAAACTCAGACCCCTAGGGTCGTATTTATAGATGCAATTTGACGCCATTCGCCTCCATCCTTTCGAAGCGGTCGAAAGGTCATTATCCCAGCCTTCTACATTCATTCTTTCGCCTTCATCCTTTCGCTTCGATAGCTTTGATGGCAGCCGCTTGGATTTTTTATTATGCTTAGGTTAACCCTTTCGCCTTCATCAATAATGTACTAGCAGTAGAAGTTGCTCTAAAACTCCCCAATATTACTTTCACGCTCCTCTAAAACCTTTTGACACCTTCAAAAGGTATGTAGCAAAAGGGTTGAGGTTTCCCATTACATTATTTTGATGTAAGCGGAAGTGCCTCCAACTCCTTCTTCTCCTTCAAAACCTCCCTTGGTTGCTTCGGTCTGGTGTTATTTACGATGAGTGATTATTTGATAGATAAGGAGTGCTTTCGCATATTTTTGAAAGGATCAGTAGGTGACGACTGGATCATTATGAAAGGTCACTTGGCTTCATGTGGATTTTTCTTTATGCTTTCAAAAGGTTCCAACCATTTTGAAAGGCTTGTTCTTGCTTTCAAACGGTGCGCATTGGAAAAATATATTCTAGTGGGAGATTGACAACGGCGAAACCAACTATTTCGAAGGATTTAATTATTGTGTGCGAGTTTGCTGTCCAATACCTTCGAAAGGTGTTTCAAACCCATTCTAGGCTCTCTTATATATATGAATTCAACTGCATTGAAAGGTCTAGATGAAGTGAAATGGTAGCTTTGCTTTCTTTTCTACTCTTTCGAGAGCTCTTGTATCACTTGACACTTGTAGGTGCATTAGGCGCTTACGACTCCCTCCTAACCTCTTCGAAAGTTAACTCAATACCTTCGAAACACCATTTTTGAACTATGGTGAAACCCATGTCTTTTCTTGTGGAGCCTAACACTTTCCATGAACCTTCTTTCATACCATTATTCTTAAGTGAATTTTATGGTTAACATTTTGCCCCCCTTGTGTGAAAGAAGCTTTTGTTCTTTACAACAAAAATTTAACAACTTTCCCTTCGTGCTATTCCATTCTTAATGACCTCATTTTCCTGCAAAGTTCAAAGTAAATAACATTTTCTATTGTTAGTTCAAGACTTACATAAAAATATGCTCAGCGATTTATTTGCAATATAATTGAAGATGATGTTAGTATAATAGAATTCCTGAATTCTAAGTCCAGAAGCAACAAAAATTAGTTAACCATCATCTGGAGTTAATAAGTGATAAGAAATCCACAATTGTAAATGATTGGAGACCAAGAACTCCTATCTGGCAATAATAGAAGTCGCACCATCCAACTTTGGTAACAACAAAAGAAGTTTATAAATTAAACTCCTATTATATTAATAGAAAACCTGACATATAATCTAAATCTAACTTTAATAATTGAAGTCCAGGAGTTTTTTTTGATAATAATAAGTGTTTGGTAATAAAAAGCCATAAACTATCATCTGGAAATAAGTCATTGAAAATCATGAATCCTTATTTGGGGGTAAATAATGGGTATTTAGAGACCCCTATTGGAAATAATAATAATCTTGAAACCGAGATTCAAATGTTGATAAGTGTTGTTCGAGAGTTAGTAGTAGTTAACTAGTGACCTTGATTCGGGTATTAGTTAGACAAACTCAGATTTTTCATTGAAGAGCAGAAGTCCATTGAGATTCCAATATTAATTGCCTTGGAACCCAGATTTGGGTATTAACAAATGAAATCAACAAACTAATAGTAAAGACTCAAAACCCAAACTCTAGTATTAACAATATGCTGTTTAGAATCCCATGATGATGGTCTTAATAATGGAGGTCTCAGATCCCATGTTTGGGTATTAATAAGTGAAGTCCACAGTCAATAGTGAGAGACCTGAAACCCAGATTTGAGTAGTAATAAATGAAGTTCTGAAATTAATAATAAGAGACCCAAAACCCAGATTCGGGTATTTAAAAGTGAAGTTTCGAAATTAATAGCAAGGGATTCGGTACCCAGATACAGGTATTATGAAGACTGGAAATCAGTAGTAATAGAATTGAAGCCCAGATTCAGGTATTAATAAGTGAAGTTCTGAAATTCTCTTTTGTAAACTTGACGAAGGCTTAAATTCTTATATGAGCCTTCTGTTCTGCACCGCTCTTTGAGTTTTGACTCTTTTGACATGTGCCACGCTTTAGTCCTTGTAGGTTTTCATTGTTTGATATACCACTTCTTAAGCTTGGATGTCTTAGTCCACCGTTGTCATTGTTTTATATGCCGTTTCTCGGGCTTGGATGTCTTAGTCCATTGTTATCATTATTTGATATGCCACTTCTCGGGCTCGGACGTCTTAGTCCGTTGTTGTCTGGTGCATTTGGTTAGCTTATCCACAAGAAGGACCCAAGGACTTACCCAACCTCCCTCTAGGAAGGACTCTAGCCAAGCCTTATAAGCGGGACTGAAGGCTTGTTCGGTGCCTTGGTCAGGCCATAGCGTGGCAGGACCAAGGGCTTACTCTATCCTCCCTCTAGGAGGCTCCTTGATTTGGCCATAGCATGGTGCGATCAAGGGCTTATCGATGCTTTAACCTGGCCATAGTGTGGCATGGATAAAGGCTTACTGTAACCTCCCTCCAGGAGGCGCCTTGATCTGGCCATAGCATGGTGGAATCAAGGTCATGTCGATGCTTTAACTTGGCCATAGTGTGGCACGGATAAAGACTTACTCTAACCTCCCTCCAAGAGGCGCTTTGACCTAGCCAACTCGGCGCGGAAAAAGGCTTTGATCGTTTAAGGTAATTTTCAAATGTAAGGAGAACTTTGCTCCCAACCATGTAGACATTTCTTTAAGGAAGAGGTGCTTTATTCATTCATTATGAGAAAATATGGTTGTAAGTGTTCCACATTCTAGATTCTAGGAACCATATTGCCATCTAGTCGACATAACATGTAAGCTTCAGGGGGGGTTACTTTGCATACGATTAGGGAACCTTCCTATTTTGGTCCTTGCGGTCCATCCACAGGATTTATTGTGTTTTCCATCACCCTTCGGGAGTACTAAGTCTCCCTCTTGAAATGATCTTGTTTTCACTTTTGAGTTGTAGTATTTGGAGATTCTTCTCTGATATTCTGTAGTTCGAATAGCTGCTTCATCTCTTAGTTCATGTATTAAATCTAAGGAATCTCTCTTCAATTCTTGGTTTGGATCAAATGCATATGCGATTCTCCGATGTAAGGGTATCTCAATTTTAATTGGCAACATCGCTTCACACCCATATGTTAAACAATAAGGGGTATGTCCCGTTGCAGTTCTAGTGGATGTTCGATAGGCCTACAGTACAAGTGGCAATTCTTCTACCCAATTTCCTTTGGTTTTATTCAATCGCTTTTTCAAGATAG
Source organism: Allium fistulosum (assembly GCA_030737815.1). NCBI lineage: Eukaryota > Viridiplantae > Streptophyta > Magnoliopsida > Asparagales > Amaryllidaceae > Allium > Allium fistulosum. The sequence continues at coordinate 1,081,734,867 of CM060903.1, forward strand.
TCTTAATAGTCTTATTTACCGCCTCAACGGCTCCATTAGCTTTTGGATGTGCCACGAAAGAAAAACCTTTGATAATCCCATTCTTGTGGCAAAATCAAGAAAACTTTTCACTTTCAAATTGTGTTCCATTATCAAATATAATCTTATAAAGGATCCCGAATCTGGTAAAAATGTTTTTAATGATGAATCTAAGCACTTTCCCAGAAGTGATTTTAGGGAGTGGCTCTGCTTCTAACCACTTAGTAAAGTAGTCAATAGCCACTACAACATATTATTCTCCTCCTTTAGAAATTAGCAATGGCCCAATTAAGTCGATTCCCCATATATCGAAGGGCCATGGACTAGAAATCAGAGTTAATCGACTTGGTGGCTAACGAGGAATCTTTGAGTATTTTTGGCATTTTTCACATTTCTTTACATACTCAATAGCTTGACCTACCATTCGAGGCCAATAAAAACCTTGTCTCATTATTTTCTTAGCCAACTTTGGCCCATTGGAATGGTCTCCGCAAAATCCTTCATGCGCTTCCACCAACAATTTCATCTCATCCTCCAAACTTACACATCTTAAGGCAAGGTGTATCCTTTCTTGTAAAGAACTCCATCCATCATTGTGAAAGTCGGAGTCTGTTGCTTCATTTTCCTAGCTTCCATTTTTTCAGGTGGTAATATCCTCTTGGAAATATATTCGGCAATATGTGACATCCAAGTGTCACTATAATGGTCATCTGCCCTTGGATGATTAGTTCCTTCATGTGGGATTTCTTTATTAATTTTCCTTTCTTCTCTTTCTAGTGCCATGGTTTGGGATCTAGTTAGAACTAACAATTCCTTCCCTTGTTCAGGTATTCCCTCTTCGATACTGGGGCTTGCTTAGTACCCTACTTGTACGATACGAGTCTCTAAGGCTCCTCTTGAACTAGCCAACTTTGCTAACGAATCTGCCTGAGAGTTTTCTCCCATTGGGACTTGGTGTATAGAAAAATCTTCAAATAAGGCGATCATTTTCAACACCCTCTTTACATACAAGGATAGTTTGGCATCCTTAGTTTAATATATTTGCTTTATTTGATTTACCATTAGTTGAGAATCACTAAAGACTTGATCTCTTGGGATCTCGAGTTCTAAGGATATAGTCAATCCTGACACCATTGATTCATATTTGGCTACATTATTTGTTGCGGGGAACCCTAACTTCATTGCGTAGTGTAGGCAGTGCCCATGTGGTGTTATTATAACATATGCCGCCCCGGCTCCCGGCTCGTTCGATGCGCTATCCACAAATAACCGCCATACAGGTTTTTGATCCTTTTCTTTCTCCGATTGTTCTTTAACAAAGTTTGTACATTCATTAATAAAGTCTGCTAATGCTTGCCCTTTGATTGCTGCCTGTGGTTGAAATTCAATGTCATACTGGCTAAGCTCAATTCCCTACTTTACCAGCCTACCCGAAGTTTCGGGCTTACTGAAGACTTGTTTGTGTGGGAAGTTACTCAATACTCTGATTGGATGCGCTTGAAACTATGCTCTAAGTTTTCATTCTATAAGTATCAAGTAGTAAGCTAATTATTCTATTATCGGTTATCGAACCTCTATGTCTTTTAACCGTCTGCTCACATAATAAACAAGAAATTAGGCCCCTTTTTCCTCTTTAATCAAAACTGAACTAACTGCATGTTCTGAAACTGCCATGTATAAGTACAAGACTTCTCCATTCTCGGGGCTAGATAATATTGGTGGTCTTTCCAAATAGTTTTTAAATTCTTGGAAGGTTTTCTTACAATCCACTCCCCATTCAAAGTTTTTTCTCTTCTTAATCACGTTGAAAAAGGGGATGCACTTATCAGTTGCTTTGGAGATGAACCTGCTTAGGGCAGTAACCCTACCGATTAACTCATTACATCCTTACTAGTTTTGGGCTTAGCCATATCTTTGATAGCTTGAATCTGGTTTGGATTGGCTTCAATTCCTTGAGCGCACACAATATAGCCTAAAAACATCCCGGAATGAACCCTGAAAGAGCATTTATGGGGATTCAGTTTCATTTAATATTTACGTAATACTTCGAACATCTTTTTTAGGTCTTCAAGGTGACTCTTAGCTTCATGAGATTTTATTAGCATATCGTCAACACAAACTTCCATATTTCGACCGATCTGTTCTTTGAACATTCTATTGACTAATCTTTGATAGGTGGCTCCTGCATTCTTTAACCTGAAAGGCATTGCTTTGTAGTAGAAAATTCCCTAATCGGTAATGAAACTTGTATGTTCTTCATCCAGTTTAAACATGGGTATCTGATTGTACCATGAGTAAGCATCTATGAGGGATAACAATTTGTGTCCACTAGTTGCATCAACCAATCACTACAACAAAAATACCCTTTTACAACGGGCAATGCCCGTTGTAATAGGGGTTTCGCGACGGGCCAGCGCCCGTCTTATTAGGTGATGTTGTAATAGATTTAGAAGATTTTACAACGGGCAATGCCCATTGTAAAATCCCATTGTAGCAGACTTTTTTACAACGGTCCCTAGCCTTTGCAATAGCATCATTCACAACACATTTTGTCCGTTGTTAAAAATGCAAATTAAAAAAAAATTGCATTGTTGTGACATGCACCTATAGATTTAATGTCATTTCACAATTAAAACCAATACTGTACTAACAACAATTAAAATCATTCATATTCATTAAAAATAACATCATAGATTCACACTCTAAAAGGCTAAAACGAATCATATATTCATATCATTCATAAAGTATTAACATAATTACAAATCATCGTATTTCATGCTTAAACTAATACAAAAAAATAATACAACACAACTGCATTATAACAACTATACAATGATAATTGTCTTGTTTTCTAGTCTTTAAGCAAACCTCATATTCAAGTTTGATACCCGTTTCTTGAGATACACGAGCAACAACACTCATAACAACTCTTCTTGAGATACCTAAAAAAGGTATTAAACATCACAAATGAATTCACCGTTAGTTTCATAAAAGAAAAAACAGAAATTGGGATTAAACGGTACTTTGGAGAATTTTGTTTAATGTGATGAAACAGTACCGCTGAACATTAAGTTAGTAATTAAGACCCAAAAATACTTTTGCGCGTTATTTTTTGGTTTAGTCAGGGATTAATGAGCTTAATATAGGGAGATAATTTTCTGTGGGTCTTTAGCAAGTGCTGGAGCAATGAGATGTATATGTATGTGTGTCTAGATGTGTGTACTAACAAGTATGATCCTCATAGTGTGTGTGTGTGTTTGTGTGTATATATATTCTCTATATCTATAATGACTTCTTTTTATTTGGAAAATAAAACTAAAGAATGTAAATGTAGCAACTTACCTCATTTCTACAGCACATCATGTGCCGTGTACAATACCCATAATAGGCAGCACATTCAAAAATCAGTTGAAGAGTAAAAAAGAAGCAATATGGTTTGATTTAATTAAATTTATTCGTTAGTTTAATTCGATTTACAGCTGGAGGATTAAATATTTAAAAGAAAAACGCAACGAGAGGCAAATACATATGGATTTAATAAACTGAGTGCTGTCACACAATCACATCGTGAAGACGTGTTATGTTTTACTAACTACTGTGTGTGAATAAAGTATAATTTGTAGTTGGTGGGCTATGGTGACAATCTAACAATAGAAATACATACCTTTTATATCAAGAAAAATACATTCGTTCGTTAATTCAGTCAAGCTCATACGACAAAACACATGCTTGTTGAAACATCAATAAAAATGCATATCTCAATCAAGTCTCCTCTTATGATCAAAACACCGACTGATCGAAATACAAACACAGCTGAAGACTTAAAATGCAATATGAAAACGTCAAACGCAACATGGACAGTATGTCTTTTTTCTAATTATTGTTGGAGCATCACTGTTGGTCACTTTATACTTAAATAATATAGCATAATAAATCACTTCCACCCACCCTCAATACACACCAAAATAACACATAGGATTGTTAAATCAACGCGTAACGACCAACCCCCTATTGACACAACTTGAAGAAAGTATCATAAAACAATGGCGATATGCATCAAACTTCTTTTTTTGCATACGGTTATTTACTCACAAGAAATATCAGTGATTTATAAGTCAAACATAAACATAGAAATACCTTAATAAGCCTACTAATTGTGACAACATCCAGCAAACTTGGGTTCAGTAAACAATGTCAGCAATTATAAGTCAACTTGATTGGTCTCTCAATAATATTCAAGCACACTCGGCACAACCTGATTATATTTCATAAACATGATAAAGTAATACTCATTCTTACTTAAACAGAAAAGGTTAACTCACTGGACAGTGTAAAAGAGATAGGTAGCAAATCTTACCATAATAGCTCTGAAATCTTAAGAAAATATTTGAAATACAGGAAGAATCAACTGGTTGATTAGAGGAATAATCAATGGTGCAGCTGAAACCCCCACTTCTTGCCTTCTCCTGCATCCTACTCCCTTTGTTATAATTTGTACAGCGAAAATTGTGCCTTGATTAACACCAATTTTAAAATTATAAAATTGGAAGATAAATGCGTAAATAACTATACCTATGTTACAACTGCCAGAGCAAATAAAAAGGTGGAAATCGTACCCAGGCAAGGAGCTAACCGTTGCTCTTCGTTCAATATCATGAATCTGTATTCTGTACGCATATACTTCTTAATTTGACATAGAAGAGTGAAACTGATACGATTTGTTCCATATCGTGAATTAGGATAAAGAAGCTTTCCAATTCCATGCAGCCAATGTCAGAATTTGTTATCCATTTATTCTCTTTGCCTTCACATATGGTAGGGTTGCTCTAAATCAATTTATTAATGGGAGTGTCAGAAAGTATTTAATACAACTTAATCCATAGACCAAAATAACTCCAAATAAATTTGTTGAAAACAACAGACATTCAACAAATGTAAACTCAATTAGATCTTTCGCAAACAGCAAATATAAAAATTGGCAAGTGGAATTTGCACACGATGTTCTCGAACTATATTCAGAAGGCAGAATGGCACATCAAAACAAACTTTTTCATTTAAACCACAAAACAACTAGTGTCATATACTCAAAATAATATGATTAGTTTACCTTGTGAATGCATGTTAGTTTGAATTGTGCATCCTATTAATCACAGTATTTATATTGACCATTTCAGACTATCCAAACATTTTTAAACAAAAAAAATGATAACAAAGTATATTACTGTTGTATTTTCAAAACATATAATTTTATTATCTCATTATGAAAAATTATTTTCCTGTCTACTAAATTCTTTTGTTAAAGCGCACATCATGTTAGTACTAACAAACATAATCCAAAAACTTAGGTCTAGATTCTTTTTTCATCCATAACATCATAAGAATATAAAAATACCAAAATTTTGAATTGTATCTTTCATTACCAAAAATTAATCCGACTACTTGATTCTTCTGTTGAATAGCACTGTGGAAATAAATATGTGAAGAAGAAATTTTTTTTTGAAAAGATAAAAGGCCCAAGGCTTGCTTTGATTAAAAATACCGTTTACATAACAGCTAACACCCTAACACCGATGACAAAATGAAAACACCAGAAACCCTAGCCGTAATTTATCTCTAGAGAAAAGCTTGTTTCGCTCCAAACCAGGTGAACATATATCATTATCACCAACAACTTCACCACCAACATCAAAATCATCACCCAAACCAACTGAAGACTCAATCCAACAAATAGATTTACTTATAGATGCTAATAGAGGAGTTAAGGGGTGCTTACCTAAATCAGATCGACAATCCACAATAGGGGCAGCTAAGATTGACGAATCAATTTCATTGAGTAAGGCAAAGAAAGGACTAACTCGCAAAGGTGGATCATTTTCAAGGGCAGAAGCCAAGACAGCCTCGGAACAAGCAATAGCAATACCATCTATTAGAGCCAAAACATGACGCATCACACCAGAAGCAGACAGCTGAGCAACGATGGGTGAGCCTCTGACACACTGACCAAAGGAGATGAACAGTTGAAAAGCCAACCAGAACATGTTAGAGACTCACAATCTGATTCAAGATCTAGGGCAAACTTGGTCTTCTTCTTCATCAGCATTAGAAGAGCCTAGGTGATGTAGGGAGACAGAGGGAAGGTGGAGGAATAGCAGGCAGAGATGAAGTTAGACGAACGAGGAAGAAGAGGAAAGTGATGCCGATTCCAAATTTGTACCTGTCGCCATTTGGGGAAAGTGGATCTGGCAAAGGAATAGTGAATGGGTGAGGAGATGGTAAAGACGAAAATGGGGGAAGAGGAATATAAGATAATGGAATGGAGCGATTTGGATTGGAGCCAAAATTTAGAGGAACGGAGCCAAAAATTTCAAGGAGCGGAGCCAAAAAATTCAAAGAGCCGAGCCAAAAAATTAGTTAAACAGAAGAAAAAAAACCTTTATGTAAAAGAAAATATCTAGATGCGTATGACAATATTAATTTTTATTATAAATTTTTACTTTTGAATTTTTGAATTTAATGGTGGAAACGGTTTGTTAATCCGTCGTTTCTACAAAAAGTTATTGTGTTTTAAAGATTGATAATTAATGGGATGCAAAATTTAATTATTGATGTGAGAATAACATCCATATACGAAGAATCAACGTTCAACAATGGAGCAGAGGGGTATTTTAGGGAAGAAAATTGCAGTGTTTGAAAATAGGTATGTAATTTATATCTATTTTTTGGGAGGATGTTTGTGTATTAAGTTTGATTCCAGAGATGTATCCCTTATTTTCACTATATTTAAATTTATTTTAGAAAATTTTAAAATTTTAAATAACTAGCTAAATAATAGTTATCATGTATATATTATTAATTAGTAATAGTAATTATTAATTACTAATATATTACTAAATAGTAAATTATATTGATTATTAATTATTAAACTATAGTAAATTATTAAGTAATAATTATTAAAATTATAAATTGATTAAATATAAAATATTAAACTTTGATTATTAAGTATTAATTATTAAAAGTTAATTATTAATTATTAATTATTTAATAGTAACTTTTAATGTTAATTATTTAATAGTAACTTTTAATATTAATTATAAATTATTTAATAGTAACTTTTAATATAAAATATTAATTAACGTAAAATTGGCATCGGTTAAAACGGGCATTTTATGACCGTTGTAAAATTGGCACCTATTACAACGGGCATTTTTAGCCCGTTGTAAAATTGGCACCTATTACAATGAGTGTTTTGAGCGTTGTAAAATTGGCACCTCTTACAATGGGCATTTTGTGACCGTTGTAAAATTGGCATCTATTACAACGGGCATTTTGTGAACGTTGTAAAATTGGCATCTATTACAACGGGCATGAAAGGACCGTTGTAATAGCATTCTATTACAACGGGTAGTTATTGCCCATTGTAAAAAGGGCGTTGTATAGGACATCTATTACAACGGTCCTGAATGGACCGTTGTAATAGCCTTCTATTACAACGGGTAGCCAATGTCCGTTGTAAAAATGACGTTGTAATAGAGTATTTTTGTTATAGTGAATTGATCTATCCGAGGCACTGGGTAACAATCTTTTAGACATGCTTTGTTCAAATCAGTATAATCAATGCAGGTTCTCTACTTGCCATTCGACTTCTTTACCAATACTTGGTTTGCTAGCCACTTTGGGTAAAAGACTTCCCGAATGAATCCATTTTCGAGTAGCCTTTTAACTTCTTCTTTTAGGGCGTCGGATCACACTTTATCAAATCGTCTCTTCTTCTGTCGGATGAGGGTCGCTTCTGGATTAATATTTAGTGCATGGCTCATAACCGATGGATTAATTCCAACCATATCTGAATGAGACCATGTAGACACGTCTCTGTTAGACTTAAGAAACTGAATTAAGTCTACCTTCAAGCTGCTTTCCAACTCCGTTCCCACTTTGACTATTTTGGTTGAATCATTTGTTTCTATACATGTTTCCTCAAGGTATTCTATAGGTTTTATCCTTTCCACTTCCCTACAACAATCAAATTCTGTGATGATTTCTGCTTCTTCTATGGAATTAGCATCGGTCCTCTTTCTCTTGCTTCCAAGGGAAATTTACCTTTCAAAGATACATTTATTAGTTTTATTAGATCTTACTTTTTTTTTGAATGTTGGATGTAAAAATCCATCATCCAAAGGTTGAAAAACAATAGAAGAATCATAGTAAGAAGAATACTCCCTCTTATATTATTCAAGCGTTGTAAAGTACATCTCGCGGGAGCTGAATTATTCTACGCGGGTAGTGCCCCAACCCCTCTTAGTTAAGAATTTTACCATTAGATATTTTGGCGAGACAAAAGCGTCCACCTCATCAAGTGTTGGTCGGCCAAAGAAAGCATTGTAGTATGATGGTTGGTTGATGATTACGAAGAGAGTTTCAAAAGTCCTACAGCATGGCGGTATTCTCATCTACACTTGCAATTTCATTTGCCCTATTGGAGTTAACCCCTTGTTGTTGTACCCAAAAATAGGTTCAAGGTTGGGTTCTAGCTTGTCCTCTGGAATGCCCATTTGATCAAAGGCATATTTGAATATGACGTTAATTGCACTCCCAGTGTCTACAAGAATTTTAGACACTATAGAAAGTCCAATTTGGGCCATGATCATGAGGGGTTGTTATGAGGGTGATGGATTCCTTTCTTCAGCTCTTGGGGAGTAACAACAAGATTTGGCATTGGTACATAGAGTCGTGGACTTTTAAGCGAGGCCTCTTCTTGAATAGAGAGCACTCCTTCTCTAGCTTCTTTAATGTATTTGTTTCTAGCTCCCTTGCTAGTCCCTGCTGGGTGTGGCCCTCCATGGATTACATCAATCCTATTCAACATCGGACTCAAGCTTAATGGATCTTCTTCTTCCAAGATGTTGATAGCATTATTAGGAAATTTTAGGGGACCATCACTAGTCTGAGGTGCCTTTTTCTTATCTTGGATAAATTCATTCAAATGCCAGTCACGGATTAATTTTTAAATGATTCCAGCCGATACTCGACATTTATCAGTTTTATGTCCATTCGATTTGTGATAAGCGCAATAGTCGTCCCCCTTTCTTTTATCAGGGTAATTTTTAGCCTTGAACAAAGTCGTGAAGTTAATCTTCTCTTTAGTCATAGCATATATATATATATATATATGTATGTATATAAGACAATGGCTTGTTTAAAGAAATTGAATTAGTATTGGATTCCTCTTACCTTGTTCTCTTGTGTGCCCGATTCGATTCAAATCTTCCACCCTCCTTCGGATTAGCTTTCTTTTTAGCATAATATAATTCATCCATTCGAATGAATTTATTAGGTTGGAAGTGGAAATCTTGTAAATCTTTACACCCATGCACAAAGAGTTCCTTCTAAAATGGTGTATTCTCTGTCAGCTCGGAATGCACAACTATGAGCTTATCCCTATCATTTATATCTTTATCTTTCAGTGCTTTTGTATTGAATCTTCTAAGGTAATCGCCTAGTGATTCTCCCCATCTTTGCTTATTGTTTGCTAGAACAGTGTAATCGATGGTCGGATCCTTGCATATATAGAATTGGGCGGAGAATTCATAATAAAACTACTTCCACGAGTAGATAGTCTTCTTACGATATTGTCGGTACCACTTTGCAGCTGCCCCTTTAAGTGTTACCGGGAATAATCTACATCGAATTGCTCTAGAGGCGTTATATAAATCCATTTGGCTATCAAAAGTCATCAAGTGATCATCAGGATCGGTGGTACCATTATATTTCAGGGTTGGGATCTTGACATAAGATGGGATAACTGTTGACATGATCTCATCTGTTAATGGAGCTACTCGTTTATTGTCATTTGCTCGCCCATCCATAGTTCTCTTCCCTTTTGCATTTAGCATGTCTCATTTGTCATCCGTGAAAAGGGTACTCACTCTTTTGAAAGGGGCTCGATGTACGATATATAAAATATAAATTCAATATGCAATGGAATAACATCTTGGACAAATAATATAAGCTCAATGAACTCATTAATATCAAAGTATCGTCATCACACCAATTTAACATTAGATATTACGAAACATGATGATGATATGATTCGAATTCACAATGTCTAAGTTGATCCCATATCATTGCATAAGTTAAAAAGGGGTTAAGAAAATAAGTAAGCATAATGTGCAATTGGTCATTAGTCATGCTAATGGCCGAAATGATCTTCCTCATATTGAAAATCGATATTGGATCCATGCGTTCCCTCTTGTGCATTTATTTAAATTAGATTAGAAACAAGAGAATTATCCTCAAATTGATTTAGTGTTACAAAAGTTTGACTTTCTATGAAGTTAGAAAGGGAATTCAGAATTCAGATTCGGTCCTCAAACTCGGACCCTTAAGGTCGTATTTATAGATGCAGATTGACCCCCTTCCGCCTCCATCCTTTCAAAGCGGTCGAAACGTCTTTATCCCAGCCTTCCGCATTCATCATTTCGCCTTCATCCTTCACTTCCATAAGTTTGAAGGTGGTTGCATAGTTTTTTATATACTTAGGTTAACCCTTTCACCTTCATCAATAATGTACTAGCAGTAGAAGTTGCTCTAAAACTGACCAATATTACTTTCGCGCTCCTCTGAAACCTTTTGACACCTTCGAAAAGAATGCAGCGAAAGGGTTGAGGTTTCCCATTACATTGCTTTGATGTAAGTGGAAGTGCCTCCAACTCCTTCTTCTACTTTGAAACCTCCCTTGGTTGCTTCGATCTTGTGTTAATTGCAATGAGTGATTATTTGAGTGGATAAGGAGTGCTTTCGCATAGTTTCGAAAGGATCAGTAGGTGACGACTGGATCATTGTGAAAGGTCACTTGGCTTCATGTGGATTTTTATTTATGCATTCGAAAGGTTCCAACCATTTCGAAAAGCTTGTTCTTGCTTTCGAAAGGTTCCAACCGTTTCGAAAAGCTTGTTCTTGCTTTCGAAAGGTGCGCACTGGAAAATGTCTTCAAGTTGGAGATTGACAATGGCAAAACCAACTATTTCAAAGGATTTGGTTCTTGTATGCGAGTCTGTTGTCCAATACCTTCAAAAGGTGTTTCGAACCCATTCTAGGGGCTCTCATATATGTGGATTTAACCGTGTCAAAATGTCTAGATGAGGCGGAAGGGTAGCTTTGCTTTCTTTTCTACTCTTTCGAAAGTTCTTGTCTCACTTGACACTTGTAGGTGCATTAGGCGCTTGCGACTCCCTCCCAACCTCCTCGGAAGTTATATCAATACCGTCGAATCGCCATTTTTGAACTATGGTGAAACCCATGTCTTCAGTTCTTGTGGAGCCTAACACTTTTTATGAGCCATCTTTCATACCTTTATTCTTAAGTGAATGTTATGGTTAACAACACTCTTTAAAGCAATTGATTTTTTTTCAAGTTTCCACTTTCACGTTCTTCCCTGATGTTTAGCTCCATTTCATATGTGATGATATTTCCAATTAGTTCTTCCACCTTCAGCTGTTTCAAGTTTTGGATTCCTCGATTGCTATCACTTTTTATTTAAAACTTCTCAAAAAAATTCTCAAGACTTTCCATACCATCTCTAACTCTGTATAGGTTTTTCCTAGCATTTTGGATTTGAATACTAGATTTTAAAATTGTTTATACATCTCCTTTATTTTCTCATCTTTCGTCATTACAAATTCCTCGTATTCATTATTCATCATGGCTAGATGAGATTCCTTGATCTGCGATGCACCTTCATGATTCACATCTAGTATACACCAAATTTCCTACGCGGTCACACAATGAGAAACACGATTGCATTTAATTTTATCTAAGGCACATATAATAGAATTCATAGTTTTAGAATTTGAAAGGTAGAGACTAAATACATTTGCATCCTACTTGTCTTTAGGCTTAGGAACATCATGACCATATATTATTATTGTAGGCACAATATGACCTGTTTAAACTATATCCTATGCCTCTATAGTATATAGAAAAAAATTTCTTCCTAGTTTTCCAATACGAATAATCAGTGTCATTAAACATGAGTGACCTAGTTATGGATTATCCTTTAGAAAAAGCATTATTAAAACTAGCCACAGATAAAAAGGTGAATTTGACTACCTAGCTTCGATACCACTTGTATGATCGAATTAACCCTAGAGGGGGGATGAATAGGGTTTGTTATAAATTCAAAGAATAATAAAAATCATAGTATAAATAATAATAGGGTAAATGCGAAAATAAAAGAAACACATAAATTTACTAAGGTTCGACAAAACCTGTACTGCTGCCCTCAAGATTCTACTAAAACTAAACGACCAACCACTTACAAATACCCTATAAACTTACGACTATCGCTAACCTAATTGGTCTAATCCTAAACCTAGAAACCCTACCACAACTCTATCCCCGAGTTGAGAATTTTCTGAACTACATACCATAGTTTAATCCTAAATAAACTAGATTTGTAAAAGGTTAAAGTTAAATACAATAAAATAGAAATTAGAAGCCCTAATATATAATTAATTTAACAAATAAGCTCGGCCCAAACAAAACAAAGTGCCGATCCACTTTTCTTTTTATTCTCAGGCCGTCCTCTTTTTCTTCATTATTCTCCTTTTAGGTTCCTTAATTTGGAAGCCGCTGCTCTGCAATTGAACGTTGAACCACTCTTCTACTCCTCTATTGATTGCGTTCTCCGATTGGTTGGCGATTGACGGTTGCGATTGCTTCCATTATTGAGAGCTTTTGTAGTTGATGATTTGGTATGATTTTGATTTTTGATTTACTTGTATCATACTCGACTTGTCCTAATTGCTAATGATGAGATTGGTTTATATACGGTTTGATTATGAAGAAGTCTTCCTTGGACTTTCACATATTTTGTGATTTTTTTGATTTGAATTTGTCTACTCACGAATTTTGCTGTTGATTTTTAATCGATCTTTGGATCTATGATTTTGAGATTTTTGACTTGTTACTCCTAAGTATTTGATTGCTTTTTCTTGAAAATATCGAAATATTCAACTTTGAATTATTGCATTTATTTTCTTTTATGAATTCTGTGCTTTCGAGATCTGACTTGTTCAATATTTTGGTTCTGGCCTTATTTTTTCGACTTGATCAAACTTGCTTCGGCTTGAATTTGTAGGCTGGTTCGACATTGATCTGTACACTTTATTATTCACTTCCATGGTATATTCTTGAGTGCATTTCCTTTTGCATGTATGCATTATTTTTCTTACATGTTGCATGTTCGACCTAAAATACTACTCCATAGATTTTTACAGTGTACATATATACATGTATACACACACATATGTATTTATGTATACAAGTGTGTTTGTTGAGCTTCCACTTGTGTGCCTTGGACCAAAATCTGATTTGTTTGTGCACTTGCACTTTAAATTTCCTTGTGCATTGCTTTGAACTCTGGTCTGGCTTGTTTGTGAGTGTTGTGTACGTACTTTTCTCGCCTATGTGCCTGCTTGACTTCGAGCTTGCCTTTGTGTGCTGTTGTGTGCCTATGTTTGAATACCTTTGTGTACTTGCCTGTGTGTGCACTATTGTTCTGGTTTGGTTATGCATGCCTTTTGCATTCAGATCTTTACTTGGTAGCATATGAGCTTGTCTTAGCTTGATTTTTTGCTTTTCTGAGTACATGCACTTGGCTAGCTTGCTCTTGTCTTATATGCCTGGTCATACTATGCATTTCTACATTTAGACTTGAACTGTTCATTTAGGCTATTCCTATTTTTGTTGCACCTGACCTTGACTTGTTATGCACTTTTGATGTTTGCATTCCTTTTACAGCATTGTGTTGAGCCTGAACTGTTGGGCATATTCTCATCACCGAACCATTCACTACCAAGCCAATTCACTACCGAGCCAACTCCCTGCTGAGCCAACTCCCTGCCGAGCCAATTCACTGCCGAGCCAACTCCCTGCCGAGCCAACTCCCTACCGAGCCAACTCCCTGCCGAGCCAACTCCCTGCCGAGCCAATCACCTACTCCCACCACCGGACCAACTCGCTTCCAAAGCCTAGCCGAATCAACACCAATCCTCTACTACCGGATCAATCCACGCCTCCACCCATGGCCGAACCAAAGCACTGCCGAACCAACGTTGCTAGGCTAGATTGCATCAGCCCAAGCCCACCAGCAGCTACATACATCCAAGACCCCTACTCCCAACCTCACTCTATAAATAGAGGGGCAAGGGTACAACAATGGGGGACAAGTTTTGATAGCTCAAGAACGAACGGAACTTTCAAACAACTTTCATACACTTGTAATCAAAGCTTTGTACTTGTAATCTGAACAATAAAGGAGAATAAAATATAAAGTGGACATAGGCACATTCTGGCCGAACCACTATAAACCTATGTGTCTTTTACAATTTAGTCCCTGCTTTTTTCATATTTGCATAAAGTATCCAAATCACTAAGAACAACAAAAAATCGACTAAATCATACGACTTGGAGGTGTTTGCCCATTTTTTGTGCAAATATTTTTGGTGCTTTCACTGAGAACTGAACTCAAGACTTCAGCTTCTCCCACTTAACCTTCTTCCTAACAGCATCGCTCATTGCTTGGAAGACATGCCTCCCAAGCAGAAGAAAGATGTTAACAAAGGAAAAAACATCGCAACCAGCAGTATTCAAGATCCTGTGGTCACAGACCAAGTAAATCATCCCATTCCAACAGCAGTACCAGATGGAGGTCAGGCAAATCCGACAACCCCTGCCACGGAACAGCCGGCAGCAATTACTAGGGCAGATCTAGACAGGGTTGTGGCTGAAGTGACTAACCGCTTCACATTCCAATAGGAAGCCTTGGTGAACCAACTCATGTCACGCTTAAGGGATGCTGAAGAGTCCAACCGCAACACTGAATCATGGGGTGAGTCCCAGTCTGGAGGATCTCGGAGGCGACAAAGATCTTCCTTCTTCGAAGAAGCTAACGACGGAAGCAGCCATGGTAGGAGCCGAGACCGAACTCAGCCCGAAGTTGGACCCGAGGAAACGCTTGGAACTGAACCCAACGGGGAGGTACCGGGCGGAGGTTAACTGTAGCTGAGCCTATCATGCTACCTAACCACGGAAACACCAATGAACGGGGCCGAGCTAGAGTTCAACCCGAAGTTGGACCCGAGGAAGTGCTTAGAACAGAACCCAGCAGGGGAAGATCAAGGTGAGGGCCAACTGTAGCTGACCCTAGCATGCTCCCAGAAGACCAAAGACAGCCACCGGAAAATATTAGGAATGATAGGCGATACCATCCCTACAGGTCACCTGGACGGAATCAATCCCATAGAGAAGGACCGAACTCATTTCTATCTGCTCCATATTTTGATGAAAGGATGGCACGCTTGTTCAGAGAGTGCGTCCAACGGGATCAAAGAGATCGAGGGATAGGCGCTAGGGTAACCAGCCTTTTCGCCCGTAATATCGAAATTGCCATCACCCCCCGAGAATGGAAAATACCAACAATGGAATCTTACAAGGGAACCTTTGACCCCGTTGTACACTTACAGAGATACACACAGCATATGCTCATGAGCGGAGCAACAGAAGGAGTACTGTGCAAATGCTTTTCGCTATTCTTAGCAGATCTAGCTACCTCCTGGTTCTGCCATCTACCCCAAGGATCCATCAGCTCATGGGAGATGTTGAAAGAAAAGTTCATCAGCCAATTCCACATTCATGTGGAGCAACCCAAGGACTCTTATTCCTTATCCAGTATCAAACAGAAACCTGGAGAGAAAGTGCAGCAATATCTAACCCGATTCAATGCCGCAGCGGCCGCAGTCCAAGATGCCGATGAGAAGCTTATCTTAATGGCCCTCTATAGTGGTGTGCATCCGGATACTAAATTTGCTAGAAGATTGACCAAAGAAAAACCAGCTACTTTACCCGATTTCTTCCATGAAGCTGGGAAATATATGAGGCTTGAAGACGCTGCCACTGAGGAGCAGTCGGGGCAACAAAATAAGGCAGCTCACGTCAACATGCCCGCTGTAGCAAAGGACGTTCGAAGAAATGATTCTAGAGACAATGCTGGGGAAAGAAGGGAGAAAAGCGTCTATATCGGCCATGACCGAGATTTGATGCTTACACCCCTTTGAATGAAACGATCGAAAACATCTTCCTGGCCACTCAAGACGAAGTTAAATACAAACGCCCCCCGCACAAGAAGGAATCAGATAACGCAATTAAGTCTGGAAAATTCTGCCGCTTCCACGAATCCCATGGGCATGATACCAATGAATGCCATCATCTCCGGGACTTGATTGAAGAACACATCAGAAGAAGGAGACTAGAACGCTATGTAAAATGTCAGAACAGGACTCCAGTTCCTGCCAATGAGAACCCAAGGTTACCCTCCCCAGAAATAGGCAGAGGAAATCGCAACACCAGCGGCTCCAGTCAAGAGAAGATAATGGTCCACACCATCTCGGGAGGGCCACACATTGTCGACGGAAGCTGGGCAGAGATGGAAAGGTACGGGAAGTCACTTAGAAACAATGAAGAATGCGTTAATTCTATTATAGAAGAACGCCACCCGAAGCGGATAGAGAATGATGACATCACATTCAATAGGCGTGACCTGGAGGGAAGGCAGTACCCTCACACGGATCCCATGGTTATCTCTGCCCGGCTCGGTCCAACCGAAGTTTTCCGAATTCTAGCAGACATTGGAAGCTCAGTGAATATCCTATTCAAGCATGCGTTCGACAAAATGAAGCTGTCAATAAAGGATGTTTTTCCCTGCAATAAACCACTACACGGGTTCATTGGAAATGCGAAGATGCCCCTCGGGCAACTGGACCTCTTTGTTGAGATTGGAAGTCATCCCCGCTCCGTTGTGCGGAAACAAACATTTGTGCTGATAGAAAACCACTCGGCCTACAACGCCTTCCTAGAAAGACCAGCCTTGTCTGACTTTCAAATTGTCCTGGCCCCGTGGTGCCTGAAGATGAAAATTCCGACGGACAATGGAATAGGGGAAGTAGGGGGAGACCAGGACATCGCTCGAGATTGCTATGTAACTGAACTTCGCAATAACCGCATGAAGGATAAAGGGAAGAGTGCTGAGACTACCCTCTGCACCAAAAATTTGGAAGCATAGCAACTAAAGAGAGCCCCTCCTCTTCGATATACCAGTGACCCTTTCAATGAATTAGACCCCAGGGACAAAGAGGAGGAGGCCACCGCCGAGCCTGCAGAGGCTATGGAATTTGTATCTGTGGACAAACACGACTCGAGAAGACTATTGAAAGTCGGGTCCCAACTAAAAGTAGAATTGAAGGAACAACTCATTGATTTTCTCTGCCACAACTTGGATGTATTTGCATGGACGCACGCTGACATGACTGGAGTCTCCCCAGACATAGCATGCCACGTACTAAACATCGATCCTACCAAAGCGCCAATAAAACAGAAAAAAAGAAGTATGGGGGCAGAACGATCAGCAGCCCTCGATGAAGAAGTAAAGAACCTACTTGCCAATGACTTCATACGAGAAGCCATTTACCCAGAATGGATCGCTAACCCGGTACTAGTAAAGAAGGCTAATGGGAAGTGGCGAACATGCATTGACTTCTCCAACTTGAATGATGCCTGCCCGAAGGATTGCTTCCCACTTCCCCGAATCGATCAGCTTGTGGACAGCACAGCCGGGCACGAACTCTTATCTTTTATGGACGCATACTTAGGATATAACCAAATTCCTATGTACGCTCCCGATCAAGATCACACTAGTTTCATCACTGACCGAGGATTGTACTGCTACAAAGTAATGCGTTTTGGACTTAAAAACGCAGGGGCCACCTATCAGCGCCTCGTCAACAGGATGTTTGCGGGGCTAATAGGACAAACTATGGAAGTTTATGTGGATGACATGCTGGTAAAGTCAAGGAAAGCCGACGATCACGTAAGCCACCTGGGCGAAATGTTTCAAGTACTTCGCCAATATGGAATGAAGCTGAATCCTCTAAAGTGCTCCTTCGGAGTATCATCAGGAAAGTTCCTGGGATTCATCGTCCATGCCAGAGGAATTGAAGCAAACCCTGAACAAGTCCGAGCTCTGAAAGATATCAGGGTACCTTCTACCCGAAAAGAAATGCAAAGCTTAAATGGGAAGGTGGCCGCCCTGAGCAGATTCATCTCTAAAGCAACTGAAAAATGCATCCCCTTCTTCGAAGCTCTAAAGAAAGACAAAGGAAAGTTCGAATGGACTGACGAATGCTTAACAGCTTTCCTTAACTTAATCGAACACCTCTAGAGACCACCAGTACTCTCAACTCCGAACAAAGGCGAAGAGCTATACCTATACCTTGTTGTGTCATCTCATGCTCTAAGCGCTGCCTTGGTGAGAGAAGACAAACGCACGAAGCGGCCAGTATACTTTGTGAGCAAGAGGTTTACAGGGGCGGAAGCCAGATATCCTAAACTTGAGAAACTAGCGTACTGTTTACTAATCACATCATGGAAACTGCGTCACTATTTCCAATCTCATTCTATCAGAGTTCTGACCGATCAACCACTAAGGCAGGTGCTCCATCATCCCGACACTTCTGGGCGACTACTTAAATGGTGCATTGAACTAAGTCAATATGATATCACCTACCATCCTCGCACCGCCATCAAGGGACAAGCCATGGCCGATTTCATTGCCGCATTCACTACCAACGAAGGTAAGGAGCAATCGGAAATAGCAGAAGACATCAAGTGGAATCTTTTTGTGGATGGTGTGTCAAACGAACAAGGCTCGGGGGCAGGTGTGGTAATAATCACTCCCATGGGAAATAAGCTACACTATGCTCTAAGGTTGGAATTCGCTGCCACCAACAACGATGCAGAGTATGAAGCAGTGATAGCTGGATTAGAACTTGCCTTAGAGATCGGAGCTAATTCTTTGTGTCTTCATAGTGATTCTCAACTTATTTTAAATCAAATACTAGGAGAATTTCAGGCTCGAGAAGAACGACTCATAGCATATCTAAAGAAGACCAAGTTGCTTCTCGATCAATTGGATCACTATTTAATCAAACACATCCCTCGGGAAGAGAACCAAGAGGCCGACGAATTGGCGAAGCAAGCTAGCATGAGAGACGGTACTATTTCCGGAGCAGTGGCCATCTCAAAGCAACTAACCCCGAGTTTCGAGCAGGTGAATCTGATAGCTACAATCAAAGAGGAAACTTGGATGACTCCCATCCAAAAATACTTACAAGACGGCACACTGCCCGACAAGCGTAACGAAGTCAAGAAAATCTTGAGTAGAGCTTCCCACTACACAATACAAGAAGGCACCCTTTATTGGCGCGGCTTCTCTAACCCTTTATTAAGGTGTGTCGCTGAAAGGGAAGCAAAGGAAATCTTATCCAGCATCCATCAAGGAAGCTACGGAGATCACACTAGAGGGCAGGCTCTGGAAAAGAAAATACTCCGATATGGATACTTCTGGCCCACCTTAAACAAAGACGCCTTAGATTTCATCAAAAAATGTAACAGATGTCAGAAATTTGCTAAGATTCCACGGCTACCAACAACTGAGATTGCTCAAATGACCAGCCCTTGGCCCTTTGCAGTATGGGGAATTGACCTGATTGGCAAACTGCCAATGGGCCGAGGCGGAGCCAAATATGCTATAGTGGCAGTCGACTATTTCACCAAATGGGTGGAAGCAGAACCCCTAAATAAAGTATCTTTAGCAAAAGTTATTAACTTCTTGATCAAAAATGTTCTATGCAGGTACGAGGTCCCACTTAAAATCATATCGGACAATGGACTTTAGTTTGACAGCGAGGAGTTTGCCAACTGGTGCCAAGAGCACGGAATTCACAAAAGCTTCTCATCTGTAGCTTATCCCCAGGCAAACGGACAAGTCAAAGCTGTCAACAAAATTCTCAAAACTCTAATCAAAAAGAAACTTGAAAAGTCAAAAGGCGCTTGGGTGGATGAACTTCCTATGGCACTTTGGGCCTATCGCACATCTTTCAGAACAACAACGGGGCATACTCCTTTCTCTTTGGCATACGGATTGGAGGCCATGCTCCCAGTTGAAACTATAGTTCCTTCCCACCGTAGGATCCACTATAACCCAGAAGAGAACGAAGAACTCCTTCACATGTCTTTGGATCTAATTAAGGAAAGAAGAAATGATGCAGCCCTCAAAGCAGCAGCTCACAAGCAAAAAGTGGCAACGCAATACAACTCCAAAGTCAAGCATCGTAGCTTACAAAAAGGAGATCTTGTCCTCAAGCAAATCTTCCTGCGCCCCGGAGCGCTAGATCCAATCTGGGACGGACCATATGTAATTCATAAAGATCTCCACAACGGAGCTTATATTTTGTCAACAGTGGACGGAGAGGTGTTCCAGAGGGCACGGAACATCCAACACCTTCGTCGATACTTTTCTTAACTTGTACTGCCCATATGAAGTGAATTAACAAAGAGAATCAGTGGACGTAGGCATTTTCGTGCCGAACCACTTTAAAAACTTGTCTCTTTTTAACTTGTTCCTTTATATCTTGGCTGCTTGTTAACCTTATCCTTTTCTGTTGAACGAAATCCTGTGAACTGGCTTTTCCATTCAAGACACATCACGGCGCGACTTCACCTGGACAAGACCTAACAGGTACTATGCGAATCTATGCCCTCGCCAATGAGACACTTTTGCTCCAGCATCCCTCTGCTGCGGGTTAACTCATTGCTCGCGATCGGCCCTTAAAGCCAACTGTAATGAGCCGATAATAAGCCACCGAGTAGGCCAACCATAGCCTAGGCAGCTCATTACGGCGTTCGGCTCGCCGACAACCGTGAACCTACTTTAAGCCCCAACATAAGGTGTGGCCAGCCAGGGGTAGTTCACGGTTGACGATCGGCACCCACGCTAGCCGGCCATGGTAAATCGAATAATACCCACGATTATGGGCCATAATGGCCCGGGTAGTTACTGTGCGCGATCTCGGCTCCGAGTGTCTTAAGTACGGTTGTGGTAAAAAAGATAAACTCCCCGCGGAGGCGTAAGATGGGTGACAAATGTCTCCAAGACCCACAGCTAGGGAAAGTGACTACAAAACCCGTTTGCCTCGAACTTAAGCACATCGCAGGCCTTTCGTGATTGGAAGTTTTACTTTTTATTATATTTCTATCTTATTTAAAAACTTTCCTCCTATCCTCCATAACAATCCCTAAAGTACATGACACAAAGTAGGAGACACTCATCGATGAGGATAAGAACTCACAATGGGATGACAGGTCAATCAACTACATTCCATGCTCAATCATATAAGACATTCAAAGCTACCATCTACAACTAAAACATGAAGGGCGGTACTTTCTTCTCTTGTAAATAAATACATAGCTATAATTTATTCGCACAACTTTGCAAGGTATGAAATTATATCTTAAGAAAGAAACTGGCATCAAACACGATGGAATCACAGGCATGTGCTCAACTATATTTCTTATGCAACACATCAAAATAACAGAGGCAGTCAAATATGATAGAATCAGCTTAAGTTAAAAATTACAGGCTAAGAATAAAGTCATTTGTTACCAATAACATGATTACAGCCTAAAAGCTACATTAATGTTTTAGAACTAGCGTAGACAGTAATGTCAAACAAGCCAAAAAGACATCCAGGTCAAGTCAGGGAGTCAGCTGCATCGGAGCTTCATCCCTATCCTGCCAGTCCTCCAAGATCTACTTAGACACGGGATCGGAACTCTCAACATGCTGGCCGGAGGCAGTCGGTACCTTGGAGGTCTCACCTGTCCAATCCAAAAGAAGAATCCATTAGATAAGCGACAAGCGGTCAGGTTACAAAAAGCTAAAAGAAAAGACTTACCAGCCTCTGCTCCTTGATCATCATCCTCCAACTGCACACCAACCTCCTCAGCAGCAAGCAGCCGCATACCCTCTTTCACCGCCACCTTCTCCTCCTTGGTGAATTGAGCCGTAACCACATCCATTCTAAAGGCCACACCACCCTCCTTATCTGCATCGGACTTAGCCTCCTCCAAGGCCCTGAGATAAATCCTGGCCATGACTCGGGGGTAATCATCCATCCAAGATAAGTTGCCCTGTTTCCAAGTGCAAAAGTATATATCGTGAAGCATCTCATCCACTATCCCATCATTCTCCTTGAACTCCCTTATTCGGTCCTCAGAAGCCAACAGCTTTACAATGGTGGCGTCCCTCTCCGATTGATATCGCGAGCTGTCAACCTGAAAGGTTTTTCTCATCGCCTCCATCTCCTCCTTCAACTTGGTTTGAGCAAGCTCCTCAGCCTCAAGTTTCCTGGACAACTCCTGTACCCGCTCGAGATCCGCTTTCCGAACCTCATCCACCGTTGCAATAGCCATATCAATCCGATCCTTACAAACGACCTCCATTTTCCGCATCTCTGCCCTGCTGACCTCTTCCATGGTCTTCTTTAGTTACCTAGATGCGATCTCATGTTGAGAGATCTAGATGGCTTGATCAGCGAGTTGTTTGGCCTGGTCGGAAACCATTAAACGCAATCGAATGTTAGCACTGCCGATTTCTTCTCCAGCCTTAACCAGTCGAGCATGATGACCCATCAGCTTCCTGGTTTCCTCAGCAACCCGGTCAATGTTTGCCTTAGCTTCGTCCCCTAAGGTTACAACCCGAGTGGTAAGCAAATCAAGGTCCAGGGACTTGGCCTCGTCAAGCACCCTTACCATGGGATTACGAGGGAGAAGGTGCTCACCAGTAGCCTCATTAAAGGAAATATCGTGAGAACCCAGATCCAGATCCATATGACCCACAAACGGATTACAAGCCAAGCCGGGATGGTCTATCGGAGTAACGGTAGGATTTTCAGATGGGTGCGAGGAAGGAATAAGCTCAGTTTTCTCCTCCGTGGTATCCTGAAGAGGCTGAGTCGAGGGCTGAGGGTCAGGTGAAGATTCCAACAAGGAGCGACTCCTCTTCTTCTTTTGGATATCCTCTTCGATAACTCCAAGAAGAGGACGGTAGCCGACTACGTCTCCAGGGCAGTTAGTCGAAGGCTTTGGCTTAGTGGAAGCCCTTAGAGACTTATATTGTTCAAGACGGTGCCGAACACCCGATGTCTTGGCCACTTTACCCCATCCTGGGATAAAAACCAAGTGTTACAAGCAGACGTTGAACTATAATTCAACAAATATGACAAGTTAGGAAAAGTAAGGAGACACTTTTGTTATACAAACCCTGGGGAGGAGTGGGATACTGCAATAAGTCCTGGATCTCATTCCAGGACGGGAGCTGACCATAAAATATTCCTAAGTCCTTATCATAAATGGAGTCTGCAGAAGTCAAAAATTCACCTTGAATCGCGGGGGCTGCCTCAGCTAGAACACTTTTGGAAGATGAGTCGGCGCCACCTCCGACCTTGTCAGTTTTCTTAGGCTCCTCTACCAGAGCCGGTTCTTCCTCCAGCCCTTCGAAAGCTAGGCGGAAAGCATCGTCCGTCCACTCCTGGATCACGCCCGCTTGCTTAGAAGACAAAGCCCCAGCATCATCACCACTCTGTCCATCACCTTCTCCACCACTTCCACTCTCCGCCTCACCTCCTTCACCCTCGCCTCTTTCCTCCTCCTCATCTTCCTCCTCCGGAACGTCTGGATATGTGCTGGGGGAGGGACCATCGGATTTCTTAAGTTTCTTCCCCCCAGCAGTTGGATGCTTTGAGAAGGGTTTTCTTTTACTGCTCTTCGCCGTAGCCCCTCCTTTAGCTTTGGCGGCCCTCTCCTCAGCTGTGTCTCTTTGCTTGACCACAGAATGACGTGGCAGAATCAGTTGAGCCCCAGAAGAGTAGCGTTTCTGATCAAATAAGAAGCCGCCCTCTCCCCTTCCGGAATGGCTTCTATTTCCTCAGCCATCCGAACCAGACGATCGTTCTCTACAACCGCAAAGCCACCTATCACTAGCAAGAAATAAAGCACGTAAGGAGGAGTATTGTAGACAGAACAAAAATTATAAATGAGATTCAACTTACAGCCAGAGGTAAAGCGGCAGAAGGAAACAGAGTCATCTTTGACAAAAACCCATTCCTTCTTGAACATGCTGAATTTCGAATATAAATCCAGGACAAGCTTAAAGGACATAGCTGACTCTAAGCTAACATACAGAGACCCCTTCTTGTAGCCTCTCAAGTTGTACAAGTATCGGATTTCCCGGTTGGAAGGAGGACGCCCATATCTCCTCTGGAAGATAGTAAACAAGCTCACCAAGATAGCATAGGAATTAGGCTGAAGCTGGAAAGGAGCCACCTTCAGGTATGTGATGAAGCTGACTATCCAGGCGTTAATCGGAGGGATGTCACCGCACATGCAATGATACCTGCTATAAGCGAAATATCCTTCTGGGGGGGTTATACGGCATCACTCCGTCCCCCGGCAACCTCATTTGCGCTCTATCAATCCCAAAGGATCTAGATATAGCATCAAGCTGCTCATCTTTGAGGGAGCTGGGAAAGCAGTCAGGCGGTGAGTTCAAGAGCTCTTGCGGACCGTACCCGTCCACTAGCGATCTCGGGGTACGTACGTGTCGCCCCGGTTCTGCCTGGGCTGGGGGCACGATGGAGGACTCTCCTTTATCCTTAGATTTCTTTTTATCGGAATGGGTTTCTACTTTATGAGACATTATCTGCAAACACAAGAAACTGTATCGTCAGAACAAGGAGTATAGAAATGTAAACAAGCAAATACCTAACAATCTGGAGTCTCATTTATAGTTCAAAACATAAAAGTGCCATTCAGTAAGTCGAGACGTGAAGTTCATCCGGCGCTTAAGCTCCTAAGGAGATCATTCGGTAATTCAAGCATAAAGGTCATTCGGCGGAAGAGAAGCTCACCTAGTCCGGCAATCCAACTGGTTCAGTGAAGTGATTGATTCGGCAAGCAAGAATTTGGTTCGGCTATTTCGGATAGTAGGGAATAACGAGAGTATAAAGCCCTTACTTATAGGCAAGCATAGGATGACCGGACCGGCTGGTTCAGCGCTTGAGCCGAATGGGAGAATCAAAACAAAGCGTGACATATGCATGCATATGCCCCACTTTGGGAGGCAAATGTTGGGCGTATTCTCACCACCGAACCATTCACTGCCGAGCCAATTCACTGCCGAGCCAACTCCCTGCCGAGCCAATCACCTACTCCCACCATCGGACCAACTCGCTTCCAAAGCCTAGCCGAATCAACACCAATCCTCTACTACCAGATCAATCCACGCCTCCACCCATGGCCGAACCAAAGCACTGCCGAACCAACGTTGCTAGGCCAGATTGCATCAGCCCAGGCCCACCAGCAGCTACATACATCCAAGACCCCTACTCCCAACCTCACTCTATAAATAGAGGGGCAAGGGTACAACAATGGGGGACAAGTTTTAAGAGCTCAAGAACGAACAGAACTTTCAAACAACTTTCATACACTTGTAATCAAAGCTTTGTACTTGTAATATGAACAATAAAGGAGAATAAAATATAAAGTGGACGTAGGCACATTCTGGTAGAACCACTATAAACCTGTGTGTCTTTTACAGTTTAGTCCCTGCTTTTTTCATATTTGCATAAAGTATCCAAATCACTAAGAACAACAAAAAATCGACTAAATCATACGACTTGGAGGTGTTTGCCCATTTTTTGTGCAAACACGAACCATTTCGGCTTGACCTTATGTTGACCTTGTATGCAATTGCACTTGCTTCTATACTTATGTTCTGCCTTCTTTTTTGTAGTTGTACCCAAGTATGAAGTGCTGCACCTTTCTGGTTAGTGCATACATGTGTTATTCCTAAACTTTAATTTAATGTTATATATTCTGATTTGTTTTTTGTTTATGCACGTATGCAAGTGTCATATGTGCGCATGTGCATATGCATTGCCTTTTTAAAATGCCTGAAATTAATGTGCTTGCTTATTTTATTTTGCTCGGCCTTAAGGCATGTACAGTGATACATTGTGCAAGTCTTAAGTTTCTTGTGCACATTCTGACTTGATTTTAAATTTTCATTCCATACGAACATATTATACTGGTCCTTATATATATATGTTGTACCAGTCCATATTCGTTATTTTTGATGCCTATTTAAAATATGTAAAGGACGAAACCAATAAACTGAGGTAATGTCAAGATTAAATATATTTATATTTTTGCAACTTTAGTTTGTTCTAATTTTCTTTTTACTGCATTGTTTTTTGACAGGTAACGTAGATTTCCATCTGGACAAGGGATGGAGTGAGAAGATAAACAATACATTTGAGTGCAAATTGTATATAAATAATGTATTTGAAAAATGGCATTAGTAAATATTGTATTTGAAAAAATTGTACTGTATAAGAGAGTAGAAATTGTTGTATATGAATAGTGTATGCAAATTGTGGGAACTCTTGTTGTAATTATGTGTAAAATTAAAATATTTGTTGAAATAAAATTTTATTTGTTTATTTCTTTTTGTGATGTTATAACAATACTGCTACAAACAAGTTTGAATATATATATATATATATATATATGTGTGTGTGTGTGTGTGTGTGTGTACGTCTGTGCGTGCACACACGTGTTTAGTATGATCAAATAAATCGTAAGCTACTATATTCACAGTTACAAGAATTTAGCTATATAATTGAAATTACAAAATCCTACCTTGGTTGCACTCTTAACTCCATGAGTCACCCACAAGTAAACATGGCCAATTTTTTGTTTTCTTACTAAACTCTTTATCATTTCTCCAAAATTAAACTGAGAAAGGCCTTATGAGTGCATCTGTAATATTATTTTATCTACTTTTTTAATCTTACCCCTCCAACTTTACCTTTTTATCGCTTGGTAATTATCGAGAACATGTCTCGGCATCTTATTAAGCTATTGGTTGCTTTTGCAATTTATATTGCATCATTATAAACATTATACATTATTGGATTCTCAATGTCACTATAACGACCCGGATTTTTCAACGTTTGATTTGGAATATTTAAATGGTTTTAAATATAGAATTTGAATTATTATTTGATTTTGAATATGGAAATTTAGTTTTTTTTATAAAATAAATTCAAAATTTAAATATAGTGATTTATTGGACAATTTAATTATTAAATTTTATAATTGAATATTGGTTAAATTATTGTATCTTGAGTTTTAAGCTCGATAAAAATAATTTAAAGGCTTGTAAAATATATATTAATAATAATGAGATAATATAAGTTTTAAAATTGAATTTAAAAGTGATCTGTTCAATTTTTTTTAAAATAGTTTGTTCAAATTGACATTTAAAAATAGCCATCTAGGACACAGTCTCGGAATTCGACGAAACCAGTTCTATTGGATCCGTAATAGTGCATTATTATCGTATTTCAAGTTTCGTAGAGTTTGGAGTTATCGTTTGATCGTACCGAATATAAACGCGTTGAAATTTATATCGAAATCAATTTAAAATAGCCGATTCAAAAAGATATCTTCTCCATACGATTGAATTAAGACTCAAAACCTTTTCCATTGCATTCGTATTAGGGGTATAACCTTGTGAATGCCTAGCGACACACCTCCATAGGGTTTTAAGATTTCGTGGTATGTATCGTAAGATAATTAAATTATAAAAATATATATGGTCAATCAAGTCAAATCTTAGCCGACCAACATCGTAGCCAATCCCACTCCTTCATGTATAAGTTGCGTCCTCCTTTCTCCTATCAGTTGCTCTTCAATTCAAATCAGAAACGAAATAAATTCGTGTTTTTAAAAAAAAGAGGGGAAAAAATAAATCACGATGTTTTGTCGAGCGTTTCGATCGAAATCAAGATGAAGGCCGCAGATTTATCTCCACTCGCGATCGCTATTGAGTTGTTGGGGTGGTGGCGTGTGAGCTAGTTGCGGCAGCTCTAGGTGGAGGAAGTGGGAGACATCGCGATCCTGGTGTTCGAGTTTAGAGGAGGAGGCTGCGTGCATGATGGCCTAGGGTGGCATAGCTAGGTGGAGGCTAGGGTTCGCACGCGCTGGAGGCGGTGTTAGACGAGGCCGGTCAACGGCCGTAGATGGTAGGCGAGGTCGGCATGACGTGGGAAGCGGTGCGTTCTTTTGGTTTGGTCGAAGGTCGTGGGGGTTTCTAGTTGCAGCACAGTAGGAAAGAGGAGCAGTTTCATCATGAGGAGGAGCGGCATAGGATATGTACGGCGGAGGTGGAGAGGTGTGTCATTCTTGTCTGGGGTTGTTGATGCTGTTTATATAGGCTGCCGCGGTAGTTGAAGGGCGAGGCGATCATCTAGCAGTGTTTCGCGATCGTTAGGTAATTATAATTTTACAATTTGAGATTTAATTAAATTTGTTAGTAAGGTAATTAGGTAGATTCAATTATTTAAAATAAAAGTCAGAAAATTCATAAATGTATAACTTTTTATACGAGGCCCAAAATCGTGAAGAAACCAATTCGGGTTTGGATCAGATTGCGAAATAAAAATCAAGGTGAGAATGCTCTCACTCATTTGGACTACTATAATTTATTTTAAATTGTAACGACCCTGAATTTCCGATCCAATTTAAAAATGTTAAATCCATTATTTTAATATAAAAATATGAAATTTACATACGATCTCAATTAACGTCCAAACTTCATTTATAAGATGTATCTAGTTAGTTATGGATATGGGTAAAGTTTCGCCGCAAAATATTGCAGAAAATTTCGTTCGCGTTTTATTGCATATCAGTTCATTTTAAACTGCGAAAAATTTATCTTTCGAATCCAAATATTTTTACATAGTAATGTTGTAAAAATTTATCTCATTTAGACGTCGCAATTCGTTTCGTCTAATTCCATCGTCGCCTGCTTTATTTAAATTGTTTTGTCAAACGAACAATCTAATCAGCGTAAATTTATTGTTTTTATAAAATTGTCGTATCACGATTATCTGGGTACCGTTGTAAGCGCCTCATCGCGCTGATCAAAACGTTATATTTATTTGTGCAAATTGGAGTCCGACGTAAAACGACGCGTTAATTTAACCGTTCCGGGCGGACTGGTTAAACCATATTCAGCCCAAAATTTGCAGCCCGTACCCATTTAAAATTTGAAAATAAAATTTCAGCTGAAATAAATAAATGCGATAGTTGGAAGGTGGGGGTTAGCTTGGGAATAGGTGTGCCGTTTGGGAATTCAAAAAGTAGAATTTACTGCAACGAATTATAAAATGAAAAAAAACGAACCCACTGTTCATTCACAAACTTCTCCAGGTAACTCTTCTCCTCACCTTATTCTTTCTCTTTTCTTTTCAATGTTTCTCCACTATATAAAAAAAATATCAAATACAAAAGAAAATATGAACCCAACCCATCAAGAGCCTCCTCAACCTCCCTAACCTCCCGCCTGCACGAGCACCCACCACCCCACTCCGGTCACACGCGGCAACTGCACGCATCACTTCCGCTCCTCCCACCGCCCGACTTCGCCTCCCCTCGCCTGCAGTCCCCTCATCTGCGCCCTCCCCTCGACCGCGTCTCCTTCCGTCGCCGACGCTATCTACCACCGCCACAGTGACTTGCCGCCACCTCCTTCACACAACTGCCACCCGCCCGTGACTTGCCCCACCTCCTTTTGAACCACCTCGTCGCCTTAGCCCTACTCCTCCGGCCGTGGCCGAGCCACCGCAACTACTGCACGCGCCACACTCATCCGCGCCTGAACCACCTCCACCACGTGTGCGCGCGCTGTCCCATCCACCTCCAGCGTTCCCCAGGCGCAGCACCACCTCCGCACCCTCAAACAGACCCGTGACCACCTTGCCTCGCCATCGCCTCGCCTGCGCAGTAGCTTCCAGCGCATCACCCTTCCCTAACCTCGCTGTGCCACTTCGAGCAGGCTTGAGAAAAGCTTGCGTTCAATAAGATGTGGCATGATAAAAATTTGTGAAGCAATAGTCTCGGTTTAAAAAAAAAGGAAGAAAATGATGAAGGAACAGTTGCTTTATGAAAGGGAAAGTGTACTGTGTTTTAAGTTGCGTAAAAGAATATATATATGAAGTGTATATATATTGGTTGACTGAATAAATGATAACCACCTTTCTTTTCCTGTTGTTGCAGCAACCGATTGAGTTCGTTTTTGCAGCAGCATCAAATCTCCCAGCCTTCCTTCTTTTCTTCGTCATTGGTAAGCGCATTTATATAATTTTATAATTATATATGAATGTTCACTTAAATTAATATCGTCTTTCTTTTGTCGATAATTACAGTGTTCTGTTTGTTCGTGTTGTACCAACTCCATTCGTGCTTCTTCGTGCTTCGCCGTTCATTCTCTAACCACGAAAGGTGAATTAATTTCACGACTTATATTCTTATACGATGATAATCAAGTTTGGTTGATAAATGATTGATTGTTTGATGTTGATATTGGACGTTAAAAATTGTTAATGTAGGAAGTGATAAATAATATACAATTGAATTTGACGTAGGAGGGTTAACAATTTGAAATTGATATATGTGTTGAATTTGATTAGAGAAAAATATGTATAATATGACCCCTTTTAAATGTCTAATTAATTGACACGTAGAAATATGATTAATTACACCTTGAACCATTTAAATTTATGTGGTATGAATTAATGTAGTATGAAATTGAATAAGTAGAAATCAAGTGTAGAATTGCATAAAATAATAAGTGTAATAATCTTTAATCTACATAAAATGATGGTGTAGATTCTAGAAATAATTATATTAATCTGCACAAACAACAATGTAAATTAATACGATTATTTCGGGATTATTTAAATTGATTATTGGATTGTTATTGATTGTTGTTATTACTTGTTTATTTACTTTGACACCATCCCAGTTATCACACTGCAAGTTCCCTTTACTTTGTTTTTTTTGAATTGAAATGGAATCGGGTTGAAATGATAAATACCCAAATAAACATTGACTTAGGATAGAGAATTAAATAAAACTGATTGGTCAAATAATTCGATTTAAATAAATAAATAAGTTTTAGTTGAATGAAATAATAAGGGTTGAAATTGAAGTTTGAAATTTGAACTTTAATGAAATTTAAATGTTATTATTTAATAATTAACAAAGTGTTGATAAAAGAATGTTGTTTTAATTATTGAATTAAGTTTGAAATTATTTAATAATGAAGTTTTGAAATTATTTAATAATTATATAAAATTGAATTCCTTACTAAGTGAAATTAAATTTCGTTAATAAGTGAAATTGAATTTCTTTAAAAATTAAGTTTTGAAATTTGTTTAAATTGAATAAGTAAATAAGTGAATCTGAATTTCTTTAATAAGAAATAAAATGTGATTTATTGAAATTAATATAAGACTTGTAATTTAAAGAATTTAATTTGACGAATATAATTTAATTAAATTTGCAAGTTTTGATATAATATAGGTAAACTTAAATTGATTTAATGAACTGGAAGGTTAATGGAAATTATTTCGAAAGGATAAAACTACTTAATTTAAATGATCACTGAATGAATCCATCAATGAATATAAATTGTTTTGAATGTTAATTAACTTAATTTAAATGATTATGGAATGAACTTATATATGAATTGTTTAATAAAAAATTTGAGTCGAATTATAAAATTTTGAAATGGAAAAAATTTGGAAGATTTGAAACGTAAATTTTGGAAATTGATATAGAAAGAGAAATGAAATGTTGGCCTTCGAATTCCAAGGGAAATTGAAATTGATTTAGTTTTGAAATTTATTAAATGATCAACCGGTATAATAATTACGAAAGTTATTAAAGAGACCGGAATCGGTTAGGGACATACTCACTGTCTAAACCGAATACCACTTTAATAACTATATGCGGAGTGTGATCCAGAATGAAGTGGTTGGAATGATGTACGTTGATGACTGAAGAAAGAGAACGATAACGGATGACCTTGACACTTGTGTCAAATTGGAAATAACTATAACAAGAGCCGTGCCGGACCAAATGGGGTTAGCTACCTCGACCGAACACACTTCTTCGTAAACTACTCATTACTTGTTATTGATTGGTGCGCACTCTTGAATTGGGAGTGTTGTTTCGCGGTGTTGCGATCGTTGCGGCGATGCGTTCTCACCAGTTCAGAGCAGGCAAACTGTAGTTTCACTACCATGAGTATTGCCTCATGTGCCTTGTCATACTTATATCCCTATACGCGACCACCACGAATTTGTTTTGTATTATACCTATGGAGTACTCCCTGATAGCCCACTAGTTTACGGTGGAGTTTACAGTGCTGTATAGACTATGATGCTTATATAAAACGTGTTAAGGGGAATAATGGTGACGCCTTAACACTATATTGATATTTTACTTTACTGTTAGACATTATCTATTTATCGTACACTACTATGTATAAATAGTTTAACGGATCCTGAAAGATGTTTATTCCATTCATCTTTGAGTTATTGTTATTTCCAATTCCGAATCATATTATCTGTATAAGAATATATGTCCTGATTTGAGTGTTTGTTTGTGCTTATGCTCGGATCAGTTTGAGGATTTCTGTTGTCACGTTGCTTAGAGGTTGAAGACTTTGAAGACTATCATTTATCTTTATCAGTATTGCTCCATTCTATTTTGATATTGTATCGGACATCTATGTATTTCTATTTCACTATTTGCTTGAGACATTGTTGTATTTACTTAGTAGCTTCATGAACTACTATTATGACATTGTTGTAATTCCGCTGCGTTATTCTGTTATATTGTATCTGTCTGTGATTCTGTGATGATTCTCATTTATATACATATACTCCATTAATTGTTAACGCTAAAAATGTACGCTAACACCCTGGTGTGATTTTGTGATATAGTGAAAGCACCACCCGTTGGTACGGGAACTAAAAGTAAGCAGAGAGTAGTAGAAAACAGTAAAATGACAACAGTTTTATAGTGGTTCGGCTCAAAATCAAGCCTACGTCCACTTAATCTCTTCTATGACTGATTCGATTACAGAATTTACAATAACTCTTTGATTACAACACAATCAAGACAAGTAATCAGAACTTTGACGCAGAAAAGCTCTTTCGATTCATGTTGAATGAACTTGATTTTTTCCGAAGATTCTTTTAAGTATCCTTTGTCTTTGAAGCGTTGAAGTCAGTAGAGAAATCAGCAGAGTCTTGGCGTTTCCAAAAATTCGTCCCCCTTGAAGTGCGGAGTAGGCGGGGTATTTATAGGTGAAACTGGGCTTAGGTCGGCTGCATTTTAGGTCGTGAGCGACCTAAGAGTGATCACGAGATAGCTTAAGTCGTTGACGACTTAACGGAATCATTATGGACGAGATATAGGCTATGAGCGACTTAGCATGCGTAGCAAAGGAGTTATCTCGGCATAATTAGGTCGCAAGCGACCTATGGAAATGGTAGGGCATGCGGCTTAACTCTGGAGCATGCTAGGTCGTTAACTCGTTAGGTCGCTCTGTCTTCATTTAGTTGCTAGGTCTTTGGAGTTTCTTAGGTTGTTAAGTCATACCATACTTAGCCGCTTTGTGCTAAAGGTCGCTAACTCGTTAGGTCGCGGGAGTCTTTTAGGTCGCTAAGTCACTGCCTTGTTATAGATCGTTAAGTCGCATATGCCTTAGGTCGCTAAGTCGTTAGGTCGCGGGAGTATTTTAGGTCGCTAAGTCGCTGGGTTGGGTAGGTCACTGAATAAAAGAGGGTTAACACTTGCCCCTCGAAGTATACGCTTAGGAGTTAGGTCGTGTGCTTCGATATCTCTTAACTCGCGCCATCCTGAATCGTTAAGTCGTGAGCGACTTATGATAGAGTTAGGTCGTTCATGCCGATTCGTGTTCCTCTGCCCCTGTATATAAGTTGCTAAGATCACTCCTTCTTCTCTTTACTTACTCTAACACTCTAACCCGCCTTCGAAGGATTTCCAAGCTCTCGAAGAAGAATTCAAATCAACCAGTCGCCGATCATCTCTACAATCACACTACGTAAGTGAATTCCGACCATTATCCATCCACTACCATCACCGAATTGTGAATCCCCCATTTTTCGACCCAAACCCGATTTCTCATGCTGCATTTCGCCACGAATCATGTTATGATCGTTTTCTGATCGTTATTGGACATGTTGTCACTGTAATTCACGAGAGCACAGCAGTGCATCGGGTTTATGATGGATCCGAGACGATTTGAATTGGTTTTGGATGATCTGGTGGTGTGGAAAGATGGTGGATTTTATTGTAGAGAGGCTAACGTGTTATTGGGTTGACGGGTTAGTGGGTTAGGCGATTTGTTGAAAGAAGAGGAGTTAGCGAGTTAAGGAGAGTTCGGTCGTGCCTGACTTAGGAGACTTGAACGATCTAGGGCTTTAGCAGTTTGGACATGAATCGCGGGACTTAACTCTGTGAACGACTTAGCGACTTAATCATCAAACTCCGAACGTCATAAGGGACTGCGACTTAGCTTGCCAGAATAGCATACGACTTAAAGCTGAACGACTTAAAGAATCAACGACCTAACTTAACTCGCAGCATAGCTTTAACTTGTAGGAACATAACTGATGAACTTCATGACTCGAGGGGAGCGACTTAGGAAGGCCCGACCTATGTTAGGTCGTTTGGACATGAATTGGACGACCTAAAAGAGTCTCGAGCTAACTTAAGTCGTTCCTGCGACTTAAGGGATGGACATCATTTGAACATTTGCAGATTTAACCAGAACTTGATTGAACTTCCAATTTGAACTGCCAGAACTTTTTGCACTCTTTCACAGATTTTATTGACTTTTAAGCTAACAACCTGTTAAATACAACATTTGCAGAAAACTAGGACGAATATACTCATCATCGACTGCCCACATCGAGTGATGGATTAAGTCAAAGAGAAAATAACATGAATCTAATTAAAAGTGAAATGCTGTGAATCAACTAACTTAAGCGGAGCATCAACGCAAAAATCATACAGTTATAACTGCTTATCGCTAAATATTATCTGCATTGATACTATACTTAATTTTGATCTAATAACAATCCTTGAATCTTCCTGAATTGACGTGCGCCAACCAGTATTATTTCAAGCTTTACTTTATTTACTTGTTATTTTAGCAGCTTTGCACAACACTTCACACACTTTTTAGGAAACGTGCACCTTCATATTTGAATATCCAGTTCCTTGTGTAGAATTACTTCTCAACAAGTACAAGAAGAGATAGCAGATCGGACCGATGAAGTCTTTCCGATTGCTGCTCCTTTGGATAACCCTCCGAAAAGAGTTCCAACTACACGGAACCAACGAACCTTCATCCAGCTATGTATGCAGTTTGGTATTGCTGAAGCGGATGCTCTGCTTCCTGGAGTAAACGACACTGCTGACAGGCCGCCACATGGCTTTATTGCAATTAATCGTCACATGTGTCTGAACGGAGCTATTCCCCCCTTCAATGATTTCCTCAAAACACTTCTCCTTCGATTAACCATTTCCTCATTCCAGTTGCACCCCAATGGCTATGCCATTTTGATGGGGTTGTGCGTATTATTCAGGAGGACGCTTGACCGCCTTCCAAGCTTTGACGAGATCTGTTATCTGTGTACATTTGGGAGGAACAAAGATCACCCCTCCATTACTCTGGTTAGGAGCGCAAGGAACTGCAAACTAATTACGGATCTTCCCGAGAGCGCTCACGGGTTTTTAAACCAATTCTTCTATGTCCGTTGCTCCCCAGGATTCTACGGTATCTGGAGAGTAGGAAGTAAGACTATCTATCTCCGTTTACTTCATTTCTGAGCTTTTTCAGAATTCGAGTTGTCAAGTGCTAAGTTCTTTCTTTACTTTTGCAGCACTTCCTCCTCTCTCTAAAGATTCTGCCCACAAATCAACTTTTGAAAGATTGAGTGCCATAGCTGCCAACGAGAGAAGTATTAAATTTCTACAAAGGAACGAATTTCTGCATCAATTCGGACTCTTGCATTCCTCTCGATCTATTCAGTCTCGTGATGCCTCCAGCTCTCAAGCAGAAGCATCAAATGCCCCAGTCTCCGCGGAGGAACCTGCACCGAAAGAACTTATTGTAGAGACTTCGTTAGTGAAATGCTCCAGTTCTGCTGACGGTGTAGGGTTATCTGCCAAATCTAAACTTCCCCCAGTTATTGAAGAAGAGGAATTTCCTCAACATTCTGGGAAGTCTGATACTTTTGGAGAACTGAGTGATCTCATGGTGACTTCTCAGGAGCTCTTTAAAGACGACACCACCACTCCTAAACTTGCCTCTCCAACGATTGAAGCGACATCCGCCCTGCGATCAATTCCATTGGCCCAAGAATTGACTCCTGCTGCAAAAGTTGACATCACTCCTAAGCCAAAGAGTGGTTTGTAGCTTGACGCGCATAGTTCACACGCCACACACACACTTAGGATTTTTGGCAATTATGCGCACTTAACTTCTTTATTTCGAAGATTTCTAAATTTTGTTTCTTCTTCACTTTCAGGTTCTCCCATGGGACGCAGCGGCTCTTATTATGATGACTTTCAACGTTAGGCAAGGCGCGACTCTTATGATCCCCGGCGCTATCTTCCTGCCCCCAGGGAAACTGATGAGGAACGAGCAGCTAGGAAAGCTCGTGAGAGGCAGGCTTATGAGGAGCGATATGGAAGAAGAGATGACCGCCATGACTCTTACCAAAGTGATGATGACTCCCACAAAAGAAAATCTCATGATGATAGGGGGAAGAGTCATATAACTGAAGATCCAAGCAAGCGGGCCAAACATGACGACAAGTCTTCATCCGAAATTTCTAAAGTGCCCGCTGCTTCTATCTCTTTAGACATCCCTTCTAGC
Source organism: Allium fistulosum (assembly GCA_030737815.1). Classification (NCBI taxonomy): domain Eukaryota; kingdom Viridiplantae; phylum Streptophyta; class Magnoliopsida; order Asparagales; family Amaryllidaceae; genus Allium; species Allium fistulosum. Next base: position 1,081,771,663 of record CM060903.1, read on the forward strand.
TCTCCTGCCTTTAAACGAGCTGATATTCAATCAATCATCAGTAAGCCTCCTTATCAAGTTGAGAAGCCTCCGTCTGTGCTCCAAAGCCGATTTCCAAATTGGTGTTTGAAAGGAGTACGTTTCGATTTGGACTTGGTTCCAATTGATAAGCAGGCTATGCTAAGAAATCTTGATGCCGTCAAGCTTGACATTGAAAGAATGTCTGGATGGCATAAATTAGTTGATGAGCTCCAAAGAGTTAATCGTGCAAACCTTGAGGCTATGCTGACCATGGAGAATGATAAGTCTGAGTGGCAGAAAGTTCTTGATCAGCATGATGCGGAGATGAAGAGCATCACCGCTTACAACGAGGAGCTTGAGGCTGAAGTTAAGAAACTTAAAGATGATCTTGCCACCTCTTCCACTTCTTATACACAAAAGGAAGAGGTTCTCCAAAAACAAGTAAGAGACGCCCACGCCACTCAACGAGGCGTTGAGGCCAAACTCGAAGCGGAGCGGAAAATTGTAGAAATGTACCGCAAAGATGCTGCTCAACTGCGGTTAAAAACTAGCTCTCAAGATATGGAGATTACAAAGTTAAAGGCCCAGCTTGCTAAGGCTGAAAGAGAGTGTGATGAGGCTATCGCTGGGAAAGCAGCAGCTGAACACTCACATGAGGCAACCAAGGCCAACATTAGCTCCACTCTTTTCGAGTTTTACGTTCTCAGCGTCTTGGGGCGTGGCAGTCTTTCTTTCTTGGGCCCAAAGTATGAAGTAACATTGGCTGAAGTGTGTGAGGCAGCAGTTGAAGTGCTTAAAGATGTCAGCTACACCGAGGAGGATTTTGAGGCTAATTATTTGGACGATGATGGTCGTGCCGCCCTTGCGAGAGGGAAAGAGCAACTTGCCAATGAGCGAGCCGAAGCAGCGGAAGGAGAGCGTCTAGGGAAGGCACCTTTGACCGACCCAACTCGTCCTTCGTCTTTGGTCGACGTTGATATCATTGGCTCCAGTTCCCATTCTCCGCCTCCTGCTAAAGCCGAAACCAAAACTGCAACTGCCCATGCCGAAGATGAGGCCCAAGAAAGCACCAAAGCCTAAGACTATGAAATTGACGTGATAAAGCCAACTTCTCCAAGTAACTTCAACATTGATCTAGCTCAAGTGGACTACTCGTTTGCTTCACATGAGCTCGATGACTTTCTTGCTTATTACTTAAGCCTTGACGTGCCACTATCTCCTCTCTTTTGCGAGGAATACTGATGTTTAACTTTTCTTCTTCTATAGTGAAATCAATAAGTGCTGTATAGGCTTCGCCTCCTCCCGCTGTTGCCCCTCCACCTCTTCAAGTTACTCCTCCTTCTGATTCTCAACCGGGATCACAAGAAGAAAAAATAGAAGCCCTTCAAGGTTTAGATGATCTGGCGGCTTCACAAGAGCAGAAGGCTGAAGAACTTGAGGAGGGTGAGAGGACCCCGGATAAGTTCACTGCCGATGATACAAAGTTTTCTGATCTTATCTCTCTGGGCAGTGAATCTTCTTCGATGAAGAGGGGAAAACGTGGAATTTCAAAGAAAAAGAAGGACGCTCCTGTTGGCGATGAGAAAGAAAAAGAGGACCCAATTGCACCTCTTTCTCCTTCTTCCCCGAATAGTTCAAACCGACCTAAGAAGTTAACCATTAGGCCAGGTGAGGGCTCAAAAGGCGGCGGGATGAAGAAGAAATGAGTCTGGCTTTATCCTTCTTGCTCTCCTTTTTTGGTTGTATCTAAAGATTTGTATCGACCGGAGATTGTGCGGGTACCGACCCCCGCTTTTTTTGAAATCTGCACATGTATAAAAAACTTTTTATAGTATGGAATAAAATGATTCTTTTTACTTGTACAATCTTTTGTCTGTATTTGTGAATGCATTTATTCCCTATTTTAGCACAAGTTTCTTTATTTTCTTGGCACGATATTGCAGTGAGCTCGTGGTATGCTGTTTGAGCGTGGTTTTTGTTAATGTAGCTATATTGCCCCCATACCACGACTTATTGCAATATTCTCCATTTTGAAAAGACTTATACTCTTATTCTAGAGAATAATTCTTCCGTTTTGAGGAAATATCATTCTGCTTTAGTAGAGTGTGCTTTGTATCGGAGAAGTTTTCTCTCTTCTTTTTTTTTAAAAAACACTTCAACTTTCAGAGATGGTCACTTTTATTTTTGAAAAGTGGATTCCCCTACGTGGTGAAGCGGGCCTCCATAGAGGGATTTGATTTGTTGCTCAGAAAGTTATATTTTATTGCTAAATGGGCCCACGGGACAGGCGTCAGCTGCTTTATCGGACATTTGGTTTGCACAAACGATCGCGAGCAGTTAACTGCGGCCTAGAACCTTCTTTTTGAGAAGGTGCCCCTTTGGTGGTTCCATCAGCGATTTTTTTTAAAAGAGATAACATTTCTTTTTCTGGGCGTGCCTCATTAGAGGGCTTGATTTGGCATTTCAACTTGCGGAAGTGTGCCTCTGGAGAGGGCTTCATTTGGCACTTCAACTTTTTTTTAGGGAATAATGTTCCCATGAGAGTAGAAGTGTGCCTCCGAAGAGGGCTTCATTTATTTGCCTGAAAGTCATTTCTCACAGTTAAATGGATCCACAGGGCGGACGCAAGCAACCTAACTGGATGTTCATTTGCACAAACGATCACAATTAACTAGCAAGAGCCCGGTGCCTTCACTTTGGGAAGGTGCCCCTTCGGTGGTACCACCAACCTTGTTATTTGAGAAAAACATTTCATTTTACAGCGTGCCTCATTGGAGGGCTTTATTTGGCACTTCAACTTTTTTGGGGAAGAATGTTCCCATGAGAGTAGAAGTGTGCCTCCGAAGAGGGATTTATTTGTTTGCCTGAAAGTTATTTCTCACAGTTAAATGGATCCACGGGGCGGACGCAAGCAACCTAATTGGATGTTCGTTTGCACAAATGATCGCAATTAACTAGCAAGGGCCCGATGCCTTCACTTTGGGAAGGTGCCCCTTCGGTGATACCACCAACCTTGTTATTTGAGAAAAACATTTCATTTTACAGCGTGCCTCATTGGAGGGCTTTGAATTGTGCCTCCGGAGAGGGCTTTGAATTGTGCCTCTAGAGAGGGCTTTGAATTGTGCCTCCGGAGAGGGCTTTACTTGTTCCGTTTGCCAGGAAGGTTGTCTCTTACAGTTAGGTGGATCCATGGAGCAGACGCAAACTACCTAACTGGATGTTTGTTTGCACAAACGATCGCAATTAAGTAGTAAGGGCCTGGAACCTTCACTTTGGTATGGTGCCCCTTCGGTGGTTCTGCCAACCTTTTTGTTGAGAGACAAGATCCCATTTTGGCTGTTTTTGACTGCTTGCCCATGTATTTTCACCATCTGTTTCTTAGCGATTCCTCGTTATCATTCCTAAGTACATGTTCCTTTCTTTTGCAGGTTGTTTGATTCTTCCAAAGAAGTGTACTTCATTGTTAAGTGAATCCACGGGGCAGACGCAAGCTACTTAACCGGATGTCTGTTTGCACAAACGATCGCAATCGGTTAGCAAGGGCCTGGAACCTTCACTTTGGGAAGGTGCCCCTTTGGTGGAATCACCAACTGTTTATGAGAAGCACTTCTTATGTAGGAATTGAACCTGGAATTTTTGTGGCTTGACATTTGTTTATTGAGTGATTTGTTGGAATCGCTTGGCTTGGCGATGTATTGAATAGGTAAGCTTTGCTTCAATAGCCTGCAATATTAAATCGTCATTTTAGCAACATATTTAAAATATTTGCACATCGAAATGAGACAGGCATTTTATAGTAGTAGAAGACACAAGATTTATAGTGGTTCGGCCAAGAATTGGGCCTACATCCACTTTATAGTTCTTATTGCTGAGTCACACTGATTTTACAATGGCTTACAATACAAGAATGATACATCCATAATCAATTTACAAATTTGAGCATAGCTTCTAAGTAAAATATGGACGCAAGTGATTGCTGTTCCAGGCTCTCGGAATTGGATCTCCTTCGACAGTTGTGAGCTTGAAAGTGCCATCGAGAAGTTTTTTGCCTATGACATATGGCCCTTCCCAGTTTGGCCCAAACACTCCTGTTGCTATCATGATCCTTTTCAAGACTAGATCCTCAATTTCAAAGCTGCGTTGGCGAACTTTAGAATTGAAATGCCTGGCTATTCTCTGCTGATGAGCTGCAACTCTGAGCTCACCCTCTTTCCTTCTTTCGTCAAGTAAGTCAAGTGCTTCAAGTTGCAGCTTTTCATTTTCAGCTTGGTTGAAATGAATTCTCTTGTGTGAGGGGACCTCTATTTCCACGGGAATCATTGCTTCTGATCCATATGCTAATGAGAATGGAGTGTGCCCAATTGCAGTTTTGTGGGTAGTTCCATAAGCCTATAGTGCTAGTGGCAGTTTATCGACCCAACCACTTATTGCTTTTTCCAGCTGTTTTTTGATGGTTGATTTGATAATTTTGTTCACTGCTTCCACTTGCCCGTTTGCCTGCGGATGAGCCACTGATGAGAAGCTTTTTCGGATCTTGAATCGCCTGCAAAAGTTCTCGAATTCCTCACTTTCGAATTGGGTACCATTGTCTGTGATTATCTTCTGAGGCACACCATACCTGCAAATGATATTTTTAGTCACAAAGTTTATCATCTTTTTAGAGGTAATAGTAGCCAATGGTTCAGCTTCAACCCATTTAGTGAAATAATCAACAGCAACAATAGCATATTTGATTCCGGACTTGGCTATCGATAAAGGTCCGATGAGATCTATCCCCAAATGGCGAATGGCCATGGACTGACCATCTGTGTTAGCATGGTGGAAGGTACTCTTGGGATTTTTGCAAATCTATGGCATCTGTCACACTTTCGGGAGTCGCCAGCAGCATCTCGATTAATATCTGGCCAAAATTACCCATAGCGGAGAATTTTCTTTGCAAGAGTTTGGCCACCTGAATGATCCCCACACTCTCCTCCGTACACTTTAGCTAAAATTGTCTTAGCCTCTTCTTTGGTTACACATCGGAGTAATGGCATTGAGAATCCTTGTCTGTTCAAATGGCCGTCTTGAATTACATATCTCGGGGCTTTTCTTAACAGCTTCTGGCGCTCTTTTGAGTTTTCTGGCAAGGAGCCGTTGAGTAGATATTCCTTGATAGAGGTCATCCACGACTCCTGTTCTTGAGATACAGCCATGATCCAGTCATTATCCATCTCATCAGTACTTGGAGCTGACAAGACTTCCACAGGGACCAATCCTAATAATTGAGCTTCGCCAGAGCTTGAATATTTTGCGAGAGAATCTGCCTTCATGTTCTCTTCCCGGGGTATATGGCTGATTGTATAATGATCAAAATCATCGAGAAGCTCCCAGGCCTTTGACAAGTAAGCAGGCAGATTTCCTCCTTTAGTTTGAAACTCTTTCTTGACTTGGCATACAATAAGCTGGGAATCACTGAAGATCCGCAATACTTTGATGTTCAGTTCTTTAGCAATCCTCAAGCCGGCAATAAGAGCTTCATATTCGGCTTCATTATTTGTCGAAGGAAATTCTAATCTTAATGCATAACACAATAACCGCCCTTCGGGGGTTTCAAGCACAACCCCAGCTCCGGAATAATAGTCATTTCTTGCACCATCAACATATAATTTCCATCGGATCGGGATGTCATCAGTCACCTCTTCCTCACTGCCACTTTTATCTGTGTATTCTGCAATGAAATCTGCTAAAGCTTGTCCATTGATTGCTCTTCGGAGATGGTAGGTGATATCATATTGACTTAGCTCAATATTCCACTTCAAAAGATGACCCGAAGTTTCAGGGCGAAATAGGACTTGCTTTAGAGGTTGATCAGTGAGGACTTTAATAGGATGAGCCTGGAAATATGGCCTCAACTTTCTGGATGCAATCAACAGACAATAGGCGAGCTTTTCCAGCTTTGAATAATTCATCTCTGCCCTAGTGAATCTTTTGCTGATGTAATAAATCGGGTGCTGAACTTTTGCGTCATCCTGTACCAATGCTGCACTGAGAGCATGAGATGAAACTGCTAAGTATATGTAAAGATCTTCACGGTTGCTGGGCTGAGAAAGTATTGGAGGCTTTTCCATGTGACGAATCAGTTCTTCAAAATATTTCTGATATTCGGGAGTCCATTCAAAGTTCTTCTTTCCTTTCTTCAGAGCGTCAAAGAAGGGAATACATTTATCAGTGACCCTGGAAATAAACCGACTTAAAGCAGCGACTTTCCCGTTGAGGCTTTGCAATTCCTTTTTTGTTCTAGGGGCTTTGACTTCTCTTAAAGCAGTTATCTGAGCAGGATTAGCTTTGATGCTCCTAGCACTCACAATGAAACCCAAGAATTTTCTGGATTCTACCCCGAACAAACATTTCAGAGGATTTAGCTTCATCCCATACTTTCGGAGGACCGCGAACATTTCTGCCAAATGATTCATGTGGTCTACTGCATTCTTCGATTTCACCAACATATCATCAACATATACTTCCATAGTTTTCCCAATCTGGGGTTTGAACATGGCATTAACAAGTCTTTGATAAGTTGCCCCTGCATTCTTTAGTCCGAAGGGCCTGACCTTATAGCAGTAAAGACCAACATCAGTGATGAAGCTCGTGTCCTCCTGATTTGGCTCATGCATCATGATTTGATTATATCCTGAGTAAGCATCCATAAAAGACGTTAATTCATGCCCGGCTGTTCCATCCACCAACTGATCAATTCTGGGCAATGGGAAACAGTCTTTGGGGCATGCTTTGTTCAGGTCTGAAAAGTCGATGCACACTCTCCACTTCCCATTTGCTTTTTTAACCAACACCGGATTAGAGACCCAATTTGGATAAGTGGATTCTTTGATGAAGCTGTTTTCCATGAGCCGATCTACTTCTTCTTTTAATGCTGTCGACCTTTCAGGACCTTGGGTTCTTCTTTTCTGCTTTACGGGTGTGAATTTCGGATCAATATTCAAAGCATGCACTGCGATTTCTAGAGATATTCCACACATGTCGGCATGACTCCAAGCGAATACATCTAGATTTGCTTTCAAGAAAGATATCAGCATATTCTGAACCGTCATACCAAGTTGTGAACCCACATTCAGCACCTTGTTCGGGTCATTCAGGTCAACATATATCGGCACCGTTACTTCCACCGGTACCACTCTACTTTTCCCTGCACTGGTTTTTCTAGGATCAATCTCTTTTCGTGCACCATTGTGCTCACCGGTGTAGGGTCCACCCTGTAATTGCTACAAGGTGGGTTCTTTGATGCGGAACGGAGCTGCCGCACCTTTACCCATTTCTCCTTTTCTTCTTTCCTGCAACTCTGTGAAATAGCATTCTCGCCCGGCATTTTGGTCCCCCTTCACAACACCGACGCCATTATCAGTGGAGAACTTCATAGTTAGGCACCATGGGGCGAGAATGGCCTTGAATGCAGCAAGAGTTGGTCGACCCAAGAAGGCATTATAAGCGGAGAATTCATCAAAAATTTTAACGCTAAAAATGTACGCTAACACCCCGGTGTGATTTTGTGATATAGCGAAAGCACCACCCGTTGGTACGGGAACTAAAAGTAAGCAGAGAATAGCAGAAAACAGTAAAAAGACAACAGTTTTATAGTGGTTCAGCTCAAAGTCAAGCCTACGTCCACTTAATCTCTTCTATGACTGATTCGATTACAGATTTTATAATAACTCTTTGATTACAACACAATCAAGATAAGTAATCAGAACTTTGACGCAGAAAAGCTCTTTCGATTCATGTTGAATGAACTTGATTTTTTCCGAAGATTCTTTTAAGTATCCTTTGTCTTTGAAGCGTTGAAGTCAGTAGAGAAATCAGCAGAGTCTTGGCATTTCCAAAAATTCGTCCCCCTTGAAGTGCGGAGTAGGCGGGGTATTTATAGGTGAAACTGGGCTTAGGTCGGCTGCATTTTAGGTCGTGAGCGACCTAAGAGTGATCACAAGATAGCTTAAGTCGTTGACGACTTAACGAAATCATTAGGGACGAGATATAGGTTGTGGGCGACTTAGCATGCGTAGCACAGGAGTTATCTCGGCATAATTAGGTCGCAAGCGACCTAAGGAAAAGGTAGGGCATGCGGCTTAACTCTGGAGCATGCTAGGTCGTTAACTCGTTAGGTCGCTTTGTCTTCATTTAGTTGCTAGGTCATTGGAGTTTCTTAGGTCGTTAAGTCGTACCATACTGAGCCGCTTTGTGCTAAAGGTTGCTAACTCGTTAGGTCGCAGGAGTCTTTTAGGTCGCTAAGTCGCTGCCTTGTTATAGATCGTTAAGTCGCATATGCCTTAGGTCGCTAAGTCATTAGGTCGCGGGAGTCTTTTAGGTCGCTAAGTCGCTGGGTTGGGTAGGTCGCTGAATAAAAGAGGGTTAACACTTTCCCCTCGAAGTATACGCCTAGGAGTTAGGTCGTGTGCTTCGATATCTCTTAACTCACGCCATCCTGAATCGTTAAGTCGTGAGCGACTTATGATAGAGTTAGGTCGTTCGTGCCGATTCGTGTTCCTCTGCCCCTATATATAAGTTGCTGAGATCACTCCTTCTTCTCTTTACCTGCTCTAACACTCTAACCCGCCTTCAAAGGATTTCCAAGCTCTCGAAGAAGAATTCAAATCAACCAGTCGCCGATCATCTCTACAATCACACTACGTAAGTGAATTCCGACCATTATCCATCCACGACCATCACCGAATTGTGAATCCCCCATTTTTAGACCCTAACCCGATTTCACATGCTGCATTTCGCCACGAATCATGTTATGATCATTTTCTGATCATTATTGGACATGTTGTCGCTGTAATTCACGAGAGCACAGCAGTGCATCGGGTTTATGATGGATCCAAGGCGATTTGAATTGGTTTTGGATGATCTGGTGGTGTAGAGAGATGGTGGATTTTATTGTAGAGAGGCTAACAGGTTATTGTGTTAATGGGTTAGTGGGTTAGGCGATTTGTTGAAAGAAGAGGAGTTAGCGAGTTAAGGAGAGTTAGGTCGTGCTTGACTTAGGAGCCTTGAACGATCTAGGGCTTTAGCAGTTTGGACATGAATCACGCGACTTAACTCTGTGAACGACTTAGCAACTTAATCATCAAAATTTAACGGGTTAGTGGGTTAGTCACCTCCCGTACTGACGAGGGAACTATCACCTGGGCTCAGTTTAGGTAGAAATCTATCTGAATTACATCCAAATTTATTCCTTCTATCTCGTCAAATTTTGACTCATCTTATATCGCTTGTAAATAGGGATTCCTTTATGGCTCAGTGGATGCTAGCTGCCGGAAAGGCTCAGCTCTATCGATCATTTATGGACCTCAAGCAGGGTAACATGACTTTCTCCGAGTATGAAATAAAGTTTAACGAACTCTCTAAGTTCGGACCTGGCTTGATTGATACACCACTGCTGAGAAGTTCATCTATGGAGCACGTTCAGAGTATTACGATCTCCTCACAGCTCATGTCCATGGCACTTTCACTGAGTTGATGGATTTTTCTCTTAGGTATAAGGGAAAGCCGAAGGGAACATCAGCCACCAAGGCTCCAGTTACTCAACCACCTCCTAGTCTGGCTGGGAAGAGGAAGCCAAACTTTGAGCAACAGAAGAAGAACTGGCAGAAGACAACCGGGCTTGGCTATTCTCAGAAGAAGCCCATTGACTTATCCTCCATCACCTGTTTCAAGTGCGACCAAAAGGGTCACTATGCCAACAGTTGTGCAACATCTGTCAGTGCCGCCATTCCTCCACCTCAGGATACCAGGAACAACCTCTGTCATGTCTGTTTGCAGCCTGGCCATTTCAAGAAGGATTGTCCCATGCATCAAAAGGGAAAGACATCTGGAGTATTTACTATGACTTCTTCCACCCGTGATCCACCTACCCCACCTGCTCCTAGTGATACCCAAGGTACATTATAGAGTACTTTTATATTGCATACTTTACCTATTAGAGTTCTATTTGACACCGGAGCAACACATAGTTTCATATCTATTGATTTATGTAATAAACTTGGATTGGAACCCATTCTTGCTTCTACTTTCTTATGTGTATCAAATCCCATTAGAGGACCCGCCAACCTCAAAAGGGTATGCAAATATGTCACACTTATGTATGGCATGCACCATTTCACTTGGGATTTCTATGTCCTTGGATTCGAGGCATTCGATATCCTATTAGGTGTTGATTGGCTATGAAAATTTGAAGCCATTATCTCTTGCAAAGCTCGAACCGTCTCTCTTATAGATGACAAGTGTATACCTTTAGTTATTAAAGGTAAATCACCTCAAGAATGTGCTGGGAGTTTTATATTCTCTCTTGACTCTCATCCGAATGATCTAAGCTCTACTCCAGTTGTTCAATTCTTTTCTGATGTGTTTGGAGAAGTCAATTCTCTACCACCTCCGCGGGAAATCGAATTCCGCATTGATCTTATCCCTGGTGCTCGACCAGTAGTTCTCTTTCCCAGGAGAATGGCTCCTAAAGACAAGGCTGAACTGAATGCTCAAATTGAAGATTTATTTGCCAAAGGCTTGATTCAGCGAAGTCATTCAGAATAGGGTGCTGCAGTTGTATTCGTCACAAAATCTGATGGTTCTCTCAGAATGTGTGTGGACTATAGAGAGCTAAACAAGCTCACACACAAGAACAGATATCTGATGCCCCGCATCAACGATCTATTCGACCAGCTCCATGGAGCTAAAGTTTTCTCCCAACTTGATTTGGCTACCGGCTTTCACCAACTCAGAATTTTCGAGGAGAGTATTCCTAAAACAGCTTTCCGCACTGAAAATGGTTTCTTTGAATGGCTGTTTATGCCGTTCGGTCTTACTAATGCTCTAGCTTATTTCGTCCACTTGATGAATAGAGTTTTCCGGGATGTTCTTAACAAGTTCGTTCTTGTTTTCATCGATGATATTCTCGTTTTCTCTAAGGATGAGAAAGAGCATAGGTCGCATTTGGCTTTTGTTCTTGAAACTCTTCGCAGTCATCAGCTTAAAGCCAAGTTTTGGAAATGCCACTTTTGGAAAGATGAAGTTCGGTTTCTTGGCCATATTGTCTCGGAGAATGGGATTTCTGTCGATCCAGCTAAGATCGCCGTAATCAATGTAAGTTCTATCCTTACTTGTTAAATTCTATCTAAACAACTTACCACTATCTAAATTCGAATCCTTGAAATTTGCAAGATTGGGAGACTCCCAAAACTCCTACAGATATTCGCAGTTTCTTGGGCTTGGCCGGCTATTATCGCAGATTTATAGAAAATTTTGCCCGAATTGCCGCACCACTTACCGTACTGACCAGAAAGAATGTAAAATTTATTTGGAGTGAAAAGTGCAAAGCAGATTTCAATGAGATGAAGCGAAAGTTGACCTCTGCCCCAGTTCTTACAGTTATTGACGGTAGTGAAGGATTGACCGTCTATACTAATGCCTGTCGTGATGGATTAGGAGCAGTTTTAATGCAGAAAGGAAAGGTTATTGCCTATGCTGGTCGTCAGTTAAAGACCCATGAAGCAAATTACGCAACACACGATTTAGAGCTTCTTGCGGTTGTATTTGCTCTTAAGCTATGGAGGCACTATCTATTGGGAACCAAATTCGAGTTATTCACTGACCATAAGTCATTGAGATATATTTTCTCACAGAAGGATTTGAACCAGAGACAAGTCCGATGGCTCGAATTCTTAGCTGCATATGATCTTGATATTAACTACACCCCGGGGAAAGCCAACGCCGTAGCCGATGCTTTGAGCAGAAACCAAGCAATGGTATGTGGTAATCTAGTGGAAGGAATGTTATTTCAGCTTGTCGTCTCCCCAGCCCTTATGGATCGCATCATAGCCAAACAATACGAGGACACTTTGCTCTATCGTATCAAAGAAATAGTTCTCGGAAGAGTTGGAAATGCTGATAATAAATTGGGTGCACAAGTTGATAGTAATGGAGTTTTGAGAATCGACAATCATATTTGTGTTCCTAATGTTGATGGTCTAAGACAGGAAGTGCTGAGAGAAAACCATTAATCGTCGCTTTCATTTCATCCAGAAGTCACCAAGATGTACCAAAATATGAAGAAGTTATATTGGTGGAGTGGGATGAAGCGTGATATTTCTACCTATGTTAGTAGATGCATAATTTGTCAACAAGTTAAGGCTGATCACAGGAAGACGGCAGGATTGCTTCAACCTCTAGAAATTCCAAGTTGGAAACGGGAGCATATTTCTATGGACTTTATTGATGGGCTACCAAGGACTAGGAAGGGTAACGAGAGCATTTGGGTGATTGTCGATAGGCTGACAAAATCCGCTCACTTTATTCCAGTCAAGACCACTCGTACTGCATCGAGTTTGGCCGAGATATATATGAGGGAAGTTGTTAAACTTCATGGTGTACCATCTAGTATCGTATGCGATAGAGATCCTATTTTCACTAGTAAATTTTGGAAAGCATTTCAAGATACTTTGGGCACTAAATTAAACTTGAGCACAGCTTATTATCCTCAGACAGATGGGGAAACTGTGAGGGTGAATCAGATCTTGGAAGGTCTTCTCCGAGCTTGTATTATAGACTTTGGTGGATCCTGGGAAGACCATCTCCATTTGGTTGAATTCACCTATAATAATAGTTATCAGGTAAAAATCGAATGTCAATTTGAATAATATATTTGAATCGAAATTTAATTATCTTTAATAAACCAGGCGAGTATTGATATGGCGCCGTTCGAAGCTTTATATGAGCGGCCATGCAAATCGCTAGCTTGTTGGATTGAGCCTGGAGACCGATTAGTGCTAGGCCCAGAAATGATTATGGAAGCTTCCGAGAAAGTTGAGGAAATCAGGAGAAAGATAAAGACGGCATAGGACAGACAGAAGAGCTACGTTGACAGAAGAAGAAGAGATATCGAATTCAGTGTAGGAGATGAAGTATTTCTGAAAGTATCACCTTTGAAGAATGTTATTCGATTTGGAAGGAAGGGAAAGCTTGCTCCCAGATTTGTTGGCCCGTTTGAGATTATGGAAAGGATTGGAACTTTGGCCTATAGAATTTCATTGCCAGAAAAGTTTGCCGGTGTGCATAATGTGTTCCACGTCTCACATCTCCGCAAAGTTGTGCGCGATCCATCTATGACCATTCCCACTACTCAGTGGGAAGAGATAGTTATCGAGCCTGACTTGACTATTGAGCGGAAGCCACTTCGGATAGTCGATCGAGAGACAAAGCAACTTAGAAGGAAGTCGGTCAATCTTGTCAAAGTCCAGTGGATTGCAGATGACCGAGATTGCACATGGGAAACTGAGGATAGTATTCGAGATCAAACCCTGAATTACTAATTTCAGGTATAAATCCAATTTTCTTAAAATCTACCTTGACTTTTCTGCTTGGTTCTTTCCTACTTCTCCCTTCTCGTTCCTTTTTGAGGACGAAAAGTTTTGAGTGGGGGAGATTGTGACGATCCTGAATTTCCGACCCAATTTAAAAATGTTAAATCCATTATTTTAATATAAAAATATGAAATTTACATACAATCTCAATTAACGTCCAAACTTCATTTATAAGATGCGTCAAGTTAGTTATGGATATGGAAAAGTTTCGCCGCAAAATATTGTAGAAAATTTCGTTTGCGTTTTATTGCATATCAATTCATTTTAAACTGCGAAAAATTTCTCTTTCGAATCCAAATATTTTTACACAGTAATGTTGTAAAAATATACCTCATTTAGACGTCGCAATTCGTTTCGTCTAATTCCGTCGTCGCCTGCTTCATTTAAATTGTTTTGTCAAACGAACAATTTAATCGACGTAAATTTCGAGTTTTTATAAAATTGTCGTATCGCGATTATCTGGGTACCGTTGTAAGCGCCTCGTCGCGCTGATCAAAACAGTATATTTATTTGTGCAAATTGGAGTCCGACGTAAAACGACGCGTTAATTTAACCGTTCCGGGCGGACCGGTTAAACCATATTCAACCCAAAATTTGCATCCCATACCCATTTAAAATTTGAAAATAAAATTTCAGCTGAAATAAATAAATGCGGTAGTTGGAAGGTGGGGGTTAGCTTGGGAATAGGTGTGCCGTTTGGGAATTCAAAAAGTAGAATTTACTGCAACGAATTATAAAATAAAAAAAACGAACCCACTGTTCATTCACAAACTTCTCTAGGTAACTCTTCTCTTCACCTTATTCTTTCTCTTTTCTTTTCAATGTTTCTCCACTGTATAAAAAAACATCAAATACAAAAGAACCCAACCCATCGAGAGCCTCCTCAACCTCCATGACCTCCCGCCTGCACGAGCACCCCCCACCCCACTCCGGTCAAACGCGCCAACCGCACGCGTCACTTCCGCTCCTCCCACCGCCCGACTTCGCCTCCCCTCGCATGCAGTCCCCTCGTCTATGCCCTCCCCTCGACTGCGTCTCCTTCCATCGCCGACGCTATCTACCACCACCGTAGTGACTTGCCGCCACCTCCTTCACACAACTGCCATCCGCCCGTGACTTTCCCCACCTCCTTTCGAACCACCTCGTCGACCTAGCCCTACTCCTCCGGCCGTGGCTGAACCACTGCAACTACTGCACGCGCCACACTCATCCGCGCCTGAACCACCTCCACCACGCGCGCGCGCTGTCCCATCCACCTCCAGCGTTCCCCAGGTGCAGCACCACCTCCGCACTCTCAAATAGACCCGTGACCACCTTGCCTCGCCATCGCCTCGCCTGCGCAGTAGCTTCCAGCGCATCACCCTTCCCTGACCTCGCTGTGCCACTTCGAGCAGGCTTAAGAAAAGCTTGCGTGCAATAAGATGTGGCATGATAAAAATTTGTGAAGCAATAATCTCGGTTTTAAAAAAAAAGGAAGAAAATGATGAAGGAACAGTTGCTTTATGAAAGGGAAAGTGTACTGTGTTTTAAGTTGCGTAAAATAATATATATATGAAGTGTATTTATATTGGTTGACTAAATAAATGATAACCACCTTTCTTTTCCTGTTGTTGCAGCAACCGATTGAGTTCCTTTTCACAGCAGCATCAAATCTCCCAACCTTCCTTCTTTTCTTCGTCATTGGTAAGCGCATTTATATAATTTTATAATTATATATGAATGTTCACTTAAATTAATATCGTCCTTCTTTTGTCGATAATTACAGTGTTCTGTTTGTTCGTGTTGTACCAACTCCATTCGTTCTTCTTTGTGCTTCGTCGTTCATTCTCTAACCACGAAAGGTGAATTAATTTCACGACTTATATTCTTATACGATGATAATCAAGTTTGGTTGATAAATGATTGATTGTTTGATGTTGATATTGGACGTTAAAAATTGTTAATGTAGGAAGTGATAAATAATATACAATTGAATTTGACGTAGGAGGGTTAACAATTTGAAATTGATATATGTGTTGAATTTGATTAGAGAAAAATATGTATAATATGACCCCTTTTAAATGTCTAATTAATTGAAAGGTAGAAATATGGTTAATTACACCTTGAACCATTTAAATTTATGTGGTATGAATTAATGTAGTATGAAATTGAACAAGTAGAAATCAAGTGTAGAATTGCATAAAATAATAAGTGTAATAATCTTTAATCTACATAAAATGATAGTGTAGATTCTAGAAATAATTAAATTAATTTGCACAAACAACAATGTAAATTAATACAATTATTTCGGGATTATTTAAATTGATTATTGGATTGTTATTGATTGTTGTTATTACTTGTTTATTTACTTTGACACCATCCCAGTTATCACACTGCAAGTTCCCTTTACTGTGTTTTTTTTCAATTGAAATGGAATCGGGTTGAAATGATAAATACCCAAATAAACATTGACTTAGGGTAGAGAATTAAATAAAACCGATTGGTCTAATAATTCGATTTAAATAAATAAATAAGTTTTAGTTGAATGAAATAATAAGGGTTTTAAATTGAAGTTTGAAATTTGAACTTTAATGAAATTTAAATGTTATTATTTAATAATTAACAAAGTGTTGATAAAAGAATGTTGTTTTAATTATTGAATTAAGTTTGAAATTATTTAATAATGAAGTTTTGAAATTATTTAATAATTAAATAAAATTGAATTCCTTAATAAGTGAAATTAAATTTCGTTAATAAGTGAAATTGAATTTCTTTAATAATTAAGTTTTGAAATTTGTTTAAATTGAATAAGTAAATAAGTGAATTTGAATTTCTTTAATAAGAAATAAAATGTGATTTATTGAAATTAATATAAGACTTGTAATTTAAAGAATTTAATTTGACGAATATAATTTAATTAAATTTGCAAGTTTTGATATAATATAGGTAAACTTAAATTGATTTAATGAATTGGAAGGTTAATGGAAATTATTTCGAAAGGATAAAACTACTTAATTTAAATGATCACTGAATGAATCCATCAATGAATCTAAATTGTTTTGAATGTTAATTAACTTAATTTAAATGATTATGGAATGAACTTATATATGAATTTAAATCGATATTTGAATTGTTTAATAAAAAATTTGAGTCGAATTATAAAATTTTGAAATGGAAAAAATTTGGAAGATTTGAAACGTAAATTTTGGAAATTGATATAGAAAGAGAAATGAAATGTTGGCCTTCGAATTCCAAGGGAAATTGAAATTCATTTAGTTTTGAAATTTATTAAATGATCAATCGGTATAATAATTACGAAAGTTATTAAAGAGACCATAATCGGTTAGGGACATACTCACTGTCTAAACCGAATACCACTTTAATAATTATACGCGGAGTGTGATCCAGAATGAAGTGGTTGGAATGATGTACGTTGATGACTGAAGAAAGAGAACGATAATGGATGACCTTGACACTTGTGTCAAATTGGAAATGACTAAAATAGGAGCCGTGCCGGACCAAATGGGGTTAGATACCTCGAGCGAACACACTTCTTCGTAAACTACTCATTACTTGTTATCGATTGGTGCACACCCTTGAATTGGGAGTGTTGTTTCGCGGTGTTGCGATCGTTGCGGCGATGCGTTCTCACCAGTTCAGATCAGGCAAACGGTAGTTTCACTACCTTGAGTATTGCCTCATGTGCCTTGTCATACTTGTATCCCTATACGCGGCCACTACGAATTTGTTTTGTATTATACCTATGGAGTACTCCCTGATAGCCCACTAGTTTACGGTGGAGTTTACAGTGCTGTATAGACTATGATGCTTATATAAAACGTGTTAAGGGGAATAATGGTGACGCCTTAACACTATATTGATATTTTACTTTATTGTTAGACATTATCTACTTATCGTACACTACTATGTATAAATAGTTGAACGGATCCTGAAAGATGTTTATTCCATTCATCTTTGAGTTATTGTTATTTCCAATTCCGAATCATATTATCTGTATAAGGATATATGTCCTGATTCGAGTGTTTGTTTGTGCTTATGCTCGGATCAGTCTGAGGATTTCTGTTGCCGCGCTGCTTGGAGGTTGAAAACTTTGAAGACTGTTATTTATCTTTATCAGTATTGCGCGCTCCATTCTATTTTGATATTGTATCGGACATCTATGTATTTCTATTTCACTATTTGCTTGAGACATTGTTGTATTTACTTAGTAGCTTCATGAACTACTATTATGACATTGTTGTAATTCCGCTGCGTTATTCTGTTATATTGTATCTGTCTATGATTCTGTGATGATTCTCATTTATATATATATACACCATTAATGATTCGTGTTTTGTACTATTTAAGTTGACATGTGTGGATTATGGTCAATTTAAATGGTCCAAATATACGGGTTGTTACATAAATAGTCAAAATAAATTGTTGTAAGCTGGTTGTACTTATAAATTGTTATCTGTTGAATGTCATATATATATATATATAGTAGTATATATATTAGTACTTGGAGTGAGATTCCCGCACAGTATAGCGGATTAGACCCTCTGCGCCCCGCATAATAGCGGATGACCCTATATACCGCGATATCCCCCTTGAAGTGGGATTGGTATTTTTTTATGTTATATTAACATCTGTGGATGCAGGGAAATAGGTTGGAGGGATCCAACTGGATCCTCAAATATGTTGTTTATTTTTCATATATGGTGATATATGATTTGTGTAGAATAATCTATTATAGATTATTGTAGTAATTGGAATAATTGGAGGCTTTTGTAGACTAGCCTTAATTTTGATAATTTAAATACTATAATTATATTTTTAAAATGTATAAAATTAAAGGAAATTTGATATAAATATATATATATATATTGGAATTGGAGTTACTTTCAAGAAATTGAATCAGAAAAATATCTTTAATTTCTGGGTATACTTAACTATTGCAAAATTTTAAAATAGAGATTTTAAAAATGTCTTATATAAAGGAATTTATAAATGGTATCTGGGAATATGAAAAGGTGTTAAAATCAATGTTAAAAATAGATTGGAAGTATAAATGAAGATTATAAGAAGTGAATTTATATAATGGAATTTTATAAATAAGATTTGATTTATAAACAAGTAAAAACTCAAAGGAGTTTATAGATTTATAAACGATGTTTATAAATAAGGAAAACGATGGCCAATTGATAATTTGGATATATAGATTTACGATGTGAATTTATATCGAGCTATGGAAATCATTGGGAAGAAATAGTGGAATCTATTTTTGAATATGAGAATGGTGATAAAATTGAGATATAATCGATGTGATACGAATCGAGAAGGAGTTATAAACTGAATTTGGAAATATTGGATTTTTTTAAAATTAGATTTTTGTCAAGAAGTTAAAATTTCGTAAGAATAGGATTTTTAATTACTATGCCATATAATTTAAACTATTATTTAGATTAGAATATTCTGAAAGATTAGTTATTATAATACTAAACATTTATTGAAATAAATTCTAATTTTATTAATCGGCTTTGTAAATTAATTAGTTATTTAAAAATGGTTTGGAAAAGAGTCATCGATGCTGTTTAAAATGTTTTGATATCTTAAATTTATTTAAAACACATTTTTTTAAAATAAACTATTATCCTTTAAAAATACCCATCTTATATATATATAGTCTTAAAAGATTGAAATTTATCTATAAATCCTCTCGAGATTGCGAACGAAGTTATTTAACGGATAGGATTTTATAAAGGTAAATCTTATAATAAAATTTTTGGAACTTAAGGGGAGGTTCTGACATATTAGGAATAAGAACTTCGGGGTTGAATCTGAAGTCATAAAGAAGTTATAAATAGATAGAAGAGATTATAAGTAGATATAATCAAATTTTGAAAAGGAAAAAGGGAATTAATGTAAATTCCGAAGACTTATGAGATAAGTCACGAAACATTGTATTAAGTATTGATATTTGAAAGAATTTTGGAAAATAAGACTTATGATATTTTTCCTAAGTATAGAAAATGGAAATTTGGGAATATTTCTAAGTGTTGAGATGATTTTGAAGTATCCTGTTACGGATTTAAGTATTTGATAATTATTTTCAAATGATTGGAAGGGATTGTTATACCTTTTAAAGATATTTTAAAAATAATTATTTTGGGAAAAATTTATAAAAGGGCCTAGTGATTGCTTATGGATGTTTAATTGATAGTTAAATAACCGACTGTCAATATTGGCCAATTTTCATTAATCGTTTCGAAGAGACCGAGATCGGATTTAACTATCCAACCATTTCGATCTGGTTTGAATGTAATGAACGAATACCATGGAGATGATGAAGACGGTGATTCGGTTTGTCCAAACCCAGGGCAACTTGTATGGACGAATGGTATCAGAACATCTTCATTGGAGGACGATGAGCATTCTAAATAAAATTGTTCTTTGAAAGGTAACGCTTGCCTCGAACCTCATCGACCGGGAATGACTAAAACAGGGGAGATGCAGTAAGGCTAAGTGGGTCACACCCAAGTAGGGTATGTTTTCACTTTTCTAGATGTCCTCGGAAACCTTTATATTATGGATATGTGTAACGACCCGGAATTTTGAACGAATTAAATTGGAAATATTTAATTAATTTTAAATATTTGAACGATAATTTAATTTGAATCCCGAATAAAACTTTGAAATTTGCGGTTAAAATACAGAATTTAATCTATTGATAGTCGAATAAAAATTTGTATCTTCAATTTTAAGTTGAAGAAAATTATTTCGAAAACTTTTAAAATTCGTATTGACAATACTGAAGATGATAGAAGCTTCAGAATTTAATTTCGAACTGTTCTGTTCAGTTTTGAAATTAAATCGTTCGAATCAATATTTAAAAATAGTCATTTTTCAAACAGTCTCGGAATTCGACGAAACCAGTTCCATTGGGTCCGTAATATTGTATTATTACCGGATTTCAACTTTCGTAGCATTTGGAGCTGTTATGAGAGAATACGACACATAAACGCATTAAAGATTTAATCAAATTCAATTTAAATTTTTATAATTTAAATCTTTGCCGACATTAAAAGTAAGGCGAACACGTTCTTTCCCCCCAACCACGCCTTAACTCACGCCTACAATCACGCTTCCCTCCTTAAAATTAAACCGAGTCTTCCCCTCAGTTCTAAATCAAACAAAGAAAAACGAAAAATGGCCGCTTATATTCAAATTAAAAATCGCGTACCCTATCCTCGTCCTCCTCTCATTCTTCACAAATTCGAAAATCAGTAAACAAGAAAAAAAAAGAGGAACACACGTTTCGTTCGATCGAGTTTTAGGGCACTGGAATTGGGGAAGCAAGTCGCGGGTTCTCGCGTGGCAACTGGTGGAGGCGCTCGCGTTCGAGCGGCGACCTGGCACTCGGCGCGCGATTGAGGTGATGGCGCGTAGGGTTTCGTGTGGGCGGCGAATCGAAGTCGAGCTCGCGATGCATTTTTGTTGGTGGGCGCACGATGAAGGCGGCGAGCTTCGCGAAGGGGATCGACTGGTGGTTGCGTTTGCTTGGTACGGCAAGGCCGAGGCGATGATCGATGGGATATTGGTGGTCACGATGGCTTCCAGTCTGGGGTGGGAACTTCGCGTGAGGGTAGGCCGAGATGCTCGATAGTCTGGGTTCTGAGTCAACCAATGTGAGAAGCTTGTAAGGTATATTTTATTTATAACCTAATTTTGGTTTAGGGGTTAGATCTGATTTTTGAATTCAGAAATTTAAAGTAAATTTGCTGGTTTATGATTTAATCTATTAGAAATTTATACAGTGAAAATTTTGTAAAATAAAGAAAACATAGAATAAATATATATATAAATTTATTTCCAGATTTTATTCTTTACTGGGAATTGATATTTTCACAATAAATATATGTATATATATTTTTAATAAGGTTTGAAAGTTTATGTTAAAATTTGTTTTTAAAATCTATATAGAATATTTTTATAAGTGTATAGGCAGTTCAAAGGGATTTGTTAGGAATTTAAAAAGGTATTGGTTTAAAATTTATATTAATTACCTTAAGATTTTTAAAAGGGTATTCGATTTAATTAAATAGATTAGTAAGGAGAAATTGAGTTTTAAAATTTAATTGTAGTTAAATAAAAATTTTAAAGGAGAAATGTGTTAATCTAAAACAATTGAAACGAAAATTTATTGTTCAGTCTTTTGAATATTGATAGATTGAATAAAATTGTTTATACCAGGTTAAAATCGAGAAAACAAAACTGAAATGGAAAATGGATTGCAAAATAAAAAGCTAAGGTGAGATTTTCTCACTCGAAGGAAATTTGAATTTACAGTTATTGATTGATTTGTTGAATGTGCTATTAGATATGATAGGATATATCTATATATATAGCAGTATATACATATTGGCATATGTATATATTGGATTGATGCTTTCCCGCCTCGTATAGCGGATGAGACCCTATTGCGCCGTTAGTAAGCGGATTTATAAAAACCCATATACCGCGATAATTCCGTACTGGAGCGGAATTGGTATTGTGCTGACGTCTTTGGATGCAGGAAAACAGGTTGGGGGGATCCAACTGGATTCCTCAACTGTATTTATTTATTTACAGATGTTGATATATATTCTGTCATCATATGATGATATATGATGTTTGATGTTGTGATGGACTAATTGATGCGTTGCATCATCGGGTTCAATTTTAAAGTTTAAAAATAAACGATTTTTACTTTAAAAGGGATTTTGAAGTGATTTTTGGAAAGTATACGATTTATTAAAATTTGGAATTTATTTATCTTAAATAAATAAATGTTATAAATTTAAAGTTATGGAAAATTTTAAATTGTGAAATATACCTGAAAGGTGATTTTGAAATAAATAGTCAAGTGATAAATAAAATAGTTTAAGTTGGATTTCTTTTGAATTACTAAAAATGATGTATATAAAAGATGTACAGAATTGATATTTATCAATTTAAAGTGTTGGAATTTTAAAACGAGTGTTTATAAGTGTTAGAGATTTATAGAATTATAAATTGTAAAGACATGAGATTTATAGAATTATAAATTGTGAAATATGAATTTTATAGATTTATAAAGTATGAAGTTATAAAATGGATGAAACGGTAGCATAAAAGATTTATAAGAGATTAACTTATAAATTGGATTTTTGCCTTTAAATGGAATATTGATCGAATTTGTAAATAAAAGGAGATTTATAAAATCGAAGTTGTTATAAAATAGAAATAGAATTTATAAACGTTGTTTTATAAATTCGAAATCAATGGGATTTGAGAAATTAAATATAGAAGATTTTTAAAAGAAGATATATTCGCGATTTTGGATAGCGAATTTTTATTGAGATAAAAATGTGTAGAAATGATTGAAATTGGGTTAAGTGAATTATATTCACGATTTTGGACAGTGAATATATTGTTAAGTAAAATGGATAGTTTTGGAAAAGTGGCATTGAAAATGAAGTTAAACATTTTAGAGATGTTTTTAAAATGTATTGTGAATCGAAAACATAGATTTCAACATTTTTATTGTTGAAATAGGCGTTTTCGAAAATATAAGGAAATGATGGACTATAACACTGTTGTTATAGTAAATGATTTTCGGAAGAAAATGTTTTGATGTAGTATTGGGATTTATATATCTATCTTAATTCCGAATCCCTATACTAGTGATTTTGAGTCGTCGTAACGATGTTTTACGTAACATTCGTTTTGACTCAAATAAATGTTGTTATAGTAAATGTTTTCCTTAAAGAATGAATATATACTTAATATTGATTTAAGTATATTGAATATTTTCCAAGTGTTGAAAATAAATGATTTGTGAAATACTTATTATTAAATAAGTATGGAATGTTTTCCAATATGAAATGAACGTTTTTGAGATTTATCTTCTTAAAGATAAATCGAAATCGAATATTGAAAACGATTTGAAAATCGTATATCAATAGACATTTTT
The DNA here is from genome assembly GCA_030737815.1 of Allium fistulosum. NCBI lineage: Eukaryota > Viridiplantae > Streptophyta > Magnoliopsida > Asparagales > Amaryllidaceae > Allium > Allium fistulosum. The sequence continues at coordinate 1,081,795,045 of CM060903.1, forward strand.
GAAACATAAATTCACTATGGAATTTATAAAAAGAAAAGGGAAACTGTTTAGAAAAATAAACGTTGTTTTATTTTTGAAGTGTGGAAATTTTATATCTAGTAAAAGATATTTTTGGAAGATGAAATAATTTGGGAAAATTATTTGGAATCTGATGATGTTGCGCATCTTTATTGATAGTTAAATAACCGACTATCAATAATTACCTTGAGTAGGTATTTGTTGTGAATTGGATGAATTTGAATGCCACACTTATTTTTGAATAATCGCTCACTATTCGGGTTAGCCGGGAAAGGACCATGGGGTCGTATAACCCATTCCGAATATGTGATACGTCGTTATGAATCGCATTTGAAGACCGGTGTTGAAGACCGGATATTTTTGAAAACGAAAGGATGACCGTCGAGTTACTCTACATCGGCTGATCTCCGATTTAGAGGTTTTATCACCCTTAGTGACGGGAAGTCCTGACGTGATTGAAAATTATCCGGAATTGCAAGGGCTTCGTGAGAAGTGCCTTCGGTTCTGTTCGATCCCGGAACAGACTTGTATGGATTGTGTGTCTGACGTTACAACTTGAGATATAAAGCTGGTTTCTTTCAAATACATTTCTGTTGGTGGCGGAGAATTTATTCTCTTAGCTTAACACCCTTCTTTGAGACGTACGAGCTCAGAGGTTATGTAGTTGAAATTTATCAGCGATATATCCCAATTTGGTAACGTGGCATACTGAGTGTTGCTGTGAAATGATCAGTGTTTGATCATTTGTGATATGATCATTTGTTTGATCTTATATCTTTGTGATCATAGGTTGATCATTTTGTTTGACCCGAAGCAGGGCTTTTTGAGAAAGCGTAGCTTTGTGGACGAGACTTCATCGAGCCTCACACCCCGGAAATGGTCGAAACAGGACGAATGCAGCAAGGTTCTAGGGAGTAGCGCCCCTTAGTGTATGTCATTCCTTCTGGATAAAGGTGGTATCATGGTATGGAGCCCAGATACTTAACCTCTGTGGTTACTGCATTATTTTTTCTATGTGGTTTGTTGCGAATCGGGGATCCTCGGGAAGATCGGTGACGATCGGGGGATGGCATACGCGTGTCAGTAGTTACCTATTTTTGCAGAGGTAACCCGACCTTGTGTTGGCAGAGATCCGGTTAGGTTCTCGGGTCGTCTATTCCAGGGACGTACCCATCGTGGATAGGAAGTTCCTTAGCCTGACCATTTGTTGGAAATCCAAAGAAACAATACGATCTTGTACGGTTTTAGTTGTAGAACCTATCATTCACTTATGGTGGTCACCACTGTTTGGATGGTAGCTATAGTAGGCATAAGTGCGGAATGCCTATGCTGGCTAAGATTTATATTATACTTTCGAAATGATTTCTACACTATGCACTAATAATAATATCAAAAATGATTTGATTTTGCGTAATAAGCATCTTTGACTATCATAAGAAGAAATCTCCTCCAATTCTGCGTTTGCATTGTGTGTGTGGTGGGAGGTCTTATGGTAGTCTCATTTTCCAAAAAGCATTTCGAATTGACTTAAAAAATTATCTTGTTGTTTTTAAAAGAATAACTGTTTTACGATCTCACACCAGTCACCATGACTGACTCGGAGTTTATTGTTCCCTTCTAAACTCTGGGTGCCCACCAATTTCCACACGGGCAGCCTAGAGTTATATTATCAGGATATTCTGGATATTCTGGAGCTTGGAGATAAGCTGGAGTTCGAGACGTAGTATTTGTATCTGATATTATTTTATTCCGCTGTGTATTCTGTATGAGGACGAGTTTATATAACTGTCCATTGTTGTATATTGACTCTGATGATTGATGTATGTATAAACTGATATAGTTCTTTGTTTTAAAAGACTAGTGTTTATCTATTATATATTGTTCCGCTGCGATGTGTAAGATTCTGATATTGTTTTCTGTTCTGATGTGTTCTGTTGTTCTTCTTTCTTCTTTTTCTTCTTCTTCTACTTTTTCTTTTTCTTAAAACCCTCACTATTGGAGTTTCCGGCACTCGATTGCTCGGCAGTCGATAAAGTGAGTATCGATGTCGAATTTTCGAAAGTCGAAAATTTCGGGATGTGACAAAGTGGTATCAGAGCATATGGTTAAGCGACAACCCTGCTCTGTTGGGTGTTACTCATTAGAGATAGAGTCAGCAGTACTCTAGAATGAGTTGAGTGTAGTAATAGATATGAGCGCGTATTTGTTATTGAATATAAAATTGTTTTGTATTGTGATGATTGGTTTATTGAGTGGCATATGAACCTTCGTCGGCACAGTCTGCGCAACTGTATCGAAGGGGTTTCTAAACGCTCGAATAGAACAATTCGGCACAGTATTGTTTTTGAATAGGGTGAATGAGATAATTTTGCCCAAACTATTTTTGTATAGAAAAGAATGTTTTTCTATGAATTATTATAGTATATGGTTGCATGGTTGCTAGAAGTAATATTATTTAATTATCATCATTGATATATATATGTGAGAAATTATATATGAAATGGAAATCAAAAAAATAAAGAATTAAGAAATGAATCCATATACAAGTAGAATTTGAGAATATAAATTATAAATATGAATTGTAATTTGAAACGGGATTCCAGAAAAGTTTTTGGAAATGTTTTGAAAAGGATTTGAAAATTTTGGAGATTTGGGAAGTTTAAATTCTTTTTTAATCTGAAAATGAATTTCGAAGGTTTTGAAAAGTATTTTGGAGAGATGAAAGCTCTAAACTCTTTTCGGTCGCTGGAAAATAATCCTGATGATGGTGGCCACATCATTAGAATTCATTTTCGGGTTTCCAAAAGAGGAATTGCTGCCAAATTGTTTTAAATGAAAGTTGTTTGGAAAATTTAGTTTTGTTTTGAAAATTCAAAAGATAAAATTGAATTGTTTTCAAAATGGTTTTGAAAGGTTGAAAGGACTCTGGAATACTGTATAAGAATATTTATGGAATATGATTGAATTTATAACTTATACAAATAGAAATTGTTAATGTAAATTATGTAATTGTGATTGGAATTAAAGTTCATTAACAAATGAAATATATAAATGTGAATTGAAAGTATAAGAAAATAAATTCATATATGAACGAAAACTATGAATACGAATTGTAAATATGATTCATAAATGAAAATAGAATTCCAAAAAAGATAATTGAAGATAAAATTCCTTAATAAAATGGAATTGTGAAGGTGAATGTATAAATGATTGCATAAATCAAGATGTAAATAAGTTGTTAACTTATAGAATATTTGAAATCTGATTGGAGTGGAATTCAAATTGAAGACGAATGAATTAGTAATTGGAACTAATTTAAGATAGTGCAGTTGTAAATGACAGATAATTGATAAAATTCAATATTTCAGAATTGAAAGTAAATTGAATCCAAATTAGATTGGAATTGTGAATTGAACTCAAATGAGAAATTGAAATGTGAAATTGAATTCAAATAAAATTTGAAATGTAAAATTGAAGATAATGGATATAACTTCAATAGTGAACTAAAAGATGATATAAGTAGTTTATATTGAAAATTTGTAATTGAATTTGCAAAATGATTTGAATGCTGTAACTAGATATCATGGCTAGTAGATATACAGATATAAAGGAATTGGAATTTTGATTTCAAAGATAAATTTGAATTGCTCGAAAAAGGTACGTATTTTAATTTCTATATGAGTTTTTGATGATTTCTCTCTAGCCGCTTGGCTTTTTCTTTTTCTTTTTGAAATCTGAGAGTCCGTAGGGACGTTTTGTAGTCGTGCCGTATTAGCCGCGCAAAGGAGACGCTGGCGAAATTTTTCGAAAATTTCGGGTGTTAGAAAATTTTTGAGAAAATTTTGCAAGTTTAAATTTGAATTTTGAATTCGAATTTGAATTTTGAAGTTAAACAATGCTATTTGAAACTTATAATTGAAGTTAGAAAGCTAGTTGAATGATAACGAATCTTTATTAGAAAGATTTGTTTTGAAAATTTGAGAAAACTATTGAATTGTGAAAAATGATAGACGAGTTAAGGACCATTTTCCTTACTTGGTAATTTCGAGGACGAAATTCTTTTAAGGGGGGAAGTCTGTAACGACCCGGAATTTTGAACGAATTAAATTGGAAATATTTAATTAATTTTAAATATTTGAACGATAATTTAATTTGAATCCCGAATAAAACTTTGAAATTTGCGGTTAAAATACAGAATTTAATCTATTGATAGTCGAATAAAAATTTGTATCTTCAATTTTAAGTTGAAGAAAATTATTTCGAAAACTTTTAAAATTCGTATTGACAATACTGAAGATGATAGAAGCTTCAGAATTTAATTTCGAACTGTTCTGTTCAGTTTTGAAATTAAATCGTTCGAATCAATATTTAAAAATAGTCATTTTTCAAACAGTCTCGAAATTCGACGAAACCAGTTCCATTGGGTCCGTAATATTGTATTATTACCGGATTTCAACTTTCGTAGCATTTGGAGCTGTTATGAGAGAATACGACACATAAACGCATTAAAGATTTAATCAAATTCAATTTAAATTTTTATAATTTAAATCTTTGCCGACATTAAAAGTAAGGCGAACACGTTCTTTCCCCCCAACCACGCCTTAACTCACGCCTACAATCACGCTTCCCTCCTTAAAATTAAACCGAGTCTTCCCCTCAGTTCTAAATCAAACAAAGAAAAACGAAAAATGGCCGCTTATATTCAAATTAAAAATCGCGTACCCTATCCTCGTCCTCCTCTCATTCTTCACAAATTCGAAAATCAGTAAACAAGAAAAAAAAAGAGGAACACACGTTTCGTTCGATCGAGTTTTAGGGCACTGGAATTGGGGAAGCAAGTCGCGGGTTCTCGCGTGGCAACTGGTGGAGGCGCTCGCGTTCGAGCGGCGACCTGGCACTCGGCGCGCGATTGAGGTGATGGCGCGTAGGGTTTCGTGTGGGCGGCGAATCGAAGTCGAGCTCGCGATGCATTTTTGTTGGTGGGCGCACGATGAAGGCGGCGAGCTTCGCGAAGGGGATCGACTGGTGGTTGCGTTTGCTTGGTACGGCAAGGCCGAGGCGATGATCGATGGGATATTGGTGGTCACGATGGCTTCCAGTCTGGGGTGGGAACTTCGCGTGAGGGTAGGCCGAGATGCTCGATAGTCTGGGTTCTGAGTCAACCAATGTGAGAAGCTTGTAAGGTATATTTTATTTATAACCTAATTTTGGTTTAGGGGTTAGATCTGATTTTTGAATTCAGAAATTTAAAGTAAATTTGCTGGTTTATGATTTAATCTATTAGAAATTTATACAGTGAAAATTTTGTAAAATAAAGAAAACATAGAATAAATATATATATAAATTTATTTCCAGATTTTATTCTTTACTGGGAATTGATATTTTCACAATAAATATATGTATATATATTTTTAATAAGGTTTGAAAGTTTATGTTAAAATTTGTTTTTAAAATCTATATAGAATATTTTTATAAGTGTATAGGCAGTTCAAAGGGATTTGTTAGGAATTTAAAAAGGTATTGGTTTAAAATTTATATTAATTACCTTAAGATTTTTAAAAGGGTATTCGATTTAATTAAATAGATTAGTAAGGAGAAATTGAGTTTTAAAATTTAATTGTAGTTAAATAAAAATTTTAAAGGAGAAATGTGTTAATCTAAAACAATTGAAACGAAAATTTATTGTTCAGTCTTTTGAATATTGATAGATTGAATAAAATTGTTTATACCAGGTTAAAATCGAGAAAACAAAACTGAAATGGAAAATGGATTGCAAAATAAAAAGCTAAGGTGAGATTTTCTCACTCGAAGGAAATTTGAATTTACAGTTATTGATTGATTTGTTGAATGTGCTATTAGATATGATAGGATATATCTATATATATAGCAGTATATACATATTGGCATATGTATATATTGGATTGATGCTTTCCCGCCTCGTATAGCGGATGAGACCCTATTGCGCCGTTAGTAAGCGGATTTATAAAAACCCATATACCGCGATAATTCCGTACTGGAGCGGAATTGGTATTGTGCCGACGTCTTTGGATGCAGGAAAACAGGTTGGGGGGATCCAACTGGATTCCTCAACTGTATTTATTTATTTATTTACAGATGTTGATATATATTCTGTCATCATATGATGATATATGATGTTTGATGTTGTGATGGACTAATTGATGCGTTGCATCATCGGGTTCAATTTTAAAGTTTAAAAATAAACGATTTTTACTTTAAAAGGGATTTTGAAGTGATTTTTGGAAAGTATACGATTTATTAAAATTTGGAATTTATTTATCTTAAATAAATAAATGTTATAAATTTAAAGTTATGGAAAATTTTAAATTGTGAAATATACCTGAAAGGTGATTTTGAAATAAATAGTCAAGTGATAAATAAAATAGTTTAAGTTGGATTTCTTTTGAATTACTAAAAATGATGTATATAAAAGATGTACAGAATTGATATTTATCAATTTAAAGTGTTGGAATTTTAAAACGAGTGTTTATAAGTGTTAGAGATTTATAGAATTATAAATTGTAAAGACATGAGATTTATAGAATTATAAATTGTGAAATATGAATTTTATAGATTTATAAAGTATGAAGTTATAAAATGGATGAAACGGTAGCATAAAAGATTTATAAGAGATTAACTTATAAATTGGATTTTTGCCTTTAAATGGAATATTGATCGAATTTGTAAATAAAAGGAGATTTATAAAATCGAAGTTGTTATAAAATAGAAATAGAATTTATAAACGTTGTTTTATAAATTCGAAATCAATGGGATTTGAGAAATTAAATATAGAAGATTTTTAAAAGAAGATATATTCGCGATTTTGGATAGCGAATTTTTATTGAGATAAAAATGTGTAGAAATGATTGAAATTGGGTTAAGTGAATTATATTCACGATTTTGGACAGTGAATATATTGTTAAGTAAAATGGATAGTTTTGGAAAAGTGGCATTGAAAATGAAGTTAAACATTTTAGAGATGTTTTTAAAATGTATTGTGAATCGAAAACATAGATTTCAACATTTTTATTGTTGAAATAGGCGTTTTCGAAAATATAAGGAAATGATGGACTATAACACTGTTGTTATAGTAAATGATTTTCGGAAGAAAATGTTTTGATGTAGTATTGGGATTTATATATCTATCTTAATTCCGAATCCCTATACTAGTGATTTTGAGTCGTCGTAACGATGTTTTACGTAACATTCGTTTTGACTCAAATAAATGTTGTTATAGTAAATGTTTTCCTTAAAGAATGAATATATACTTAATATTGATTTAAGTATATTGAATATTTTCCAAGTGTTGAAAATAAATGATTTGTGAAATACTTATTATTAAATAAGTATGGAATGTTTTCCAATATGAAATGAATGTTTTTGAGATTTATCTTCTTAAAGATAAATCGAAATCGAATATTGAAAACGATTTGAAAATCGTATATCAATAGACATTTTTGAAACATAAATTCACTATGGAATTTATAAAAAGAAAAGGGAAACTGTTTAGAAAAATAAACGTTGTTTTATTTTTGAAGTGTGGAAATTTTATATCTAGTAAAAGATATTTTTGGAAGATGAAATAATTTGGGAAAATTATTTGGAATCTGATGATGTTGCACATCTTTATTGATAGTTAAATAACCGACTATCAATAATTACCTTGAGTAGGTATTTGTTGTGAATTGGATGAATTTGAATGCCACACTTATTTTTGAATAATCGCTCACTATTCGGGTTAGCCGGGAAAGGACCATGGGGTCGTATAACCCATTCCGAATATGTGATACGTCGTTATGAATCGCATTTGAAGACCGGTGTTGAAGACCGGATATTTTTGAAAACGAAAGGATGACCGTCGAGTTACTCTACATCGGCTGATCTCCGATTTAGAGGTTTTATCACCCTTAGTGACGGGAAGTCCTGACGTGATTGAAAATTATCCGGAATTGCAAGGGCTTCGTGAGAAGTGCCTTCGGTTCTGTTCGATCCCGGAACAGACTTGTATGGATTGTGTGTCTGACGTTACAACTTGAGATATAAAGCTGATTTCTTTCAAATACATTTCTGTTGGTGGCGGAGAATTTATTCTCTTAGCTTAACACCCTTCTCTGAGACGTACGAGCTCAGAGGTTATGTAGTTGAAATTTATCAGCGATATATCCCAATTTGGTAACGTGGCATACTGAGTGTTGCTGTGAAATGATCAGTGTTTGATCATTTGTGATATGATCATTTGTTTGATCTTATATCTTTGTGATCATAGGTTGATCATTTTGTTTGACCCGAAGCAGGGCTTTTTTAGAAAGCGTAGCTTTGTGGACGAGACTTCATCGAGCCTCACACCCCGGAAATGGTCGAAACAGGACGAATGCAGCAAGGTTCTAGGGAGTAGCGCCCCTTAGTGTATGTCATTCCTTCTGGATAAAGGTGGTATCATGGTATGGAGCCCAGATACATAACCTCTGTGGTTACTGCATTATTTTTTCTATGTGGTTTGTTGCGAATCGGGGATCCTCGGGAAGATCGGTGACGATCGGGGGATGGCATACGCGTGTCAGTAGTTACCTATTTTTGCAGAGGTAACCCGACCTTGTGTTGGCAGAGATCCGGTTAGGTTCTCGGGTCGTCTATTCCAGGGACGTACCCATCGTGGATAGGAAGTTCCTTAGCCTGACCATTTGTTGGAAATCCAAAGAAACAATACGATCTTGTACGGTTTTAGTTGTAGAACCTATCATTCACTTATGGTGGTCACCACTGTTTGGATGGTAGCTATAGTAGGCATAAGTGCGGAATGCCTATGCTGGCTAAGATTTATATTATACTTTCGAAATGATTTCTACACTATGCACTAATAATAATATCAAAAATGATTTGATTTTGCGTAATAAGCATCTTTGACTATCATAAGAAGAAATCTCCTCCAATTCTGCGTTTGCATTGTGTGTGTGGTGGGAGGTCTTATGGTAGTCTCATTTTCCAAAAAGCATTTCGAATTGACTTAAAAAATTATCTTGTTGTTTTTAAAAGAATAACTGTTTTACGATCTCACACCAGTCACCATGACTGACTCGGAGTTTATTGTTCCCTTCTAAACTCTGGGTGCCCACCAATTTCCACACGGGCAGCCTAGAGTTATATTATCAGGATATTCTGGATATTCTGGAGCTTGGAGATAAGCTGGAGTTCGAGACGTAGTATTTGTATCTGATATTATTTTATTCCGCTGTGTATTCTGTATGAGGACGAGTTTATATAACTGTCCATTGTTGTATATTGACTCTGATGATTGATGTATGTATAAACTGATATAGTTCTTTGTTTTAAAAGACTAGTGTTTATCTATTATATATTGTTCCGCTGCGATGTGTAAGATTCTGATATTGTTTTCTGTTCTGATGTGTTCTGTTGTTCTTCTTTCTTCTTTTTCTTCTTCTTCTACTTTTTCTTTTTCTTAAAACCCTCACTATTGGAGTTTCCGGCACTCGATTGCTCGGCAGTCGATAAAGTGAGTATCGATGTCGAATTTTCGAAAGTCGAAAATTTCGGGATGTGACAATATGGTTGTGCATGAAAGAAGGAGCGCTCGATGGTAAGGGTGGGAACACCCGGGGTGATAAGATATTCGGTCTATCCAGGTTAGGGGTAGGCCGGTCTTGTGTAGTAGGTGATTCCAGCGTGGTCCTCAGTACATTGTTCCAGAGGTGTACTGTGGTGGGCGGTACCCCATTGGCCCAATCATTCGATGGAATCCATTCTCCAATAAGCGCCGTACAGTTTTGATTATGCCCAACTATGCTGGAATGTGAGATGCAAGCATTCCAGCTATTTTCTATTTACTTTCTATAGACACTATTATAATATCAGACGATTTTGATAAAAATTGTTTTGGTTATCGTAAGGTAAAAACCCGTTGTGTTTATTTGTGACGTGGTCTTATGAGATACCTTTGTTTCAAAGGATTTTGAAAAGTTAATGATTCAAATTGAGTGTGTTTCTCACGCTAGTTTTCCAGACTGACTCGGGTGTTATTTTATTATAATGCTCGGGTCAGAACGAGTATTACAAATTCAGGTTAAAATGCTTTGGAGCTTAGGGGACGAGATGGAGGAGTTCAAGCGTATATCACGTACTTGGTTATTTCCACTGTGTGAGGACAAGGTATTATAATTGTCCGTTTGATGTATTGAATTCTTGTACTCTGATAGTGGTATGTATATTAACAGTACAGTTCTTGTATTTAAAATCTGTTATTATATATTATATTTTGTTCCGCTGTGATTGTGAGATTCTGTGTTGTTCTGTTTCTTTTCTTCTACCTTTTTCTTCTTCACCCTTAATGAACTGGTATTTCTGGCACTCGACTGCTCGGAATTTTATATATTGGACGTATTACTGTCGATTTTTGAAGGTCGAAAATATCCAGTCCGTTACATTTGGTATAAGAGCTGAAAGTTAAGCGAGAACCTTGGCTCTGGTGGGGATTACTCATTTGAGATAGAGTCAGTAGTACTCTAGAATGAGTTGAGTGTAACAATAGATATAGAGTGCGTATTTGTTAGTGAATATAAATGGTTTTATATTGTGTTAATTAATCTGTTGAGTGGTATATAAATTCTGATCGAATAGTGGGATGCCACTAAATCGATAGGAGTTTCTAAACACTTGAATAGAGTAATTTGACATAATATGGTTTTGAAGCGGGTAAATGAAATAACTTTATCCAAATTATATTTTCATATAAAAGGAATAACTTTCTAAAATTATTGTGGAATATTGTGTTTGGATGATAATATTATAATCAAAATAAGATTATAAAATCTTGAGTTGGTTATATATAACCAAATGGAAATTGTATAAGTATGGATTATACAACTGAATTAAAACTAAGACTTGATTAAAACCTGAGTTCGAAAAATTAAATCCCGGAGATTTTTGGAAGTGTTTCCAAAGTATTTTGAAGTAAATAATAGTATTACTATTTTAGAGAGTTTTTTTAATAGAAAAATGTTTTTAAATGGATTTTGGAAAGTGATAATAGCACTGAACTTACTTCAGTCGCTGGAAAATAATCCCGATGATGACTGCGCATCATCATCAGTATTCATTTTCGAGTTTCTAAGTGACAGATTGCTATCGTCATTGATTTGTTCAGATTTGTTGGGCAAACCAGTTTTGTTTTGGAAATTCCGAAGGGAATTTGTTTGGGTAAAAATCGGGGTTGGTTAAAATTTTGAAAAGTGTGATTTGGAATATTGAGATTTCAAAATGATTTAGAATAAATGCCGGGTGTCTGAATTCTGGAATCCTTATTTAAATAATTTAGAGATCATCAGAAAATAAGTTATAAACTTATAAATTGAGAATGATTCTAAATAAGAAAAGAAAGATATGGAATTTGAGTTTTGGGAAATGAATTTTAACTTGAGTAAAGTTAAGATGGATAGAAATTAAACTTAACAAAGCAGATTGAAATAAATAAAATGAATTGAATTTGACTCATGAAAGTTAAATAGATTGAATTGGTAAAAGAAAATTTGAATTTGACTTAAGAAAAGTAAATTAAATCAATAAATGAATGAATTATAATAAATGGGATTTTAACTTAAGTGAGTTAAATTAAACTGAACGAATTGAAATTTAACTTAAGCTAAGTCGAATAAAAATTGGGTTGAATTTGGATTGAATTGAAATAAAATTGAATTGATTTATAGATGATTTTGAATGGAATAAATAAACCTCAATAGCTAATAGAAATTGAAATGAATTGAATAAAAATATACTTAGGCTATAAATAAGTGTATAATCTCGAGTTAAAAATAAAATATGAATATACTCGAGTATAGAAATTATGGGAATGTGAAAAAAATAAGTTGTGTGACTTATAAAAATTGAGAAGTAAAATTGAAAACCCAAATAAAAGTGGTGTAATATTTTAAAGTGAAGAAATAAAGTCCAAAACTTGAATTACAAAATAAATTTGTACTCATGTAAATTGGTTGAAGTGATTTTTGAAATGAAAATCAGATATTGAATTATAAAGTGGAAATGAACTAATTGGATAATTAATTAGTTAATTTGATGTAAAATGGATATTAACTGGGTTGAATAAATTTGGATTATGAGTTAAAAATGGAATTTGAAAATGAAACTTGAGTTATAAATAAAATTCAACTTAGATTGTAAGTGAATTAAATACAATTGGAAACGTGTCAAATAAAATGGAATTGGATGAAAATAGAAATGGGTTGAGTTGCAAATAAATCCAATTTGAATATGAATGAATTAAATATGGCCTTGGATATTATTTTAATGAATTGAGTTCGGAATTAAAATTGAAGTAGATTGGATGAATGAACTAATAAATTAATAAACGGAATAAAATTTGATTGAATAAAAATCAAATCAGTAATTTGAATTAGAAATTGTTTACCAGAAAAATAAACTTAAGTTATGGAGTTGAAATAATTTAAAGTAAATAAATTAACTTAAGTAAATATTTTAAATGGAATCTCGGCTTAAATTAATTTGTGAAATGGTTATTTAATATAACAACATAGAATGTTCCCGAGCTAAATAAAATGGATTTGAAAGCAATGAAGGTGGATATGAATGGAATATAAATAAATTGATTGAGAATAAATTTAAAATGGAATAGAATTAAATATAAATTGAGTTGGAATCAATTTAAAATAGCTATAAACTAAAGTGGATATTTTATTAAATAAATATCGTCGAATTTGCATAGAAAGATTTGTCGTTTGACGTAAACAGAAGTAAATTAAATTCTGCAAATGAATTATAAGTGAAAAAATTGATTTTAATTAATTTGGAATGGATATAAGTTTGTTTGGTTTAAAAATGACTTGAAGGCAAGAGAATTTAGTTGAAAATCATTCGAATTGAATGAAATAGTATATGGGTTGGTTGAAAGCAATTAAATTAGTAATGGAACCTTAAAATTTCTGATAAATGTTGCTTAGCATGCATTGCTTATGAAACTTATGTGTTTTAACCATTTAAATAAGTGAAATGTTATTTAATTTCATGTTTTGGTACTTACATGTTTAAATTGAGTAAGTATACGTACCTGGAGCTATTTTGCTTGACTTTGATTGCGCGAATTGCAAAATAAAATAGCCGCTTGCTTAAAAATGCTAAAATAAGGTACGTTTTCGGATTAAATATTGCGAAAATATAAAATACTGATATATATATATATATATATATATATATATATATTGTTTTCCGACTGTGTGGGTCGATATATATATATATTTATCTCCCTTGTCATATTGCAAAAGGTCCTCCGTACAAAGGAGACTCTGCCAAAATTTTTTGAAAATTTAGGGTGTTAGAAAAATTTTAAAAATTTTTGGAAAATTTTTGTTAACGATAAATTGATTTCAAATTTATAATCAAAATAAAGGATTTTTTTTAGGATGGAAAACTAATTGTTTTGGATAAAGGAAAAGAGTAGAAAAGTGAAATATCGAATTTTCACTAAGTGGGTTTTAATAAGTTAATGGGTTTGGAGCGTTTTTCCTGCCATAGCAGTTTCAAGGACGAAATTCTTTTAAGGAGGGAGGAATGCAATGACCTGGATTTTTCGACGTTTGATTAGGAATATTTAAATGGTTTTAAATATTGAATTTGAATTATTGATTGATTTTGAATATGGAAATTTGGTTTTTGTTTATAAATTAAATTCAGAATTTAAATATAGCGATTTATTGGACAATTTAATTATTAAATTTTATAATTGAATATTGGTTAAATTATTGTATCTTGAGTTTTAAGCTCGATAAAAATAATTTAAAGGCTTGTAAAATTTATATTAATAATAATGAAGATAATAAAAGTTTTAAAATTGAATTTAAAAGTGATATGTTCAATTTTTTTAAAAATAGTTTTTTCATATTGACATTTAAAAATAGCCATCCGGGACACAGCCTCGGAATTCGACAAAACCAGTTCCATTGGATCCATAATAGTGTATTATTATCATCTTATTTCAAGTTTTGCAGCGTTTGGAGTTATCGTTTGATCGTACGGAATATAAACGAGTTGAAATTTATATCGAAATCAATTTAAAATAGTCGATTCAAAAAGCTATCTTCTCCATACGATCGAATTAGAACTCGAAACCTTTTCCATTGCGTTCGGAATAGGTGTATAACTTTATGAATGCCTAGCGGCACGCCTCCATAGGGGTTTATGATTTCATGGTATGTAACGTAAGATAAATAAATTATAAAATAAAAATATATATGGTCAATCAAGTCAAATCTTAGCCGACCAACATCATACCCAAACCCACACCTTCACGTATAAGTCGCGTCCTCCTTTCTCCTATCAGTTGCTCTTTAATTCAAATCAGAAACGAAATAAATTCGTGTTTGAAAAAAAAGGGAAAAACCAAATCGCGATGTTCTGTCGAGCGTTTCGATCGAAATCAAGATGGAGGCCATAGATTTATCTCCGCTCGCGATCGCTATTGAGTTATTGGGGTGGTGGCGTGTGAGCTAGTTGCGGCGACTCTAGGTGGAGGAAGTGGGAGACATCGCGATCTTGGTGTTCGAGTTTAGAGGAGGAGGCTGCATGCGTGATGGCCTAGGGCGGCATAGCTAGGTGGAGGCCAGGGTTCGCGCGCGCTAGAGGCGGCATTAGACGAGGCCGGTCAGCGGCTGTAGATGGTGGGCGAGGTCGGCATGACCTGGGAAGCGGTGCGTTCTTTTGGGTTGGTCGAAGGTCGTGGGGGTTTCCAGTTGCAGCGCAGTGGGAAAGAGGAGCAGTTTCATCATAAGGAGGAGCGGCATAGGCTATGTACGGCGAAGGTGGAGAGGTGTGTCATTCTTGTCTGGGGTTGTTCGTGTTGTTTATATAGGCTGCTACTGCAGTTGAAGGGAGAGGCGGTCATCTAGCAGTGTATCTCGATCGTTAGGTAATTATAATTTTACAATTTAAGATTAAATTAAATTAGTTGGTAAGGTAATTAGGTCGATTCAATTATTTTAAATAAAAGTCAAAAAATTCATAAATGTATAACTTTTTATACGAGGCCCAAAATCGTGAAGAAAACAAGTCGTGTTTTGATCAGATTGCAAAATAAAAATCAAGGTGAGAAAACTCTCACTCATTTGGACAACTAGAATTCATTTTAAATAGTCAAAATAAATTATTGAATGCTGGTTGTATTTATAAATTGTTATTTGTTGAATGTCATATATATATATATAGTAGTATATATATATTTGTACTTGGAGTGAGATTCCCACACAGTATAGTGGATGAGACCCTATGCGCCCCGCATAATAGCGAATGACCCTATATACCGCGATATCCCCCTCGAAGTGGGATTGGTATTTTTTTTATGTTGTATTAACATCTTTGGATGTAGGGAAACGGGTTGGTGGGATCCAATTGGATTCCTTAAATATGTTGTTTATTTTTCCATATATAGTGATATATGATTTATGTAGAATAATCTATTATAGATTATTGTAGTAATTGGAATTATTGGATGCTTTTGTAGTACTTGCCTGAATTTTGATAATTTAAATACTATAAATATATTTTTAAAATGTATATAATTAAAGAAAATTTGATATAAAATATATATATTGGAACTGGAGTTACTTTCAAGAAATTGAATTACAAAAATATATTTGATTTCTGGGTATACTGAACTATTGCGAATTTTTAAAATGGAGATTTTAAAAATGTCTTATATAAAGGAATTTATAAATGGTATCTGGGAATATGAAAAGGAGTTAAAATCAATGTTAAAAATAGATTGGAAGTATAAATGAAATTTATAAGAAGTAAATTTATATAATGGAATTTTATAAATAAGATTTGTTTTATAAACAAGTAAAAACTCAAAGGAGTTTATAAATTTATAAACGATGTTTATAAATAAGGAAAACGATGGTCAGTTGATAATTTGGAAATATCGATTTACAATGTGAATTTATATCAAGTTATGAAAATCGTTGGAAAGAAATAGTGGAATCTATTTTTGAATATGTGAATGGTAATAAAATTGAGATATACTCGATGTGATACGAATAAGGAGTTATAAACTGAATTTGGAAATATTGGATTTTTTTAAAATAGATTTTTGTCAAGAAGTTAAAAGTTCATAAGAATGGGATTTTTAATTACTATGCCATATAATTTAAACTATTATTTAGATTAGAATATTCCAAAAGATTAGTTATTATAATACTAAACATTTATTGAAATAAATTCTAATTTTATTAATCGGCTTTGTAAATTAATTAGTTATTTAAAAATGGTTTGGAAAAGAGTTATCGATGCTGTTTAAAATGTTTTGATATCTTAAATTTATTTAAAACACATTTTTTTAAAATAAACCATTATCCTTTAAAAATACCTATCTTATATATATATATAGTCTTAAAAGATTGAAATTTAACTATAAATCCTCTCGAGATTGCGAACGAAGTTATTTAACGGATAGGATTTTATAAAGGAAAATCTTATAATAAAATTTTTGGAACTTAAGGGGAGGTTATGAAATATTAGGAATAAGAACTTCGGGGATGAATCTGAAGTCATAAAGAAGTTATAAATAGATAGAAGAGATTATAAGTAGATATAATCAAATTTTGAAAAGGAAAAAGGGAATTAATGTAAATTCCAAAGATTTATGAGATAAGTCATGAAACATTCTCTTAAGTATTGATATTTGAAAGGATTTTGGAAAATAAGACTTACGATATTTTTCCTAAGTATAGAAAATGGAAATTTGGGAATATTTCTAAGTCTTGAGATGATTTTGAAGTATCCTCTTACGGATTTAAGTATTTGATGATTATTTTCAAATGATTGGAAGGGGTTGATATATCTTTTAAAGATATTTTGAAAATAAATATTTTGGGAAAAATTTATAAAAAGGCCTAGTGATTGCTTATGAATGTTTTATTGATAATTAAATAATCGACTGTCAATATTGGCCAATTTTCGTTAATCGTTTCGATGAGACCGGGATCGGATTGAACGTAATAAACGAATATTGTGGAGATGATGAAGATGATGATTCATTTTATCTAGACCCAAGGCAACTTTTATGGACGAATGCTATCAGAACATCGTTATTGGAGGACGATGAGCATTCTAAGTAAAATTGTTCTTTGAAAGGTAACGCTTAACCTCGAACCTCATCAACCGGAAATGAGTAAAACAGGGGAGATGCAGCAAGGCTAAGTGGGTCGTACCCAAGTAGGGTATGTTATCACTTTTCTAGATGTCCACGGAAACTTTTATATTATGGATATGGTTGTGCATGAAAGAAGGAGAACTGGATGGTAAGGGTGGGAATACCCATGGTGATAAGATATTCGGTCTATCCAGGTTAGGGGTAGGCCGGCCTTGTGTAGCAGGGGATCCCGGCGTGGTCCTCGGTACATTGTTCTAGAGGTGTACTGTGGTGGGCGGTACCCAGTGGCCCAGTCATTCGATGAAATCCATTTTCCAATAAGCTCTGTACGGTTTTGATTGTGCCCAACTATGCTGGAATGTGAGATGCAAGCATTTCAGCTATTTTCTATTTAATTTTTCTAGACACTATTATAATATCAAATGATTTTGATAAAAATTGTTTTGGATATCGTACGGTAAAAGCCCGTTGTGTTTATTTTTGAAGTGGTCTTACGAGATACCTTTGTTTCAAAGGATTTTGAAAAGTTAATAATTCAAATTGAGTGTGTTTCTCATGCTGGTTTTCCAAACTGACTCGGTTGTTATTTTATTATAATGCTCGGGTCAGACCGAGTATTACAGATTCAGGTTAAAATGCTATGGAGCTCAGGAGACGAACTGGAGGAGTTCAAGTGTATATCACGTACTTGGTTATTTCCGTTGTATGAGGACAAGTTATTATAATTGTCCATTTGATGTATTGGATTGTTGTACTCTGATAGTGGTATGTATATTAACAGTACAGTTCTTATATTTAAAATATGTTATTATGTATATTATATTTTGTTCCGCTGCGATTGTGAGATTCTGTGTTGTTCTGTTTCTTTTCTTCTACCATTTTCTTCTTCACCCCTAATGAACTGGTATTTCTGGCACTCGACTGCTCGGCATTTTATACAGTGGACGTATAGATGTCAATTTTCGAGGGTCGAAAATATCCGGTCCGTTACAGTCACTTATGAAGTTCGAGTCTAAATACTCCTTCATAAGGATTACATTACTCCCGCAAACAATCCTCTTGTATTTCATTAATAATTAAAAATACTCATAACTACCATCTTGTGATTTTCACTTGGAGTTGATTTATATATGCTAACAGTATCAAGTGCGTAAGCGATTTCAGATCTAATACCTAACAAAGCATGAATGATGATTTCTATTGTTGATGCATAAGGAAACCATTTCATAACTCTTTTTTCTTATCCATAGATAAGTATTCCTTTCTATAAAAGATAATTCCTTATCATATAAGAATATTTATTGGCTTAAAAAATTCATACTAAACATTTTAGCATAGTGCATATGCACATTGATTGGGACAATGCTAACATCCTCTTATACCAATTATAAAGGACGACTCTTCGAAATCCTTCATTGAGAATTAAATAACTATGCTTTAACTAGTTGTAACATGGATACATCATTACCAATCAATAATACGTTGTTTACTTATAGTATTACATATATTTTAAACACTTTTTTTTATATGTTATAGACATATGCTTCCTATACATTTCAAAAGAAAACAAATTAGTTGATTTCTCTATCAAAATACTCGCTTCAACCTAAAGATGCTTGTTTAAGATCATAGATTGATCTTAAAAATCCAAAAGTCATTTAACCACTCCTATTGATTTCAAGACACTTTAGCCGCGATGTATAAATAGAATTTTCTAAACAATATTTAGAAAACTCATTTTAACATTTTTCTGCCAAAACACATAGCGATAGTATGTAGTAATATGTGAGTGGAATTTGAAAGAGTTAAGCACAATGACTGGTGAAAAAACATTTCATCAATATAAATAGCTGAATTTGACGAAATCATTTCCCACCAATCTTGATTTACAAGTTTCTAATTATCTAAAAGCATAGACCTTCATTTTGAATAGTCACCCGTAGTATGGGTCTCATCCTTTCAGTCACATCTTCCAAAGCTCAAATTTTATCATTGTACTTGGAACCTATTTTGGATTTAAAGCATCATTCCAATGATAGAGTCTACACCCTTTATGGCTTGTTGGAAACTAAGGGATTGTTATAATGAACAATCCACTTTCTTTTATTGATAAGAAACCATGATCTTCCCTTGATGCTCGAAATATCTTACTATATATTCTAATTAGTTTATCTTTCGAGCTCAGTAAAATCAGTATTATCTATAGATCGATTTCCATATTAGAATCTTAGGTCAAATCCTTGTCCATTGCATTGGACTGATTTCTCTAGAAATAATATATATCAAGGTAGTAATTAATTTATCTCAATGTGACTAGGTATCCATATGATTTTATAGACTGCGTATAAACTTACACTAAACAAACCTTACTTCGAGTTCACGTAGGCTTATGAACTCAACATAGCTTGGAAACCTCAATGCTCAATTTATTTAAGATGAGGTTTCTCTCAAATCCCTATCATATATGGAATCATATGCCCATCTTTAAATGTAACCAAATTCAAGCTATGCAATCACCTCAAGCACATACCCTTAAAAGAAAATGTTGATTGGAAATCAAATTAAACTCGACGTTATGAAATTTGAGTAGATATTAAGCCACTTTGCATGACTAAAAATGTTTTAAAAGTGAGTATGTTGGGTCAAAAAATGTCACAACACCCCAAATCGATCCAAAATGAGAGTAAATAAACTAAAAATGAAATTGAATCATAAGAATACAAGGATTTTTATAGTGGTTCAGCCTACGTCAACTTAGATTTTACACAAATACAGATGACTTACCGGGTTTTAAGTCTATAAAACAATGCAAATTCCTGTTTGATAGCAAGTCGTGGAAAAGAGTTGAAGTATAGAGAAGAGAGTGATGAAATAAAGAAAAAAGTCCATTCATGTTTCTCTGACTCTCATATTTATCGTCGAAATTATAACGAGCCGGAATTTCGAACATTTCATATTTAAATATCTAAATTATTTAAATATTTGAATCTAGGATTTAGTGTGAATAAATATGATTTTATAACCTTGTTAACCCCCTTTTAAATATTAACTAATGAAGGTAAACTTGTTTTGAAATTTGTTTACAAAAAGGAATAGTTCGAAAAAATATCGATAATGCAGCTGAAAATTATTTTATCAACAAATAACTTTTTATTCAAAAACGTTTTTCGAACTCTTTGAAACTTGTATAGTAACATATGGAACATAAATAACAAGTTAAAAACACTTAAGTTAACTACAAATTAATGAAAGTAGGATTAATTAAGCCTTGATTCAAGGTATGGATGATGGAGAGAATGAAGGAGCCTTATTTCAAGGCATGAAGGTGGGAGCACATGGATTTGGCTAGCCAAAAAAGGAGAGGAAGGGGTTTCTTTATCTCATTTTTATCATTTGAAACACTTCATTATCTCACAAAATTTTATTTTAGAAGTTTTGAAAAAAAATGGCTTCCTTTTAAACTTCTTTCTCCTCTTTAAATCCTCAAACCTTCTCCTTTCTCCTCTAAACTGAAATATATCTCTTACAACATCAAGGCAACAACATCTAGCAAGTTGAAGCTCAAAGAAATGATGCATAATCCCCTCATCCAAATCAAGGCCGAGAGTAATACGAAGGGTGGAAGGTATGGCCATGAGCAAAGCTAGGTTGAGGTGATAAGAATGGGTGCTTTCAAGGTAGTGGTAGGAAGCTGGATCTTGTGCTTGTGTTTGGTTTGAAATATGTGAGTTATCTCACCATCTTACAAGTATATGATGTGTATATAATTGTTTGATTGTTGAAATATAAATGTGTAAATGAAAACCAATGCAAGTTATCATTTTTGGACCCCTCTTGCTTTTGAAAGAAAATTACAACATATATGTATTATAATCTCTCTTATATACCCTCTAAAACTTATAACATAGCCATGACCTTGTATATACATGTTTGATAATGTTATATGTGATGTAAAAGTGTGTATGTAAATGTTGAAGTGAGAAAGTCGCTATGAAAGCACTTTGAAGCTCTTGCATTTTAACTTACCTTAAAATGGTGAGTATGTTATTAGATAATGTAATTTGGTTGTTCTCTACACATCTAGTAGTGTTTTGGATAGCATAAAATGGTTATGTAAAGTTATGGAAAATGTTGAACAAAGTTAAGAAAGTTTGAAGTAAAAAGGTTGCTATATCGACACTTCTAAAATGCTTTGTTTTTTAGAAATAAAGTTTATTTTTGTGAGGAAATATTTTCGGGTTTCTTTACTTTTTAACAAGTAAGATATATTTTATTCTTACTATAAAGTTTTTGGAGTTTAAATCATTTTTCAATTAGTTGAACAATGTGGCAAAAATTATTGCGAAAAGGTCGCTATATGAGCACTTCTGAAAAATATCTTGTTTTCAGAAATTTTTATACAATAATTAATAGATATTATTAGGAGTTTATTTTCATGGTTTATAATTTTCCAAAATATAATAACATATAAAAAAATTGAATTAAAAATCATTTGTTTAAGTGTCGAAAAATAGCTTCAATGTTTTAGTAAAATCATGTTAAAAACAGACTCTGAACTTTTGATAGCATTTATGAAACACTATATTTGCTTTTGAAACACCTTTTACTTGTTGCGAAGTGTAAAGATACCATTTCTGTTCAGTTAACTCTAATTGTTGTGAAACATATTTAAACTGCCGAAACATGTTGTACAACATCTGTAAATGCTATCTTTTCTGCTTGAAACTTTAATTTGTGTAAAAATAATATTTAAATTAAGTATTTTTCTCTAAAAGATTTGGGGTTGTTTTCTAACATATACTAAAATGTTTAAAAATTGGTTTCAAATTTAAATATGTTTTTAATAATTAGTTATGAATTTTTAAAGTAAGAAGCTTTTAATTTAAAACATGTTTATTTTTGGCTTTTCCATTTATTTCAATTTTTTTTATTTTTAAATAATATTCTATATAGATAATTATAGTATATTTTAAAGTAGTTTAAAAGTGTTTTAACCTAATTATAAGTATTTTGAAAGTGTGTATGTATGTGTGTATGTGTGTGTCTATTTGTTTCAAAAAGCAAGTTAAGTATTTTATAAATGTAATAAAGGGAGTTTGGATTATTTAACACTTAAGGTAAATAAATGGGTTTGAGAAGTTAAATTAAAAGCATATTACTTTAATTAATAAGTGCAGATATTCTTTGATTTGTATAGATATTCTTTGACGTGTATGGTTTTGGGTTGTAGCAAACAATGTTTAAGTAACATTTGTTTTTAACCCATATTAATATTATATATAGGAATATAATTAGATATTTAATAATGAATATTTTAAAGATAACTATAAGTGAATGGTTTTGGGTTTGTAGTGAAAAATGTTTAAGTAAAAATTGTCTTTAACCCTTGTAAGTGTAATTAAATCTTTAAAAGCAAGTTTTAAAGAAAATGGTTAAGTGTGAATTGAGTTTGGGTTTTTCTGGCAGTCTTTAAGTAACACTTGTCTTTAACCCTTAAGAACATAATTAGATTTTTAATAATGGAATTTTAAAGATAATAACAAATATGGAATCATTTAAGTTTAACTTATAAAAGAGAAGGGGTTTATAGTAACAATGTCTAAGTATTGCTTTTAACCTCTTTGATTATATTTTAAAGTAAGTAAACCTTGTTAATGATTTGTGAATATACTTATACCATTTTAGATAAGTGTATGAATATTTTTGAAGTATAGAAAAGAGTATAAACGAATAGAAAATTACAGGGATTGTAAAATACGTAAATAGTAAAATACATGAATAATAGATTACAAGTATATGTCTGTTAAGGCTGCACAAAGTATGGATTGGGTCGGGTTAGACCAAATACATCATCCAACTCGTATAGGTATGGGTTAAAGATAATTCAACCCATACCGGACCTCATATGAGGTTGGATATGGGTTGGGTCGGTCGGGTTTAGTTGGGTTGGGTTGGGTTAAATAACCCTAATACGAAAATGAGAATTTGAAGAAAAAAATCAAAATAAAGTATTAAAATATATAACTCAAAATAGCAGATTTTAGCTAGCATAATGTATTTAATATAGTCGTTTCACTACAACTATTTTATTAGAATTTCATTATAAAATACATCATGTAGAATTGATTCACTACATGTTAGAGTATGATTTTCATTAGATTCATTAAAATGCTTCTCAAAATCTCTTAGTCAATCCTATTTGTTTTGATCACTCTAATTTTACTTAGACTAATATCGAATATGATTTTAAGTATATTTATTCTATAATACATACTTTTTTCTATATGTTGACTGTTATAATTTTATATGGCATGATATTGGATGGGTTTTTATGTAGGGTTGGGTTGGGTTAAAATAGGGTTGGATTGAATAAATATCATATCCGACCCATATATAGTATGGGTTACAAATTTTAACCCACATTCGACCGAACTAGGTTGGGTCGGGTCGGGTTTATGTGGGTTGGGTTAGGGCGAGTATGGGTAGCGTACACCCGTAATGTCTTTTATAAAAGGAAATTAAATATATATACAGGTTCAAATAAGTAAATATTTAATTAAGTAAAGAAGTTTAATTAAATAAATGAAGTTTTAATTAATTAAAGAAGTTTAATTAAATAAGCAAAATTTTAATTAATTAATGAGTTTAATTAATAAAGGGAGTTTAATTAATAAATGAGTTTAATTAATAAAAATGTTTAAGTAATAAATGATGTTTAATTAAATGAAGTTTTAATTAGAGAAAGAGGTTTTAATTAAAGAATGAAGTCTTAATTAAATGATGAAGTTTTAATTAAACGAAGAAGCGCTATTAGATAAAGAAGTTTTACTAATAAAAGAGGTTTCAATTAGTGAAAGATTAATTAGTTAAAAAGGGGATTAAAAGTCATTTATCTGACGTAATAGTGCTTTGTATGTGTTAATTGTGCTTTGTGTGATTACTTGTTTATCGAAAGTATTTAGTTCTGTGCTTAACACTAAAATCCACGAAGTAGACTTGATTCTATCCGTGAGAGTTAAGAATTATGATTTGAGTAGGGTGTCGAAGAAATAACGCTCTAACCTATTGGGCTTCATTCTTGAGCAAGGGATAGTAGAAGTTAAAAATGTTGGAAATATGATAAGTACATGAGACTTGGTTTCCCTATGTGATCTTTTTTAGTTAATCGAAAATTCATCGATTCAGTCTTGAAGAGACCGAGATCGGTAAGTGTGCTACTTATTGAAAACCACTTCAAGACCGAGATATGTGTTATATCTATTGGAGGTGAATCTACTCGAGATGCTGGAATTAATGTGGAGATTCGAGATCTATTGAGGTGCTCAAACCCATGTGGAGGTTCGTGATCTATTTGAGATGCTCGAATCCATTTGGTGATTCATGATCTGTACGAGTGATGATAGCTCAGGTGTTGAGATGATGAACATGACTTAATGATCGACATATGACTAAAGACAGAGTAGGCTGTATAATCCAGAGGATTAGCTAACCCAGAGGGGGTACATCAACTCCATATCTAAAGATTCTTTCGATATGTTACGTGCAGGGGGGGGAGGTTGTTGATACTTGGTTCCATGTGGTTTAGATTCGCTTATTTAGGTATGGCCCTTTTGTTTTTACCTTATGGTGTATTCTATCTAGAGATATACGATGCTTAGAAGGTATTTTCTGATCCTTGTCATGGAGATCTATTTTAGTTTTTAAGCTGGAGGCGTTTAGAAAATCCATATGCGAACGGGTCTTAGCGGTTTTGATTGTATGCTTATTCAATATTATTTGTTATGTGATTAATGTAAGCACCAAAAGCAATTTTCTAATTAATATTCTTTACCCTAGATTGTATCTATTATATGTAATATGTACTTATTAGATGGTTGGCTCTGTTGAGGGGATAACCGTTACGATGGTCTCTAAAGGTGCTGTTATATATAACGCATATTTCTTGAGTTTCTCACACCAGATATATGTCTGACTCATGTAATTATTTTTCCTTTATTTCCATAGTGCCCTTTCGAGGAGTCCGAGGAAGGCGGGTTTTCGTTGATGTTCATTGAGCTTATGTAGAGAAGTTGGATGTTTACCTACCATAGTATTTATTTTCGCTGCATTACTTTGTGTAGATATTTTAGCGATTGTAAGGACATTTGTTATCACTGTCCAGCCGATGATAATACTCTAATTAGTAATTCTGAAATACTATTTATGTAACAACTCGCATATTTTACGACTGTATATTTAAATGTTTTATTTAAATATAGCATCGTTAATCGGATTAAAGTCCAAAAAGCTACTTTTTGTAAACAGTCGAACTGGGCCTTGAGACCACTTCCATTGAGTCCAAAATGACGTTTACAACTTTTTTGAGTATAAACATCGATATGTTTGGAGTTGAGTGAAAATTTGATATTTTCATTTAGGACTTTGGGTTTGGGTTTCATCCCAATAACCAACACCCAACCCAACTAATACCCTAACTCCCACTCCACTCCTCTTCATTCCTTCATAACATTTCCTAACACTCAAGCTAAAGTAAAAATGGAGGAAGAGAAATCAAAATTCCTAAGCCCTAGTTTCTATTAGGAATTCAAGCTTTAGCTCCAAAATCAAAGAGAAGCTTAGGTAAGCATCCTCTTCATCTTCTCCATCTCCATCTCTCTTCAATTTAAGAAATTCCTAAACCCTAACTTAGGAAATATTTGCTTATTAGCTTAGATTGGAGCTTCTTGAGTTGAGATTGAAGAGGAATTGGCATTTCCTTTGATTTAGAGCTTCTCATTGGTTGTTTTTGGGTTTAAAGGTGAGTTTTTGAACTCACATCTATGTCTATATCTTTGATAGTTGTTTGGTAGTAATTCCTAACATCTATTCCTTGTTCATTTGCTTTTGAATTGAATTGGTTTGATGAATATTCCAATTTTTGGTGTTTTGAAGTCAAATCTTTAAAAATCCTATCTTTGATGTTTGAACACGTAGTTGGGGAGTATCGAAGAGCCTATAAGGCTGGGTTGTCGCTTGGCATAAATCCCTAGTCTCCGATGCTCGTCCGATCACTCCCGTTTGGATTTTTGCCCCTTATGGGGCTAGGCTGAGAATACAGGATTGATTGATTTTGCCTATTTTAGGCTATTTTGTGTGGGTTTTCCGGTTTTTAATCGATTTTTGATGATCCGAATTGTTGTTATCATTTATCGTCTTTGATGACTTCTTTTTCGGGATTTTTGGGAATATCCATTTTGATGGATTCAGTATAGATTTTTATGGATTTAATTCACATTGTCGTATGTGAATTTTTGGTGATTGATTGTTGCTACAATCATTTCTGTGGTTTATCACTTTAAAATGCAAAGGTTTCTATACTTGTAGTAAATACTCAAACTCTTTCACCAAAACGATTTCAACACTATTATTAAAATACAAATCTCGTCTTGAAAACCGTTTTCCAATCTATTAGTATATACAAACCTTTACCTCATTCGTATGAGAAATATAATTAAACGGCTTAGCAAAACAAGTGGTATGAAACGCTTGCATTTACTTTGTTGGTTAATTCTTAGACTTGTTCGATTGAAAATCTTGTGACAATTTTCGAGTGGAAATCTACAATTTGTTCGTAAATATTTAAGTTAAGCCAGTGGTTATGGGACATGAAGCTAAACTCATTTATTTACTAGCTTAGTGTAATCGACACTTCTTGATGATCGATGATGATCATTTTATGGTTTAGACTAGCGATGTGCGATGTCTCTTTGTCCACGTGGGGGACTGTACCCAGTTCTATTGAGCTTCGTCTCATTTTTCATAGGCTAGCGACCTATGGTTTTATGGAGTTCGGTTCATCAGGCGTAACACTGTATTATGTCGTTGTTCCGGCTTATTGGAGTTTGGTTCATCGAGCGTTCACTGTACTACGTCGTTGTTCCATATTATTTGAGTTTGGTTCATCGGACGTTCGCTGTACTACGTTGATGTTCCGGATTATTTGTGTTCAGGTTCATCGGGCGTTCGCTGAACTACATCGTTGTGCCTGATTATTTGAGTTTGGTTCATCGGGCGTAACGCTGTACTACGTCGATGCTCTGGATTTTTGGAGTTTCTGGTTCCTCGGGCGTTCGCTGTACTACGTCGTTGCACCGACTCTATGGTTAGCGACCATGGGATAGCGACCCAT
This sequence comes from Allium fistulosum, assembly GCA_030737815.1. NCBI lineage: Eukaryota > Viridiplantae > Streptophyta > Magnoliopsida > Asparagales > Amaryllidaceae > Allium > Allium fistulosum. The sequence goes on from CM060903.1 coordinate 1,081,822,437, forward strand.
TTGTGATACACGTGTTGGTGAGTTTTCATGCTCCCGTTTGTGATAGGCCTTCCCCTTTTTATGATTTCTGGATTTCTCGTTGATGATTTCTAGAATTTGCGTTTCACCGATTTTTGCGATTGGCATTGATATATTTTGTCAATATTTGTGTTTTGGTGAATAATTTAAAGAATATGCGATTTTTTGTGGATGTTTGAGATGACTTGAGATATTGTATGATTTTTGTTGTTACCTGATGTATACTTGTCATAGTATGGCATTATTGTTATCATACGTTTTTGTTATATCTCTTATCCTATCTCTTTTTATCTGATATTTATAGCTAGACTGATCCGTTTATTATTTTCTTCTTAAATAATACTCGTGTTAGACCGAGGTATTTCAGGTGCTTCTGCTTGACTATTTAGCAGGGACTAGCTTCTGACTTTTGGCTAACTACTTTAGCTTAGTTGTTTTTTTGTTATACATTCGAGATAGAGACTCCTTGATGTATACTTATTCTTTTGTCTAGCTCGTGTATCTATAACATTTGTGATGTAGTGGATCTTGTATGACCACTACTTTGATGTACACTTCTATGTGTTATATTCATATCTGCTTCCGCTTTTGTGATATGAATATCTGTGACTGATTTGCGTTATGTTTATTTCTATATTTGTTTCCGAAGTCCTCATAGCCACTGTGTGGTAGCTTTGAGTTTGTATTTGATATGTCGGATTTAATCTTGAAATGAAATGCAAGTCATATTATCTGACATATCGATACTCGCACAAAGCAATTACACAGATGGTCGCTCCTCAACATCCTTATTCTTCGTGCTAGTCGACGGCATTACCCCGTAGTGTCCTTGGCTAGCATGAGTATAGAGGTGGGGCATCACAGCTTGGTATCAGAGCCAAACTTCGGAACAATGTAGAATAATCTAGCTAGGATCATTGTCCTAAGTCTTTCTTAGGTATCGTGCCATAGGATTTAATTCGAGTCTTCGTACCGTTCTATCATATTTCTTTTTATGGTGCCTTGTTTTATCAATCAAGTTTGTTTGATATTCATTCTGTGAATAACTTTTTCCTTTTCTTTCTTTCTTAAAGAAGAGAAATGGTTAGACAAGGCCGTCCCAGCACCGGTCAATCCAGTGCTACTCCTCAGGATGGAGTATTTATGTCTGCTCAACAACTTTTAGATCTTGTGAACAATGCCCAAGCCGCCGGGCCCGTTCCAGAGCCTACTCAACCTAAATCCGGGTTTGCACGCTTGTGCAGAGATTATATCGCTTTGGGTGGAAGTCCATTCAAGGGATCCAAAAGCGTAATAGAAATCCTAGATTATCCTAGGATTATCACCTAAGCAATCTATTGAGTGGTGCTAAGGCTTTTCAGCTCGACCTTGCCACCGGTTTTCATCAGCTACGAGTTGCGGAGGGTAGCACCACTTACCGCATTCCACACTCGTTATGATTCTTATGAGTGGTTCGTTATGTCATTCGGTTTGACGAACCTTCTACCTTATTTCATCCATCTTATGAATTGAGTATTCTACAAATATCTCGATGAGTTTATCCTTGTATTTATTGATTATGGATGAAAACAACAATTTAAAATTTGCAAATCTTTTTAATAAGATATTTATAAGTATGATTGGATTTTGTTCTTAAAACGAGAAAAGAATATTTGTAAAAATTTTAAGAGACATGTTTATTATATAGAAGATGATTTTGTGTTTTTTTGCCCATTGAGTGCTTTAAGAATTCTAGTCGATGCACTTGATCAACGTTATCGATAGGAATCTCCTAAACGCTATGATGAGAAAGTCAGACACAGTAAATTAACTTGTAATAAGTAAATTTTTCTAAAAAGATAATTACATAAAGTTAATTGTAATTTTGAATGTCTTAGCTTTTCGGGAAAGAGGATAAGAACTCTTTTCCGATGTTTTTATTCTTACGATTCCCGAAGGGAATCAAGACTTTATTGTTTATACCGATACTAGTCGTATTGGTTTGGGTGCCGTTCTCATGCAAATGGGAATGTGTTATCGCTTATGCTTCTAGGCAATTAAAGCCTGCCGAGACTAGATATGCCACTCATGATCTAGTGCTCATAGCCATTGTTTTCGCTTTTAGAATTTGGCTTCGTTATCTTTTGGGAGAGAAATTTGTTCTTTACACCGATCATAAATCTTTGAAGTATTTATTTTCTCAAAAGGAACTTAATTTGCGTCGACAGCGTTGGCTCGAGTTCCTTGCATCTTATGACCTTGATATTCTTTATACTCCGGAAAAGGGTAATCGTGTTGCCGATGCCCTTAGCCGAAAGCAACAAGCAGTTGTTTCAATAATGATATCTGAATGGAATGATCTCGAGACTTTGTCCACTTGTGAGATTCGAGATCGTGAATCCAATTTATGTTCATCTCTTGTTTTGTGTAGCCTTGAGGCTCATCCTTCTCTTTTGGACCGTACCTCTTTTGGCTAGACTCCATGTCAAAGAAATCATTAAATTGCATGGAGTTCCTACTTCTATTGTTAGCGATTGTGATCCATTATTTACTAGTGGATTTTTGAAAGGTCTTCAAAAAGCTTTGGGAACAAAGCTTAATTTTAGCACCGCTTATCATCCTCAGTCTGATGGACAAACCGAGCGTGTGAATCAAACTCTTAAAGATCTCCTTCATGCATGTGTTCTTGATTTTGGTGGAAGTTGGGAAGATCATATTCCTCTTGTTGAGTTTTCTTCCAATAATATCTTCCAATCTAGTATTGGTATGGCACCATTCGAGGCACTCTACGGAAGGCCATGCTGAATTCCTTCGTGTTGGCTTGAAGCCGGTGAGAAGCTGGTTTTAGGTCCAGATTTTATTGGTGTTCATTTGTGTTTCACCTATGAGGGGTGTTGTGCGTTTCAGTCGATCGGGAAAATTAGCACCTCGATATGTTGGTCCATTTCCCATCACCGAACGCATTGGTTCCATGGCTTATCGCCTCTTTTATTACCGGCTCAATTTTCTGCTATTCATGATGTTTTCCACGTCTCTCAACTATGGAAATACCTTTGGGATTCTGATTCTATTCTTGAGCCCAGTGTAATTGAAGAAATTGAAGTTTCACCAAATTTGACTTATGAGCAACATTCTATTCGTATCATTCCTTCGGAGGTTAAACGCCTTCGAAATAAAGATGTTCTTCTTGTGAAAGTTCAATGGTCCTCAAATCCTAAGGATTGCTCTTGGGAATCTTGAGAATTCATCGAGCAAACACATCCGGACTTGTTTGTGCTCTTTATGTTGAACTTCTCATTTCAAAATTTCTTCTTTTGTGTTGATATTCTTTTATGGTTGTTACTTTTTATTTTCCTCTTAATTATTGCGAGGATGCAATTTCTTTAAGGAGGGGAGTCTGTAACAACCCGCATATTTTACGATTGTATATTTAAATGTTTTATTTAAATATAGCATCGTTAATCAGATTAAAGTCCAAAAACAACTTTTTGTAAACAGTCGAATTAGGACTCGAGACTACTTCCATTGAGTCCAAAATGACATTTACAACTTTTTTGAGTATAAAGATCGATATGTTTGGAGTTGAATGAAATTTTGATATTTTCATTTAGGGCTTTGGGTTTGGGTTTCAGCCCAATAACCTAACACCCAACCCATCTAATACCCTAACTCCCACTCCACTCCTCTTCATTCCTTTATAACATTTCCTAACACTCAAGCTAAAGTAAAAGTGGGTGAAGAGAATAGAAATCAAAATTCCTAAGCCCTAGTTTCTATTAGGAATTCAAGCTTTAGCTCCAAAATCAAAGAGAAGCTTAGGTAAGCATCCTCTTCATCTTCTCCATTTCTATCTCTCTTCAATTTCAGAAATTCCTAATCCCTAACTTAGGAAATATTTGCTTATTAGCTTAGATTGGAGCTTCTTGAGTTGAGATTGAAGAGGAATTGGCCTTTCCTTTGATTTAGAGCTTCTCATTGGTTGTTTTTGGGTTTAAAGGTGAGTTTTTGAACTCACATCTATGTCTATATCTTTGATAGTTGTTTGGTAGTAATTCCTAACATCTATTCCTTGTTCATTTGCTTTTGAATTGAATTGGTTTGATGAATATTCCAATTTTTGGTGTTTTGAAGTCAAATCTTTAAAAATCCTATCTTTGATGTTTGAACACGTTGTTGGGGTGTATCGAAGAGCCTATAAGGCTGGGTCGTCGCTTGGCATAAATTCCTAGTCTCCGATGCTCGTCCGATCGTTCCTGTTTGGATTTTTGCCCCTTTTGGGGGTTAGGCCGAGAATACTGGAAACCACAATTCATTCGACTGAATCTGGGACCAGAAAACTCTCTGGCCCTGTGTCAGTCGACTGACCATGCAGTTCAGTCGACTGAACTGGGGACAGAAATGTTTCTGTCACTGTATCTATCGACTGAACTGCAGAGTCAGTCGACTGAACCTGAAACCCGAGAGTTTCTAGGCTTGTTTCAGTCGATTGACCCTACAAAACAGTCGACTGAATCTGTGAAGTTTGCTTTTGCCTATTTTAGGCTGTTTTGTGTGGGTTTTCCGGTTTTTAATCGATTTTTGATGATCTGAATTGTTGTTATCATTTATCGTCTTTGATGACTTCTTTTTCAGGATTTTTGGGAATATCCATTTTGATGGATTCAGTATCGATTTTTTATGGATTTAATTCACATTGTCGTATGTGAATTTTTGGTGATTGATTGTTTCTACAAACATTTTTGTGGTTTGTCACTTTAAAATGCAAAGGTTTCTATACTAGTAGTAAATACTCAAACTCTTTCACCAGAACGATTTCAACACTGCTTTTAAAATACAAAGCTCATCTTTAAAACCATTTTCCAATCTATTAGTATATATAAACCTTTACCTCATTCGTATGAGAAATCTAATTAAACGGCTTAGCAAAACAAGTGGTATGAAATGCTTGCGTTTACTTTGTCGGTTAATTCTTAGACTTGTTCGATTGAAAATCTTGTGACAATTTTCGAGTGGAAATCTACAATTTGTTCGTAAATATTTAAGTTAAGCCAGTGGTTATGGGACATGAAACTAAACTCATTTATTTACTAGCTTAGGGTAATCGACACTTCTTGATGATCGATGATGATCATTTTATGGTTTAGACTAGCGATGTGCGATGTCTCTTTGTCCATGTGGGGGACTGTACCCAGTTCTATTGAGCTTTGTCTCATTTTTCATAGGCTAGCGACCTATGGTTTTATGGAGTTCGGTTCATCGGGCGTAACGCTGTATTACGTCGTTGTTCCGGCTTATTGGAGTTTGGTTCATCGGGCGTTCGTTGTACTACGTCGTTGTTCCGTATTATTTGAGTTTGGTTCATCGGGAGTTTGCTGTACTATGTCGATGTTCCAGATTATTTGTGTTCAGGTTCATCGGGTGTTCGCTGTACTACGTCGTTGTGCCTGATTATTTGAGTTTGGTTCATCGGGCGTAACGCTGTACTACGTCGATGTTCTGGATTATTTGAGTTTCTGGTTCCTTGGGCGTTCGCTGTACTACCTCGTGGCACTGGCTCTATGGTTAGCGACCTTGGGATAGCGACCCATTTGTGATACACATGTGGTGAGTTTTCATGCTCCCGTTTGTGATAGGCCTTACCCTTTTTGTGATTTTTGGATTTCTAGTTGATGATTTCTAGAATTTGTGTTTCACCGATTTTTGCGATTGGCATTGATATGTTTTGTCAATATTTGTGTTTTGGTGAATAATTTAAAGAATATGCGATACTTTTTGGATGTTTGAGATGACTTGAGATATTGTATGATTTTTGTTGTTACCTGATGTATACTTGTCATAGTATGGCATTATTGTTATCATACATTTTTGTTATATCTCTTATCCTATCTCATTTTATCTGATATTTATAGCTAGACTGATCCGTTTATTATTTTCTTCTTAAATAATACTCGGGTTAGACCGAGGTATTTCAGGTGCTTCTGCTTGACTATTTAGCAGGGACTAGCTTCTGACTTTTGGCTAACTACTTTAGCTTAGTAGTTTTTTTGTTATACATTCGAGATAGAGACTCCTTGATGTATACTTATTCTTTTGTCTAGCTCTTGTATCTATAACATTTGTGATGTAGTGGATCTTGTATGACCACTACTTTGATTTACACTTCTATGTGTTATATTCATATCTGCTTCCGCTTTTGTGATATGAATATCTGTGACTGATTTGTGTTATGTTTATTTCTATATTTGTTTCCGAAGTCCTCATAGCCACTGTGTGGTAGCTTTGAGTTTGTATTTGATATGTCGGATTTACTCTTGAAATGAAATGCAAGTCATATTATCTGACATATCAGTACTCGCATAAAGCAATTACACAGATGTTCGCTCCTCAACAGCCTTATTCTTCGTGCTAGTCGACGACATTACCCCGTAGTGTCCTTGGCTAGCGTGAGTATAGAGGGGGGGCGTCACAATTTATATCAGAGTAGCTTCGTGTATTATCTTTTGATATTATATGCTATCATTCTACATGTGAGATTTTGATGTTTTTGTTCTCCTCTTTCTTGTTCCTTTTCTTTTCTTCTTTTTCTTTACCCTAACGTTCTATCTTTTCGACACTTGGGTGTTCGGCACGTGAATACCATGGATGTATTAATGTCGACATTCGGGGGTCGAAAAGGCGCATGTTACAAGCATAATCCGTTATAGTCACCAACTCACAGAAGACTAGGTAAAACTTAGACCCATGCAAATATAAAGGAGAATGTGTGTTTCTCATGAACAAAATCATGTTGGTACCAATTATAATATGGCCAGTACCGAGCAAAATTGCTCTTCACCACATAGCTTGCTTCCTCATACTTGTCTATATATTCAGGTTTCAAGCTCATTTGTCAAAGTTGCTCCACCAAATCATGTCGGTACAGACATGGTTTGTCTTATGTGCAACTAATCCTTTTCTACAAGTACAAGAGCAGTTCATCTAACGGTTTAGTAGTGGCCCCTCCTTAAATTCATCTCAATATCGACCATAATTATGGTCGATATCGACCATAATTTATTTTCTCCAATTTAACTCCAACTTTTTATGCTACTTCATTCCATCATTCCAAGAATCACCTCAAGTTTTTTTTATCCATTTCGTCTCTGTCTTGAAGTCCAAATTCATTGAGAAGTTGCTTGATTTAAATGTTGGATAACACTTGCCCCCACAAAGTATGCTTTTATGAAAACAAGCATGCTTTGAATCAAGACAAATGATATAAATGTTACCGCTTAAGAGTCGCTAATCAATCAATCACCATATTTTAATTTAGATTTAAAAGTGATTAATTTTGTTTTTAATAATAATTCGTTTAAATCAACAGGTAAAAATAACCTTCTAGGGCACTGTCTTGGATTTCGATGAAACGATTTTCATTGGATCCGTAATAGTGTATTATTGTGTGATAACAAATTTCTTGGTGATCGAACATATCGTTTGGTTGTGCAAGATCGAAATGCATAAAATTTATTGTCGAAAAATTTAATATAATAATTGGGTTCAAAAAGCTATCTTTTGCATACGATCGAATTATGTCTTGAAACAAGTTCCATTGTGTTCGGAATAGGGGTATAATATATGGAATGCCTGGCGTCATATCTCGTTTGGAGTTCGATATTTTTGGACATGTAATGTCGAATATTTTCGAATATAAAATGATATATATATATATATTTATATATAATATTTTATACTGTATAACCTTGCCCATGCCTTAGCCATACCTACCCATACTCTTGCTATGTCAAACCCATGCCTTTCTCTCCTATAAATCATGTTCCAAAGCCAAAAGGAGAAAATTTGCAAAAAAATTCAAAATTTTTAAATAAATCCCCTCATCCAATGACCAAGGATTATCGGGACCAATCCTTGTGCTTTTAGGTGAAAGTCATAACTAGAAAATTGTTCATGGCATCGAGACGAAGCATATCAATGGTTGGATCTAGCCAATTCGATACGTGGCAGCTGCAATTCTAAGTTGAACATCTTGGGAGAAATTGGCCTATTTAGGCGATTTCGTTCATCGGTTGTCGTGGGGTCTGAACGAGAATTGTAGAGGGTGACGAGGGCCACCTTCGGCCAAAGTTTGGTGGCATAAAGTTGGCTGTGGTGGCGGTAGTCGTAAGTTGAATGGCGGTGGAGTTTTTCGCCTTTTCTCTGCCATGGTGGTGAACTGGGTGACGAGGTCAGGCTCGTTGGGGCCGTGGTGGTCGAGGCAACCATTTGGGGAAGTGCGACAGTTCAGGTGGTGGTTGGTGGTAGCGGCATGGAGGAGAAGATGGCGACCTGGTTCGTGCTTTGAAATGGAAGAAGCAGGATTTTCTTTTTCTGGGGAAAAGGGCATTTTGGTAATTATTTTGATAATTAGTTATATTGTAATAAAAAAAATTGTTAACTAAAATCATGTATAACTCCTTCATACATGGTCAGATTTGGACGCCGTTTGTTGCGTTATGCTCGTATGGTCGTTTGCTTTGCGATGGAAAAGACTTGGACAATTTTGGAAATAGTTCGAATTTGAGCTAAAATTTAACGTTGTTCAATTTTAGTTCCAAACTGGAATGCTTGGGCAACAATAGAAAATTTCAGAGAGTTAAACTCACCTTTTTGGTTAACTAGTATGATATATAGTTGATAAAATTTGTTGAATGATTGTTTAATAAATACTATATTTATATTGGTTGGATTGAATATTCCCGCCTATTGGTGCGGATGAGACCCTATTACGTTTCTATGTAAGACCGGATGACCTTTTTGTATACGAATCCCGCCTCGAAGCGGTTGATTTATATTTTATGATTATATAACGTTTTTGATGCAGGGGGAAACAGGTTGGAGGGATCCAACAGGATTTCTCGCTATTATTGAATTGTGTTAATAATATTTCTTTTATATGGATTATTGAATAATGAACATGATTATAGACGATGTGGTTATAACATCGTTATATGTTGAAAATAAAACCTAGTAGTGATAGAAAATCAATACCAATATTGGTTAAGTGTTGGGTGGCTATTGGCCTCAAATTAGTATTTTTAAAATACAATAAATTACCATTTAAGTTGGTTGGTTTTAGAGACAAGAAACAATTTTTAAATTCGAAATTGGGTTTCAGAAATATTTTGTTTTAATGATTATCTATTTAATTATATTAATATTATTTGAAAGTTAATTAATTATGGTAACATTATTTTTAGGTTATTTAATTATATTAGTATTGTTTTAAAGTTATTTTTTATAGTAATATGGTTTTAAAGAGTTATCAAAATGTGAAAAGGTTAATATTTCAGGAATAATTATGATTTGAAATTAATAATAGGATTATTAATAAGGTTATGACAAAAAATCATTTTTATTTATAAAAATGGTAAAGATTAATTATTATTGTTTCTTAAACAATATTTTGAAATTATTAATTATTATTTAAGATGTTTTATAATTAATAATTTTCATTTATTTATAATGTTTATTGTTTATCATTATTATTATATAATGGTGTTTTGAAGTAAATGGATTTTTAATCATTTATAAATGTTTTCTAAGACCCATGAATAGAGTTGAAAGACTTGGATTTTGTAAAGGAGTTTATATAATAGTTTGAAGACTTAAGGGAAGGTTATTTATAAAGGGAAAGAGATTTATAAATGGTTAGATATTTATAAACGAGTTTTAAGAAATTGTGTTATAGGTTTATAAAAGGAGTTTATGAAGGGTTTTATAGATTTATAAATGAGTTTTAGAATTGTATAAAAGAATTTATAAATGATTGAAATGTATAAAAGAAGTTTTATAAATGGTTCTAGAAGTTTTATAAAATGGTTTATAAATGGTTTTAGAAAATTATAACGAGTCTATGAGTGATTTTTGAATTGAAATCAAAGCAAAACTTTCTTAGTTTTATAAATATACTTATACCGTTAAGATAAATATATGGATACTCTCTAAGTATTGAAAATATAGGGATTGGTGGATATATCTTTGTAAAAGTATTCTTATACAAGAAATTTACAAAGCGGTTTTTATTTATGAAAGATTTATAAAAAGAGGCTAGTGATTGCTTATTTGCTTAACCAATGTTGGTTTTCCTATAAAATAAATCCCTGATTGAATGTTTGTCATTCGATAATTAAATAACTGACTATCGAAATTAGACCCAAACGTAACTTTGGAAATATCTAAGAGAAACATATGAGTTATATGGCACAGTCATCTCCGATGGTGCTGTATTGTGCGTATAAATCTCATTTTGTTCTCCTAAGACTATGATAAGGAAATATGTCCACTAACTATTAGGAGATGATCTCCGATCTTATCTTTGACTCTTTATTTCCTAAAAGAACCGGGGTTGAGTTTAATGGAAATTATTGAATGTTGTTTCGAAGAGACCGGGATCAGATCTGTTTCCATTGGTTGGATTAATGTGATAGGGATTCTCGCTTTCTGCTTAGTGGCGAGCAAGAGACTCTTACCCCTACATGTCCCGGAGAGGTAGTATAATGCCTTGATGGGTTGGTTTGCTATGTGCTTACAGTCACGAGGATGGCCGTAAAAGAATATTCGAGGTAATAGTGTATGCCACGGTGGGGCTGGGATGGTTGAAAAGCCTACCGGTCATCACTACCGGATGGTTGAAAAGCCTACGGTCGTTACATTTGGTATCAGAGCTGAAGGTTAAGCAAGAACCTTGGGTTTGCTAGGGTACTCGTTAGAGATAGGTTCAGTAGCACCCTAGAATGAGTTTGAGTGTGTATATACGAGCGTATTTATTAGTGGTATAAAAATTGTTTTATATTGTGTTGATTGGTCAGTTAAATGGCTTATGGACTCAGGTCAATACAAGTAATTAACATTATTGATAGGGGTTCTAAACACAAAGTAATTCGATATGGTGTTGTTTTGAAATTGGGTAAATGAAATAATTTTACCCTGATTAAATTTTAAATATAAAGGAATAATTTTTCAGAAATTATTATAGTATTATATGGTGTGTTTGGTTGTTAGAGAATGATAATATTTGATTATTATCATTTGTTGTTTGTTGTTGTGCTCAAATAAAAGTTATCATTATTATAATGCAAACAAGAAAAACAATTAAGAAAATGGTTTGTATAACCAAAGTGAAATTATATAAATGTGGTTTATAAAACAGTTTATAAATTAGAAAGGATTTAAAAGCTGGAAATTTGTGAATTAAAATCCCGTTAAATTTGGAAATGATTTTTCAAATTTTTGGAAAATAATAATAGTATTATTTGGAAAATATTTTTGGATGGAAATATTTTTAAAAGGATTTAAAAAGAGATAGAAAGGATGGAACTCACTTCGGTCGTTGGAAAATAATTTCAATGATGACTACAGCATCATCGATGTTCACTTTTGGGTTTCTAAGAGAGGAATTGCTACCATTGGGATTTTGTTTTTGTAAAACTAGTTTTTGTTTTAAAATTCAAAAGTATGATTTGATAGGCCAAGGGAATTACGTATATATATGATTTCAAAATGATTTAAAATAAATAAGAACAAGGTAATTTTCATTCAAATGCTTTATGACAGTATGAGAAAATAAGTTTGAAAGCTTATAAATTTTGAGAATTAGTAAGTTAAAACAATGTTTTAAATTATTGAATATGAATGTAAGAAAATAAAATTTGAAAAGAAGATTTGACTTAAGTTAAATTAAATAATTTTTGGAAATGGAATTGGTGGCGATTGAAATAAATTAATGAGATGAGCTAATTAAATAAATTAGTGAATTGAATATGGTTTTGGAATATGGTTAGAATTGAATATTGAAAATTTGAAAATGAATTGAGTAAAATGAAATTGAATTTGGTTAGAAATAGATATGAACTTAAGTTGTAGAGTGGAAATAAACATGAGAGTTGTATATAATGTTTATAAACATAAGTAAAAATTTATGAAATAATTCATAAATGAATTTAGTAAAGAGTGAAATGTTGCTAAACATAATTTGATGAATGGGTTCTTAAGTGATATTAGTATTGAAAGAATAATACTAAGTAATAAATGGATGTGAATAAAGCAATGTAAATAATTGAATGTAGATATATTGAGTGCAAACAAGGTGAATAGGAATGAAGTGAATGCGAATAAAAGAATTTGGGATAGCTAAGAAAATCAATTGAAATAAATACGCATGTTGTACATACATTATTTTATTTGCATAACGGTTTGATCCAGATTCGAGCACAAAGTTTCGAGGTGATTTACATCAATCCGAGTTAATATTTTTCACTCGATTCTCGACGATGAACACATGATATGGATGTTTGATTGATTCTGGAATTCTCTATCATAGTTTATGGCTATGCGAGGAGAATGACGGTTTCTAATCAAGGAATCAGAATTGAGTCCGCACTAGAGTGGTCGCATGAACGATACTAGTTCGGAAGTGAAATTATGTAATCGAGCAAGCGATCAGATATTATATTGCATATGGATGATATATGTACATTATATGGGCTTTAATAAATTAAGTGTTAAAAATTGAAATTGCAGAACAATATGATTATGAATTTGATGTCTTTGATTTCATAAGTAAAATTGGTTGCCCAACTAAAAGGCACATATTTAAATTGTTGTTGAGTTTGATGGTTTTATGATTGAGCCACTTGGCTTTTGTTTTCTTGGTTTGGGCCCGTAGTGGAAATTTATTGTTTTTCCGATCGAGCTGCGCAAAGGAGACGCTGGAAAAAAATTTCGAAAATTTAAGAGTTAGAAAATTTTGAGGAAAATTTTTAGTAACTAAAATTAGACTTTGAGTTATAACCTGAAAGGATTAAATGGAATTCTATTAGTTGGAATTTACGAATGAATTTGGAAACTTAGTAAAAGTAATAACAAAGTTTCAATGAGTTGATTTTTGGGAAAAGTTAAAGGCTTAAAATAATTTGGCGAACTATTTCAACTAAATAATTTTAAAAAGTAATGGTCTTTGGCATTTTTCTTACCTTGGCAATTTCGGGGACGAAATTCTTTATAAGGGCGGAAGAGTGTAACATACCAGAATTTCAGTCGTTTGATTTTGTAATATTTAACTGATTTTAAATATTGGATAATTATTTTTATAAGTCAAACAACTAAAATTTCAAATATAACGATTTATTTGATATTTTCAATTGTTGAATTTAATAATTAATTTTTTTTAATAATTGAACCTTGGGTTTTAAGTTGAATAAAAATGGTTTCAAAGCTTATTTAAATTCTATTTAATAAAAATGAAGATAGTAGACTTTTAATTTAGATTTAAAAGTGATTAATTTGGTTTTTAATAATAAGTCTTTTAAATTAACGGGTAAAAATAACCTTCTGAGGCACTATCTAAGATTTCGATGAAACTAGTTTCATTGGATCTGTAATAGTGTATTATTATATGATAACAAATGTCAAGGCGATCAGACGTATCATTTGGTCGGGTGAGATCGAAACACATAAAATTTAATGTCGAAAAATTTAATATAATAATTGGGTTCCAAAAGCTATCTTCTGCATATGACCAAATTATATATCGAAATAAGTTCCATTGTGTTTGGAGTTTGATATTTTCAAATTATATACCAAATTATATATCGAAATAAGTTCAAATTATATATAGAATGCCTAGCAACAAGTCTTGTTTGGAGTTTGATATTTTCGGACGTGTAATGTCGACTATTTTTGAATATAAATGATATATATATATAGTACTTTACAACCTTGTCCATGCCTTAGCCATACCTGCCCATACCCTTGCCATGTCAAACCCATGCCTTTCTCTCCTATAAATCATGTTCCAAAACCATAAAGAGAAAATTTGCAAAAAAATTTCAAAATTTTCAAATAAATCCCCTCATCCAATGATTGAGGATCATCGGGGCCAATCCTTGCGCTTTCAGGCGAAAGTCATAACTAGAAAATTGTTCATGGCGTGGAGACGAGGCATATCAACTACTGGATCGAGCCAATACGATGCGTGGAAGCGGTCAGTTGAACGTCGTGGGAGAAATTGACCGATTCAGGTGATTCCGTTCATCGTTTGGTCATGGGGTCTAAAGGAGAATTGTAGAGGGTGACGAGGGCCACTTTTGGCTGAAGTTTGCTGGCATGAAGTTGGCTGTGACGGCGAAAGTCGTATGTTGAATGGCGGTGGAGTTTTTCTCCTTTTCTTGGCCATGGTGGCGAACTAGGTGACGAGGTCAGGTTCGTTGGGGACGTGGTGGTCGAGGCAATTGTTTTTGGGAGTGCTGCGTTCTCAGGTGGCGGTTAGTAGCAACGGCGTGGAGGGGAAGATGGCGACCTGGTTTGTGTTTTGAAATGGAAGAAGCGGGAATTTCTTTTTTTAGGGAAGAGGGCATTTTGGTAATTATTATGATAATTAGTTATATTGTAATAGAAAAAAAACGATAACTAAAAACATGTATAACTCCTTCATACGAGGTCGGATTTGGACGCCGTTTGTTGCTTTGCGCTCGTATGGAAGTTAGCTTTGCGATGGAATTGATTTGGAAGAATTTGGAGAGAGTTGAAATTTGGGCTTAAATCAGACATCGTTCGATTTTAGTTCCAAACCGAAACGCCTCGGCGACAACAGAAAATTTCGGTGAGTTAAACTCACCTTATTGGTTAACTAGTATGATATATAGTTGATAAAATTTGTTAGATGATTTTTTGAATGAATTACTGTATTTATATTAATAGGATTGAATATTCCCGCCTATTGGAGCAGATGAGACCCTATTACGTTCCCGTGTAAGAGCGGATGACCCTTTTTGTATACGAATCCCACCTCGAAGCGGTTGATTTATATTTTATGATTATATAACGTTTGTGATGTTGCAGGAAACAGGTTGGAGGGATCCAATGGGATTCCTCGCTATTATTGAATTGTTTCAATAATATTTCTGTTATATGGATTATTGAATAATGAACATGATTGTAGACACTATGGCTATAACATCATTATATGTTGAAAATAAAACCCGATAGTGATTGAAAATCAATATCGATATTGGTTAAGTGTTGGGTGGCAATTGGCCTCTAATTAGTATTTTTAAATACTATAAATTGCCGTTTAAGTTGGAATTGGTTTTTGAGACAAGAAATGATTTTTAAATTCGAAATTGGGTTTTCGAAATATTTTGTTTTAAGGATTATCTATTTAATTATATTAATATAATTTTAAAGTTAATTATAGTAATATTATTTTAAGGTTATTTAATTATATTTGTATTGTTTTAAAGTTATTTGTTATAGTAATATGGTTTTAAAGAGTTATCAAAATGTAAAATGGTTAATTATTTCAAGAATAATTATGGTTTGAAATTAATAATAAGGATTAGTAATAATGTATTGAAAATAAATCATTTTTATTTATAAAAATGGTAAAGATTAATTATTATTGTTTCTTAAAAAATATTTTGAAATTATTAATTATTATTTAAGATGTTTTACAATTAATAATTTTCATTTATTTATAATGTTTATTGTTTAACATTATTATTATATAATGGTGTTTTGAAGTAAAAGGATTTTTAATCATTTATAAATATTTTTCGAGACCCATGAATAGAGTTGAAAGACTTTGATTTTGTAAAGGAGTTTATAAAATAGTTTGAAGACTTAAGGGAAGGTTATTTACAAGGGGAAAGAGTTTTATAAATGGTTAGATATTTATAAACGATTTTTAAGAAATAGGGTTATAGGTTTATAAAAGGAATTTATGAAGAGTTTTATAGATTTATAAAGGATTTATAAATGAGTTTTGGAAATGCAAAAAAGAATTTATAAATGCTTGAATTGTATAAAAGAAGTTTTATAAATGGTTCTAGAAGTTTTATAAAATGGTTTATAAATGGTTTTAGAGAATTATAAGGAGTTTACGAATTATCTTTGAATCGAAATAAAAGAAAATCTTTCTCAATTTTGTAAATATACTTATACCATTGAGATAAGTATATGGATATTCTCTAAGTATTGAAAATATAGGGATTGGTGGATATACCTTTGTAAAAGCATTCTTATACATGAAATTTACAAAGTGGTTTTTATTTATGAAAGATTTATAAAAAGAGGCTAGTGATTGCTTATGTGTTTACCAATGTTGGTTTTCTTATGAAATACTCCCTGGTTGAATGCTTGTTATTTGATGGTTAAATAACCACTATCGAAATTAGACCCAAACGTTACTTTAGAAATATCTAGGAGAAACACGTGAGTTATGTGACACAGTCATCCCCGATGATGTTGTACTATGCGTAAAAATCTCGTTTCGTTCTCCTTTGAAAATGGTAAGGAAATCCGTCTGCTGGGGGTTAGGAGGTGATCTCCGATCTTATCTTTGGCCGTTTATTTCCTAAAAGAACCGGGCTTGAGTTTATCGAAAATTATCGAACGTTGTTTCAAAGAGACCGGGATTGGATCTATTTGTGATAGGGGGTTCTCGCTTTTTGTTTGGTGGCGAGCAAGAGACTCTTACCCTTACACTTCCCGGAGAGGTAGTATAAGGCCTTGATGGGTTGGTTTGCTAGTTTCTTACAGTCGCGAGGCTGGCCGTAAAAGCAGATTCAAGGTACCGGTGTATGCCATGGTGGGGCTGGGATGGTTGAAAAGCCTACCGGTCGTCACTGCCGGATGGTTGAAAAGCCCACTATCATTATATTTGGTATTAGAGCTGAAGGTTAAGCGAGAACCTTGGCTTTGGTGGGGTAATCATTAGAGATAGGGTCAATAGCACCCTAGAATGAGTATGAATGTGTATATATGAGCACGTATTTGTTAGTGATATACAAATTATTTTATATTGTGTTAATTGGTCAGTTGAGTGGGTTATGGATTTTGGTCAATACGAGTAATTAACGTTATTGATAGGGGTCTCCAAACACTTGAAAGAGTAACTCGACATGGTATTGTTTTGAAATTGGGTAAATGAAATAATTTTACCCTGATTATATTTTATATATAAAGGAATAATTTTTTAGAAATTATTATAGTATATATGGTGTGTTTGATTGTTAGAGAATGATAATATTTGATTATTATCATTTTTTGTTTGTTGTTGTGCTCAAATAAAAGTCATTATTATAAGGCAAACAAGATAAACAATTAAGAAAATGGTTTGTATAACCAAAGTGAAATTATATAAATATGGTTTATAAAAATGGTTTATAAATTTAGAAAGGATTTAAAAGATGGAAATTTGAGAATTCAAATCCCGTTAAATTTGGAAATGATTTTTCAAAGTTTTGGAAAATAATAATAATATTATTTGGAAAATATTTTTGAATGGAAATATTTTTAAAAGGATTTAAAAAGAGATAGAAAGCACCGAACTCACTTCGGTCGCCGGAAAATAATTTCGATGATGACTTCAGCATCATCAACGTTAATTTTCGGGTTTCCAAGAGAGGAATTGCTACAATTTGGATTTTGTTTTAGTAACACTAGTTTTGGCTTTAAAATTCGAAAGTATGATTTGAAAGGCCAAGGGAATTTATGTATATATATGATTTCAAAATGATTTGAAACATATAAGAACAAAGTAATTTTTATTTAAATGCTTTATGAAAGTATGAGAAAATAAGTTTGATAACTTATAAATTTTGAGAATTTGTAAGTTAAAACAATGTTTTAAATTGTTGAATATGAATGTAAGAAAAGCAAATCTGAAAAAAAGATTTGACTTAAGTTAAATGAAATTATTTTTGGAAATGCAATTGTTGGTGATTGAAATAAATTAACGAGATGAGCTAATTAAATAAATTAGTGAATTGAATGTGGTTTTGGAATATGGTTAGAATTGAATATTGAAAATTGGAAAATGAATTGAGTAAAATGAAATTGAATTTGGTTAGAAATGGATATGAACTTAAGTTGTAGAGTGGAAATAAACATGAAAGTTGTATAAAATGTTTATAAACTTAAGTAAAAATTTATGAAGTAATTCATAAATGAATTTAGTATAGAGTGAAATGTTGTTAAACATAATTTGATGAAAGGGTTCTTAAGTGATATTAGTATTGAAAGAATAATAATAAGTAATAAATGGATGTGAATAAAGCAATGTGAATAATTGAATGTAGATAAATTGAATGCAAATAAGGTGAATAGGAATGAAGTGAATACAAATAAAAGAATTTGGGATAACTAAGAAATCAATTGAAATAGATACGTAAGGCTTACGTATATTATTTTTTTCGCATAACGGTTTGATCCAGATTTGAGTACATAGTTTCGAGATGATTTACATCGATCCGAGTTAGGATTTTTCACTCGATTCTCGACGGCGAACACTGGATATGGATTTTTGATTGATTCTGGAATTCACTATCATAGTATATGGCTATGCAAGAAGAATAACGGTTTCTAATCAAGAAATCGGATCTGAGTCCACACTAGAGTAGTCGTGTGAACGATACTAGCTCGGAAGTAAAATTGAGTGATCTAGCGAGCGATCAAATATGATATTGCGTATGAGTGACATATGTACATCATACAGGCTTTAATAAATTAAGTGTTGAAAATTGGAATTGCAAAACAATATGATTATGAATTATAGGATTAGATATCATTTGTAAATATGATGCTGGTATATAGAAGCAAGAGCGAGTTTGATGTCTTTTATTTCATAAGTGAAATTGGTTGCCCGACTAAAAGGTACTTATTTAAATTGTTGTTGAATTAAGTGGTTTTATGATTGAGCCACTTGGCTTTTGTTTTCTTGGTTTGGGCCTATAGTGGAAATTTATTGTTTTTCCAATTGAACCGCGCAAAGGAGACGCTTGAAAAAAATTTCGGAAATTTAATTGTTAGAAAATTTTAAATAACTAAAATTGGACTTTGAGTTATAACCTGAAAGGATTAAATGTAATGGAATTAGTTGGAATCTATGAATGAATTTGGAAACTTAGTAAATGTAATAAAAAAGTTTCAACGAGTTGATTTTTGGGAAAAGTTAAAGGCTTAGAATAATCTGGCGAACTATTTCAACTAATTGGTTTTAAAAAGTAATGGTTTTTTGCATTTTTTTTACCTCGGCAATTTCGGGGACGAAATTCTTTGTAAGGGGGGAAGAGTGTAACGACCTTAAATTTCAGTCATTTGTTTTTGTAATATTTAATTGATTTTAAATATTGAATAATTATTTTTATAAGTCAAATAGCTAAAATTTCAAATATAACGATTTATTTGATAATTTTAATTGGTTTAATTTAATAATTGAAATTGTTTAGATAATTAAATCTTGTGTTTTAAGTTGGATAAAAATGGTTTCAAAGCTTATTTAAATTATATTTAATAAAAATGAAAATAGTATACTTTTAATTTAGATTTAAAAGTGATTAATTTGGTTTTTAATAATAATTCGTTTAAATTAATGGGTAAAAATAGCCTTTCGGGGCTCCATCTCGGATTTCAACGAAACCAGTTTCATTGGATCCGTAATAGTGTATTATTGTATGATAACAAATTTCATGGCGATCAGACGTATCGTTTGGTCGTGCGAGGTCGAAGCGCTTAAAATTTAATGCCGAATAATTTAATATAATAATTGGGCTCAAAAAGCTATCTTCTGCATACGATCGAATTAGGTCTCAAAACATGTTCCATTGTGGTTGGAATAGGGGTATTACATATAGAATGCCTGGTGGCACGTCTCATTTGAAGTTCGATATTTTTGGCCGTGTAATGTCGAATATTTTCGAATATAAAATGATACATACACACATACATACATACATGTATATATATACATACATGTATATATATACATATAATATTTTGTACTTTACAACCTTGCCCATGCCTTAGCCATACCTGCCCAAACTCTTGCCATGTCAAACCCATGCCTTTCACTTTTATAAATCGTGTTCCAAAACTAGAAAGAGAAAATTTGCAAAAAAATTTCAAAATTTTCAAATAAATCCCCTCATCCAATGGCCGAGGATCACCGAGACCAATCCTTGCGCTTACAGGAGAAATTCATAACTAGAAAATTATTCATGGTGTCGAGACAAAGCATATAAACGGCTGGATCAAGCCAATTCGACGTGTGGCAGTGGCAGTTATTAGTTGAACGTCATGGGAGAAATTAGTCGATTCAGCTGATTTCGTTCATCGGTTGGTCGTGGAGTTTGTGGAGAATTGTAGAGGGTGACGAGGGCCACGTTTGGCCGAAGTTTAGTGGCACGAAGTTGGCTGTGGCGGTGGCAGTCGTAAGTTGAATGGTAGTGGAGTTTTTTGCCTTTTCTCGGCCATGGTGGCGAACTGGGTGACGAGGTCAGGTTCATTGGGGTCGTGGTGGTCAAGGCAACCATTTGGGGAAGTGCGGCGGTCTTAGGTAGTGGTTGGTGGTAGCGGCGTGGAGGGGAAGATGGCGACCTGGTTCGTGCTTTGAAATAGAAGAAGCGGGATTTTCATTTTTTTGGGAAGAGGGCATTTTGGTAATTATTATGATAGTTAGTTATATTGTAATAAAAAAATCGATAACTAAAACATGTATAACTCCTTCATACGAGGTCGGATTTGGATGCCGTTTATTGTGTTGCGCTCGTATGGACGATAGCTTTCCGATGGAACTGATTTGGACAAATTTGGAGACAGTTAAAATTTGGGCCAAAATCGGACGCATTCGATTTTAGTTCCAAACAGGAACGCCTCGGCGACAACAAAAAATTTCGGTGAGTTAAACTCACCTTTTTGGTTAACTAGTGTGTTATATAGTTGATAAATTTTGTTGGATGATTATTTGAATGCATTATTATAATTATATTAGCTGGATTGAATATTCCCGCCTATAGGAGTGAAAGAGACTCTATTACGTTTCCATTTAAGAGCGGATGACCCTTTTGTATACGAATCTCACCTCGAAGCAGTTGATTTTTATTATGATTATATAATGTTTGTGATGCAGGGGGATTCTATGAAGGATGTATATGCGGTGGATCGTGTAATATGAATCTAAGAGTGCGGAAAAGTACGAACTGATAAAAAGATAGTAGTAAAGTAAATGAATAAAATAAGAATAAGCACACTAGGAATTTTATACTGCTTTGAACTTCCCGTTCTACGTCCAGTCCCAGAATACACTCTGGATTTAACTCTAACTATAAAACCCTCACTTAACCCGGAGGAATAGGTACATAAACACATGAGCAGCCGAATAGGATTTTCGCCTCAACAGCCGAAGAGGACTTTCTGCCTGATCAACCGAATAGGACTTCTACTTGATACAGAAAAACTTTGTTGACAAGTATGTTCTGGATAACACAGATATGTCTTGAAGTACACCCTTCCTATAATCAAATCCTCAAGTATTTGAAATGTATGTGAGAATAAGAAAGGAAGATTTTCCTTAGAATCAAGGAATATGTAACGACCTAGAATTTCCGTCATTTGAAATTCGAATATTTAATTGATTTTAAATATTAATAAGTAAGATTTGGGAGTCGAATTTATTTAATTCCGATATAGTGATTTAATTGGACGATTAAATTATTAATTTAATATTTGAAATTGCGTAAATAATTGATAATTGGATCAAATGTGATTAAAAATGATTTATAAAGTTGTAATAAATCATATTGGGGTTAGAATGATGTTATAGAACTTTTAAAATCGAATTAAAAGTTAAATTGTGAAAATTGAATATTTTAATATTTAATTGACTAGTGAAAATAGTCATTTTTCAAACATTCTCGGATTTCGACGAAACCAGTTTCATCGGATCCGTAATGTGAAATTATTGTATGATTTCAAATTTCGTGTCAATCGGATGTACGGTTTGTCCGGGGCAAGCCAAAACACATCGAAATCAATTTAAATCGATTTGAATTAAATTTGATCGTTTAATTACGTAACTCGCACAGATGATTGAATTAGCTCTCGAAACACATTCCATTGTGTTTGGAACGCGGGGTAAACCTTAGAAACGTCAGCCGGCACGCTTCGTTTGGAGTTCGGAAAATTTCGGATGAATAGTGTTTTGGAAATTTTCTATATAAGGACCTCACATCTCCGATTTGCAAACAAAAATAAAACCCTAACCCTAATTCAGTCCGGCCGCCTCTATTGTCTTTAATGGCCAGAAATCAGTCCTCTTTCTCCTCTAATATCTCATGATCCATCAACAATTAGAGAAATTTGTCAACTACAAACTTGTAGAGGGCATCGAGACCTTGAAGATCAACGGTGGAGATTGGATTTGGAGCATCGTGGTGGCCGCTAGGGGGTTGCATTCGTATGGGGTTTGGGCACATTTTTCTGTGCCTAGATGAGGCCGAGCTCCACCTTGCTTCAGCCGTGGGTAGCTCTTGTCGAGGGCGTGTGAGTGGAAGTTGCTGATCGTCGCCAAAGTGAAGAACGTGACCGCGATATTAAACCCTAGTTCGGGCGGCTATGGGTTTTTCACATTGGAAACATGATAACCTGGAGGGAGAGAAGGAAGAAGGGCATAGCCCTGATTGATGAAGCTTGAAATCAACGGCCATAAATTGATCTAGGTTAAAAATAATAAAAGAAATTGTAAATTATTTATATTATAATTCGTTTAAACTTTAAAAATGCGTAACTTTGTCATACGAGGTCGGAATTTAACGAAACTTTTTGTGTCGGGTTCATATTGACGAGCTCTTCGCAATGGAACTAGTTTGGAGTCGATTGGATTCAGTGAAAATTTTGAGCAAAATTAAACGTCTGTTTAATTTTATCCGAAATAAAATACCGCGACCGTTATTATATGCAAGGTGAGAACTTCTCACTCAATCGAATGTTGTGTTTCGATTTAAATTTTAAATTGTTGAGATTTAAAATTGTTGATAGTGTTAATTGTGATGATTGAATGATGACTGCTATTTATTGTGTTAAATAGACCCTATACGCCGTATATTAAGCGGAGGTTATTTATTAAAAACGTATACCGTAATAATTTCACATTGAAGTGGAATTGGTATTATATATGTATATAGCAATATATATATATATATATATATTGGAATATGTATATATTGGAGTTGTTGATTTCCCACATTGTATAGCGTATGAGACCCTATTGCGCCGCATAATAGCGGATAATATTTATAAATCCCATATACCGCGATAATTTCACATTGAAGTGAAATTGGTATTGTGCTAACACCTGTGGATGCAGGGAAACAGGTTGGAGGGATCCAATTGGATTCCTCAAACATTTGAATTTATTTCAATGTTGTGTGTTGAATTATTTATAATCGCCGTGTGATTATTTATTTATAATCTGTGAATGATTATATCTATGATTGAATGTGTTGAAGGCTATAATTTAGCCGAATGTATTTTTGGTATCGTTGGATACCAGAAATGAATGAAATTTGATTTTTAAAATTAAAATTGGAAATTTTAAGTAAATTCTTTTGAAAGAATTGGGTAAATTTAAAAGAAAGGATTTTAAAGTATAAAGTTGATTTTTGAAATCTTATCGAATTTTTTCTAAGAATATGGTAAAAGATTTTATAAATGGATTTTGGATAATATTTTTTGAAAGTTGAAGAATTTATTTAAAACAGAATTTTAAATGGTTTGGAAGAGATAAATGAATTTATTTTAAAAGGTGATTAATTTCTAGAAATCAAATTTATAATTGATTTGGTATTTGAAAATAAATCTTTGGAAAATCGATATGAAAATTTATTTGATGTTGAATGAAAAAAAATTGATTTGCGTTGAAATGAATTTTTAAATCAATTTGCAATTGATTTGGTGTTTGAAATAAATGTTTGGAAAATCAATTTGGGTTTTGAAACAAATTTGGAAATCAATTTGGAAGTTGATTTGGAGTTAGAAATGGATATTTGGAAATTTAAATTCACAATGGAATTTATAAAGGAAAGGGGAATTTGTTTTAAAAAATAAACATTGATTTATTTTTGAAGTGTGGAAAATATGATTTGAAATTGGTTTTCAAAGTGATGAAGTGTGGAAATAAATTTACAGATTTGAGATGTAAATTTGAAATAAATCGATAAGGATTTATATAATTGGTTTAAATGAATGTGATTTGAAATTGTTTTCAAATGGTTGAAGTGTAAACCATATCTCGCGAAGAGATTTGAAATTTAATAATTTGGGAAAAATTATTTAAAATTGGATGTTTGTTGTGAATGTTGTTTGATAATTAAATAACCGACTATCAATATTTGCCTTTGAAATGACACTTGATTTGTTTTTAAAACAAACGCTCACTATTCGGGTTAGCCGGGAAAAGACCTTTGGTCATATAACCCATTCTGAATTAGTAATACGACGATATGGATCGTATTGAAGACCGGTGTTGAAGACCGGATATTTTCGAAAATGAAAGGACAACCTGTCGAATGTCTCTGCACCGATTTGCTCCGGTATAGAGATTTATATCACTCTTTTTGTGATGGGAAGTCCAGACGTGATTAGTGAATATCCAGATTGCAAGGGCTTCTTTGGAAGTGCCTTCGGTTCTGTTCGAACCCGGAACAGACTTGTATGGATGTGTGTCTGACATTACACTTTGAGATGTAAAGCTGGTTTCTATCAAATACATTTCTGTTGGTGGCGGAGAATTTATTCTCTTAGCTTAACACCCTTCTCTGAGACGTACGAGCTCAGAGGTTATGTAGTTGATGGTTACTAGTGATACATTCCCAATTTGGTAATGTGGCATACGAAGTGTTGTTGATAATTTGTTGGTCAAAGCGTTGCTTTGTGAAAAAGCGTGGCTTTGTGAAAAAGCGTGGCTTTGTGAAAAAGCGTGGCTTTGTGAAAAAGCGTGGCTTTGTGAAAAAGCATAGCTTTGTGGACGAGACTTCGTCGAGCCTCATAACCCGGTAATGGTCGAAACAGGAATGTTGCGGCAAAGGTTTGTAGGGTTAGCGCCCCTAGGGTATGTCATTTCCTTCTGGATAAAAGGTGATATCATGGTATGGAACCCAGATATTTTACCTATGTTGATTATACTTTGTGATTGTTGCTTTTTGATTGAGGATCCTCAGATAAAGGTCGGTAACAACCAGGGGATGACATAGCTCGTGTGTTAGTTACCTAGTTACAGCTTGGTTAAAGCGTGAGGTAGCGTCGGCCTTGTGTTTGCAGAGATCCGGTTAGGATCCAGGGCATCTTTCCAGAGGCATTTTCTATTTCGGTAAGGAAGTTCCTTAGCCCGACCATTTGTTGGAAATCCTAAGAAACAATACGAACCCTGTACGGTTTTAGTTTTATTACCTGCTATGGAATGTGGCGGTAACCTGCTATTGAACGTAGTAGCTATAGTAGGCATACAAAACTGATTGTATGCTGGCTAAGATTAATATTATATTTTCGAAATGGTTTTCGACACTATGCACTAATGATAATAATATCAAATGATTTTGCGTAGTAAGCATTTTTGACTATCATAATAAGAAATCTCCTCAAATTCTGCGTTTGCATTGTGTGTGTGGTGGGAGGTCTTATGGTAGTTTCATTTTCCAAAAGCATTGCGAATCTGCTTTATTTTCTTTGAGAAGATAAACTATTTTAGTTCTCACACCAGTCACCATGACTGGCCTGGAGTTTATTGTTTCCTTCCTAAACTTTGGGTGCCCATCATTTTCCACACGGGCAATCTAGAGTCAGGTTATCAGGTCATTCTGGATTCAGGCTATGCTGTGGAGCTCACTGGCGAGCTGGATGGCGAGACGTATCACTTGTATATGATAGTATTTATTCCGCTGTGTATTCTGTATGAGGACAAGTTTATATAACTGTCCAGTCGTGTTGTATATTGTTGTTGTACACTCTGATGATGATGTAATGTATAAAATGATATAGTTCTTTGTTTTATAGATTATTCATTTATCTATTATATGTAGTTCCGCTGCGAATGTGAGATTCTGATATTGTTTCTGTTTCTGTATTTTCTGTTGTTTCTTCTTTCTTTTTCTTCTGTCTTCTTCTACCTCTTCTTTTTCTCCATAACAATTCGGTTTTCCGGCATTTGATTGCTCGGCAGTTAATACAGTGAATGTATTAATGTCGATTTCGAGCGACGAAAAGTCGAGTCGTTACAGAATATGTAAGTAATTCAGAGATTCAAAGCAATTAGATATTGAATGCTGTTAGAATGCAAGAATATGAGAGCACAAGAGTAATATAGAGTAGTTAGAATGATTTCGATGATTATAGAATGTTTGGAAATAAGTATATATAGAAAACAGAGAGTTGCTACCATTGATGAAGAGTTCTGACGAAGAGAAGCAACTATTTCCATTCAGAAATCGATCGCAACCCTTCGAAGAGAAGAAGTGTCTGTTGAAAATATGACAGTTAGAATCAGGTCAGTCGACTGGTCAAAAATGGTCAGTCGACTGAAAAGTAAATTCTTGTAAAAAGAAATTCGTGCACAAATGTGCATGTATGTGCAGCATATACAGAACCATTCGACTGGGCAAAATTGCCAGTTGACTGGCTGTATGTTTGCAGCACATACAAGCCATTTTTTCAAAGAATCGAGATGTGTTTTCTTGAGGATAGATTTTAAAATATTTCTAAGACTCAAAAACAAATAAACACTCATAGAAATGAGGAGTTCAATATCACCATTGTTCTTGTCTCTCTTTTTGTCGCATGATGCCATACTTGAGTGTTTCCTTGTCATGAATCAAACTATATGATTTAACATTCTCCCCCTTTTTGATTGATGACAACCTGTATAAGATATAAGATAAATATATATAGTATATGAAGATTTATGATCTCCCCTTAAATATGTGACATCTTTAGTTCTTTGAGTCGTTGAGTCCGGATGTTGTCATAGTCGTAGATTCGTGAATTGTTGTGTCTTGTCAACAATCGAAGCCTATGATCCACCATTCTCCACCTTTTTGATGATGACAACTCCATTTGCTATGGACGATTCTTCGACAAGCTTTGTTGACTTATCTCTCCCCCGGAATATATTCCTATAATTGTGCTATAGATTTCTACCCTTGAATCTATGCTATATATTCTTGTAAATAATTAATCTTTTCTTCCCCTTAATCTGTGCTTGCATCGTTTATTCTTGCAAATAGCATTAGAGCAATATCTTTCTCCCCCTTTGTCATCGACAAAAAAGAGAGTTTATATGATGACATAAATTATATTCCACATAAGTGTTAACATAGAGCAATATAAAACAAAATAACTACTACTTATAATGTAAGGTATCAAAGAAAAAATTTAACATTTAAAGCATGCGATACCCAAGGTTCTTATAATTTCCTAATTTATAGGAAACCATACCCATTTGGGTGTGGTTGAACCTTTAAAAATATAATTTTCATTATTAACTACCATATCAAAATAATCATCAATGTATTTTTCTCTATTTTTCCAATTAACAGGAACCCAAATACTTAGATAATTTTTACTCATATTTCCAGTCAATGATTTTGTACTTCTAGAGAAATTATAAACATTATTGGTCATAACAGTGTTTGAATTTCTATAAAAATTGGATTTAGACTTTACTCGAAATTTAGTACTAGCACTAACATTTTTCCTATACATGAAATCGTATCTAGTGCTATTTCTACGATTAGTTTTATTATATCCTAAACCACTTTTATCATGTAAAGGTCTAGAACTAGACAAAATCATGTTTAAATTGTTTTGACCTTTATTAAATTTTATGACTTCAATGTTAAGTTTATCAAATTTAGCTTTAAAGTCACAATTATTATTTTCGAAAGAAATATCACTGTTTTTCAAAATATCAATTTGCTTGTTTAATTCAGAATTCTCCTTTTTTAACGTACAGTTCTCATTTTCGAGAAGAAAAATTCGAGATTCTGAATTATCTAAAGATGATTGTAATAAATCATTTTGTCTTTTCAGATCCGTAATTTCTTTTCAAAAATTTTCTTTTTCTTTTTCAAACATAGTATTTTGTTCATCTAGAAAATCTTTAAGAGCCTCAAAATTATTTTTCAAAACACCATGTTGATTTTCTTAATCTAATTTCTCAATTTTCAATTTCTCATTTTCAATTTTGATTGATTTCATCTTTTCTAAAATAAGAAAATTATGTTTTGAGATTTTATCGCATATACTAACTAATTGATTATTACCATTTACTGAAATTTCTAAATCAGAAAGTACCTTTTTGTAGTCCTCATTGGTGGCTTTGATAGGGATTTTGCCTGTTGTATTTCGACTGGATCGTTTGCTGGCCATTATTCTATGATGTTGTGATGATCGATAGAATTCCAGGCTCTGATACCAAATGTGAAGAATGTATATGTGGTGGATCGTGTAATATGAATCTAAGAGTGCGGAAAAGTACGAACTGATAAAAAGATAGTAGTAAAGTAAATGAATAAAATAAGAATAAGCACACTAGGAATTTTATACTAGTTCGAACTTCCCGTTCTACGTCCAGTCCCAGAATACACTCTGGATTTAACTCTAACTATAAAACCCTCACTTAACTCAGAGGAATAGGTACACAAACACCTGAGCAGCCTAACAGGATTTTCGCCTCAGCAACCGAAGATGACTTTCTGCCTAAGCAACCGAACAGGACTTCTACTTGATACAGAAAAACTTTGTTGACAAGTATGTTCTTGATAACAAAGATATGTCTTGAAGTACACCCTTCCTATAATCAAATCCTCAAGTATTTGAAATGTATGTGAGAATAAGAAAGCAAGATATTGCTTAGAATCAAGGAATATGTAAGTAATTCAGAGATTCAAAGCAATTAGATATTGATTGATGTTAGAATGCAAGAATATGAGAGCATAAGAGTAATAGAGAGTAGTTAGAATGATTTCGATGATTGTAGAATGTTTGGAAACAAGTATATATAGAAAACAGAGAGTTGCTTCCATTGATGAAGAGTTCTAACAAAGAGAAGCAACTATTTCCATTCAGAAATCGATCGCAACCCTTCACAGAGAAGAAGTGTCTGTTGAAAATATGACAGTCAGAATCAGGTCAATCAACCGGTCGAAAATTATCAGTCAACTGAAAAGTAAATTCTTGTAAAAAAAATTCGTGCACAGACGTGCATGTATGTGCAGCATATACATAACCAGTCGACTAGGCAAAATTGCTAGTCGACTAGGCAAAATTGCTAGTCGACTGGATGTATGTTTGCAGCGCATACAAGCCACTTTTTCAAAGAATTGAGATGTGTTTTCTTAAGGATAGATTTTACAAAATTTCTAAGACTCAAAAACAAATAAACACTCATAGAAATGAGGAGTTCAATATCACCATTGTTCTTGTCTCTCTTTTGTCGCATGATGCCATACTTGAGCGTTGCCTTGTTATGAATCAAAACTATGTGATTTAATAGAATCATGTTGGAGGGATCCAACAGGATTCCTCGCTATTATTGAATTGTTTCAATAATATTTCTTTTATACATATTATTAAATAATGAACATGATTGTAGAAACCGTGGTTATAACATCGTTATATATTGAAAATAAAAACAAGTAGTGATAGAAAATCAATATCAATATTGGCTAAGCGTTTGGCGGCTATTGGCCTCAAATTAGTATTTTCAAAATACTATAAATTGCCATTTAAGTTAATTTTGGTTTTTGAGACAAGAAACGATTTTTAAATTTGAAATTGGGTTTTGGTAGTATTTTGTTTTTAGGATTATCTATTTAATTATATTAATATTATTTTGAAGTTAATTAATTATATTAATATTATTTTAAGGTTATTTAATTATATTAATATTGTTTTAAAGTTATTTGTTATAGTAATATGGTTTTAAAGAGTTATCAAAATATGAAAAGTTTAATTATTTCAAGAATAATTATGGTTTGAAATTAATAATAAGGATTATTAATAATGTTTTAAAAATAAATAAATTTTATTTATAAAAATGGTAAAGATTAATTATTATTGTTTCTTAAACAATATTTTGAAATTACTAATTATTATTTAAGATGTTTTACAATTAATAATTTTCATTTATTTACAATGTTTATTATTTATCATTATTATTATATAATGGTGTTTTGAAGTAAAAGGATTTTTAATCATTTATAAATGTTTTCAGAGACCCATGAATAGAGTTGAAAAACTTGGATTTTGTAAAGGAGCTTATAAAATAGTTAGAAGACTTAAGGAAAGGTTATTTACAAGGGGAAGAGTTTTATAAATGGTTAGATATTTATAAACGAGTTTTAAGAAACCGGGTTATAGGTTTATAAAAAGAGTTTATGAAGGGTTTTATAGAGTTATATAGGATTTATAAATGAGTTTTAGAAATGTATAAAAGAATTTATAAATGAATGAAATGTATAAAAGAAGTTTTATAAATGGTTCCAGAAGTTTTATTAAATGGTTTATAAATGGTTTTAGAGAATTATAGGAGTCCACGAATGATTTTTGAATCGAAATAAAAGAAAATCTTTCCCAGTTTTGTAAATAAACTTATACCGTTGAGATAAGTAGATGGATATTCTCTAAGTATTGAAAATATAGGGATTGGTGGATATATCTTTGTAAAAGTATTCCTATACAAGAAATTTACAAAGTGGTTTTTTTATGAAAGATTTATAAAAAGTGGCTAGTGATTGCTTATGTGCTTAACCAATGTTGGTTTTCCTATGAAAGAATTTATGAATCGGAATAAGAACCCCCAGGGAGGGATACTGGTACGAAACATCTCTAGCTTTCGCTTACTTCTAAGAGAACTGGAATTGAGTTAACCGGGAATTCATCGATTGGTTTTGGAGAATACGGTAAGCGGAAAGAGTGTACTTATATGAGATAACTCAAACCCGTAATCACTTCAAAACCATATACATGATTTGTGTTTTGGAAGTGGTTATGAAGTGAAATGTTATAGAGTTAAACTGTCAATCCTAAGGTTAAGTCTAATAGAGAGGTCAGCGTTAACATTTCAGACGATGTTATCGTGTGGAACTATCTATCTTGAGGAGTACTCTAAGAAAGAGGACAACATTAGCATTCGCCAGAGGACTTATTCAGGGAACCTATATGGAGGTTCGAGATCTGTCCGAGATGCTCGAATCCATGTAGTGATTCGTGATGTGTTCAAGATAAAGGAATCCATTTGGAGATTCGTGTTTTGTTCGAGTGATGAAGACACATGCAAAAGATGCCAAACATAGCCTCAACATTAGAAAATGATAGAAAACAGAGAAGTGGCATGGTCAGGGAAGTTTAGAGAACCTCAAGGGTATATCAACTCCAGATCTAAAGATGCTTATCGGTATGTTGGTACCGGGAGTTGACATGGCTAGGATCATACACCGAAGGTGGCCAGTTATGTTTACCTTAGAGTATATCTTATCTAAAGATGTACGATGCTCGGAAGGTAGTTAGTGATCCTTGTCATGGATTTCAGATGCTGCCAAACCGAGGAGATCTCCGTAGAAAAATCCATTATGAAAACACACCTTAGCGGTATTGATTGTATACCTATCATTGTTATGGCATTCACACAACAACTATTTGATATGATTTATGTGCTATACCCTAGACATTATCTATCATATCACTGTATAAGACTTAATGAATGATTGGTTTTATTTGAGAGGAAAACCTTTATGGTATCCATACAGTTTCATTGGTTACTACTACTTTTTGCATATTTCTTAAGTTTCTCACGTTGGATTACCAGACTGATACGGATGTTGTTTTCTTATAATGCTTAGGTCAGCCCTATGTATGTTTCTAAATTTAGATACAGATACTTTGGAGCTTATGGAGAAGAGCTAGATGATTACCTTTCGTAGTATTCTTATTTCCGCCGTGTTTCTGTGTTGTATGTTTTAGCATATGTGAGAATAGGCTATTATAACTGTCAAGGCTGATGATAGTACTTAGGTTTTAGTAACTCTGATGTTTCTGTATTCTCAGAAACCTTTTGTACTATTCCTTTGATATTATATATTACTGTTCTGTTGTGAGATTCTGTTGTTGTGTTCTCTCTTTCTTGTTCTTCTATTCTTTTTCTTTTATTTTATCCTAACATTTTGTTTTTCTAGCACTTGAGTGAGTGTTTGACATACGAATACTATAGATCTATTTATGTCAACATTCGAGGGTTGAATAGTCAAACTGTTACAAGACAACCAAAGAAGAAGCCTCTCCTTTTGAAGAGAGCTCTATAGAAAAGGAGGGAAGGGGGAAAGGAGGCAAAGACATCAAAGAAGCACTGTGCTAAACTTGATATTGGGAGCAGCAAATACGGGAGAGTGTAGTAGGCGGTCGCCCCTGTTTTTGGAGACATTTACTTTTTGTCTTTCCTGTATTTTGTTCCTTTTTGGCATTTCTTGTATATAGGCATCATTTTGTAGGTGTGGCCCCGTAACACTTTGTACAAAAGACTTATATGAATAAAAATCATTTTTTATTCAAGCACTTTTGTATTTACATTACTATATCTCTTATTCTACTTGCTTATATTACTTCTTATACAGATATAATATAATAATCTATAATTTAATTACATTTACATCATAAATAAAGGTGTCCATGTAGTGCCATTATTTATTGTAACTCCGTATATATAAATAAATTTCTGGAATTACAAGGTGTTATTTCAATACTTAGTTCTATTTATCGTTGCCAATATATTACTTTCTTGCTTGAAACAACTATACTTCTTTGGCTAACTCTACTATCTTTGGTTGAGTGCATCTTGCTCAACCGTAAATAGTGCTATATCACTTTGGCTAATTCTATAACCAACCTTGTTTACCTTTCGCTGAACATACTCTGCTCGGCATTAAACAAAGCTATGTTTACAAAAATTATTTTCGAACCATTTACTATCTTTGAAAAATGGATGTTTGGATGTCTATTTCTAGACATCCACCCTCTGTTTCACCTATCTTTGGATGATAATTAAATATATCTCATCAATCGGCCTTGCTTATCATAAGCCAAACATATGACACTGAGCAGTAAACATTGTTGCACCTAAAATAATTTCAGTTATATACCCACTCCTATCTCTAGGAATTGGGGCCTCGTATGTCTATCTTTAGGCATCCATCTTCGATCCTTCCTATCTCCGAGCATAGATCAAGAACTTTCACTGACCATCTTCACTTATCTTCGACCAAACACGTCTCTCCAGGTCGTAAGCGTAGTCGTGTATGCAAAAGTTACAATTATACATCTATTCCTATCTTTTGGAATCGATGTTTTGGATGTTATCTCAAGGTATCCATTGTCGATCTTATCTATCTCTTGGCATTAATTGAGAGCACTTATTGACCGTCTTTACTTAACTTCGGCCAAGTTTGTTTTTCCAGGCTGTAAGCATGATCGATCCTGCAAAAATGTTTAATTCTACACCGGTTCCTATCTTTAGAACCCGATGTCTCAGATGCCTATCTCTGGGCATTAATCCCTAACTTCGCCAATCTTCGATCACTGGTTAAATGTTAGATGTGTAAGGATAATCGTCTGACAACCCTAATATGATTATACTCCTTCGATCCGATCAAGAATTGGAGGAGTTTTTTGATACCATATTCGAGTACCTAGATATCTAGTTTTTTAAAACGCATAATAGTTGATTCTACCACCGTTACATAGCATAAAGTTATACTTTTAAGAATACAGTTCCAATGATTTCGAAAGCCAACTTTGTTTATAAATGAAAAGCTGGCGAACCCTATCTTATTACATCTTATCCCATCAACTAGGATGTTTTATTTGCAAAAATAAACAAATCTAGGTACAATAAACCATAGATGCTCGCTACTCCATGCTTGTGAAATTGGGATCCCATTAATAATCGATAGCTTGAATGTTCTATCTCTAAGCTTTTTTTTCAATTGCGTAGGGACCTTCCCAATTCGTACCAAGTGCCCCTATACTAGGAAATACCCATTTCGAAATAAGATCGCCTATCTAAAAGATACAGTTTCCGACCTTGGCATTAAAATGTCTTGCTATTCTTTTCCGGTGAGTAGCTACACTCGGTCTAGCCTCTTCTCGTCTTTCATCGACCAAGTCAAGAGACTCAAGAAAGAGTTCATACTTTATATTGGGATCGTAATGCTTTCTTTGGTGAGAAGGAACTTCCAGTTCAACCAAAATTGTAGTCTCAGCTCCATAGGCCAAAGTGAATGGAGTATGCCTAGTTGTAGACTTGTGGGTCATCCTATAAGCCTACAATACTAGTAGTAACCCATCAACCCAGTTGCTCATAGCTGTGATAGATTTGATGTCACCGTCTATAACTATCCATTCACTTATTGGTGTGCTACTACTGTAAAACTCTTCTCAATTCAATATCAGTTATCGATTTGAGCTCGGCACTCTCAAATTGTGTTAGTTATCAATAATGATCTTCTGTGGAATTCCATATGTAACAACACTGCTTTCTATGCCGTATAAATTAAATAAATTTAAATAAATTTAAATTAATATAAGTTATTTGAATTTGATTTTTGATAATTAATATTTTAAAAATAAATTCTTATTTATTTGATGCTTATAATTACTAAAATATTTGTACAATAAATTAAAGTTGTATCGTTCCAATAAATTAAAGTAAATTAACAAATTCATTTCTTATAATATATTGAAATTGAATAAAATATTTTAATTGAATAAGAAATATTTCGAAGTGTAAATAATTTCTATGTGGCCCAAGCCGACGGAGATAAACAATCCATTCTCTTACTTTTTCACTCTAGAACAGACTCTCTGCCTATAACTAAACCCGACTCCTAATGAAAAGCCCGCATCCTTATCATTCAATCCCAACCCTGGCTCCACTTAAAAAAAATAATGACTTTCAGGAAAATAAAAAAATATAAATACTGCATGATGGAGGGAGCAAGTCGATGCAACTGGGAGCATCCACACAGCCTAGAGCGATGTGAGAAACATTGCATTTAGGCAGTAGGTGCGGGCATATGGTGGAGTTAGCCTCGACGTTCAAACTAAAGGCGAGGGGAGTGAGCTTCTAGTGTTGTAGACACTGGCTATGTAATGTGGCACAAACGAGGCGATGTTGGAAGTTATTAAAGGCAGTAGCAGTTTCGGGTTGTTGTTGCTTGACGGGTGTTGGTGTACACGATTGGATTGGGTGACGATGTAGGCTAATGGCGCCAGAAATTTCAAAAATAAAGATGGATGCTTAGCGGAGCGAATGACTTTGTGCAAAGGATAGTGATGTAGTCGCTGATTTGTGAGTTGGTGCGTTGATTCAATGAGTTATTCTTGTAACTCACAGCTATATTCTAGATTTTATTTGCTATATTCTTCATTGATTGCTCGACGATTGATCCTTGGTTGATAATAATTTGATTATATGAAATTGGATGCATTAATTGTTGAATTGTTTATGTTGATATAGCCATTCTCTGGCTTAATTATTGTGGAGAAATATTGATGAATTGTTGGTTATAGGATTGAATTGGGTAAAATAGAATTGTATATCTCTAATTGATACTTATTGCGATGACATCACATTAGAAATTGATCAGAAGGGAAATAAATTTAAATGTAAGATTTGGAAAGGAATGAAAATATTTTTGGAAATAATTGTGGATTTTGGAATAATTTTTATATAAAAATTGGAAATATTATTAGTGATAGGAAATTATTTAAGTGAATTGTTTTGAATATTCAGTGAATAAAAATTATTTGGAAAGTGACATTTTGCGAGATTTGATTGAATAAGTGAATCTTTGGTAAATTTATATTTTTATTCATTTATTTTATTTTTATAAAAATATCTAAATGATTTTTATTTATAGAATAGTATTTAAATTTATATTTTTAAAGTGATTCGTTAATTCCTTTTGAATTTAATAAATTTGAAAGTTAGTAAATAAAATTGATGTTGTAGTAAGTTTAGTGTTAATAATTGTCGTATGGAAACTATTAATTAAAAAGCTTATTCTATACCGTTGAAAATAATTTTGGAAGTTTATGCTTACTATTTAATTATCATTATTTTTAATAATGTAATGGAAATTGTTTTAAAAATCTTCAGGGATACATATAGAAATATAAAAAAATTGAATTAAGATATTACGAAAAGTATAATTTTGAAGTTTTGGAATTGAATTTTAATTTGTAGAATTTCTTGAAATTAAATGAGAGGTTTGTAATTTTTTTTATTCTTTTGGAAACCGTAAATGGATTTTTAAGAAAGAAAGAGAATTTTATAAATTGATTTTCTTTTGATCGAGTATAAATATTTGAAATTGTTTTGTAGATTTTGGGAAAGTATATTTTAAAACCCCTTCCAAATTAATAAATAATAGTACTGTATGTTTCAATTGCTTTATATTCCTGTTTAACGAGGAATTATAATAATAGAGTTATAGTGTCGTCTGGTATGAAACTTTCGATAATATTTCTACGGTTATTCTTTGGACTTATCATATAGAATTATTGTGCGATGATGAGTGAAATTTACGAGCATTGAGTAAATGGGCGAGTAATACAGGTTGTATGGGACGCTTGAGCTTATATTCGTTCGATTACTTTAAGTAAGTAGATGTTACTCTAACAAGGTCGAGTATACGAGGTATTATATTTTTGGTGATGCACGTTGAGAGTGTGCAGGTTGAGAGCCATAAGTATGTCTATTTATTGTGTATACTCCTATAATACATCGAGGAGTAACCAAATTGGTTAGTATCCATCCTAACGGCCTGATTGTAAGGTCGCTCCTCGAATTTGTGACACCAGTTGATGTATATGGCCAAGAGTCATGGCTGAGATCACTACCCCTATGTCACTTAGTCCAGCAGTTTGTTACCATTAGGGGCACTTGCAGGGTCGTGACCATGGCATAGCGTAGTCTTTCCCTAAATGGATATGGGGTCACAATGGCCATTGAGGTAATTAAGACTATAGGAGTAATGCTGAGAGTGTGTGAGGAAGACTCCTTGTAACAACCCGCATATTTTACGATTCGTATATTTAAATGTTTAATTTAAATATAGCATCGTTAATCGGATTTAAGTCCGAAAATGTCACTATTTCGTAAAGGAACAGTCGAATTAGTAAAAAGACAATGTGGATCATGCTATATGGAAGTGTCTAATTGAAAACACAGTCAAACAGAGATTCAGACTTCTAAAATGAATGATTCAGACGTCTGAAATTGCTCGAGTTCAACCAGAAAGGAAATAGGCTAAAATTGCCATTTTCAGACGTCTGAAATGAACGATTCAGACGTCTGAATATTGTACTAGACAATATATATTTTTCTAGATTCAGACGTCTGGTTTGGAAATTTCAGACGTCTGAATGTAGATTGAAATTGAGATTCAACAATTTGGACTCGAGACCACTTCCATTGAGTCCGAAATGGTGTTTGCGACCTTTTTGAGTATAAATATCGATATGTTTTGAGTTGGGTAAAATTTTGAGGTTTTCAATTAGGGCTTTGGGTTTGGGTTTCAGCCCATCAACCTTCTAATAACCTAACCCTTCATCCAACTCCTCTTCACTCACTCTATTATTTCCTAACACTCAAGCTAAAAGAAAAATGGCGGAAGAGAAAAGAAATTAGAAATTCCTAAGCCTTAATTCTCTTATGAATTATCAACTTCAAGCTAGAAATCAAAGAAAAGCTTAGGTAAGCATCCTCTTCATCTTCTCCATCTCAATCCCTCTTCAATTTTCAGAAATTCCTATAACCTAACTTAGGAAAAACTTCACCTTTGATATTAGATTGAAGATTCTAGAGGTGGTGTTGAAGAGAGATCAACCTATTGCTTGTTCTAGAGCTTATCATTTGTGTTTGGGTTTAAAAAGGTGAGTTTTTGGAACTCACATCTATGTCTATATCTTTGATAGTTGTTGGGTATGAATTTCTAACATCTATTTCTTCTCCATTTTCCTTTGAATTGAATTAGTTTGATGAATATTCCAATTTTTGATGTTGTGAAATCAAAATCTATGAAAATCCTTATATGGATGTCGGGACATGTTGGTCGGAGTGTATTGGTGAGTCTTTATGGTTGGGTAGTCGTTTGGCGTAAACCCCTACCGATCGCCACTCATCCGATCGTTTCCGATATGATTTGCCCATCATTGGCCTAGGCAAAATATTGCCCGAAGCTTCAGGTTCAGACGTCTGAACTATTCATTTCAGACGTCTGAATCTGCTTGTCTCGGCCCAATTTGCCTAATTTCAGTGGGTTTCCAATTTTAATCGGTTCATGATGATCCAATTTGTTGTTATCATTTATCAACTTTGATGACTTTTTTTCAAGATTTTTGGGAATATCCATTTTGATGGATTTGGTGTCGATTTATATGGATTTGATTCACGTCTTCGTATGTGAATTTTTGATGATTGATTGCTTCTACAATCATTTCTGTGATTTGTCACTTTAAAATACAAAGGTTTCTATACTAGTAGTATATACTCAAACTCTTTCATCAAAATGATTTCAACGTTATTTTTAATACAAAGCTTGTTTTTAAAACCGTTTTCAAATCTATTAGTATATACAAACCTTACCTCATTCGTATGAGAAATCTAATAAAACGTCTTAGCAAAACAAGTGGTGTGAAACGCTTGTGTTTACTTTGTCGGTTAATTCTTAGACTTGTTCGATTGAAATCTTGTGACAATTTTCGAGTGGAAATCTACACTTTGTTCGTAAATATTTAAGTTAAGCCAGTAGTTATGGGACATGAAGCTAAACTCATCTATTTACTAGCATAGTGTAATCGACACTTCTTGATGATTGATGATGATCATTTTGTGGTTTAGACTAGCGATATGCGATGTCTCTTTGTCCGCGTGAGGGGACTGTACCCCGTTCTGTTGAGCTTTGTCTCATTTTTATAGGTTAGCGACCTATGGGTTTTATGGAGTTCGGTTCGTCGGGCATACGATTGTACTACGTCGTTATTCCGGCTTATTAGAGTTTCTGATTCATCGGGCATACCGTTATTGTACTATGTCATTGCACCGGCTCTATGGTTAGCGACCATGGGTTAGCGACCTGTTTGTGATGCACGTGTTGGTGAGTTTTCATGCTCCCATTTGTGATAGGCCTCCCCCTTTTGTGATTTCTGGATTTCTAGTTGATGATTTTCGGAATTTTGTGTTTCACCAATTTTGATGATAGGCATTGATGGGTTCTATCAATATTTTTGTTTTGGTGAATAATTTAAAAGAATGTGATTCTTTTTGGGTGTTTGAGACGATTTGAGGTATTGTATGATTTTTGTTGTTATTTAATGTATACTTGTCATAGTATGGCATTTTATTGTTATCATACGTTTTTTATCATATCTCTTATTCTATCTCATTTTATATGATATTTATAGCTTGACTGATCCGTTTATTATTTTCTTATTAAATAATACTCGGGTCGGACCGAGATGTTACAGGTGCTTCTGCTTGACTCCTCATCTGGGACTATTATCTGACTTTTGGCTAACTACTTAGCATAGTAGTTTTTGTTAGTATACATTTGAGTTAGAGACTCCTTGATGTATACATATTCTTTTGTCTAGCACTTGTATCTATTCTTTTGTGATGTAGTGGATCTAGTTTGACCACTATTTTGATGTACACTTTTATGTGTTATATTCATATCTGTTTCCGCCTTTGTGATATGAATATCTGTGACTGATTTGTGTTATGCTTATTTCTATATTTGTTTCCGAGGTTTACATAGCCACTGTGTGGTAGCTTTGAGTTTGTATTCGATATGTCGGATTTCCTCTTGAAATGAAATGTAAGTTATATTATTTGACATATCGGTACTCGCACAAAGCAACTACATAGTTGGTCGCTCCTCAACAGCCTTATTCTTCGTGCTAGTCGACGGCATTACTCAATAGTGTTCTTGGCTAGCGTGTGTATAGAGGTGGGGCATCACAGCTTGGTATTAGAGCCAAACTTTGGAATAATTTAGAATAATCTAGGAAGGATCATTGTCCTAAGTCTTCCTTAGGAATCGTGCCATAGGATTTAATTCGAGTCTTCGTACCGTTCTATCCGATTTCTTTTTATGATGCCATGTTTTATCAATCAAGTTTGTTTGATATTCATTTTGGGAATAACCTTTTTCCTCTTCTTTCTTTCTTAAAGAAGAGAAATGGTTCGACCAGGCCGTCCCAGCGATGGTCAATCCAGTGCTACTCCTCAAGAAGGAGTATTTATGTATGCTCAACAACTTCTAAATCTTGTGAACAATGCCCAAGCTGCCGAACCCGTTCCAGCGCCTACTCACCCTAAATTCAGGTTTGCATGCTTGTGCAGAGATTATACCGCTTTGGGTGGAGGGCCATTCAAGGGTTCCGAAAGCGTTATCGAAATCCAAGCCTGGCTTAGATCATGCAATCGCATCTTTTCCCGCATGGATCTTATTGTTTCACTTCATGTCCAAGTGGCTTCTAGCATGCTCCAAGAAAGAGCATTAGACTGGTATGAGCTTTTGACCTCTGAAACTATTGAAGTGGATCTTACTTGGGAGCAATTCCGGGAAAGGTTCGAGTTAAAGTTTATGCCGGAAGCTAAAAAAGTATCTTTAGCTCGATGCTTTATTGACCTTGTTCAAGGTGAATCTTCTGTGATGGATTACGTCGCATCTTTTGAATCACTCTCTAAATATGGGGTCGAATATATTAATACCCCATTGAAGAAAAATCAGAGATTTATCTATGGGTTGAATAGGAACCTCAAAAAGCCTTTACTTTTGAAACTAGAAGTTTCTTTCGATCAGCTTGTAGATATCGCTCTTCGACTTGAAGAGGCCGATAGAGAAAGTGATGTTGAAGTTGTGCGTGCCAAACAGAACTTCAGCAATAACATGAAAAGGCCTATTAAGTTCAAAGGCCCCAATCCCAAAAAAAAGGGAAGCAAGAAACTTCGGTAGCAAAGACTCCTACTACTAGTCGTGGACGATGCTACAATTGTGGTTCTACGGACCACTATGCAAATGAGTGCCCAAAACCTCTTTTTTGTCGTTATTGCAAAAGTCTGGGTCATCTTTTTATCTTCATGCCCCAAACTTCCAAAAAAGAAAGAGGGAAGGTTGAATGTTGTGCAAGCCCCTAGTGATACTTCTCTTGATCAAGGTAATTCTCCTTCTATCCTTGATGACATTAATTTGTTTTGTGATTATCCTATTCGAGTTCTTTTTGATACGGGTGCATCCCACTCTTTTATATCAAAAGAACTTGTTGATTCTTTTTCTTTAAATATTATGGGATTGATGACTTCACTAAGAATTGCGAATCCGATTGGTAGATCCACAACACTCAGATTACTTCATGAAAACGTCGAGATTATTTTATGTGATTATTCTTTTCGAGCCGATTTGCATGTTATGTGTTACTTAGGCTTCGAAATTGATTTTTAGGAAAGGATTGGCTTGATCATTATGAAGCCCACATCCTATGTCCTGAGCAGACTATATACCTTTGACATCCTTAATCTGTTAAGCAGATTTCTATTGTTTTTAAAGATTTTGATTTCCAAATTTGGTGGTAACATTTTATTCTTTAAACCCACTTGATGAGGAAGATGTTATTTCCCTCACTCAAGTAGTTTGTGAATTTTCCGATATATTTGAGCTTGTCTAGGATTATCACCTAAGCAATCTATTGTGTGGTGCTAAGGTCTTTTCAGCTTGACCTTGCCACCGGTTTTCATCAGCTACAAGTTACGAAAGGTATCATTCCACTTACCGCATACCGCACTCGTTATGATTTCTATGAGTGGATCGTTATGTCATTTGGATTGACGAACCTTCTACCTTATTTCATCCATCTTATGAATCAAGTATTCTACGAATATCTCGATGAGTTTATCCTTGTGTTTATTGATTATGGATGAAAACAACAATTTAAAATTTGCAAATATTTTTAATAAGATATTTATAAGTATGAATGGATTTTGTTCTTAAAACAAGCAAAGAATATTTGTAAAATTTTATAAGAGGCATGTTTATCATATAGAAGATGATTTTGTGTTATTTTGCCCATTGAGTGCTTTAAGAATTATGGTCGGTGCGCTTGATCAACATTGTCGATAGGAATCTCCTAAACGCTATGATGAGACAATCAAACATAGTAAATTCTTGTAATAAGTAAATTTTTCCAAAAAGATGATTATATAAAGTTAATTGTAATTTTGAAAGTCTTAGCTTTTCGGGAAAGAGGATCGATTAAAGGAACTCTTTTTCGATGCTTTTCTTCTTGTGATTCCCGAAGGGAACTAAGAATTGATTGTTTATACCGATACTAGTCGTATTGGTTTGGGTGTCATTCTCTTGCAAAGAGAATGTGTTATCACATATGCTGCTTGACAATTAAAGCTTGTCGAGACTAGATATGCCATTGATGATCTAATGCTCGCGGCTATTGTTTTCGCTCTTAGAATTTGGCAACATTATCATTTGGGAGAGAAATTTGTTCTCTACACCGATCATAAATCTTTGAAGTATTTATTTTCTCAAAAGGAACTTAATTTGCATCAACAACGTTGGCTTGAGTTCCTTGCATCTTATGATTTTAATATTCTTTATACTTCCGAAAAGGGAAATCGTGTTGCTGATGCCCTTAGTCGTAAGCAACAAGCGGTTGCTTCCATGATGATATCCAAATGGAATGATCTTGAGATTTTATCTACTTGTGAGATTCGAGATTGTGAATCCAATTTATGTTCATCTCTTGTTCTATGTAGCCTTGAGGCTCATCCTTCTCTTTTAGATCGCATTCTTGAAGCTCAAAAGCATGATCCCAAATTGGTTCTTCTTAGCCAAAGTTGTAGGGATAAAATTGATATTGAAGGTTTGAATGACTTTGATATTGATGTTCGTGGCGGCATTCGAAAATTTGGTAGACTTATTGTGCCAAATATTATTGATCTTCGAAAAGACATTTTAGAAGATTCTCATCGTTCTAAATTTACCATTCATCCAGGTAGTAGTAAAATGTATGCGGATATGAAGCGACTTTATTATTGGGATGGGATGAAATCTGATATTGCTAACTTTGTTAAGCGTTGCATAACTTGCCAACTCGTAAAGGCCGAGCATCAAAGGCCCGGAGGGTTATTGCAACCTTTGGACATTTCAATTTGGAAGTGGGACCAAATTTCCATGGATTTTATTGACGGTGTTCCCCGTTCTCGTTCGGGTCATGATAGTCTATGGGTGATTGTTGATAGACTTACAAAATCCGCCCATTTTATTTCCGTTCGGTCCAATCAGACCGTACCTCTTTTGGCCAAACTCTATGTCAAGGAAATTGTTAAATTGCATGGAGTTCCTACTTCTATTGTTAGCGATCATGATCCATTGTTTACTAGTGGATTTTGGAAAGGTCTTCAAAAAGCTTTGGGAACGAAGCTTAATTTTAGCACCGCTTATCATCCTCAGTCCGATGGACAAACCTAGTGTGTGAATCAAACTCTTGAAGATCTCCTTCGTGCATGTGTTCTTGATTTTGGTGGAAGTTGGGAGGATCATATCTCTCTTGTTGAGCTTTCCTACAATAATAGCTTCCAATCTAGTATTGGTATGGCACCTTTCGAGGCACTTTACGGAAGGCCATGCCGATCTCCTTCGTGTTGGCTTGAAGCCGGTGAGAAGCTGGTTTTAGGTCCAGATTTTATTCGTGATGCCACAGAAAAGATTGACCTTATTCGTCATAGGGTGAAAGAACCTCAAAGTAGACAAAAATCCTATGCCGATAATCGAAGAAGGAAATTAGAATTTTCTGTGGGAGTTTTGTGTTTATTCGTGTTTCACCTATGTAGGGTGTTGTGCGTTTCAGTCGATCGGAAAAATTAGCACCTCGATATATTGGTCCATTTCCCATTGGTTCCGTTGCTTATCGCCTTTTATTACCGGCTCAATTTTCTGCTATTCATGACGAATTCCACGTCTCTCAATTACGGAAATGCCTTCGAGATTCCGATTCAATTCTAAGCCCGGTGTTATTGAAGAAATTGAAGTTTCGCCTAATTTGACTTATGAGCAACATCCTATTCGTATCATTGCTTCGGAGGTTAAACGCCTTCGAAATAAAGATGTTCCTCTTGTGAAAGTTCAATGGTCCTCAAATCCTAAGGATTGCTCTTGGGAATCCAGAGAATTCATCGAGCGAACACATTCGGACTTGCTCTCTTGTTCTCCTTAAGGTGAACTTCTTATTTCAAATTTCTTCTCTTTCTGTGGATATGCTTTTATGGTTGTTACTCTTTATTTTCTTCTTAATTATTGCGAGGACACAATTTCTTTAAGGAGGGGAGTCTGTAACATATTTTACGATTCGTATATTTAAATGTTTAACTTAAATATAGCATCGTTAATCGGATTTAAGTCCGAAAATGTCACTATTTCGTAAAGGAACAGTCGAATTAGTGAAAAGACAACGTGGATCGTGCTATATGAAAGTGTCTAATTGAAAACACAGTCAAACAGAAATTCAGACGTCTGAAATGAATGATTCAGACGTTTGAAATTGCTCGAGTTCAACCAGAAAGGAAATAGGCTAAAATTGCCATTTTCAGACGTCTGAAATGAACGATTCAGACGTCTGAATATTGTACTAGACAATATATATTTTTCTAGATTCAGACGTCTGGTTTGGAAATTTCAAACGTCTGAATGTAGATTGAAATTGAGATTCAACAATTTGGACTTGAGACCACGTTCATTGAGTCCGAAATGGTGTTTGCGACCTTTTTGAGTATAAACATCGATATGTTTTGAGTTGGGTAAAATTTTGAGGTTTTCAATTAGGGCTTTGGGTTTGGTTTTGAGCCCATCAACCTTCTAATAACCTAACCGTTCATCCA
The DNA here is from genome assembly GCA_030737815.1 of Allium fistulosum. NCBI lineage: Eukaryota > Viridiplantae > Streptophyta > Magnoliopsida > Asparagales > Amaryllidaceae > Allium > Allium fistulosum. Next base: position 1,081,867,246 of record CM060903.1, read on the forward strand.
ACTCCTCTTCACTCACTCTATTATTTCCTAACACTCAAGCTAAAAGAAAAATGGCAGAAGAGAAAAGAAATTAGAAATTCCTAAGCACTAATTCTCTTAGTAATTATCAACTTCAAGCTAGAAATCAAAGAAAAACTTAGGTAAGCATCCTCTTCATCTTCTTCATCTCAATCCCTCTTCAATTTTCACAAATTCCTATAACCTAACTTAAGAAAAACTTCACCTTTGATACTAGATTGAAGATTCTAGAGGTGGTGTTGAAGAGAGATCAACCTATTGCTTGTTCTAGAGCTTATCATTTGTGTTTGGGTTTAAAAAGGTGAGTTTTTGGAACTTACATCTATGTCTATATCTTTGATAGTTGTTGGGTATGAATTCCTAACATCTATTTATTCTCCATTTTCCTTTAAATTGAATTGGTTTGATGAATATTCCAATTTTTGGTGTTTTGAAATCAAAATCTATGAAAATCCTTATATGGATATCGGGACTTGTTGGTCGGAGTGTATTGGTGAGTCTTTAAGGTTGGGTAGTCGTTTGGCGTAAACCCCTAGCGATCGCCACTCATCCGATCGTTTCCGATATGATTTGGCCATCATTGGCCTAGGCAAAATATTACCCGAAGCTTCAGGTTCAGACGTCTGAACTATTCATTTCAGACGTCTGAATCTGGTTTTCTCGGCCCAATTTGCCTAATTTATGTGGGTTTTCAATTTTAATCGGTTCGTGTTGATCCGATTTGTTGTTATCATTTATCGACTTTGATGACTTCTTTTTCGGGATTTTTGGGAATATCCATTTTGATGGATTTGGTGTCGATTTCTATGGATTTGATTCACGTCTTCGTATGTGAATTTTTGATGATTGATTGTTTCTACAATCATTTCTGTGATTTGTCACTTTAAGATACAAAGGTTTCTATACTAGTAGTAAATACTCAAACTCTTTCATCGAAATGATTTCAACGTTATTTTTAATACAAATCTTGTTTTTAAAACCGTTTTCAAATCTATTAGTATATAGAAACCTTACCTCATTCGTATGAGAAATCTAATTAAACGGCTTAGCAAAACAAGTGGTATGAAACACTTGCGTTTACTTTGTCGGTTAATTCTTAGACTTGTTCGATTGAAATCTTGTGACAATTTTCAAGTAGAAATCTACAATTTGTTCGTAAATATTTAAGTTAAGACAGTGGTTATGGGAAATGAAGCTAAACTCATCTATTTACTAGCTTAGTGTAATCGACACTTCTTGATGATCGATGATGATCATTTTGTGGTTTAGACTAGCGATATGCGATGTTTCTTTGTCCGCGTGGGGGACTGTACCCCGTTATGTTAAGCTTCATCTCATTTTTATAGGCTAGCGACCTATGGTTTTTATGGAGTTCGGTTCGTCGGGCGTACCGTTGTACTACATCGTTGTTCCGGCTTATTTGAGTTTTTGGTTCATCGGGCGTACCATTATTGTACTACGTCGTTGCACCGGCTCTATCGTTAGCGACCATGGGTTAGCGACCCGTTTGTGATGCACGTGTTGGTGAGTTTTCATGCTCCCGTTTTTGATAGGCCTCCCCCTTTTGTGATTTCTGGATTTCTAATTGATGATTTTCGGAATTTTGTGTTTCACCAATTTTGATGATAGGCATTGACGGGTTCTATCAATATTTTTGTTTTGGTGAATAATTTAAAAGAATGTGATTCTTTTTGAGTGTTTGAGACGATTTGAGATATTGTATGATTTTTGTTGTTATTTAATGTATACTTGTCACAGTATGACATTTTATTGTTATCATACGTTTTTATCATATCTCTTATTCTATCTCATTTTATATGATATTTATAGCTTGACTGATCCATTTATTATTTTCTTATTAAATAATACTCGGGTCAGACCAAGATGTTACAGGTGCTTCTGCTTGACTCCTCATCTGGGACTATTATCTGACTTTTGGCTAACTACTTAGCATAGTAGTTTTTGTTAGTATACATTTGAGTTAGAGACTCCTTGATGTATACATATTCTTTTGTCTAGCACTTGTATCTATTCTTTTGTGATGTAGTGGATCTAGTTGGACCACTATTTTGATGTACACTTTTATGTGTTATATTCATATCTGTTTCCGCCTTTATGTTATGAATATCTGTGACTGATTTGTGTTATGCTTATTTCTATATTTGTTTCCGAGGTCCACATAGCCACTGTGTGGTAGCTTTGAGTTTGTATTCGATATGTCGGATTTCCTCTTGAAATGAAATGTAAGTTATATTATCTGATATATCGGTACTCGCACAAAGCAATTACACAGTTGGTCGCTCCTCTACAGCCTTATTCTTTGTGCTAGTCGACAGCATTACTCAGTAGTGTCCTTGGCTAGCGTGGGTATATAGGTGTGGCGTCACACTCCTGGAGTAGGCTGAGAGTTGTCAGTCTCCCGTCTAGTTATTATTGATATGATAGCATGAGATGTTATAGACGCTACTTATTTACCTGTATGTGATCATTGCAATTACGGTCAAGAGCCGATTCGATTATTTATCAAGACCGACACCGAAATAAATATTTATGATGCTGAGAACACATAGGACTGGGAATCTCGATGATTATCCACGATACTGAGAGTTGAGTGGATCAGTAGAGGTCTGAGAGACCATATGATCATTTCATTAGCTGAGATCCAAGTCAATTACTATGAGGTTGAAAGTCTAGATGATAGTTTGGTGATTATCAATATCTTTATTTATTTATAAGACCGAGAGTCTATGCAGTTATGTAACCCCATACATACCGATTAAATAGCTATCTGGGATAGCTAGAGATGGTGAGAGCATGAAGTTGGACCCTAAACCTATTTTACATGGTTATCTGAGAGATAACCTGGCTACCGAGGGTATGGCATATTTATATTCCATGTTTATTTGATTTGGGTGATTATTGTGTGTTATATCTATATATTAAGTAAGATGGCTCCCGGGTATGTCTACATTACGATTATCTGAGGGATAATCAAGGGCAACGCTGAGAGCATGTCCTTTCGTATTGTTGATGAGTTTTATACATGATTATAGTTAGATTATATTTGTATCAGCCACTTGATTATATGTCCGTTTGGTGTGTTGATTGACTTTGCTTGGATTGGATTATCTTTTGGTGAGCATGGTTTAGAGATATGTTAACACTAAGGACATGCATGTGCCTTTTGTGTTGCACTTGTTTATACCATGCTGGATGTTATTTTACATTGACAAGTACATTCTGGATATAGTTTGACTCGTATGTTATTTATATAATACTCGGGTCAGTCCGAGATGAACATTATAGGTTCAGTTACGAAGAGACCAGGTTGTGGATGTTGGGCATAGATGGAGGATATGTTATTATTGTATATCATTGTGTATTGTGTTACCTCATTTGAGTATGGCGTTGCATTGGATATTGGTGGAATATTGTATATTTTGTGATCGAGGGAGTTTGACTCATTTCATATTCCACTCAAATCGGTATATATTTATATTATTTATTATCGCTACACTATTGACTTTGTGTTGTCATTTATTGATTTTATATTATTTATTGTTCTATCCTGGAGGCACACGAATTTATCGCTTTGTGCCCATAATGTGTACGTATATGTGAGATGTTTATGAATTTTTGAGATACGTACAAGTGTTAGCCCAATGGAATATTCACGTGTGTACCCATATAGCCTTATTCTCCATATTATCTAACAGTATTACCTAGCAATACTCTTGGATAGTATGGGTATAGAGGTGTGGGCATTACAGTTGGTATCAGAGCAGGTTCAGAATAATACAGAGTATAAGAAACACGAGTCCTTGCCTTAGATGATACTTAGAGTCCTTATCCCCGTTGGTGTGTGGTAGATTACTGTTTATATTTAAGTGATATTAGAAGTATACGATGATTATTGGAGTAATCAACCGAGAACGTATTTGTATTATTTTTTATTATATAACAATAATATATTTCTTTTACCTATTTCTTAGTGTAGTCTCTGAATGAGATAAAGAGTAACTGATGAAGGTAGTGAAGGGTAGAAGTAGTTAGTCCGACGAGTAGTGTTAGCATTAATGATGATGAATAAACCTCAGTGTGGCCTGTATATGAATGAAGTGATCCGGCAGTGATCAGAGTGCGCAGCGGATGCTTATAAATAGTTTTCTGCTGAAGACGTTTGTTTGTTTGATTATTAGATGTGTGTTAATTTGTGTTGTTATTAATGTTTGTTGAATTTAATGTATATAACAATTTTTAAAATAGGTATGCTTATTTAAACACGCATATGATTTAATAAAAATATGAATTTGATTTTATCAAACGATTTTATGTTTTAATAGTTTATTTTGATGTTAATCTATCCGTCGAGTGTTTTAAGAATTTTGATCGATGCGTTATGAGAATTCCTAAATACTAGATGAGGCATTTTGACACAATGGCTTACAATCTGAATTCTTGTAATGGATTTTTGTTTCATCTAATGTATGATCATTATTTGCCAACAATCTGAATTCTTGTGCTAAACCTCTGTATGTATGAAAAACTAAGAATCGTAAATCGGCGCATATGTTAACTGTTACAAAGACTATAGCTCTCCATTTAGATCAAATGATAACTCTCAAAAGGACCTTTAGAAGAAAAATATTGCAAGTCTGATTACTGGTACCAGTGATTGTATATGTGCGTACTTATATTGTTGCAATAGCTTTTCAAAGGCAAGCAATGGTAGTTGTCCTTAAACTTTAGTATTGAAGGAGAAATACCTTTCTAAAAATTGACTGTACATCTTTGACAAATGATTACCAAGTCACAAGTGCAAATGGGTAGTTATAATGCTGTCATTATTGCGTGTTACTCTTGCTTTCCTTTTTTTTTTATACCAGCCAGTTAGCTTAAAGAAAGTATATGCCTTCCTATTGTACCTAGCAGCATAACTCATCATTTTAACTTCATGAAATTAAACACTGAAATGAAATTTGAAACCCTATATATGTGTCATATAATTGTATGATAGGTACAAGCCTCATGAATCGTATCAAATAGTAAATGGTTCAATTATATAGCATTATCGTGATGCCAGGCTTTGCCTTATATTACACTTAGTTCAAATATTCAATCTTATAAGGATATTATATATATATAAACTAAAAATATAATGACCAAATATATGATAGTATCTTTATCAGCCATGTTACGCTTTGAAAATGAAGTGTTCATGTTGAGTTAACTATCTTAAGCTAACTAAACGTTTCATCTCCAATTTTTTTTTATTCCTAGAACAAATTCAAATTAGAGCATACAAATAATTATCTTGGATGATAATATTCTATCTCCACTTACACTGCACAAGAACAACTTGGAATCTAAGAATCTAAGGCCACTGATTCTTTTATCATTAGTGCTTAATCACTAATATATTCCTCAAAGTACTCATCATGATAGAAAGCCATCGAATAACTCTAATCGATGATGAGCTGTGTGAAGTCTTAATGGATCTTTTATAATTCTTTAATTCGGTTAAGAATCTACTAAAATTCTTAATGTATTTGACTCCTCTAATCTCATTTCCGTTTGTTCACTAATTGCAATAAAGAATCTTAATGATTGTTTGGCACTATTTGAATTGGCTTACTTTAAATAATTTTCATTCATCATTTTCAATATGGCACTAAGATACTCTTAAGCTTATACATAATGAGCCATTGTATTTATTATTTGGCTGAAGAAAACAAGTGGATATATTAGAATGTGAAGCCAAATGTGTTTCATATTTTTAGTTGCTTTTTCTTCCATTGACATTGAGGATCAATTCCATTCTCTTTTGTATTTTCTGTTCATTAAACAAATTTTCAGCAGCACAAAATTTTCTTTCAGAAATATTAGCATTTAGTGATCAATATACATTACAAGTTAGTAGGTTTATTAATCCACTTCCACAAAATTAGGCTTATTTATTTTCCAAATTTCAACAGCACCAACATATCTCTCTTTTTATTCCCTTTCTTTTGGCCTGGAACAAAGAAAAGCACATTGATTGTAGTTAAATGGATCTTCTCAATAAATTTTAAATGAAATTTAGTCTTGCACAACACAAATATCTCCAGGGATGCTTCAGTTCAGTAACTAGCCGGAGATAAAATATAATATATGCACCATATGTTTCAGTTGTCCGATTTTGACTTTTTCAGTTTGAGAAATATTTTAACATAGAACAACTTTCATATTAATCACTTTGTAAAATTTTGTAGATAGCTATGGTTTAAACGCGAGTTAATAGTAGAAGTAATCGCTGTCCCAGAAATGCGAACTTCATAAAACAATGTTATATTCAAATGATCGTATCTTTCACACGGTTTATCCGATTTGGACGATTTTGCACTTTCTGGAAAGCTAATTATATAAGAAACAATTTTTATTCTAAGTATTTCGCAAAAAATTAACGTTTTCTAGGCTAAAAACGCGAATTACATAGGTTGGCCTGCACTCATTATAAAATCTGATATATATATATATATATATATATATATATATATATATATATATATATTATATGTGTGTGTGTGTGGAATTTCCCCCATAATTGAGTTGTAACCAATATTTTGGTAATCCAAAAGATGTTCTGCATTCAATACACTACGACTTTACTTTTGATTGTTACCTTAAATTTTGATGTTTTGACCTTTAAAAGTTGGCACGAACATGACACAACATAGAAAACATCAATTGAAATATTATAATTTGATTTGTATTTAATGTTTGAGCTTCTTATAGGCACCGAAATGATACTAATGGATTGCATAAAGATTACTCACTTTGAATGTACGCTACTGAAAGAAGAATAATTGCTTGCTCAAATTAAGAAAATTGCAAAAAGAAAGGTATATTTTATGCGTATAATAGCGTAGAATATATAAATGTGTGTATGTTGATTGTTATACCGCATGCCGGAAGTCCTAGATAGGGAGGACCTCATTTAAGGCTTATTTTATCCGTTTTAATTTTTAAAACGCGATCCGTGCAAGGGAAACTCTATCGAAATTTCCTTAATTTCAGCACTTGCAAAATATTTAAGAATTCCGTCGTAGTTAAAATACAAATCTTTAAAATGAAATTTCATAAAATAAATATCACGAATGTAATGTAAGAGCCACATAGTGGATTGAGTAGTTTAAGTTTGATAAAAATTTGTAAATACGAAGAAACTTCATGTTATGAGTTATATACGATGTTTTCTTATAAGAAATTACGATCACGCAATTTTCTTAAGGAGAAAAGTCTTTGTAACAACCCTACTTTCTACGTCGTATAAATTAAATAAATTTAAATTACAATAAAATATTCGAATTCGAGTTTTGATAATTATTATTCTAAAAATAAATTCTTATTTATTCTAAGCTTATATTTAATAAAATATTTTGTATAATAAATTGAAGTAAATTAACAAATTCTTTTCTTATAATATATTGAAATTGAATAAAATGTTTTAATTGAATATAAAATATTTTCAAAGTGTAAATAATTGTTACGTGGGCCAAGCCCATGGAGATAAACAATTCATTCTCTTACTCTTTCGCTCTGGAACATTCTCTGTACCCGTATCCAAACCAATTCCTCATCAAAAGCCTGTCTTTATCGTTCAATCCCAACCCTAGCTCCACTTAATCGAAAAAATTGCTACTTCCAGGAAAATTAAAAAAAATATTGCGCGACGGAGGGAGCAAGTCGATGCAACCTGGAGCATCCATACGGCCTGGAGCGACACGAGCACCATCGCATTCAGGCAGTAGGTGCGAGCGAACGGCGGAGTTGGCTACGACGTGTGGACAGTAGGCGAGGGGAGCGAGCTTCTGGTGTTGTAGGCGTTGGCTGTGTAGTGTGCTGCGGACGAGGCGTTGGCTTGCAGCTGTTGAAGGCAGTAGCAGTTTCGGGCTGCTGTTGCTTGAGAGCGTTGGTTTGCACGATTGGATTGGGTGAAGGGTAGTAATGTAGTCGCTGATTTGGGAATTAGAGCGTCCGGTGAGTTATTTTTGTAACTCACAACTGTGTTCTAGATTTTATTTGCTAGTCTTCATTGAATGCTCGATGATAGATCGTTGGTTGATATGAATTTGATTGGATGAAATTGTATGCATTGAGTGTTGAATTGTTCATGTTGATATACCCATTTTCTTGTTTAATTGTTGTGGAGAAACATCGATGAATTGTGGGTTATACGATTAAATTAGGTAAAATAGAGTTGGATATCTCTAATTGATTATTATTATGATGACATACATTAGAAATTGATCGGAAGGGGAATATTATTAGTGATAGAAAATTATTTAAGTGAATTGTTTTGAATATCCAGTGAATAAAAGTTATTTGAAAGTGACGTTTTGCAGGATTTGATCGAATAAGTGAATCTTTGGTATATTTATATTTTTATTCGTTTATTTTTTTATTATAAAAATATTTAAATGATTTTTCTTTATAAAATAGGATGTATATTTATATTTTTAAAGCGATTCATTAATTCCTTTTGAATTTAATAAATTTGAAAGTTAGTAAATAACATTTTATAATGTGGTAAGTTGAGTATTAACTAATTATTGTATGGTAACTATTAATTAAAAAGCTTATTCTATATTGTTGAAAATAATTTTGGAAGTTTATGCTTAGCATTTAATTATAATTATTTTTAATAATATAAAGGAAATTGTTTTAAAAATCTTTGGTAATACGTATAGAAATATATCAAAGAATTTGAATCAAGCTATTACAAAAAGTATAATTTTGAAGTTTTGGATTGAATTTTAATATGTAAAATGCAAACTGCATCGATTTGCTCCATCACATTGCAAAATATATCGAGTTATTTCATGGTCCAAGCAGTGTCCTCTTATGCAATGGAATTTCCTCAATAGTCCACTCTATGCATGCTGCAAAGCTTTCCATCCATATAACTACTCTTCAAATCCCAATTTCTCCTTGATTGTAATGCAAACATCCACCCAAATAAATAAGAAAGACAACAATACAAACAACAAGCATCATCATGACAATTCAAGTGTATAACACTACTAACAAGCCTAATACGCATATGTAATTGTATGATTTAAACACTTTAAAATCATAGAAGTTCGTTTTATTCTTAATTAGAACCAAACTAAATCTAAAAATCATATTTTTATTTTAGAAATAGATCCAAAGCATGTTCAAACATATATTAGCATATATAGTAAGCGCGAGAACATACATGACTCATTAATCAATGTATAATCGATGAAATCGGGCCAAAATTGATCAAATTTGAACCTACTCAACAAAGCCCTCGAATTCTCCTTGGAAACAAATATATGCTAATTTGGTAATCTCCTACAAATTCCTTTCCTAATGATGCCTTAATCTCCAGTTTTAACCAAAAGTGGAATGATTTAATTATGTTTTAATTGGAGATTAGGTTGAAAGAGGTTTAGATCTATCTTGGGAAGAAGAGGAAGTGATTTTAGGACTAACCGTTATAACTAGCACAATTTTCGATATCCTTATATGTGCCTAATTATGGGCTTAGGCCTAATCACCTCTAAATCTTCCTAAAGAATGTTAAACACAAAACTATCATATCTCCTAAAGTGCTCAGCCAATTTTCTATTACGACGTCTATATGAAAAGGCAAACCACCATATCTTTTATTTGGAACAGTCTTTGTAACGACCCGTAAATTTTTAATAATATTTATTTGTTTTATTTATACATTTAATTGGAATTTTGTGAAATTTTAAATAATAAAAATTTTGAAATAAAAATTGGATATTTGGAATGCGTCTATTTTTAATATAGCAACTGGTAAATTTTAGTCTGATAATATTGAAGTTTATTTTCTTGTGTAATTTTTATTTCAATTTAAATCAGTTAACAACAGTGAATTTAAAAGTGTTCCGAAACCTAAATAGGTCAACATGAGAAAATTTATTTAGAACACTCTGAATAAGACTGCATAATTCGTTTCGCAAATTTCTGACGTTTCTAGCTCTGGTTGGATTTATCCGTACGGAATAGCAACGTATATCAGTGTCCGTATCGACTTTTGATCAGATGATCGTATCACCGATATCTGTATATCGTTTTGATCGTCTCGTCGTGCTGATCTCTACGGTATATTCACTTCTGTGTCTCGAAGTCTGGTACACCGCGGAATTCGTGAAACGAGATATAATATCAGTTTCGTATTTGAGTTTTTGCAATTCTGGTGACCACACATTTCCTTTTTAATAAATTCCAAACGTATGATCTTTCTACATTCTATGACTTCAATTGGAATCGTGCCAAAAACGTTTGCCATGCCACCGTTCAACTTATATTGTGGTATATGCGTTTTCTGTTCACAAAGTGGAAATATTTATATTTGTTTCGCCTAATCTCCTATTTTTTTTTCAGCCGAAACCCAAAGGGGGCTTCCACCATAATTCCTCTTGGCTCCTTCCATCGATGCAGAGACTTTGCACTATTATACACTGGGTTGATATAACAATATGATTTTGTGTTTTATTTGTACAGCAGAAGTTATGTTAATATTCTATGTATACCAGTATTTGTTTTACGTGTAAATCTATATATCAGTTTATATAAGCTAAAATATATGGTTTATATATATAAGGTGTATATATAATGTCGGCTATCTTGTGTTAACGAAGGAAGAGAATGAATATATATTACTTTAAAAGTATGTATACATGTCCTGTTACATATTACATATATGTTTATGATTTCTTCAATTGATTATATATATATTTCATACGAAAATTTTGTCGATATTTGGTATTGTATGGAAGAATATTGCAAACCTTAATTTTGAAAGGAAGATATATATTCCATATGGTACAGTTATAGGCATTCTAGATATTATGTTTTAAAAGTATTATTTATGTTTTAGTTGTTACAATATTTCATAAGTACAGTACTATATATTTTCATGCTCTATAATTTTGAATATACTTAGTTATAGCCTATATATATTTCTAGTTTCTTTTATATCATAAGCTATGATGATATGTATATGAACTGTGTTTTGAGACTATAGAGTATTATTCATCAACAAGTTACATTTTAATTTATTTTTAAAACTGGATTTTTGAGATATAACATATGTTGGTTGTTGAGTTGTGCATGTACTATGATAAGTTGTGTTATATTGATTTGTTATAAACATTTATCTTAAATTATAATAGGTCTGCATATATATATATATATATATATATATATTACAATAGCAATGTATAAAATTTCTGCTAATATCAAAATGATTGATTCATTCTCATCGATTTCCTATCTATCAGCTTGTTCGTCGGATTCGTTTCCAATCTAGCTTTACTTTGAAATTCGTGCTTTGATTCGTAACTCATCTCAATTTCGTTCATCTTTAGCCTCGAAAGGTGAGTTATTCACTCTAGACATTCGTACTTATATAATTGTGAAATAATGACATGTGAATTGTAGAAATTGTTATGTTATGTCAATATGTTCATATATGCCTGTGATATGATTATATGATGTTAAATTCTGTTTATATATTTGTTACATCATCTGATATGATTTTATGTTCTACTGTTCATTTATTTACTGATTCTCACACTGCAAATTCCCTATCACTATGGGTTGAAATGATACATACCCGAACAGACATTATAATAAGGAAAAATCATTATGGGCTGAAATGATAGTGTAACGACTCGACTTTTCGACGCTCGAAAGTCGACATTTATACGTCCACTGTATCAAATGCCGCGCAATCGAATGCTGGAAAACCAAACCATTAGGGTTAAAAGAAGAGGTAGAAGAAGACAGAAGAAAAGAAAGAACATAAACAGAAATAGAAACAACAACAGAATCTCACATTCACAGCGGAATAATATACAATAGATGAATCAATAATCTTTAAAACAAAAGACTATACCAGTTTATACATACATCAATCATCAGAGTCAATATACAACTCAATACAACAATGGACAGTTATATAAGCTTGTCCTCATACAGAATACACAGCGGAATAAATAACAAGTATGAGTGTACGCTTCGCCATCCAGCTCATCTCCAAAGTTCCAGAATATCCAGAATATCCTGATAAAAATAACTCTAGGCTGCCCGTGTGGAAAATTATGGGCACCCAGAGTTTAGAAAGGGAACAATAAACTCCGAGTCAGTCATGGTGACTGGTGTGAGATCGTAAAACAGTTATTTTCGCAAAGAAAATAAAACAATTCGCAATGCTTTTGGAAAATGAAACTACCATAAGGCTTCCCGCCACACACACAATGCAAACGTAGAATTGGAGGAGATTTCCCCTTATGATAGTCAACAATGCTTACTACGCAAAATCAGTTGATATTATTATTAATGTCTAGTGGGGAAAACTTGTCGAAAGTATAATATCAATCTTAGCCAACATACAACCATTGTTGTATGTCTACTATAGTTACTACGTTCAGTAGCATGTTATTGCCACATTCCATAGCAGGTAATACAACTAAAAAAAACCGTACAGGGTTCGTATTGTTTCTTTGGATTTCCAACAAATGGTCAGGCAAAGGAACTTCCTTATACCGAAATAGAAACGCCTCTAGAAAGACGCCCCGAGAACCTAACTGGATCTCTGCAAACAAAAGGCCGACGCTACCTCACGCTCTAACCGAGCTGTAACTAGGTAACTAACACACGAGCTATGCCATCCCCCGGTCGTTACCGACCTTTATCCGAGGACCCTCAATCACAAAGCAACAACCACAAAATATAATAAATGTGTGGCATCAACATAGGTAAAATATCTGGGCTCCATACCATGATATCACCTTTTAACCAGAAGGAAATGACATTCCCTAGGGGCGCTACCCCTACAAACCTTTCCCGCAACATTCCTGTTTCGACCATTACCGGGTTGTGAGGCTCGACGAAGTCTCGTCCACATACACTACGCTTTTTCACAAAGCCACGCTTTTTCACAAAGCCACGCTTTGATCAATCAATGATCAACAGCACTTCGTGTGCCACATTACCAAATTGGGAATGTATCACTAGTAACCATCAACTACATAACCTCTGAGCTCGTACGTCTTAGAGAAGAGTGTTAAGCTAAGAGAATAAATTCTCCGCCACCAACAGAAATGTATTTGATAGAAACCAGCTTTACATCTCAAAGTGTAACGTCAGACACACATCCATACAAGTCCGTTTCGGGATCAAACGGAACCGAAGGCACTTCCAAAGAAGCCCTTGCAATCCGGATAATTTCTAATCACGTCCGGACTTCCCATCACAAAAAGAGTGATATAAATCTCTATACCGGAGCAACTCGGTGCAGAAACATTCGACAGGTTGTCCTTTCATTTTCGAAAATATCCGGTCTTCACCACGGGTCTTCAATACGATCCATATCGTCGTATCACTAATTCGGAATGGGTTATATGACACAAAGGTCTTTTCCCGGCTAACCCGAATAGTGAGCGTTTGTTTTTAAAAAAACAAATCAAGTGCCATTTCGAAGGCAAATATTGATAGTCGGTTATTTAAATATCAAACAACATTCACAACAAACATCCAATTTAAATAATTTTCCCAAATTATTTAGTTTCAAAATATCTTTACAAGATATATATTTTCCACACTTCACATTTGAAAATCAATTTCAAATCATATTTCACACTTCACATTTGAAAACCAATTTCAAATCTCAAAATGGTCCATTTAAACCAATTAGATAAATCCATATCGATTTATCTCAAATTTACATTCCAAATCTGTAAATTTATTTCCACACTTCATCACTTTGAAAACCAATTTCAAATCATATTTTCCACTTTAAAAATAAATCAATGTTTATTTTTAAAACAAATTTCCCTTTCCTTTATAAATTCTATTCTGAATTTACATTCCCAAAAATCCACTTTTACACGATTTTCAAATCGTTTTCCAAATATTCATTTTCAACACCAAATCAACTTTCAAATTGATTTTTAAATTTTATTTCCAAATACCAAATCATTTTTTACAAATCGATTTCGAAATTTATTCTTCAATACCAAATCAATTATCAATTGGATTTCAACAATTTATCGCCTTTTAAAATAAATTCCTTTATATCTTCCAAACCATTTAAAACCCATTTTTAAATAAATTTTCTAACTTTCGAATAATACTATTCAAAAATTCTTTTATAAAAATCCTTTCCCATATTTTGGAAATAAGTCGATAAGATTTCATAAATCAACTTTACGCTTTTAAATCCCTTCTTTTAAATTTATTCAATTCTTTCAAAAGGAATTTACTTAAAATTTCCAACTTTAATTTCAAAAATCCAATTTCATTTATTTCTGGTATCCAACGATACCAAAAATACATTCGGCTAAATTTTAGCCTTCACACATTTCATTCACAGATATAATCATACACAGATTATAAAAATCAATCACATAGCATATGAAACAAATTCATAAATTTTTTGAGGAATCCAGTTGGATCCCTCCAACCTGTTTCCCTGCATCCACAGATGTTAGCACAATACCAATTCCACTTCGAGGTGGAATATCGCGGTATATGGGATTTATAAAATATCATCCGCTATTATGCAGCGCAATAGGGTCTCATCCGCTATATAATGCGGGAAAATCAATCACCAATATATACATATGCCAATATATATATATATATATATATATATATATAGATATATCCTACTATATCTAATATCACATCCAAACAGACAATCAAATCAATAACTGAAAATTCCACTTTTCATTTGAGTGAGAAGATCTCACCTTTGCTTTAATTTGCAGTCCATTTTCCAATTTCGGCTATTTCTTGATTTTTAAACCTTGTATAAACAATTATACAATTTGTTAATATTCGAGATAATTGAATAACCAATTTTCGTTTGGTAATTTTAATTATCCAATAAATTAAATTTCTAACAAATCTCCTTTTAAATAAATATTTTTCATTTGAAACTAAAATTTTAATTCAACTAATAATTTAGTTTTAAACAAATTTTCCTTACTGTAAACTGCAGAAAAATGAAATTTACTTTAGGGTTATTATTTCTAACCTATATTTATTTTGTTCAACTGTAAATCTTTTGTACATATACATTTTCAAAACTGCAAATATCTCACTGTATATCTTCACGTATAAATTTAAATTTGAAAATAAATTATACCTTCACTGTAAAAGGTGAACCCAGATCGATTCAACAAATTGCAACCACCAACTCTCGAGATCATCGCCTCGCCTGCAGTCGAACCACGACACTGCCGTTTCTCTCACGAGTTACCAAGATACGTCGCTGCCTGCCATCGACGCGCTTGTCGACGTCGATCCATCGAGTCGCAGTCACGACTCTCGCCTGCAGCTACGCTCGATTGCGATTTCCCCCAAAAGTCGATCGCCAATCCCAAAGTTACTGCTCGAACATTTCATCGCTCGAGTTGACATCCACGTATACGAACACGAACTCCACAGTCGATCGCGAGCCACGCGAATCCCTCCTTCACCAGTTCGTCGAACTACTCCACCACGAGACCCAGGCAGGCGCCAACCCTAACTACACTCCCTGCCCTACCTCGCGCCTGAACGCCCTCGATCGAACTCCCCTCTTGAATACGCGAGCGCGATAGTGCTTCCTCCCCTCGATTGAACGATTGATTCGTTCGAATTTTACTTTGGCGTTCTGTTCGATTTTTCGTTTGATTGAAAAAAAATCGAAAGAGGAAGACGCCATTTTATTTCATTTTATTTTGAACGAGATGCTTTCGTTTTATTTTCTTTTGTATCGATCTGTTCTCTTATTAAAATGCTCGGTTGTGAAATGAATTAAAAGAGGAAAAGTACTATCTGAAGTGAGAGGAGTAGGTCTGCTTATCAGGGAATAGGGTGGTTGAATAGGACAGTTGATGTGAATGAAAACAGTATATATACATATTCAATTCAAATTCAAATTTAAATTGTAACGACCCGTATTTTTAACACTTTAAAAATACGAATTAAAATGAAAATTTTGATAAAAATCCGAAGGAAATAAAATTTTGTGTTGTTAAATGTGAATTACAAGTTAAAATACAAAACTGAATTCTGAAATAACTTATTTATAAATTAAATATGGATGTTAACTTGTAGTGAATGTAAATAATGAATTGAATTTGATTGTAAACAACGAAATAAATAAAATGTTGCATTTAATATTGAAGTTATAATATGGAAATCAACGTAAATGAATGTAATTTAATATTACTGTGAATTTAAATAAGATGATAGCTGAAGAAAATGAAAGTAAATGAATTATAAACTATTGATAATAATGTATAAGTAAATGTTTGATTCAATAATGAAAGTGTAAATCGAAATAAAAGAATTCATTTGGAATTAAATAACTTAAATTTGAATTACAATATAATTGAACGCTGAATCTAATATAATCTTTTATATTGGATTTATAATGGAAAACTGCATTGTAAAAGATTGTTAATTACTGTGAAATTAAAAATGAGATTTGTGAACAATTGAAATTTGATTTAAAAGTTAATAATTTAAAATTGAGAATTTTATATTGAAATTAAACAGGCGAATAATTTATTTTCGAATATTGGATTTAATTAGACAATTAAATCGATAATTTAATAAGTTAAATTTCAGAAATAATTGAAAATCGAGTTGAATATGATTGAAAATGATTTGTAAAATTTTATCTTTTCATATTGGAGTTATAGTAATGTTATAGAACTTTTAAAATTGAATTTAAAGTTAATTTGTGAAAATTGAATATTTTAATATTTAATTATCGACTGAAAAATAGCCATTTTTCGAACAGTCTCAGAATTGAACGAAACTAGTTCCATTAGATCCGTAATAGTTTTTTATTGTCAGATTTCAATTTTCGTAGCAATCGGAGTTATCGTTTGATCGTGGCAGCTCGAAACACATCGAATTGTTTTTAATATTAATTCAGAGAGAGAAAATAGTCATTTTTCAAAAAGTCTCGGATTTTGACGAAACCAGTTTCATCGGATCCGTAATGTCATATTATTGTAGGGTTTCAAATTTCGTGTCAATTGGAGTTACCGTTTGTCCGGGGCAAGCCAAAACGCATCGAAATCGGTTTAAATCAGTTTAATTTAAAACTGATCGTTTTTCTCCGTAACTCGCACAGATGATCGAATTAGCCTCCGAAACATGTTCCATTGCATTCGGAACGTGGGGTAAATCTTAGAAACGCCAGCCGGCATGCTTCGTTTGGAGTTCGGAAAATTTCGAGTGAATAGTGTCGCGTATTTTTTCTATAAAAGCCCCTCACTTATTTCATTGTGCAAAAGAACTAGGGTTTCAGCCCTTAGCCGCCACTTTCCTATCAATGGCCAGAAATACATCTTCTTTCTCCTCTAATATCTTCCAATCCATAAAGAATTAGCAAAAGTCGTCAACTTCAAAGTTGTAGAGGACGATGAGAGCTTCAAATCCATACGGAGATGATCGAAAACGGAGCAACGGATCAACGGGAAATCGTGCTTGAAGCTGCTGCGTTTTTCACGCATTTCGAGGCAGAGGGGGTGGCCGAGCTTGCTGTACTTGTGGGTGAAGGTGGAGTCGAGTGGTGGCTTCGATTTGGTGGTGGTTTGATGAAGTTTCGTCAAGCGTGGAGGCGGCGGCACGTAACCCTAGTTTTGGAGCAATGGGTTCTCATTCACGTTAAAACCTGGTAGTGGTTGCGTGAGGGAAGAAGGTGGGATGCGGCCAGATCTGGAGTAGAGAGGATGGACGGCCTGGATTTAAGAGTAGGGTTTGAAAAAAGAAAATTTAAGCTGAAATTGTTTTATATAAATTCGTGTAACTTTAAAATTGCATAACTTCTTCATACGAGGTCCGATTGGAACGAAACTTTTTGCGTTGCGATCGTAATGACGAGAGCTTCGAAATGAAACTAGTTTGGATGGATTTGGAGACGGTGGAAATTTGGGCTAAAGTTGGGCGTCGTCCAGTTTTAGTTCCAAACCGGAACGTCTCGGCGACAACAGAAAATCAAGGTGAGTGTTTATACGCTCACAATTGACTAAAATAATTTTATGTTAGTTAAATTTATATTTTGAAGTGATATGAAATTTATTGGCTGTTGTTTGGTAGGATTAATTATCATCTGTATTGATATATGAATTAATTGATAGAATTTAAATTGACCGTCAAAATTAAATTTAAATTGGTAGTATATTACTCGATATTGATAATTATAAAATTGTTGTGAATGTTATTGGCTTTATGGTTAATTGGTTGTGATGGATGCTATTGGTCGATATTGGTTGTTTATTTATTTTGATATATCATGTTATCATCGTGTATATTGTTTATTGCATATAAAACTGTAAACTGAATCATTTCGAATAAATTAAGAAATAGGTTGAAATGATATACCTATGACATCTATTTGGATTGAAATGATATATATCCATCCTTGAAATTAAAAATTGAAATAATTATCCACTTGGCCATAGGTTAGAAAATTATATACGGACACCGGGTTGGTTAAATTAAATGATTTTAAAAGTTGTTTTGAAATTATTTAAATGAATTAATTTTAAGAATAAAATCCAATTTATGGAAATTGAATTATTTTGAATTGAAGCTCGAAATGTTGGAATTTAAACTTGGTAAATGAAATTGTTTAATTATTCGAAGTTTAGATTTTTTTTTAAGAAAAAAAAATTGAAATACGGCGAAAATTTTCGAAAGTTGATTTGTTTTAAAAGATTGGACTTTTAATCGAACTCTGAATATTTCTAAGAAAATTTATATGAAATGATATTTCAAGTTTGAGTTTGGAATTGAAAATTTATTTGAAATTGAGATTTAATTAATTTGGAATTTAATTGAAATTCAAAGAAATTTGTGGATTGGACTAAATTGAAACTATTGAATTAAATTTGAAGACAAAATTGATTTGAATAGGATTTGAACTGAAATTGATTTGGAATGTAATACTTGAATGAATTCTTGAAATCCGAATGTTAATCTAAGTTTATTGAATTGGAATTACTCCAGAAATTAAGTAAACTACTTAATACGGATGTTTAATTTGAAGTATATTCTAATTTGAATACGAAATGGTTTTAAAACGAATCTTATATTCTTATATAAATATATGAACTGTTTGAAATGTGAAATATTTAAAGTTTCGAAATATATTGAAAGTGAAATGGCTTATTTTGTGGTTCAAATATGTATTTGAAATTGATAATTTGAAATGGTTTATTGAGAAGCTGAATCGAGTTGAAATTGATGATTTGAAATTTGATTAAATTTTAAATTTTGGAATTCGAGTTTATGTGAATCGTTTTGTGAGATTTTGAGGCGAAAAATGATTTTGAAATCGAAATGAGATTTTGAGGCGAAAAATGATTTTGAAATCGAAATGAGATATTGAGGCGAAAATTGATTTTGAAATCGAAATGAGATATTGAGGCGAAAAATGATTTTGAAATGAAATCGTATATTTGAGTAGATATGATGATTTTGAAATGGATTTGATTTTGAAGCGAATATGATATTTTGATATCAATTATGAATCGATTTGAAAAATAAAAGAGCCACCGGTGTAATAATACGTAGTTATTAAAGAGACCGGGATCGGATATGGACATACTCTCTGTCGATACCGAAAACCACTTTAATAACTAGTATACGCGGAGTGTTGATCCAGAACGAAGTGGATGGTTTTGGTGAACGTGTTGATTTGAAGAAAGAGAACGATTTTGGATGACCCCTGACATGACTAAAACAGGAGCCGCGCCGGGCCATTGAGGATCGCCATCTCTAGCGGACACACTCCTTCGATACCATGTCTATTACTTTTGTGATTCAATTTGGGTGCACCCCGCGATTTGGGAGTGTTGTTTCGCGGTGTTGGGGTAGTAGCTGCTATGCCCAACATCAGTCCGGATCACGCAACTACTAGTATCCTAGTTGGTATTGCCTCATGTACCTTGTCATACTGATTATCCTATTCGCGACCACTACGATTTTGGTTTGTACCTTTAGTATATGGATTGCCCTCTGGTGACTTCCGGTTTTGGGGAAACTACGGTCTTGTATATGCTCTTGGGAATATAAACTGTGTTAAGGGTGGAATGGGCCATGGCTTAACGCTATTTTAATACTTTTACTTTAATGTAGACATATTATAATAGCGTATTGTACTACATAGTAGATAGTTTAACGGATCCTTGAGAGATGGAAAATCCCGTAACATCTCTTAAGTTATTGCACTCACGTTGACACTGGACAGGAGATGTCAAACCCCGTAAACATCTCTGACGCCGTCACACTCATATTTTCTTATTCGATTTGACTTACATGAGATATTTTAGTCCTGACTCGAGTGTTTTGTCTTTTCATTACGCTCGGGTCAGCCTGAGCATTTCAGATAAGGTTGAAGATCTATTTTGGAGGACGAAGATGGAGTTTGGTATTACATCATTTGTATTCTACTACTATATTATTTTTTTCCGCTGCATTATTGTATTATCTCTGATATGTATGTAACTGTGATTTATGATGTATAATAATAATCAAATTTATTTATTTAACAGCTTCATGAACTGTTATTTTATTATTATATCTTGTTCCTTCCGCTGCAAGATTCTGAGTTTGCTTCTGTTCTTTCTTTCCTTTTCTTATTTAACCCCAATAACCATCTGCCTTTTTGAACGGTTTGAGTTGGACATGTGTGGATTATTGTCGACTTGAACGGTCAAAAATGGCGGGTCGTTACAGTTGGTATCAGAGCTTTGGTTTAGCGATAAACCTTAGCTTTGTGGGGTCTGACTCTTTATTAATAGGGTAGTAATACCCTATGGGAGTCGTTGAGTGTATATGAGAGAGCGTATTTGTAATTTTGATATAAAAATGATTTTATATTATGTTAATTTGTTCCGTTGAGTATTTATGAATTCTGGTTGGTACTTGGGACGCCAAGGCATCGATAGGAATTTCTAAACACTCGAATAGGACAGATTGACATAATATTGTTTTGGATTATATTTTATATATAAAAGACTTATCTTGAAAATATATAAATTTTGATTGTATTGGTTGTTAGGAGACGATAATATTAGATTATCATCGTCTATTGTTGATTAGTCAATATTTCTAACTATTGACTATTGGATGATTTTAAGAAATGAAACTTGTAAATATGATTGACAATGAATATAATTGGTAAATAAAATGAAATAAAAATGAATTTAAATTAAGATGGAGAATTTAAATTCCGGTGTTTTGAAAATTTATTAACAAAAATTTGAAATGTATAATATAAGTATTATATGATAGTATATTCGATTAGAAATTGTTTTCAAAGGATTTTCAAATGAAGTAAGCGTTATACTCCCCTCTTGACACTAGAAAATGATTCCGGTGATGAGTGCACGCATCATCGACTTTATTTTCGAGAGTCTAAGAGGGGGAGATCACTTAATAGTTTTTCTAAACCCTGTTTTGATTAAAATTGAATTTTATTTTGTATTCTCTATAGTATGATTTGATATATAAATTATATAAGTTTATATTATTTCAAAACTTGATTTGAAATGAAACCGGGATTGGAATTCTTGAGTTCTTTAATAATTAATGATTTTTCTTTTAATGGTTGAAATGAATTAATACTTGAATCATTACGGAACTTCTGAATTGCGAAATGAGAAATGAACCTAAGAGCTAAGTGAAATATCAATTGAAGTAGAAATCCTTAGAATTAGGAAATTATGAATTTAAAATAAAATTGAAACTGTAAAACTCGCATAGTATTAAATTTCATTCTATAGCATAGATATAACTTACCAAATCATTTAAGAAGTTCAAAAATGTTATATGAATTGTTAATTGGATAATATACAAGTATAGGTTTGAATAATGGAATATGCATTTAATTAATGGTTTGCAAATATAAATAAAATTGTTAGTAAATAATTGGAATTTAAATTAACATTTAAAGGTGATTCACCATTATGTTAATATAAAATGGAAATACTATATGTGAATGTAAATGTGAAATTAAATTATAGTGAAATTTAAGTAATGACTTAAGAATTAATTAATTGAAAATTCAACTTTGAATGAAAAGAGGTGGTATGTTGTTTAACTACATTCTATTTGCATAACAAAAAACTTACCAAATACTTAAAAAGTTTAAAATGCTAATAAGGATAAGTAGAGGAATAATATACCAGTGTGAGAGTAAATAATAAAATGTGAAGATCTATTGATAGTTGTAAATATAAAGAAAATTTATGTTGTAAAATGAATTAAATTTAAAATTAATTAAATATAGAATTAGTAAATGGAAACTAATTAAATTTGAATAAAACTAAATGTCAATAAACTTAGAAGTGTATGAAATTAAAATTTTGACTGGGAAATGTATAATTGATTTATTATAGATTTGGATGGATGTTAATGTTTGATATGCATTGGTTGTTAGATGGATGATAATTGATTAAATAGAATTCATTAGCGTTAATGGAATTGAATAAACGGAATAAAATTTTAAAATAATTAAATTCAAATTTGAAGCATAGGGAAATTGAATATAATTGAATTCAAATTAAATTGAAGCAAATTGACTTGAATTTAAATTATGAATGAAACAAACTTGAATAAATCGGAAACAAATCGAATGTAAACTTATTTCCTGGATATATAAGAAAATAAACGACTTTGTGTTTATGATTGTTCTTTAGAAAATTTGAAGTTTGATGGTTTGTACTTTGAAATAATAAAAGCAAAATTTTGGAAAAAAAAAATCCAAAATCGTCCAATATATGCTGAAACGGAAATAAGCATAACTTTTAAATGGCTGGACGAAATTCAACGATATTAGACTTTTCGGAAAGCTTAGAAACTGTAGCACGACTTTTGTATAGACTGTCTTGAGAAATTCCTTCATTTACTTAGTTAAAAATTTGAATCTTCTCGCTGGCCTGTGTAAAAGGGAAGCAAAATCAGTAGCATATACTCTTAGTATTTTTGCCATAACTTTTTACTGGTGTATCGGATTTTGATGATCTTGCACTTCCTGGAAAGCTTAGAGCCTAAGCTCCAACTTTTGTTTTATAAGCTTTTCTTATTTCTGTCATTTAGGAGGTCGAAAATCTGAAATTACATTTCAGGCCTGCGCTAAATTGCTCGGGGCTGAAGCGTATCATTTTAGTAAAATAACCGTAACTTTTGAACGGATGGTCCGAATTCAATGATTTTGGACATTCTGGAAAGCCTGAAACAAATGCAACAACTTTTATTCAGATTCCATTTTAAAATTTTATCGTTTAGGTGACCAAAAACTAAGATTTGTTTGCTGTCCTGGAATTGGAATTTCAGTTTTGAAGCTAAACATGTTATATGTATGTTGTTTATGCTAAGTATATCAATCTATCTTTATATGCACGGTTCTAACTTGGTTATTGAGCATTTTAGTAGGTAGCAAAGGGGTTGCGCTTCGCTTGTGGAGCTCGCTTCTTCGTTAAATGCAAAATGCAAGTTAAAATGCTAATAAACGCTTAATAAAAGGTACGTTCTCGGATTACGGTTTATGTTGTGGTATATTATTGTGTTCCCCATGTTTTGGGATGCCTCATTCTCGTAATGAGATGTATATCATGCAATTATTACCACTGTGAAATTTTTCGGTCCTAGCCGCGCAAAGGAGGTGCTTCCGAAATTTTTCAAAAATCCGGAAGTTAGAAAATTTTGAGATTTAAAAAAAAATCCTATAACTAAATTTTGCAAATAAGTAGAATATTTTGAATGAATTATATCTAAATGATGGTTTCCCCTTCTCCGTTCCTTTTCGAGGACGAAAAGTTTTAAGTGGGGGAGAATGTAACGACCCGTATTTTTAACACTTTAAAAATACGAATTAAAATGAAAATTTTGATAAAAATCCGAAGGAAATAAAATTTTGTGTTGTTAAATGTGAATTACAAGTTAAAATACAAAACTGAATTCTGAAATAACTTATTTATAAATTAAATATGGATGTTAACTTGTAGTGAATGTAAATAATGAATTGAATTTGATTGTAAACAACGAAATAAATAAAATGTTGCATTTAATATTGAAGTTATAATATGGAAATCAACGTAAATGAATGTAATTTAATATTACTGTGAATTTAAATAAGATGATAGCTGAAGAAAATGAAAGTAAATGAATTATAAACTATTGATAATAATGTATAAGTAAATGTTTGATTCAATAATGAAAGTGTAAATCGAAATAAAAGAATTCATTTGGAATTAAATAACTTAAATTTGAATTACAATATAATTGAACGCTGAATCTAATATAATCTTTTATATTGGATTTATAATGGAAAACTGCATTGTAAAAGATTGTTAATTACTGTGAAATTAAAAATGAGATTTGTGAACAATTGAAATTTGATTTAAAAGTTAATAATTTAAAATTGAGAATTTTATATTGAAATTAAACAGGCGAATAATTTATTTTCGAATATTGGATTTAATTAGACAATTAAATCGATAATTTAATAAGTTAAATTTCAGAAATAATTGAAAATCGAGTTGAATATGATTGAAAATGATTTGTAAAATTTTATCTTTTCATATTGGAGTTATAGTAATGTTATAGAACTTTTAAAATTGAATTTAAAGTTAATTTGTGAAAATTGAATATTTTAATATTTAATTATCGACTGAAAAATAGCCATTTTTCGAACAGTCTCAGAATTGAACGAAACTAGTTCCATTAGATCCGTAATAGTTTTTTATTGTCAGATTTCAATTTTCGTAGCAATCGGAGTTATCGTTTGATCGTGGCAGCTCGAAACACATCGAATTGTTTTTAATATTAATTCAGAGAGAGAAAATAGTCATTTTTCAAAAAGTCTCGGATTTTGACGAAACCAGTTTCATCGGATCCGTAATGTCATATTATTGTAGGGTTTCAAATTTCGTGTCAATTGGAGTTACCGTTTGTCCGGGGCAAGCCAAAACGCATCGAAATCGGTTTAAATCAGTTTAATTTAAAACTGATCGTTTTTCTCCGTAACTCGCACAGATGATCGAATTAGCCTCCGAAACATGTTCCATTGCATTCGGAACGTGGGGTAAATCTTAGAAACGCCAGCCGGCATGCTTCGTTTGGAGTTCGGAAAATTTCGAGTGAATAGTGTCGCGTATTTTTTCTAATAAAAGCCCCTCACTTATTTCATTGTGCAAAAGAACTAGGGTTTCAGCCCTTAGCCGCCACTTTCCTATCAATGGCCAGAAATACATCTTCTTTCTCCTCTAATATCTTCCAATCCATAAAGAATTAGCAAAAGTCGTCAACTACAAAGTTGTAGAGGACGATGAGAGCTTCAAATCCATACGGAGATGATCGAAAACGGAGCAACGGATCAACGGGAAATCGTGCTTGAAGCTGCTGCGTTTTTCACGCATTTCGAGGCAGAGGGGGTGGCCGAGCTTGCTGTACTTGTGGGTGAAGGTGGAGTCGAGTGGTGGCTTCGATTTGGTGGTGGTTTGATGAAGTTTCGTCAAGCGTGGAGGCGGCGGCACGTAACCCTAGTTTTGGAGCAATGGGTTCTCATTCACGTTAAAACCTGGTAGTGGTTGCGTGAGGGAAGAAGGTGGGATGCGGCCAGATCTGGAGTAGAGAGGATGGACGGCCTGGATTTAAGAGTAGGGTTTGAAAAAAGAAAATTTAAGCTGAAATTGTTTTATATAAATTCGTGTAACTTTAAAATTGCATAACTTCTTCATACGAGGTCCGATTGGAACGAAACTTTTTGCGTTGCGATCGTAATGACGAGAGCTTCGAAATGAAACTAGTTTGGATGGATTTGGAGACGGTGGAAATTTGGGCTAAAGTTGGGCGTCGTCCAGTTTTAGTTCCAAACCGGAACGTCTCGGCGACAACAGAAAATCAAGGTGAGTGTTTATACGCTCACAATTGACTAAAATAATTTTATGTTAGTTAAATTTATATTTTGAAGTGATATGAAATTTATTGGCTGTTGTTTGGTAGGATTAATTATCATCTGTATTGATATATGAATTAATTGATAGAATTTAAATTGACCGTCAAAATTAAATTTAAATTGGTAGTATATTACTCGATATTGATAATTATAAAATTGTTGTGAATGTTATTGGCTTTATGGTTAATTGGTTGTGATGGATGCTATTGGTCGATATTGGTTGTTTATTTATTTTGATATATCATGTTATCATCGTGTATATTGTTTATTGCATATAAAACTGTAAACTGAATCATTTCGAATAAATTAAGAAATAGGTTGAAATGATATACCTATGACATCTATTTGGATTGAAATGATATATATCCATCCTTGAAATTAAAAATTGAAATAATTATCCACTTGGCCATAGGTTAGAAAATTATATACGGACACCGGGTTGGTTAAATTAAATGATTTTAAAAGTTGTTTTGAAATTATTTAAATGAATTAATTTTAAGAATAAAATCCAATTTATGGAAATTGAATTATTTTGAATTGAAGCTCGAAATGTTGGAATTTAAACTTGGTAAATGAAATTGTTTAATTATTCGAAGTTTAGATTTTTTTTTAAGAAAAAAAAATTGAAATACGGCGAAAATTTTCGAAAGTTGATTTGTTTTAAAAGATTGGACTTTTAATCGAACTCTGAATATTTCTAAGAAAATTTATATGAAATGATATTTCAAGTTTGAGTTTGGAATTGAAAATTTATTTGAAATTGAGATTTAATTAATTTGGAATTTAATTGAAATTCAAAGAAATTTGTGGATTGGACTAAATTGAAACTATTGAATTAAATTTGAAGACAAAATTGATTTGAATAGGATTTGAACTGAAATTGATTTGGAATGTAATACTTGAATGAATTCTTGAAATCCGAATGTTAATCTAAGTTTATTGAATTGGAATTACTCCAGAAATTAAGTAAACTACTTAATACGGATGTTTAATTTGAAGTATATTCTAATTTGAATACGAAATGGTTTTAAAACGAATCTTATATTCTTATATAAATATATGAACTGTTTGAAATGTGAAATATTTAAAGTTTCGAAATATATTGAAAGTGAAATGGCTTATTTTGTGGTTCAAATATGTATTTGAAATTGATAATTTGAAATGGTTTATTGAGAAGCTGAATCGAGTTGAAATTGATGATTTGAAATTTGATTAAATTTTAAATTTTGGAATTCGAGTTTATGTGAATCGTTTTGTGAGATTTTGAGGCGAAAAATGATTTTGAAATCGAAATGAGATTTTGAGGCGAAAAATGATTTTGAAATCGAAATGAGATATTGAGGCGAAAATTGATTTTGAAATCGAAATGAGATATTGAGGCGAAAAATGATTTTGAAATGAAATCGTATATTTGAGTAGATATGATGATTTTGAAATGGATTTGATTTTGAAGCGAATATGATATTTTGATATCAATTATGAATCGATTTGAAAAATAAAAGAGCCACCGGTGTAATAATACGTAGTTATTAAAGAGACCGGGATCGGATATGGACATACTCTCTGTCGATACCGAAAACCACTTTAATAACTAGTATACGCGGAGTGTTGATCCAGAACGAAGTGGATGGTTTTGGTGAACGTGTTGATTTGAAGAAAGAGAACGATTTTGGATGACCCCTGACATGACTAAAACAGGAGCCGCGCCGGGCCATTGAGGATCGCCATCTCTAGCGGACACACTCCTTCGATACCATGTCTATTACTTTTGTGATTCGATTTGGGTGCACCCCGCGATTTGGGAGTGTTGTTTCGCGGTGTTGGGGTAGTAGCTGCTATGCCCAACATCAGTCCGGATCACGCAACTACTAGTATCCTAGTTGGTATTGCCTCATGTACCTTGTCATACTGATTATCCTATTCGCGACCACTACGATTTTGGTTTGTACCTTTAGTATATGGATTGCCCTCTGGTGACTTCCGGTTTTGGGGAAACTACGGTCTTGTATATGCTCTTGGGAATATAAACTGTGTTAAGGGTGGAATGGGCCATGGCTTAACGCTATTTTAATACTTTTACTTTAATGTAGACATATTATAATAGCGTATTGTACTACATAGTAGATAGTTTAACGGATCCTTGAGAGATGGAAAATCCCGTAACATCTCTTAAGTTATTGCACTCACGTTGACACTGGACAGGAGATGTCAAACCCCGTAAACATCTCTGACGCCGTCACACTCATATTTTCTTATTCGATTTGACTTACATGAGATATTTTAGTCCTGACTCGAGTGTTTTGTCTTTTCATTACGCTCGGGTCAGCCTGAGCATTTCAGATAAGGTTGAAGATCTATTTTGGAGGACGAAGATGGAGTTTGGTATTACATCATTTGTATTCTACTACTATATTATTTTTTTCCGCTGCATTATTGTATTATCTCTGATATGTATGTAACTGTGATTTATGATGTATAATAATAATCAAATTTATTTATTTAACAGCTTCATGAACTGTTATTTTATTATTATATCTTGTTCCTTCCGCTGCAAGATTCTGAGTTTGCTTCTGTTCTTTCTTTCCTTTTCTTATTTAACCCCAATAACCATCTGCCTTTTTGAACGGTTTGAGTTGGACATGTGTGGATTATTGTCGACTTGAACGGTCAAAAATGGCGGGTCGTTACATAAATCGTTCGACAAATGCAACTCAAAATCTTGACGTCCTATCGAGACGTGCCGACAGGCATTCGTAATGTTATACGCATATTCCGAAAACAATGGAAAAGGTTCCGGGTCCAAATTCGATCGTATGGAGAAGATAGCTTTTTGGACCCAGTTAAAATATTAAATTTCAATATAATTTTCAGCGCGTTTATATATCGTACGCTCACACAACAACTCCAAACATTACAAAAATTGAAATCCGATAATAATACAATATTACGGATCCAATGGAACTGGTTTCGTCGAATTCCGAGACTGTGTCCCGGAACGCTATTTTTAAATATCGATTAAACGATATAAATTCAGAACTGAACAAAACAGTTTCAAATTCAATTCTGAAAGTTCCAATACCTTCAGAAATATCAATATGAATTTTCTAAGCCTTCATATTATTTTAAATCAGCTTAAAACTGACAATTCAAATTTTTTACCCAACTTCAGTAAATTAAATTCAAAGATTTAATTGCCAAATTCAATCTGATATTCGAATTTCAAATTAAATTATCATTCGAATATTTAAACTCAATTAAATATTCACATTTAAAATGTCAAAAATTCAGGGTCGTTACAGATAGGCTCGAGTGATTTTATTGTATTTTTTTTACTTGGGATTGCGGGTTTGAAATGATAGAACCCGGATTTTTCCTTTTTAAATTACGGATTGAAATGATACATATCCGTATCACTTGACCTAGGTTATAAAATATTATACAGGCCCATGGTTATATTTTTAAATAATATTTTCCTAAAAATTATTAAATATTTTGAATGTTTTAAATATATGAAATTTGAGCTAAAAGATTTGATTTAAATGACTTAAATATAAGAAGATGTTGGTTTTCTATAAGTTAAGATTTTATAAGTCTATAAGTGGCTTTAATTGAAATTATAAAGATGTGTTGGTTTTAAATAGAATTTAAAGACATTTATTGATGTTAAATAACTTAATAATATAATTGGACTTAATATGGAATTTTAAATCTAACCTAGTAATTGTTATGAACTTTACTTTATGAAACAGACATGTTTTGTGTAATAAATAATGTATTTTGAACTGATAAAACAGAATACAGTTTTAATTGGACATCTTGTAATAAAATTTATTTACCTAGAAAATCATAGTTAATTGATGTCTAAATGAATAGATCTAAAGGAAAAATTTGATTGTTATATTAACTATGATAAAATATTCTTTTGTGAAATGTTGTGTTTTGGAAAATAAATAGTTATGATTTTAAATGGAAAAGTGTAACTTTAATAATGACCTAACTTGATAATTGGAAATTTTGTTTTTCAAATGGAAATTTTAAGTTAAGTAAATAAATAGAAATTTAGTTTTATTCATGAAAGGGGTATTTTAAAATAAAGTGTTAGGTTAGTGGTTAAAAATAAAAGTTAAGTAAAATAGTGTATTTTGACTTAATAAATGAATTATGGTTTAAATTGGATATTTATTTATAAAAATTTTATTTTATTAAATCATAAGTTAAATGATATCCAAATGAATGTTTTTGAAGCATGAAATATGATTTTTATAAGTCAAAAATGGCTAAAATTAAAGTCTTAATGTTTTTGAAAAGTTATAATAAAATCTGGAATTTTATTGGTAGCATTTATAAAATGCTGTGGTTTTAAGATGGCATTTGCTAAGTGCTATCCTTTCTGAAATTTAACTAAGTTCTGAAATAACTAAATATCTATTACATCACTTTATAAGTGCTGCTGTTCTGAAATTTAACTATGTTTTGAAACAACTAAATACCTATTACAGCACTTTATAAGTGTTGTTGTTTCTGAAACTAAGCTGTTTGAAAATAACTAAATATCTATTACAGCACTTTATAAGTGCTGCTGTTTCTGGATTTGACAATGTTTTGAAATATTACTAATATATCTACTGTAACACTTTATAAGTGCTGTTGTTAGCTGAAAATACAATGTTTTGGAAATTTTATAATTGAATGAATGAACTTAGAAATGCTACAACTTTGAAATGAATATTATTTGACGTTGATTTTAAATGGTTTAAATGAATATTATTTTAAAGGTGTTATGGTTTTCTAAGTATTATGATTTTCAAAGAATAACATTTCTAAGTTGTTATGATTTCAATACATTATGGTTTCAAAGTGTTGGGTTTCAGAATTGTTATAACTTTGAAAAGTACTATGGTTTTGAAAAATGAAATTGTGTGAAATTGTATTTAATTAAGAATTGTCTTTAAATATATTAACTTGAAGCTTATTGAAATTTGAAGATTTAAGAATGTGACTTTATAAAGTGGTTTGGTTTAAGATGATTTAAATGAATATTTCAAGTTAAATAAATTTAAAGAAATATTCAGTGATTTGGAATTGGGGTTTATTTAAATGATATATTGATTTGGTTTTGGAATTTAAATGATATATATGGCTTTGGTTTTTGAAATGGAAATGATATATTGATTTGGCTTTGAAATGAAATAATATAGTATTTAGTTTTGAAATGGATATGATATTTGGGTTTTAAAGTAAATGATTTTGAAATAAATATCCATGGGTTATAATAACGATTGGTTGGCAAAGAGACCGGGATCAGATATGGGCATACTCTTTGTCGATACCGAAAACCACTTTGACAACCGTGTACGTGGTGGAGATTCCAGAATGTAGTAGGATGGTGGCGACGATCCTATTGAGGTATGAACGTGGACCCGACTCCCGTGAGTTGGCATAAGGTGGCTAAAACATGAGCGATTCTCGGGCTAATGAGGTAGCACCTCTGATCGGACGCATTTCTTCGATACCATTCTATTACTTTGTGATTGATTTGGTGGTCACCCTTCGATTTTTATTGGGAGTGTGTTCCGAGGTGGGCGGTAGTGACTACTATGCGTTACCACCAGACCGGATGCGTAATTGGTATATCTACCCTGGCATTGCCTTGTTGTGCCGTGTCACCTACCATATCGAGCTTTACTACGAGTTTGGATTTGTGCTGTAGCCTGTGGAGTATTTATGGTAGCACCCGATTTGGAGGTACGCTAATACTGGATAGACTACTGGGACTATTATGTGTTAAGGGGGATATGAGTACTCCTTAACGCTATTTAAAAGTAAGTTTATTTTACTATTAGACATTATTATAATAGCGAATATTACTACATAGTAGATAGTTTAACGGATCCTTAAAGAATGGGCGATCCCAAGCATTCTTTAAGTTACTTGTGCATTTTATTACTGTTCACTTGAGTTGGTTTACATTGTATAAGTATGTATGTCCTGACTCGAGTGTTTTGTGTTTTGCTTTACGCTCGGGTCAGACTGAGTTGTACCAGTATTCAAGACTCAACTTTGGAGTTGGAGCTTCGCTTGGATCCATCCGTTGATTCCGCTTTCAGTGATTCAGTTGATTCCAGTGGTGTATTCAGATCTTGTATTTGACTATTGTATTGAGACATCTTTGTTTTCATAAATTCTGCTGTAATCTTGCTTAACTCTGTTATATATATAGTAGCTTCATGAACTACTATTTCTTTACTTCCGCTGCATTATTATATACTCTGTATATTCTGAGTTTTGCCAAATTTTATTTACAATATATTGTTTTGAATTATTCAAGTCCGACATGTGTGGATTTATTGTCGATTTGAATGGTCCAAAATAGTGGGTCGTTACAGTCTTCAAATCCAAATTAAGCTTTTATCAAAATTTACAGTAATTACAAGATTGCTGGGCCAAAAATGTTCATTAGTAATTATGAGGATGAAGAATATCAAAAAATAGCATTACACAAAGTTTTAGCCCATTCTCAGGCTGTTTAATTATAAAAATAATAATTTTACTGTCCATCGTTAAATAAAAATGTAGGCCGTTACATTCTCCCCACCTTTAAGAATTTTGCTCTCGAATTTCCATTATCAAACAAAACATAAACCAAGTAATAAGTAAGCAAAACATATAAGCATAACAGTCAAATTACACTAACAACATATCATGCATAAACCACTAATGGAAAAACTGATATTAAATGAGATATAAAATGTAACAGAAAATGCGATAAACCAAATTTTACCAGGTCAAGAGCTCCGGATAAGTGGTCCTCATGCTCTCCTTGGTCTCCCAAGTGTTATTGCCTTTACTCTCACTCTATTAAAACCTTACTTGCTTTATAGTCTTCATCCTCAGCTGCTTCATACTCTGCCTAACTATATGAATTGGCCAACGTGGTCTCAATGCTTTAGTTTGAACTTCCAAACCATCTAGTTGATCAACTGCAACTATCATACGTGGGTTGTACATAAACTTCCAAAGATGCAAAATATGGAACATTGTGCACAAACGCCAACTCTATATGCAAGTCCTAATCCTCCCGAGTATCAGAAATGGTCATGGAAATCTCGGTGCCAACTTCCCCTTATTACCTTATCTAAATGCATTTCTTAACGAAGAAATTTTGATAAACACCATCTCACCAACAGAGAACTCTAGGTCATGTCATCTCTTATCAATTTAGCTCTTTTGTTTATCTTATGTAGTATTCAATCATTACCGAATGATATCCATCTTCTTTGAATTTTTTCTAATCATATCTGGCCTAAGTATCAAGTTCTCCACCGTTTCCCACCAACAAGAAGGGGTATTCCATGGTAAGTTGTATAATGCTTTGAATGGTGCCATACCAAAGCTCAACTGATAGCTACTGTTGTATGCAGACTCTAATAAAATTAAATGATCATCCCGGAGATTATGTAAGCTCATAAAAGGTCCTCTACTATGTGATTCACTCTCTTAGTCTAACCACTGCTATGTGGGTAATAAGCTGTACTCGAATTCAACTCTGTCTCCAATGCCTCTTTCGAGCTCATCACAAAACATCTCAAGAATAATGTGTCTTCATTGCTCACAGTTCTCTTTAGTACTTTGTGGAATCATATTATCCAATGCACATACAACTAAGCCAATTTCATTGTTGTTCTATTGGACTTTAAAGGTATGAATCAGGTGCTCTTCGTTAATCCATCGAATGCAACCTAAATTTCATCGTACCCTCCTCTAGTCTTTGGTAATATATCCATAAAGTCCATCAAATTTTGCTTCCACTTCCACTTTGTAACGTTAAATGGATATAATAAACCACTCGATTTCTTTTACTTAGATTTTACTAGTTGACAATTCATACACTTTGAGATGAATGTCTCGGCATCCTTCTTCATTCCGTCCCAACAAAAAGTTTGCTTCATATCTCTATACAAACACATTGCCTCCATGATGGATAGTCTACTTTAAATGATGGCATTCTCCTAAAACCTCATTTCTAAGCAAACCAACCATATAAAAAAAGTAAGTTTTATACTAGCATGCAATTCTAATTCGCATAATAAAAACAAAATACTTGTAGTAAATGGAGTAATACCAGTAAAAAGTTTTGGATTGGAAGCACGCATCTTTTCCTTTAGCTCTCAAGTACTACTCTCAGAATTTTTGCCCTATTGGACTCGAACAAGCTTCACAACCATGTTCTGAAGTCTCTTAGACTACTTTCTACAAGCCAAATAGGTCCTCAAGGGATAGAAACTTCTAGTTCCACTTCCACTTCCTCCAATTGACTTAGTCCAACAACCACACTTAGTCCAACCACCACACCTGTGTGATGCACACACTTTCACAAGTGTGAAACACGGTACACACTGTGTACTATGTACATCTTTTTGGGTAGATCAACCCAATATGCGAGCTTCCTACCGTTCCATACTATGAAATAATCCTATGAACCTAGGTGCAAGCTTTTTGAAATTCCCAAATCTCAAATTTTTTTTTGACGGTGATATTTTCACAAAAATCAAATCACCAACTTCAAATTCAACGTCATCAATACATCACTTGTCACCATAAGATTTTTGTCTATCTTGAATTGCTTTCATCCTTTTTTATACTAACCCAACTTTCTTTAAAGTTTCATGCATCATCCCTTGTCCATGTATCACCTTATGGGTCGTCTCCTACCAATGTGTAGGTCAATTACAAGGTCTTCCATACAAAGCTTCAAATGACATCATGCCGCTACTAGCTTGAAAGTTATTGTTGTATGCAACTTTAACAAGAGAGAAGTGATATTACCAAGAACCCCCAAAGTAAAAAATACAAGCTTTCAAATAGCTTTCTACGATTTGCTATTTTGGTTTGGCGATCGATTTGATGACGATAGACTGTACTCAATTTTGATTCCGGGCCCAATGCATGTGTCAAGCTGCTCCAAACATCACTCATGAAGAGTAAATGCCGATCACTCACTGCACTAGAGGGTTCACCATGTAACCTCACTATCTTCTACACATATAATGTCGCTATAGGTGTCACCAGAATAGAATGAGCGCTCTTCATTTCGTTTTACATAATAACCCATATGCACCAATTTCCTCTCCTACCCTGTAGTAAAACAATTGTGAAATCCTTGAAAATATGCTCCTATTTCTAATATGGGACTTCCAAAGGTTATAACAAACCACCAAACTTTTTTCGTTCGAACTCGACTCATTGACAATTCATGCACTTTTCTATAAACTCTAAAACATCCTTTTTCATCCACTTCCAAAAATAAGTGCACATCACATCATTATATATTTTATTGTCATGGGGATGAATATTCATCCTAGAATGATGTTAATCTCAAAGCCTCACATCAATCAAATTCTCGACTTCAGGATCACACAACCTTCCATCCCAATGAAGCCAACCCTTCACATTGATGGAATACCGGTCAATGTGGTTAGACTTCTCTCTATTTCGAATCCGATCCAAGATCTCTACAGTGCTCGCATTAAGCCTATAACTAGAACTGATTCTATAGGTAAATGTGGGTCTAACTTCTAATGTTGCCAACAAACTAGGGAACATGACATAGGAAGGCCAATAATTAAATTTGACAATAACCTTCAAACCCTTCCATTCAACCAATATAGAATCCAATAGAGCATGCCTTCTACTCAATGCATCCGCCATAACATTCCTTTTTCTGAAAGAGTAGGAATTTCCAAAATCATATGATGTTAGGAATTTCATCCATCGTTATTGCCTATGATTGAGATTTTTTTGGGAGAATAAGTGCTTTAAAGATTTATGATCCGTGAATAGCTCAAACTTCTCACCCAACAAATAATTCATTTCTGTCTCCAAAGCAAGGACAATGGCTCCTATCTCCAAATCATAAGTTGGATAGGTCTTCTCATGGGTCTTAAGTTGCCTACTACCATATGCAACTATTTTGCCTTCTTTAAAGAACATACCGAGTCTCATTCCACAAACATCTATGTAATGGTAAACGGTTTAGCTCCTTCCAAAATAACAAGAATCGAAGCACTAATTAACAATTAATTCATCATAATAAAAGTGTCCACATAACGTGCATCCCATAAGAAGACTTGGTTCTTCCCATTTTGATGGGTTAAAGGTGTAGCATCTTTTGTGAAGTTTTTACTGAACTTACGGTAATATCCTACCGACTAAGAAAACTTCATACCTCAGTCGCATTACTTATTACCTTCCGATATTGCATTTTGGCAACCTTGCATGGATTAAAGAAAATCCCATACTTGGATGTAACATGAACCAAGAATCTTAATACTCTTTTCCAAAAATGACATTAGAA
The DNA here is from genome assembly GCA_030737815.1 of Allium fistulosum. NCBI lineage: Eukaryota > Viridiplantae > Streptophyta > Magnoliopsida > Asparagales > Amaryllidaceae > Allium > Allium fistulosum. Next base: position 1,081,903,629 of record CM060903.1, read on the forward strand.
ATTTTTGCCTTCAAGCAGTTTCTCCTCGACACATCCAATGCTTCCTTCAAATGTACCTTTTGGTCTTCACTTTTGGAGAATACTAAAATATCATCTATGAACACACCACAAATTTACTGAGTTTGTCCCTAAAGACATGAATCCTAAGATTAAAAAATACTAATGCATTTGTAAGACCGAATGGTATTACCAACCTTTCATAAGATGCATCAGAAGTTCTAAAGGTGGTTTTCGAAATGTTATCTTTAGCTATGCTTAGTTGATGAAAAATTGTAGCAAGATCGAGTTGAAAGAAAACCTTTGCTCCTCTGAGCTAGTCAAATAAATGATCAATACAAGAAGAGGATATTTACTCTTTTTTGTTAACTTATTCAATTCTCTATAGTTGACACACAATCTCAAGAATCCATCACTGTATTGCAAAACACGATTGGTGCTCCCTACTTCGATGCACTTCTACAAATAAGACCCTTCTTCGATTTCTTGTTCTCTTCTTTCTATCAAAGCCATTCATCTAATAGGTAGGACAACCAGCTTCGCATCTCGCTCTAAGTCACTATGGAATTCAATTTCCTTATGAGTAGATAAACCCGAAACCTCTTTAAACACTTTTGCAAAATTCCCAAAATTGGAACATGTGCTAATTCATCATAAGAGAGATCCAAGGAGTATAAATAATTAAATATCATAGAACTCTTAGGCTCACAGTATACGTTAAGCCTCCTTCTTCCACCATCCTTCATACGAACCATGCGACTATCATAATTTATAACAACACCGTTATTTTGTCATCCAATCCATCCATAGTATAACCTGAGCACAAAAGCATTATAAGGATACCCAAACCTTCCCCAAGACAAATTAATGTCCCTACATATCATAGGAAGATGTGCTGACCCACTAACATGATTTGACACAACAAGAGAGTCATTGATTATGTGGGTCGGTAGACATAAATTATCAATAAGATGACTAGCATTAACTGAATGTGAAGCCAACATATTACATAAAACATAATAAATATATAGCACACCTTCCATGACGATGTTTTCCCACCGTCGAGCTTTGGCTATGCACTTAACTAGGAGTTTATTCGATAACATAAGCTTTGACCATTTCCCCCTCCTTTGAAAGAGATGGACAAAAGTGTTCCTATAAACCACAATTAAATTATTTCATCCCTTACGGTTTACTCTACAATCATTACCAAAGTTCCTCGTCAAATGACACCTGTTATAAGTGACCCCTTCCTTCTTCTTTTGGCCTTGGTCATTCTTAATTCACTTGCCCTTCCTCTTGCCTTTGAACTTTGGCTTCACTTCCACCGTAGCTTATTGCTCTCTGGAAACCCCTTAAGAAATAGATTTTAGCAAAGCCATTTCCACAAGACTCTCGAAAGTAGCACCCATAGAAATATGGATAAGAGCAAGTCCTTAAGAGGTTGTCGAGTCTTGTAACGACCCGTAAATTTCAGTGGTTTTATTTATTTAATTTATTGAATTTTGTGAAATTTTAAACAGTAAAATTTTGAAATATAAATTTGATATTTGGAATGCGTCTAATTTAACATAGCAACTGGTAAATTTTCGTCCGAAAATATGAAAATTTATTTCGCGCGTAAATTTACTTCAATTTAATCAGTTAAAATTGATGATAATAAAATGTTTTCCAAACCTGAATATTTTTACATAGAAAATTTGTAAATCATCTTCTGAGTGAGACATCATCTTTCGTTTCGTCAAATTTGGACATCTATTGTTCCGTTTATCTTAATTCTGGCAATAACAGCATTTTCAGTACAGATTATCGACTTTTGACCGGATGATCGCACCACTGATATCTGTATACCGTTTTGATCGTCTCGTCGTGCTGATCTCTGCGGTATATTTATTCTGTGTTTTGAAGTCCGGTACACAACGGAATCCACGAAGCCGGTAACCGTATCGGTACCGGATCCGTGACCATTTGATTTCTTTGGCGTTTAAAAATTTGAAACCACAATAGCTTTAATCACGTCAATCAATCGTCCTTCTGTTGCATTTTTATTTATTTATTTATTTTGCATTTATTGCCAACGGTGAAAAATTCAACAATCACTTGCGTTTTGTCTTCCTGAATTCTCGGTTACCTGCGCACTTTGTCCTTTGATTTAGCCTATATTTGCGTGGCCCCTGGTTTTACTTCCTTTTCTTTTTTTTTGAGATCTCTGTTCCTCATCACTTTCTCTTCCTTCTTAAACCCACCTGACTTGCTTTCACTTCCTCCTTCACACCCCACACTGACCTCCCTCTCTCATGCCAATCTTCCACATCCCTTCCATTCGCCCTCCTCCCACCGCACTCGAACCCAACTGCTCAGCCCAATCCCCACGTGCCGCCACAAACCATGCTCGCCCCATATCTCTTCCGCTGTGCCTGGCATGTGCTCCACCTCCGCCTCCTTTTCCACTTAGACCGGCCTCGACCACTTCGACATCTCCACCCTGATTCTCTCCACCCTCGTTCACCCGGCAAGCCTCCGCAGCCTGCACATGTCCATCTTGCATCACCCCATAGCTGACGTGTGCTAATTAGTTTATATACGGGTAGGTTTATCAATTTACCTTTATATATATATGAAGCTTTCTCATCTCATATATATAATATGTATATATAATAGAAGGTATGTTGTATATGGCAAAGTCAGTCTAGTGTAGTGCTGCTGTTTATATATATATTAAATTCATCTATATAATCGGCTGTATCACATATTTATATAATAATTTGTTATATTGTAAGCATATATACTTTAGTTATAACTATGTAAGTCACATAGATGGTATGATAGATAACAGCTTGTATATGATTTCAACCTGCCAGTATGTATAAGGTTGCTTATATAAATTATAAAATAAAGGCAGTATTCTTTTACTAGAAACTTTAGTTGATCTGTTCATAAAAATTAGAGGTGGCAGCGCACATTTGTTACAAAATATGTACAGGAAGAGGTTTGTTAATAATTTTATATGTATAGTGTAGGCAAGGTTATTTTTAATTATATATTTGTGCTTCGAAATATGTGTGTATACAGGGTATGCCATAGATATAGCTTAGTGTTAACAATTATACACTATATACTACCTGGGATTGCCTGTAGGAAAGATGAGATACTGTTATTTAACATAGTTGATTTTAAAGCAGTATACGTATGTAGATAATAAAGTATAGTATATTATAAACTATATACCTGAAAACCTATTTTATAAATATTTTTGTTATAACATGTATATAAAGTTTTGCTGTATTTATGAGTATACTGTAAGTAGTGATTTTGTAATAGCATACAAAGTTAGACTATTATGTTTTAATATCAATTTTTAAAACAAAATCGGTATAGGATGTATACCCGAATATGTTTCCATACATTTTAAATTTATGTATATGATAGTTGCTATTATTTTAAATATGTGAGTATTCCTAAGCTGATAAATATATAAGTTACAATAGTTTGTACAAAGAAATTGTCATTTATATAGTTATAGTTGTAGCCTATATGTTAGCTCTTGTGTGTGTCAAAATAAGTTTTACAAGGCAAATTATATACATAGACTAGCCTTATTGAGGTTAAGGTTAAGTTAGTGAAGTGGTATACCTACATCTTATTTTTAAAATATAAGTTTAAATTAAAACAATGGTTTGAAACACATGTGTGTGTATATATATTTGAATTAATATGGGTTGAAATTAGAATATGATTTGTTGTATATACATATAATTTGTTATGTTGTATCTATTCGCTTATACCAATTATTCTCATCGATCCAGTTCTGATTTGATATCATCAATTCCGATCTATCAGCTTGGTCCGTCCAACTTCGTGCCAATCTAGCTTTGATTTGGGATTTGTGTTTGGATTCGTAACTCATCTCATCCCGTTCGTCTCTAACCACGAAAGGTGAGCAATCACTCACGATTAATGTTCTTATATTATTAAGTTTGATTTCAATTGAAATGTCAATTGAAATATGCTGATGTTAGTTATTCACATTGTTATATATGTCATATTCTGTATCTGTTCACCTGTGACATCTGACACCATTATCTGTTATTTAGATTGTTGATATATGCCTGTTACTGTTGTTATTTTATTTTCATATCTGTTATCACTCTGCAAGTTCCCTGTTAGTATAGAATCACTATGGGTTGAAATGATACATACCCGAACGATCTGTAGAATAGGAGAAAATCGTTATGGGTTGAAATGATAAACCCAAGCGATTTTCATTGAATTGAATTTGGGATTTCGGGTTGAAAAGATATATACCCGAATATGTTTTAAATTGCGGATTGAAATGATAAATATCCGTATCACTTGACCATAGGATAGAAAATTATATACAGGCACCGTTGGTCTATATATAAACGTTTTGAAAATGATTTCTATGGTTTTGAAAAGAAATATATGGTTTTGATAAATATTGATTTTAAAGATTTATTAAAGTTGATTTAATAAAGTTGATAAATAATATGTTTAAGTATTTATTTAATATCTATATTTTCAAATATAGGATTTAAAATGATTTGAAATTGATTGAAATGGTATTTATTTAAGAATTATACTTAAATAAGTTTGATTTGAAATGTACTGAATTTGAAATTTAAAGAAGTGATCTACAACTTGGAATTTGAAAAGGTGACTTAAATGGATATTTCAAACGTATAAATATTTAAATGAGATCTTTTGTTTATTTAAATTGTAAATTGAAATTGTATTCAAATGTCATGGAAATGTTAAGTTAATATTTCAAAACTAAATAATTGTAAAGTGAATCTAATATGTATATAAATTTATCGAATTTAGTTTTGAAATGTTGAATATTTAAAGCTTTGAAATATATTAAAATTGAAATGGCTTATCTTGTGGTTCAGATATGTATTTGAAATCGATAAATTGAAATGGTTTATTTAGAAGCTAAATCGTGTTGAAACGGATGATTTGAGATTTGATTAAATTTAAATTTTTGGAATTCAAGTTAATTTGAATCGATTTGTGAAATTTGAGGAAACTAATTTCTTTTATAACGAAATTTTAATATCTAAACTGTTTAAAAAGGAAAGTGTTATGATTTCCAAAATACCGTGATTTCCAGACTATGATTTCGAAAGCATTATAACTTTGGAAAGTAATATGATTTTTGAAAATGGATATATTTGAAGTGAAATGATATCGTATTAAATTGGATTTTTAAATGATAATGACATTTCGGTTTTGAAGTATAAACTATTTTGAAATGACCACGGTGTTATAATAACGATTGGTTGGCAAAGAGACCGGGATCAGATATGGACATACTCTCTGTCGATACCGAAAACCACTTTGACAACCGTGTACGCGGTGGAGATTCCAGAATGAAGTAGGATGGTGGCGACGTTCTTAAGGTATGTTACGTGGACCCAACTCCCGTGAGTTGGCATAAGGTGGCTAAAACAAGAGCGATCTCGGACCAGTGAGGTAGCACCTCTTCTCGGACGCATTTCTTCGATATTATACTCTTACTTGTGATTTGACTAGATGGCCATCCTCCGATTTGGAATGTTGTTCGAGGTGGAACAGTAGTGGCTGCTATGCGTATCCATCAGTCCGTGTGCGTAATTGGTATATCTACCCTGGCATTGCCTAGTTGTGCCGTGTCACCTACCATATCGAGCTTTACTACGATTATGATTTTAAGATCCGACCGCGTTAAGGTTCTCCATCCCCTTAACGCTATTTTCTGATAACTTTACTTATTTAGACACTATTATAATACCGAATATTACTACATAGTAAATAGTTTAACGGACTCTTAGAGGATGGTTATCCCAAACATCCTTTAAGTTACTTGTATTTCAGTTGATATTTCACTTGAGTTGGATTTATTAATATAAGAATGTTAATCCTGACTCGAGTGTTTTGTGTTTTACTTTACGCTCGGGTCAGACAGAGTGATACAGCATTTGAGACTCACCTTTGGAGTTGGCGCTTCGCTTGGAGTTCTAGCTATCTATCGATCCTGCTTTCAGTTATTCCGTCGATCCAGTGATGTATTCAGATCTGGTATTTGATTATTGTATTGAGACATCTATTGTATTTGAGACCTCTGTTGTATCTTGTTTAACTCTGTTATATATATATAGTAGCTTCATGAACTACTATCCTTTGTTTCCGCTGCAGTATTGTTATATTACTTTGTTTCTGTGATCTGTAATTATTTTATTTACTGTATATGCTGAGTTTTGCCAAATTTTATTTACAATCCATTGTTTTGAATTATTCAAGTCTGGCATGTGTCGATTTATTGTCGATTTGAATGGTCCAAAATATTGGGTCGTTACATGTGGTATCAGAGCTCTAGTTTTAGGCAAAACTCATCATATGTAGTAAATTCAATTACAGAATCATTTTCGTTCGAGCTTGAATTCCTTCTTCTTTGACTCGGTCCCTTTGAATTTTGGAACGTTCTCTTCGGTTCCAAAGTCCATTCGTGTCTCCCCTATTCGTGTCTTTTGATTCTGGAGTATCCCATAACTCCACTTCGAATGATCTCTATAATAAATCGGCGGTCTCGCCAATCTTCGAATAATTTGTACTGGGGGTGAAACTCCTTTACAATCAGTATTGATTCACCGGAGATTTCTATATCCTCGGTTTACGATGCTGCTATCTTATGCTATACCCGAATTCTACCTCTGGCAATCGAATGTCGATTTGCTTCATAATTCTACATCGATCTTATCTATGAAGTCACGGTTTACCCGGTTAAGGTTGCCCGCGATTTTTACAACTTTATCCATCTTCCTATTTGAAATGCAATCATCTAACCTTCGTTTCGAGCCTATCTATAGATTAGAATTCTCTTTGATTAGCGTCCCACTATAATTTGGATCTCTATCCTTGTGTTGAAATCCAATTCTGGAATCATCGTGTGAGGGAGTGTATTTGTAATTAATATAAAATAGTTTATGTTTATAGTGTGTTGTTTGAGTTGTTGATGTTGGTTTGGATTTTCGATCGATTCGTCTGATCAACGCTATCGATAGAATTTCCAAAACACTTGAACAGAGCAAACTGATTCAAAATAATTTTCAAATTTGATAAATGAAATAAATTTGTATGATTATATTATAAATATATAAGAAAATTTTCTGGAATTAAAAGTTAAATAATTTGGTTGTTGAAAATGATAATATTTGATTTTCATTTTATTGTTTTGTAAATCATTGACTATTGCAAAATGACTATTGTTTATAAATTTATTTGGAATTGAAATTAATTTAAAATTGAGAAATTTAAGAATTAAATTTCTGGTGATTTCAAACTTTGTTTTAAAGTCTTAAAATGTATATTATTTAAAGTATTTTCGAATAAAATGGTTTTCAAAGAATTTTAAATGTTTAAATCAGTGCTCTTCTCTTTGTCGCTGGAAAATAATTTCGGTGGTGGCGGCCGCATCATCGACATTCATTTTCGAGTTTCGAAGTGAAGATACTATTCTGTAGCTTTGCTACGGTTTTGTTTTGAGAAAAAAATATATTCGATTTGAATTTCTTCAGTATAATTTAATGTATATATATATACAGGTATCTGATTTAAATTTTTTTATTTTGATTTGATATAAAAATATTATATATATCTCTAAATTGTTTGAAGTAAATCGGAGATTTAAATTCTTAAATTTTTGATTAAAAATGATTTCAATTATAAACTAAAGTCAAAAATTCTTGGATAAATAGTTAACTGGGAATAACTGAATTGTAAAATCTTATTTGTATAATACTCAATTACATCTTAGCATAACTTACCTAAAATTTTCAGAAGTTAAAAATGTAATTGGATAATATACAATATAAAATGACTTTATAAGGAAATATTTGAGTGTTATAATAAATGTTATACACTTAAATTTTATTATAAAGATGTTAATAGAGATAAGCAGAATAATAAGTTAATTAAATAATAGATGAGACAAATAAATTGTTTGAAGGAACTAATAAATTGAAATTTGATTAAAGTATGGAAATACCTTGAATTTAAAATCAATTATTGAATATAAATTGATTTAAACTGAATTATATGGTTTAAAGTAATTTATATGGGTTAAATATATGTGATAAGACATATTAAGTGGAATAAAACCTAATAATAATTTGGAATATAAGAATTAAATTTGTTGAATAAAATATTGGTATAATAAATGATTATACAAATTTGATGACTTAGAAATTGTTAATTGAGGATGACTAGACATAAGGTAATTAATTCAGAAATAGATGAATTGATTTAACTTAAGTGAACTCAGTGGATTAAATCAAATTGTTAAATATTAATTAGTTAATTTGAAATTATATGGTTTAGATTAATAGTCTTATCTTGCCTTTTAATCTATTTTTTTCTGTTGGTTGCTTCTACTCTCCTACCTCCTTCCATTTCGGGGACGAAAAGTTTTGAGTGGGGGAGAGTGTAACGACCCGTAAATTTCAGTGGTTTTATTTATTTAATTAATTGAATTTTGTGAAATTTTAAACAGTAAAATTTTGAAATATAAATTTGATATTTGGAATGCGTCTAATTTAACATAGCAACTGGTAAATTTTCGTCCGAAAATATGAAAATTTATTTCGCGCGTAAATTTACTTCAGTTTAATCAGTTAAAATTGATGATAATAAAATGTTTTCCAAACCTGAATATTTTTACATAGAAAATTTGTAAATCATCTTCTGAGTGAGACGTCATCTTTCGTTTCGTCAAATTTGGACATCTATTGTTCCGTTTATCTTAATTCTGGCAATAACAGCATTTTCAGTACCGATTATCGACTTTTGACCAGATGATCGTACCACTGATATCTGTATACCGTTTTGATCGTCTCGTCGTGCTGATCTCTGTGGTATATTTATTCTGTGTTTTGAAGTCCGGTACACAGCGGAATCCACGAAGCCGGTAACCGTATCGGTACCGGATCCGTGACCATTTGATTTCTTTGGCGTTTAAAAATTTGAAACCACAATAGCTTTAATCGCGTCAATCAATCGTCCTTCTGTTGCATTTTTATTTATTTATTTATTTTGCATTTATTGCCAACGGTGAAAAATTCAACAATCACTTGCGCTTTGTCTTCCTGAATTCTCGGTTACCTGCGCACTTTGTCCTTTGATTTAGCCTATATTTGCGTGGCCTCTGGTTTTACTTCCTTTTCTTTTTTTTTGAGATCTCTGTTCCTCATCACTTTCTCTTCCTTCTTAAACCCACCTGACTTGCTTTCACTTCCGCCTTCACACCCCACACTGACCTCCCTCTCTCATGCCAATCTTCCACATCCCTTCCATCCGCCCTCCTCCCACCGCACTCGAACCCAACTGCTCAGCCCAATCCCCACGTGCCGCCACAAACCATGCTCGCCCCATATCTCTTCCGCTGTGCCTGGCATGTGCTCCACCTCCGCCTCCTTTTCCACTTAGACCGGCCTCGACCACTTCGACATCTCCACCTTGATTCTCTCCACCCTCGTTCACTCGGCAAGCCTCCGCAGCCTGCACATGTCCATCTTGCACCACCCCATAGCTGACGTGTGCTAATTAGTTTATATACGGGTAGGTTTATCAATTTACCTTTATATATATATGAAGCTTTCTCATCTCATATATATAATATGTATATATAATAGAAGGTATGTTGTATATGGCAAAGTCAGTCTAGTGTAGTGCTGCTGTTTATATATATATTAAATTCATCTATATAATCGGCTGTATCACATATTTATATAATAATTTGTTATATTGTAAGCATATATACTTTAGTTATAACTATGTAAGTCACATAGATGGTATGATAGATAACAGCTTGTATATGATTTCAACCTGCCAGTATGTATAAGGTTGCTTATATAAATTATAAAATAAAGGTAGTATTCTTTTACTAGAAACTTTAGTTGATCTGTTCGTAAAAATTAGAGGTGGCAGCGCACATTTGTTACAAAATATGTACAAGAAGAGGTTTGTTAATAATTTTATATGTATAGTGTAGGCAAGGTTATTTTTAATTATATATTTGTGCTTCGAAATATGTGTGTATACAGGGTATGCCATAAATATAGCTTAGTGTTAACAATTATACACTATATACTACCTGGGATTGCCTGTAGGAAAGATGAGATACTGTTATTTAACATAGTTGATTTTAAAGCAGTATACGTATGTAGATAATAAAGTATAGTATATTATAAACTATATACCTGAAAACCTGTTTTATAAATATTTTTGTTATAACATGTATATAAAGTTTTGCTGTATTTATGAGTATACTGTAAGTAGTGATTTTGTAATAGCATACAAAGTTAGACTATTATGTTTTAATATCAATTTTTAAAACAAAATCGGTATAGGATGTATACCCGAATATGTTTCCATACATTTTAAATTTATGTATATGATAGTTGCTATTATTTTAAATATGTGAGTATTCCTAAGCTGATAAATATATAAGTTACAATAGTTTGTACAAAGAAATTGTCATTTATATAGTTATAGTTGTAGCCTATATGTTAGCTCTTGTGTGTGTCAAAATAAGTTTTACAAGGCAAATTATATACATAGACTAGCCTTATTGAGGTTAAGGTTAAGTTAGTGAAGTGGTATACCTACATCTTATTTTTAAAATATAAGTTTAAATTAAAACAATGGTTTGAAACACATGTGTGTGTATATATATTTGAATTAATATGGGTTGAAATTAGAATATGATTTGTTGTATATACATATAATTTGTTATGTTGTATCTATTCGCTTATACCAATTATTCTCATCGATCCAGTTCTGATTTGATATCATCAATTCCGATCTATCAGCTTGGTCCATCCAACTTCGTGCCAATCTAGCTTTGATTTGGGATTTGTGTTTGGATTCGTAACTCATCTCATCCCGTTCGTCTCTAACCACGAAAGGTGAGCAATCACTCACGATTAATGTTCTTATATTATTAAGTTTGATTTCAATTGAAATGTCAATTGAAATATGCTGATGTTAGTTATTCACATTGTTATATATGTCATATTCTGTATCTGTTCACCTGTGACATCTGACACCATTATCTGTTATTTAGATTGTTGATATATGCCTGTTACTGTTGTTATTTTATTTTCATATCTGTTATCACTCTGCAAGTTCCCTGTTAGTATAGAATCACTATGGGTTGAAATGATACATACCCGAACGATCTGTAGAATAGGAGAAAATCGTTATGGGTTGAAATGATAAACCCAAGCGATTTTCATTGAATTGAATTTGGGATTTCGGGTTGAAAAGATATATACCCGAATATGTTTTAAATTGCGGATTGAAATGATAAATATCCGTATCACTTGACCATAGGATAGAAAATTATATACAGGCACCGTTGGTCTATATATAAACGTTTTGAAAATGATTTCTATGGTTTTGAAAAGAAATATATGGTTTTGATAAATATTGATTTTAAAGATTTATTAAAGTTGATTTAATAAAGTTGATAAATAATATGTTTAAGTATTTATTTAATATCTATATTTTCAAATATAGGATTTAAAATGATTTGAAATTGATTGAAATGGTATTTATTTAAAAATTATACTTAAATAAGTTTGATTTGAAATGTATTGAATTTGAAATTTAAAGAAGTGATCTACAACTTGGAATTTGAAAAGGTGACTTAAATGGATATTTCAAACGTATAAATATTTAAATGAGATCTTTTGTTTATTTAAATTGTAAATTGAAATTGTATTCAAATGTCATGGAAATGTTAAGTTAATATTTCAAAACTAAATAATTGTAAAGTGAATCTAATATGTATATAAATTTATCGAATTTAGTTTTGAAATGTTGAATATTTAAAGCTTTGAAATATATTAAAATTGAAATGGCTTATCTTGTGGTTCAGATATGTATTTGAAATCGATAAATTGAAATGGTTTATTTAGAAGCTAAATCGTGTTGAAACGGATGATTTGAGATTTGATTAAATTTAAATTTTTGGAATTCAAGTTAATTTGAATCGATTTGTGAAATTTGAGGAAACTAATTTATTTTATAACGAAATTTTAATATCTAAACTGTTTAAAAAGGAAAGTGTTATGATTTCCAAAATACCGTGATTTCCAGACTATGATTTCGAAAGCATTATAACTTTGGAAAGTAATATGATTTTTGAAAATGGATATATTTGAAGTGAAATGATATCGTATTAAATTGGATTTTTAAATGATAATGTCATTTCGGTTTTGAAGTATAAACTATTTTGAAATGACCACGGTGTTATAATAACAATTGGTTGGCAAAGAGACCGGGATCGGATATGGACATACTCTCTGTCGATACCGAAAACCACTTTGACAACCGTGTACGCGGTGGAGATTCCAGAATGAAGTAGGATGGTGGCGACGTTCTTAAGGTATGTTACGTGGACCCAACTCCCGTGAGTTGGCATAAGGTGGCTAAAACAGGAGCGATCTCGGACCAGTGAGGTAGCACCTCTTCTCGGACGCATTTCTTCGATATTATACTCTTACTTGTGATTTGACTAGATGGCCATCCTCCGATTTGGAATGTTGTTCGAGGTGGAACGGTAGTGGCTATTATGCGTATCCATCAGTCCGTGTGCGTAATTGGTATATCTACCCTGGCATTGCCTAGTTGTGCCGTGTCACCTACCATATCGAGCTTTACTACGATTATGATTTTAAGATCCGACCGCGTTAAGGTTCTCCATCCCCTTAACGCTATTTTCTGATATGATTATACTTTACTTATTTAGACACTATTATAATAGCGAATATTACTACATAGTAAATAGTTTAACGGACCCTTAGAGGATGGTTATCCCAAACATCCTTTAAGTTACTTGTATTTCAGTTGATATTTCACTTGAATTGGATTTATTAATATAAGAATGTTAATCCTGACTCGAGTGTTTTGTGTTTTTCTTTACGCTCGGGTCAAACTGAGTGATACAGCATTTGAGACTCACCTTTGGAGTTGGCGCTTCGCTTGGAGTTCCAGCTATCTATCGATCCTGCTTTCAGTTATTCCGTCGATCCAGTGATGTATTCAGATCTGGTATTTGATTATTGTATTGAGACATCTATTGTATTCGAGACCTCTGTTGTACCTTGTTTAACTCTGTTATATATATATATAGTAGCTTCATGAACTACTATCCTTTGTTTCCGCTGCAGTATTGTTATATTACTCTGTTTCTGTGATCTGTAATTATTTTATTTACTGTATATGCTGAGTTTTGCCAAATTTTATTTACAATCCATTGTTTTGAATTATTCAAGTCTGGCATGTGTGGATTTATTGTCGATTTGAATGGTCCAAAATACTGGGTCGTTACAAGTCTCATCGAAATTTTTTTGCTCTTCATAGCGGGAGTGTTAATCGTGTACTCCCCAAAATGGGCCAATGGTGTGAACTCATTTACGTACTCCTTCATGGTCTTATAATCATATTGGAGATACATGAACTTCTAGGCTTGCAAGACTACCTCGGCCTTATAAATAAATCAAGCCTCAAATCATCTATGAAAATCTTGCCAAGTCATCGCATGCTCATCCACCTCTCTACTGACAACATCCCACCAACCCTAAGCTTCTTCTTGAAGTTTCCTAGAAGCAGGTCATCTCTTCACTAAGGTCTCAAGCGTATATCATCAAAGATCCTCTCACTAGTCCGGAGGCATGCCCAAGTAACGCTTGCCTCTAATACGAAGGTAACTGTATAAAGCTGATAAAAATTAAGAACATATGGTGGAGGCCATGGAGGAATATGCATCACCTAAACTGCTGCAAGTACAACAGGGACACCCAGTGAAGGTGGTACCCTGTGTTGTAGCCTAAATGTAACTTCGGAACCATGCTAGTATATGAAGATCCAAAATCTCGTTATTGTCCACAGCGGTCATTGCACTAGTGGCATGACTCATACTAGATATATGTTTATAGAAATTATTACCAACTTTCCCAAAAGATAGTACAAGATGCTAGAAACAAAAGTGTAAGTACCTAAATGCTACATGCATTAGTAAATATAGTTACGCTCCCTCAACTCTCCCAATTTATGATGAACGGGTAACCTAAGGTTTGATATCAAATGTAACGACCCACCTTCCATGATACCTAGAATCCATGCATACAAGCAATCAGATTCTCCAGCAGTACTATAAATGATGTCTTGTTAAGGGTAAGATATGTAAACAATAAAAAAATCATAGAGCATATATGTCACAATTAACTAATTTTCACAATGGAAGGATATAAATAAAATATAAACATAAACATGTAGAAAACTAGATGCATACCATATATAGAGAGACATAAGGTCCATCATCATTATATAAAGTGTAATTGATATAATAAATCCGATATGAATACATGTCTTAAATAATACATAAGTCTACATGTTAATACACCAAAAACATGATATATATGATCATAGTGGTAATATATCTATGGCTCTATAAATTGCCCGAAATTAGCAGATATCCATTTCCAATATCTAAAGATAGATAATAATGAAAAAACAAAGAGAGGGTCAGGCATAAAGTTAGTTTAAAAGAAAATACCATTAATCTGCATGATTACCAATATCCTAATACATAATGAATAATACAAAGTGGTATTACTCTAGGTAGTGAAACCATACCTTAACCTCCATCTTCACCTACATTCAATAAGTTAGCACATCTCAACCATCGTGCTCCACTATACAATAAAACTATCTGTAACACCCCTAATTTTTAATAACATTATTCGGAAGATTTAATTAGATAAATTAAATAGAATAATTTAAGTTTTAGAGTGATAAGGGGATTGAGACTTGAAAATTAATTAGAGTCCGAGCTTAATTAAATTTTATTTTAAAAGAATGGGCCTAAGGACGGTTTCATATGTGAATTAGTAAGAGAATAAAACAAGGGCTTAATGGGTAATTGCCGCACCATAATCCCATAACTCGTAAAACACACGTTCCTATTTCTCTTCATGTTCATAATTTCATTATTCAAAAACGTAAAGAAAAGAAGAAAAGAAAACCGACCATAACTTAGGAAAACAAGGGGGAAAAATCAATCAAGAGCAAAGCAATCAAGCAAGGTGGATTAATCTAAATCAAATCTCAAGTTCCTTATCCTAATCAAGGTGAATAATAATCTAAACCACCTCTATGTTTAGTTTTAAAGGTCATTAGGTTTCGGGTTTTAGCGTAAATCCATCATGATGATTTTTGATGATGATATGCTTGGATTTCATGATATGTTATATTCAAACAAGTTTGTTTGATAAAGATTTTATATGGTTTTAAGGTTAAAATCATTTATATTGGACTTCGAATGCCATGAGGAATTTATATGTTGTGTAAAAAATTATTTTAGAGATGGGTTTTAATTTTTGTAATTTTCCAAGCTATGGAAAATTTATTATGAATTTTTGAAGGAAGAAATGAATAATTTGGTGTTTAAAAATTAATTAGACTACTATATGAAGGATATTGGGTCTGAAATTTATATATGTTAGATAACATATAAAAAGTGAATTTCTACGATTTTTGGGGATTTTTCCTATGTAATTTACTATGGAAATTAAATTAATTTGGTTGGGGGACTTAAATGTTTTATTTCTTTTGCTTAAGGAAGGGCTTATTTGCTAAATTATTTTAATTAGATCTGAAATGAATGCGGTAGTTTTATTTTAGAAAGGATTTGAAAAGTTTATGGCAACTAATTAAACTTTTACAAATAGGAAGGTTAGTTAAAAAGCAAGTACTTAAAAGGCAATAAAACAGTTTTTGTGAAAAAATAATGTTTCGCCACTTTTAGAAGCTACCTTTCGACCCTATACTTCTGCCTCAACCAAGTCGAAGCCAATACACAAGGAATCAATGCATTGATACGTAGTGGATTGGAGAATGGCGGCCGATGTGGAGTCGAAACCATGCTTTCGAAGGGGTCGAATCCAATTTAAATAGCTTTCGAAGATGCGACTTGCCTTGTTTTCAAAAGAATGCTTTCAAAAGGGTTTAAATTAGCTTTCAAAGAGGTTGCCGCCTTTTTGTTTCGAAAGGGTAGCGTTTGAATGAGTTGCCTTGTTTTTAAACCAATGCTTTCGAATGGGTAGTTTGAACCTAGTCAAAACATGCTGCCGACCTTATGCCTTTCGAATGGATTGAAGTCGTCAACTAGTTTGAAAGGTAGCTTTTGTTTTATAAAAGTAATAAGCCGCTTCCTAATGCTTTCGAAAGTTCTCCAGTAGCCACTTATACCAAAGGTTTCGAAGGAAATGACCTCGAAAGGGGTTTCGAAGCTATCCTTCTAAATGTTTTACTTAAAATAACTAAAGCTTTCGAAAGAATGGTTATGAAGCCGTTAGTTTTTCCAAATCACTTTTATTTAAAGGTTAATGGTTTTGAAAGGGGTACTTTCGTTTATATTCACTTTGACCCGAAAGATATTTTAAAGATAAACCTAATGGTTTCGAAAGGGGTACCTTCAAATGGTTTCGAAAGGGGTACTTTCAAATGGTTTCGAAATGGGTACTTCTAAGAGTTAAAAAGTAGTGCTTTCATACTTTCAAATGGTTTGATTTTATGGTTTCGAAAGAGATGATTTAAAGTGTTTCAAAAGGTATATGCTTAGTGTTTTGAAAAGAAGATTTGAATGCTTTTGAAGGAGATCATCCAATGGTCCCGAAAGTAAAGGTTTAAGGTTTCGAAAGCCTTAGTTTTCAAAACAAAGAACCCAATCTCATTTTTAAAAGGAAAACCCATAGCAAAATAAATGAGTTTTGAAATGGCTTTTAAGTATGGAGTTTTTGAAGAACCTTTCCTTAATAAAATCAAGGTTAAAGGGATTAACCATGTTTCAGATGAAATTGATTTCAAGGTTATTAAACCACAGGTGTTAGTGTTATTATGATTGCTTCGTCTAATATATATATTTACTGTATAATGAACCCATAACTGTATTTTGAGGAGGAAAGGCAGAATAACCAGCTAGGTTGACCCAGTAGTGAATATAAATTGAGATAACTCCTGTATGAGTAGAATTGCATCCAGGAGGTTAGGTAGACCAGAATATAGGATGCCCAAATACTGATTAAAGAAGTTGTCAGATAGACAGGTTCATAGTAAGCCCATGAAAACAATGTTCAGAAAGAGTTATTGGCAGGGGCCAATAGGTTTGTAGTGAATCCATGAAAACTATATTCGAACAAATATTTGACTGAAGTCAATAGGTTCCTAGTCAATCCATGAAAACTATGATATGAGGGAAGTTATTGGAGATACTAATAGGTTCAGGGAGAATCCATGAAAGAATGAAGTTACTGGCAGGGGCTAATAGTTTCTTAGTGATCCCATATAAACTATGAAACCGGACAGATAGTCCATAAGCTTTAAATAGGTTATTAGTAAGCCCACGAAAACTAATAGTGTAATAGTGACTCTAGAAACTATAACTGAGACAGATAATCGGATGAATGGGGATGAGAAATCCAGAATTGATTTACTTGTTTGCATATCATCATAATATTTTGAATTGTTATGTTTTAACCATTGTGGTTGCAGGAGTACAGTATATGGTTTTTAAAAAGTTTTGGTTAAGATACTAGTGAAGGGAAAACCCGTTCCGCTTAGCGGCGTGGTCTCACTAGAAATCTAAATGGTTTGAGATGGTAGGTTATTATTCAAAACAGGCTTTACGTCTGACTCGAAGTTTATGTTTTCCCCTTAAACTCTCGGGTGCTCAATTAACTTGGAGTAGTTTGAGAGTTGAGGTTTTAGGTTCTCCTTAGAGCTGTGTAGTTAATGCCCCGCTATTACCCCGCTATAACCCCACTATATCTCATAGCGGACTTCTACCGCTACGATTTTTCCATATAGCCCCAAAATATAGCCTTTCCGCTTTAAGCCCCGCTATTTCCGCTATATCCCGTTATTCCCGCTATATTCCGCTACTTCCGCTATATCTTCTTTAATAAAATGAATTGAAAAATTGCATTTATTCATTATAAAAATTATGAAACTAATTTATTTGATTTAATTTTTAATATATTTTCAGAAATGAAAATACTCTAATATTCTACTAAATTCAATTATGTTATATAACAGTTTTACGTTTATTTAAAGTATATTCGCACATGTTTTTATTTAAATTTATTTATGTATTAATTATAATTCAATTGAATGATAAGATTTCATTTAATTACCATTTATATATTTGTAAAAACATTAAGTACGAGTTTTATGTGCTATTTTAGAGTCATCCGCTATATCCCGCTATACCATTGCTGTATCCCCGCTATGACTTTTTACACCTCCACCGCTTTGAATCCGCTGAGCGCTTTAACTGCACAGCCTTAGAGAATAATCCTTCGAAGACGCGCATGAGGCAAGATAGCTATTAGGAGTTCTTTTCTATTTTGATTCCGCTATGTTTTGTTGTAAAGGCAAAGTTGTTTAATTGCCTAGATATATACTCTAATCATACAAAAGGGCATCTTCATATGTTGCTCTGGGCGTATATTGTAATAATTATAATTTCTTTGAACATGGTTCTCGAATGTGGGATTATGTAATGAATTTGAAATGATTTGAAATGTAATGTGAAAGTTGTTTAATGATTTTAAATTTTTTCCATATCCATGTGTTTCTGTTAAATCAATGTAACTAACATTACCATATTTGATTGTTGAGGATTAATAACTATGGATGACTACAACATCGGTAGCCGTTAGTTTTAGGTCTCCAAGTAGGGGATTATGCAAGTTGGTATCAGAGCATAGGTGTATGAAAACTTAAAAGAAATTTAAATCTAAATGATTTTTCAAAACATAATCCAGTGAATCAGAAAATAAGATCGGGGTTTGGTATAATGCTACAGTAATGTACTTGTATTTGATATATATATATATATATATATAAGTATGTATTCCCTCTCTCTTAGACCGTTCTTCTTTATCTTACTAAGGCTCGTATGCAGATTTATGAGAAAGGAAGATATGGAGGCAGGAAACGGAAGATGAAATCTCGGTGGAAGCACCACAACTAAAGGAAATGCTCGACCCATGAGGAGGAACCCGGGTCGATAGGCAAATGCTAATCAAAATGAAGATGCCAATGAAGGTGCTGGAAATCCACCAGTGAATATTTGGACGATGTATTAGTTTTTCGTCAGTCTGACGCAAGCAGGAGCAGCTGCTGGAGTTGCTGGGAATGTTGAAGGAACTAATCCCATGGCTCCAATTAGGAATAACTATGCTAAATTGAGCAGGGAATACACCAGTCTTGGTGGGAAGCCGCTTGTGGGAATGGAGGATGCCATAGAAGTTGAGAATTGGATTTTGAATTTGTGAGAAATACGGATCTTAAGGCTGGAATAACACTAGAGGGGGGGGGGGTGAATAGTGTTTTGTTGATTTTCTAAATCTTTTTTGAAACTTACGTAAATTTAATCACCAACAAAAGCAATTCACAGACACAGATATAATCACAGAATCAGACACAGATGCAAATTATAAATAAAAGCAGTAAAGGAAAGAACACACCAGGATTTTATACTGGTTCGGAGTTATCCTACATCCAGTCCCGCACAAACGTACAGATTTCTTATCAAAAATAATCTCCCAGATTACACCCTTGATTTCAAGGCCACGAGGTACACCCTCCTGTATTCGAGTCCGGGGCAAACTCTCTTGATTTACCAGGCCACAAGATCACCTAATCGATTTCCGGGGCAACAATCACACCCAATTGATTTCAAGGCTCAACCGCACCTTTTACTCAACAGTTTGATTTACAAATAATCATATAACTCTGAATAGCACTGAAATCTTATGGAGAGAGTGGCAGAGAATCAAACAAGAGATAATCAAGTTTGATTCACTAGGTATTTTGGCATAGCATAGTTTAGGATTCTTTAGAATAAATGTGGAAGATGAAGAGGAGAGAAAATAAATGAAATCTGGTTAAAAATTCGTTCATAACTTACTGGTATTTATAGGAAATCAACAGCCATATCTATTCGTGAAAGGATACGACGAATATACACTTCTTTTGAAAATTGAAATATGAAAATAACGGACACCATGTCGACATGGAGGGTTGAGGGATGTCGACATGCTCAAGGCAAAATTGATGTTTTGATTTTCTTATTAAAATTGGTTTCTATAATTTGTCAAAACAATTTCTAAACTTTGTAAATATATTTGAATATAGTTTAAGCATATAAAAGAGTTTAGGAAGTAATTTTTAATATATATAATCTCAATCTATAAAGTGATTTAAAATTCGAGTATATAAATATTTTAAAGCTAAATATTTAAAATAAGAACAATTTTGAAATCAAAATATTAAAAATGATAAAAATAGTTTTTAGGCTAAAGTATTTCAAACAAGAGAGATGTCTTTTTGAATAGAAAGTTTTGAAAAACATTTTAAAAAACAAGAGATATATTTTTGAAAAACATTTTTATAAAATTAGTGGATATCAAAATAGGACCACTGTATGTTCCACTAGATATTGTCGTGGGTTCCATCCCACTAGGGTTCCATCCCTTTAACAGGCTCGAAGTGGATTCCATTTCACGAATAAATTTTGAATAAAGATGTAAGTGCTTTCAAGAAGTTTTAACATAATTCTAGACTCAATACTTATCTTGTTGTAACATCCCGAAAATTTTCGACTTTCGAAAATTCGACATCGATACTCACTTTATCGACTGCCGAGCCATCGAGTGCCGGAAACCCGAAAAGTTATGGTTTTAGAAAGAAGAGGTAGAAGAAAAAGAAGGAAGAAGAAAGAAGAACAACAGAACAACATCAGAACAGAAAACAATATCAGAATCTCACATATCGCAGCGGAACAATATATAATAGATAAATGAATAATCTTTAAAACAAAGAACTATATCATTTTATATATACATCAATCATCAGAGACAATATACAACTCAGTACAACAATGGACAGTTTTATACTTGTCCTCATACAGAATACACAGCGGAATAAATATATCAGATACAAATACTACGTCTCGTCATCCAGCTTATCTCCAAGCTCCAGAATATCCAGAATATCCTGATAATATAACTCTAGGCTGCCCGTGTGGAAATTGGGGGGCACCCAGAGTTTAGAAGGGAACAATAAACTCCGAGTCAGTCATGGTGACTGGTGTGAGATCGTAAAACAGTTTATCTTTAAAATAAACAACAGGAAAATTTTTAATGTCAATTCGCAATGCTTTTGGAAAATGAAACTACCATAAGACCTCCCACCACACACACAATGCAAACGCAGACTTGGAGGAGATTTCTTCTTATGATAGTCAAAGATGCTTACTACGCAAAAATCAAATTCTTTTTGATATTATTATTAGTGCATAGTGGAAAACATTTCGAAAGTAGAATATAAATCTTAGCCAGCATAGGTACCATTATATTATGCCTGCTATAGCTGCCTCCTGAGGAGACAGGTTATACAATTGAAATCGTAAAGGCTCGTATTGTTTCTTTGGATTTCCAACAAATGGTCAGGCTAAGGAACTTCCTATCCACGATGGGTACGTCCCTGGAATAGACGACCCGAGAACCTAACCGGATCTCTGCCAACACAAGGCCGGGTTACCTCTGCAAAAATAGGTAACTACTGACACGCGTATGCCATCCCCCGATCGTCACCGATCTTCCCGAGGATCCCCGATTCGCAACAACCACAAAGAAATAAATTTTTGCAGCAACCACAGAGGTTAAGTATCTGGGCTCCATACCATGATACCACCTTTATCCAGAAGGAATGACATACACTAAGGGGCGCTACTCCCTAAAACCTTGCCGCATCCTTCCTGTTTTGACCATTTCCGGGGTGTGAGGCTCGATGAAGTCTCGTCCACAAAGCTACGCTTTCTCAAAAAGCCCTGCTTCGGGTCAAACAAAATGATCAACCTATGATCATAAAGATATAAGATCAAGCAAATGATCATATCACAAATGATCAAACACTGATCATTTCACAGCAACACTCAGTATGCCACGTTACCAAGTTGGGAGTATATCGCTGATAAATTTCAACTACATAACCTCTGATCTCGTACGTCTCAGAGAAGGGTGTTAAGCTAAGAGAATAAATTCTCCGCCACCAACAGATATGTATTTGAAAGAAATCAGCTTTATATCTCAAATTGTAACGTCAGACACACAATCCATATAAGTCTGTTCCGGGATCGAACAGAACCGAAGGCACTTCTCACGAAGCCCTTGCATATTCGGATAATTTTCTAATCACGTCCGGACTTCCCGTCACTAAGGGTGATAAAAACTCTAAATCGAAGATTAGTCGATGTAGAGTAACTCGACGGTAATCCTTCCGTTTTCAAAAATATCCGGTCTTCAACACCGGTCTTCAAATGCAATTCATAACGACGTATCACATATTCGGAATGGGTTATACGACCCCATGGTCCTTTCCCGGCTAACCCGAATAGTGAGCGATTATTTAAAAATAAGTGTGGCATTCAAATTCATCCAATTCACAACAAATACCATATTCAAGGTAATTATTGATAGTCGGTTATTTAACTATCAATAAAGATGTGCAACATCATCAGATTCCAAATAATTTTCCAAATTATTTCATCTTCAAAAATATCTTTACTAGATATAAAATTTCCACACTTCAAAAATAAATCAATATTTATTTTTAAACAAATTCCCATTTCTTTTATAAATTCCATAGTGAATTTATATCTTTCAAAATATCTACTGATATACGATTTTCAATCGATTTCACATATTCACTTTCGATTTATCTTTAAGAAGATAAATTCTCAAAACCATTTCATTTCATAATGGAAAAGCATTTCCCTACTTATTTAATAATAAGTATTTCACAAATCATTTATTTTCAACATTTGAAAATATTCGATATACTTAAATCAAAATTTAAGTATAAATTCATTCTTTAAGGAAAACATTACTATAACAACCTTTATTTGAGTCAAAACGAATGTTACGTAAAACATCGTTACGACGACTCAAAATCACTAGTATAGGGATTCGAAATTTAGATAGATATATAAATCCCAATACTATATAAAACATTTCCTTTCGGAAATCATTTACTATAACAACAGTGTTATAGTCCACCATTTCCTTAAGTTTCTCGAAAACGTCTATTTCAACAACAAGTGTTGAAATCTATGTTTTCGATATTCGACGCATTTTAAAACGTCGTTACAACAATTAACTTCATTTTAAATATCACTTTCCTTAAGAATATATTCACTGTCCAAAATCGTGAATATAATTCACTTAACCAAATTTCAATATTTTCTACACATTTATTCCAAAAATTATCCACTATCCAAAATCGTGGATAAAATTCCCTTAATCACTTTCTATATTCAATTTATCAAATTTGATTTATTTTCGAATTCATAAACAACGTTTATAAATTCATCTTCATAATTCATAACAACTTTGATTTAATAAATCTCTTTTATTAACAAATTCGATCAATATTCCATTTAAAAGCAAAAATCCAATTTATAAGTTAATTTCTTATAAATCCCCTATTCGACAGTTTCATTCATTTTAACTTCACGATTTATAAATCTATAAACTTCATTTACTTATGGATTTCATAAATATTTCATTTTAACACTTATAAAAACTCATTTTATAATTCCAATATTTGATTTATAAATATCAATTTTTTTATAAATCTTTTTATACAAATCGCTTATAGTTATTCAAAAATCCCAACTTAAACCATTTTATAAATAAATCGACTTTTATTTCAAAAACGACACGTGGGTTATATTTCACTAAAAATTATAACTTGTATAACTTTAAAATTCTAACGTTTATAAATCAATTCAAAAATTCCATAAAACGTATATTTTCAAAATCACTTTAAAAACCCTTTTAAAGTAAAAGTCGTTATTTTTACATTTCAAAACTGAATCCGATGATGCAACAACACCAATCAGTCCATCACAACAGTCAATATCATATATCAATATGATAATAGAATATATATCAATATCTGTAAACAAGTAAATACAGTTGAGGAATCCAGTTGGATCCCTCCAACCTGTTTCCCTGCATCCAAAGATGTTAGCACAATACCAATTCCGCTCTAGTACGGAATTATCACGGTATATGGGTTTTATAAAAGTATCCGCTTACTAACGGCGCAATAGGGTCTCATCCGCTATACGAGGCGGGAAATCATCAATCCAATATATACATATGCCAATATGTATATATTGCTATATATAGATATATATCCTACTATATCTAATATCACATCCAATAGCAATCAAATCAATCAATAAATAACTTAAAATTCCACTTTCATTTGAGTGAGAAGATCTCACCTTAGCTTTTAATTTTGCAATCCCATTTTCCATTTCAGTTTTGTTTTCTCGATTTTAACCTGGTATAAACAATTTTATTCAATTTATCAATATTCAAAAGACTAAACAATTTAAATTTAAAACTAAACTTCTTTCAAATAAATTTATTTAAACAAATTATTTTACTTTAGATAAATATCTTTAAATCAATTTCCTTAAAATAAATTAGTTTAACTAAATTATTTAGTTTTAAAACCAATTTCCCTTATTTAAATCATTTTCTAAAATTAAATTCCTAACAGATTTTTTTTTCTTTTTTACAAGATATTTTCCATTTGATACTAAAATAAATAACAAAATTTATACCTTTACTTATAAAATTAACTATATATGTGTATGCATATTTTTTTTCAATATATACCAAACAGAAATCCCCTTTTACTGTTATTATCAATTTCGTCCATCGTTTCTTTTTTTTTTCTTTTTTTCTTTTTTTCTTTTCAAATCTAAATACACATTTATAAATCAAATTTAGTGAAACTGGGATTACCTTACTGTGAAAAATCAAAGAGGACCGGATATCATCCCTAGTCGCAGTCGCGACCACGCTGCCGTCTCGTAATCTGCTCCCTGACCTCTTCGCGATTGCAAACCCACAGCAACCCCGAGAATCCCAACATCAAACGCGTCCCCTCCAATCGACATCGCCTGAGTCGCCGCCTCTACGACCCTCCAAGACCTCGAGAATCGATCGTGCCTGACATCTAGTCGCGACTTCGTCGAAGTCGACTCCGTTCCTCCGCCACCGTGGCCCCACGCTGCTGTGCCGCGAGCGCGCGCCATTTATTTTAATTTTTGAACTGAGGAAAGGTTTTGTTTTTATCTTTTGAACGAGAAGTTTTTAAAATGTAGAGGGGCGTGATTTCTGGCGGAAAGAAGGGAGAAGGATGGGTTGAGTGTCGAAGCAGTGTTTTGAAAACGTGTTGATGGAGAAAGATTTTCAGCTGATGTTGACAATTGTTAAAAATTAATTTAAATCGAATTTGATTTAATTTCAACGCGTTTGTGTGCCGTCCGTTCACATAACAGCTCCGATAAATACGAAATCTGAAATCCGGTAATAATTCAATATTACGGACCCAATGGAACTGGTTTCGTCGAATTCCGAGACTGTTTGAAAAATGACTATTTTATAAATATCGGTTCGAACGATCAAATTTCAAACTGAACACTTTACTCCTAAATTCGATTCTGAAGCTTCTGTTATCTTCAGTAATATCAATACGAATTTTACAAGCGTTTGAAATATTTTTAATCGGCCTAAATTTGAAGATTCAAATTTTTATTCAACTTCCAATCGATTAAATTTTATAATTTTAATCGCCAAATTCAAATTACGATCGGGGGTTCAAATTAAATTACCGTTCAAATATTTAAAATTAATTAAATATTTACAATTTAATTTGTTCGAAATTCTGGGTCGTTACAAACTTCCCCCCTTAAAAGAATTTCGTCCTCGAAATTACAAGTTAGGAAAAAAAATGGTCCTTAACTCGTCTACTATTTTTCATAATTCAATAGTTTTATCAATTTTTCAAAACAAATCTTTCTATTAAAGATTCGTTATTAATTCAACTAACTTCCAACTTCAATTATAAGTTCCAAACAACATTGTTTACTTCAAAATTCAAATTCGAGTTTAAATTCAAATTTTAAACTTTCAAAATTTCTCAAAAATTTTCTAACACTCGAAATTTTCAAAAAATTTCGCCAGCGTCTCCTTTGCGCGGCTAATACGGTACGACTACAAAACGTCCCTACGGACTCTCAGATTTCAAAAAGAAAAAGAAAAAGCCAAGCGGCTAGAGAAATAAGTCATCAAATCTCATATTCGAATTTAAATACATACCTTTTTCGAGCAATTCAAATTATCTTCGAAATCAAAATTCCAATTCCTTTTACAACACCTGTATATCCTACTAGCCATAATATCTAGTTACATATTCAAACTATTTTGCAAATTCTATTACAAAATTTTTAATATCAACTGCTTATATATCTTTAGCTTACTTCACTGTTGAAGTTACATATTCATATCCATTCAATTTTACATTTCTAATCTCATTTGAATTCAATTCTCAATTTTAATTCTATTGGAATTCAATTTATCTTCAAACCCGAATATTGAATTTCATCGATTAACTTTCATTTACAACTGCTTATTTTAAATTAGTTTCAATTACTAATTCATCACAAATTCTAATTCATTTATTCAAATTTGTCTTCAACATTCAGTTTCAATTCCAGTTTTATTCTTTTGTTCATTCCCAAAATTTATTTACAATTTACTATTTTGGTTTACAATCACTTATATTAAACTGGATTTCAATTCGAATTCAATTTACCTTCATGTACTTGCCATTGCAAATTGATTCATTCCTTCTCAATTTTATTTTCATAATTCAATACTCAATTCCAGAGTCTTTTCAACCTTTTCAAAACCATTTTTGAAAACAATTCAAATTATCCCTTGAATTTCCAAAACAAAACCCAAATTTTCAAACAACTCCTATTTAAAACAACTTGGCAGCAATTCCTCTTTTGGAAACCCAAAAATGAACACCGGTGATGCTGCAGTCATTACCGAAGTTATTTTCCAGCGATCGAAAAGAGTTTAGAGCTTTTCATCTCTTCAAAAGACTTTTCGAAACCTTCGAAATTCATTTTCAACTCAAAAATGATTTAAACTTTCCAAATTTCCAAATTTTCCAGATTCTTTCAAAACACTTCCAAATACTCCTCTGGAATTCCGTTTCAAATTATAAGTCACATTTATAATTTATATTCTCAAATTTCATTTGTATATGGATTAATTTCTTAACTTTGGAGTTACGATTTCAGTTTCTTATTCAGTTTCAATAGTAATTATAACATTTCAATATCATCACTTTTCTAACAACCATGCATCCATATACTATGATAATTCATAGAAAATCATTTCTTTTCTATACAAAAAATAGTTTTGGGTAAAATTATCTCATTTACCCTATTTAAAACAATACTGTGCCGAATTGTTCTATACAAGTGTTTAGAGATCCCTATCGATAGAGTTGTACGGACAATACCGACCAGAATCCATATACCACTCAACAAACCAATCATCACAATATAAAACAATTTTATATTCACTAACAAATACGCACTCGTATCTATTATTACACTCAACTCATTCTAGAGTACTACTGACTCTATCTCTAATGAGTAACACCCAACAGAGCAGGGTTGTCGCTTAACCATATGCTCTGATACCAAATGTAACATCAAGAAAATTTTCGACTTTCGAAAATTCGACATCGATACTCACTTTATCGACTGCCGAGCCATCGAGTGCCGGAAACCCGAAAAGTTATGGTTTTAGAAAGAAGAGGTAGAAGAAAAAGAAGGAAGAAGAAAGAAGAACAACAGAACAACATCAGAACAGAAAACAATATCAGAATCTCACATATCGCAGCGGAACAATATATAATAGATAAATGAATAATCTTTAAAACAAAGAACTATATCATTTTATATATACATCAATCATCAGAGTCAATATACAACTCAGTACAACAATGGACAGTTTTATACTTGTCCTCATACAGAATACACAGCGGAATAAATATATCAGATACAAATACTACGTCTCGTCATCCAGCTTATCTCCAAGCTCCAGAATATCCAGAATATCCTGATAATATAACTCTAGGCTGCCCGTGTGGAAATTGGTGGGCACCCAGAGTTTAGAAGGGAACAATAAACTCCGAGTCAGTCATGGTGACTGGTGTGAGATCGTAAAACAATTTATCTTTAAAATAAACAACAGGAAAACTTTTAATGTCAATTCGCAATGCTTTTGGAAAATGAAACTACCATAAGACCTCCCACCACACACACAATGCAAACGCAGACTTGGAGGAGATTTCTTCTTATGATAGTCAAAGATGCTTACTACGCAAAAATCAAATTCTTTTTGATATTATTATTAGTGCATAGTGGAAAACATTTCGAAAGTAGAATATAAATCTTAGCCAGCATAGGTACCATTATATTATGCCTGCTATAGCTGCCTCCTGAGGAGACAGGTTATACAATTGAAATCGTAAAGGCTCGTATTGTTTCTTTGGATTTCCAACAAATGGTCAGGCTAAGGAACTTCCTATCCACGATGGGTACGTCCCTGGAATAGACGACCCGAGAACCTAACCGGATCTCTGCCAACACAAGGCCGGGTTACCTCTGCAAAAATAGGTAACTACTGACACGCGTATGCCATCCCCCGATCGTCACCGATCTTCCCGAGGATCCCCGATTCGCAACAACCACAAAGAAATAAATTTTTGCAGCAACCACAGAGGTTAAGTATCTGGGCTCCATACCATGATACCACCTTTATCCAGAAGGAATGACATACACTAAGGGGCGCTACTCCCTAAAACCTTGCCGCATCCTTCCTGTTTTGACCATTTCCGGGGTGTGAGGCTCGATGAAGTCTCGTCCACAAAGCTACGCTTTCTCAAAAAGCCCTGCTTCGGGTCAAACAAAATGATCAACCTATGATCACAAAGATATAAGATCAAGCAAATGATCATATCACAAATGATCAAACACTGATCATTTCACAGCAACACTCAGTATGCCACGTTACCAAGTTGGGAGTATATCGCTGATAAATTTCAACTACATAACCTCTGAGCTCGTACGTCTCAGAGAAGGGTGTTAAGCTAAGAGAATAAATTCTCCGCCACCAACAGATATGTATTTGAAAGAAATCAGCTTTATATCTCAAATTGTAACGTCAGACACACAATCCATATAAGTCTGTTCCGGGATCGAACAGAACCGAAGGCACTTCTCACGAAGCCCTTGCATATTCGGATAATTTTCTAATCACGTCCGGACTTCCCGTCACTAAGGGTGATAAAAACTCTAAATCGAAGATCAGTCGATGTAGAGTAACTCGACGGTAATCCTTCCGTTTTCAAAAATATCCGGTCTTCAACACCGGTCTTCAAATGCAATTCATAACGACGTATCACATATTCGGAATGGGTTATACGACCCCATGGTCCTTTCCCGGCTAACCCGAATAGTGAGCGATTATTTAAAAATAAGTGTGGCATTCAATTTCATCCAATTCACAACAAATACCATATTCAAGGTAATTATTGATAGTCGGTTATTTAACTATCAATAAAGATGTGCAACATCATCAGATTCCAAATAATTTTCCAAATTATTTCATCTTCAAAAATATCTTTACTAGATATAAAATTTCCACACTTCAAAAATAAATCAATATTTATTTTTAAACAAATTCCCATTTCTTTTATAAATTCCATAGTGAATTTATATCTTTCAAAATATCTACTGATATACGATTTTCAATCGATTTCACATATTCACTTTCGATTTATCTTTAAGAAGATAAATTCTCAAAACCATTTCATTTCATAATGGAAAAGCATTTCCCTACTTATTTAATAATAAGTATTTCACAAATCATTTATTTTCAACATTTGAAAATATTCGATATACTTAAATCAAAATTTAAGTATAAATTCATTCTTTAAGGAAAACATTACTATAACAACCTTTATTTGAGTCAAAACGAATGTTACGTAAAACATCGTTACGACGACTCAAAATCACTAGTATAGGGATTCGAAATTTAGATAGATATATAAATCCCAATACTATATAAAACATTTCCTTTCGGAAATCATTTACTATAACAACAGTGTTATAGTCCACCATTTCCTTAAGTTTCTCGAAAACGTCTATTTCAACAACAAGTGTTGAAATCTATGTTTTCGATATTCGACGCTTTTTAAAACGTCGTTACAACAATTAACTTCATTTTAAATATCACTTTCCTTAAGAATATATTCACTGTCCAAAATCGTGAATATAATTCACTTAACCAAATTTCAATATTTTCTACACATTTATTCCAAAAATTATCCACTATCCAAAATCGTGGATAAAATTCCCTTAATCACTTTCTATATTCAATTTATCAAATTTGATTTATTTTCGAATTCATAAACAACGTTTATAAATTCATCTTCATAATTCATAACAACTTTGATTTAATAAATCTCTTTTATTAACAAATTCGATCAATATTCCATTTAAAAGCAAAAATCCAATTTATAAGTTAATTTCTTATAAATCCCCTATTCGACAGTTTCATTCATTTTAACTTCACGATTTATAAATCTATAAACTTCATTTACTTATGGATTTCATAAATATTTCATTTTAACACTTATAAAAACTCATTTTATAATTCCAATATTTGATTTATAAATATCAATTTTTTTATAAATCTTTTTATACAAATCGCTTATAGTTATTCAAAAATCCCAACTTAAACCATTTTATAAATAAATCGACTTTTATTTCAAAAACGACACGTGGGTTATATTTCACTAAAAATTATAACTTGTATAACTTTAAAATTCTAACGTTTATAAATCAATTCAAAAATTCCATAAAACGTATATTTTCAAAATCACTTTAAAAACCCTTTTAAAGTAAAAGTCGTTATTTTTACATTTCAAAACTGAATCCGATGATGCAACAACACCAATCAGTCCATCACAACAGTCAATATCATATATCAATATGATAACAGAATATATATCAATATCTGTAAACAAGTAAATACAGTTGAGGAATCCAGTTGGATCCCTCCAACCTGTTTCCCTGCATCCAAAGATGTTAGCACAATACCAATTCCGCTCCAGTACGGAATTATCGCGGTATATGGGTTTTATAAAAGTATCCGCTTACTAACGGCGCAATAGGGTCTCATCCGCTATACGAGGCGGGAAATCATCAATCCAATATATACATATGCCAATATGTATATATTGCTATATATAGATATATATCCTACTATATCTAATATCACATCCAATAGCAATCAAATCAATCAATAAATAACTTAAAATTCCACTTTCATTTGAGTGAGAAGATCTCACCTTAGCTTTTAATTTTGCAATCCCATTTTCCATTTCAGTTTTGTTTTCTCGATTTTAACCTGGTATAAACAATTTTATTCAATTTATCAATATTCAAAAGACTAAACAATTTAAATTTAAAACTAAACTTCTTTCAAATAAATTTATTTAAACAAATTATTTTACTTTAGATAAATATCTTTAAATCAATTTCCTTAAAATAAATTAGTTTAACTAAATTATTTAGTTTTAAAACCAATTTCCCTTATTTAAATCATTTTCTAAAATTAAATTCCTAACAGATTTTTTTTTTCTCTTTTACAAGATATTTTCCATTTGATACTAAAATAAATAACAAAATTTATACCTTTACTTATAAAATTAACTATATATGTGTATGCATATTTTTTTTCAATATATACCAAACAGAAATCCCCTTTTACTGTTATTATCAATTTCGTCCATCGTTTCTTTTTTTCTTTTTTCTTTTTTTCTTTTCAAATCTAAATACACATTTATAAATCAAATTTAGTGAAACTGGGATTACCTTACTGTGAAAAATCAAAGAGGACCGGATATCATCCCTAGTCGCAGTCGCGACCAAGCTGCCGTCTCGTAATCTGCTCCCTGACCTCTTCGCGATTGCAAACCCACAGCAACCCCGAGAATCCCAACATCAAACGCGTCCCCTCCAATCGACATCGCCTGAGTCGCCGCCTCTACGACCCTCCAAGACCTCGAGAATCGATCGTGCCTGACATCTAGTCGCGACTTCGTCGAAGTCGACTCCGTTCCTCCGCCACCGTGGCCCCACGCTGCTGTGCCGCGAGCGCGCGCCATTTATTTTAATTTTTGAACTGAGGAAAGGTTTTGTTTTTATCTTTTGAACGAGAAGTTTTTAAAATGTAGAGGGGCGTGATTTCTGGCGGAAAGAAGGGAGAAGGATGGGTTGAGTGTCGAAGCAGTGTTTTGAAAACGTGTTGATGGAGAAAGATTTTCAGCTGATGTTGACAATTGTTAAAAATTAATTTAAATCGAATTTGATTTAATTTCAACGCGTTTGTGTGCCGTCCATTCACATAACAGCTCCGATAAATACGAAATCTGAAATCCGGTAATAATTCAATATTACGGACCCAATGGAACTGGTTTCGTCGAATTCCGAGACTGTTTGAAAAATGACTATTTTATAAATATCGGTTCGAACGATCAAATTTCAAACTGAACACTTTACTCCTAAATTCGATTCTGAAGCTTCTGTTATCTTCAGTAATATCAATACGAATTTTACAAGCGTTTGAAATATTTTTAATCGGCCTAAATTTGAAGATTCAAATTTTTATTCAACTTCCAATCGATTAAATTTTATAATTTTAATCGCCAAATTCAAATTACGATCGGGGGTTCAAATTAAATTACCGTTCAAATATTTAAAATTAATTAAATATTTACAATTTAATTTGTTCGAAATTCTGGGTCGTTACACTTGTACTATTAAAATCTTGAACTCTTGATAACTTGATTTCTTGATACTCATGAGTCTTCAATCTTGATATCTTTGATCTTTCAATTCATCTGTCTTGTATCTCTATACTGCACAGTCTTCATTCTTGGTACCTGCATGTTTATATCCTGCATATACATATATATATATCTAAACTATAATGTTAGTATTTATATTTTATAACAAGTCGTAAGGTTGTTGTTATCAAAACCATCCTTCTCAAGGACTAACAATCTCCCCCTTTTTGATGATGACAACATATGTTTATAAAATATACTTCACCTTCACTATAACTCCCCCTAAAACTAATAACTCTTCCTTAATCTAAGCCTAACTACTCTATTTTATAATTCTCCCACTTTGTCATCAACAAAACCATCCTAAAACCATAAACTATAAAACCCCCCCTTAAACTTATACTAGAACAAAGTATAGTAAATGGAATGTGAAAGACATTAACATAATTATATTATAATTATTCAATACATAAATATGTATAAGTATATTTCAGACAATCCAATCAACACACACATCAAATCCAATCATGTCAAACAAGTCAAACAAATCAATCAAGTCAAACAAGTCAATCAGGTCAATCAATTCAAACAAGTCAATCAATTCAAACAAGTCAATCAAGTCAAACAATTCAAACAAGTCAATCAAGTCAAACAAGCCAATCCAATCAAACAAGTCAATCGAAACATACCAAACAAATCAAAAACTAATAACCCTATACCATAAGACAATAATATAAACTCCCTCTAAATAAAATACAATTGTTATGTGTACATGTATGCAATATGTAGTTTGTAATGCAGTCTGAAATGTATGACATATGCAATGTAGCATGAGATGATATGCAGAATGAAGTGCAACTTATGATGCAAATGATTATGATATTTTATGCATTGTAATTTATGATGTAATATGCAATGAAATGTGATATGAAATTGGATGCATAATGATATGTAATATGAAATAAAATGATAACGAAGTAAAAATAATAATATTCAGAATGATATGATGATATATATACTATGGTAAGAGATATTCTGATTATAAGATAAACATGAGTGATAAGTAATATCTAATTGACAAGCATATATATATATATGTATGTATATATATGTGTATGTATGTATGTATGTATACATATATCAAACTATTTATTATAAATCACTTCAACCAAACAAAGGTAATACACACCAATTACTAGACTTAGGTTAAGGAAACTAATGAATGAGACTGAAAGAGTAGTAAAGACAAGAGTTTAAAGGTAATAAATGATATTAAAACTATAACATATTCATGAAAGGTAGTAATCAAACTCAATATCAAAATCAAATTGCTAAGAAATATGAATTTAAACTATATATATGATCAATATGGTTTTTAAAAATTAATAACCTCCTTACTTAATTTCTTTAAAATATTTTTTTTAACTTAATTGTTTTTTGAAGAATCCAAACTTCTATGTTTATAAAATACTTAACTTACTAATTAAATCCTATATATTAAATTATTATTAATTAAGATATTTAGAAACATGTTTAAACACCTTTTAAATTAAAAAAATATCATAATGAAATATTAAATAAAATAACAAAGATTGAAAAACTAAATAAACATGTGTTATATTAAGGCCTCTTACATTGAAAATTTTAGTTAATTATTAAAAAATATTTAAACATGAAATTAATTTTAAAATATTCTAATATGAGTTAGAAAATAACTCTAAAAAGAATAGAGAAAAAATCTTAATTTAAATATCATTTTTACATAGTTTAAAGTTTTAAATAGAAAAGACAGCATTTACATTATGCAATAAAAAGTTTTTGCAGTAAAATATATTCAAAACATTATAAAACAGAAACTGCAGCATTTAACAAATGCTGTGAAAAGGTTCTGAAACACTACAGCGTTTCATAGCACAGTAATGCTATGAAAACGAATTTGCAGTGCTTAAAAAACGTTAACAGACGCAAAGACAACATTTCAGAATTGCTATCTAAAGTTCTTGACCTGTTTTTAACATGATTTTGCACTAATTTTACGACTAGATTTTGACATGTGAATAATTGATTTTTGACCCTATTTTTTTATAGTAGTTAATATAATTAAAGTAAATAAAAAAACATAAAGAAAAATAATGAAAAAATCATGTGTAAAGACACTTGGCATTATGCATGTAAAATGCTTCTATTAAAGAACAAGTGTAATGACACGTGTCATTTTGCATGTATGTCACTATTTATTTATATGACAAGTGTCATGTGATGTGGCGCAATCTTATTAAATGAAGAAATCTATAAATAGAGCCTTATTCTAACATTCTAAATTTATTCTATTAATTTCTTAAAGACATAAAATTAGTATCTTAAAAGAAATAGAGTACGAGAAGTAAAAACAACATTAGAAAAGTTGAAATCACGAATGAAGGTATGCATTTCTACTTAGTATAGTTGTCATAAATTAGTAGTAAGATTTTATTTGAAACGAAACACATTTTAAAAAACTTTAAAAAAATTTAGACTGGTATATCGATATGTATACCATGGTGTGTCGATATATGGACCAAAATATCAAAACTTATAAAAGAGATAAATTTCTATACCTAACTAAATGCATAAATATATATTCCTAAATGCAACAATAAAGATGAAATAATAGTAATGCGTACCACTTTTTACACTCCTCTATCTTTCTAACTTTGTTGTTCTTCCATTGTCGTGAGCCACACATTTATATCTTTCAGAATTTGATGACAAGATCTGTTCTATTGCGACGGGCTTGTTTTTCTGATCATCGTAGTATATTTATTTGCTGAATTTGAAGACCGTATGAGAAAGATACAATGATTTAGTAGATCGACCAATTTGGCGCCAAAACTTTGAATTTGAATTTTGAATGAATGGACACTTCAACCACTATAAATAGGCAACAATCACCAATTCATAAAACTTTATCTTCTTCTTCTTCTTCTTCCCGTTTTTCTATTTACTATCAAACTTCTAGAAGGCATATCTCCTTCGTTTCTTAACGGAATTGGATGAAACTAGCGGAAAATAGAAGAGGAAGGCAAGGGCTACGATATAGTAATAGTTTGGTGATGAATTTGGACGGTATTATGGTGCAACAGGCCGAACAATAAGATAAATGCAGGAAATCTCGTACACAGTTTTAAGTTTTGGATAGCCAACTTCAAACTGTCATATCTCACTCAATTTTTATCGAAATTTGATGATCCAACCATCAAAACGACCGTGAGAACAAGAACTACAATCTGTAAAAGGAGTTGAGACAAAATACTCAAATCACTGGATGCAATTTGAAGAATACCATTGACAGTTTTGCTTTCTTTTTCTCTTTGTTCACCAAAACTTCATTTGACATTTCCATTTCATTGTCGATTGGCATTATATATCCATTTGTTCTTCTTGATCGATGAATGATTATGTGGTATCTTTTAACCAACAGTCATTAGACATAAGTCTTCTTCTGCAAAACAACATAACCTTTTAAAGAATCAAACGACTTTCCAAAATAACTAAATATAGTTTTAAACAACAATATCATGATGATTCTGTGAAATATTATATGAAAATAGTGTTAATAATTTTATCAAAAAAAATTGCTATTTGAAATTTTTTCAAAGATTCAGATTATGAAAACTTTGAAAACCAATGCTCTGATACAAAATGTGAGAAATGCGGATTACGGATCTTAAGGCTGGAATAACACTAAGGGGGGGGGGTGAATAGTGTTTTGTGGATTTTCTAAATCTTTTTTGAAACTTATGTAAATTTAATCACCAACAAATGCAATTCAGAGACACAGATATAATCACAGAATCAGACACAGATGCAAATAATAAATAAAAGCAGTAAAGGAAAGAACACACCAGGATTTTATACTGGTTCAGAGTTACCCTACATCCAGTCCCGCATAAGCGTACAGATTTATTATCAAAAATAATCTCCCAGATTACACCCTCGATTTCAAGGCCATGAGGTACACCCTCCTGTATTCGAGCCCGGGCAAACTCTCTTGATTTACCCGGCCGTAAGATCACCTAATCGATTTCCGGGGCAACAATCACAACCAATTGATTTCAAGGCTCAACCGCACCTTTTCTCAATAGTTTGATTTACAAATAATCCTATAACTCTGAATAGCACCGAGATCTTATGGAGAGAGTGGCAGAGAATCAAACAAGAGATAATCAAGTTTGATTCACTTGGTATTTTGGCAGAGTATAGTTTAGGATTCTTTAGAATAAATGTGAAAGATGAAGAGGGAAAATAAATGAAATCTGGTTAAAAATTCGTTTATAACTTACTGGTATTTATAGGAAATCAACAACCATATCTATTCGTGAAAGGATACGACGAATAGACACTTCTTTTGAAAATTGAAATTTGAAAATAACAGACACCATGTCGACATGGGGGGTTGAGGGATGTCGACATGCTCAAGGAAAAATTGATGTTTTGATTTTCTTATTAAAATTGGTTTCTATAATTTGTCAAAACAATTTCTAAACTTTGTAAATATATTTGAATATAGTTTAAACATATAAAAGAGTTTAGAAAATAATTTTTAATATATATAATCCCAATCTATAAAGTGATTTAAAATATGAGTACATAAATATTTTAAAGCTAAATATTTAAAACAGGAGATGGTTTAAAAACAAGGACAATTTTGAAATCAAAATATTAAAAATGATAAAAATAGTTTTTAGGCTAAAGTATTTCAAACAAGAGAGATGTCTTTTTGAAAAGAAAGTTTTGAAAACATTTTAAAAAATAAGAGATATATTTTTGAAAAACATTTTTATAAAATTAGTGGATATCAAAATAGGACCACTATATGTTCCACTAGATATTGTCGTGGGTTCCATCCCACTAGGGTTCCATCCCTTTAACAGGCTCGAAGTGGATTCCATTCCACGAATAAATTTCGAATAAAGATGTAAGTGCTTTCAAGAAGTTTTAACATAATTCTAGACTCAATACTTATCTTGTACTATTAAAATCTTGAACTCTTGATAACTTGATTTCTTGATACTCATGAGTCTTCAATCTTGATATCTTTGATCTTTAAATTCATCAGTCTTGTATCTATACTGTATAGTCTTCATTCTTGGTACCTGCATGTTTATATCCTGCATATACATACATACATATATATATATATTTAAACTATAATGTTAGTATTTATATTTTATAACAAGTCGTAAGGTTATTGTCATCAAAACCATCCTTCTCAAGGACTAACAGAATTGTGAGAGGATCTTCGCTAATTTGGGATTGAAGGATGAGCAGAAGAGGAGACTAGCCTGTATGTAGTTGTAGGGAGCAGCACTCCATTGGAGGAATAGTGTTACTACCGGAGTTCCTGAGGAAGAGTTGACTTAGGCAGAATTTCGAAGGAGATTCGAGCAAAGGTTTTTGTGTGAAGTTGCTAAGTCAACACTGTTGAGAAAGTTTATGGGTTTGGTCTAGGGAGAGATGTCGGTAATTGGGTGTGCTACTTAGTTTGATGAGTTGTCCCGATATGGGTATGTTACCATTGATACTATCATGAAGAGGAATGAAAAGTTCATTTGGGGATTGAGGCATGAGATTGCTAGGGCGACCCTGCCACATCTCCGTGATCCTTGCAATGTTGTTGTGGAGATGACAATCCAACATGGGGAAATACTTGCTATTTGTGGGAAAGAAAAGCCGGTTGAAACCCAGTGTTCTCAGGGAAAGAAGAGGAAGTTCTTGAAGAAGAAGGGAACCCCGATGGGAGAGGCTGCCTAGAAGGAAAAGGCTGATTTGGTCTGTTTCAAGTGTGATAAAAAGGTCATTATGCTCATGAATGCCGGACATGAAAGTGGAAGAAGGCTGTAGAAAAGAAGGGGTGAAGCGCTTCAACTGTGACCAAGTTGGGCATTATAAGAATCAGTGTCCAGAACCAGTCAGGGCGGATAGGGGAAAGGTCTTTGCTGTTGGACCATCATCTGCTAGGCAAACTATAGCTGAAAAAGGGAAGATTTTGATGGAAGGTATGCTTTTGATTCATAGTATACCAGTTAGGGTATTATTTGATACCGGTGAATCTCATTCATTTATATCACAGTGTTTGGTAGATAGGTTATGCTTAGAACCCACATAACTTGTTACTACTTTAAGGGTTGCGAATCCGATAGGAGGGTATGCAACTCTAGGGATGAGATGTGACTAGTTAGAACTTGATTTTTTAGGTTATAAGTTTTCATGCAGTCTGTATGTTTTTGATTTCGGGGTCATTTTGGGTATGGATTGGTTGGGTAAGTATGAGGCTAAGATATTTTGCCAGGATAGAGAAATATCGTTAAGACACCCTGATAGTCATAACCGAATCATATTCTTAGTGGAGAATTATAACTGGAGTGTTTGTGCTTTGCTAAGTGCTATGGAAGTGGGAGAAGAGTTAAGTCAGGTTCGAGTAGTAAGAGAGTTTGCAGATATCTTTGAGTTGGTTGCAGGACTACCACTGAAATGAGCTGTCGAGTTTCAGGTAGATCTTGTGCCAGGGGCTGAACCTGTAAATAGACCACCTAGCATGATGACACCGACCGAGATGAAGGAATTGAAGGTGCAACTAGTGGATTTAGAAGGGAGGAATTTTATTAGACCAAGCAGTTCGCCTTGGAGAGCGGCCATGGTGTTCATGAAGAAACGGATGGGTCATTGAGGATGTGTATCGACTATCGTAAGTTGAACGAGAAGACGATAAATATCCTTTGCCAAGAATAAAAGATCTGTTTGGTTAGTTGTGTGAAGACAGAGTATTTTCCCAATTGGATCCGGCGACAGGTTTCCATCAGTTAAGGTAGAGGATAGTATTCCGTTAACAACATTTCAGACTAGGTATGACTCGTATGAGGGGTCAGTAATGCCATTCGGGTTAACGAATGCACCGTCTTTCTTCGTAGATTTAATGAACCGAGTTTTCCAAGAGTACTTGGATAGGTTCGTGTTGGTGTTTATAGATGACATTTTAGTATACTCTAAGGATGAGAGAGAGCATGAGGTTCATCTTAGAGTGCTTGAGACGCCGAGACAACATTAGCTGAAAGCGAAATTTTCCAAATGTAATTTTTGGAAGAAAGAGGCTAAGTTTCTTGGTCACGTGGTTTCAGAGAAGGGATTGTCAGTCAATCCAAATAAGATCAAAGTCGTTAATAACTAGAAGAGACCAGAGACGGTGACTGAGATTAGAAGTTTTCTTGGACTTGCTGGTTATTACCGGAGATTCATCAAGGATTTCTCGTGAATAGCAGCACCTTGACTAAGTTAACTAGGAAGGATGTGAAGTATGTCTGGTCCGACAAATGTGAGGAAGCATTCCTTAAGTTAACTATTGACCAACGCACCTGTGTTAGTAGTTCCAGACGGAAACCAATGGTTGGTGGTATATACCGATGAATGTGGGACGGGATTAGGAGCTGTGTTGATGTAGAAGGGTAAAGTTATTGCCTACGCTTAATGATAGCTTAGACCGCATGAAGTTAGATATCCTACTCATGAATTGGAGTTGGCAGCAATGATCTTCACATTGATGATATGGATACATTATCTCTTAGTGGAGAGATTTGAGCTGTATACAAATTATAAGCCCTTAAGATAATTATTCTCTTAGAAGGAGTTGAATATGAGACA
Organism: Allium fistulosum; assembly: GCA_030737815.1. NCBI lineage: Eukaryota > Viridiplantae > Streptophyta > Magnoliopsida > Asparagales > Amaryllidaceae > Allium > Allium fistulosum. The sequence continues at coordinate 1,081,944,231 of CM060903.1, forward strand.
GTAGAGGTGGATGAAGTTTTTAGCAGCTTATGATTTTGAAATGGATTATACTCCTGGGAAAGGAAATAAAGTAGTGGATGCTCTTTGCAGGAGACATTAAATGGCGTGTTAGCTATGTTGGTAGAATGGAAAAATTTAGAAGCTTTGACTACTTGTAGTGTGTAGTTAAGATTGACTGCTAGTTCTAGTCAGAGTACCGCCGTGTTGTCCTGTTTGGAAGTTCGACAAGTGTTGATCAAAAGGATTGCTTCTAAGCAGAAAGAGGATCCATTATTAGCCAAGATGATTAGAAGGCTAGTTGTGGGATCAAAGATCGATGATCTAAAGGATTTTAGTCTTGAAAAATGGGGATGCTTGGGAAAGAAGGGACGATTGTGTGTTCCGAATGTTGAGGACCTAAGGAAGGAAGTTCTTAGAGAATGTCATCGATCCAAATTTACCATTCATTTTGGAGGGACCAAGATGTATCAGGATATGAAGAGGAGCTTCTATTGGGAAGGTATGAAGAAGGATGTTGGCTTGTTGGTTAGGCAGTGTGCAAATTGTCAACAAGTGAAGGCCGAACACCATAAGCCGAGTAGGTTGCTTCAAACGTTAGAATAGTTTGGAAATGGGATTTGATATCCATGGATTTTATAGACGGTTTGCCAAAGTCAAATAGAGGAAATGAAAGTATATGGTTCATAGTGGACAGGTTGACCAAGAGTGCCCATTTAATTTCAGTTAAGTCCACCAGGACGACACCTGTTTTAGCTAAGTTGTTCATGAAGAACATAGTTAGACTACATGGAATTCCAAGTAGTATAGTCAGTGACAGAGATTCTTTGTTTACTAGTGAATTTTGAAGAGTCTACAGGATGTATTAGGTACCAAGTTCAAGAAGAGCACTGCGTATCACCTTCAGACGGATGGGCAAACAGAGAGAGTCAATAAGGTACTCGAGGATTTGTTAAGAGCTTGTGTATTGGACTTTGGTTGATCTTGGGAATATCACCTACACTTAGTGGAGTTTTCCTATAATAATAGTTATCAGATTAGTATAGGAATGGCACCTTTTGAAGATTTGTATGGAAGGCTATGCAAATCACTAGCATGTTGGTTGGAGACTGGAGACAGATTAGTCTTAGGTCTAGATCTGGATAGAGAGGTGACAGAGAAGATTGAGTTGATCTGAGAAAAGATGAAGGAAGCTCAGTCCAAATAGAAGAGTTACACAGATAAGAGGTGTAAAGACCTAGAATTCTCAGTTGGAGATAGGGTTTTCATTAAGGTATCACCGATGAAGGGTGCGGTGCGATTCAGAAAGTCTGGGAAATTGGCATTGAGATATGTTTGTCCGTTCCTAGTTATAGAGAGGATCGGGAATCTCGAATACAGAGTAGAGTTGCCGAGCAGTATGGCAGGTGTCCATAATGTGTTTCATATGTCTCATCTTCCCAAGTATGTGCATGATCCAGAGACTACTATTCCTCCGATATGGTTGGAAGATTTGATAGTAGAAACGAATTTAACTTTTGTTAGACAACCAGTTTGGGTTGCAGCGTGAGACAAGAAAAGGTTAAGGAATAAGACAGTCAGGTTTGTGAAATTTCAGTGGAGCGACAACAAGAAGGACTGTACTTAGGAGACAGAAGACAAGATTAGAGATACTTATCCTGATCTGCTATAAGGGTATGTTCTATATTAGCTTTATATAGACAGTTGCTAGTCAGTTAGGCTATTATGGCGGTTAGAAGCTATTACAGATGATTGCTATATTTAGTATTTGGTCCTTACCGAATTTCGAGGACGAAATTCTTTAAGGAGGGGAGCCTATAACACCCCTAATTTTTAATAACATTATTCAGGAGATTTAGTTAGATAAATTACTTAGAATAATATAAATATTAGATTGATAAGGGGATTTAGATTTGAAAATTAATTAGCCGCCGAGCTTAATTAAATTTTATTTTAAAAGAATGGGCCTAAGGACGGTTTCATATGTTAATTAGTAAGAGAATAAAACAAGGGCTTAATGTGTAACGACCATGAATTTCCGATCCAATTTAAAATTTTTCAATCCACCGTTTTAATATAAATTTTGAAATTTCCAAACGATCTCAATTAACATCCAAACTTTGTTTATAAAATGCGCCTAGTGGGTTATTGATAGTGGTAAAGTTTCGTCGTAAATTATCACTGAAAATTTCGTTCGCGTTTTACTGGTATGACAGTTTATTTTAAAACGCGAAAATTTTTATCTTCCGAACTCGAATATTTTTTTATAGAAAAATTCTAAACCATCTTCTGAGCAAAACATTATTTTTCGTTTTTCAAAATTCGGACTTCTTTAGCTCCGTCGATCTTATTTTTCTGCGTTATTCCTGCATTCTCCCGTAGTATAAAATTCGAAATTTTATAATCAAATCGTACCACAATAATCTGTGTACCGGTGGAAGCGCGTCGTCGCACTGATCAAAACGGTATACTCATTCGTGTAAATCGGAGTCCGACGTAAAATTATTCGTGTTAAATTATCGGTTCCGAATGGACCGGTTAAACAAATTGCAGCCCAAAACCATTATTGCATCCACTTAAATTTAAAAAAAACAAAAAATCTCAGCTGATGCATTCAAGTGGGTGGTTGGAAGCTAGGGGGTTGGCATTGGAAAGGGGTGTGACGTTTCGTGGTTCAAAGATAACATTCATTGCTGAGATTTATAAAAATAAAAAATGAGACTGAACTCACCATTCATTCACAACGTCAGGTACTCCTCTCCCTCTCCATCTCATATCCTTCTCCTTTGTTATTTTGCCTCACTGTTTAAAATTTTTTTGCAAAAAGAAAACGTGAACCCCTCAGCCATCCCACCTCGCCCTCACCCCGACCACCGAGCGCACCAACCAAAGCCCCACCGCCACCCTCCACCTGACCACCGGTCACCACCGCCTCACCTTTCCCCAGCCGAGCCCCATTCCCTTCCATTGTTCCGCCACCTCCGCACCTACCAGCAACCGCCTCCCTCCGCACCACCCACCTACCAGCCACCGCCTCCCTTCGCACCACCCACCTACCAGCCACCGCCTTCCTTCGCACCACCCACCTACCAGCCACCGCCTCTCATCCTCCAGCCACCACCGCCCAGTCCACACCCTGCCTCACTCAGCCTTGGCCTCCTCTTTCCCCAGTCGTTCCTGGCCAAGTGCGTGTGCCGAGAGTGATGTGTGCAGTGTAGTGTGCGTACATGTGTTTGCAAGTGAATTTACAGTCTGCTACAGTGGGTTCGTAACCCATACGTGAGTGGTGTGTGTGTGTTGCATGTGTGCGTGAGTGTTTGGTGTGCGTGAGTTGAAAAAAAGAAATTTTTTTTGAAACCGAGACTTGCAACTGGTTTTAGATATGGCTGAAAGGTATTTAAGAGAAATTTCTATTAGTTGCCAAAATAGTAACCGGTTTCCTTTGTTTGTTGTTGCAGCAACCGATTGAGCTTTTCGCAGCAGCACCAATTTTCAGCTTCGTTTCTTTTCTTCGTTTTCGGTAAGCATATTTATATAAATTTAATATTGTATACAAACGTTCATTGTATTAATATCGTTTTCTTTTTTCGATATTACAATGTCCGTTGTTCGTGCTGTACCGACTCTTTTCGTGCTTCTTTTGCTTCGTCGTCAAAATTTCTTTATCCACGAAAGGTGAATTAATTTTCACGACTATATTCTTATACAAGTTGAATTAATGAATGATTGCTATATGATGTTTGAATTGGATGTTAATTATGGTTAAGTGATAAATAATATGCAAGTTGAATCGATATAGGTTAACAACAATTTTAAAATGGATTATATGTATTGAATGTTGAACTTGACACTCTTATATGTTGATTAGTTAAAACTTGACATTTATTTGTTAATTAAATTGACACGTAGAATTTGATAGATAAACTTGTACCCTTGACCGTATAATTGATTAATTGTCGTAGTATTGAAATTTAATTTAACGACAAGTGAAAAACCGAAATGTAGTAATCTTTAATCTACATGAAATGATTGTGTAGATTCTAGAAATAATTATATTAATTTGCATAAATAACAAATGTAAATTAATACGATTATTTCAGGATTATTAAATAAATTGTTGGATTGATATGTATGGATGCTATTGCTTGTTTATTTACTTTGACACCATCCCAGCTATCACACTGCAAGTTCCCTTTGTATGTTTTGATTTTAAATTGAAATGGAATCGGGTTGAAATGATAAATACCCAAATAAACTTGACTTAGGATAGAAAATTAAATTAAACCCGATTGGTCAATGTTTTGATTTAAAATAAAATAAAGTTTATTTGACTAATAATATGGTTTTGAATAAAATTTGGAATTTAAATTCGAATGAATGGAAATGTGAATATTTGTAAGTGAGACAAATATTAACGTAGTAATTGACAAAGAACATTGTTTAAATTTAAATTGATTAATAATGAAGTTTTGGAATTGTTAAAAATTAAGTTTTAAAATTTTTAATAGTTAAGTTTTGGAAATTATTAATAATTAAGTTGAAAATTAGAAATAATTAACTTTTGAAATTGTTAAAATTTAAGTAATAATTAAGATTTGAAATTATTTGATAATTGAATAAGATTGAATTATTTAATGGTTAAACTAAATTGAATATTTTATTTAAGTGAAATTGAATTTTGAACAAGTGTAACTAAGTAAATAATAAGTGAAATGGATTTCTTTAATAAGAAATAGAATGTGTTTTGTTAACAAATGAAAGACTTGTAATTTAAGGTTTTGGATTCGACAAATTTAATTTAAATAAATTTTTAAAGTTGATATAACAAGTTGAACTTAAGGAAGTAATGTAATGGATTGGAAATTTAATTAAAATTGTTTTATTGATAAATTAATTGAATGAATATCGAATGAAATCAATAATTGAGTTTAAATCGATTTGAACGTTAATTAAGTTAAATGATTTTGGAATGAACTTATATATGAAATGCAATGAATATTTGAATTGTTTTAAAATTGAAACTTTGGAATTGAATTATATAAATATTAAAATGAAATTGGGAAGTTATGAGATGTAATTTTGGAAATTGATTAGAAAGACTAACGAATTGTCGATTTACGAATTTTAATTGAAATTGAAATTGATTTGGTTTTGAAATGTATTAACGACCCATCGGTGTTATAATTACGAAGGTTATTAAAGGAACCAGAATCGGTTAGGGACATACTCACTGTCTAAACCAAAAACCACTTTAATAACTACGCGCGGAGTGTGATCCAGAATGAAGTGGTTGGATTGACGAACGTTGATGATTGAAGAAAGTGAACGATAATGGATAGCCTTGACACTTGTGCCAAATTGGAAATGACTAAAACAGGAGCCGTGCCTGACCAATGGAGGTTAGTTACCTCAAGTGAACACACTTCTTCATAAAACTATTCATTTACTTTGTGATTGATTGGTGCGCACCCTTGATTTGGGAGTGTTGTTTCACGGTGTTGCGGTCGCTGCGGTGATGCGTTCTCACTAGTCCGGATCAGGCAAACGGTAGTGTCACTACCTTGGGTATTGCCTCATGTTCCTTATCATACTTGTATTCCCATATACGCGACCACTACGAATTTGTTTTGTGTTATACCATGGAGTACTCCCTGATATCCCACTAGTTTACGGTGGAGTTTACAGTGCTGTATAGTCTGTAATGCTATATAAAATGTGTTAAGGGGAGTAATGGTGACGCCTTAACACTATCTTGATATTTTACTTTACTGCTAGACATTATCTATTTATCGTACACTACTATGTATAGATAGTTTATCGGATCTTGAAAGATGTTTATTCCATTCATCTTTGAGTTATTGTTATTTCAAATTTTGAACCATATTATCTATATAAGAATATATGTCCTGATTCGAGTGTTTGTTTGTGCATATGCTCGGATCAGACTGAGGATTGCTGTTGCTGTTCTACTCGGAAGCTGAAGACTTGAAGACTATCATTTATCTTTATCAGTATTGCTCCATTCTATTTTGTTATTGTATCGGACATCTATGTATTTCTTTTCACTATCTGCTTGTGACATTGTTGTATTACTTAGTAGCTTCATGAACTACTATTATGACATTGTTGTAATTCCGCTGCACTATTCTGTTATGTTATATTTTCTGTGATTCTGTGATGATTCTCATTTATATACTTATACTCCATTTATGATTCGTGTTTTGTACTATTTAAGTTGACATGTGTGGATTATTGTCAATTTAAATGGTCCAAATATACGGGTTGTTACATAATGGGTAACTGCCGCACCATAATCCCATAACCCTTAAGACACACGTTCCCATTTCTCTCCACTTTCATATTTTCATTATTCAAAAATGTAAAGAAAAGAAGAAAAGTGTAGCGATCCAAAATTCAGCCTTCGAAAATCGGCACCCGTACTTTACTTGTACTCAAAATGCCGCAGATTCAAACGTCGAATCTGGTTCACCGGAGCTTATAACACCATTAAGTATATCAACACAGTGGAAGAAAGAAAACAGATGATATCATATATAACTTCAATGAATACAATATCTAGTATGATATACAACAATGATATCAATATGATACAACAATATCAGAGATAAATAATGATACAACGGAAATAACAGAAGTGATATCTCCAAATGATCCTCGAAAGAGAATAAGTCCAATAACTCCACATCAAGCTCGAACCACAATGTCAGTCATGATCTCCAAAACTGAACTAGCTCCAATGACAACTGAACCTGATTATTTGAAAAACCCAACTCTAGACTGCTCGTGTAGAAAATTATGAGCACCCAGAGTTTAGGAAAGGAACAATAAACTCCGAGTCAGTCGTGGGACTGGTATGAGTAACAAAAAAAGTTTATCTTTAAAACAAACACAAAAGAACTTTAAACATTGAAACCCGCAACGCTTTTGGAAAATGAAACTACCATAAGACCTCCTGCCACACACACAATGCAAACGCAAAATTGGAGAAGATTTCTTCTTATGATAGTCAAACATGCTTACTACGCAAAAGGAAAACTCTTTTGATATTATTACTAGTGCATAGTGTACAAAATCATTTCAAAAATACAATATTAATCTTAGCCAACATACAACCATTATTGTATGCCTACTATAGCTACTATGTTCAATAGTAGGTTACCGCCACATTCCATAGCAGGTTATACAACTAAAACCGTACAAGGTTCGTATTGTTTCTTTAGATTTCCAACAAATGGTCAGGCTAAGGAACTTCCTATGCCACATAGGATCGCCTCTGGCGGGACGTCCCGAGAACTAACTAGCTCTCTGCCAACACAAGGCCGGGTTACCTCTGTCACTAGGTAACTACTTCACGAATATGCCATCCCCCGGTCCTTTGGGACCTTTATCCGAGGCGCCTCGATAACCAACATCACACAGTAATAAATAATGTGTGTCCACATGAGTAAGTATCTGGGCTCCATACCATGATACCACCCTTTTCCAGAAGGAAATGACATACCCTAAAGGGCGCGACCCTCATAACCTTGCCGCATCATTCCTGTTTCGACCATTTCCGGTCTGTGTGGTTCGATGAGGTATCATCCACAAAGCTACGCTTTTTCACAAAGCCATGCTTTGATCAATAAATGATCAGCAAACAATCAACACACATCAACACTCAACATGCCACATTACCAAATTGGGAGTATATCGTTGATAACCTTCAACTACATAACCTCTGAGCTCATACGTCTCAGAGAAGGGTGTTAAGCTAAGAGAATAAATTCTCCGCCACCAACAGAAATGTATTTGAAAGAAATCTACTTTATATCTCAAAATTTAATGTCAGACATGCAACCATACAAGTCTGTTCCGGGTTCGAACAGAACTGAAGGCACTTCCAAAGAAGCCCTTGCAATCCGGGTATTCACAATCTCGATCGAATTTCCCATCACTTAGGAAATCTCTATACCGGCGCGACTCAGTGCAGAGACAATTGATAGGTCATCCTATAGTTCTCGCAAATACCCGGTCTTCACCACCGGTCTTCAAATGCGATCCATACGACGTATCATTATTCGGAATGGGCTATATGACACAAAGGTCCTCTCCCGGCTGAACCGAATAATGGACGTAATATTTAAAAAAAAATGGATAATGGGATTCCAATTAAGTCACAATTTATTACCCAAAACCTTTCTTTCAAATGGTTTAAACACATTACCATTTTTTCTATCTTTAAACAAAAAGATTCATTTTAACAACCTTCAACGGTTTAAACAATTTCCACACTTTAATCTTTTAAACAAAAGATTTAATTCACAAAGTTCACCCAGTTTCACAAAGATTCATTCACAGATTTTCCAAATTAATTCCCATTTCAATTGGATTAACTCATTAAATCTTTAAAACAAAGATTTAATTCTTAGCTTTCAAAACAAATGTCCAAAGATTTATTCGTAACTTGGAAAACCATTTCAACTCAAATTTGAAATTCCTTTTAACACAAATTGGAAATTCATTTCTTATATAAGAGCTTTTATCAGTTGAAAACAATTAGTTTCCCAAATCATTTGAATTCAATTCAAGTATTGAATTCAAATTTAAATCAAATTATTAAATATCAAGTTTTATTAAGTTATTTAAAATAACTTTTACTTTTGAAACTCATTTGCAAAGCTCTTAATTCAAATTTCCAAAACTATGTGGATTCAAGAATTCAATCATTAAAATTATCAAAAATCTGCGACTTAACTGATTTCCACGTGAAATCCATATTTGTGTGTGTATGGTGTAGTCCAAGGGTTTCACATAGTAGTGCAACATCATTCAATCATCACAGATCAGAATACAGAAATATAGTTGATAAGCGTTATATCATAACGCTTATCGTTCATTTACAGATCACAGATCACAGATATATAAATCACAGATAATAATTTACTTTCATCCCAGATAAATAACTACAGTACAGATCACACACCAATCAGAATATATCACAAAGCATTACAGGTCAGAGATGTCAAATAATCCAACATTCAATAGAATCAAAACATTCACAAATTAATTTATTAAGCAACGGATTAATTTAAATCAGAGGTATCAATTTTAATTCGGGTTAATTATCATAATTTAATCACAAATTATTTGAAAATCTTTCTTTCAAAATTTTATTAGTTAACCTGTAATTATTAACTAATCATTCTTAATTAATAAACCAATTAATTTTTCTTTATTATTAAATTAATCTTAATTAATTGCCATTATTAATTAATCCTTTAATTCATTAACAAATAGTTATACTCAGATTTTAAATCATCATTCAATTAATTACATTCAATAATTATCTATTAATTACTTCTTCGAGTAATTATATTTCCAAAATTATCAAGTTTATTCTGAATTATACTTAAGAAATTTTAACTTGAATCAATTTAATTAACTCAATTGATTATATTGAATGATTAATTCCATAATTACTATCGTTAAGTAATTATACTTAATAGTTCCACAATTGATTATTATTAATTTAATCAATCTAAATTTATTGTTAAAATTTATCACATTAATTAATTGTTTAAATAATCTTAATTAATGATTTTATTAACTATTAAATTTCTTTAATCACTTTTTTTATTTTAAAGAAAATTTCTTATATTAATCATTCTTGATTATAATTTAATTAACCATTAGAAATTCATTCATTAATGAATTTTAAATCATAATTCTTCATTTTTAAAATAACACATTCATATTTATGATTTAATGATTATTACCATATATTGAAATATCGTTTCAAATTTTCTTTCTAATTCCAATTTAGATTTAAAGTTTGAAATAAATCCTTATTTACTTTTAATAAAGTTTAAAACAAATTTCCTTAACGTTTTAACTCATTGCCACACTTAAGTGATAAAACAAAAATTAATTTCCAAATCTTAAAATCTGATTTGAAACTTATTTCAGGTTCTACTTTTAAATTTAACTTATTTAAATTTTATTTTCGAATTCAATTCTATTTTTAAATTCCAATTTCCCCACCACCTTTAATTACTTTAAATTATTAAAACAAATGGAATTTAAAACTTTTATTTATCTTTAAACTAAATTTCAATTCAACTTGAATTATATTTACATTTTAATTTGAACTCAGTTTTAAAACTTTGGTTTAAAATTTAAATTTGGTTTTAAAATTCCCAGATCACAACAGTTTCAGGTTTGAAGCCTGGAACATGAATTTTGACCCGAGAATACCCTATACCTGCTTCGAGTATATGACTCGAATTCCCCGAGTACGACATGAGAAAACTCCCGTTCTTCCCAAACAAATATCCAGGCTGACATCCCCAAATTCGTGCACATGCACATCGCCGCTGGCGATCTTCCGGCACCACCACATTGTCGAACACGTCGGCAATCACCTCCAGACCCTGCTCCTACCACACGAACCACGTCATCGTCTCGAAAACAAAATCGAGCTCGAGCTCGAAACCTGGAAACGCGCACTGGAACCACCACGTTTCCCTGTCAATGCCTCGTACTCACGACCCCGACCACGAGAATTCACGCAACTCCGGTCACTCCTTCGTCAACATCCCCTCTGCCATTTCCCGAAACCACGCCACGCTCGATCAAACGGTGACGTCGAACGAAACGAAAAAACACGGCACCTCAAAACTAGGTTTAAAAACTTTAAACCTTCGTCGCCACCACCACTGTTGTCTATCCACCACCGCGCCATTTTTCCGAGCTTCCCCGATCACTCCTCCACCTCCAGGAGGAAACTCGACTCCTCCAGTCGACGAGATCACCCACGGCAACCCCAAATGCACAATAAAGTTAAACCCGAACTGCTCTTCATTCCTTAATCTAAAATTTTTGATTTTTACTTTAAAAATAATGTTTGAGTACAAGAATTCAGTTGACACACCTGAATTCGTAATTTAAAATATTTGTATTTTGACCAATTTAAAGTTTTTCTCGGTTGTCTTGATTTCCAGAGGTATTTACAAGTTGTTTTAACAAAAATAAATTTTTTAAAGATCAATTCATAAACAAACAACCAATCTTTGTTTGTATTTGAAGTTCTAATAGTTATTAGATTAAGAGATAAAGATTAATTTGCAAATCTGGGTTTTAAAAAGAAACAGGAACTGAGGCATCACAATGTTACAGGCATACATAGATTCACCCATTCACATATATATATATATATACACATTTCCAGATATTCATAAGCAACTAATTCAGAGACTTAAGTTTTAAAAAGATGATGTTACTCACCTTGGTTTGCAGAAGAAACAGAGCTTTCTTCTATTTGAAACCAGCCTGAGAAACTGCTTGCTAAAGTTCTCATCTTTGATTCTCTGGCTTGACTTGATTGTGTTGTTGTTTAAGGTTGAAGTTTGTTTTAAGGTTTAAAGTGGTATATGCTTCAGATTTTTTTTTCTTAGCTCATGGACGAACTGATGAAGATGAGATTGATATATATGTAAAAATGGGTTTACAGTGTGACATTATTTTTGTGTTTGTACAATATAGGTACAATATTTTTTTGTATTTGGTCAGAGATCTTTATTAGAACGGTGGCTGAAATGAGAGCATATTGTGGCTGAAGGTACTTGTATTAATTACCTTGTACCACTTTGCTTATTTTATTTTCTAAAGTCTTTGTTCAAACTTGAATATTTTTGATGTCTTCATTTGTTTATACTTGGCTTCTTTTGCAAGTGTATATACATAGCTATGTATATTTGTTCACACTAGAATATGCTTAATATGTTCTTCTTTTATTTGAATACTTGAATATATTTGCTTTGCATTTGTTCTATCACTTTGTATTGACTTTTTAACATGATGTTAGGATTTTAGTTAATGTGTCGTTTGAATTTTAACAAATTTGTTTAATGTGTTTATTTATATTTTATAGTTTACATAACCAAAATTTTAAGATATTTATTTTATTTTCTTTTATTATTTTTGGTTGTTTTCTTCAATTTATATTATTTTGTATTGTTATAATTTATTTATGTATTTATTTTGTTTTGTTTTAAAATTTATAATGAATTTCTATATTCAATATAGATTGTTTAATTTATGTAATTTGTTTACTATATAAATTTTCTATAAATTTATCTTATGTATTTTTATATTTATTTCTACCTCAATTATTTATTTCTAAATTTAATACTAATTATTTTTATATTCATTTTGTCATATAGGTGAATTTCTAAATTTAGTTTATGTTATTATATTTTATCCAATGTATTTACTTTATATTTTTATATCTTATATATTTTCATTTCTTAAACCATTTACTTACAATTTAAATTCAAATCAAAATATATATACATATATTTATAATTTCAAATTGACTCATATATACCAATATATATATATATATATTCAGATATATACATATATACAATATTTTAAATTTAAACGATTTATACAGAATATATTTGAAGGCGGGGAAAGTCACATCACTTTTATCAATTTATTTTACAATTTTTATTCAAAAATAAATTAATTATCAATTTAAATTTATATAAAATCCGGGGTCGTTACAAAAAGCAAGCCAACCATAACCTAGGAAAAAAGGGGGAAAAATCAATCAAGAGCTAAGCATTCAAGCAAGGAGGATTAATCTAAATCAAATCTCAAGTTCCTTATACTAATCAAGGTGAATAGCAATCTAAACCATCTCTATTTTTGGTTTTAAAGGTCATTTGGTTTCGGGTTTAAGTGTAAATCCATTATGATGATTTTTGATGATGATATGCTTGGATTTCATGATAAGTTATATTCAAACAAGTTTGTTTGATAAATATTTTATACGGTTTTAAGGCTAAAATCATTTATATTGGATTTCAAATGCCATGAGGAATTTATATGTTGTGTAAAACATTATTCTGGAGATGGGTTTTAATTTTTGTAATATTCCAAGCTATGGAAAATTTATTATGAATTTTTGAAGAAAGAAATGAATAATTTGATTTTAAAAATTAATTCAACTATTATATAAAGGATTTTGGGTCTGAAATTTATATATGTTAGATAACATATAAAAAGTGAATTTCTATGATTTTTACGGATTTTTCCTAAGTAATTTACTATGGAAATTAAGTTAATTTGGTTGGAGGACTCAAATGTTTTATTTGTTTTGCTTAAGGAAGGGCTTATTTGCTAAATTAATTTAATTAGATCTGAAATGAATGCTGCAGTTTTAATTTAGAAAGAATTTGTTAAATTTAGGACAACCAATTAAATTTGTACAAGTAGGCAGGTTAGTTAAAAAGCAAGTACTTAAAAGGCAATAAAATAGTTTTTGCATAGAAATAATGTTTCGCAATTTTTAGAAACTACCTTTCGAACCAATACTTCTGCCTCAACCAAGCCGAAACCAGTACACAAGGTATTAATGCATTGATACGTAGTAGATTGGAGAATGGCGACAGGTATGGAGTCAAAACCATGCTTTCGAAGGGGTCGAACCAATTTAAATAGCTTTCGAAGATGCCACTTGCCTTGTTTTCAAACAAACGCTTTTGAAAGGTTTTAAATTAGCTTTTGAAAAGGTTGCCATCCTTTTGTTTCGAAAGGGTAGCTTTCGAATGAGTTTCCTTGTTTTTAAATCAATGCTTTCAAAAGGGTAGTTTGAACCCAGTCGAAACCATGCCGACGACCTTATGCCTTTCGATTGGATTGAAGTCATCAACTAGTTCGAAAGGTAGCTTTGTTTTATAAAAGTAATAAGTCGCTTCCCAATGCTTTCGAAAGGGCTCCAGTAGCCACATAAACCAAAGGTTTCGAAGGCAATGGCTTCGAAAGGGGTTTCGAAGCTATCCTTCCAAATGTTTTACTTAAAATGACTAAAGCTTTCGAAAGGATGGTTCCGAAGCCATCGGTTTTTCCCCAATCACTTTTATTTAAAGGTTAATTGTTTCGAGATGGGTACTTTCATTTATATTCACTTTGACCCAATAAATATTTTAAAGATAAACCCAATGGTTTCGAAAAGGGTACTTTCAAATGGTTTCAAAAGGGGTACTTTCAAAAGGTTTCGAAAGGGGTACTTTCAAATGGTTTCGAAGCTATGCTTCTAGGAGTTAATAAGTGATGCTTTAATACTTTCGAAATGTATGTTTTGATGGTTTCGAAAGAGACGATTTAAAGAGTTTCGAAAGGCATATGCTTAGTGTTTTGAAAAGAAGATTTAAACGCTTTCAAAGGAGGTTATCCAATGGTCTCAAATGTAAAGTATTAAGGTTTTGAAATCCTTTGTTTTCAAAACAAAGAACCCAATCTCATTTTAAAAGGAAAACCCATGGAAAAGTAAATGAATTTTGAAATGGCTTTTAGGTATGGAGTTTTTGAAGAAGCTTTCCTTGATAAAATCATAGGTTAAAGGGATTAACCATGTTTCAGATGAAATTGATTTCAAGGATATTAAACCATAGGTGTTGGTGTTATTATATTTGCTTCTTCTAATATATATATTTACTGTATATGGACCCATAACTATATTTTAGGGAGGAAAGGGCAGAATAACCAGCTAGGTTGACCCAATAGTGAATATAAATCGAGATAACTCTAGTATAAGTAGAATTGCATCCAAGAGGTCAAATAGACCAGAATATAGGATGCCTAAATACCGATTAAAGAAGTTTTCAAATAGACAGGTTCATAGTAAGCCCATGAAAACTATGTTTAGAAAGAGTTATTGGCAGAGGCCAATGGGTTTGTAGTGAACCCAAGAAAACTATATTCGCATGAAGTTATTGACAAAAGTCAATAGGTTCCTAGTCAACCCATAAAAACTATGATATGTAGGAAGTTTTTGGAGAACCTATGAAAGAATGTAGTTATTGGTGGGGGCCAATAGGTTCTTAGTGATCCCATGAAAACTATGGAACCGGACAGATAATCCATAAGCTTTAAACAGGTTATTAGTAAGTCCATGAAAACTAATAGGCTAATAGTGACCCTAGAAACTATAACCAAGACAGGCAGTCAGATGAATGGGGATGGGAAATCCAAAATTGATTTACTTGTTTACATATCATCATAGTATTTTGAATTTTTATGTTTTAACCATTATGGATGCAAGAGCACAATATATGGTTATTATAAAGTTTTGGTTAAGATACTAGTGAGGGGAAAACTCGTTCCGCTAAGCAGCGTGGTCTCACTAGATATCTAAATGGTTTGAGATAGTATGTTATTATTCATATCAGGCTTTATGTCTAATTTGAAGTTTATGTTTTCCCCTTAAACTCTCGGCTGCTCAATTAACTTTGAGTAGTTTAAGAGTTGAGGTTTTCAGGTTCTCCTTAGACAAATAAGCTTCTAGAGATGTGCACGAAGTAAGATAGCTATTAAGAGTTCTTTTCTATTTTGATTCTGCTGTGTTTTTTTGTAAAGGCAAAGTTGTTTAATTGCCTAGATATATACTCTGATCATACAAAGGGGCATCTTCATATGTCGCTCTTGGCGTATGTTGTAATAATTATAATTTCTCAAAACGTGGTTCTCGAGTGTGGGATTATGTAATGAGTTTGAAATGATTTGAAATGGAATTTGAAAGTTGTTTAATGATTTTAAATTTTTTCCATATCCATGTGTTTCTGTTATATCAATGTAACTAACATTACCGTATTTTGTCATCAAGGATTAAAAACTATGGATGACTGTAGCATCCACAGCTGTTAGTTTTTGGCCTCCAAGTGAGGGATGCTACACTATCAGGTATAAAACTTTACGTCGTCATTCCCAAGAAAATGTCACACACAAGGCTGAGGAACCACAGGTCTCCCAATAAGGCTAAAAAATGAAAAATATGGCCACTAATATGAGATCGAAGCTAACTCGCCTATATGTGTATGGTCACCATTATAAGACCAATAATGCTATGATCACTGATGTAAGACCAATACTATGTATGGTCACATATGTTAGTCCAATATTAGGTATGTCACAAATATATGACCAACACCTATTGTCAATCAATATCTAACCCCAATTTGAAACCAAGAGGTATGGACTGACCATATATATAATATTGTATGGAATAGTACACCACAATACCTTAGTCGTCACATCTCAAAACCATTAGAAAACTCTATAAAAATTACCATACAAGTAATGTCTCCAACAACATGGATGACCTTTTTGTCATTCAACATCTCAAGTAGGTTTTGGTATAATTGTTGGAGTGGGTCTCACATTGGCCCTAAAATCAAAGTGATCCAAAACCTATCAAAACTTTATGGATCGTTATCCTTTGAAATAGTGAACACTAGTTTACACCACGTCTCGAACCGACCTCTTAAGCGAAAGATATCACATCCCAAAACTCATCGAATTACCTTAGAGAAACCCGAAAGTCTTCAGTAGCAGCTTATCAGTCGACATACGATCATAGTTAGTCAGTCAGCCGACTGGCTATAGCCAAAATTGGCTACATGTAAATAGTTGATAGGTCAACTATAACTAGTCGACTCCTTTTCTCAATACTCAACTAGTTTGATATAACCAATTGATTGTTTTAGTCTCAAAATGGCATATTTCTTCTCTATTTCAAAACCCACATTCCCCCTTGATCATTCAGCTAATAGTCACTCTACCAGTTCCTATAGGGGCGTGAGACTGAACCTGGATAGTGTAAATTTCCATAAGGAAATTTATCCCACCATCTGAACTCCACTCGACTTTCATCTCAGCTTCCATCTATAGGATGTAGGCTAGCACACAATAGGTTAAATAAATAAATTTTAAAAAATGTATTCGATTTTAGGTCTTACTGGGCCTATAAAGTCTAAATTCACTTAGATCTGATCTAAATTAATTTTAAATAAAACCATTATTTATTTAATTTGTAAATAAAGATTTACTTCAATGTTATATTTATATAATAGAATATGAAATGCATATCATATACACTTGCATGTGCACGTGCACGTGCAACATGTACAATGTACATGTTATAGCATGCCCGTATGTAATTATTGAGATTTACACTGCAATGGACTTATTAGCCCCTCCATATATAATATAAATATATATATGTATATATATATATATGTATTTGTATATGTGTGTGTGCGTATGTATGTATATTTATATATAGTTTAATATGATATAAAATTATATTTATAATAGTATAAAATTTGTATATATAAAACTATGTATAATAATATTTGTAAATTCAAATTCAAATTCAAAGTCAAAATTTAAATTTCAAATTTTATATCTCGATCTAGATTTTAAAATATCTTATAATTTCAAATTTAAAACAGTTTTATAACTAATTGTATTTAATAAATATAAATAAATATATTTATTTCTATACATATGAAAATAATATATATATATATATATATTTATAAATGAAAGTATGTTTATACTTATATATGTGTGTATTTGTTTATATATGCTAAAATTAACATTTGAAACAAGTATAAAATGATATAGATTTAAATAAATACATGTGTATATTTATGTTTATATATATTCACGGTTGAACAAAATCAATTTGTTTTTCACTTATAGCTTTTATAAATTATTGAAAATAATTTTTTATGGTTATAATATATATATATATGTATGTATGTATATGTGTGTGTGTGTATTGAAAATTTAACTATGCAACATTCAAAATCTCATACTTATTAAACTTGTTTTATATGTATTAAATTAAGTAATACATTGTATGTTATATATATATATATTTTGTGTATGTAAGATATCTAAGTAAATAATATAAATTTTTTTGTTTCCAAAAAATATTATGGATATTATTTTAACAAAATTTCGTTGCTATTTTATCTTTATTTGTACATTACTAATCACGTTTCGATTTAAAATCTTTCTACAAATATTATTTAATTCGAATTTTTTTTATTTGTAGCCGTGAGCTATATACACATGTATATATACAATTTTTTTAATACACACACAAATATATGTGCGTGTGTGTTTATATATTCATCCAATGTTAACAACACAGATATATGTGGATTCGTGATAGTATCTATATAATCTAAAGCACAAGAATGACATAAGAAACACACACACATCCCCATATATATATTTATGTATGTATGTATGTATGTATGTATGTATGTATGTATGTGTATATATATAAATGTAAATAAAGTTATTATCTTACTATGGCCTAGAGTTTACACCTTAAATATCAAATCGCTTGACTCTGATTGAATATGAATTCAATTTCTTCAAAGTGGGCTACCAAACTAAAAACACCACACACTGATGTCCTGTTTTATTTAAATTTTTGTTTTAATTGCTTGCAACAATGGAGGTCGAAGGGAGTAGAGGCCTAGTGTAACGACTCAAAATTTCACCGCTTTGATTTGTGAATATTTAATTAATTTTAAGTATTCAAATAATAGGTTTTATAATTAAAATAAACCACTTTTAAATAATAAATAATGATGGTGAAATAGTTTTCCAAATTTATTTACAAAAATATATAGTTCGAAGAAATATGAATGGAATTCGTTTTTCGAATTTTCGACTTTTCATCGGCTATAAGTTACTGAAACGTTGTAAACATTGTTGTATAATATAACACATACATTTATATAATGAGTTAGGGTTATATGATGTAAATGTATGTATATAGGTATATATTTATAAAAGATATATGTTATTTGATGAAAATTATAAATAAATGAAAAAAAGTCAAGTGATTAGCAAACATAGAGTACACTAAGTACTAAAACATGTTTAAACATGTTGGCTAAGCAAAGGGATGAGGGGGACAAGCTTGTGGGCTGAGGTACATGAAGGTGAGATGACATGGTGATGTGGAAAGAGGAGGTGGAGGGTAAAGGACCAAGGGTATTAAGGTAATTTGATTTGTTTCTTGCTTATAAATACCCATTTCATTTCTTCATTTTTGCCTCTTCTTCCTTCCGCCATATCTTTCTCATTTCTTAACCAAATGGAGATTTTCTTTTTTCTAACCATGTAAAATTTCAGTAGCTAAAATTTTGAGTTTAACCATGTCCAAATGTCATTTCTTTGAAGAGCATTTTCGGACCCAGATTTTTAAGTCCGAAAATACCTCTTCTTATTTTGACCATATCTCCCTAAAAAATGATCCAAATTGAGTGATTCTTTTTCTAGAATTGAAGATAAAGAATTTTCAAGAACTTTTTTTGACAACTTTCCCAAATTCTATGATTTACTTGTCCAAAAATCAGTAAGAAGGAGACCCATTTTCGGTTTCGATTTTGTGAATTCGACGATGATACAAAGTCCCTCAACCTTTCAAAATCGAACTCCACCACCTTTGGGCCATGTGCATCATACCTTGCCTGAACCATAAGGCCACCAAATCTTCATTTTCAGATAAATAGCATGAAGCTAGGTCAAAGACAAGGTATGGTGGAAGTTCAGGGTGGTTTGGTAGCTTTTTGGTGAATATAACTCACGAATTCATTTAAAAGTTCTAACTTTAAATATGATGCTTACTTTGATAATAAATATTATTATTTGATTGTTAAGTGTATTGGATGTTTGCTTTTGACAATGTTGTATGTGATTGGAAGTTAGACTTGAAATGAAATCTAATGTTGAAGTTAGTTTGAAAGCTATGATTTTGGTTTGTAGTTGTTGCTTAGGTATGTTGTTATGGCATATGTTTGGATGTATAAGCTTATGTACGTGATGCATGAGCTAAGAAGGTTAGCATTTTGAATTGTTAAAATGACATCGAGATCCTTTGGTTTAAACTTGTTTTCTAACTTTACTTTTAGAAATTTTTACAAAAGTTTTAATAACCTTACCTTTGTTTTCTAGAACTTGATTCTAAGTTTATAAAGTAGTTTAAATATAATAGAAAGAGTTTGAAAAGTGATTTAGAGTTATAAATGAATTTTTGAAATTTCCGGTCGTATATCGATAGTCGCTATAAATGCAGTTCGTGAAAAACGAACTCTTTTTGAATTTAAAATGTTTTAACTTAAATATCTTTTTGAAAAGTGTTTTCAAACATATTTTGAACATTTGAAAGCAATTATTATTTAACTATGTAATTAATTAACTATTTATTTAACGATTATTTAATTAACAAATTAAGTAAGGTAATTAGGGCTTAATCATTAATTAAGTTTGGGTAATTAGTACTTAATTATTTTTAAGTAAGTTAATTATAATTAGTTAATTAATTAAAGTTTAATTATTAGTTAATAATTTATTTAAGGATTAATTATTAATTAAGGATTTATTATTGTTTTATTATATAAGAAAGGGTTTGATTA
Source organism: Allium fistulosum (assembly GCA_030737815.1). Classification (NCBI taxonomy): domain Eukaryota; kingdom Viridiplantae; phylum Streptophyta; class Magnoliopsida; order Asparagales; family Amaryllidaceae; genus Allium; species Allium fistulosum. Next base: position 1,081,964,519 of record CM060903.1, read on the forward strand.
TTTATTAATTACTAATTAAGTTAAGATTTAATTAAAGACATAATTAAGATTTAAATTATTATTCAATGAAGGTTTAAATTATTATTTAATTAGAAATTAAATATTATTCAAATTATTTATATAAAGGATAATTATTATTTAATTATTTATTTAATAGTTAACGTTTGTTTAATTATTTATTTAAAGTTTTAATTATTATTGAAATAGAGGTATAAATGTTTTTTAATTATTAAATAAAGTTAGAAAGTTTTAAACCACTTTAATTCGAAAGTTCGGTTTTGTTTTCAAGAAGCAAGTTTGATTTAAGGGAAAATTTTAAATTCAAGGGATTTCTTTGTCGATTACCCTTAAGTAATTCCAATTGAATATGAAACCCAATGACATCTGTTTAGCAGAGATAAAACACTGTTATGCTAATTAAGTTATATTGGACATCTGTTGGTTAATTAAATCACAGTTCTGCCATAATTTCCCAAATGGATTATGTGGACATCTATTTAAGCAGAATAAAAACCCATTCTGCTATTATATTAACTTGGACATGTGCAGAAAAAATCCCCATCTGCTATTATAGTAACTTGGACATCTTACCTATATGTTGATTTGTTTGCTGTTAGCTTATTCCCTTATACATATCTGCTTGTTATGTAAATACCAATGTTATAACTTGAAAAGTGAACTCAGTTAAATGAGAACCATTGTGGTTATAAGATCTTTTCCGATTTATAAGGTCAATCATTCTTTTAATAATGGTTTCAAATTATGTAATGATTTTAGTAAAGGTGTTTTAAATAATTGTTTTGTCTATCAAAAGGAATTTATTAAATGACTTTATTAAAGGAGTTTTGTTTTAAATAAGGAATACTTATAAGAAGTTTTATAAATGATTTTGGATATTTATAAAGGAAGTTTCATAAATAATTTTTGAGATTTATTAAGAGATATATAAATGGTTTTTTATTTTTCATTTAAAAATGTTTTGTAAATTTAACTTGGAGATTTATATAGAGTTTTGTAAATGGGTTTGTAATTTAAGTAAAGAAGAGCCATAAATAAAAGATATTTATAAAGAGGATTTATAGACGGAAATTTATAAAGGGATTTGAGATTGGATTTCTTTTAACTGACCTTCTTAATTCTGGTGCTATGGACATTCGTTTCACACTTAACACCAAAGGAATACTATTTGATGTTATCTTTAACTCTAATTTAAATAACATTTTGTTCTGATCCTTTGATATAATTTGTAAATGAGAAATCTTTCACAATGTTTTGTGAATATACTCATGTCAATGAGATAAGTATATGAATGTTTTTTATAAACACTTTTGAAAAGAGTTTTAGTAGATGAAAGATTTAGTTGAGGCTTAGTGATTTTCATAGGTAATTAAATCTCTGAATTGTTGCTTGTTTGTCTATTTGATAGTTAAACAACCAACTATCAAATCTGGACCAAAATACAACTCTGGAAATATCTAGGAGAAACATGTGAGTTATATGGCACGGTCATCTTCGTTGATGCTTGACTGTGTGTACAAATCTTGTCTTGTTATCATAGGACAAATGATAGGGAGATACATCCACTTAAATAGTTATGGGATGATCCCTGTTCCTATGTATTGTTAGATTATTTCCAAAAGAACCAAGGTTGAGTTTATAGGAACCATCGAATGTTGTTTCGAATATATCAGAATCGGATCTATTAAAATTATCCGAAAACAACTTCGATCCACCTCAAGCGTTTTGAACTGAAGACAACTTGAAGAATATGGAATCAAAGATGGAGCTTTTGAAGTGCAAGGGCTACTTGCTACTAATCTTGAGGGTGATTCTAAAATGTATGTAGTGGAGGTAGTGCCTTCGGCTTCGTTTAGACCTAGAACGAATTTGTATAGATGAATGCTGGCATTACAATTCTGCTTGGAGGACAGTGTTAGCATTCCAAGATGGTTTGCTATAAAAAGGTAAAAGCGTTGCCTCAAGCCTCACAACTCGAAATATGTCTAAAACATAGTAGATGTAGCAGGGATATGTAGGTCGGTCCCATTAGGGTGCGTCATCACGAAGATTATCATGTTATGGACTTGATTTTGCATGAGAGTTCTTGATAAAGGTTGGGAAGAACCAGGCCGATGACATATTCAGTACTATCCAAGTTCAAGGGTAGGCCGGTTCTATGTTGGCAGGGGTGGACCAAGTTCAGGGTCTAACCCCAGGTACATTTTATCTAGAGGTGTACTGTACGGAAGGTAGTCCTATACCTTGCCATTGTTGGAATCCATTCTCTAATAAGCACCGTGCAGACTTGATTGTATACCTATTATGCTGGAATTTAATGATGTAACAATTTCGGATTAATATGCATTTGTATTCTAGACATTATCATAATATCACTGGATTTTCTATAAAAATGTTTTTGTTATCGCAAGGTAAAAACTCATTCGTGTTTATATGCAGCGTGGTCTTACAGGATACCTTAGATTTTAAAAGTTTCTTACAAGTTATATTAATTTTTTTTGTGATTTGATTTTCTGACGCTGGTTTTACCAGACTGACCCGGGCATTGTTTTCTTATAATGCTTAGGTCAGCCCGAGCATATTTTCGAGATTTAGTTGGACATTTTGCTGCCTTTAAGCGACAAGCTGGATTCTCCAAGACGTATTCGAGTATCTTACACTCTTCCGATGTTAGTTGTCCTTAATGTTTGTTTGTTGTGTATGCATCAGCAATTGTAAGGACATGTTGTTATAACCGTCTAGGCCGATAATAGGTCATTGTACTCTGATGTTGTGTATAATAAAGATGATTTCTTTTTATAAAGACTTGTTCATATTATATATTACTCGTCATGTTTTGTGAGATTATGTTCTGTCTTCTCTTTCTTCACCCCAAGTGACCTGTCTTTTGGACACTTAAATGATCAGCATATGAATACCAAGGATGTATTAAGAATTGTCTTTAGGTGTAAGAAAGGTAGATCATTGCAACGTGGTATCAGTGCGAGGTTAAGCGAGAACCTTGGCTCTAGGGGGTAAACTCATTTGAGACAGGATAAGTTAGACCCTAGAATGAGTTTGAGTGTATATATTGAGTGCGTATTCGTTAATGCTATAAAAATGTTTTATATTATGTTGATTTATCGTTTGAGTGGTTTATAAATATTAGTCGAGACGTGGTGCACCACGTTGTAGATAGAGGCTTCTAAACACTTAAACTAGCCAAATCAACATAGTATTGTTTTAAAATCTGGTAATGGAATAATTTTACCGAAGAATATATTTTATATAAAAAGAAATAATTTTCAAAAATAAGGTATAATTATATATGATGTGATTGTTGTTGGGAGTTGATAATATTTTATTATTATCATTTAGGGTTTGCTTAGTCATGCTCGTCCAGATATGAGCTTTGACTATTATCTTTTAATCTATCTGGAATCTTCCTTTTTGAAACCTAGGTTAGGTAGATAGAATTTGTAGGAACATTGAAATAAACACCTTGTGAATTAAGTTTCACAATTACTATAAGGCGTTCGCTGATAATGTTAGGATAAAATTAGGTTTAATATATGGTATTTATTAATAAGTAATATTTCAGTTGATTTTATAAATCCAAATTTTAAAATATACTTTGAAAATAAGATGAATTTTCAAAAAATTTAAATCGCGGTGCTTTTGGAAAATAGTCTGCACGGTTTGGGAAAAATAGCAATAATTTTACCTAAAAATACTTTGAGGTATAAATATTCTTAAAGAAGGGAATTTAAGAGTAAGATTTATCTTTGGATAGTTCGGGAAATGAGTTTAGATATGTTTTGTAATGATCTGAATAATCTTCTAAGTGACCATCGAATGTTTGCTTAGGCAGATGTGATAGCGCACTTAGTAAATTATTCTTTAAGTCATTGTACGATCGATACAAGTTCGAATCCGAATGAATCCAAAGAAAGTGGATGATAAAATTTTGTTAAAATCTATTTAATTGGAAATATATAAAGTATTGTTTCAAAAAGGGTTTTGAAAGAAGTATTTTTATAATTAACTAGTTCGAGTGCCTCGAAAGTCACTAAAATTGGGCAAGAGATGTGTTCGGATGATAAGCACTTCTCTTGAGTATTACCCTTCTTAGTAAAAAGGACTTATGATACTATTCGATAGTTCCTTGATATCGTTTTGGAGTTACTCGGGCTATATGTATATTTTTCTAACGGTTAAAAATAAAGTATCATTTCAAAAAGATTTTTGGAACAAAATCCGGGTATTTGGGTCCTATGTTTTCAAAATAATTTATTAAGAAGGTTTAATGAACTTTATTTTATTAAAATGTGTCTTTTGATTTTATCATCTAGGATGTGAAAATTGTTTGCTGTTATTGTGCCGGCTAATAAATGTCTTTACTTTAGATATGCCTAAGAAAAAGTAGACTTTAGGACAAAATTTGGATACCAATATCCTACTCTTCTTAGCTACTTATTAGACCAATTGGGTAAAGAAGTTGGATTGGTCGACTAAATTTTAAGACCCAAGTTATTTTAGGCCAACATCTAAATAGAATAGATGAATAATGTTTAAAATTAGATGTTTTGTATATACTCTTAGGATGTAGGAGAGCATTATACAAGTTAATAAATTAAAATGATTTGATGAAACGGCTTCATAAATAAGTTGTCACTTTAAAATGTTTAAACCTAAACTGAATTTTTGTGTGAAATGTTTTCATAAATATTTTAGGGAGGGTAGAAGGAGTTAGGTAGTAAGAACCAAAAAGGTAAGTACGTAGGTTGTACGTAGATCATTTTTCATTTTCACATGGTTTTCGATCCAAGATTCGAGTACATGACTTTGAGGTGTTTTACACTATTCCAAATAAAGACCTATCACTTAGTTTTTAACGACAAACAGTTAGTGAGGGTTCTTAATTTAGAACCAAAGTTTTATATCATAGTATATTTCTATGTAGGGAGAATGGAGGTTTCTAATTAAGAAGCCTGATCGGAGTCCGCACTAGGGAATCGAGTGAGCGATACTAGTTCAGAAGTAAAGCTATGTATTCGAATGAGTGATGAAATCAGATTTTGCATAGGGATGATCTATGTACATCATAAGGACTAGTGAGTGGTGTTAAGCGTTTCAAGGTTTAGGGCTGTGGTAAAATTTCGGAGTCGAAATTCTTTTAAGGGGAAGAGTGTAACGACCTGGAATTTCACCGCTTTGATTTGTTAATATTTAATTAATTTTAAATATTCAAATAATAGATTTTATAATTAAAGTAAAACTCTTTTAAATAATAAATAATGATGGTGAAATAGTTTTCCAAATTTGTTTAAAAAAATACAGTTCGAAGAAAAATCGAAAATATGACCGGAATTCAATTTCCGAATTTTTTGACTTTTCGTCGGCTAAAAGTTATTGAAAATGCTGTAAACATTATTGTATAACGTAACACATACATTTATATAATGAGTTAGGGTTATATGACATATTTATGTATATAGATATATATTTATAAAAAATATATGATATTTGATGAAAATAATTAATGGATGAAAAAATGTCAAGTGATTAGCAAACATAGAGTACACTAAGTACTAAAACATGTTTAAACACGTTGGCTAAGTAAAGGGATGATGGGGATAAGCTTGTGGGCTGAGTTACATGAAGATGAGGGGGCATGATGATGTGGCAAGAGGAGGTGGAGGGTAAAGGACCAAGGGTATTAAGGTAATTTGATTTGTTTCTTGCTTATAAATACCCCTTTCATTTCTTCATTTTTGTCTCCTCTTCCATCTGCCTAATCTTTCCCATTTTTTAACCATATGAAGGTTTTGTTTTTCTCAAACCATGTAAAATTTCAGTAATTACCACTTTCATTTGTATCACTTCCTCAAATTTTGAGCTTAACCATGTCCAAATCTCATTTCTTTAAAGAGCATTTTCGGACACAGATTTTGTCTGAAAATGCCTCTTCTTATACTGACGATATATCCCTAAAAAATGATACAAATTGAGTGATTCATTTTTTTAAATTGAAGATAAAATAATTTCCAAGAACTTTTCTTTTGACATCTATCCAAATTCCTTGATTTACTTGTCAAGAAAATCAGTTAGAAGGAGACCCATTTTCAGGTTCAATTTTGTGAATCCGATGACGATACGAAGTCCCTCCACCTTTTAAAGTCCAGCTCCACCGCCTTTGGGCTGTGTGCAGCATACCTGGCCGAACCATAAGGCAACCAAATCTTCATTTTCAAAGCATATATCATGGAGCTAGGTAATAGACAAGTTATGGTGGATGTTCAGAGTGGTTTGGTAGCTTTTGGGTGAGTATAACTCACGAATTCATTTAAAAGTTCTAACTTTAAATAAGATGTTTACTTTGATAATAAGTATTATTATTTGATTGTTAAATATGTTGGATGTTTGGTTTAGATGATGTTGTATGTTGTTGTATATGGTCGGAAGTTAGACTTGAAATGAAATCTAATGTTGAAGTTAGTTTGAAAGCTATGATTTTGGTTTATAATTGTTGCTTATGTATGTTGTTATAGCATATGTTTGGATGTATGAGCTTATGTACGTAATGAATGTGCTAACAAAGTTAGCATTTTTACTCGTTAAAAAGACATGGAGATCCATTGGTTTAAACTTGTTTTCTAACTTTACTTTTAGAAATGTTTATAAATGTTTTAAAAACATTACCTTTGTTTTCTAGAACTTTATTCAAAGCTTATAAAGTAGTTTAAATATAATAGAAAGAGTTTGAAAAATGATTTAGAGTATAAAATGAATTTTTGAAATTTCAGGTCGTATAGCGATAGTCGCTATAAATGTAGTTCCTAAAAAACAAACTCTTTTTTAGTTTAAAATGTTTTAACTTAAATATATTTTTGAATAGTGCTTTCAAACATATTTTAAATATTTAAAAGCAATTATTATTTAACTATTTAATTAGTTAATTATTTATTGATAATTTAATTAATAAATTAAGTTAGGCAATTTGTACTTAATCATTAATTAAATATGGGTAACTAGTACTTAATTATTTTTGAGTAAGTTAATTATAATTATTTAATTAATTAAAGTTTAATTATTAGTTAATAATTTATTTAAGGATTAATTATTATTAATTAGTAATTAAAGATTAATTATTATTTTATTTATAAGAAAGGGTTTTGTAACGACCCAGAATTGCAGTCATTCGAATTTGGAATATTTAATTGATTTTAAATATTGAAAAGTTAAATAACTTATATTTTAAATATAGTGATTTATTTGATAATTAAATAGTTAAATTTGAATATATTGAATTGTTTAAATAATTTAATCTTGAATTTAATATGAACAAAAATGATTTTAGAAGTTGATTTAAATTCTATTTGAATAAGAAGAAGGATAATAACCTTCTAAATTTGAACTAAAAGTGATTTAACCGATTTTGGAAATTACTCGTTTTAATTGACGTGTAAAAATAACCTTCTGGGGCACTATCTTGAATTTTGACAAAACCAGTTTTGTTCGATCGTTAATAGTGAATTATTATACGCTGTTGAATTCCTTGGCGATCAAACGTATTGTTTGGTCACGCGAGTTCGAAACCCTAGAAATTATTTAAAGGAATTTAAATTAATATAATTTCATTTTGAAAAATTAACTTCTGTAGATGATGGAAATGGATTCCGATATATATTCCATTGTGTTCGGAATAAGGGTATAACATATATAATGCCAGGCAGCACGCTTCGTTTGGAGTTCGAAATTTTCACGGATGAATAGTGTCGCGAAATTTTCTATATAAGGCCATCCATTTCCCTTCATTTTCCAAACCCTGATATTGATAACCTAGCTGCCATTTCCCGAACCCTCCATCCAATGGCCATAGTTCATTGGTGCATCTAGAGGCCGAATTGGCTAATGACTTTAACTAACAAAATGTAGAACTCGACTATACAGAGCTATCTACCGGTTGGATCGTCAAATCATCGACCATGGTGGCGGCAAAGCTCATTTAAATGAGCAGGAGTTTTTGGGTTTTCGTTCTCGACAACGCGTGTGCATGGAGGTAGTGGGTGGCGGTGCTGCGGTGCAAGCGACGGCGGCACATGCGGTAGGTCGGCGACAAGCTGGGTCCGGGATCTTCGATCGAACGATTTACAAAATAAATAAAAAATAAAAATTGTGGCTTGGGATGAATGTGTTCATGCATAAGATGGAGCGAGAGAGGGATAGGTTAAGTTTTAAATTTTATTTATTAAGTTAATTAATTTTTAATTAATCTCAATGTTCGTTAATTCATAACTTGTTCATACGAGGTCGGTTTCGAGCACGACAAGTTGTGTTGCGATCGTATCAACGAGTACTACACTCTAGAGTTAAATTGGATGGATTTGAAGCTAGTGAGAATTTTGGGTTAAATTGAACGATCGTTCAATTTTAATTCAAACCGAAGCACTTCGGCGATTATTGGAATTTCTACGAGTTAACTCACCTCTCTGGTCGGTTTTTATTTTTATACAAGTGGGAATAATTTTATGTATGCTGTTTGTTGCTTAATTGGATGATTTATTATACTTATTAGTTGGTTTGGATATATTCTCGCCTATTGAAGCGAATGAGACATCATTACGTTCCGGTGTATGAGCGGATGACCCTTTGTATACGAATCCTGTCTTGAAGCGGTTGATTTATATTATTTGATTATATGCTGTATGTTATGCAGGGGGACATGTTGGAGGGATCCGACAGGATTTCTCACACTATTAATTTTACTTTTCATATAATTTGATATATGATGTGATGGATGCCATATCTGATGACATGGATTTGTTTTGCTTATTTAGTGCTACGGTAGCACTGTGCTATATTTTTGGTATTTTGAAATACTATAAAATAGTGATTTTGAATTGAAATAATTTTCAAAGTAATTTTGGAAGTATAAATATGTTTTAATAATTTTTAAATTATCAAAAGGAATGAAGTTGTTTTTAAATAAATAAAAAGTAAGATTTTTGATGTTATGAAAGTGTAGTTTTTAGAAATATTTTTAAATAGAGATTTTTGATTAAGTTTATAAAAAGGATTTATAGAAGTGATAATTTATAAATAAAGAAAAAGATTTATAAATGGATTTATACATGGATTTTATAAATGAATTAGATTTATATGGAAATGGATTTATAAGTGGATTTCGATAGTAAAATGAGTTTTTATAAAAGAATGGTGTATAAGTAGAATTTTATAAATAAAGAATTTTTGAAAATAGAAGTTTCATAAAATCGAAAGGAGATTTATAAACATAGTTTTATAAATATGGAAATGATTTATGTTGAGATTTAAAATATGGATTTTTATGTAAAGAAAATGCATTTAAGTTTCTGAAAATTAAATAACCTTTTAAAAGGAATTTTTGAAAGTAATGTTTTTGATGAAGTTAATGGCTTTAAAAAGTAGTTTATCTTTTTTAAAGTAATGTTTGAAAGAAATAATTTCAAATGGAGTTTAAATGGTTTTGAAAAATTATTTGAAATATGATATGTACCAAAACATAGATTTCAACATTTATTGTTGTAATAGACGTTTTCGGGAAAGTATGGAAGGCATGGTCTATAACACTATTGTTATAGTAAATGATTTCCGAAAGGAAATGTTTTATATAGTATACAGGATTTATATATATAATTAATCAAATCCCTATACTAGTGTTTTTGGGTTGTCGTAACAATGTTTTATGCGACATTCGTTTTGACCCAATAAATTTTGTTTTAACCTTCCATTGTGGGATACACGAATTTTTTCTTATGATCGTACTAAAGGCCTGGTGGTATAGGAGCATTGCTTCTTATATTTAACACCCATCTAGAGGCGTACGAACTCAGGAGTTGTACGGTTATAGAAATCTATTTGGCATGTCTCCAAATGGTAGTGTTACTAAATATACTTATACCGTTGACATAAGTGTATGGAAATATTTTCTAAATATCGATATTTTGAACTGGTTTTGAGGATATATATTTTTAAAGATAATTTGAAGTAAGTATTTGGAAATTGATTTAATTAGTAAAAGATTAATTAAATGGGCCAAGTGACTACTTATGCGCTAGATATTGTTTGTTGCTTTGATAGTTAAATAACCGACTATCAAATTTGGCCATTTTTGTTCCTTGACTTGATGCGGGAACTGATTAGTCATACACTTAGCACGATGCTGACTGAGTAGGCTTGATTATCTTTTGGATTAAGAATGTTGATTCGTATAGTGCAAAGTTTCTATGGTACTCCAATCTACCGGGCTTCCTTCTTTGCCGAAGGATAGCAAGTTGAGAGTTGAAAACGTGATAAGTCTGCGAGACCTGGTTTCCATATGAGGTTAAGGGCCTCTTTATCGTTGTTGGTCCAGAGAGACCGGGGTCGGATTTATCCGAGAACCACTTCAGACTAATGTATGCATTCAAAAGTGTAGGTTTATGATGATGATTTTGAAGATGGAGATATTCATAATGCAGGGCTAATTGCCACTAGTCCCATGTGGTGAAATTTAACATATCATGTATGTATGGTGGCAGTAGCGCTTCGTTATGAAAATCTATGATATGTAAGGACTGCTTGCTACTAATCCTAGGGGTAATTCATGACCGGATGTGGTAGGAGAGTGCTTTCGGTTTGTCCTATTCCTGGACAACTTGTATGAATGGATGTCTGACATTGCATTTCTAAAATCATAATGTTGACTTTACAAACGTACAACTGTTTGGTGGCGGAGAAGGCAACTTCTCTTAACTTAACACCCTTCTCTGAGACGTTTGAGCTCAGAAGTTGTATGTTTGTGAACGTTAATAGTGGTCGAAGGAATGACAATGTGGCATTCAAAGTGGAATTTGCTATGTGAAAGTTAAACGTTACCTTAAGCCTCACTACCCGGTAATGGCTTAAACAGGGTACGCCACAGGCTATGTGGTTCTCTACCATAAGAATATGTTTACCACCTTTCTAGATAACCCTTTATATGTCAGGTATGTGTTGTATACTATGAGACGTCTCAGATAGGTCAGTAATGACCGGCGTGATGACATATTCGGTTTTTATCAAGGCCATGTATGAGTGTCAAATAGGGATAGACCGATATTGGAAGATGTGGAGGATTGTTTGTGCATCCTCAGTACATTCCTTTAGAGATGTACTGTATGATAGTCCCTTACCTGCCATTGTATGGAAATCCATTCTCCAATACATGCCTGCCATTTTGTTTGTAAACCTGTTACGTCGTAAAGTTTAACCAATGTAACAATTTCGTCTATTTTAATATTATTTATATATTAGACACTAGTATAATGTAATAGGATTTGATATGAAATGGCTTTGTTATCATAAGGTAAAACCCGTCCATGTTTATGTGTCGCATGGTCTTACGAGATACTTTGTTTTGATAAGAAATTTTTTTATAACTTTAAAATTCAGTTGAGATGTGTTTTCTCACGCTGGTTTACCAGACTGATCCAGGCATTTTTCTTTCAATGCTCGGGTTAGACTGAGCATATTAACAGATTTAGATTTGGATGCTTTGGAGCTTCAGCAAACGAGCTTGAGGTCTTCTGGTCGTATACACATATATGTTTATTTTCCACTGCATTATTGTTTAAATTATCAGCATTTGTGAGGACATGTTATTATAACTGCACATGCTGATGATTGTGATTTGATTATTGTACTCTGATTGATGTATGTATATTAAAGATTACAGTTTTACTTTTGTAAAGCTCATTGATATTATATTATATGTTGTTCCGATTGGATTGTGAGATTCTGTGTTTTTTTAGTTTCTTTCTCTCTTCTTTTTCTTTTTTCTTCTTCTCTCTTCTTTCTTTCCCACAACTATTCGCATCTTTGCTCGATTTGGGTGGGACATGTGTGGTTTATTGTCAGCTCAAATCCGGTGCGGTTGTAGGTTATTTCAGTTGGTATTGAAGCTTAGAATTGTGCAAACACCTAGACTTTGGTGGGGTACTCATTTATAGATAGGGTCAATAGCACCCTAGAATGAGTTTGAGTGTATTATATATATGAGAGCATATTTGTTAGTGATTATAAAAATGTTTTATATTGTGTTAATTTATTTGTTGAGTGGCTTATGAATTCTGGTCGATATGTGGGACGCCATGTTATTGATAGGGGTTTCTAAACCCTTGAACAAGGCAAACCGACGTAGTATTGTTTTGAAATTGGATAAATGAAATAATTTTACCTTAATTATATTTTATATATAAAGGGATATTTTTTAGAAATTATTATAGTTATATATGGTGTGTTTGGTTATTAGTGAATGATAATATCTTGTTATTATCATTTGTTGTTTGCTGTTTGCATTCTAATAAAAGTTATTTTTATTAACATATATAAACAAAGATAATTAATTAAGAAATGGTTTTATATAGCCAAAGTGAAATTATATATAAGGATAATTTATAAACATGGTTTGAAAATAAAATAAAATTTAGAAGAAATCAAAAGCACTGAACTCGCTTTAGTCGCTGGAAAATAATTTCGGTGACGATTGCAGCACCATCGACATTCATTTTCGAGTTTTTAAGTGATGGATTTCTACCATCGAGGTTTTGTTTTGGTAAAACAAGTTTTGATTTTAAAATTCAAAAATATGATTTGATATAAAAAGGAAGTATGTATATATATGATTTCAAAGTGATTTGAATAATAAAAAAACCGGGTGTTTAAATTTTGAAAGTTTTATCTAAATGTTTGTTAAAAACATAAGAAACTAAGTTTTATAACTTATAAGTTTTAAGAATTAGTAAGTTAAAATAAAATTTTAAATTTGTTGAAAATAAATGCTAAGAAAAGAAGGTTTGAAATTGAATTATGAAATGAAATTTAACTTAAGTTAAGTTAAGTAAAATGAATTTTGTAATGGAATTTGACTTATGCAAAGTTAAATGAAATTGAATTTGATTTGAAATAAAGTACTGTAATGAACTACTGAAATAAATTAGTGAAATAGATAAGAACTTGATTTATAAAATGAATTGAATATGTTTTGGAATGTTGGTTGCTATAAATAAATATGAACTAAAGTTGCAAAGTGAAAATAAATATAAGTGTTGTATATAAAGTTTATAATAAACTTAAGTAATGGTTTATAAATGATAGTAGTATTAAAGAAATGTTTGTAAACTTAAGAAAATTTTTCTGAAATCGATTCATAAATGAATTTAGAATGGAGTTAAATGTTGTTAAACATAAAATCAATATGAAAAATGAAAGTGAATAAATGAATGTTGATAAATGATTGTTAATAAATCAAAAGTGAATAATTGAATGCAAATAAATTAAAGGTAAGTTAATTGAAAGAGAATTAATTAAATGTGAATATAATGAAAGTGAATGTAAAAATGTGAATCAAAAGGAATGGGATATAATAAGAAACCAACTGAAATAAATATGTAAGTTGTATGTATATTATTTTGTTTGCATAACCGTTTAATCCAGATTCGAATATACGATTTCGAAGTGATTTACACCAATCCCAGTTAGGATTTTTCACTCAATTTCTTAATGGAGTACCCTGGATATGGATTTTTGATCGATTCTGATATTCTCTATCATAGTATATGGCTATGCAAGGAGAATGAAGGTTTCTAATCAAGGAACCAGATCTCATTCCGCATTAGAGTAGTCGTGTGAACGATACTAGTTCGTAAGTGAAATTGTGTGATCGAGCGAGCGATGAGGTATGGTTTTGCATATGAATGATATATGTACACCGTACAGGCTTTAGTAAATTAAATGTTTATATTGTAAAATGCAAATTGATATAGATATGAATTAATTGAAGGAATATTAATCGTTTGGTGGTTTCTCTTGTGGCATTTGTTGCATTTGCATATAGATATTGCATTAGTATATGTTATATATTGATATTACTTTCTGTATACATGTTTTCATTGTTGTTGAGTGTTTAGTAGGTGAGGATGGAGTATGCTTTGCATTTGGAGCTCGTTTTTGCATTTTATTGATTGTATATCTTGCTAATATAATAAAAAACGCAAATCTCGGATTACATAGCGTACTTTTATATTTTTTCCCTACAGGATGAGTCATCCTCGAAGATGAGATGTATATTTGTGATTATATATATATTGTAAATTTTTATGATCGAACCGCGCAAATGAGAAGCTGGCGAAATTTTCCATAAATTTAAGGCATTAGAATTTTTTTTGAGAATTTTGGAAAAAAATTTGATAACTAAAGATTTGGATTTTTGTTTTATAACTTGGAATGATATTAGTTAGTAACTATGATTGATTTGAAAGACCTAGAAATTTTATATCTATTTTAACTAATTGTTTTGAAAAGTTAATGGGTTCGGGGCATTTTTCTTACTTGGTAATTTCGAGGACGAAATTCTTTAATGAGGGGAGTTTGTAACAATCCAAAATTTCAGCCATTCGAATTTGGAATATTTAATTGATTTTAAGTAATAAAAAGTTAATTTTATAAGTTAAATAACTTATATTTCAAATATAGCGATTTATTTGGTAATTAAATGGTTAAATTTGAATATATGGAATTGTTTAAATAATTGAATCTTGATTTTAATATGAACAAAAATGATTTTGGAAGTTGACTTAAATTCTATTTGAATAAGAAGTAGTATAGCAAACTTTTAAATTTGAATTAAAAGTGATTTATCTGAATTTGGAAATTACTCGTTTTAATTGACATGTAAAAATAGTCTTTTGGGGCACTGTCTCAGATTTCGACGAAACTAGTTTCGTTGAATCTATAATAGTGAATTATGACACGCTGTTGAATTCCGTGGTGATTGGACATATCATTTGGTCATGCGAGTTCAAAATGCTTTGAAATTATTTAAAGGTATTGAATTAGTATAATTTGATTTTGAAAAGTTAACTTCTGTAGATGATGGAATTGGCTTTCGATATATATTCCATTGTGTTCGGAATATGTGTATAACATATAGAACACCAGGTGACACGCTTCGTTTGGAGATCGAAATTTTCACGGATGAATAGTGCCACGAAATTTTCTATATAAGGCCATCCATTTCCTTTCATTTGCCAAACCCTAACATTAAAAACCTAGCTGTAATGGCCCGTTTTTCCGTACCCTTTGAATCGACAATAAACCGCACATGTCCAACTCAAATTGCACGAATAAGTGGATCATTAAGGGTAGGAAGAAAATAAAGACAGAGTAGAATCTCACACGAATGGAATAACATATTTTATTTCAATAATAATCTTTACAGTGGAAAATTTTAAATGCAATATCAGAGTCTAACCTAGATTCAGCCTGAACAGTTATAACACCTGCCCTTACAAATGCCGACAAACAACAAAACAAATGCAGTAAATGCAACAGGTAATAGAATACGCCCATACGATGATGAAGATCTCTAGCTCTCCTTTGGAAACTCCAAGCGTCTTCAACTAAACCTGAAACTACTCGGATCTGACCTGAGTATTAAAAATACAGATCATGCTGATGTAAATCAAAACCTATGAAAAGAAGGGTATCTCATAAGACCAGACCCAAACATAAATACAGACGGGTTTTTACCTAATGATGACCAAAATAATTCGATATTATCTTTAGTGACATATTTTTTGAAAACATCTTTCAAATAAACTTATTCAAATAAGGTATCAATACTCGGACTAAGTCTAAAGGAATATATCTGAACTGGGTCAACGGAATATACCAGACGAAATATATGATGCCAAAGGGGGTAGCAGAAATGTTTGCAAAGCATTACCTCTATTTTGGGACTATAATCAAAACCGTAAATCTCGTATTTGAATTGGATTTCCAACATAATGGGGAAGTAGTGCCCTTTTTCTTTCTCCGATCCACGCATAACAACCATAGTCCCCGGTAACCATTACGCTTTTCTCAAGCTTACTACTTGGAACTGCACTTGCTACCTACTGATAACCGGTAGTTCCCTTCTTTTCTCAAGCTAACCACTTTATCACAATAAATGGGGCAAACATTGCCTTGATGGACGTCTTTCTTCAATGGGTCCAGATACTGAACGCTACTATACATACATCAACCAACAACCTGAGTTTGTGTCTATCTGACCATATAGTATCCCGTATCATCTTCCGGGATGTGAGACTTGAGAGGCTATGTTCATACATTCCACAAAGCCACGCTTTTCACAAAGCCACGCTTTTCTTTTCACAAAGTCACACTTTTCTTTTCACAAAGCCACGCTTTTCTTTTCACAAAGCTAATTCACTTAGAATGCCACATTGCCATTACTTCGATCACCATTTCACTTTTACGAACATACATCCTCTGAGCACATACGTCTCTGAGAAGGGTGTTATGCTAAGAGAAGTTGCCTTCTGCTCCACCAACAGATGTATGTTTGTAAAAGTCAATATTTGTGATCTTAGCAATGCAATGTCAGACACTCATCCATACAAGTTCGTTTTGGGACTGAACGAAACCGAAGGCACTCCTCTTACCACATCCTGTCGGGAATCACCCCTAGGATTAGTAGCGATTAGTCCATGTAATCCAAAGATTTCAAAATACGACAGGACCACTGCTAAAATAAATATCTCTATATTAGGAGCGACCCAGAGAATGTCAACAAGCAGTCTTTCCGCTATGAAGATCTTTGGTCTTTAGTACAATGAAGATTTCAGAATGCAGATACCACCGCCAAATATAATGTGGGGTAAACCGCTAGGACTCGTGACAGCAATCCCTACATTCTAAAGATCCCCGGTCTTCAATAATCATTATCTTCAACATGTCTTCACTTTCAAACGTATACATTGGTTCGAAGTGGTTTTCGGATAGGAATCTGTAACGACCCTAAATTTCCGACCCAATTTAAAATTTTAAATTCATCGTTTCAATAAAAAAAAAATTTGAAATTTTAAACGATCTCAATTTGCGTCCAAACTTTATTTGTGACATACGTCTAGTTAGATATGGACATAGAAAAAGTTTGGTTGAAAAATATTACAGTAAAGTCCGTTCGCGTTTTACTGTATATCAGTCCATATAAAGCTGCGTAAAATTTATCTTCCAAATCCAAATATTTTTACACAGTCCGCTTGTAAAAATTATTCTGATCAAGATTTTATGATTCGTTTCGTCTAAAACTGTCATCGCCTGCTCCGTTTATATTATTTTGCAAAACGCACAACTTAAGCGGCGTAAATGCAAATTTTATAAAATCGTCGTATCACCAATATTTTTATACCGTTGTGATCACGTCGTCGCGCTGACCAAAACGATATATTTATTCGGGTTAAACGGAGTCGGAGAAAAAAAAACGTCATGTCGTTTTAACCGGTTTAACACACCGGTTAAACACGTTGCAGCCCTAGGATTCTACCCGTTTAAAAATAAAAATAACTTCAGCTGAATGGGCATTCACTAGGGAGATGAAGGGTGAAGAGTCACGTTTGGGAATAGGTGAAACGTTTGGGATATCGGGGAAGAATTTGAATCATGCGTAAGGTGGGACTCAGTGAGAATTTATTACTATTCCTAAATTCCAGTTAAAGTAATAGCTTAGGTTCATTTTTTGCACCGTCCTTTCCATTTCAACAATCAGGTACCCTTCCTCTTCTCCCTTATTTTTCTTTTCTTTCCTAGAAGATTTAAATGGCCTGAGCAAACCCAATCCCTCGCAACCGCCACTCCACGTCATTCCACCTCACCCACCTTCTTCGCTGCCACCTACCACACTCCGCCTCTTCACGCCCACTGCCACCCACCAACCACACGCCACCAACTGATTCACAGCCCACCACCACCGTAGCCTTCACCACACCTTCAGCCGAGATCCACGTCCACACCCAACAGTCAACCTTTCCACCTCGGCCATCCACCCAACCTCTCTCCCTCCGCCACCACCAGCAAGCCCACGTCACAAATCACCGCCCACCAGCCGAACACTTCCCACCTCCAGTCCGCCTCCATTCTTCCAGCCTGGCCTGGCCACATGGGAGTGAGTGAACGTGTGTTCCCTGTGTGCGCAATTTGTTGGGTGTGTAAATGTGATTGCATGTGTGTAAGCGTGTGGGAGAGTGCATGCATGCGTGCTGAGTAATTTAGGTGAACGAGTACAAGAGTGTCTCGGCTTAGAGGAGAAAAGAGAAAAATTATTTTTCTAAGTTTCGTGAGTTGAGAAGGTTGCGTGCGGGAAAAAATTAAATAAAAAAAAATTAAAATGGAAGAGTGTTGTGAGGAACATGTGTGAACATGTGCTGGTCTCACAGCTTGTATGGGAAAAGAAGTGGACAATGGGGTTATGCGTGAAGTTGGGTGATGTTGTTGAAGTGTGTTGAAGAAGTGCTGGGTTCATGAGTCACGGCCAAAAAAAAAAAAAAAAAATATTTTGAAACTGTGATTATAGATAGCATTGTATATTGCAGAAAAGCATGTACGTCTAATATCTTTGGTTGCCAAATAAGTAATACAGTTTTATTTGGTTGTTGTTGCAGCGTCCGACTGACCTTCTTCCGCCGCAGCATCAATTTTCAGCCTCGTCTTTTCTCCGTCGTGGTAAGCGAATCTATAATTTATAAATTCTATATGACGTTCATTGAATTAATATCGTCTCTCTTTGTCGATATTTGCAGTGTCCGTTGTTCGTGCTGTACCGACTCTTTTCGTGCTTCTTTTATTTCGTCGTCAAATTTCTTTATCCACGAAAGGTGAATTAATTTTCACGACTATATTCTTATGCTAGTTTGAATTGATAAATGATTGCTATGTGATGTTCAATTGGATGTAAATTGTTATTGTTAAGTGATAAATAAATTGCAAGTTAAAATTGGATATAGGATGATTAACGATTTAAAAAGAATTATATATGTCGAATTTTGATTGTTAACTTGACCCCTTTATATATGATGAATATTGATTAATTAAATTGACCCTTTAAATTGTTAAGTTAATTTACACGTAGAATTGACAAATTTCACTTTGGACTGTTGAACGTATATTGAATTAACTGTTGTAATTGAAATTGAACGACAAGTGAAACTGAATTGTTATAATCTTTAATCTACTTGAAATGATAGAGTAGATTCTAGAAATAGTTATATTAATTGGCGTAAATAACAAACGCGAATTAATACGATTATTTCGGGATTATTTGAAATTGATTGAATTGTTGTGAATGGATGCTATTGCTTGTTTATTTACTTTGACACCATCCCAGCTATCACACTGCAAGTTCCCTTTGTATGTTTTGATTTTTGAATTTAAATGGAATCGGGTTGAAATGATAAATACCCAAATAATTTTGACTTAGGATAGAAAATTAAAATAAAAACCCGATTGGTAAATTTTTGATTTAAATAAAAATAAAGTTTTAATTGACGAATAACAAAGTTTTGAATAATTTGGATTTTAAATTGGAATAAGTGTAAATGTGAATATTTGAATTAGAACGAATATTAAAGTAGTAATTGACAAAGGAATATTGTATAAAATTTAATTATTTAATAATTAAATTTAGAATTAGTGGAAAATAAATTTTGAAATTATTAATAATTAAGTTTTGAAATTATTAATAAATTAACTTTGGAAATTATTGATAGTTAAGTGTGAAATTGTAAATAACGTAGTTTGAAATAATTAATAATTGAATTTTGAACTTATTAACAATCAAGTTGAAATTATTAATGAATGAGTTTGAAAAATTAATAATCAAGATTTGAAACTATTGAAATTTTGATGAGATCGAATTTTAAATTAAATTGAATTGAATATCTTTATTAAGAAAAATTGAATTTTTGAACAAGTGAAAATAAGTTTTAACTAAGTTTGAAATTGAATGAAATATCTTTGATAAGAAATTGAATGCGCTTTGACGAAACAAATGGAAGAATTGTAATTTAAAGAATTGGACTTGATAAGTGTAAATTGTAAATAAGTTGTAAACTTTGATAATGTAATCGAACTTAAAACGTAACGAAATGAATTAGAAATTGAATTGAAATTGATTGATGTTAAATTAATTTAATGAATATCGAATGAAAGCGATAATTGATTTAAATCGTTT
This sequence comes from Allium fistulosum, assembly GCA_030737815.1. Lineage (NCBI taxonomy): Eukaryota > Viridiplantae > Streptophyta > Magnoliopsida > Asparagales > Amaryllidaceae > Allium > Allium fistulosum. The sequence goes on from CM060903.1 coordinate 1,081,984,590, forward strand.
TAAACGTAAATTTAGTTAAACAATTTTGGAATGAACTTATATACGAAATACAGTGAATATTGAATTGTTTTAATTGAAACTTTGAAATTTAATTATCGAAATGTTGAAACTGAAATTGGAAAGTTTGAAACGAAATTTTGGAAATTGATTTCGAGAGACTAACGAATTGTCGATTTACGAATTCAAATTGAAATTGAAATGGTTTTGAAATATATTAACGACCAATCGGTGTTATAATCACGAAAGGTTATTAAAGGAACCGGAGTCGGTTTGGGGCATACTCACTGTCTAAACCGGAAACCACTTTAATAACTGTACGCGAAGTGATGATCCAGAATGAAGTGGTTGGATTGGCGAACGTTGATGATTGAAGAAAGTGAACGATAATGGATAGCCTTGACACTTGTGTCAAATTTGAAATGACTAAAACAGGAGCTGTGCCGGGCCAATGGAGGATTAGCTACCTCAAGTGGACACACTTCTTCGTAAACTATTCTCTTACTTTGTGATTGATTGGTGCGCACCCTTGAATTGGGAGTGTTGTCTCACGGTGTTGCGGGCGCTGCGGCGTTGCGTTCTCACCAGCCCGGATCAGGCGAACGGTAGTATCACTATCTTGGGTATAGCCTCATGTGCCTTGTCATACTTGTATTCCATTTATGCGCGACCACTACGATTTTGATTTGTACCTTTAGTATATGTATTGCCCTCTGGTGACTTCCGGTTTTGGGGAAACTACGGTCTTGTATATGCTTTTGGGAATAAAAATGTGTTAAGGGTGGAATGGGCCATGACTTAACACTATTTTGATACCTTTATTATTACTGATAGACATTATCTACTTATCGTACTCTACTATATATAGATAGTTTATCGGATCCTGGAAGATGCTTATTCCAATCATCTTTGAGTTATTGTTATTTCAAAATTTCTAACCATATTATCTGTATAAGAATATATGTCCTGATTCGAGTGTTTGTTTGTGCATATGCTCGGATCAGACTGAGGATTGTTGCTGCTGCTTATTTGGAGCTGAAGACTTGAAGACTATCTTATCTTTATCAGTATTGTTCTTTCCATTTGGACATCTATGTTGTTGTATTTCTTTTATTTGAGACATTGTTGTATTTTCTTAGTAGCTTCATGAACTACTATTATGACATTGTTGTAATTCCGCTGCACTATTCTGTTATGTTATATTTTCTGTGATTCTGTGATGATTCTCATTTATATACTTATACTCCATTTATGATTCGTGTTTTGTACTATTTAAGTTGACATGTGTGGATTATTGTCAATTTAAATGGTCCAAATATACGGGTTGTTACAGTTGGTATCAGAGCTTTGGTCCCCGATAACCTTAGCCTGTGGAGTTTAAAGCTCATTAGAGATAGGGTAAACATACCCTAGAATGAGGAGAATCATTTCAGAATCCACCTCCTTTGATTCATCTTTATTTTTGAATTCGTTGAATAGAATTTCCTTAAGTTCTATAAATTTCTATCTTTGATTCTAAATCACTTTTGGTATTCCAGGATGGCTAACAGAAGAAATGTTAGAGGCAGGGGTGGAAATGCTCCTGGTCCACATGCTCCAGCTCCCGCTATCCGATTCTCCACTCTTAGCAAGGAGTATACTCAGCTTGGAGGAGTCAAATTCACTGGCTCCGAGAGTATCATCGAAGCACAACAATGGCTAAAGAGTTTGGAGAGGATCTTTTCTGGCTTAGAGATCGCAGATGCTCAGAAGCGCAAGTTGGCCGCTTGGCAGCTTCAGGATGCTGCTCAGGATTGGTGGGAATCAGTCACTTCTCGAACTGATGAGGAAACCATCACTTGGGCCCAGTTTAGGTAGTAATCTACCTAAATTCCAACCAAATAAATTTCTATCTTATCTCGTCATAATTTTGATTCGTTTCATATCATTTGTAATAGGGATTCTTTCATGGCTCAATGGATGCCAGCTGCTGGGAAGGCCCAACTCTACCGGTCTTTCATGGATCTCAAGCAGGGCAGCATGACCTTTACTGAGTACGAAAGGAGGTTTAACGAACTCTCCAAGTTCGGACCTGGCCTGATTGACACACCTCTACTGAAGAACGAGAAGTTCATACATGGCGCACGCCCAGAGTATTACGAGCTCCTCACCGCTCATGTCCATGGAACTTTCACTGAGTTGATGGATTTCGCTCTTCGATACGAGGGAAAGCCTAAAGGAACATCTGTCCCCAAGGCCCCAGTTACTCAGACACCAGCTAATCAGTCGGGAAAGAGGAAACAAAATTTTGAGCAACAGAAGAAGAATTGGCAGCAGAAATCTGGGATTGGCTATTCTCAGAAGAAGCCTATTGACATATCCTCCATCACTTGCTTCAAGTGCGACCAGAGGGGTCACTACGCCAACAGCTGTCCAACATCTGCCGGTGCTGCTGTTCCGCCTCCTCAGAATACTAGGAACGATCTCTGTCACGTATGTCTGCAGCCAGGCCATTTCAAGAAGGATTGTCCTATGTATAAAAAGGGAAAGACGGCCGGAGTTTTTGCTATGACTTCTTCCGCCCATGATCCACCTACCCCACCTGCTCCTACTGATGACCAAGGTACATTACAGGGTATTTTTATGTTGCATACTTTACCAGTTAAAGTTCTATTTGATACTGGAGCAACACATAGTTTCATATCTATTGATTTGTGCAATAAACTTGGTTTGGAACCCATTCTTTCATCTACCTTCTTATGTGTATCAAACCCTATTGGAGGGCCCGCTAACCTTAAAAGGGTTTGTAAATATGTCACTCTTATGCATGGCATTCACCACTTCACTTGGGATTTCTATGTCCTCGGATTCGAAGCATTCGATATACTATTAGGCATTGATTGGCTACGGAAGTTCGAAGCCAATATCTCATGCAAAGCTCGAACAGTCTCTCTCATCGATAACCAGGGTATGTCTTTGGTTATAGAAGGCAAATCACCTCAAGAATATGCTGGGAGTTTTATATTTTCACTTGACTCCCATCCAAATGAACTAAGCTCTACTCTAGTGGTCCAATCCTTTTCTGATGTATTTGGAGAAGTCAATTCTCTACCACCACCGCGGGAAATCGAATTCCGCATTGACCTTATTCCTGGTGCCCGACCAGTAGTTCTCCCTCCTCGGAGAATGGCTCCTAAAGAAAAAGCTGAGCTGAATGCTCAAATTGAAGACTTATTTTCTAAAGGCTTGATTCGGCGAAGTCATTCAGAATGGGGTGCTGCAGTAGTGTTCGTCACAAAATCGGATGGTTCCCTCAGAATGTGTGTGGACTATAGAGAGCTGAACAAACTCACACACAAGAACCGATATCCGATGCCCCGCATCAACGATCTCTTCGACCAGCTTCATGGAGCTAAAGTATTTTCTCAACTCGATCTGGCTACTGGCTTTCACCAACTCAGAATTGCCGAGGAGAGTATTCCTAAGACAGCATTCCGCACTGAGACTGGTTTCTTTGAATGGCTGGTTATGCCGTTCGGTCTTACTAATGCTCCAGCTTATTTCGTCGACTTAATGAATAGAGTTTTCCGGGATGTTCTTAACAAGTTTGTTCTTGTCTTCATCGATGACATTCTCGTCTTCTCTAAGGATGAAGAAGAGCATAGGTCACATTTGGCTTTTGTTCTTGAAACTCTACGCAGCCATCAGCTTAAAGCCAAGTTTTCAAAATGCCATTTTTGGAAAGATGAAGTTCGATTTCTTGGCCATATTGTTTCTGAGAATGGGATTTCGGTCGATCCAGCTAAGATCGCCGTAATCAATGTAAGTTCTATTCTTACTCATCAATTCTATCAAAACAACTTATCAATTTCTTAATTCGAATCTTTGGAATTTGCAGGATTGGGAGACTCCCAAAACTCCTACAGATATCCGTAGTTTCTTGGGTTTGGCCGGCTATTACCGCAGATTTATAGAAAACTTTGCCCGTATTGCCGCACCACTTACCGCACTGACCAGAAAGAATGTGAAATTTATTTGGAGCGAAAAGTGCGAAGCAGCTTTCAATGAGATGAAGCGAAAGTTGACCTCTGCCCCAGTTCTTACAGTTATTGATGGTAGCGAAGGATTGACCGTCTATACAGATGCCTGTCGAGATGGACTTGGAGCTGTTTTAATGCAAAAAGGAAAGGTTATTGCCTATGCTGGTCGTTAGTTAAAGACCCATGAAACAAATTACGCAACCCACGATTTAGAGCTTCTTGCGGTTGTTTTTGCTCTTAAGCTATGGAGGCACTATTTATTGGGAACAAAATTCGAGTTATTCACTGACCATAAGTCATTGAGGTATATCTTCTCGCAAAAGGACTTGAACCAGAGGCAAGTCCGATGGCTCGAATTTCTAGCTGCATATGATCTTGATATTAACTACACTCCGGGGAAAGCAAATGCCGTAGCCGATGCTTTGAGCAGAAACCAAGCTATGATATGTTGTAATCTTGTTGAAGGAATGTTATTCCAGCTTTCCGTCTCCCCAGCCCTTATAGATCGTATTATAGCCAAACAATACGAGGACACTTTGCTTTATCGCATCAAAGAAATAGTGCTTGGCAGAATTGAAAATGCTGATAATAAAGTGGGTGCACATGTTGATAGTAATGGAATCTTGAGGATTGATAATCGAATTTGTGTTCCTAATGTTGATGGTCTTAGACAGGAAGTACTGCGAGAGAATCATAAGTCTTCGCTTTCATTTCATCCCGGTGTCACTAAAATGTACCAGAATATGAAGAAGTTATATTGGTGGAGTGGGATGAAGCGCGATATTTCTATCTATGTTAGCAGGTGCACCACTTGCCAACAAGTTAAAGCTGATCATAGAAAGACAGCAGGATTGCTCCAACCGCTAGAGATTCCAGGTTGGAAATGGGAGCAGATTTCTATGGACTTTATTGATGGGCTACCAAGGACTAGAAAGGGTAACGAAAGCATATGGGTGATTGTCGACAGACTGACGAAGTCCGCTCACTTTATTCCAGTCAAGACCACTCGTACAGCTTCGAGTTTGGCCGAGATATACATGAGGGAAGTTGTTAAACTTCATGGTGTACCATCTAGTATTGTATGCGATCGAGATCCTATTTTCATCAGTAAATTCTGGAAGGCATTTCAAGATACCTTGGGCACCAAACTGAATCTGAGCACCGCTTATCATCCTCAGACAGATGGCCAAACTGAGAGGGTAAATCAGATTTTAGAAGATCTTCTCCGGGCTTGTATTATTGACTTTGGTGGATCTTGGGAAGACCATCTTCACTTGGTTGAATTCACTTATAATAATAGTTACCAGGTAAATAATTTGAATTTCAAATTTGAATAAGTATATTTGAATTTGAATTAATTATCTTTTATAAACCAGGCAAGTATTGGTATGGCACCGTTCGAAGCCTTATATGGACGGCCGTGCAAATCACCAGCTTGTTGGATCGAGTCTGGAGATCGATTAGTGCTTGGACCAGAAATGATTATGGAAGCTTCAGAAAAAGTCGAAGAAATCAGGGAGAAGATAAAGACGGCACAGGATAGACAGAAGAGCTATGCCGACAAAAGGAGAAGAGATCTCGAATTCAGTATAGGAGACAAAGTATTTCTGAAAGTGTCGCCTTTGAAGAATATTGTTCGATTTGGAAGGAAAGGGAAGCTAGCTCCCAGATTTGTTGGTCCGTTTGAGATTACAGAAAGAGTCGGAACATTAGCATATAGAGTTGCATTACCAGAGAAGTTCGCAGGTGTGCACAACGTGTTCCACGTCTCACATCTTCGCAAAGTTGTACACGATCCATCTATGACCATCCCTACTGCTCAGTTAGAAGAGGTAGTTATTGAGCCAGACTTGACTATTGAGCGAAAGCCACTTCGGATAGTCGATCGTGGGACAAAGCAACTCAGAAGGAAGTCGGTAAATCTCGTCAAAGTACAGTGGAGTGCAGATGAGCGAGATTGCACGTGGGAAACTGAGGATAGCATTCGGGATTCAAACCCTGAACTATTAATTTCAGGTATTATTCAAATTTCTCGAAATTTATCTTGACTTTTCCTACTTATTTCATTTCTACTTCACTCGTCTCGTTCCTTTTCGAGGACGAAAAGTTTTGAGTGGGGGAGATTGTAACGACCCTAAATTTCCAACCCAATTTAAAATTTTAAATTCATCGTTTCAATAAAAAAAAAAATTTGAAATTTTAAACGATCTCAATTTGCGTCCAAACTTTATTTGTGACATACGTCTAGTTAGATATGGACATAGAAAAAGTTTGGTTGAAAAATATTACAGTAAAGTCCGTTCGCGTTTTACTGTATATCAGTCCATATAAAGCTGCGTAAAATTTATCTTCCAAATCCAAATATTTTTACACAGTCCGCTTGTAAAAATTATTCTGATCAAGATTTTATGATTCGTTTCGTCTAAAACTGTCATCGCCTGCTCCGTTTATATTATTTTGCAAAACGCACAACTTAAGCGGCGTAAATGCAAATTTTATAAAATCGTCGTATCACCAATATTTTTATACCGTTGTGATCACGTCGTCGCGCTGACCAAAACGATATATTTATTCGGGTTAAACGGAGTCGGAGAAAAAAAAACGTCATGTCGTTTTAACCGGTTTAACACACCGGTTAAACACGTTGCAGCCCTAGGATTCTACCCGTTTAAAAATAAAAATAACTTCAGCTGAATGGGCATTCACTAGGGAGATGAAGGGTGAAGAGTCACGTTTGGGAATAGGTGAAACGTTTGGGATATCGGGGAAGAATTTGAATCATGCGTAAGGTGGGACTCAGTGAGAATTTATTACTATTCCTAAATTCCAGTTAAAGTAATAGCTTAGGTTCATTTTTTGCACCGTCCTTTCCATTTCAACAATCAGGTACCCTTCCTCTTCTCCCTTATTTTTCTTTTCTTTCCTAGAAGATTTAAATGGCCTGAGCAAACCCAATCCCTCGCAACCGCCACTCCACGTCATTCCACCTCACCCACCTTCTTCGCTGCCACCTACCACACTCCGCCTCTTCACGCCCACTGCCACCCACCAACCACACGCCACCAACTGATTCACAGCCCACCACCACCGTAGCCTTCACCACACCTTCAGCCGAGATCCACGTCCACACCCAACAGTCAACCTTTCCACCTCGGCCATCCACCCAACCTCTCTCCCTCCGCCACCACCAGCAAGCCCACGTCACAAATCACCGCCCACCAGCCGAACACTTCCCACCTCCAGTCCGCCTCCATTCTTCCAGCCTGGCCTGGCCTCATGGGAGTGAGTGAACGTGTGTTCCCTGTGTGCGCAATTTGTTGGGTGTGTAAATGTGATTGCGTGTGTGTAAGCGTGTGGGAGAGTGCATGCATGCGTGCTGAGTAATTTAGGTGAACGAGTACAAGAGTGTCTCGGCTTAGAGGAGAAAAGAGAAAAATTATTTTTCTAAGTTTCGTGAGTTGAGAAGGTTGCGTGCGGGAAAAAATTAAATAAAAAAAAATTAAAATGGAAGAGTGTTGTGAGGAACATGTGTGAACATGTGCTGGTCTCAGCTTGTATGGGAAAAGAAGTGGACAATGGGGTTATGCGTGAAGTTGGGTGATGTTGTTGAAGTGTGTTGAAGAAGTGCTGGGTTCATGAGTCACGGCCAAAAAAAAAAAAAAAAAATATTTTGAAACTGTGATTATAGATAGCATTCTATATTGCAGAAAAGCATGTACGTCTAATATCTTTGGTTGCCAAATAAGTAATACAGTTTTATTTGGTTGTTGTTGCAGCGTCCGACTGACCTTCTTCCGCCGCAGCATCAATTTTCAGCCTCGTCTTTTCTCCGTCGTGGTAAGCGAATCTATAATTTATAAATTCTATATGACGTTCATTGAATTAATATCGTCTCTCTTTGTCGATATTTGCAGTGTCCGTTGTTCGTGCTGTACCGACTCTTTTCATGCTTCTTTTATTTCGTCGTCAAATTTCTTTATCCACGAAAGGTGAATTAATTTTCACGACTATATTCTTATGCTAGTTTGAATTGATAAATGATTGCTATGTGATGTTCAATTGGATGTAAATTGTTATTGTTAAGTGATAAATAAATTGCAAGTTAAAATTGGATATAGGATGATTAACGATTTAAAAAGAATTATATGTGTCGAATTTTGATTGTTAACTTGACCCCTTTATATATGATGAATATTGATTAATTAAATTGACCCTTTAAATTGTTAAGTTAATTTACACGTAGAATTGACAAATTTCACTTTGGACTGTTGAACGTATATTGAATTAACTGTTGTAATTGAAATTGAACGACAAGTGAAACTGAATTGTTATAATCTTTAATCTACTTGAAATGATAGAGTAGATTCTAGAAATAGTTATATTAATTGGCGTAAATAACAAACGCGAATTAATACGATTATTTCGGGATTATTTGAAATTGATTGAATTGTTGTGAATGGATGCTATTGCTTGTTTATTTACTTTGACACCATCCCAGCTATCACACTGCAAGTTCCCTTTGTATGTTTTGATTTTTGAATTTAAATGGAATCGGGTTGAAATGATAAATACCCAAATAATTTTGACTTAGGATAGAAAATTAAAATAAAAACCCGATTGGTAAATTTTTGATTTAAATAAAAATAAAGTTTTAATTGACGAATAACAAAGTTTTGAATAATTTGGATTTTAAATTGGAATAAGTGTAAATGTGAATATTTGAATTAGAACGAATATTAAAGTAGTAATTGACAAAGGAATATTGTATAAAATTTAATTATTTAATAATTAAATTTAGAATTAGTGGAAAATAAATTTTGAAATTATTAATAATTAAGTTTTGAAATTATTAATAAATTAACTTTGGAAATTATTGATAGTTAAGTGTGAAATTGTAAATAACGTAGTTTGAAATAATTAATAATTGAATTTTGAACTTATTAACAATCAAGTTGAAATTATTAATGAATGAGTTTGAAAAATTAATAATCAAGATTTGAAACTATTGAAATTTTGATGAGATCGAATTTTAAATTAAATTGAATTGAATATCTTTATTAAGAAAAATTGAATTTTTGAACAAGTGAAAATAAGTTTTAACTAAGTTTGAAATTGAATGAAATATCTTTGATAAGAAATTGAATGCGCTTTGACGAAACAAATGGAAGAATTGTAATTTAAAGAATTGGACTTGATAAGTGTAAATTGTAAATAAGTTGTAAACTTTGATAATGTAATCGAACTTAAAACGTAACGAAATGAATTAGAAATTGAATTGAAATTGATTGATGTTAAATTAATTTAATGAATATCGAATGAAAGCGATAATTGATTTAAATCGTTTTAAACGTAAATTTAGTTAAACAATTTTGGAATGAACTTATATACGAAATACAGTGAATATTGAATTGTTTTAATTGAAACTTTGAAATTTAATTATCGAAATGTTGAAACTGAAATTGGAAAGTTTGAAACGAAATTTTGGAAATTGATTTCGAGAGACTAACGAATTGTCGATTTACGAATTCAAATTGAAATTGAAATGGTTTTGAAATATATTAACGACCAATCGGTGTTATAATCACGAAAGGTTATTAAAGGAACCGGAGTCGGTTTGGGGCATACTCACTGTCTAAACCGGAAACCACTTTAATAACTGTACGCGAAGTGATGATCCAGAATGAAGTGGTTGGATTGGCGAACGTTGATGATTGAAGAAAGTGAACGATAATGGATAGCCTTGACACTTGTGTCAAATTTGAAATGACTAAAACAGGAGCTGTGCCGGGCCAATGGAGGATTAGCTACCTCAAGTGGACACACTTGTTCGTAAACTATTCTCTTACTTTGTGATTGATTGGTGCGCACCCTTGAATTGGGAGTGTTGTCTCACGGTGTTGCGGGCGCTGCGGCGTTGCGTTCTCACCAGCCCGGATCAGGCGAACGGTAGTATCACTATCTTGGGTATAGCCTCATGTGCCTTGTCATACTTGTATTCCATTTATGCGCGACCACTACGATTTTGATTTGTACCTTTAGTATATGTATTGCCCTCTGGTGACTTCCGGTTTTGGGGAAACTACGGTCTTGTATATGCTTTTGGGAATAAAAATGTGTTAAGGGTGGAATGGGCCATGACTTAACACTATTTTGATACCTTTATTATTACTGATAGACATTATCTACTTATCGTACTCTACTATATATAGATAGTTTATCGGATCCTGGAAGATGCTTATTCCAATCATCTTTGAGTTATTGTTATTTCAAAATTTCTAACCATATTATCTGTATAAGAATATATGTCCTGATTCGAGTGTTTGTTTGTGCATATGCTCGGATCAGACTGAGGATTGTTGCTGCTGCTTATTTGGAGCTGAAGACTTGAAGACTATCTTATCTTTATCAGTATTGTTCTTTCCATTTGGACATCTATGTTGTTGTATTTCTTTTATTTGAGACATTGTTGTATTTTCTTAGTAGCTTCATGAACTACTATTATGACATTGTTGTAATTCCGCTGCACTATTCTGTTATGTTATATTTTCTGTGATTCTTTGATGATTCTCATTTATATACTTATACTCCATTTATGATTCGTGTTTTGTACTATTTAAGTTGACATGTGTGGATTATTGTCAATTTAAATGGTCCAAATATACGGGTTGTTACAGAATCACTCAAATCCGACCCTAGTTCCTTCGAAGCCAATTATCGATAAAAAGATGTTAAGTTCATAAGTGGATATCAATCATCAATCAATTACTTCATCTTTTATAAAATATCTTTCTTAGATATATTCTTTTCAATTTATTCCATTTTCTTTTCAAGTGTATATGGAATCATTAAGCTTCATTTATTAAATCATTTGATTTATTAAACCTCTTTAAATCTTGGAATAATTCAATTCATTTTCTCTTTTGCTCAGAAAAACATTTCCATATTATTTCTTTAAATCTAAATCAAAGATTTCTCAATTTCAAGTTATAACTTTTAACTTAGGGAAAATATTCCCAAATCATTCATTAAACCTAAATCAAAGAGTTCTTTCTTCAATTCAAATCATATTCTTGCAAATCGAAGATTTTCATAATAGAGCACTACTGCCACCTTAGATATGGTAAATTTAACCTCGATGGACTAGTGGTAAGTAGTCCTACATCATGAAGATCTTTGTCTTCAATATGTTTTATTTCGAAAATTAGTTTGATGGGGTTTTCGGATAGGAATCACCTAAATCCGATCCCGGTTTTTCGGATAGGAATCACCCAAATCCGATCCTGGTTCCTTCGTGCTAATCATCAATAAAAGGATGTTAAGTTCATATGGGTTTGGAAAATTAGTTTGAAGTGATTTTCGGTTAGGAATCACCCAAATCTGATCCCGGTTCCTTCGTACCAATCATCGAATAAAAGATGTTAAGTGGTTAATTAACATTCAAAGAATTATTTTCTTTTTGTTTATCTTGGAAAAACTTAAATATGATCTTTTAGAGCAACCGGGCTTTCCTTTTGATCTGTTCCACCCCTCGTCTATAAGATAAAGCGAAGGCCAGGTAAGTTTAGGGCATTGGTTGCTCCATTCCTAACCTTAGTTACACACCTTGTTTTACCACTTAGCTCTCATAGGCGGGACAAATGTACTAGTCGTTTCCGCATACTCAGTTTGTTATTATATTTAATATTCTTCACTTTTTACTTAAGTGTTACTACCAATTTCTCTTAACCATTTATTCAAACTCTTATTAAAACTTCCAAATCATCTTTAAAATACTTAATTATTCATTTAGAATCATTCACGAAAAATTTGGGAAAGAATTGTGAAGTTTAAAACTACACTTCAAAGGTTATTTAAAACTACTGCGAAAAGTATTGTAAATAGTGTTTTAAAAGCTATATTCTTCAAAACGACTTTTATATTATTTAGAAATCCATCTTTTAAACTTAAATCTCTTTTAAAACATTTTTAGAATTTATTTCATATTTTTAAAACATTTAAAATATCAATTTTAAAGAAATCCCTTTTTTGGATTCCGAACTGCAAAACCGCAATGTTTTTAGAAAAATTGTTTTGGACATATTTCAAAATCTACTTAATGAAATCTTGATTTTCTTTCTTAGTTGGAAAACTATGGATATAATAGTCTAGAAAATTCTTATCTCGAATGATTCCGAGCTATATTCCACTTTGTATCTTATTTAACTTTTACGGCGTGAAATCGTGAACTACCGTTACGCGACGCGCCTGATTTTGACTTATTTTTCAATTTCTTTTCAAACTTCATTGAAACACTTTTAAATGTTCATAAAACATTTATAAATCGTTTTAAACTTATTTGAAACAATATTTTTATATTTCAAACTCATTTTTCATTTCATTTCATATTATAATATTATATCATTTTCAACTCTTTTTAGATATTTTGAAATCATTAAGAGGCTAAATAATTTCCATACACATATTTATATGGATTTAATTTCCATTGAATTAACTATAATTACTAACCATTTTTCTTATCATTTATCAAACCAAGTTATCATCCATATCATAAACATATAATCAACCAAGTTATCATCCATTTAATCATCCAACATATACTAAACTTTTCATGTTATTAACTTGAAATACTTTTAGAAATTAGTAACTTTAAATATGAGTACTCACAATTAGTTCCACTTCACCAAGCTTTTCTGTAGATTCCCGAATTGATTTCGACAACACTTCCTTCTCTGTTTCTTGCTCCGGAGCTTTCCAACTTGCTTCCTTCTATTACATAGGTTCGACCTCCATGGGTTCCAACCTATCCTCCGTCATTTCTTCACTTCTTAGATGCTTAATCATGTCTTAATGGTATTATAAGGTCTGTGGCAAAGTTTGGTGGTGTTTGGAGTTGATTTGATATGATTTTAAGAAAAGTTAGTAAGGAAAAGAGAGAAGAAGAAGCCATTAAAGTGGAGATAAAAAGCTTGGAAATGGAGAAAAAGAAGTGTGGAAAAAGTGAGAAAGTGGATGCTTTTATATAAAAAGTTTTGGATTTAAATAATATTATATAAAAAGACCAAAATACTCTTATTTAAATTTTAAGCAAAGTAACACTTAACATCAAATGTCACTTTACAAATTTATGTCCATTTCACTTAAGAAGTAAGTAAGGAATATTATAATTATGTTTTGCTTGATTTGATTTTTACCTTTTGCTTTGAAATGACATGTTTGTCTTTATTTGTTTACTATTGTTAATTATATTCTAGAATTTCCTAAGTATATTTAGTAAAAGTAAACTTGATTAGTGAATTAACTAATACTTATACTATTTGAATATATGTTAAAATAGAAGAAAATAAAGGTGCAACAACTTTTAATCAACGAAACGTTGATTTTTGACAAAATATTTTACGGTCACATTTTGACATTTTAGTAAAACTATTTATTTATGTAATCCAAATTTAAAAATAAATTTGTATAATGTTATTTAAAAATATAAACACTTATAAATAAACTAAATTAATTAATTTAACCATTGAAACTTACTTTTCTAAAATCAGTATTTTGTCAATTTTGTCGATATAAGCAAATGTTACTATCTTTATGTATATTTCTATTTCCAAATCTTATTTAATATTATTTGAATCATAAAATCACATATATTTTATATTTAAAGTCACTTTAAATGATATATTTGGAGGTGGTCAAATTCTGGGTCGTTACACTAGCCGTCATTTCCTAAACCCTTCATCCAATAGCCATAGTTCATCGGTGCCTCTGGAGGCCGAATATGCCAACGACTTCAACTAACAAAATGTAGAGCTCGACTATATGGAGCCATATACTGGTTGGATCATCGAATCGTCGAACACGGTGGTGGTGAAGCCCGTTCAAACAACCATCAGTCTTTGGGTTTTGGTTCACAGCAACGTGCGCGCACGTGGAGGCAAAGGGTGGCGGTGGTGCATCGCAAGCGGCTGGTCGGGGGCAAGCTAGGTCCGCAATCTTCGATTGATCAATTTACAAAAAAGAAAAATTGCAGCCTGGGATGAACGTATTCGTGCATGAGATGGAGGGAGAGAGGGAACAGGTTAAGTTTTAAATTTAATTTATTAAGTTAATTAATTTTTAATTAATTTTAACGATTGTGAATTCATAACTTATTTATACGAGGTCGGTTTCGAGCGTGACAAGTGGCATTGCAATTGTATAACCGAGCACTATGCTATGGAGTTAGATTGGATGGATTCAGAGCTAGTGGAAATTTTGGGTTAAATTGAATGACTATTCAATTCTAATTCAAACCAGAGTGCTTTGGCGACTATTGGAATTTTTATAAGTTAACTCACCTCTCTGGCCTGCTTATATTTTTATATAAGTGGGAATAATTTTATGTTAGGAACTGGAGATAGTGGTTTTGATGACAACAACCTTTGCAACTTATTTTATTATAACTTATATACTAACACTATTGTCTAGATATATATGAATGTTATTATGCAGGATATATATAAGGCTGGTACTGATTATTGAAGACTGTATAGTATAAAGATCAAGAATGAAAAAATCAAGTTTGAAGACTCATGAGTATCAAGATCAAGATTTCAAGATAAGTGTCTAGTTTTGTTAAAACTTCATAATAGCATGGAAATCTTCATTCCAAATTTCATTTGGGATGGAACCCATTTCTAACTTCTTAGTGGCTTACAAAACCATGACAAGTAGCTTACAAACCTACGACAAGTGGCTTACAAACCTACGAACATCCCGGTTTTGTACAAGTTCCCGAGTCCTGATGTGATGGAATATTCTATAGGAAGAAGCTTGAAAAACTACTTCAAAATGGTTTTTTAAAATGATTTTCAAAACTGTTTTTTTAAATGTTTTAGCTTTAAAAATTACCTTTTCAAATGATTTAAAAAAAGATGTTTTAGCCTTAAAATATTCTTTATTTTGTTTTTAAATAAACTCTTGTTTTAAACTTCGTTTGTTTTCAAATTATCTTCTGATTTTTAACAATTCTTTTATAATATATATATACTTAAGATTTAAAATCAAATTTATATATACATTCTAAAAATATATTTTTCTACTCTTCTTTATTTTAAATCATAGGAGAATTAGTTTATTTTACTCTAGAATCATTTCATCTTGTTTTCCTTTCAATACCATTTTCAAAACAAATTTTACATTGTTTTCAACTAAGGGATGTCGGCATCATGGGATACCCCATGTCGACATGGTGGCCGTTAAATTCAAAAGTTTCAATTTTCAAAAGAAGTGTCTATTCGTTTTGTAACGACCCGTATTTTTACGGATCGAAAAGTTCGTTCAAATTTGGAATTTTCAACATTTTAGGTTGTTTCAGATTTTGGGAAGAATTTTTGGTTAAGTCCTAAGTCGTAGCCGACTTATGGGTTCTGGACGAGTTAGTGATGAGTCTGGGCGAGTTAAGGACTTAAGGGGTGAGTCGGCGACGACCTAAGGAGATAAGTCGTAGCTGGGCTAGGTTAGTAGGTTGAGGTTAACTCGGCAAGTGTTAAGTCGAAGGTTGTAAGTCGTTGCCGAGTTAAGGGATAGACAACCTAAGGAAGTGACCGACTTATGTTATTGTAGACGACTTAAGGTTTTGAGTTAAGTGTTAAGTCGGCTGACGAGTTAAGGTAATGGTCGACTTAAGACCTGGACGACTTAGGAGTTAAGTCTTATCCTGGTAGATCGGCAAAGCTGCTATGTTAAGTCGTAGGAGCGTGTGTTGACTCGTAGCTTGGTTAAGTCGTAGGGGGTTGTTGAGTCGTAGGTCGGCATAAGTGTTAAGTCGGCAGCGACTTAAGAAGATAGCCGAGTTACGACTTAAGGTATTTTCTGCTATAAATAGGAGAGCTTCTCTTCATTTTTGGGATCCGTGTTTTGAAGCGACGAAGTGCTGCCATTTTGAGAGCTCGACTTCTACACTTCTTCACTTCTTTTCTCCACTCTAATATAGTGCTTCCATCCATCCAAATCGAAGATCAAGATTGAAGATTCAAGAGCTTAGATTGAAGATCTTCATCTTTTCAAGAGAGATTTCTTCATTTGAAGCGGATTTGTGATAGATCAAGCTTGATCCTTTGCTGTCCAGATCTGAAGCGTGTTGATTTGGGGTTGTTTAGGTGATTTGGTGAGTGGTGATTATCTCTCACACGGATCCAAAGGAGGATATCAGATTGTTGGCTCGTTTTGGTGTTATAATAGTGATTTCCATGCATTTTCTTCATCCTAAGTGTAGATCCATATAGATCCATTGTTCATGATGATATTACATCCATTTTATCATATGTTAACCTATGCAAGTTCATTCATCAAGTTTGTAGAGATATAATCCATGTTTTCATGCTTATTGGACTTTCAACTCTTTAATTACGAAAATGCCATTATTGTTATAATTGTCTACTTAGATCATATTTGAATGCTTGATTGCTTGGATTGATGTTTGATTTGATTGATTGTTATGAACTAGATGATTGATGATTAGATTTAGACCGAAGACGATTCAAAAGCTAAGGGAAAGGCTCTTGGATTGGGAAAGCTGCTCGTGGCATATGTAGCGGGATGATGAAGCTCTTATGCATAGATTTGATGAGGTGATGATGAGATGAGGCTTTGCGAGGATGTAGTGAAGCGAGG
Organism: Allium fistulosum; assembly: GCA_030737815.1. NCBI lineage: Eukaryota > Viridiplantae > Streptophyta > Magnoliopsida > Asparagales > Amaryllidaceae > Allium > Allium fistulosum. Next base: position 1,082,001,257 of record CM060903.1, read on the forward strand.
CAATCATGTGATGAAGACTTGGTCTAATCCAGATGGGATCATTCCAAGCATGTTGATAACTCGGTGATATGATTCGAGTTGAGGATAATGAATGGAAATGAGAATAGTCGTCGAGGAGGATGACTAGGAGGCTTGGATAGCATCGTTGTTGAAGGTTCTAGCATGCTCTAAGCAAGAGTACGTTTGGGCAGATTCGATAGTCCCAACGGCCAACTGTTGATGGTCGAGTACTCTGGGCAGATTCGATAGTCCTAGGCACGGGCTGCGACGACGTGCGGGAGTTATGTCTAGAACCGGGGTTTCCATTAGCCCTTGACGGACGGCTGAAAGAATGTGCCGGTCATTCAATTAACGGTGAAATCGAAGCAATGATAACAGTGATAGCCGGAGTCATGGATGTTTGGTTGTATCGTCATTCGGACTCAAGAGCGGTATTTTCTGGGTGCTTATCTGATTTAGGCCTTGGTACTTGGAAAACATCGCCCTTGACTCGAGTGATAGTAGCTTTACTTTAAATTGTATGCTCTGCTATGATTGCTTCTGCTTAGTGTGTGTCTGGGGGCTATCACTGTAGAATGAAGTTGGAGTGGGAGGGTTGTATTCCTATTCCCTTTTCCTTTATGCTCTTTTGATATGTTGTTAGTTAATTTACTGCTCACTAAGACTATTGTCTGACTCAAGGCTTTATGTTTTTAATTCTTATTGCCTTGGGCTGTTCGTCCATTTTGGGACGGGCAGACTAGGTAGCAGGTGACAGGTGCTGTTCTCTTCTCACGATGCTGATATCGAAGACGAGCTGGAGGGTTGCATATTATCTTCTTATTATATGTACTGGATATTCCGCTGTTTTGTATTCTCTGAGAGATATGTAGTGAGGTTTGATGTATTGACTATGTGGATGCTTGTATTCAACTATTATGGAGTTTTATATGATGTCATTTTGTTCTGTAAAGCTTCACTATACATATGTTCTATTGTATTTTGTCCATGCGCTGTGAGTAATACGATAGATTCTGTCGTTTTAATCTTACCTTGACAATCGTCCATGGTCGCTTGGCACACTTTACAGCGCTCTATCTCTAGATTCGGGGCAGGGGTCATGGGTGGTCGTCACATTTGGTATCAGAGCATTGGTTAATCGATTTTACCCATCGCTCGCTGACGTAACTACGTATGAGAGACGTAATTGTATTTTGATGGATGAATACTATATATAATATAGTAGCTTAGTAGAGTTTGAGTCCTTTATGCAGTTGTTTCTTTAGATGTTCTAATCATTCCTTTTTATAGATATTGAGAATGAGTCGAAGAGGGAGACCAGCTGCTAGGGAAGGCCGTGCTACTGAAGAGAGTGCTGATTATGCAGCCATGTTCGAAGCTATGATGACTTCGATCATGAGGAGAATACCAGTTCCGGGGGCGGCAGTTGATGTTGGAGTTCAAGTCCAAACTCCGAAACCAGTGGATTTTGCTAAGCTGTGCAAGGATTATACTGCTCTTGGAGGGAAGGTTTTCTTGGGAACAGAATCTACCATTGAGGTCCAGAGGTGGATAGATGCTTGTAGAAGGATCTTTGGTGATTTGGGAATTGATGATGCAACTAAGTGGAAGTTGGCATCAAGGCAGCTTCAAGGGAGAGCTTCTGATTGGTGGAACTCTATTACCATCACTACTCCGGAAGAAGAGATTACTTAGGAGCAATTCCAAGTCAGATTTGAAGCTAAGTTCATTTCTACAGCTCAGAAGTCCGTTCTGTTCAAGAAGTTTGTAGAGCTCAAGCAGGGTGGAAGATCTGTTCTTGAGTATGTTTCTGAGTTTGAAGCTTTGTCCAAGTATGCCCGGTCATATATTGAGTCTGCTTACCAGAAGAATGAGAAGTTCGTGACCGGCTTGGATAGTTATCTTGGGAGACAGTTGGTGGATCATTTGGACGATTCATTTGAGAAGCTTGTGGAGAAAGCTCTTAGGCATGAGAGTCTGTTTCCTAAGGAAGGATCTGTTGTTGCTGTGACCAAGGGAGAATCTAAACCACAGCAGGGTGGAAACCAGAAGAGGAAGCAGCAGCAGAAGAAGGGTAAGGATGGCCAGAAGAAGCCGAAAGGCGAGGTGACTTGCTACAATTGTCAGCAGAAGGGCCATTTCTCTAAGGATTGTAAGAATCCGAAGGCACCGATGAAGTGTCACAACTGTGACAAGCCGGGACATTTCAGGAAGAATTGTCCAGAACCGAGAAGAGATAAGCAGATTGTGCAAGCTTATGCTTTGGGAGCTGTTCCGTCGTCTTCAAAAGCTCCTACTGCTGAAGAGAAAGGAAAGAGTGTGGTTGTTCAAGGTACTCTTTTCCTATGTGGTGTTCCAGTTAGAGTTCTGTTTGATACTGGAGCGTCGCATTCATTTGTTTGTAATGAACTCGTAAGCCGGTTAGGTTTGGAACCGGATATTGTTGATAGGCCATTGGTTGTGACTAATCCAGTTGGGGGTTCGTCTTGTTTGTGTATGTTATGCCGTGGTCTAGTTGTATCGAGTCATGGTTGCTCTTTTGTTTGTGATTGCTTTGTTCTGAACTTTGCGGGGTTCGGGATTATTTTGGGTATGGACTGGCTTACGAAGTATGCGGCTAAGGTTGATTGCGAAAGGTTGGAAGTGACAGTCGAGAATGTGGAGGGGCGAAAGATTGTGATACGATGTAAGCATGAAGAAGGCGTCTTCATGAGCTTCATGTATTCGCTAGTTGTTCCACGGGATGGACTGTCATCAGTGCCAATCGCTAATGGATTCGAGGATGTCTTTGACGAAGTCAAAGGGTTGCCGCCGCATAGAGAGATCGAGTTTCGAATAGATCTAGTTGAAGGAGCCAGATCTGTTGTGATGCCTCTTAGGCGAATGGCGCCTAGGGAACAGCAGGAGTTGAGGGTGCAAGTTGATGATCTTTTGCAGAAAGGATTCATTCGGCGTAGTGTGTCCGAGTGGGGTGCACCAGTTGTGTTTGCAACCAAGGCAGATGGGTCGTTGAGATTGTGCGTCGATTATCGTGAACTGAATAAGGTGACTAAGAAGAACAAGTATCCATTGCCGAGAATAGATGACTTGTTTGATCAGCTTCACGAAGCTAAGGTGTTTTCTCAGATGGATTTGGCAACGGGATTTCACCAGTTGAGAGTAGCGAAGGATAGTGTGCCGAAGACTGCTTTTCGGACACCATCGGGTTTCTTTGAGTGGCTGGTAATGCCGTTTGGATTGACTAACGCGCCAGCATATTTTGTGGATCTTATGAATAGAGTGTTCAGAGATCAGTTGAACAAGTTCGTACTTGTGTTCGTGGATGATATTCTGATTTATTCCAGAACTGAAGAAGAGCACAAGACGCACTTGCGAATTGTTTTGGAAATCTTGCGGAAACATCAGCTGAAGGCTAAATTTTCGAAGTGTCACTTCTGGAAGAGTGAAGTGAGGTTCTTAGGCCATGTGATTTCTGGAAATGGAATAGCGGTTGATCCCGCTAACGTGGCAGCAATCCAGGATTGGGTTAGACCTAAGAATGCATCTGATGTGAGAAGTTTTCTTGGATTAGCAGGATATTATCGACGGTTTATCAAAGACTTCTCCAAGGTAGCTGCACCGTTAACAGGATTGACGAAAAAGAACCAAGTGTTCAGTTGGGATGCTAAGTGTGAGCAAGCTTTCAGAATCCTGAAAGAGAGATTGACGAGTGCTCCTGTTTTGACTATTCCAAGTGGGAATGATGAGATGGTGGTTTACACCGACGCATGTGGTACTGGACTTGGAGCAGTGCTGATGCAGAAGGATAAAGTTGTTGCGTATGCTAGCCGACAACTAAAGCCGCATGAAAGGAATTACCCAACTCATGATTTGGAATTGGCAGCAATTGTATTTGCTCTGAAGATGTGGAGACATTATCTGTTGGGAGTTCGATTCGAGTTGTTTACGGATCACAAGTCGCTGAAGTATCTTTTCTCCCAAAAGGATTTGAATCTTCGGCAGCAACGTTGGTTAGAGTTTTTGGCATCATATGATTTTGGTATAGCTTATACTCCGGGAAAAGGTAACGCAGTGGCAGATGCGTTAAGTCGAAGACATGCAGGATTGGGAGCCATGTTTTCAGAATGGAAGAGTCTCGAGTATTTAGCTGGATTTGACTTCAGGCCTAGATGTGAATTGGAACCTGAGATGTTGGCAAACTTATCGATAAGACCGACTCTTGTGGAAAGGATTGGCGAGAGTCAAAAACGAGATGATAAGCTTGTCAAGATTATCCGTGATTTGGAATCTGGAGTGGATCTAGAAAAGGATAAAGGATTCGAGGTCGATCGAGAGGGTTGGCTTCGAAAGCAAGGACGACTAGTTGTTCCCGAGATAGATGAATTGAGGAGTGAAGTCCTGAAGGAAAGTCATCACTCGAAGCTGACAATTCATCCAGGTGGAAATAAGATGTATCGGGATATGAAGAGAACTTACTACTGGGAAGGTATGAAGAAGGATGTTGGAAATTTTATTTCCAAATGTATGAACTGCCAATTGGTGAAGGCCGAACAGAAGAAGCCAAGCGGATTGCTTCAACCATTAGAAGTTCCTACATGGAAGTGGGAACAAGTGTCGATGGATTTTATCGATGGATTGCCTAGAACCAGAACGAGAAATGAAGGAATTTGGGTCATTGTGGATCGTCTGACTAAGAGTGCTAGATTCATTCCTGTTCGATCGACTAGGACTGCATCAAAGTTGGCGGAATTGTATGTTAAGTGGATAGTTCGATTCCATGGTATTCCGAAGAGTATACTGAGCGATCGAGACCCATTGTTCACTAGTGGATTTTGGAAGAGCTTCCAGGAAGTCTTGGGAACCGAGTTGTGTTTGAGTACAGCTTATCATCCTCAAACAGATGGTCAGACCGAGAGAGTCAACCGAGTTTTGGAAGATCTCCTCAGAGCATGTGTTTTGGACTTCGGAGGATCATGGGAAGATCACCTTCATTTGGTGGAGTTTGCGTACAACAACAGTTACCAGTCAAGCATTGGTATGGCACCGTATGAGGCATTGTATGGAAGACCGTGTAACTCTCCGACATGTTGGTTGGAAACTGGAGAAAAGCTGATGCTTGGGCCAGAGATGATTCGTCAGACTTCAGATTGTATAGAAATCATTCGGCAACGAATGAAGGCAGCCCAAGATCGTCAGAAGAGTTATGCCGATAAGCGTCGAAAGGATTTGGAATTCGACGTAGGAGATATGGTTTTTGTGAAGATTTCTCCACTGAAGAATGTTATCCGATTCGGGAAGAAAGGAAAATTAACTCCGAGATTTGTTGGACCATTCCCGATTATCGAGCGAATTGGAAAGCTCGCTTATAGATTGGAATTACCGGAGAAGATGTCGAGTGTGCATAATGTTTTTCACGTATCATATCTACGGAAGTATGTGCACGACTCGAATACGGTGGTTTCTGCTGGTAGCTGTGAAGATTTTGAAGTTGATCCAGTTGATAGAAGACCTCGTGAGCCGCTTCGTGTTGTTGAAACCGACACGAAACAGCTTAGGAGGAAGGTAGTTAAGTTGCTCAAGATACAATGGAGTGACGATGATAACGACTGTACGTGGGAGGTGGAAGAGAGGATGAAGGCAGCTCATCCTGAACTCTTCAAGGTATGGCCCTAAGGTGTCGTGTCATCTCGCGATATTGTAACTTGTCCTAATTTTAGAATTCTGTACGCTAAGTTAGAATTGGATGCATGGTCTGTTGATTGCTATGGATGGTAGGCGTACAGAATAGTTTTTGATTGCTTGGAATTTCGGGGGCGAAATTCCTAAGGGGGAGAGAATGTAACGACCCGTATTTTTACGGATCGAAAAGTTCGTTCAAATCTGGAATTTTCAACATTTTAGTTTGTTTTAGATTTTGGGAAGAATTTTTGGTTAAGTCCTAAGTCGTAGCCGACTTATGGGTTCTGGACGAGTTAGTGATGAGTCTGGGCGAGTTAAGGACTTAAGGGGTGAGTCGGCGACGACCTAAGGAGATAAGTCGTAGCTGGGCTAGGTTAGTAGGTTGAGGTTAACTCGGCAAGTGTTAAGTCGAAGGTTGTAAGTCGTTGCCGAGTTAAGGGATAGACAACCTAAGGAAGTGACCGACTTATGTTATTGTAGACGACTTAAGGTTTTGGGTTAAGTGTTAAGTCGGTTGACGAGTTAAGGTAATGGTCGACTTAAGACCTGGACGACTTAGGAGTTGAGTCTTATCCTGGTAGATCGGCAAAGCTGCTATGTTAAGTCGTAGGAGCGTGTGTTGACTCGTAGCTTGGTTAAGTCGTAGGGGGTTGTTGAGTCGTAGGTCGGCATAAGTGTTAAGTCGGCAGCGACTTAAGAAGATAGCCGAGTTACGACTTAAGGTATTTTCTGCTATAAATAGGAGAGCTTCTCTTCATTTTTGGGATCCGTGTTTTGAAGCGACGAAGTGCTGCCATTTTGAGAGCTCGACTTCTACACTTCTTCACTTCTTTTCTCCACTCTAATCTAGTGCTTCCATCCATCCAAATCGAAGATCAAGATTGAAGATTCAAGAGCTTAGATTGAAGATCTTCATCTTTTCAAGAGAGATTTCTTCATTTGAAGCGGATTTGTGATAGATCAAGCTTGATCCTTTGCTGTCCAGATCTGAAGCGTGTTGATTTGGGGTTGTTTAGGTGATTTGGTGAGTGGTGATTATCTCTCACACGGATCCAAAGGAGGATATCGGATTGTTGGCTCGTTTTGGTGTTATAATAGTGATTTCCATGCATTTTCTTCATCCTAAGTGTAGATCCATATAGATCCATTGTTCATGATGATATTACATCCATTTTATCATATGTTAACCTATGCAAGTTCATTCATCAAGTTTGTAGAGATATAATCCATGTTTTCATGCTTATTGGACTTTCAACTCTTTAATTACGAAAATGCCATTATTGTTATAATTGTCTACTTAGATCATATTTGAATGCTTGATTGCTTGGATTGATGTTTGATTTGATTGATTGTTATGAACTAGATGATTGATGATTAGATTTAGACCGAAGACGATTCAAAAGCTAAGGGAAAGGCTCTTGGATTGGGAAAGCTGCTCGTGGCATATGTAGCGGGATGATGAAGCTCTTATGCATAGATTTGATGAGGTGATGATGAGATGAGGCTTTGCGAGGATGTAGTGAAGCGAGGCAATCATGTGATGAAGACTTGGTCTAATCCAGACGGGATCATTCCAAGCATGTTGATAACTCGGTGATATGATTCGAGTTGAGGATAATGAATGGAAATGAGAATAGTCGTCGAGGAGGATGACTAGGAGGCTTGGATAGCATCGTTGTTGAAGGTTCTAGCATGCTCTAAGCAAGAGTACGTTTGGGTAGATTCGATAGTCCCAACGGCCAACTGTTGATGGTCGAGTACTCTGGGCAGATTCGATAGTCCTAGGCATGGGCTGCGACGACGTGCGGGAGTTATGTCTAGAACCGGGGTTTCCATTAGCCCTTGACGGACGGCTGAAAGAATGTGCCGGTCATTCAATTAACGGTGAAATCGAAGCAATGATAACAGTGATAGCCGGAGTCATGGATGTTTGGTTGTATCGTCATTCGGACTCAAGAGCGGTATTTTCTGGGTGCTTATCTGATTTAGGCCTTGGTACTTGGAAAACATCGCCCTTGACTCGAGTGATAGTAGCTTTACTTTAAATTGTATGCTCTGCTATGATTGCTTCTGCTTAGTGTGTGTCTGGGGGCTATCACTGTAGAATGAGGTTGGAGTGGGAGGGTTGTATTCCTATTCCCTTTTCCTTTATGCTCTTTTGATATGTTGTTAGTTAATTTACTGCTCACTAAGACTGTTGTCTGACTCAAGGCTTTATGTTTTTAATTCTTATTGCCTTGGGCTGTTCGTCCATTTTGGGATGGGCAGACTAGGTAGCAGGTGACAGGTGCTGTTCTCTTCTCACGATGCTGATATCGAAGACGAGCTGGAGGGTTGCATATTATTTTCTTATTATATGTACTGGATATTCCGCTGTTTTGTATTCTCTGAGAGATATGTAGTGAGGTTTGATGTATTGACTATGTGGATGCTTGTATTCAACTATTATGGAGTTTTATATGATGTCATTTTGTTCTGTAAAGCTTCACTATACATATGTTCTATTGTATTTTGTCCATGCGCTGTGAGTAATACGATAGATTCTGTCGTTTTAATCTTACCTTGACAATCGTCCATGGTCGCTTGGCACACTTTACAGCGCTCTATCTCTAGATTCGGGGCAGGGGTCATGGGCGGTCGTCACACGTTTAAATCTCTTCACGAATGGTTATGACCGTTACTGGTCTATAAATAGCCTTCACAAACAAATTTTTAACTAACTATTTTCTTGTTTTCTTCACTCCTTCTCCACAAATCCATATTCTAAAATTTTCATATTTTTAAGATCATGCCAAAATTCTGCCAAATTCTCAAGTGAATCAAATTAGAATCTCATTCTTGTTTGATTCTCTGCCCTCTCTTGAAGATCAAAGTGCTATTCATAGTTATAGGATCAATTTGTAATCAAAAGTTTATCGAGTCTCTATATAAGGTGTGTTGTGCCTGGAAATCAATTGGTTGATCTTGTGTCCCGTAAATCAAGAGAGTTTGCCCCGGACTCGAAGACAGGAAGGTACCTCAAGGCCTTTAGAAATTGAGGATTGTAATCTCAACATTGGTATAATAAAAATCTATACGAGGTGTTTGACTTGGTGCAGGACTGGACGTATGGTAACTCCGAACCGGTATAAAATCCGGCGTGTTCTTTCCTTTTACTGCTTTTTATTTACTTTTTGCATCTGTGTTTGATTCTGTGATTGTTCTGTGATTAAGTTATGCATTTGTTTATATCATAATTTTTAAATTAGTCCATATAAGTCTTAGAATCCATTAAACACTATTCATCCCCCTTTAGTGTTAAATTAGCCTTAAGATCCTTAATCCGCACTCCCTTTCAATTGGTATCAGAGCATAAGTTTTCATAGTTTTCATAATCTGAAACTTAAAAAGTTAAAAATGGCATTTTAGGAAATTTTGTTAATACTAGTTTGAATTTATGCATTTCATCAAAGTATCATAAGTCTGCATATAGTTTTTATGAAAAATCAAGTTATCTACCGAATTGGTGTGTTATGCAGGAACATACATGTTACATGGATTTTGAAGAATCAAAAACCAATGGACAAACTGTGCAAATTGAGAAATATAAATGGATACTTGATAGTGGCTGTTCAAGGCATATGACTGGAAATCCCGAGATACTCAATGACATTATATATCAAGATGGTGGATTGGTCAACTTTGGAGATAACTCAAAAGGATATGTGATTGGCATCGACAATGTCGGTAATTCTAAAACTCCTCTTATTTATGATGTTTTGCTAGTTAGGAATTTAAAACATAATTTGCTTAGTATAAGTCAACTATGTGATAAAGGATTTAAAATTAAATTTGGAAAAGATAAGTATCACATCGAAGATAATAAGTCAAATATTATCTTTGAAGGAATTAGGAAGAAAAACATTTACATCCTTAGTATGAAAGTTTCAAATGATAACTTATGTCTTTTGGCTAATACAAGTGACCATTGGATTTGGCATAAAATATTTGGTCATTTAAATTTCAAATTGTTATCTAGGTTATCTAAACTTGACTTAGTTAGAGGTCTTCCCAAGTTATACTTTAAAGCAGATAGTATATGTGATGCTTGCCAATTAGGAAAACTTAAGAAAAGTTTATTTAAACTAAAAGATATGATTTCTACTTCTAAACCTCTAGAATTACTTCATTTAGATTTATTTGATCCATCTCAAGTTCAATCAATTAATCACAATAAATATGTTTTTGTAATTGTAGATGAATATTCTAGATATACTTGGACAATTTTTCTTAAACTTAAAAGTGATGCTTTTGAATTATTTAAGAATTTTGCTATAAGAATTCAAAATCAAATTTCTTTAATATAAAAACTATTCGTAGTGATCACGGTGGAGAATTTGAAAATGAAAATTTTTATAATTTCTGTAATAAAAAAGGAATTACTCATAATTTCTCTTTTCCAATAACTTCACAACAAAACAAAGTGGTAGAACGTAAGAATAAAACGATTCAAGAGTGTGCTAGAACAATGCTTTCTGATAGTAACTTACCTAAAAACTTTTGGGCTGAAGCAGTCGCTAAAGCTTGTTATATATTAAATAGGATTTTAATTAGACCATTAACTAATAAAACACCATATGAATTACTTTACAATAAGAAACCCATAGTAGCTTATTTTAAAGTTTTTGGTAGTAAGTGTTTTATTCTTAATACAAAAGATAATTTAGATAAATTTGAACCTAAATCCGACAAAGGTATCTTTATCGGATATTCTAATAGAAGTAAAGCATTTAGAGTTTATAATTTAAGAACTAACACTATTGAAGAAACAATGCATGTATCTTTTGATGAAAATTTTAAAGATACTGTACAAATTGAAGATGAAGAAGATTTGTAACTTTAAATAATGAACCTAATGAAACTAATTGTGAAATCATTCAACCTAATAAAAGAATTTGGCTATTAAAATATCATCTTGTAGAAAATATACTAGGAAATATTGAATCTATAATTAAAACAAGAAATCAACTAAATAGTATGAGTAATGTAGCTTTTATATCAACTATTGAACCTAAAATCCAAAGGAAGCATCATCTGATGATTCATGGATTCTTGCTATGTAAGAAGAATTGAATCAGTTCACCAGAATGATGTTTGGGAACTTGTTCCTAGACCCGAGGATAAAAGTATAATTGGAACAAAATGGGTTTATAAAAATAAAATGAATGAACTTGGTGAGGTCGTGAGAAATAAAGCTCGTTTAGTCGCGGAAGATTATTGTTAAGAAGAAGGAATTGATTATGACGAAACCTTTGCACCCGTAGCAAGACTAAAAGCTATCAGGATTCTACTTGCTTTTGCAAACTACAATAATTTCAAGTTATATCAAATGGATGTTAAAAGTGCTTTTCTAAATGGTTTTGTAAAAGAAGATATTTATGTTGAACAACCTCCACATTTTGAAGATAATAAATTTCCAAATCATATATATAAATTAAAGAAAGCTTTATATGGTCTGAAACAAGCTCCTAGAGCCTGGTATGAAAGACTAAATCTTATTTACTACAATCTGGTTTTGAAATTGGTAAAATAGATACAACTCTTTTTATTAAAAGAAACAAAAATGATATTCAATTAGTACAAATATATGTAGATGATATAATATTTGGGTCAACTAATAACATAATGAATAAAGAATTCTCAAATATAATGACTAAAGAATTTGAAATGAGTCATATGAGAGAACTAAGTTTCTTCTTAGGACTTCAAATCAAACAATTAGATAAAGGAATTTTCATTAGTCAAAAAAAATATACTAAGGATTTAATTAATAAATTTGGATTGACCACTTCTAGTGGGAAACCAACTCCAATGACAACTAATGTAGCTTTAAGTAAAGAAGATAAATCAAAAGATGTTGATCAAAAATTATATAGGGGAATGATTGGTTCGCTGCTTTATATAACAGCAATTCGTCCTGACATCGTGCATAATGTCTGTCTTTGTGCAAGATACCAATCTCAATCTAAAGAAACTCGCTTAAAAGCTGTTAAAAGAATTTTAAGATATGTAAAACATACTATAGATTATGGTTTATTTTACCCTAAAAATGATGTATTTGATTTAATTTCATATTGTGATGCTGATTACGCTGGTTGTAAATCAGACCGAAAAAGTACAAGTGGAACTTGTCACTTTCTAGGACATTCTCTAGTTTCCTGGTTCAGTAAGAAGCAAAACAGTGTATCCTTGTCAACAACTGAAGCAGAATATATATTTGCTGCTTTGTCTTGTTCTCAAGTTATATATATGCAACAAACTTTAAAAGATTTTGGATTAACTATAACTAAATCACCAATTTATTGTGATAATACTAGTGCAATAACCCTATCTAAAAATCCAACTCATCATGCTAGAACAAAACATATTGATATTAGACATTATTTTCTTAGAGATAATATAAGTAAAGAAGTCATAACTCTTGAATATATTAATACTGAAAAACAAATTGCTGATATATTAACCAAACCATTAAATGAACAAAACTTTACTAAATTTGGAAGACAATTAGGTATATGTTCATTAATTGAAATATAAATTATAAATAATACAAGTATAGTTAATAATTAATATAAATAAAAATTTCTCAAAAATTGAACTGGGCATGTCAACATGACTCATCCCCCTATGTCGACATACATGCCGAGATTTTCAAATTTAAATTTCTCTCTAAAATTAGTTATTAAGTTATATATTTATATATTTCGACTTTTACTCCTTTTCTCTGTTCTATTCTCTGTAATAAATTTCTAAAACAGTAAATTAATGGCTTTCTCTTCTAATAATGAACCTTCTTCACCCACTTCTCCTCATTCTGGTCCTTTTCAATGTTCCACACACGTACGAGTCATCAAATTACAAGAGAAGATGAAAGATTTGCTTCAAATGATGAAGGAAATTCAAGCGAGTTAACTGCGAATGGCTAGAGAACAAGATAGGCAAGGCAGAATCCTTTGGAATTTACAAAAATTCCTTATGAATAACCATGCCAATCCCATTGCCATCGAAGAATCATCACAAGCCATGGATTCTGAAGAAGAAGAGCCTCTAGAAGAACCACAAGAGGATCAAGAAAAAGAACATCCTCTGCCGAATCCGGATGTTCATATAGACGAAGTCGATGGTGTAATTTGCATTGGAGAGGTCCTTTTTGATGCAAGTGGGAACTTTGTCGAACAACGTGGAAACTTTTGTCTCCACTATCCAAATTGTTCGGCCCATAAATCAGCAATAGTTAAGGGTCCTCGTTAAGCGTTTTTCGTTTTTGTTTTTCTCTTTCTTGATTATATATTGGTTTGTTAATTTGTATATAAATGTTATCTTAATAAGACTAATGTTCTTCCAAAAAAATTTTTAGTGTATAAATAATCTTGAATTCCATTTAATTTAGGATGCTATATTTTATATCACTCATGCTTAGTTATTATCCTTTTGTCATATGTTTGTTTATCTCATTTTCTATTAAGTTCAAGGTTTATAGGTCTTATTTTTGTTGATGACAAAGGGGGAGAAGTTATATAAAATAGTAGGCTTGGAGTAAGGGGGAGTTGTTGGTGTAAGGGGGAGTTATGGTATGATCAAAGTGGTAAGTATATTTTATAAGGTTGTCATCATCAAAAAGGGGGAGATTGTTAGCAACTGGAGATAGTGGTTTTGATGACAACAACCTTTGTAACTTATTTTATTATAACTTATATACTAACACTATTGTCTAGATATATATGAATGTTATTATGCAGGATATATAAAAGGCAGGTACTGATTATTGAAGACTGTACAATATAAAGATCAAGAATGAAGAAATCAAGTTTGAAGACTCATGAGTATCAAGATCAAGATTTCAAGATAAGTGTCTAGTTTTGTTAAAACTTCATAATAGCATGGAAATCTTCATTCCAAATTTCATTTGGGATGGAACCTATTTCTACCTTCTTAGTGGCTTACAAAGCCACGACAAGTAGCTTACAAACCTACGACAAGTGGCTTACAAACCCACGTACATCCGGGTTTTGTACAAGTTCTCGAGTCCTGATGTGATGAAATATTCTGCAGGAAGAAGCTTGCAAAACTACTTCAAAATGGTTTTTTAAAATGATTTTCAAAACTGTTTTTTTAAATGTTTTAGCTTTAAAAATTATCCTTTTAAATGATTTTCAAAAAGATGTTTTAGCCTTAAAATATTCTTTGTTTTTGTTTTTAAATAAACTCTTGTTTTAAACTTCGTTAGTTTTAAAACTATCTTCTGATTTTAAAAAATTCTTTTATCATATATATATATATACTTAAGATTTAAAATCAAATTTATATATACATTCTAAAAATATATTTTTCTACTCTTCTTTATTTTAAACCATAGGAAAATTAGTTTATTTTACTCCAGAATCATTTCATCTTGTTTTCCTTTCAATACCATTTTCAAAACAAATTTTACATTGTTTTTAACTAAGGGATGTTGACATCATGGGATACCCCATGTCGACATGGTGGCCGTTAAATTCAAAAGTTTCAATTTTCAAAAGAAGTATCTATTCTTTTAAATCTCTTCACGAATGGTTATGACCGTTACTGGTCTATAAATAGCCTTCACAAATGAATTTTGTAACTAACTATTTTCTTATTTTCTTCACTCCTTCTCTACAAATCCATATTGTAAAATTTTCATATTTTTAAGATCGTGCCGAAATTCTGCCGAATTCTTAAGTGAATCAAATTAGAATTTCATTCTCGTTTGATTCTCTATCCTCTCTCGAAGATCAAAGTGCTATTCAGAGTTATATGATCAATTTGTAATCAAAAGTTTATCGAATCTCTCTATAAGGTGTGGTTGTGCTTGGAAATCAATTGGGTGATCTTGTATCTCGTAAATCAAGAGAGTTTGCCCCGGACTCGAAGACAGGAGGGTACCTCAAGGCCTTTAGAAATTGAGGATTGTAATCTCGACATTGGTATAATAAAAATCTATACGAGGTGTTTGCCTTGGTGCAGGACTGGACGTTGGGTAACTCCGAACCAATATAAAATCCGGTGTGTTCTTTCCTTTTACAGCTTTTGTAAGGACCCGTAAATTTCAACTGTTTTTATAACGTAATTAGTTGAAATTTTGTGAAATTTTAACGATAAAATTTTGAAATAAAAATTTAATATTTGAAATGCGTCTAATTAAACATAGCAACTGGTAAATTTTCGTCCGAAAATATGAAAGTTTATTTCACGCGTAAATTCACTTCTATTTAATCAGTTAAAAAGCGATGAAAATAAAATGTTTCCGAAACCTAAATATTTTTACATCAAAAAATTCTAAACCATCTTCTGAGCAAGATGTCAGTTTGTCATTTTTACAAATTCGGACATCTTTGGCTCGGTCGATCTTATTTTTCAGTGTTTTTCTTGCATTTTCCGCTATTAGAAAATTCGAATTTTTATAATTCAACTGTACCCCTGATATCTGTATACCGTTGTGATCGTCTCGTCATGCTGATTACTGTGGTATATTCACTTCTTTGTTTCGGTGTCCGGTACACAGCGGAATCTGTGAAACGTATATCCGTATCGGTGCATGTTTAAGTCGTTTCGATTGTCTAACCTTTATTTATATTTTTGCACCGAACAAAACCAATGGTTGTGAACGTTTACATTTCCAAGACCTTGTGCTTGACCATTTCTATTCCATTTTTTTATATTTATTTTCATGTACGTTCATATCCTTCTACATTTAATATTACACTTTGTCTATTCAATTTCTTCTAAACTTTTGCTTTGTGAAACGTTGCCTGGAATTGAGCCTGCCTTTTCTTACATGCGTACCCTTCATATCCTCTTCTCCTCCTTCTCTGTTCATTTGCAAACCAAAAAGAAAAAAAAAAAAATTGCCTAGACGTATGCATTTCTTCTCCCTCCCTACTTTCTCCTTTCCTCCATTCCCCACCACCTTTCGATTCACATGCGTTTTTGCACTTGAACAGACCGATGGCCTCTCCTCCGCTCAGCTTCCGCTTGTCATCTCGGGGTTCCCTCTCTCATCCACACCTACCCAATCTACTAACCAATTCCCCTCCACCTCGCGTTCACCTCAGCCTCGTTCCATGGCCGAGACCACAACTTCGAACCCATTAGCTAGAGCGCCGCCTTCCACCTCCGGCCTAGGCAATCCACTAACGCCACGCCCTTCGCCCACGACTAACCCAGCTTACCGATCTCGCCTTCCATCCCTGCGTGGCCGAGAGCAGCAGCCGCACGTGCCCCACATCCAAAACAAAAGCCAGCGACCAACCAATATCCAAGCCCCGACTCTTCCTCTTAGCGACAGACCCAAGCACCTTTGACCCCTGTCAATCTCCATCACCTTGGCCAACCATCAACTCCATGCGAAAGCCGGAATCCGTGCCTGACCGGCCACCGCCATCACCTCCTCCGAGCCCAAGCCGAGAACCCATTTGTTTGCCTTCCCGCTTCCTCCACTTGCCGTGCAACCCGAGGCAGCCTCAACTTTATTTATATTAGGTAATAAAATTTTGTTATATATTGATTGCAAATTTTATAAAGTAGTTATATATGGTATGTATAATCTGATATACAGTTTATAAGTGTAAGTTTCATTAGTTTATATTCTTATATTAGTATATATGAGTTCATACATCTATGCTTATATATTTTGATATGTATACTACGTTAAAAAAACTTACTTACAATTCATATTTTAAAAGATTTTGTATAACAGTTTATATATATACATGTTACTTTGTATATAAAGACTTGCGCGGATTGGTTGTATCAAGATATTTATTATACTTACGTTAGTATTATATTTATGTATGTTTTTATACATTTGCTTATATATACACAAGTGTATATCTCATAGTTTCATTTTGGGTTAGTTTTATACTTTTGTAAATTAATAACCTATTGTAGAAATATATATATATATGAAAGGATTAAGTATTAGTTGTTGAGTTTTTCTGCATATACGTGTTACTATAATAAAAGTATACTTGTGATTTTATAATATATTCTATATGTATGGATGCATATTTGTGAAGGTACATAGTCTACACATAGCATATTGTCTGCATACTGATGTAGTGTCTAGTTTTGAATATGTATAGTGTCTGCATATAGGTGGGAGTAGCTTACATATTTTTATAAATATAGTCTGCATACCTATCTATTTTGTGAAGCCTGCATATAAACTTTATAGGTAATAACGTTATATATTGTGTCGCCGTATATTATTCTATTTTGATCTATTTTATACTTGAGATTTTTCAACAAGTTTCAGTATATATATGTTTACAAATGGTTTAAAATCACAAAGCTATTGTTGTAGTTTTGCAGGTTCGTTGTTATTGTTTTAATATTGCAAAGTTTGTAAGTTATGTAAAGCCCATATAATATAATATGTAGTATTACAGCTCATATTTGGGTGCATATACCTATTTTCTTGCATATACGTAGATGCCTGTTGTTTATAAACTTTTTGTAAGTTTGCAAGACTTATTAGGATAAGTGTACATATACATGCAATATAAATTATGTTTGAATTTAAATTATGATGTATATATATATATGATTATATATAAGTTCAGTTATATCAAATTTTATTTTTTGATCCAGTTCTGATTTGATTCATCGATTTTGTGTCATCAGCCTTGATCATCGAATTCTTGCCAATCCAGCTTTTCTATGTAATTTCAGCGTCCATATTAGTATGCGTATCCATGTCATCTCCTGTTCTCTCTAGCCTCGAAAGGTGAGCACTCACTCACGATTAACGTTCTTTTATTTATTAGATTTGATTTCAATTTAAACGACAATTGAAATATGCTGCTGTTAGTTAATTACACTGTTATATATGCTATTACCTGTATCAGTTCACCTGTGACATCTGACACCACTATCTGTTAATTGTTTATGCTACGATAATATAGTTTGGCTAATAATTGATTGATTGTTGATGTTTATATTGGACGTTAAATTGTTAATGTTAAAATGATAAATAGTATGCAATTGAAATAGATATAGGATAGTTAAATGTTAAATTTGATTTAATGACATTGTATAATATGACCCCTTTAACTGTTGAATTTATTGACACGTAGGATTTGTTTAATTACACCTTGAACCACTGAATGTATGTTGTTAAATTGATGATGTATGAAAATTGAAATTGAATGACAAGTGAAAACTGTAATGTAATAATCTTTAATCAACATGAAATGATAGTGTAGATTCTAGAGATAATTATATTAATTCGTACAAATAACAATGCGAATTAATACGGTTATTTCGGGATTATTTGAATTGATTATTGGATTGTTATTGTTTGTTGTTATTGCTTGTTTATTTACTTTGACACCATCCCAGTTATCACACTGCAAGTTCCCTTTGCTATGCTTTGATTTTGAATTGAATTGGAATCGGGTTGAAATGATAAATACCCAAATTGAACTTTGACCTAGGAAAGAAAATTAAATAAAACCCGATTGGTCAATAATTTGATTTAAAAATAAACGAAGATATTATTTGAATAAATAATATGGTTTTGAAATGAAGTTGAAATTTGAATTTTAATGAAAGGAAAATGTTAATATTTAATAATCTGAAACAAAATATTAACGATGTAATTGATGAAAGAATGTTGTTTAATTTGAGAAACGATTGAATTAAGTATGAGATTATAATTAAGTTTGAAATTATTAAACTTTAAAATGATTTAATAATTAAGTTTTGAATTATTTAATAATTAATAAGATTGAATTATTTAATGATTAAATTGAATTGAATTCTTTAATAAGAGAAATTGAACTTTTGAATAAGTGAATTTTACTTCGTAATAATTGAAATTGAGTTTCTTTATTAATTAAGTTTTTGGAAATTATTTAAGTAAGTAAATAAGTGAAATTGAATTTCTTTAACACGAAATAAAATGTGATTTATTGAAATTAATGTAAGACTTGAAATTTAAAGAATTTGATTTGATGAATTTAATTTAATTCAAATTATAAGTTTTGAAATAAGGAAGTTGAATTTAAATAATGGATTTAATGAATTGGAAATTTAAATAGAAATTGTTTTGAATGGCAAATTTACTTAATGAATATTGAATGAAATCGATAAATGAATTTAAATTGATTTAAATGTTAAATTAAATTAATTTAAATGTTTTCGAAATGAAACTTATATACAAACTTGAATTAATATTTGAATTGTTTAAATAAAGATTGAAATTGAATTATAAGATTTTGAAATGATAATTTGGAAGTTTGAAATGTAAATTATGGAAATTGGTTTAGAAAGACAAACGAAATGTTGATTTATAAACTCTGATTGAAATTGAAATTGATTTGGTTTTTGAAATAAATAAACGACCAATCGGTGAAATAATTTCGGAAGTTGTTAAAGAGACCGGAATCGGTTATGGATATACTCTCTATCTAAACCGGAAACCACTTTAATAACTATACGCGGAGTGATGATCCAGAATGAAGTGGTTGGAATGATGTACGTATTGACTTAAGAAAGAGAACGATAATGGATAGCCTTGACACTTGTGTCAAATTGGAAATGACTAAAACAGGAGCCGTGCCGGGCCAATGGAGGTCAGCTACCTCAAGTGAACACACTTCTTCAAACTACTCATTACTTGTTGTCGATTGGTGCACCCTTGATTTTGGGAGTGTTGTTTCACGGTGTTGCGGTCGCTGCGGCGATGCGTTCTCACCAGTCCAGATCAGGCAAACGGTAGTGTCACTACCTTGGGTATTGCCTCATGTGCCTTGTCATACTTGTATCCCTATTCGCGACCACTACGAATTTGTTTTGTACCTTTAGTATATGGATTGCCCTCTGGTGACTATCAGTTTTGGGGAAACTACGGTCTTGTATATGCTTTTGGGAATAAAAATGTGTTAAGGGGGATAATGGTAACGCCTTAACACTATTTTGATAGCTTATATTACTGATAGACATTATCTACTTAGCGTACATTACTACCTAGTAGATAGTTTAACGGATCCTTAAAGGATGGTTATTCCAAACATCCTTTGAGTTATTTGTATTTCAATTGCTATTTCACTTGAGTTGGATTTATTGATATAAGAATGTTAATCCTGACTCGAGTGTTTTGTGTTTTGCTTTACGCTCGGGTCAGACTGAGTGTACCAGTATTCGAGACTCACCTTTGAAGTTGGAGCTTTGCTTGAAGATCCAGCCATCTATTCTGCTTTCAGTATTCAATGATTCCAGTGATGTATTCTGATTTGTATCTGATGTATCGTGTTACTCTTCCGTTGTATTTGGTTTAACTCTGATGTATCGTATTTCTCTTCTGTTGTAAACTCTGATGTATTTTATATATTCATATAGTAGCTTCATGAACTACTATCTCTTTTATTTCCGCTGCAATTATTACTCTGTGTCTGTGATCTGTGATTATTTATTTACTGTATATGTTCAGTTTTGCCAAATTTAAATTAACAACGCGGTATTTTGAGCAATTCAATTCCGGCATGAGTGTCTACCTATACACTTATAATGGATGCGAATGGTCCAAAATAGCGGGTCGTTACAGTTGGTATCAGAGCTTTGGTAGCTCTAGGCAAAACTTAACATATAGGGTAAATGTATTTACAGAATCACTCTCATTCGAGTTTCAATCTCTTCCCTTGACTCAATTCCTTTGAATTTTGGAACGTTCCCCTCGGTTCCGAAATTCATTCGTGTCCTTCACTATTCGTCTTCTTTCAATTCTGGAGCACCCCATAACTCCATTTTGAATGATATCTATAATAGATCGGCGTTCTCGCCAATCTTCGAATGATTCGTAAAGGAGCAAAACTCCTTTACAATTGGCATTTATTTACCGGAGATTTCTGAATCCTCGGTTTACGATGCTATCTATCTCCTACTATACCTGAATTCTATTTCTTGAGATCGAATGTCGATTTACCTCGGAATTCTACATCGATCTTATTTTGAAGTCACGGTCGACCCGGTTAAGGTTGCCCGTGATTTATATAAACTTATCCATCGCCTTATTTTGTTATTTAATTATCTCATCTTTGTTTCAAACCTATCTTCGAATCGAAATTCTCTCTGATTTGAGTCTATCAAAAATTTGAATCTCTATCCTTGCTTTGAAATCCATTATTGTATCGTTAAGTGAGGAAGTGTATTTATATATTAATTTTAAAATGTTTTTTTGTGTTGGTTGAGTTGTTGATGTTGATTTGGGTTTTCGATCGATTCGTCTGATCAACGCTATCGATAGGATTTCCAAAACACTTGAGCAGAGCAAACTGACACAATTTCGTTTTCAACTTTGGTAAATAAAATAAAGTTTGAATGATTATATTATGAAATTAAATTGTTAATGAATCTGTTGTCAAAAATGATAATATTTAATTTTCATTTATTGTTTGGAAAACCATTGATTATTCTAATATGATAAAAAAATGAAATTATAGAACATGGTTTAAAATTTTAATTTGGAATTCAAATGGATTTAAATCAGAATTTGAGAATTTATTAGATTCTGGTGATTTCGAACTTTGGTTTTAAAACTTTAAAGTATATAGTATTGAAAGTATTTTCGAATTTTCAAAGAATTTTAAAATGTTGAAATCAGTGCTCTTCTCTTTGTCGTTGGAAAATGATTTCGGTAATGGCGGCCGCATCATCGACATTCATTTTCGAGTTTCGAAGTGGAGAAACCATTCTGTAGCTTTGCTACGGTTTTGTTTTGAAAAAAAATTATTTTGATTTGAATTTCTTCAGTGTATTTTGATTCACATATATATAGGTATCTTATTTTAAAATTTAATTTGATTTGATATAAATATATTATATATATCTCTAAATTGTTTAAAGTTAATCGGAAATCTAATTCTTAAATTTTGTTAAAGGATGATTTTAATTATAAATAAAACCAAAATTTGGAATAAATATTTAAACTTGAATAATTGAAGTGGGAAAATTTTATTTGTATATTGTTCAACTGCATTATAATACAACTTACCTAAATCATTTAGAAGTTGAATATGTAATTGGATAATATATAAGATAAATTGAATTTATAAATAAAATTTGAGTGGTTATAATAAATGTTATACACTTAAATTTTAATTATAAAATGTTAATAGAGATAAATAGAATAATAAGATAATTGAAAAATAAATTTTGTTTTGAAGGTTAATTAATAAATTGAATTAGATCAACTTATGGAAATACCTTGAATTTGAAATCAATTAATGAATATAAATTAATTTAAATTGAAATTTATATGGTTTAAATTAATTTATATGGTTTAAATATATGTGATTAGATATATTAAGTATAATAAATTTAACAATAATTGGAATAAAGAAGAATTTAAATTGCTGGAAAAAATGTGATATAATAAAAGACTATTCAAATTTATGGTTTTATAAATTGTAAATTGAAGATAATTGAATAATAAGATAATGAATTTAGAAATAGTGAGATTGAGTTTAGTGAAATCAAATGGATTAAATCAATTATTGAATATCAATTAATTTAAATTTGAATTTATATGGTTTAAATTAATTGTTATTTTGTATTTCAAAATCTGTTTTTCTTTCTGGTTGTTTCTATTCTCCTACCTCGTTCCTTTTCGGGGACGAAAAGTTTTGAGTGGGGGAGAGTGTAACGACCCGTAAATTTCAACTGTTTTTATAACGTAATTAGTTGAAATTTTGTGAAATTTTAACGATAAAATTTTGAAATAAAAATTTAATATTTGAAATGCGTCTAATTAAACATAGCAACTGGTAAATTTTCGTCCGAAAATATGAAAGTTTATTTCGCGCGTAAATTCACTTCAATTTAATCAGTTAAAAAGCGATGAAAATAAAATGTTTCCGAAACCTAAATATTTTTACATCGAAAAATTCTAAACCATCTTCTGAGCAAGATGTCAGTTTGTCGTTTTTCCAAATTCGGACATCTTTGGCTCGGTCGATCTTATTTTTCAGTGTTTTTCTTGCATTTTCCGCTATTAGAAAATTCGAATTTTTATAATTCAACTGTACCCCTGATATCTGTATACTGTTGTGATCGTCTCGTCGTGCTGATTACCGTGGTATATTCACTTCTTTGTTTCGGTGCCCAGTACACAGCGGAATTTGTGAAACGTATATCCGTATCGGTGCATGTTTGAGTCGTTTCGATTGTCTAACCTTTATTTATATTTTTGCACCGAACAAAACCAATGGCTTTGAACGTTTACATTTCCAAGACCTTATGCTTGACCATTTCTATTCCATTTTTTTTATTTATTTTCATGTACGTTCATATCCTTCTGCATTTAATATTACACTTTGTCTATTCAATTTCTTCTAAACTTTTGCTTTGTGAAACGTTGCCTGGAATTGAGCCTGCCTTTTCTTACATGCCTACCCTTCATATCCTCTTCTCCTCCTTCTCTGTTCATTTGCAAACCAAAAAGAAAAAAAAGAAAATTGCCTGAACGTATGCATTTCTTCTCCCTGCCTACTTTCTCCTTTCCTCCATTCCCCATCACCTTTTGATTCACATGCGTTTTTCCACTTGAACAACCGATGGCCTCTCCTCCGCTCAGCTGCCGCTTGTCATCTCGGGGTTCCCTCTCTCGTCCACACCTACCCAATCTGCTAACCAATTCCCCTCCACCTCGCGTTCACCTCAGCCTTGTTCCATGGCCGAGACCACCACTTCGAACCCATTAGCCAGAGCGCCGCCTTCCACCTCCGGCCTAGGCGATCCACTAACGCCACGCCCTTCACCCACGACTAACCCAGCTTACCGATCTCGCCTTCCATCCCTGCCTGGCCGAGAGCAGCAGCCGCACGTGCCCCACGTCCAAAACAAAAGCCAGCGACCAACCAATATCCAAGCCCCGACTCTTCCTCCTAGCGACAGACCCAAGCACCCTTGACCCCTGTCAATCTCCATCACCTTGGCCAACCATCAACTCCATGCGCAAGCTGGAATTCGTGCCTGACCGGCCACCGC
The DNA here is from genome assembly GCA_030737815.1 of Allium fistulosum. Taxonomy (NCBI): domain Eukaryota; kingdom Viridiplantae; phylum Streptophyta; class Magnoliopsida; order Asparagales; family Amaryllidaceae; genus Allium; species Allium fistulosum. The sequence goes on from CM060903.1 coordinate 1,082,024,981, forward strand.
CATCACCTCCTCCGAGCCCAGGCCGAGAACCCATTTGTTTGCCTTCCCGCTTCCTCCACTTGCCGTGCAACCCGAGGCAGCCTCAACTTTATTTATATTAGGTAATAAAATTTTGTTATATATTGATTGCAAATTTTATAAAGTAGTTATATATGGTATGTATAATCTGATATACAGTTTATAAGTGTAAGTTTCATTAGTTTATATTCTTATATTAGTATATATGAGTTCATACATCTGTGCTTATATATTTTAATAGGTATACTACGTTAAAAAAACTTACTTACAATTCATATTTTAAAAGATTTTGTATAACAGTTTATATATATACATGTTACTTTGTATATAAAGACTTGCGCGGATTGGTTGTATCAAGATATTTATTATACTTACGTTAGTATTATATTTATGTATGTTTTTATACATTTGCTTATATATACACAAGTGTATATCTCATAGTTTCATTTTGGGTTAGTTTTATACTTTTGTAAATTAATAACCTATTGTAGAAATATATATACATGAAAGGATTAAGTATTAGTTGTTGAGGTTTTCTGCATATACGCGTTACTATAATAAAGTATACTTGTGATTTTATAATATATTCTATATGTATGGATGCATATTTGTGAAGGTACATAGTCTACACATAGCATATTGTCTGCATACTGATGTAGTGTCTAGTTTTGAATATGTATAGTGTCTGCATATAGGTGGGAGTAACTTACATATTTTTATAAATATAGTCTGCATACCTATCTATTTTGTGAAGCCTGCATATAAACTTTATAGGTAATAACGTTATATATTGTGTCGCCGTATATTATTCTATTTTGATCTATTTTATACTTGAGATTTTTCAACAAGTTGCAGTATATATATGTTTACAGATGGTTTAAAATCACAAAGCTATTGTTGTAGTTTTGCAGGTTGGTTGTTATTGTTTTAATATTGCAAAGTTTGTAAGTTATGTAAAGGCCATATAATATAATATGTAGTATTACAGCTCATATTTGGGTGCATATACCTATTTTATTGCATATACGTAGATGCCTGTTGTTTATAAACTTTTTGTAAGTTTGCAAGACTTATTAGGATAAGTGTACATATACATGCAATATAAAATATGTTTGAATTTAAATTATGATGTATATATATATGATTATATATAAGTTCAGTTATATCAAATTTTATTTTTCGATCCAGTTCTGATTTGATTCATCGATTTTGTGTCATCAGCCTTGATCATCGAATTCTTGCCAATCCAGCTTTTCTATGTAATTTCAGCGTCCATATTAGTATGCGTATCCATGTCATCTCCTGTTCTCTCTAGCCTCGAAAGGTGAGCACTCACTCACGATTAACGTTCTTTTATATATTAGATTTGATTTCAATTGAAACGACAATTGAAATATGCTGCTGTTAGTTAATTACACTGTTATATATGCTATTACCTGTATCAGTTCACCTGTGACATCTGACACCACTATCTGTTAATTATTTATGTGACGATAATACAGTTTGGCTGATAATTGATTGATTGTTGATGTTTATATTGGACGTTAAATTGTTAATGTTAAAATGATAAACAGTATGCAATTGAAATTGATATAGGATAGTTAAATGTTAAATTTGATTTAATGACATTGTATAATATGACCCCTTTAACTGTTGAATTTATTGACACGTAGGATTTGTTTAATTACACCTTGAACCACTGAATGTATGTTGTTAAATTGATGATGTATGAAAATTGAAATTGAATGACAAGTGAAAACCGTAATGTAATAATCTTTAATCTACATGAAATGATAGTGTAGATTCTAGAGATAATTATATTAATTCGTACAAATAACAATGCGAATTAATACGGTTATTTCGGGATTATTTGAATTGATTATTGGATTGTTATTGTTTGTTGTTATTGCTTGTTTATTTACTTTGACACCATCCCAGTTATCAAACTGCAAGTTCCCTTTCCTATGCTTTGATTTTGAATTGAATTGGAATCGGGTTGAAATGATAAATACCCAAATTGAACTTTGACCTAGAAAGAAAATTAAATAAAACCCGATTGGTCAATAATTTGATTTAAAAATAAACGAAGATTTTATTTGAATAAATAATATGGTTTTGAAATGAAGTTGAAATTTGAATTTTAATGAAAGGAAAATGTTAATATTTAATAATCTGAAACAAAATATTAACGATGTAATTGATGAAAGAATGTTGTTTAATTTGAGAAACGATTGAATTAAGTATGAGATTATAATTAAGTTTGAAATTATTAAACTTTGAAATGATTTAATAATTAAGTTTTGAATTATTTAATAATTAATAAGATTGAATTATTTAATGATTAAATTGAATTGAATTCTTTAATAAGAGAAATTGAACTTTTGAATAAGTGAATTTTACTTCGTAATAATTGAAATTGAGTTTCTTTATTAATTAAGTTTTTGGAAATTATTTATGTAAGTAAATAAGTGAAATTAAATTTCTTTAACAAGAAATAAAATGTGATTTATTGAAATTAATGTAAGACTTGAAATTTAAAGAATTTGATTTGATGAATTTAATTTAATTCAAATTGTAAGTTTTGAAATAAGTTGAATTTAAATAATGGATTTAATGAATTGGAAATTTAAATAGAAATTGTTTTGAATGGCAAATTTACTTAATGAATATTGAATGAAATCGATAAATGAATTTAAATTGATTTAAATGTTAAATTAAATTAATTTAAATGTTTTCGAAATGAAACTTATATACAAACTTGAATCAATATTTGAATTGTTTAAATAAAGATTAAAATTGAATTATAAGATTTTGAAATGATAATTTGGAAGTTTGAAATGTAAATTATGGAAATTGGTTTAGAAAGACAAACGAAATGTTGATTTATAAACTCTGATTGAAATTGAAATTGATTTGGTTTTTGAAATAAATAAACGACCAATCGGTGAAATAATTTTGGAAGTTATTAAAGAGACCGGAATCGGTTATGGATATACTCTCTATCTAAACCGGAAACCACTTTAATAACTATACGCGGAGTGATGATCCAGAATGAAGTGGTTGGAATGATGTACGTGTTGACTGAAGAAAGAGAACGATAATGGATAGCCTTTACACTTGTGTCAAATTGGAAATGACTAAAACAGGAGCCGTGCCGGGCCAATGGAGGTCAGCTACCTCAAGTGAACACACTTCTTCGAACTACTCATTACTTGTTGTCGATTAGTGCACCCTTGATTTTGGGAGTGTTGTTTCACGGTGTTGCGGTTGCTGCGGCGATGCGTTCTCACCAGTCCGGATCAGGCAAACGGTAGTGTCACTACCTTGGGTATTGCCTCATGTGCCTTGTCATACTTGTATCCCTATTCGCGACCACTACGAATTTGTTTTGTACCTTTAGTATATGGATTGCCCTCTGGTGACTTCCGGTTTTGGGGAAACTACGGTCTTGTATATGCTTTTGGGAATAAAAATATGTTAAGGGGGATAATGGTAACGCCTAAACACTATTTTGATACCTTATATTACAGATAGACATTATCTACTTAGCGTACATTACTACCTAGTAGATAGTTTAACGGATCCTTAAAGGATGGTTATTCCAAACATCCTTTGAGTTATTTGTATTTCAATTGCTATTTCACTTGAGTTGGATTTATTATATAAGAATGTTAATCCTGACTCGAGTGTTTTGTGTTTTGCTTTACGCTCGGGTCAGACTGAGTGTACCAGTATTCGAGAGTCACCTTTGAAGTTGGAGCTTTGCTTGAAGATCCAGCCATCTATTCTGCTTTCAGTATTCGATGATTCCAGTGATGTATTCTAATTTGTATCTGATGTATCGTGTTACTCTTCCGTTGTATCTGGTTTAACTCTGATGTATCGTATTTCTCTTCTGTTGTAAACTCTGATGTATTTTATATATTCATATAGTAGCTTCATGAACTATTATCTCTTTTATTTCCGCTGCAATTATTACTCTGTGTCTGTGATCTGTGATTATTTATTTACTGTATATGTTCAGTTTTTCCAAATTTAAATTAACAACGCGGTATTTTGAGCAATTCAATTCCGGCATGAGTGTCTACCTATACACTTATAATGGATGCGAATGGTCCAAAATAGCGGGTCGTTACAGCTTTTTATTTACTTTCTGCATCTGTGTTTGATTCTGTGATTGTTCTGTAAGTTCTGCATTTGTTTATATCATAATTTTTAAATTAGTCCATATAAGTCTTAGAATCCATTAAACACTATTAACCCCCCCTCTAGTGTTAAATTAGCCTTAAGATCCTTAATCCACACTCCCTTTCATTTTATTTATGTTGTTTGTTGCTTGATTGGAGGATTTATTATACTTATTAGTTGGTTTGGATATATTTCCGCCTATTGGGGAGGATGAGATATTATTACATTCCCGTGTATGAGCAGATGAGCCTTTGTATACGAATCCCGCCTCGAAGCAGTAAATTTATATTGTTTGATTATATGCTGTATGTGATGCATGGGGACATGTTGGAGAGATCCAACAGGATTCCTAACATTGTTGATTTTACTTTTCATATATTTTGATATATGATGCGATAGATGCCATATTTGATGACATGGATTTGTTTTGCTTATTTAGTGCTATGGTAACACTTGGCCATATTTTTAGTATTTTGAAATACTATAAAATAGTGATTTGAATTGAAATAATTTTCAAAGTGATTTTTGAAGTATATATATGTTTTAATAATTTTAAAATTATGAAAAGGAATGAAGTCGCTTTTAAATAAATAAAAAGTATGATTTTTGATGTTATGAAAGTATAGTTTTGAGAAATATTTGTTAAATAGAGATTTTTAATTAAGTTTATAAATAGGATTTTTACAAGTGATATTTTATAAATAAAGAAATAGAATATAATCGGAATTTATAAATAAATTAGATTTACAAAGAAATGGATTTATAAGTGGATTTTGATAGTAAAATGAGTTTATATAAAGGAATGATTTATAAAAGGAATTTTATAAATGAAGAGATTTTATAAAATAGAAGTTTTATAAAACCGAAAGGAGATTTATATACATTGTTTTATAAATATGGAAATGATTTATGTTGAGATTTAAAATATGGATTTTTATGTAAAGGAAATATATTTATGTTTTTGAAAGTTAAATAACCTTTTAAAAGGAATTTTTGAAAGTAATGTTTTTCGATGAAGTTGATGGCTTTAAAAAATAATTTATCTTTTTAAAGTAATTTTTGAAAGCAATAATTTCAAATAGTGTTTAAATGGTTTTGAAAAATGATTCGAAATGTGATATGTATCAAAAAGATAGATTTCAACGTTTATTATTGTAATAGACGTTTTCGGGGAAGTATGGAAGACATGGACTATATTTGTAAAACTCTTTTAAACAATAAAGGTATCTCAAAAGATCACGCCGCAAATAAACATGGACGGGTTTTTACCTTACGAAAATCGAACCATTTTATAAGAAAATTTAGTGATATTATAATAATGTCTAGGCTGTTCAATATAAATATAAATCATAGCTGAAATGGTTACATTGGTTACAGTTGATAACATATTTATATATACGAACAAAACCGCTAAGGTACGTTCATATAAATGGATTTTCCACGGAGACCTCCTCAACGAAATCGATCTCCTATGACAAGGATCAGAAAATACCTACCGAGCACCGTATATCTCTAGATAAAATATACTACAAGGTAAACACAACTGGGCCATCGTCCGAACACTCACATGAACAATGTGTACCAAGTACCAACAACTCCCCACTAGCAACATCTATAAGCATACTATAGATATGGAGTTGTCGTACCCCCCATAGGTCAGTTAGACCACAGGATCATGCATCTTACTCTGTCTTTTGTCATTTTCCTAATGCCGAGGCTATGTTCAGCATCTTCACACGGATATTCAACAAAAATCGAGCACATAATGATTCCTAATGGATTCCATCATCTCAACAGATTCCAGAACCACATATGGTTTCCTACATTCACTTCCAAAACAAAGAACCCGTATCTCAGCCTGGACGTGGTTTTTGATAAGTACAACACTTAACGGTCCGGTGTCTCCAAGACCGAGTCGATGAATTTGGTCTTATTCAAAAATAATTTGAATGGTCACATAAGGGAACTAAGTCTTGAATACTTTCTCTTAAACAAGTAACATACCTACACTATCATTTCATGCAAAGCATGTGTAACATCACTAATTTTTGATAACATTATTTAGGAAATTAAATTAGATAAACTAAATAGAATAATAAAGATAAGGAGATTGAGATTTGAATAAATTATATAGGGCCGTGCTTATTAATAAGATAAATGGGCTTTAAATTGGTTTATTAGTTAATTAAACTACACATGGGCATATTAGTAAATAGCCATTTTATTTTACACGGCTATATCCTTTTGTAATTTTCCATTCACGTTTAATTTTCCACTTTCACAAACGAAAAATCAGAAACCTAAACTAAAACCGGTCATTACCAATGAAGGAAAAGAAGAAATTTTAATCTAAAGCTAAGGATCAATGCTAGGAAGGCTTAAGCAACAACAAATCCCAAATTCCTTATCAGTCTAAGGTGAATAATAATCCCATACCATCTGATGCAGCTAAACCCAGAGATGAAGTCCTGAGTCGTCCACGAGATAAAACTAACACGGCAGATATAAGTCGTCTACGACTTAAGGGCAATGTGATGAGTCGTCCACGACTCATAGAGACAGGCATGAATCGTATGCGACTTAAGGAAGCGGTGATGAGTCGTCCACGACTCATAGAGACAGGCATGAGTCGTCTACGACTTAAGGAGGCGGTGATGAGTCATCCACGACTCATCTGGAAGACCAAAGGGAAAGATGTGACGAGTTTACGACTTAACGAAGCAACTATAACTCGTCTACGACTTAACAGGGAGATGAGTCGCTCACGACTCAAGGGGAAGAATACACAAGTGATAAGTCGTCTACGACTCAAGGAAGGTGAGGAGATAAGCCATCCACGACTCAAGGGCGAGGCTGGTATAAGTCATCCACGACTTATCAAAACTGGGTTAAGTCGTAGAGGCCTGGAGCTGTATATTCTGATGCCGCTTTAATCCATGCCGTAGATTCTCCTGACGAGTTAATCTGAACCGATTGTTTTCTAAGTCGCATCTGTTATAAATCATAAGTTGTAGTGTGTTGTAATTTGATAAGTCGTAAACGACTTAAGATGAGTCGTCTGATTATGAGTCGTTTACTTTTGAGTCGTGTTGAATGTTGATAAGTCGTTGAAGATTAGTATTGTAACGTTTTGTATAAGTCGTAAGTCATGTTGTAATGTGATGAGTCGTATACGACTTATGATGAGTCGTAGAGCGTAGCTATGAGTCGGAAACGACTTAGGAGTTGGAGAAATTTCTGTTGTAAAATTGTTCGCCTATAAATAGGCCGTGAGTCTCATTTGTAAAAGGTTGTTGAATATTGAATAAAATTCTCTTTTGTTAGCTTTGTGCTTTCAATTTCAATTGGTAGTCGAGTGTATCTCCTATCTCCACTTACGTCATTCGAGTGCGCTCGAATCATCATTTGCTGAAGCCGATTCACGGAATCTTGTGCGCAAGATCAACGTTGAAGAATCGTAGATCTCTTTCCCGGTATCTTCGGATCAATGAGTCAGAGATAGCTAGAGTTCGGTATCTTTGGATCAACAAATTCAAGCATTTCAGTATCCATCAATCCACAGATTGCTACTTTCATCGATTGAAGATCGTCTAGAATTATCCGCTGCGTCAGTTTGGTATTAGAGCTTGTTCTAACCAATCATAGTTAGATCGAGACTTGGAGCCTAATCATTTTGAGAAATTTTGAAGTTTGAAGTTGTTTGGCCGAGAAGTTTGAAGTTGAGCCGTGAGCAAGTGAAGTTGTTCGCATTTGTTTTAAGATTGAAGTTCGGATTTGCATTGGAGGCCGAAACTTTGTCCATCGTGTTCATCGCGATTTGCTACAAAGTGGAAGTTTTCGATCCGTTTCATTTTGGATCAAAGACCGAATTGTGTTTGAATTTGAAGTGTTGAAGAATTTGTGAAGTTTTCAAGTATGCCGCCAAGAAGAGCTAATCGTCACCAAAACGTAGAAGCTTTGTATCGAAGAGAAGAAGCTGATGAGATGGAGCAAAGAATCAATGAGAATTTTAGTGAAAAGCTTAACGAAGGAATTGGCCGGTTAGAGAAGCTTATGACGGAGATGAATCAAAATCAGAGAAGGGTTTCACCAGAATCTAACCATGGGGGTAGTAGAGTCTCGCCACATTCCAATCGAGACAGAAGTGTTGAAAATGATCAAGGGCGTGGGAGAAACGTGAATGATCGTGAACGGAGGAATGGAGGTAGAAGGGATGGTGGTAGACGTGAAGGGAGTAGAGATGTTGTTGGTCAGAATCGACATCGTTATGCATCTGATTTTGAAGAGGAGTATGATGGTGGTAGTATTCGAGGAAGAGGTCAAGGAAGAAATTACTCTGAGTATGATCACAAGTGGGAGTCGGGGATGAAGACGGAAATTCCTGAATTCAAAGGTGGTATGCAAGCGGAGGAGTTTCTAGATTGGGTAGCTAATGTTGAGGAGATTTTTGACTTCAAAGAAGTTTCAGAACATCGTAGAGTGAAGTTGGTTGCTACAAGGCTGAGGGGTAGAGCTTTGGCATGGTGGCAGTAGACCAAACTTACACGTGATCGGATGGGAAAGTCAAAAGTTGAATCTTGGGAGAAGATGAAGAAATTGATGAAAGCAACGTTCTTGCCTTACAATTATCAGTCATTGATGTATCAACGTTTGCAGAATTTGAGACAGGGCACTAAAACAGTTAATGATTACGCAGATGAGTTTTACCAGCTTATTGCCAGGAATGATATTATGGAGACGGAAGAGCAGTTGACATCTAGATTCATTGGGGGATTGAGAATGCAGATTCAGGATATGGTTAATATGTTCGATCCAAGATCGGTGGTAGAAGCACATCAGAAAGCGTTGGCTTGGGAAAAACAAGGGAGACGAGGAAGTGGTGTGTTTACTAATTCTAACAATCAAGCGAAGGGTGCTGGAGGAAGTTCTAATGTTTCTAAACCTATCAGTAGACCAGTGGTGAAGGAGGTTGAGAAGACAAGGGTTAACAATGGTTTCAAATGTTACAATTGTCAGGAATTGGGTCATAAAAGCAGTGAGTGTCCAAAGCCAAAGAAGAGAACCATGATTGCAGAAGTTGACGATGAGGATGTTGATGGAGATTGTTCTAATCCAGCTGAGGAGGATGAGCAGGATATTGCGTCAGGAGACGAAGGTTGTAATCTAATGCTAAGAAGATCGTGTTTAACACCGAAGCAGGAGGAAGCTAGTTGGTTGAGAAGTAATATTTTTCAGTCAACATGTACTATTCTGGGGAAGGTGTGTAAGTTTGTAATTGACGCAGGAAGCTGTGATAATATTATTTCGACCGAGGCTGTGACAAAGTTGAAATTGAAGACAGAGAAACATCCGAGTCCATACAAGTTAGCATGGTTGAGAAAAGGAGGAGAAGTGAAAGTGGATAGACGAGTTCGTGTACCATTCTCTATTGGGAAGAAATACAAAGACGAAATCTGGTGTGATGTCGTAGAGATGGATGTTTGTCATTTATTATTGGGAAGACCATGGCAGTATGATCGAGCGGTACAACATGACGGTCGGACCAATAGTTACAGTTTTATGTTTGAAGGCATGAAGATTATCCTAGTTCCAAAGAAGAGACCACAAGGAGAAAGTAAGTCAGAAGAGATTGAAGAGCTCAAAACTTTGTTATCGTTGAAAGAGTTTGTGAAGGAAGTAGAGGAGGAACCTGAAGTGTTTTTGTTAATTGGGCGAGAGAGCAGTGAAGAGGTTGAGATTCCAGAAGAAGTAAAACCAATTTTGAAAGAATTTGACGATGTATTTCCAGAAGAGTTACCAACGGAGTTGCCACCGTTAAGAGATATACAACATCAGATAGATCTTGTTCCAGGTGCTGTGTTGCCACACAGACCACATTATCGAATGAGTCCGAAGGAACATGAAGAGTTGCGAAGGAAGGTAGAGGAATTGCTTGAACAGGGACGTGTGTAGGAGAGTCTGAGTCCTTGTGCTGTACCAGCTTTATTGGTACCCAAGAAGGATGGGACGTGGAGGATGTGCACTGACAGTCGAGCATTGAATAAGATTGCCGTGAGATATCGATTTCCAATGCCGAGTATGGATGACTTGTTAGATCAAATAAGCGGAGCTGCTATATTTTCGAAGATAGATTTGAAGAGAGGATATCATCAAATTCGTATCAGACCAGGAGATGAGTGGAAGACTGCTTTTAAAACCAGGGAGGGTCTATACGAATGGTTGGTCATGCCATTTGGTTTATCCAATGCACCGAGTACTTTCATGAGAGTGATGAATCAGATTTTTCGACCGTTCATTGGGAAATTTGTGGTGGTGTATTTTGATGATATTCTGATTTACAGTGGGAGTCCAGAGGAACATTTGAATCATCTTAGAGAAGTGCTGATGGTATTGCGACAAGAACAATTCTATGCTGCAACGAAGAAATGCGTGTTCATGACGCATAGCGTGTTATTTCTGGGATATGTTGTTTCAGAGAAAGGGATACAGGTTGACCAAAGTAAAGTTGAAGCGATTAGAGATTGGCCGCAACCCAAGACGATAACGGAAGTACGTAGTTTCCATGGGTTGGCTTCATTCTATCGAAGGTTTATACCACACTTTAGTAGTGTGATGGCACCTATTACAGATTGCATGAAAGGTAAACAGTTTGCATGGACAGAGGAACCAGGGAGTGCTTTTGGGAAGATCAAGGAATTGCTGACGTCTGCACCAATTCTAGTGCTACCTGATTTTCAACTAGTGTTTGAACTGCACATTGATGCATCCAAGGTTGGGTTGGAGGGGTGTTGAGTCAGAAGGGACATCCAATTGCCTATTTCAGTGAGAAGTTGTCAGGAGCAAAGATGCGATACAGTACCTATGATGTGGAGTTTTATGCTGTTGTGCAATCTATTAAACACTGGAGACACTATCTATTTCAGAAGGAGTTTGTTCTTTACACTGATCATGAGGCATTGAAGCATTTACAAGGGCAAGACAAGATTTCAGCGAGACATGCATCGTGGATTGCATATCTGCAACAGTTTACTTTTGTTGTTAAACACAAGTCAGGGGTGACAAATCGTGTGGCTGATGCTTTGAGTAGGAGGAGTCATTTGTTGACTGCACTAAAGGTTGAAGTGACGGGGTTTGAAATGTTGCCAGACTTATTTACTAATGATCCTTACTTTGCAAAATTTGTTGAAAAAGTCAAGGAGGGAGAGACGGATGATTTCGTGATGGTAGATGGTTTTCTTTTCAAAGGAAATCGATTGTGCATACCAGAGGGTAGTCTGAGAATGAAGATTATCAAGGAGTTACACGGAGAGGGACATGTTGGGAGAGACCGTACATTGCAGTTGATTTCACAATCCTACTTTTGGCCATCAATGAGGAAAGAGGTGGAAAGGTTTGTGGAGCGTTGTCATATTTGTCAGGTTTCGAAAGGAACTGCGACTAATGCTGGTTTATATATGCCATTACCTGTACCAAATAAACCATGGGTTGATGTGAGTATGGACTTCGTGTTGGGATTACCGAGGACACAGCGTGGTAACGATTCCATATATGTGGTGGTGGACAGATTTTCGAAGATGGCACATTTTATTGCTTGTAAGAAAACGGCGGATGCTGTTCATGTTGCTCAGATGTTTTTCAAGGAGATCTATCGACTTCATGGATTGCCAGAATCTATTGTGTCGGATAGAGATACTCGATTTCTGAGTCATTTTTGGTTGAGTTTGTGGAAAATGGTCGGAACAAAGCTGAAATTTAGTAGTGCTTATCATCCACAAACTGATGGACAGACCGAGGTGGTGAACAGATCATTGGGAAACTTGCTGAGGTGTCTTGTACAAGATAATCTGAAGAGTTGGGATGTGAAGTTATGCCAGGCAGAATTTGCTCATAATCATGCTATGAATCGAAGTACTGGGTTCAGTCCATTCCAGATTGTTTATTCGAGCTTACCAAAGGGACCGTTGGATTTAACGGTAGTGCCACAATCAAAGGGGACAATTAAGAAAGCTGTTGATTTTGTTAAAGGGCTGACGGAGTGTCATAAAATCATTCAAGAACGATTAGAGAAAGCAAATGAGAAGTATAAACAATCTGCAGATTTGAAACGAAGGAATGTTGAATTTCATGAAGGTGATATGGTTTATGCAGTATTAACAAAAGATCGTTTTCCAGTGGGCGCATACAACAAGTTGAAAGCCAGGAAAATTGGTCCGGTGGAAGTTTTGAAACGAATCAATGAAAATGCTTATAAACTGAAGCTGCCAGATGATGTGTATACATCTGACGTATTCAATGTTAAGCATCTCGTACCATATCATGGGGATGAGTTTGTTGGGAATGAAGAGTGTGCAAATTCGAGGTCGAATTTCTCTCAACCTGGGGAGGATGATGCAGCTAAAACCAGAGATGAAGTCCTGAGTCGTCCACGAGATAAAACTAACACGGCAGATATAAGTCGTCTACGACTTAAGGGCAATGTGATGAGTCGTCCACGACTCATAGAGACAGGCATGAATCGTATGCGACTTAAGGAAGCGGTGATGAGTCGTCCACGACTCATAGAGACAGGCATGAGTCGTCTACGACTTAAGGAGGCGGTGATGAGTCGTCCACGACTCATCTGGAAGACCAAAGGGAAAGATGTGACGAGTTTACGACTTAACGAAGCAACTATAACTCGTCTACGACTTAACAGGGAGATGAGTCGCTCACGACTCAAGGGGAAGAATACACAAGTGATAAGTCGTCTACGACTCAAGGAAGGTGAGGAGATAAGCCATCCACGACTCAAGGGCGAGGCTGGTATAAGTCGTCCACGACTTATCAAAACTGGGTTAAGTCGTAGAGGCCTGGAGCTGTATATTCTGATGCCGCTTTAATCCATGCCGTAGATTCTCCTGACGAGTTAATCTGAACCGATTGTTTTCTAAGTCGCATCTGTTATAAATCATAAGTCGTAGTGTGTTGTAATTTGATAAGTCGTAAACGACTTAAGATGAGTCGTCTGATTATGAGTCGTTTACTTTTGAGTCGTGTTGAATGTTGATAAGTCGTTGAAGATTAGTATTGTAACGTTTTGTATAAGTCGTAAGTCATGTTGTAATGTGATGAGTCGTATACGACTTATGATGAGTCGTAGAGCGTAGCTATGAGTCGGAAACGACTTAGGAGTTGGAGAAATTTCTGTTGTAAAATTGTTCGCCTATAAATAGGCCGTGAGTCTCATTTGTAAAAGGTTGTTGAATATTGAATAAAATTCTCTTTTGTTAGCTTTGTGCTTTCAATTTCAATTGGTAGTCGAGTGTATCTCCTATCTCCACTTACGTCATTCGAGTGCGCTCGAATCATCGTTTGCTGAAGACGATTCACGGAATCTTGTGCGCAAGATCAACGTTGAAGAATCGTAGATCTCTTTCCCGGTATCTTCGGATCAATGAGTCAGAGATAGCTAGAGTTCGGTATCTTCGGATCAACAAATTCAAGCATTTCAGTATCCATCAATCCACAGATTGCTACTTTCATCGATTGAAGATCGTCTAGAATTATCCGCTGTGTCAGTTTGGTATCAGAGCTTGTTCTAACCAATCATAGTTAGATCGAGACTTGGAGCCTAATCATTTTGAGAAATTTTGAAGTTTGAAGTTGTTTGGCCGAGAAGTTTGAAGTTGAGCCGTGAGCAAGTGAAGTTGTTCGCATTTGTTTGAAGATTGAAGTTCGGATTTGCATTGGAGGCCGAAACTTTGTCCATCGTGTTCATCGCGATTTGCTACAAAGTGGAAGTTTTCGATCCGTTTCATTTTGGATCAAAGACCGAATTGTGTTTGAATTTGAAGTGTTGAAGAATTTGTGAAGTTTTCAAGTATGCCGCCAAGAAGAGCTAATCGTCACCAAAACGTAGAAGCTTTGTATCGAAGAGAAGAAGCTGATGAGATGGAGCAAAGAATCAATGAGAATTTTAGTGAAAAGCTTAACGAAGGAATTGGCCGGTTAGAGAAGCTTATGACGGAGATGAATCAAAATCAGAGAAGGGTTTCACCAGAATCTAACCATGGGGGTAGTAGAGTCTCGCCACATTCCAATCGAGACAGAAGTGTTGAAAATGATCAAGGGCGTGGGAGAAACGTGAATGATTGTGAACGGAGGAATGGAGGTAGAAGGGATGGTGGTAGACGTGAAGGGAGTAGAGATGTTGTTGGTCAGAATCGACATCGTTATGCATCTGATTTTGAAGAGGAGTATGATGGTGGTAGTATTCGAGGAAGAGGTCAAGGAAGAAATTACTCTGAGTATGATCACAAGTGGGAGTCGGGGATGAAGACGGAAATTCCTGAATTCAAAGGTGGTATGCAAGCGGAGGAGTTTCTAGATTGGGTAGCTAATGTTGAGGAGATTTTTGACTTCAAAGAAGTTCCAGAACATCGTAGAGTGACGTTGGTTGCTACAAGGCTGAGGGGTAGAGCTTTGGCATGGTGGCAGTAGACCAAACTTACACGTGATCGGATGGGAAAGTCAAAAGTTGAATCTTGGGAGAAGATGAAGAAATTGATGAAAGCAACGTTCTTGCCTTACAATTATCAGTCATTGATGTATCAACGTTTGCAGAATTTGAGACAGGGCACTAAAACAGTTAATGATTACGCAGATGAGTTTTACCAGCTTATTGCCAGGAATGATATTATGGAGACGGAAGAGCAGTTGACATCTAGATTCATTGGGGGATTGAGAATGCAGATTCAGGATATGGTTAATATGTTCGATCCAAGATCGGTGGTAGAAGCACATCAGAAAGCGTTGGCTTGGGAAAAACAAGGGAGACGAGGAAGTGGTGTGTTTACTAATTCTAACAATCAAGCGAAGGGTGCTGGAGGAAGTTCTAATGTTTCTAAACCTATCAGTAGACCAGTGGTGAAGGAGGTTGAGAAGACAAGGGTTAACAATGGTTTCAAATGTTACAATTGTCAGGAATTGGGTCATAAAAGCAGTGAGTGTCCAAAGCCAAAGAAGAGAACCATGATTGCAGAAGTTGACGATGAGGATGTTGATGGAGATTGTTCTAATCCAACTGAGGAGGATGAGCAGGATATTGCGTCAGGAGACGAAGGTTGTAATCTAATGCTAAGAAGATCGTGTTTAACACCGAAGCAGGAGGAAGCTAGTTGGTTGAGAAGTAATATTTTTCAGTCAACATGTACTATTCTGGGGAAGGTGTGTAAGTTTGTAATTGACGCAGGAAGCTGTGATAATATTATTTCGACCGAGGCTGTGACAAAGTTGAAATTGAAGACAGAGAAACATCCGAGTCCATACAAGTTAGCATGGTTGAGAAAAGGAGGAGAAGTGAAAGTGGATAGACGAGTTCGTGTACCATTCTCTATTGGGAAGAAATACAAAGACGAAATCTGGTGTGATGTCGTAGAGATGGATGTTTGTCATTTATTATTGGGAAGACCATGGCAGTATGATCGAGCGGTACAACATGACGGTCGGACCAATAGTTACAGTTTTATGTTTGAAGGCACGAAGATTATCCTAGTTCCAAAGAAGAGACCACAAGGAGAAAGTAAGTCAGAAGAGATTGAAGAGCTCAAAACTTTGTTATCGTTGAAAGAGTTTGTGAAGGAAGTAGAGGAGGAACCTGAAGTGTTTTTGTTCATTGGGCGAGAGAGCAGTGAAGAGGTTGAGATTCCAGAAGAAGTAAAACCAATTTTGAAAGAATTTGACGATGTATTTCCAGAAGAGTTACCAACGGAGTTGCCACCGTTAAGAGATATACAACATCAGATAGATCTTGTTCCAGGTGCTGTGTTGCCACACAGACCACATTATCGAATGAGTCCGAAGGAACATGAAGAGTTGCGAAGGCAGGTAGAGGAATTGCTTGAACAGGGACGTGTGTAGGAGAGTCTGAGTCCTTGTGCTGTACCAGCTTTATTGGTACCCAAGAAGGATGGGACGTGGAGGATGTGCACTGACAGTCGAGCATTGAATAAGATTGCCGTGAGATATCGATTTCCAATGCCGAGATTGGATGACTTGTTAGATCAAATAAGCGGAGCTACTATATTTTCGAAGATAGATTTGAAGAGCGGATATCATCAAATTCGTATCAGACCAGGAGATGAGTGGAAGACTGCTTTTAAAACCAGGGAGGGTCTATACGAATGGTTGGTCATGCCATTTGGTTTATCCAATGCACCGAGTACTTTCATGAGAGTGATGAATCAGATTTTTCGACCGTTCATTGGGAAATTTGTGGTGGTGTATTTTGATGATATTCTGATTTACAGTGGGAGTCCAGAGGAACATTTGAATCATCTTAGAGAAGTGCTGATGGTATTGCGACAAGAACAATTCTATGCTGCAACGAAGAAATGCGTGTTCATGACGCATAGCATGTTATTTCTGGGATATGTTGTTTCAGAGAAAGGGATACAGGTTGACCAAAGTAAAGTTAAAGCGATTAGAGATTGGCCGCAACCCAAGACGATAACGGAAGTACGTAGTTTCCATGGGTTGGCTTCATTCTATCGAAGGTTTATACCACACTTTAGTAGTGTGATGGCACCTATTACAGATTGCATGAAAGGTAAACAGTTTGCATGGACAGAGGAAGCAAGGAGTGCTTTTGGGAAGATCAAGGAATTGCTGATGTCTGCACCAATTCTAGTGCTACCTGATTTTCAGCTAGTGTTTGAACTGCACATTGATGCATCCAAGGTTGGGTTGGAGGGGTGTTGAGTCAGAAGGGACATCCAATTGCCTATTTCAGTGAGAAGTTGTCAGGAGCAAAGATGCGATACAATACCTATGATGTGGAGTTTTATGCTGTTGTGCAATCTATTAAACACTGGAGACACTATCTATTTCAGAAGGAGTTTGTTCTTTACACTGATCATGAGGCATTGAAGCATTTACAAGGGCAAGACAAGATTTCAGCGAGACATGCATCGTGGATTGCATATCTGCAACAGTTTACTTTTGTTGTTAAACACAAGTCAGGGGTGACAAATCGTGTGGCTGATGCTTTGAGTAGGAGGAGTCATTTGTTGACTGCACTAAAGGTTGAAGTGACGGGGTTTGAAATGTTGCCAGACTTATTTACTAATGATCCTTACTTTGCAAAATTTGTTGAAAAAGTCAAGGAGGGAGAGACGGATGATTTCGTGATGGTAGATGGTTTTCTTTTCAAAGGAAATCGATTGTGCATACCAGAGGGTAGTCTGAGAATGAAGATTATCAAGGAGTTACACGAAGAGGGACATGTTGGGAGAGACCGTACATTGCAGTTGATTTCACAATCCTACTTTTGGCCATCAATGAGGAAAGAGGTGGAAAGGTTTGTGGAGCGTTGTCATATTTGTCAGGTTTCGAAAGGAACTGCGACTAATGCTGGTTTATATATGCCATTACCTGTACCAAATAAACCATGGGTTGATGTGAGTATGGACTTCGTGTTGGGATTACCGAGGACACAGCGTGGTAACGATTCCATATATGTGGTGGTGGACAGATTTTCGAAGATGGCACATTTTATTGCTTGTAAGAAAACGGCGGATGTTGTTCATGTTGCTCAGATGTTTTTCAAGGAGATCTATCGACTTCATGGATTGCCAGAATCTATTGTGTCGGATAGAGATACTCGATTTCTGAGTCATTTTTGGTTGAGTTTGTGGAAAATGGTCGGAACAAAGCTGAAATTTAGTAGTGCTTATCATCCACAAACTGATGGACAGACCGAGGTGGTGAACAGATCATTGGGAAACTTGCTGAGGTGTCTTGTACAAGATAATCTGAAGAGTTGGGATGTGAAGTTATGCCAGGCAGAATTTGCTCATAATCATGCTATGAATCGAAGTACTGGGTTCAGTCCATTCCAGATTGTTTATTCGAGCTTACCAAAGGGACCGTTGGATTTAACGGTAGTGCCACAATCAAAGGGGACAATTAAGAAAGCTGTTGATTTTGTTAAAGGGCTGACGGAGTGTCATAAAATCATTCAAGAACGATTAGAGAAAGCAAATGAGAAGTATAAACAATCTGCAGATTTGAAACGAAGGAATGTTGAATTTCATGAAGGTGATATGGTTTATGCAGTATTAACAAAAGATCGTTTTCCAGTGGGCGCATACAACAAGTTGAAAGCCAGGAAAATTGGTCCGGTGGAAGTTGTGAAACGAATCAATGAAAATGCTTATAAACTGAAGCTGCCAGATGATGTGTATACATCTGACGTATTCAATGTTAAGCATCTCGTACCATATCATGGGGATGAGTTTGTTGGGAATGAAGAGTGTGCAAATTCGAGGTCGAATTTCTCTCAACCTGGGGAGGATGATGCAGCTAAACCCAGAGATGAAGTCCTGAGTCGTCCACGAGATAAAACTAACACGGCAGATATAAGTCGTCTACGACTTAAGGGCAATGTGATGAGTCGTCCACGACTCATAGAGACAGGCATGAATCGTATGCGACTTAAGGAAGCGGTGATGAGTCGTCCACGACTCATAGAGACAGGCATGAGTCGTCTACGACTTAAGGAGGCGGTGATGAGTCGTCCACGACTCATCTGGAAGACCAAAGGGAAAGATGTGACGAGTTTACGACTTAACGAAGCAACTATAACTCGTCTACGACTTAACAGAGAGATGAGTCGCTCACGACTCAAGGGGAAGAATACACAAGTGATAAGTCGTCTACGACTCAAGGAAGGTGAGGAGATAAGCCATCCACGACTCAAGGGCGAGGCTGGTATAAGTCTTCCACGACTTATCAAAACTGGGTTAAGTCGTAGAGGCCTGGAGCTGTATATTCTGATGCCGCTTTAATCCATGCCGTAGATTCTCCTGACGAGTTAATCTGAACCGATTGTTTTCTAAGTCGCATCTGTTATAAATCATAAGTCGTAGTGTGTTGTAATTTGATAAGTCGTAAACGACTTAAGATGAGTCGTCTGATTATGAGTCGTTTACTTTTGAGTCGTGTTGAATGTTGATAAGTCGTTGAAGATTAGTATTGTAACGTTTTTTATAAGTCGTAAGTCATGTCGTAATGTGATGAGTCGTATACGACTTATGATGAGTCGTAGAGCGTAGCTATGAGTCGGAAACGACTTAGGAGTTGGAGAAATTTCTGTTGTAAAATTGTTCGCCTATAAATAGGCCGTGAGTCTCATTTGTAAAAGGTTGTTGAATATTGAATAAAATTCTCTTTTGTTAGCTTTGTGCTTTCAATTTCAATTGGTAGTCGAGTGTATCTCCTATCTCCACTTACGTCATTCGAGTGCGCTCGAATCATCGTTTGCTGAAGCCGATTCACGGAATCTTGTGCGCAAGATCAACGTTGAAGAATCATAGATCTCTTTCCCGGTATCTTCGGATCAACGAGTCAGAGATAGCTAGAGTTCGGTATCTTCGGATCAACGAATTCAAGCATTTCAGTATCCATCAATCCACAGATTGCTACTTTCATCGATTGAAGATCGTCTAGAATTATCCGCTGCGTCACCATCTCTATTTTATTCTATGATGATATAGTTTCAGATTTATGATTTAAATTCGTTTTTGTTATAAAAATGGATGATGATATGCTTGAGCTATATTATGTTTGTTGATTTATTTTAATTCATACACATATGAATTTGCACGGTTTTAATATAAAACCGAGAATCTATGATTTCAGATTGCCATGGAATTTTTTTATGTTAAGTAATACATGATTTTGGAGATGGGTTTTAATTTTCAGAATTTTCCAAGCTATGGAAATTTTATTATGAATTCTTGAAGGAAAATATGATGTAATTGGGTTTAAAAATTTATTTTGAATATTTCAGAAAGAAATCGGGTTTAAATTTGTAATATGTTTGATTACATGATGAAATTGAATTTTTGTGATTTTTGGGGATTTTTACCAATTGCTTTACTAAGGGAAATAAATTATTTTAAAAGAAGGACTTTTCTTAAATAATTGGTTTTATTATATGGAATGGCTTAAACGCTACAACTTTAAGGTTTAAATCTGATATAAGTGCAGTAGTTTTCAATGTAAAGTATTTGAAAAGTTTTTATGGCAGCCAATCAATGATTTACAAATAGGCAAGTTGTTATAAAGTTGCTATATTTAAGCCTTTAAATCAGTAAAAGGTGTTCCGCCTTTATTAGTAAGCACCTTTCGACTCCATTGATTCCACCTCATCCCAGTCGAAACCATTATAGTCGAAACCTACATAGTCGAAACCAATACACAAGGTATCATCTAATCTAGATGGTACGTAGTGGATTGGAAGGAAGGCGGAAGCCTTGGTGTCGAAAGGTAGGCTTCCAATGGGGTCGAAACCCTACATTGTTTTCAAAAGTTAAAGTCTTGCCTTATTTTACTTTAATCTTTTGACACAGTCGAAACTTATGCTTTCGAAAGGGTTTTATAAATAGCTTACGAAGAAGGTTGTCATGTATTAGATTTCGAAAGGGTTGGTTTCGAATTAGTGGAAACCTAGCCTCTATTTCCCTTCCAAAGTATTGAAGTCATCAACACCTTCAAAAGGCCATCTTCGCTTTTACCTAAGTTAAGCCGCTTCCTAATTGCTTTCGAAAGGGGGGTTGATGGTTTCAAAGGTGATGGAGACGAAAGGGGTTTCGACTTTGTGACGACTCGGAATTTATAAATATTTGAAATTGGAATATTTAATTGATTTTGAATATTTGAAAGTTAGTTTAACTTGAATTTCAAATATCACTAGGAATTTGGGGATCAAATTATTGAATTTAATTGTTTGAAATGGGATACATATTGAATCTTCAGTTCTAAGAATCTTCAGTTCTAAGCTTATTAAAAATAATTTGAAGGCTTATAAAAGTTATATTGATAGGACTGAAGATAATAAATGAGTTAAAATTTAATTTAACAGTGTATTGTGCAGTTTTGAAAATATATAGTTTAAATTGATATTTAAAAATAGCCTTCCGAGGCATAGTCTCGGAATTCGACGAAACCAGTTCCATTGGATCCATAATATTGTATTATTATCGGATTTCAAGTTTCGTAACATTTGGAGTTGTTGTGTGAGCGTACGGTATGTAAACACGTTGAAATTTATATCGAATTCCATATAATAACTGGATTCAAAAAGCTATCTTCTTCATACGATCGAATTAGGACTCGAAACCTTTTCCATTGCGCTCAAAATAGGGGTATAACATTACGAACGCCTAGTGGCACGCTTCGATAGGAGGTCAAGTTATTGAGTTGCGGTTATCGAGGGATTTGAATTTAAATTTGAAATATATATTTGTATATAATGGTCAACTTTCAGTTGTAAATCTATTCACATCAGCTGAAATAATTTCATATCAGAGCTTTTGGTCTCCTCTTCAATCACTACAGCCTTCTCTCATACGCCAATGTCACTTCCCCTCCTCTTTAAAACAATAGCCGAACCCTTCTTCTCCTTTTTCAGTTTTGAATGAAAGCAAAGCAGAGATAAAAATTTTGAATGCCAATTTAAAAATCTCGTTCCCCTTCTTCTCCAAATCGAGTCAAACCCCTCTCAAAGCAAAATCGAAAAAAAAAGTTTAGAAATAAAATGGCTGATACTTCAGAGAAATTTTATCTCCTCGTATGATAAAAGGAATCAAAAAATAGCCGAACAAAATTCAAAAACATGATTTCGTTCGAAACTAAACTAGGGCATGTCATTCCCTTCCTCCTTCCCAAATCGACAATAGAGAAAAAAGAGGAAGAGATCGATGGCACTGAGCAAGGGGGAAGGTATCGCGATAAGGGGTCGGTTCAGCAGCAGCGGGGTTTCTTTGACGGGTGCACGAAGCATCGGAAGTCGCAATGGTGTGGTGATCGACGATGAAGCCTTGTGGGGGCAGTGGTCAGATGAGGTCTGGGAGGGGGGCCGCGACTGCGATGAGGAGGTGGTGTGTTCGAATTTGGGGAGGGCGACTGTGTTTTAAGGTGAGTATTTTCTGAATTTAAATTAAGTATAAATTCAGTAAAATAATTATATAAAGTTTAAAACAGAAATAGTGCTGGGATGGGAAAAAATATATATTTTTAAATAAGATTGTATACTGATTGTGTAATCGTGTTTGAATTGGAATGAAATATAGATAGGATTTATGAAAACAAGGATTTAAATGTTTTCACTGGGAAGTTATATATATATATATATATATATATATATATATGTACAGTTTAGGTTAGAAATATATTTACAGTAAAGTATTAATTAATTCAGATTTTAATTTGGTACATAAGTATATATATAGACAAGATTTTGAAAGAAAATATAGGATTTCAAAATGTTGAAAGTTTATATAAATTATAGATTCCAATTTACTTTTATAAGTATATATATGTGGTTTCAATAAAATAAAATAAATATACATTTACACATTTTAAACTTACTAGTTTATTTAAAAATATGTATTTAGGGAGTTAGTTTGTTAAATTAACTTATTTAATTATTTAGCTACTAAGAAATTATTAAAGGAAAATTAGTTTGAAATTAAATTAATAAATGGAAATTGACTGTTCGATTTATTTAAAATGTTAATAAAATGTAAAATGTTTGTTACAAGGTCTGAAATCGTGAAGAAAACAAACCGGTTGGATTGGGTTGCTACTAAAAATCAAAGGTGAGTTAATCTCACTCTTCTGGATTGCTATTTAAATGTAGATGGTTAAATTTAAATAATTGGCTGAATGATTGAATTGATTGGATGTGATAATATATAAAGTAGTGTATATATATATGTGAGTGATTGATTTCCTGCATTATATAGCGGATGAGACCCTATGCGCCGCACAATAGCGGATGATATTATATAAACCCATATACCGCGATATTCCACCTCGAAGTGGAATTGGTATTGTGCTAACATATGTGGATGCAGGGAAACAGGTTGGAGGGATCCAACTGGATTCCTCAAAATTTATTTAGATTGTTCTAATAATTCAGTGATATGATTATTTGATATTCTGTGATGAATTATATTGATAATTGGAGATGATGGATGCTATGGTTTGATTGAATATATTTGGGTATACCGTGTTACCAAAATATATAGATTGGATTTTTGTAAAGAAATAAAAGAGTAAATTCTTAAGTAAATAATTATAGAGAATTTAAATAAATTAAAGAATGAATTGGGAAAGGAGATTTTGAATAAAAGGGGAAATATTGAATCTTTAAACCTAAGTAATATTATTTAAGGGAATAAAAGAATTTATTTTAAAAATTCAAGGTTTGAATTTATTTAAAGGGATAACGAAGGATTTTGGAAAACCTGAAATTGATATTTTAAGTTTAAAAGATTTTAAATCATAATAAAGAAAGAAAAGCTGAAGTTAATGGATTTTGAGATAAATGGAGTAAGTAAAGGAATTTATTTCAAAGTGAAGTAAATTGGAAATCAATTTGAAAATTGATTTAAGCGTTTGGAAATTGGAATTTTAAAGGAAGATGGGGCTAAGAAATTTATAAACTGGGTTTATAAAAGTGAAGTAATATATCGGTGGATATTTGGAAGGATAAATTCAAGGTGGGAATTTATAAAAGGAATGGGTAAATTTGATTAAAAATAAATAGTGATTTATTTTTAAAGATGTGAAAGAGAAGTATATTTCCCTGGATAGCCAAGTACGTTTTCAAAGCAAATTCTTAAGTATAAGTTAAAGTTTCAAAGTTGTTTTAAAAGTATGTTTTGGAAAATCTATTATTTTTAAATGTTTAAATGTTAAAGTAAGTGTTTTTCAAATTTATTTTAGTAGTAATTATTTAAAGGTTAATTGGTATTATGTTTGGAAAAGATAAAAATTTAGTTTTATATATTATAAAGTAGCTTTATTTTAAATATTCTTAAAGTGTATATTTATTTAAAATAAAGTATTAAAGTAGTTTTAAATCTAAATGTTTAAAAGTATATTCTATAATTAAGTGTTTTAATTGATTTTAAAGTCTAAGTATTTGCACTTGTTGATTTCAGTGGAAATAGAAAATATTGGGAAATTTATTCCGTGAGAGAAAGGTGGTTGAAACCGTTTTCAAAAAAGGGTTGAAAATGGTAATATATCTTGCGAAGATATTTGTGAGGTAAATAAATAATTTGGAAAATTATTTATTGTTTGATGGTTGTTTGTGGATGTTATTTGATAGTTAAATAACCGACTATCAATATTGGCCAATGCGTTGATCGTTTCGAAGAGACTGGGATCGGGATTAATTTTCCGAAAACCACTTTGATTTGGTTTGTACGTTTTCGTGGGGAAAACGAGTTTGGAATCGAAGATGGAGCAGTGAAGTGCAAGGGCTAGTCGCTACTAATCCTGAGGGTGATTCCAAAATGGATGTAATAGGAGTAGTGCCTTCGGTTCCGTTCGAACCCGGGACGGACTTGTATGGATGAATGCTTTTGGAACATTGTCAGGTCGACGGTGGGCATTCTAAGTGATATGTTCTAAAAAGGTAACGCTTAGCCTCGAGCCTCATCAATCGGGAATGACTGAAAATCAGGGGTTATGCAGCAAGGCTATGTGGGTAGCACCCATTAGGGTGAGGTCATCCCTGTCAAGATGTTCCTTTTATTTCGGCTTAGTGGGCGGTTGCTGATCCCAACCGCGGGGTGATCTTACTCGGAATTATCTAGTATGGGGTAGTTCCGGTCTTGTGTTGCAGGGGATTGGGCGTAATCCTCGGTACGCTGATCTAGACTAGGTACTGTGATAGGTGGTACCCCAGTGCCTAGTCATTAGTTGGACATCCATTCTCCCTACGCGCTTGTACGGTTTTGATTGTGCCCAACTATTGCTGAAACTTGAGATGCAAGCATTTCAGCTAGATTCTATTTTACTTTCAATAGACACTATTATAATATCAGACGGATTTGATAAAAAGTGTTTTGGCTATCGTAAGGTAAAAACCCGACATGTTTATTTGTGGCGTGGTCTTACGAGATGCTTTTGATTTCAAAGGGTTTTGAAACTTTAATAATCCAATTGAGTGTGTTTTCTCAAGCAGGTTTTCCAGACTGACTTGGGTGTTATTTTATTATAATGCTCGGGTCAGACCGAGTATTATAGGATACAGGTTATGATGCCGTGGAGCTCAGGAGACGAGTTGGATGGTGAAACGTATCACACGTATATGATGTATATTCGGCCGTGTTGTGTATGTTGTGTATTCTGTATGTGGGACAAGTTATTATAACTGTCCTGAATTGTGATGTTTATTATATTGTACTCTGATGTTGTATTCTGGTGATGTACTTACAAAAAGATATAGTTTATTTTCTGTAAAGATCAGTTATTATCTATTATATTTTATTCCGCTGCGATGGTTAGATTCTGTTGTTATTTTGTTTCTTCTTCTTCTACCTCCTTCTTCTTTAACCCTAATGGTTCGTATTTCCGTTCACTTTGAGTCGATATGTTGGAGAATAGTGTCGATTCAAGGGGTACGGGTTTGCGGGCTATTACAGACTTTGTCCTTCAAAGTTTTAATTTTTAAAGGTTTTAGCTTTCAACTAGATGGTTCTGACATCATCAACTTTTCCCCAATTTAATTTTTGTTGGTTTCGAAAGAGATACTTTTGAATATAACCCTTTTCACCCAAATGTTATTTTTGAAAAGTAAACCCAATGCTTTCGAAAGGGGTACTTTCTTTTGTTTCGAAGCTCTGTATTTTAAAAGATGATTTGGTACCATTGAAAGGTATGTATACTACGTTTTGAAAAGAAGTCTTTGCTTTTGAAGGAGGCTATCTAGAGGTTTCAAAAGAGGTGTTTTTATGATTTCAAAACATAAACCCATTCTCAATTTTAAGTAATAACCATGGCATAAATGAACAAAGTGTTTTGAAATGAAGAAGTTTTCCTTGATTTAAAAGTTTAAAGGGTTTAACCAGGATTTATATATATAAAGAGAATTTCAAGTATAAATTAAACTATAGGTGTTGGTATCATTTTGTTGCTATGTTTACTTTTTCATATATTTATTCACATTATTATTAACCTATAACTGTATTTTGGGGAAATGGCAGAATAACCAGTTAGGTTGATCTAGTAGTAAATATAACTTAATAGATGTTAAATTTTTAATTAAAGATATTGGCAGGGGCCAATAGGTTTACAGTAAGCCCATGAAAACTGTATGATATTAGCAGAGGCCAATAGGTTCATAGTCAGCCCATGAAAACTACGATTAGATACAGGCAGGGGCTAGTAGGTTTGTAGTTAGCCCATGAAAAATTTATCCAGATTAAGATATTGATGGATAGTCAATAGGTTCCTAGTTAGCCCATGAAAACTAGGATATGTAAAATGATATTGGAGTTACCAATAGGTTCTTAGTGATCCTATGAAAACTATGAAATTGAACAGATAGTCCATAAATATTTAAAAGGTTAACAGTAACCCTTAAGATTATGATTGAGACAGATAGTCAGAATAAACGAGGATGGGTAATCCAGATTTGATTTACTTGTTCTGTATATATCATAATATTTTGAAATACTATGTTTTTAATCATTGTGGATGCAGGAGTACAATATATGGTTTTATAAATGTTTTAGAATATTAGTAAGGGGAAAACCCATTCTATTAAGCGGCGTGGTCTCACTAGATATCCAAATGGTTGAGATGGAAGATTATTATTCATACTAGGCTTTATGTCCGACTCGAAGTTTTTTTCCCACTTAAACTCTCGGGTACTCAATTGTTTTTGAGTAGGTTGAGAGTTAAGGTTTTCATGTGTTATTTTAGATGAATAAAGCTTCCGGAGACGTGCAGGAGGCAATCTTGTTATTATAGTTCTTTTATTTCCGCTGTGTGTTTGGTTGCAAAGGCAAACAGTTTAGTGTCTTATTATTATATACTCTGATCAACCAAGGGAGCATCTTCATATGTCGCTCTTGGTGTTTTTTGTAATTATTATATGTCATCTCAACATGGTTTATGAATTGGGATTATGTAATCAATTTGAAATATTTTGAAATGGAATGTGGAGTTTATTTGCTGTTTAATTTTTTTCCCATATTTTTGTGTTTCTGTGTATCAATGTATCTAATATCGCCATATTTGGTCGTCGAAGATTAATAACTATGGATGACTGCAGCATCCGTAGCCATTAATTTTGCACCTCCAAGTAGGGGGATGTTACAAGTTAGTATCAGAGCGAGGTTTATGAAATTTAAAAGAAACTTAAACCTAAAAGATTTTTCAAACATAATCCAATGAATCAGATAATAAGATTGGGATTGGGTTAATGCTATAATAACGTACTTGTATTTGATATATATAGATAAATATACAAGTGTGTATTCCCCGCTCTCGTAGACCGTTCTTTTGTATCTTACTAAGGCTCGTATGCATATTTACGAGAAAGGAGATATGGAATCAGGAAACGGAAGAGGAAACCTCGGTGGAGGAAGCACCACAACTAATGGAAATGCTCGACCCACTACTAGGAGAAACCCTGGTTGATTGGCTAATGCTAATAACCAAAATGCTGAAGCTAATAAATGGACTATCTGTTCAAAAATAGGTAATAAGTAAACTATCTATCCACAACATAATAGCAAGTTCCGTTATGCCACAAATGGACTATCAGTCCATACATCTAGGCTGACTGCCCGCAAACTGGACCAACTGTCCGAATCAAAATAGACCAACTGTCCGAATTATTTTCTTAGGGTTAACTACCCTTCAAATCTTCCTTGAAAACCTTTTCAAAATGATTTAGTATTTCAAATCGTACAAATACGAGGAAAATATATCTTTAGCTTTACACTAAGCTATTTTGCCATGATATATATACTTTACCCAAAATAATATTGATGAGATTTAATAAGGATTAACTATACTTCCAAAACAAGTTAAACCCTTTTTACCTTGAAAATACTTAGGCTACATTACCTATTTAATACATTCGAAACCTTTGTTTAAAACTGTTAAACAACCCTTTCGAAACCGTTGAAGGTAACCCCTTCGAAACCAATGAAAGACCCCTTCGAAACCATTAAATATTGCCTTTCGAAAACGTTGGAAAAACCTTTCCTTTCTTTTCTACGAAAGCTTCAAAATATCAGACATCCTCATTTTAAAACCTTTTAAATATTGCCTTTCGAACAAATTATAAAAACCCCTCCTTTTAAACCTTTTGAAACCCTGGAGAACCACCCCTTTCGGAACCATTCATTAAAACCTTTCGAAATAGTCAAAACTCAGTCTTTTCGAAAGCACTTTGGGTTCAATTTAAAACATGTGGTAATTTTTCGAAACCATTCAAAAATTTACCCCTTCGAAACCTTTGAAGACGTCTCGGTCGAAACAATTTGGATTATTCCTTCAAGTAGAGCAGAAGGATTAAAAACCCATTAAAGTCTAAAGCATTTGATTCGAAACCATTTAAAACTATCTCTTTCGAAACCAATTTGGGTTTTACTTTACTTATAGAAAAAGGGTCTTAAAAACATTTAAGTCGAAAGCATTTGCTTTGAAACCATTTCCTAAGTAAAGAAGTGATGGTGTCGAAACCATCCCTTCGAAAGCATTAGAGAAGTGGTCATATTTTCAAAAACAAAGCAACCCATTCGAAATCATCTTGGTCGAAAGGTAAAAAGGCAGAAGCAAAAAAGTTTCGACTTAGTCGAAAGCATTTATTTAAAAACAGAGGCATGAGCTAATCGAAACCATTTTCTTTAAATCATTTAAACTGGTCGAAAGCCACTTTGTCGAAAGTCATGTAGTCGAAAGCAAGCAGGCGTATTTCTTTAATTTAAAAACAAAGGTCTGCCTCATCCTCTTCGGAACCCCTGCTTTCGACTCCCTACCTTCCACCTTCATCCAATTCACTACATACTAGTAAACTGATACAATGTGCATTGGTTTTGACTTTCTCGGAAGCGAAGATGAGGAGGCGGAACCTGGTGCCGATGGTGTCGAAATAGTGAAAAACATATAGCAAATAGTTCTTTCCACCTAACCTGCCTTACGTGTCTAATTGCGATTGGTTGCCTCTTTCTTTACTAATAAAAAGTACTGCACTTTTCAAAAGTGCTGCCGACTTTCTAGATTTAAGATTTAAATTATTTTACAAGAAGCTCATTTTCCTCTTTTAATTATATAAAACATTTAAGTCCCATACGTTAAATAATTTTATTTAACCATTAAAACACTTAGAAAAACCTACAAAAATTCCAGAATATCCCTTTTAATATGTTTTCCAACATATAAAAATTTCAGACCCCAATCTATTATTATTTAACCGAAAATAATTATTAACCCAAATTAATATTTTCTTTACTAGAAAATTCATATAAATTCCACATAATTTTAGAAAATTCTGAAAATTAAAACCCATCTCCAAAGTAATATTTATGATCTTCATTAAAATTCGCAAGGTATTTGGATGTCAATTTATATGGTTTTCACCTTAAAACATATTATAAAATCAATATGAACATACATAAATCATCAACATGTATATATAATCATTGCATCGTTCAAAATCATGGCAAATTAATGCAAAATATTCGGCAATCATCTAAAAATCGAAAGTACAATCCAAATGAGATGTAAACATTATTCAACTTAGCTTTAGAGATTAAAGAGATTGGATGTGAATAGATTTGATTTGAATTAGCTTCTTCTTAGCTTTTCTTTCTCTTTTCCTTGTTAATGGTGGCCGACCTTCTATTTTAAAATTTTAATGAAATGAAAATGGATGTGTAGGGGTACACGGCCAACGGGTTTAGGGTATAAGAATGGCCTCTTTCCTATTTTATCTCTCCTTTATTTCAATTTAAACTTCTTATTTTAGTTCATTGTTTAAATGGCACGGCTATCCTTAATTAGAATCAAATCTCAATCCCCTAATCAACACATTATTTTATTTTATTTAGTTAAGTAAATATCCTAAATAATGTTACCAAAAATCTGGTGTGTTATAGGTTCATTCGGAGATTGAGGCCCGAGCTAGCTAGAATGACCATGACACATGTTCGTGATCCATGTGATGTGGTGGTAGAGATGGCCATTCGCCATGAGGAGTTACTTGCTGATAAGGCTAAGAAGAAGTTAGTGGAAGTTCAGGGTTCTGAAGGGAAGAAGAGAAAGTTCCTTAAAAAGAAAGGAGCCCAGAAGGGAGATACAACTAAGAAGCCAAAGGCTGAGGTAGTTTGTTATAAGTGTGACAAGAACGGTCACTTTAAAAATTAGTGCCGGTCAGGAAATGGGAAGAAAGCTGCAAACAAGAAGAATGTGAAGTGCTTCAACTATGATCAAGTTGGGAATTACAAGAATATATGTCCAGAGCCAGCTAGGGAGGACAAAGGAAAGGTCTTTGCTATTGGATCAGCTAGGCCTACTGCAGCAGATAAGGGAAAGACTATGATGGAAGGTATTTAATTCAGAGTATTCCTATTAGTGTACTTTTTGATACCGGTGCATCGCATTCATTTGTATCTCAGTGTTTGGTTGATAGATTATGCTTAGAATCCACCTACCTTGTTATTTCCTTGAGGGCTGCGAATCCTTTAGGAGGGTATGCAACTCTAGGGTTGAGATGTTACCAGTTAGAACTCGATTTGTTAGGTCATAAATTTGCATGCAGTTTGTATGTTATTGATTTCATAGATTTCAAAATCATTTGGGGAATGGATTGGTTGGGTATGTATAAGGCAAGAATATTTTGTCAGGATAGAGAGATATCAGTGAGACACCCTAATAGTCATAACCGAGTTATATTCTTAGTAAAGAATTCTGACCGGAGTGTTAGTGCTCTGCTTAATGCTATGGAGTTAGGAGAAGAGTTATGTCAGGTTCGGGTAGCAAGAGAGTTTGTAGATGTTTTTGAGCTAGTCACCGGACTACCCCTAAAAATAGCTATTGAGTTTAGAATAGATCTTGCGCCCGAAGCCGAACCTATGGGTAGACCACCTAGCAGGATGACACCAACTGAGATGAAGGAATTGAAGGTGCAGCTAGTGGATCTCGAAGGAAGGAATTTTATTAGACCAAGCAGTTAGCCTTGGGGAGTAGCTGCAATATTCCTAAAGAAACCAGATGGGTCACTGAGGATGTGTATTGACTATCGTAAGTTAAACGAAAGGACAATTAAAAATAAGTATCCTTTGCCCAAAATAGATGATATATTCGATCAGTTGAATGAAGCTAGAGTGTTTTCCTAGTTAGATTTTGCGACAGGTTTCCATCAATTAAGAGTGGCGGAGGACAGTATTCCTTTGATAGCTTTTCGGACTAGGTGTGGTTCATATGAGTGGATGGTGATGCCATTTGGATTGACAAATGCACCTTCTTTCTTCGTAGATTTGATGAACTGCGTTTTCCGAGAGTACTTGGATAGGTTTGTACTAGTGTTCATAGATGACATTCTAGTATACTCTAAGGATGAGAGAGAGCATGAAGTTCATCATAGAGTAGTGCTTGAGACACTGAGGCAGAATCAGCTAAAGGCTAAGTTTACCAAGTGTAATTTTGGAAGAAACAGGTTAAGTTTCTTGGTCACGTGGTTTCAGGGAAATGATTGTAGGTCGATCCAGATAAGATTGAAGCTGTGAATAATTGGAAGAGACTAGAGACAGTGACAAAGATTAGAAGATTTATTGGATTTGCTTGCTATTACCGTAGATTCATTAAGGATTTCTCGTGGATAACTGCACTCTTAACTAAGCTAACCAGAAAGGAGGTGAAGTTTGTTTGGTCCGACAAATGTGAGGAAGCATTCCTTAAGTTAAAACATTTGTTGACCAATGCACCCGTGTTGGCTGTCCCAGACGGAAATCAAGGGTTAGTGGTATATACTGATGCATGTGGAACCGGATTAGGAGCAGTATTGATGCAGAAAGGTAAGGTTATTGCCTACGTATTCAGGCAGCTTAGACCGCATGTAGTAAGATATCCTACTCATGATTTGGAGTTGGCAGCAGTGATCTTCGCATTGAAGATTTGGAGACACTGTCTCTTAGGGGAGAGATTTGAGTTGTACAACAATCATAAGTCTTTACGGTACTTATTCTCTCAGAAGGAGTTGGATATGAGACAGTAGAGGTGGCTGGAGTTTTTCGCAGCTTATGATTTCGGTATAGAGTATACACCAAGGAAAGGTAATAAGGTAGCAGATGCTCTCAGCAGAAAACATAAGAATGTGGTGCTGGCGATGTTGGCGGAGTGGAAAGATTTAGAAGCTTTAGCCAGTTGTGGTGTGCAGTTAAGATCGACTGCTGGTTCTAGTCAGAGTTCCACCATAATGTCTTGTTTAGAAGTCCGACCAGTATTGATTGAGAAAATTGCTTCTATGCAAAAGGAGGATTCAATATTAGCTGAAAGGATTAGAAGACTTGAGGTTGAAATAGAGATCGATGACATAAAGGATTTTAGCCTTGACCAGAAAGGATGGCTAAGAAAGAAGGGACGGTTGTGTGTTCCGAATTTTGAGGACCCGAGGAAAGAAGTTCTTGGAGAATGTCATCGATCAAAGTTTACGATTCATCCTGGGGGAACCAAGATGTATCAGGATATGATGAGGAGCTTCTATTGGGAAGGCATGAAGAGGGATGTTGGCTTGTGGGTTAGATAGTATGCAAACTATCAGCAAGTGAAAGCCGAACATCAGAAGCCTAGTGGATTGCTTCAAACTTTAGAGATTCCAGCTTGGAAATGGGATTCGATATCCATGGATTTTATAGACAGCTTGCCAAAGTCAATAATGAAAGTATAGGAGTTATAGTGGACAGATTGACCAAGAGTGCCCATTTCATTCTAGTTAAGTCAACCAGAACAGCATCTATTTTAGCTAATTATTCCTGAAGCAATAGTTAGACTACATGGAGTTCCTACTAGGATAGTCAGTGACAGAGATGTTTTGTTTACTAGTGAATTCTGGAAGAGTCTACAGGAAGTGATGGGTAACAAGCTTAAAATGAGTACTGCATATCACCCTTAGACAGATGGGCAGATAGAGAGAGTCAGTAAGGTACTCGAAGATTTATTGAGAGCCTGTGTATTGGACTTTGGTGGATCTTGGGAAGATCACCTACATTTGGTTAACTTTTCCTATAATAATAGTTATCAGACTAGTACAGGAATGGCGCCGTTTGAAGCTTTGTATGGAAGACCATGCAAATCACCAGTATGTTGGTTGAAGACAGGAGATAGATTAGTCTTAGGTCTAGATTTAGCTAGAGAGGCGTCAAAGAAGATTGAGTTAATCCGAGAAAGGATAAAGGAAGCTCAGTCCAGATAGAAGAGTTACGTAGATAAGAGGCATAAAGACCTAGAGTTCTCAGCAGGAGATAGAGTTTTCATTAAGGTATCGCCGATGAAGGGTGTGGTATGATTTGGAAAGTCAGGAAGTTAGCCCCAAGATATGTTGGTCCATTCCAGATTTTAGAGAGGATTGAAAAGCGCGCGTACAAAGTACAGTCACCGAGCAGTATGGCAGGTGTCCAAAATGTATTTCATGTGTCTCATCTTTGTAAGTATTTGCATGATCCAAAGACTACTATTCCTCCGACAGGATTGGATGACTTATTGGTAGAGCCTAATTTGACTATTGGTAGACAACTAGTTCGGGTTTTAGCTAGAGATGAGAAAAGATAAAGGAACAAGACAGTCAAGTTGGTAAAAGTTCAGTGGAGCGACAACGAGAAGGACTGTACTTGGGAGACAGCGGACATGATTATAGATACTTATCCTGATTTTCTTTGATGGTACGTCTGTATTAGATTTATATAGATAGTTGCTAATCAGTTAGACTAGTCTGGTTGTTAAGAGTTGTTACAAATGATTGCTATGTTTAGTATTTAGTCCTTACTGAATTTCAAGGATGAAATTCTTCAAGAGGGGAGCTTGTAACATCCCTAATTTTCGATAACATTTTCAAGAAATTTAATTAGATAAACTAAATAGAATAATGTAGATAAGGAGATTGAGATTTGAATAAATTATATAGGGTCGTGCTTATTAATAAGATAAATGGGCTTTAAATTGGTTTATTGGTTAATTAGACTACAAACGGGCATATTAGTAAATAGGCATTTTATTTTACACGGCTATATCCTTTTGTAATTGTCCATTCACGTTTCATTTTCCACTTTTACAAACAAAAAATCAGAAACCTAATCTAAAGCCGGCCATTACCAAGGAAGGAAAAGAAGAAATTTTAATCTAAAGCTAAAGATCAAAGCTAGGAAGGATTAGGCAACAACAAATCTCAAATTCCATATCAATCTAAGGTGAACAATAATCTCATACCATCTCTATTTTATTATATGATGATATGGTTTTGGATTTATGATTTAAATTTGTTTTTGTGGTAAAAATGGATGATGATATGCTTGTGCTATATTATGTTTGTTGATTTATTTTAATTCATAGCATATTAATTTTCACGGGTTTGATATAAAACCGAGAATCTATGATTTCATATTGCCATGGAAAATTTTTATGTTAAGTAAAACATGATTTTGGAGATGGGTTATAATTTTCAGAATTTTCCAAGCTATGGAAATTTTATTGTGAATTCTTGATGGAAATATGATGTAATTGGGTTTAAAAATTTATTTTGAATATTTCAGAAAGAAATTGGGTCTAAATTTTTAATATGTTTGATTACATGATGAAATTGATTTTTTTTATTTTTGAGGATTTTTCCTTATTGCTTTACTAAGGGAAATAGATTATTTTAAAAGAAGGACTTTTCTGAAATAATTGGTTTAGTATATGGAAGGGCTTAAACGTTACAACCTTATGGTTTAAATCTGATATAAGTGCGGCAGTTTTAAATGTAAAGTATTTGAAAAAAATTTATGGCAGCCACTTAATATTTACAAATAGGCAAGTTGTTATAAAGTAATTACTAAAGTTGCTATATTTCAGCCTTTAAATCCGTAAAAGGTGTTCCACCTTTATTAGTAAGCACCTTTCGACTCCATTGATTCCGCCTCATCCCAGTCGAAATCATCATAGTCGAAACCCACATAGTCGAAACCAATACATATGGTATCATCTAGTCTAGATGGTACATAGTGGATTGGAAGGAAGGCGGAAGCCTTGGTGTCGAAAGGTAGGCTTTCGATGGGGTCGAAACCCTGCTTTGTTTTCAAAAGTGAAAGTCTTGCCTTATTTTACTTTAAGCTTTTGACATAGTCGAAATATATGCTTTCGAAAGGGTTTTATAAATAGCTTTCGAAGAAGGTTGTCATGTATTAGCTTTCGAAAGGGTTGGTTCCGACTTAGTCGAAACCTAGCCTCTATTTGCCTTCCGAAGTATTGAAGTCATCAATACCTTCGAAGGTCATCTTTGCTTTTACCTAAGTTAAGCTGCTTCATAATTTCTTTCGAAATGGGGGATTGAAGGTTAGGAAGGTGATGGATTCGAAAGGGGGGATTGAAGGTTTGGAAGGTGATGGATTCGAAAGGGGGTTTCGAATCCGTCCTTCAAAGTTTTCATTTTTAAAGGTTTTAGCGTTCGACTAGATGGTTCTGACACCATCAACTTTTCCCTAATTTAATATTTGTTGGTTTCGAAAGAGATACTTTCGAATATAACCCTTTTGACCCAAATATTATTTTTGAAGAGTAAACCCAATGCTTTCGTAAGGGGTACTTTCTTTTGTTTTGTAGCTCTATATTTTAAAAGATTATTTGATACCATCGAAAGGTATGTATAATATGTTTTGAAAAGAAGTCTTTGCTTTCAAAGGAGGCTATCCAGTGGTTTCGAAAGAGGTGTTTCTATGATTTCAAAACATAAACCCAATCTCAATTTTAAGTAATAACCATGGCATAAATGAACAAAGTGTTTTGAAATGAAGAAGATTTCCTTGATTTAAAAGGTTAAAGGGTTTAACCAGGATTTATATATATACATAGAATTTCAAGGATAAATCAAACCACAAGTGTTGGTATCATTTTGTTGCTATGTTTACTTCTTTATATATTTATTCACATTATTATTAACCCATAACTGTATTTTGGGGTAAGGGCAGAATAACCAGTTAGGTTGACCCAGTAGTGAATATAACTTAATAGATGTTAAATTTTTAATTAAAGATATTGGCAAGGGCCAATAGATTTACAGTAAGCCAATGAAAACTATATGATATTGGCAAGGGCCAATAGGTTCATAGTTAGCCCATGAAAACTACGATTAGATACAGAGGCAGGGGCCAGTAGGTTTGTAGTTAGCCCATGAAAACTATATCCGGATTATGATATTGACAGATAGTCAATATGTTCCTAGTTAGCCCATGAAAAATAGGATATGTAAAATGATATTGGAGTTACCAATAGGTTCTTAGTGATCCCATGAAAACTATGAAATTAGGCAGATAATCCACAAATATTTAAAAAGGTTAATAGTAACCCTCTAGATTATGATTGAGACAGATAGTCAGAATATATAGGGATATGTAACAACCCTAGATTTTTGCAAATATTTTGAAATTATATAAATTAAAGTTTATTTCAATATTTTATTTTTAAAACATTTTTGAAGTAAAGTTATAATTTATCAAAGTTAATTGCATTTTTGTTTGCAATTTTTAATCCTAGTTTCAATATAATAAACTATTTTCTTTATTTACTTTTTATTTTTCTTAAGAATAATTGTTTATTTTCATTTTACTTTATTTTTGTTTGTCTTTTATTTTTATTTACTGATTTTATTTTGTTTATATTGAATTAAAATGAATTGGAAATTCTAAGAGACAAAAAGCTTTAAAACTTTTGACTTTTCATTTTCTAGACTTTTCAATTTCTTTGGTCGTTCAAAACTTAATTGTAGCCGTGTGTTTTAATTTGTTTTTCACGAGAAAACTTCCCATTCATTTCATTTCTCTCGGCCAAACTCATTTCTGAAAATTTTGGTAATGGCTTCTTCTTTTTTTTCTACTCTTTTCTTCATTTTTTCAATGATTTTTGCTTGACTTCTTTATAGCTTTGCTCAGCCTAACCCCTCCACGATCTCCTCCACCGACCACACCACTTCCTTCCCCACATCATCCACAGCCGGACCTCCATCCCCTCTGACGAGCAAGTGGCCATGACCATTCCATGTTGTAAACTCCACAAAAGTTGCAAAAAACTCCAAAAACACTACATAGCCGAGCCTATCTTCACCACCCCCTTCTTTGTAGCCACGACCACCACCTTTAGCCACCACCACCAGCATGACATGACCCCTGACCATCATGACCAGACCTGTACCTGACTTTGACCGAACCCTTATTGCCTTTGGCCGAGCCTAAATGGTGAACAAAACCCCTCTTTTAGCTTTGCATTTTGACCTTCCTTGTTTTGCAACTCCTTCCTCTTCATATTCTCCTTTATAGCCGTGCCTATATGAGTCCAAACCAAAACCATTTCCATATGAAAACATGTCATGGCCGAGCAAGCATAGTGTAATGGTCGAGCAAAATTAATTAAAAGCTTTGTGAAGTCGTTGGTTTAATTCTATTTCCATTTGTTTCAATTTAATCTTTGTATTATAAATATATATTTATTTTGCTTTGTTTTGTTGATGAATACAAGATTAACATCTTGGCTCTCTCTCCACTCGAATTAAGTCGTGCTATCATGCTTTCTGGATTTTTGTTTGTGTGTTTTATTTGCTAACTCCAGCGTAAAGAGGTGAGTATTCACACATGACATTTATACTTATATAATTTGTGAAGTGACAACAAGTGAATGTGTAGAAACTATTATATCCTGTTATACCTGCCTGTGATGTAAATTATATAATGTTAAACCCTGTTATAAACTTGTCCCATCATCTGCTATGTCATATTCTGTTATACTGTTTATTTAATTTTGTTTATCACAATGCAAGTTCCCTATAGAATAGAATCACTATGGGTTGAAATGATACATACCCGAACGGACTTTAGAATAGGGAAAAATCGTTATGGGCTGAAATGATAAGCCTAAGCGATTTTTCTTTAATTTTATTAACTTGGGATTGCGGGTTTGAAATGATAGAACCCAGATATTTCTTTGTAAATTACGGATTGAAATGATATATTATCCGTATCACTTGACTTAGGCTAGAAAATATTATACAGACCCGTGGTTATTTTATATAGTTTTCTGAAATTTTTTAAGTATTTTTAAAATGTTAAAAATATGATAATTTGATTTAAATTGAATTTAAAATGATTTAATAAAGTAATAATGATTTTCTATGTATTAAAAATGTTAAATAAATGAATGGAAAAATTGTGATTTAAATATAACTTAATTTGGGAATTTGTGATTTGATTTTAAATGGAAGTTTAAGTTAAATAAATAAAAATGGAAATTAAGTTTTATTTATGAAATGAAAATTTAAATTTAAGTGTTAAAGTAAATTGAAAAAAAATGCAAAGAATAGGGAAATTGTACACTTGAATTTAATAAGTGAAATTGTTGGAAATTTGAATTTTATTATAAAAATTTACTTTATAAAAATCATAAGTTAAAGGGGATTTAAATGAATATTTTTGAAGTGGGAAAATGTGATTATTATAAGTTAAAATGATTTAAATTGAAGTTTATTTGTGGCTGGAATTCTATTTAAAATCTGGAAATTCTTTTAGTAACACTTCAGAAATGCTATCGTTTCTGAAAATGAACTAAAAACTGAACTAATAGAATCTGCAGAACTTTGTAAGTGCTCTAGTTGTAGAAGTGAACTAAAAGGCTAAATTTAACTAAGGGCTATTACAGCACTATGTAAGTGTTGTAGTTGCAGAAAATAAACTTGAACTTGAAACTAATGAAAGAGCTATTGTAGCACTTGTTAAGTGCTGCAGTTGGCTGAAATGAGATTTTTGAATATAATTGAACTACTACAGCAGTTTTGAAATGTTGTCTTTTCTGAACTGAAAGTGTTTTCAAATGCAACTGAATTACTACAGCAGTTTTTAAATGCTGTCTTTGTTGAAATGAATCGTTTTCAAATATAACTTATTGCAGCATTTTCTAAGTGCTGTGAATGCTGAAATTTCAATGTTTTGAAGTATTTAACTAAATAAATAAGCTTCAAAAAGGCAAAATTTTTGGGAATTGAATATTTGATTTTAAGGTATAATGACTTTACTTTTAAATGGTTTAAATGAAGTATTTGATTTGAAATATAAACTATTTTCTTTTTAAATTATAACCACGGGTTATAATAACGATTGGTTGTTAACGAGACCGTGATCGGATATGGACATACTCTCCGTCGATACCGAAAACAACTTTAACAACTGTGTACGTGGTGGAGTTTCCAGAATGAAGTAGGATGGTGGCGACGATCCTAAAGGTATATTTACGTGGACCCAACTCCCATGAGTTGGCATAAGGTGGCTAAAACAGGAGCGATTCTTGGGCCAATGAGGTAGCACCTCTGATTGGACACACTTCTTCGATACCATTCTATTACTTTTGTGATTGATTGGTGCACCCCTTGATTTGAGAGTGTGGGTCGAGGTGGGCGGTAGTGGCTGCTATGCGTTTCCACCAGCCCGGATGTGTAATTGGTATATCTACCTTGGCATTGCCTTGTTGTGCCGTGTCACCTAGCATATCGAACCTTACTACGAGTTTGGATTTCTCCCGTAGCCTGTGGAGTATTGAGGGTAGCCCTCGATCTGGGAGTATGCTAATACTGGATAGACTACTGGGACTATTACGTGTTAAGGGGAATATTGGGTCACTCCTTAATGCTATTTTGAAGTATGTTTATTTTATTATTAGAAATTATTATAATAGCAAATATTACAACATAGTAGATAGTTTAACGGATCCTTAAAGAATGGGCGATCCCCAAGCATTCTTTAAGTTACTTGTACCTTTATTATAGTTCACTTGAGTTGGTTTCCATTGTATAAGTATGCATGTCCTGACTCGAGTGTTTGTGTTTTATTTACGCTCGGGTCAGCCTGAGTATCAGCTTTGGATCTCACCTTCTAGAGCTAGGACTGCTGGAGATCATCTTTTATCTAGTTTCTATCTATTTCCATTCAGTAT
Source organism: Allium fistulosum (assembly GCA_030737815.1). Classification (NCBI taxonomy): domain Eukaryota; kingdom Viridiplantae; phylum Streptophyta; class Magnoliopsida; order Asparagales; family Amaryllidaceae; genus Allium; species Allium fistulosum. The sequence goes on from CM060903.1 coordinate 1,082,065,202, forward strand.
TTCTATGTCAGCTTTGTATTGGAGACATATGTATTTGGGATTTCTACTGTACTTGTTTCAGAACTGTATTTGTTTTCAAACAATGTATTTTTTATCTGTTTTGAGACTTTGTATTGTAGTGGCTTCATGAACCACTATTGATTTTATTTTCCACTGCGAGTTATTCTGATATTCTGTGGCTGTGATTGGTTTTATTTGCTCCAAATTTTATTACAATCTGTTATTTTGCATTATTCAAGTCTGACATGTGTGGATTATTGTCGATTTGAATGGTCCAAAATAGTGGGTCGTTACATTTGGTATCAGAGCTTTGGTTTTTAGGCAAACCTTAGCCTAAGGAGCAAAAACTCATTAGAGATAGGGTAGAAATACCCTAGAATGAGTGAAATCAACCTCAGAATCATTTCTTTGTGAGAGAACGTATTTTCAAAGTATAAAATGATTTTAAATGGATTTTTCCAAAGATTATTTTGATATAAATTTTCTTGTTTTAAAAGCAATTTTTTTTAAAATTTCCTTCTCTTCGTATCTACCTTGTTAGAAATTTCTTTAATTAGGATATTCATCCAAGTGAATTTATCTTGACTTGTCTTATCTTATCTTTATCTTCTCATTACCTTTGGGATCTTCTTCATCTTCTCCTTCTCATAGGCACCCTATCGACCTGTCTACCATTACCTATTTCAAGTGTGATCAGAAGGGACACTATGCTAATAGTTGCCCTACTTCAGTTGTGTTGCTGTTCCTCCACCTCAGGGTACCAGGAACAATCTCTGTCATGTCTGTCTTCAGCCTGGTCATTTCAAGAATGATTGTCCTTTGTATCAGAAGAGCAAGCCATTTGGTATTTTTGCTGTTACCTCTGCTTCTTCTCCTGCTCCACCTGCACCTGCTCCTGCTCCTAGTGATGATCAAGGTACTCTTTAGGGCACCTTTTCTTTATTTCATCATCCTGTTCGTGTTTTATTTGATACTGGAGCTTCGCATAGTTTTATTTCTGTTGATTTGTGTGATAAGTTTGAGCATCTCCTTTCTCCTGAGTATGCTTCTGTTCCTTTATGTGTTTCAAATCCTATTGGGGGTCCCGAAAATCTTAATAGGATTTGTAAGCACGTGATACTCTTTTATTCTGGTTAACGGTTTTCTGGAGATTTCTATGTTCTTGGTTTTGATGCTTTTGATTTATTGCTTGGAGATGATTGGTTAAGTAATCATGATACCCATATCTCTTGCAAATCCCGAATTGTGTCTCTTGTGGGAGATAAGGGTGATCCTTTGATTATTCAGTGCCGCATGCCTCAGGATTTTGCTGGAAAGTTTATCTATTCTCTGGATTCTTCTCCTGTTGATCTTCAGTCGACTCGTGTGGTCAAACTTTATCCGGATGTATTTGGTGAAGTCACTGCCCTACCTCCTAAGCGGGAAATTGATTTCCGTATTGGTCTTATTCTTGGAGCTCGATCTGTAATTCTTCCTCCTAGAAGAATGGCACCCCCCGAGAAGGTTGAGTTAAGGAAACAAATTGAGGACTTGTCCTCCAAGGGTCTGATCAGACCTAGCTATTCAGAATGGGGAGCAGCGGTTCTTTTCGTCACTAAGTCCGATGGTTCTCTCCGGATGTGTGTTGATTATAGGGAGCTGAACAAGCTCACTATGAAAAACAGATATCCAATGCCTCGCGTCAATGATATGTTTGATCAACTTTATGGTGCCACTGTTTTCTCTTAGCTTGATCCTGCCTCAGGTTTCCACCAGCTCAGAGTTGCTGAGGAAAGTATTCCCAAGACTGCTTTTCGTACTGAGAATGGGTTCTTTGAAAGGTTAGTCATGCCTTTTGGTTTGACTAATGCTCCTGCTTTCTTTGTTGATTTGATGAATCGTGTTTTTCGTGATGTGCTTAATAAATTTGTTCTAGTCTTTGTTGATGATATTCTCATTTTCTCTAAGTCTGAGGAAGAGCATGAGTCACATTTGAAATCTGTTCTTGAGACTCTTAGAAATCATCAGTTGAAGGCTAAATTTTTGAAATGCCATTTCTGGAAGGATGAAGTCCGATTCCTCGGGCATATTGTTTCTGGTAATGGAGTTTCTGTTGATCCAGTCAAGATCGCTGCGATTAATGTAAGCCTTTCTTTCCTTCTCTTTCCTTGTTTCATTCAATTTATTCTATCTTTCCTGTTGTCCTTATTTATCCCTATTCTGTACAGGATTGGGAAACTCCTAGGACTCCAACTGATATCCATAGTTTTCTAGGCCTTGCCGGTTATTACCGGAGATTCATTGAGAATTTTTCTCATATTGCTGCACCTCTCACCACTTTGACTCGAAAGAATGCTAAGTTTATTTGGAGTGATGAGTGTAAAGTTGCATTCAGTGAGTTAAAGCACAAGCTTACTTTCGCACCAGTTCTTACCGTTCCAAATGGAAATGAGGGATTAACGGTATACACTGATGCTTGTCGTGAAGGTTTGGGAGCTTTTCTGATGCAGGATGGTAAGGTCATTGCTTATGCTAGTCGTCAGTTGAAGACCCATGAAGCCAATTATGCTTCCCATGATTTGGAGTTGCTTGCTGTTGTCTTTGCTCTGAAGCTTTGGAGGCATCATCTTTTAGGTACTAAGTTTGAGCTTTTCACAGATCATCAGTCTTTGAAGTATATTTTCACTCAGAAGGATTTGAATCAGAGACAAGTTAGGTGGTTAGAGTTTCTTGCTTCTTATGATCTCGATATCAACTATACCCCTAGGAAAGCTAATGTTGTGGAAGATGCTTTGAGTCGGAAGAATGCTTTGTTGTGTCAGCTGGTTGTTTCTTCTTCTCTTTTGGATCATATCATGGCTAAGCAGGATGAGGATGAGATGCTTAGATTGATGAAGGAGAATGTTCGCAGCAGAGTTAGTAGTAGCAATCTCGATGGCATTGGAGCTCAGATCGATGATAAAGGTATTTTGAGGATTAATAATAGGATTTGTGTCCCGAATGTTGATGGATTGAGACAGGAGTTACTTCGGGAGAATCATCATTCCAAACTTTCTATTCTTCCGGGAGTGACCAAGATGTATCAGGATATGAAGAAGTTGTATTGGTGGAGAGGTTTGAGGCATGATATCTCCATTTTTGTTAGTAGGTGTGCGACTTGTCAACAAGTCAAGGCAGATCATCAGAAGACCCCTGATTTGTTGCAGCCTCTTTAGATTCCCAACTGGAAGTTGGAACAGGTTTCTATGGATTTCATTAATGGATTACCGAGGACTAGGAAGGGTAATGAGAGTATTTTGGTTATTGTGCATAGACTGACCAAATCAGCTCATTTCATTCTGGTCAAGTCTAAATGTTCTGCTTCTAGCTTGTCTGAGATCTACATGAGGGAGATTGTTCGTCTCCATGGTGTTCCTCTCAGTATTGTTTGTGATTGTGATCCTATCTTTACTAGTCAGTTTTGGAAGGCTTTTCAGGTGTCTTTGGGTACTCATCTGAATCTGAGCACTGCTTACCATCCACAGACCGACAGTCAAATGGAAAGGGTGAAGCGGATTCTAGAGGATCTTCTTCGTGCTTGTGTGCTTGATTATGGAGGATCTTGGGAAGATCATCTCCATCTTTTCGAATTTACCTATAACAATAACTATCAGGTATAATCTAATCTTCTGTTTTAAGTTTATCTTAATCCTTTATCTATCTCCTTTCTATCTTCGAATTCAGGCTAGCATTAAGACGTCTCCGTTTGCTGCTCTTTACGGACGACCTTGTAGATCTCCATCTTGCTGGATTGAATCCGGTAATCATTTGATTCTTGGTCTTGAGATCATTTTAGAGGCTACTGAGTGAGTTGAGGAGATTAGGAGGAAGATGAGGATTGCTCAGGATAGGCAGAAGAAGTATGCTGATAGCCGTAGGCGGAGTTTGGAATTTGCTATTAGTGATTTTGTTTTCCTTAAGGTCTCTCCCTTAAGGAATGTTATCCGATTTGGTCGTAGAGGAAGCTTTCTCCTAGGTTCATTGGTCCTTTCTGCATTGTGGAAAGAATTGGTTCTTTGGCTTATCATCTGGATTTGCCCAAGAAGTTCTCTGGAGTGCATAACGTATTCCATGTTTCTCATCTTCGTCGCTATCTGCATGATCCATCTCTTATTGTTCAGCCTTTTACTCTTAACAGTTTGGATATCGAGCCTAATCTGACTGTCGAAAGGAAGCTACTTCGTATTGTCGACAGAGTTACGAAGTAGCTAAGAAGGAAATATGTTAATCTGGTCAAAGTACAGTGGAGTACTGATGATCGAGATTATACCTAGGAGACGGAGGAGAGCATTCGTGCTTCGAATCCGGAATTGTTTGTTTCAGGTATTATTTGCTTTTCTATCTTGTTTTCCTTACTTTCTTTGTTTCGTTCTTTTCGAGGACGAAAAGATTTGAGTGGGGGAGAGTGTAACAACCCTAGATTTTTGCAAATATTTTTAAATTATATTAAATTAAAATTTATTCAATATTTTATTTTTAAAACATTTTAGAAGTAAAGTTATAATTTTCCAAAGTTAATTGCATTTTTGTTTGCAATTTTTAATCCTAGTTTCAATATAATAAACTATTTTTTTATTTACTTTTTATTTTTCTTAAGAATAGTTGTTTATTTTCATTTAACTTTATTTTTTTTTGTCTTTTATTTTTATTTACTGATTCTATTTTGTTTATATTGAATTAAAATGAATTGGAAATTCTAAGAGACAAAAAGCTTTAAAACTTTTGACTTTTCATTTTCTAAACTTTTCAATTTCTTTGGCCGTTTAAAACTTAATTGTAGCCATATGTTTTATTTTATTTTTCACGTGAAAACTTCCCATTCATTTCATTTCTCTCGGCCAAACTCTTTTCTGAAAATTTTGGTAATGGCTTCTTCTTTTTTTCTACTCTTTTCTTCATTTTTTCAATGATTTTTGCTTGACTTCTTCAAAGCTTTGCTCGGCCTAACTCCTCCACCATCTCCTCAACCGACCACACCACTTCCTTCCCCACATCATCCACAGCCTGACCTCCATCCCCTCTGACCAGCAAGTGGCCGTGACCATTCCATGTTGTAAACTCCACAAAAGTTGCAAAAAACTCCAAAAACACTACATAGTCAAGCCTATCTTCACCACCCCCTTCTTTGTAGCCACGGCCACCACCTTTAGCCACCACCACCAGCATGACATGACCCCTGACCATCATGACCAGACCTGTACCTGACTTTGACCGAACCCTTATTGCCTTTGGCCGAGCCTAAATGGTGAACAAAACCCCTCTTTTAGCCATGCCTTTTGACCTTCCTTGTTTTGCAACTCCTTCCTCTTCATATTCTCCTTTGTAGCCGTGCCTATATGAGTCCAAACCAAAACGTCCACATGAAAACATGTCATGGCCGAGCAAGCATAGTGTAGTGGTCGAGCAAAATTGATTAAAAGCTTTGTGAAGTCATTGCATTAATTCTATTTCCATTTGTTTCAATTTAATCTTTGTTTTATAAATATATATTTATTTTGCTTTGTTTTGTTGATGAATACAAGATTAACATCTTGGCTCTCTCTCCACTCGAATCAAGTCGTGCTATTGTGCTTTCTAGATTTTTGTTCTTGTGTTTTATTTGCTAACTCCAGCGTAAAGAGGTGAGTATTCACATATGGCATTTATACTTATATAATTTGTGAAGTGACAACAAGTGAATGTGTAGAAACTATTATATCCTGTTATACCTGCCTGTGATGTAAATTATATGATGTTAAACCCTGTTATAAACTTGTCACATCATCTGCTATGTCATATTCTGTTATACTGTTTATTTATTTCTGTTTATCACACTGCAAGTTCCCTGTAGAGTAGAATCACTATGGGTTGAAATGATACATACCCGAACGGACATTAGAATAGGGAAAAATCGTTATGGGCTGAAATGATAAGCCTGAGCGATTTTTATTTAATTTTATTAACTTGGGATTGCGGGTTTGAAATGATAGAACCCGGATTTTTCTTTGTAAATTACGGATTGAAATGATATATTATCCGTATCACTTGACTTAGGCTAGAAAATATTATACAGACCCATGGTTATTTTATATAGTTTTCTGAATTTTTTTAAGTATTTTTAAAATGTTAAAAATATGATAATTTGATTTAAATTGAATTTAAAATAATTTAATAAATTAATAATGATTTTCTATGTATTAAAAATGTTAAATAAATGAATGGAAAATTTGTGATTTAAACATAACTTAATTTGGGAATTTGTGATTTGATTTTAAATGGAAGTTTAAGTTAATTAAATAAAAATGGAAATTAAGTTTTATTTATGAAATTGAAATTTAAATTTAAGTGTTAAAGAAAATTGAAAAAAAATGCAAAGAATAGGGAAATAGTACACTTGAATTTAATAAGTGAAATTATTGGAAATTTGAATTTTATTATAAAAATATACTTTATAAAAATCATAAGTTAAAGGGGATTTAAATGACTATTTTTGAAGTGGGAAAATGTGATTTTTATAAGTTAAAATGATTTAAATTGAAGTTTATTTGTGGCTGAAATTCTGTTTAAAATCTGGAAATTATTTTAGTAACACTTCAGAAATGCTATCGTTTCTGAAAATGATAAAAACTGAACTAATAAAATCTGCAGCACTTTGTAAGTGCCGTAGTTGCAGAAGTGAACTAAAAGGCTAAATTTAACTAAGGGCTATTGCAGCACTTTGTAAGTGCTGTAGTTGCAGAAACTAAACTTGAACCTAAAACTAATGAAAAAGCTATTGTAGCACTTGTTAAGTGGTGTAGTTGGCTGAAATGAGATTTTTGTATATAATCGAACTACTACAGCAGTTTTGAAATGCTGTCTTTTTTGAACTGAACTTGTTTTCAAATGAAATTGAATTACTACATCAGTTTTTAAATGCTGTCTTTGCTGAAATGAATTGTGTTCAAATATAACTTATTGCAGCATTTTCTAAGTGCTGTGAATGCTGAAATTTCAATGTTTTGAAGTATTTAACTAAATAAATAAGCTTCAAAACGGAAATTTTTTTGGGAATTGAATATTTGATTTTAAGGTATAATGACTTTACTTTTGAATGATTTAAATGAAGTATTTGATTTGAAATATAAACTATTTTTTTTAAATTATAACCACGCGTTATAATAACGATTGGTTGTTAAAGAGACCGGGATCAGATATGGACATACTCTCTGTCGATACCGAAAACCACTTTAACAACTGTGTACGCGGTGAAGTATCCAGACTGAAGTAGGATGGTGGCGATGATCCTAAAAGTATATTTACATGGACCCAACTCCCATGAGTTGGCATAAGGTGGCTAAAACAGGAGCAATTCTCGGGCCAATGAGGTAGCACCTTTGATCTGACACACTTCTTCCATACCATCCTATTACTTTTGTGATTGATTGGGTGCTCCCCTTGATTTGGGAGTGTGGCTCGAGGTGGGCGGTAGTGGCTGCTATGCGTTTCCACCAGCCCGGATGCGTAATTGGTATATCTACCCTGGCATTGCCTTGTTGTGCCGTGTCACCTACCATATCGAACCTTACTACGAGTTTGGATTTCTCCCGTAGCCTGTGGAGTATTGAGGGTACCCCCCGATCTGGGAGTATGCTAATACTGGATAGACTACTGGGACTATTACGTGTTAAGGGGAATGTTGGGTCACTCCTTAACGCTATTTTAAAGTATGTTTATTTTATTATTAGACATTATTATAATAGCGAATATTACTACATAGTAGATAGTTTAACGGATCCTTAAAGAATAGGCGATCCCAAGCATTCTTTAAGTTACTTGTACCTTTATTACAGTTCACTTGAGTTGGTTTCCATTGTATAAGTATGTATGTCCTGACCCGAGTGTTTGTGTTTTATTTACGCTCGGGTCAGCCTGAGTATCAGCTTTGGATCTCACCTTCTAGAGCTAGGACTGCTGGGGATCATCTTTTATCTAGTTGCTATCTATTTCCATCAGTATTTCTATATCATCTTTGTATTAGAGACATATGTATTTGGGATTTCTACTGTACTTGTTTCAGAACTGTATTTGTTTTTAGACTATGTATTTTGTATCTGTTTTGAGGCTTTGTATTGTAGTGGCTTCATAAACCACTATTTATTTTATTTTCCGCCGCGAGTTATTCTGATATTCTGTGTCTGTGATTCTGTGATTGGTTTTATCTGCTCCAAATTTTAATACAATCTGTTATTTTTCATTATTCAAGTCTGACATGTGTGGATTATTATTGATTTGAATGGTCCAAAATAGTGGGTCGTTACAAGATAGGTAATCCAGATTTGATTTACTTGTTTTGCATATCATCATAATATTTTGAAATACTATATTTTTAACCATTGTGGATGCAGAAGACAGTGTATGGTTTTATAAATGTTTTAGGATACTAGTGAGGGGTAAACCTGTTCCGCTAAGCGGTGTGCTCTCACTAGATATCCAAATGGTTTGAAATGGTAGATTATTATTCATACCAGGCTTTATGTCTGACTCGAATTTTTTGTTTTCCCCTTAAACTCTCGGGTACTCAATTGATTTTGAGTAGGTTGAGAGTTAAGGTTTTCAGGTGTTCTTTTAGATGAATAAAGCTTCCCAAGACGTGCAGGAGGCAAGCTTGTTATTAGAGTTCTTTTATTTCCACTGTGTGTTTGGTTGTAAAGGCAAACAGTTTATTGCCTTATTATTATATACTCTGGTCAACCAATGGGGCATCTTCATATGTCGCTCTTGGCGTATTTTGTAATTATTATATGTTATTTGAACGTGGTCTGCGAATTGGGATTATGTAATAAATTTGAAATATTTTGAGATGGAATGTGGAGTTTATTTGCTGTTTAATTTTTTTCCATATTCTTGTATTTTTGTGTATCAATATATCTAATATCGCCGTATTTGGTCGCCGAGGATTAATAACTATGGACGACTACAACATCCGTAGCCATTAATTTTGGGCCTCTATGTAGGGGGATGTCACAACATGGTTAAGTCACATAAACGACTTTTAGTCCCTTTTTAATTTATTTATCTTTTATTAATTAAAAACCCTTCTTATTAGAAAAATATCTTTTTATCTAATAAAACTTATTTTATAAATCAACACTTCATCAAATAATATTCCTTTATTAATTAAAACTTCCTCTATATTTTGTATAAATATATTTAACTATTCACCTATACTCTTTTCAATACTCAAAAAGTATTCATGTACATATTCCAATGGTATAAGTGTATTCACAAATCGTTTAATAAGTTTTACTTACTTGAAAAATAATCAAAATGATTAAAACAATTTCTACCAAAACATTATTAAAATAAACTCATTTTCTTTTATAAATTAATCATATAACATTTTCTATCTTTCATTACTTCTTATTATCTTTAAAATTCCCATTGTTAAAGATTTATAATATTTCTTTCAAAATATAATTCAAGAGTTCAAAAACAAATATTGCTAAAACATTGTTTACTACAAACCCAAAACCATTCCATTTAATCATTATCTTTAAAACTCTCCTTTTAAAGGTTTAATTACATTTAAGGGTTAAAGACAAGTATTGCAAAAACAATTGTCACAACAAACCCATACTTTGTAAACATTCCTCTTTAAAACTCTCTTCTTAAAGATTTATTTATATTTAAGGACTAAAGAAAAGTGCTGCTCAAAACATTTATCAAAACAAACCCAAAACCATTTACTTGTATTTTTTATCTACTATATCTCCATTGGTAAATATCTAATTATATTCCCAAGTATAATTAATAATAAGGGTTAAAAAAAGCATGGTAAAAACATTATTTACAACAACCCAAAACTATTTACTTATCTATTAATAACTTTAAACATTTATTTAAAGATCAAAATATATCCACACTTATTAATTAAGGCGATACACTTTTAAGTAATTCCTAAAAACCATTTATTTTTAACTTAAGTGTTAAAATAGAAACTCCCTTTATTTTATTTATAAAATACTTAATTTAAAATTTAAATTATATATATATATATAGAAATATATTTAAAATACTTATTAATATGTTAAAACACTTTTAAAACTACTTAAAATATATGATAATTATTTATATAAAATATTATGTAAAAATAAGGAATTTTGAAATAAACAGAAAACCAAGTTTTAATTTTAAAAGCTACTTAGTTTAGAAATTCATAGTTAATTGTTAAAAATATATTTAAACTTGAAACCTATTTTAAAACTTTCTATTATAAGTTAGAAAAAAAATCCTAAAAATATTAGAGAAAAATATTAAATTTAAATATCATTTTAAAAATTTATAGTTTAAGATGGAAAAGATAGCATTTATAGAAGTACCATCTAAAGTTTAGTTACCATTATCAACAATGTTTTGCTACAACTTTGAGCCCAGATTTAAACACTTAAACAAATGATTTTTGATTCACTCTTTTTACATTAGTTAGTACAATTTGGGTACTTGGGATCAATGAATAAAAAACCTAAAGAATTTCTTTCAATTATTTTAGAGAATTTCCCGAAAACATGGTATTTTACCGAACTACACTTATAGCAACTATTTCGCTATAACATTTTGAATTTTTTTCAACTAGAAATCAAATGAATTAGGCTTTAAAAATTTCCCAATAAGAATAATATATTATTTACTCTTAAATATGAAAAGAAACCTCCAAAGAAGTTTGTAGAAAAATATCGTTATTTCGCTAAATAAAAAGAGTCGTTATAGCGACCTTTTTACTTCAAAATTTTGTTACTTTGATTTACTTCTTCTATAACTTTCCAAAACATATTATTTGCTTTTCTAAACACTTATAGAAGTGTAAATAATAATCAAACAATTTATTATGAAGATATGTCATTAAATCTCCATTTTCATAAGTTATAGTTCAAGGGATTCAAAGTGTGCTTTTAGCGACTATCGCCATACGGACAATTCCGTATTAAATTCAATATTAAGTGTCATTCTATTTTGTACACGTATATGATTCCAAATTCAAACCATATCACTACTAAATATGTATTAACACATGTACAAGTTAACATATCCATTTTAAGCATTCAAATGCACTTAATTTTAAACTACACATCTTAATTATTTAAGAGGTAATATTTCTCCAAATCACATAGTTTTAGAAGCATAGGATTAAGGTCATAACTTTAAGTAGTTAGGGAATATTATCATAGATAATAGCAAGCAATTTAACAAGCAACTTTTACTAGCAATTAGAAATATCATTAACTTCAAACTAAGTGAGACTAACTCACTTTTATCAAACCAAATCTATTCCTACGAACATTGAATCATCCAAACACTTCCTAATTCCACCAACACTCACATCCATGGCCTCCTCCTCCTACCTTATGCACATGGCCACTTCTTCCTCCCTCCTCATCATGCTCATGGCCAAGGGCCTTACTCACCCATTGCTCCATCATTCTTCGAATTTTTAGAGGCTAAACCATGTTCTGATGGTGATATAATAACTATGGCAAAGTTGGGTGGTGATTGGATATGGTTTGCATAGTTTTGTAGAATGTTAGAGAGAAGATATGTGACGCCCCACCTTTATACCCACGCTAACCAAGAACACTACGGGGTAGTGGTGTCAATTAGCACGGAGAATAAGGCTGTTGAGGAGCGACCATCCATGTAATTTCTTTGTGCGAGTACCGATATGTCAAATTGTATAGAAAAATCCGACATACAGATACAAACTCAAAGCTATCACACAGTGGCTATATATAATCTTCGGAAACAAATATAGAAATAAACATAACATAAATCAGTCACAGACATCCATATCACAAAGGCGGAAGAAGATATGAATAAATATACAACACATGAAAGTGTACATCAGAGTAGTGGTCAGAAAGATCCACGATAATACAAAAGAATAGCATCACGTGCTATACAAAAGAATAAGTACACAACATAGAGTCTATATCTCAAATGTGTACATCCAAAAACTACAATCTATGTAGTTAGCCAAAAGTCAGAATAGTCCTGAAGAGAAGTCAAGCAGAAGCACCTGTAACATCTCGGTCTGACCCGAGTATTATTTATAAGAAAATAATAAACGGATCAGTCTAGCTATAAATATCAGATGATATGGTATAAAGTAAAAGACATGACATGAACATGTAATAACCATAGTGGCATACTACTATAAGTATGCAATTGAAAATCAACAAGAGATTAATCAATATCACAAGAATCTTCTCAAAGATAAAATAGGGTATCATACCCTAAACTTGTATTCATAACAAGTCAATAACACATAAATTCACCCATGCACAAAAACTGATATCATATCACTGAAAATCATGAAAATTGGTGAAGCACAAAATTCCAGAAATCATCACCAGAAATCCAGAAAACACAAGAAAAATTGCCACACAGGAATGAGAAGCTATCTCATGGAAGCTATCCATTAAATTGCCACACAAGAATGAGAAGCTATCTCATGGAAGCTATCCATTAAATTGCCACACAGGAATGAGAAGCTATCTCATGGAAGCTATCCATTAAATTGCCACACAGGAATGAGAAGCTATCTCATGGAAGCTATCCATTAAATTGCCACACAGGAATGACCCGAAGACCATGAGGTGCTACCCCATAGGTGTGAATCGAAATCACACCAATGAGGTATAGACTAACCTTGAAGACAAAGAGATATGTGTGAACCGAAATCACACAAATGGTGTCTAGTCTAACCTCGCAACAAAGAGACATCGCACAATTGCTAGTCTAAATCACAAAAATGATCGTCATGATCATCAGGAAATGTCAATCACACCGAGCTAGTAAATATATGAGTTTAGCTTCATGTCCCATAACCACTTGCTTAACTTAAATATTTACGAACAAACTGTAGATCTTCACTAGAAAATTATCACAAAAAGGGTTCAATCGAACAAGTCCAAGAGCTAACCGACGAAGTGAATGCAAGCGTTTCATACCACTCGTTTTACTAAGTCGTTTAAGTCGATTTCTCATTCGAGTGAAGTAAAGGCTTGTATATACTAGTAGATTGGAAATCGGTTTGAGAAAACGAACTTTTGATATTTAAAATAGTGTTGAAATCGCTTTGATGAAAGAGTTTTGATATTTACTACTAGTATTGAAACCTTTATATATCTTTAAAGTGACAAGTCATAAAGCGATTGTTCAAACAATCTATCACAAAAATTCACATTCGAAGACGTGAACAAAATCCAAGGAAATCAGCTCAAAATGCCTCAAAGTGGAAGTTCTGTTGAATGCTTTTCAGATAAGATCGCCTACGCAGAGGTGTACGGGGTTCGACCTATTGAAGAAAAGTTACAAAATGATTGTAGAAACAATCAATCATCAAAATTCCCATACGAAGACGTGAATCAAATCCAAAGAAATCGATAATAATTGATAACAATAAGTCTGATCAACAAAATCGATAAACAATGGAAATTAAATCTAGAAAAGCCTAAATAGGCAGAAATGCATGCTTCCAGACGTCTGATTTGGAATCCAGACGTCTGGATTTGTTTTCTGGAAATAGCTCAGAAAATACCCAGACGTCTGGAATAGCAATTCAGACGTCTGAGCCATTGCCAAACGTCTGGTTTTGATTCCAGACGTCTGGTTTTGATTCCAGACGTCTGGTTTCGTTCTCTGGAAAATTATCCAGAGAACACCCAGACGTCTGAAACCTCGAGTCAGACGTCTGAGACTCGTCCAGACGTCTGATCTTGAATTTCAGACGTTTGGAAGTAGTCTCTTGCATTTTTTTTAAATATAGCGTGCATACATTTTTCTCTCCAGGTCCAAACCAGACGTCTGGGCTTGGTCACCAGACGTCTGGTCACTTGGTCTGGGCAACATTTTGCCTAGGCCAAAGTGGCCAAAACGATTCGGAAGCGATCGGATGAGCAATGGCGACTAAGGATTTACGCCAAGCGGCAACCCGGCCTTAAAGGCTCCTCGATACACTCCGAATATCAATGTCCAAATGTCCATAGAAGGATTTTCATAAAATTGGACCAAAACACCAAAATTGAAGAATTCACAAAACCAATTCAAATCACAACAAGTGAACACGAAATTGATGATAGGAATTCATACCTAAAAACAAAGATAGTTATAGGCATAGATGTGAGATAAAGATCTCACCTTTATGCACAAGAACTAGTATGAAGAAGCTATAGAGCAATGGCAATGACAATCTCTCTTCAATCCCAACTCAACAAGCTTGATTCTAAGCTAAAAAGAGAAACATTTCCTAAATTAGGTTTAGGAATTTCTGAAATTGATAAGAGAGTGAGTTGGGGAAGAAGAAGAGGAGACTTACCAAAGCTTCTTCTATTGATTTGGAGCTAGAACTTGATTTGTAGATGGAAACTAGGGTTTTAGAGTTTTAATTTCCCATTCCACTCACCATTAATTTCTTTAGAACTGAAATGAATAGGGGGGGGGAGTGAATGAAGAGGGGGTTTCAGTTTGGAGTGTTAAGTTAAAACATAGGGCTGAACCAAACCCAAACCCAAAGTGAAAATGGTCAAATTTTTGACTAGCTCTAAACATATCGAAGTTTATACTCAAAAAGGTCGCAAACGACATTTTGAACTCAATGGGGGTGGTCTCGAGTCCTAATTTGACCGTATGCAAAAAGTAGCTTTTCGGACAAAGATCCGACTAACGATAAAATATTTAAATAAACTATTTAAATATAAAATTGTAAATATGCGGGTTGTTACAAGATAAGAAAATTAAGGCATTAGTTTAGATATGAATTTGTGTAGAAATGAAGTGCATATTAATGTGTATTTATAAGCTTTGAATTCTAAGGTAAAAGTGTGCAAAACCCCTTCCTTAGCCATGAAGCAAAAGGACTTGAAGCATGCAAAGCCATACCCTTACACACACCTTACCTCTTACACGCCGTACCCTTAAACCAAGCCTTAATTTAGGGGTCCTTTGGTCCTTAATGTTTCCACTTACTTTTACTAATTCAAATTTAGTTTAGCTAACCTTTAGCTTAGGAAAAAGATGTGTTTAATTCTTATCATATGTTTACATATGGTAACTATTCAAGTTGCAATATATTTCCACAACTTGTATTGAATAAAAAGTTGACTTTTAACAAAACATTTTCCGGTCACATTTTTAGTTTTTGTCCAAAGTGTATATTTTTTAAACACATTTTCAAAATAAGTTTCGTAACATTAGTTATTAATTAAAAAGTGTTTAACAAGGTTATAATATCATATTAAATCTTAGACAAAAATATTTAAATAATTCAGATATTTAAATATGAAGTACTTAAATTCCGGGTCGTTACATTCCCTCCCCTTAGAATATTTTGCCCTCGAAGTTCCAAAACAAACAATTTAAAGAAACAACCATATATTAATACTAACCAGTAATATAATTAATAGCAACATAGTTTATTGTTTTCCTAGGTCAAAACATTCTCATCGCACAAGAATGATAAATAAGCTACCAAGCGTACCTTTTGCTCAACCTCCTTAGGTTATTACCAGTCGGTTTTTCATACTTCCTCAAACAATTCGAAGAATCTTTTCCCCAAACTTTCCATAGGCCAAAAACATAGTATGTAATTGTACTTAAGCTCGTATAATGTGTGTGTGTGTCTATATAGATATATATACATATATATATATATATATCATCTCTACGCAATATTAATCTGAACACTTACTTGATCACATAAATTTCACTTCCGAACTTGTATATCACACTTGACTTCTTCAGTGTAGACTTCGATCTGGTTCCTTGATTGGGCACCCTTGTTCTCCTTTCATAGTGATAAACTATGATAGAAAACTTAGGGATCATATCAAGAATCTGTATCAACTGTTCGCCATTAAGAATCTGATGAAAAAATCTTTGTTTGGATCAGTGTATACCACCTTAAAATCATGTACTCGAGTCCTAGATCGACAACTGTCATGCAAATAAAATGATCTAAGTAAAACTTACGTACTTTATTCTAATTGTTTCTTAACTACACAAATTTATTTATTTTTCGCATTTATTTTCATAAAATCAATTCTTATGTAATATTAAAATCATTTATGCAACATTTCTTAAAACATATATTTAAGTTTATAAAAATTTCATAAAGACTTATCTTTACAAAATATTACTTAATTACATAATTTTTTCAAAAAGCCACAACTTTATTTATAAAAATCTCATTGTGTTAAGTTTATGTTCATTTACCGAAATAGTATTCTCTTTTACTATTCAAATTATTTATAAAACATTTCATAAAATGTTGACTAAGTTTATAAATTTTTTTATAACAACTTAAGTTTAAAAAAATATATTTTTTAAAACACAATTTTTTATTTTAAAACATTTCAAAACTTAGGTTTATTATTCGTATAATACTTCATTATATCCTAAGAGTATATAAAAAACATTCGTTTACAATTTTACTTTCTAAAATTTCGACGAACACCAAAAATAAATTTGGATCTTATAATTGAGTCAACCATCTAAACTTCTTTATTCATCGTGCTAGGAAAGTAACTAAGTAGAGTAGGACTCTGGCATCCAAACTCAAGACTAGAGTCTACTTTCCTCAAACGATCCTAAAGTAAAGACGTTTATTAGTTTGCCCAATAACATCGAGTGCCCTATTTTAACAAAGATGTTAAACAACTTTTTAAACTTGTTTAATTTACTATCTTGTCAAATTAAGAGCTATAAAAGTTTAACTTTTATATTTTCACAAAAATACTTAGCTTCAATTATATTAATTAAGAAGTTTTCGACTATCCAAAATTGTCGAAAATTTTATTTCATTTCAATAATTGACAATTATTAAAACACCCCACACCCCTTAATATACCCAAAATGACACATTAAAAGGCGTGGTGCGTTGTTGGTATAAATAAAGCTAACAGAGACTAAGATTCACAGGACAAATATAGATAAAAACAACGAAAACTTAAAATAATAACTTAATTAAAACAAAGCTTCATAATTGCTTCATAAATTAGTCTAATACCAAATACCACATACATGTCTAAAAATCCAATATGTCCCATGAAACAAAAACTCATAGTCTCAAAATCAGAGTACATAATATCCCTCATAATAAGCCAGTACATAGAAAGAACTAAAGCTGAAATAAAGAAAGACATAGAAGAAATCTCCTCTATAAAAGCTCCAAGCTGCAACAATCTGCTGCCTTCTCCCTTGATTTCCTAAGGGGGGAAAGGGGGAAAATAGAGGAGTGGGTCAAACTAAAAGTCTGGTGAATGATAGTAATTACTAGAGTCTTTAAGCAAGATAAAAGTAATAGACTCTACAACAGTTCTAGCATAAATAAGGATAATAAAGGAAATAAAAAGAGATAAACTGGAAATAAGTATGATTAAATATTGCTTAATTTATAAGATAGGTTAACTTTGATTGCTTGCACTTGTCCTTGACTTCTACTCTGATTAGGCTGAATTCCTAATCCTATGATTAGGATGTAACCCTAATTCTACAGTTTTTGATCGACTTGCTACTCCATAGACCTTACTAGGACCAGTCGCTATATAACTCCCTACAAGACAGCCAATGGTATCTACGGAAGATGCACAGAGCAACTACTATGGATCCGGACGACATATATAGCTCCCTATACAGAGGCAATGGTGTCTACAAAAGACACCCGTACTAAGCGCTTAGAACTCATAGCTATTACTGAGCACCCGCAATGGATGTCGCATGCGTAACTACCACCATGCCCAAGCTACCTTTTGATCCACCTATTGGGTCTTCTTATTACCTCCAACTTCCAGCATAAGCGTGCTCCACATCTCACTTTAGGCTAATGTGAGATCACCGTGTGTCCATAGAATCTATAGTGGAAATGCTGTTGGTACTGGCTCTTCATCCAAACAATATTATTATTTAATTCTGATAATTTCACAATGTTATTTTATTATTTCATTAATTAACGAATTAATTATTATGGGTTAAATTTTGGTTTGTTTCATTCTCCCCTCCTTAAGGGATTTCATTCCCGAAATCTCTAAAGATAAAAGAATGAACAAAATGTTTTCATCCAAGTTCTACAACCAACTACCCAACCATCATCCATTCATCCATTGTCCTTGAATTTTTCTAATGAAATTTATGATACTTATGCGATTAGTGTAGTGCCTATGTCCCTAACTAATGCAAAAGATTAGGCGGTCCACTGATTCAGTTGACCTCCTTTTTATGCAATCATGTCTGTGCCATGTATCAAAATGAATGCAAAAATTTCCAAATGATACTGATAATTCTAATGCAATTTACGATACTTATGCGATTAGTGTAGTGTGTATGATCCTAACTAATGCAAAAGATTAGGCGGTCCACTGATTCTATTGACCTCCTTTTATGTAATCATGTCCGTGCCATGTATCCAAATGAATGTGAATTCCCTAATGATAACTGTTAGTTCTATATGCGTGCTTCAAACATCATCCAAATGCAACAATCATGTGATAATCATCCATTTATAACAATCATGGAAAATAAAATAAAATGCGCACACATCCATATGCATATGCTCTAGTGTCCTAGTTAGGCCGATCCCTAAGGAATGATAGTGCCTAGTGTACCTATATGCGTCCATAGCATCCAGTAGCAAACATTTGCAATCACTAGCATACATCTTTCATAACATGTTCTATTAACATGTTTACATCAAATCCTACCATCCATAGGTTAAATCCTAAGTTCTACCCTCCCAAAGGAAAATAAAGGAATGAACCTATTCAAATCTAAAGAAGGAAAAAGGAATTCTAAAATTTACTATCAAAAAGATAAGGATAGGAAGTACGACCCTTCTCTTCTGCTTCCCAAGTGGCATCTACAACATCATCTCCCTATTGCACCTTCACCAGCGGAACCTCCTTATTCCTTTGTTGCTTGATGTCTCTTCCAACAATCTTCATGGGGATACGCTGAATAAAAGCTTCCTTTTCTACCTCCAGCTCCTCTAATTCACTAGGCTCTACAACCTCCGCCGAGTCATGTATGCACTTTCGCAAGTGCGAAACATGGAAAACATCATGCACTCCTGCGAGCCTATCTGGTAGCTTCACTCGGTAAACCATCTTCCCAACTCTCTCTGTGATAGGAAATGGTCCAACAAATCTAGGGGCTAACTTTCCATTTGATCCTAATCTTACCAACTTCTTAAGCGGGGATATTTTGATAAAAACTAAGCCTCCAACCTCAAACTCTAAGTCTCTCCTCCACTTGTCCGCATACGACTTCTGTCTGTCTTGAGCTGTCTTCATCCTTCGCCGAATCAAATCCACCCTCTCAGAGGTCTCCCTAACTATATCAGGTCCAAGTAATAACTTCTTCGTAGTCTCTACCCAACATGAAGGGGACTTACTAGGTCTCCTATATAAAGCCTCAAATGGTGCCATTCCTATACTTGTTTGGTAACTATTATTGTACGCAAATTCAACCAATGGAAGATGCTACTCCCAAGTACCTCCAAAGTCCAAAGTGCACATCTGCAGCAAATCCTCGAGCACCCTATTTACCCTCTCCGTTTGACCATCAGTCTGGGGGTGATAGGCCGTACTCAACCTAAGTTGCATCCCTAGTGCCTTCTGTAAGCTTCTCCAAAACTCACTAGTGAAAATGGGATCTCTATCACTAACAACGCTTGAAGGTACTCCGTGCAGATGGACTATCTCTAGAATATACAATGATGCCAAATATGAAGCCGTACGCTTACTCTTAACTAGGATGAAGTGAGCACTCTTGGTCATTCTATCAACAATCACCCAAATGCTAGTGTTCCCTTTCCTAGAACGGGGTAAACCATCAATGAAATCCATAGAAATACTGTACCACTTCCACTTCGGCACATCTAAGGGCTGAAGTAATCCACCGGTCTTCTGCTGCTCTGCTTTTACCCTTTGGCATATGAGACACTTAGCTATGAATTCCGCCACGTCCTTATTCATGCCACCCCAATAGAACATTATCTTCATATCCCGATACATTTTGTCACCACCCGGATGAATAGGTATATGGGAATGGTGTGCCTCTTCCAAAACCGCTCTCAACAAGTCACTAGCGCGTGGAACACAAAGCCTCCCATCTCTCCTAAGCCACCCCCTGCTATCTATGGAATATCGTTGGAGATGTCGCGAGACCACTCCTTGGCTAATCCTATCTGTAATGTCCATGAGCTCCGTATCCCCCTGCTGCCTCGAGCAAATCTGATCCATAAGGGTAGGCCTCACCTCTAATGTCGCCAACAATATGGGAGTAATGGCCGTAGAGGGCTTAAAATCAAAAGTAGAAATAATCTCCAAGCTCCTCCACTCTACGAACAAAGGACTAAGGGTTGCTTTCTTTCTACTTAATGAATCCGCAACCATATTACCCTTGCCAGAAGTATAAGCTATCTCAAAATCATACGAGCCTAAAAACTCCATCCACCCTTGTTGCCTCAAGTTTAGGTCCTTCTGCAAGAATAGGTACTTTAATGACTTGTGGTTGATAAATAGCTTAAACCCTTCTCCAAGCAAATAATGCCTCCAAGACTTAAGTGCAAAAACTATGGAAGCCAACTCAAATCTTGGGTAGGGTAGTTCTTCTCATGCATCCTCAACTGCCTACTACCATGACACACTACCCTCCCTTCTTGCATCAACACCGGTCCAAGACCCGTTCCACATGCATCAGCGTATACAGCGAAAGGCTTTGCTCCATCGGGTAAAACTAACACTAGTGCACTAGTAAGGGCTCTCTTAAGCTTCGTCAAGGAATCCTCACAATCTACGTCCCACCCGAAAGCTTTATTCTTCTTAGTAATGCACGTGAGTGGTGCCAAAATCTTGGAACAGTCTCTACTGAACTTCCTATAGTAGCCAGTCAATCCTAGGAAGCTCCTAACCTCGGTAACATTCTTGCGGGCCTTCCAATCTTGCACTGCAATAACCTTGGCGGGGTCAACAGCCAAACCTTCCTTCGAGACTACGTGCCCCAAGAAACGAACTTCCTCTCTCCAAAAATGACACTTCGAAAACTTAGCTCTCAAATGATGACTACGAAGTGTGCGAAGAACTTCTTCCAAATGAACAATATGCTCCTCCATATTCTTGGAAAATCCCAAGATATCATCCACGAATACCACCACAAACTTATTTAGGACATCCCTAAAGACGCGGCTCATCAAATCAACGAAATAGGTTGGAGCATTGGTTAGCCCAAATGGCATAACCAACCACTTGAAGAATCCGTCCGGTGTCTTAAAGGCAGTCTTATCTATGCTGTCATCAGCGACTCTAAGCTGATGGAATCCTGTGGCTAAATAAAGCTGAGAGAAAACCGAAGAACCTACCAACTGGTCAGAAAAGATCATCAATCCTAGGCAGTGGATATCGGTTCTTCTTGGTGAGCTTATTTAATTTTCTATAATCTACGCAAAGTCGGAGAGAACCATCCGCCTTAGTGGCGAAGACGACTGGCGCTCCCCACTTTGATATACTCCTTCTCATGAATCCCTTCTCCAAAAGCTCACGAATCTGCTTGCTCAATTCTTTCCTCTCCCTAGGTGTCATGTGCCTCATAGGTAATGCTACTGTCTTAGCATTCTCGGTCAAATAAATCCTGAAGTTAATCTCTCTCTTAGGGGGTAGTCCCCTAACCTCCTCAAAGACGTCTGAAAAATCTCTGATGACAGGAACCGAATGCAACTCTGATGACGATGAATCAAGGGAATAGAGAAAACTCAACATGACTGACCCTTGCAGATCGCAAGATACCTCTAGAGTCCTACAACTACAAGTCTCAAGTCTAACGACTCTTCTCTTGCAGTCTAAGATAGCTCCGTAGGTGGATAACCAATCCATCCCTAAGATCACCCCATACCCCAAGAATCCCAAAACATAGGCATCACAGTCAAATTCTACGCCTAGGATAAAGATTTTCAAACCCCTACAAACCGTAGATAAGTGTGCCGATCCTCCTATGGGGTTTACTACTAATGATATGTCCAAGTGAAAACAATCCACTAGAGAACTAGAGATAAAAGAATGTGATGCTCCAATATCAAATAAAGTCCAATTAGGAAAATCAGATATAGAAATCAAACCTTCAACTGTGACCTTCCTACCTCTATCTGGAATGCTACTGGAAGGTGCTGCGTCTAACATCTGAATCTGCGCAACTGGTGCACTCGTTCCTTGGGGACAACTCCTACTCATATGACTGGGTTGCCCGCAAGTATAGCACTTACCCTTCATCTTCTCCTTCCAGCAATCCTTGGCCATATGTCCAACCTTCCCACAACCATGGCACTTTATTCCTTTCTTAATCTACTTCTGAGGACCATCACCTTTCTTCTTCTTCTTATTCTTTTACCACCACTTCTTCTTTGAACCTTCCGACTTAACCTACTCTTTAGACTCTCCCTCCGTGACTGTATCCGATATAAGTGCCATCTTGACCACAGACTCATAAGTAGCTCCCATCGGTACATGAGTCAGCATTAATCCCTGAAGGGGTTGATTCAATCCCTTCGCAAACTTCATAGCTTTCTTGTGCAGCATGTTCACCAAATCCATACCAAACCGTGACAACTCATTCAATTGATTGATGTATTCCTTAACAGACAAACTCCTTTGCTTCAAATTGATAAACCTCTCCAACTTAACACTCTCTTCTGCCTAAGATAGAAACTTTCTATCGAATCGCTCCCAAAATCCATCCCAAGTAACATTTCTACCCTCCAACTCGATCACCTCCCACAAATAAGCTACCTCCTCCTTTAGCTGCTAAGCGGCTATCTGAACTCGATGCTGACCATTCAATCCCAAAAGACCAAAAATCCTCTCTATGTCCCTAAGCCATGCTCTTGCCTCAACAAAAGTCTCCTTGCCAGAAAAAGTCTTCCCACCCAAACTCGCAAAATCTTTACAAAGTTGAGAGAAATTGATGGCGGTAGGTGGGTTGAAGGGATTCCCACCCGCTAGTGCCGGATTAGGCGCCGGCCCGTGCACCTTTGGAGTCATGGCTTGTAAGTACCTACGAAACCAGGTTAGGACTAGAATGCCCTCGGGAAGGTTCGGGGCATCGACCATTCTACGAAAAGAAAATGATAGTTTAGGAAAGAGTCAAATGGGAATTGAACTGGACTTATGTTATAAAAATTCTTTTATACTTAAAATCATTTCTAAAAGTTCTTTTTTGAAAATTAATTTTAAAACAAGTTATTTTGAAAAATACTTTACTTTCAAAAATAAAATTTTGGAATCTTGTAACCTTAGGATCTAATACCAAGTGAAACACCCCACACCCCTTAATATATCCAAAAGGACACATTAAAAGACGTGGTGCGTTGTAGGTATAACTAAAGTTAACAGACACTAAGATTCATAGGACAAATATAGATATAAACAGCGAAAACTTAAAATATTAACTTAATTAAAACAAAGCTTCATAAATGCTTCATAAATAAGTTAAATACCAAATACCACCTACATGTCTTAAAATCCAATATGTCTCATGAAATAAAAACTCATAGTCTCAAAATCAGAGTACATAATATCCCTCATAATAAGCCAGTACGTAGAAAGAACTAAAGTTGAAATAAAGAAATACATAGAAGAAATCTCCTCCAAAAAAACTCCAAGCCGCACCAACCTACTGACTTATCCCTTAATAGCCTAAGGGGGAAAAAGGGGAATATAGAGAGTAGGTCAAACTAAAAGTCTGGTGAATGATAGTAATTACTAGAGTCTTTAAGCAAGATAAAAGTAATAGACTCTACAACAGTTCTAGCATAAATAAGGATAATAAAGGAAATAGGAAAGAGATAAACTGGAAATAAGTACGATTAAATTTTGCTAAATTTATAAGATAGGTTAACTTTGATTGCTTGCAATAGTCCTTGACTTCTGCTTTGATTAGGCTGAATTCCTAATCCTATAATTAGGATGTAACCCTAATTCTACACTTTTTGATCGACCTGCTACTCACTAGACCTTACTGCGGACCAGCCGCTATACAACTCCCTACAAGGCAGCCAATGGTATCTACGGAAGATGTACAGAGCAACTGCTATGGATCCGGACGACATATATAGCTCCCTACACAGAAGGCAATGGTGTCTACGAAAGACACCCGTACTAAGCGCTTGGTACTCATAGCTATTACTGAGCACCCGCAATGGAAGTCGCACGCGTAACTGCCACCATGCCCATGCTACCTTTTGCTCCACCTATTGGGTCTTCTTATAACCTCCAACTTCGAGCATAAGCGTGCCCCTCATCTCACTTCAGGCTAATGTGAGGTCACCGCGTGTCCATAGAATCTATAGTGGAAATGTTGTTGGTACTGGCCCTTTATCCGAACAATATCTAGTTGCACCCCTTATCCAAATCTCCTATGATTTGGACTTCTATTTGACCAACTACTACCATTCTTAGCATAAGCGTGCCCTAGGCTCACCATTTTGTCGAATAGAGAATGATATTTGGTACAGGCCCTACTTTCATCTTTGCTTATTAACGTAGGTAATTATTTAAATAAGCCTTTACATTTTTCTCTACTATCTGAGCTTATTAATTTATCCTAAGTCTTAAAATAAGCCTTATTCTATTCTTTTTCCTACGTTATAATCACGCTTATTACTTAACCCAAGATCTAAGTGTGAAAATAAGCTTCTTTCATCTTTTATTCTTTTTAGTTATTGGTTAAAGTTATAACTAGGCCCATCTTTTTAATTTAGTCTAATTAACGTCATAATTAGGCGTAATTTCAGTCCAATTCCATCTATATTACAGTCTTTGAAATTTATATCTTACATTCCGTTATTTTAGTTTCCTTACAATTTAATCCATATTCGCATTAATCCTATTCTAATCCATATGCGAAGAAGAAGGAGGAATAAGAGAAAACAGAAAATAGAAGAAAATCCAAAGCATAAAATGAAGATGTAAATAATGTATAAATAACAGTAAATAAACTAAAATACTATAAATAACTGTAAATAAATGAAAATACTATAATTAACAGAAATAAATTAAAATTACTGAAAAGAATAGCTGAAAGGAAATAGACTGAAAATAATTCCAAAAACGGTAAATAAACTACTGAAAAGGCTATTCCAAAAATCATAGTAAAACAACAACTATTGGAAACCCTATTATTTTAAATTACTTAAAGAAATCTTAAAATAATTACTATCACTCACCTCCGGTCCTAAGCTCTTCCTTTGGAATTCCCGGATCCACTTGGAGTTGTAAAATAATATAATTTATAACGATTTTCTACTTTGGGAAAATTATTCCGTTTAGGGTCCTTCCTAGAATGGTGAACCCAATTGGAGAAAACTTAGAATGAGAAAAAGTGTTAGGTCTAGGGGTCTATTTATAGGTGTAGAAGTGGATCTCGGACCATTGGATTTGGAGATTGAATAGAATGCAACCACGTCATAGGCTGAACAGGGGCCATCAGATGCAAAATTGGTAGGACCAGATTGAAATAAAGGATGCAAATGACGTGTTCAACCGCTGCTGATTCGTTCGAACGAACGAACGTTCGCTTGCCAAAATGCAAGGTGGGTATACCAGCCAGTCGTCCGCCGCCTTGCCCAGGTCGACTAGTCGGTCGACCTGACTATATATATATATTTTCTTTTCGTTTCGTTGATTATTTCGTTCTTAGCTCATATTAACTCAAACTCTGACGTTCTATATATGGAAAATGACCAGAAAATTACCATGGACACAATGGTGCAACTCCCGTTGCTTAATTCTGATAATTTCACAAAGTTATTTTATTATTTAATTAATTAACAAATTAATTATTACGCGTTAAATTTTGGGTTGTTACAATTAATAACATACCATAATAAGATGCACAACCAAACTACCTTAATGCATAGGATACATGAGTCCATATATCTTTATTAAAAACTTAAGAATCAAACTCTATGTTTTATTCCAAATCATTTGAAATATTAATATATACTTATATCTTTTAGAATATCAAATCATACTTTTCAAGATTAAACCAAAATCATTTTCAGAATCAATTTACAAAATATTTTCTTTAAAATTCATGGAAAATATTAATATAGATCGAGTAACAACAAAACGATACAAGGAACTGGGTTCTACCAAATAGTATCGTATATCCCCTTTACTAAGAAGGGTAATACTTAAGAGAAGTGCTTTCCAACCGAACAAATCTCCTGCCCAATTTTAGTCACTTTCGAGCTATTTGAACTAGCTAACATAAAAATACTTTGTTTCTGGAATCGACTTATTGTTTCTGAGAGTACTCTTGAACTTGAACATATCTTAAAGTTCTTTTAATGACATTAGTCCTATTATTATTTTCTCGAAAACCCTTAGAAACCATCTCCAAAAACACTGGGAATTAAATTCACAAATTCTCAATTTAAATCCTTCTTATTTATAAATCATATTTATATAAACCATATTTATATAAGTCATATTTATATAAATTATATTTATATAAGTAACATTTATATAAACCATATTTATATAAGTTTACTTTCTTATATTAAATCGTTTCATAAGTATTTATCCTTTAAATATCTTATCCTTCTTTTAGTCTATGCTAAGAACCTTTTTAACCCAACATTATCATCAAACGCCTTATAGTCAGATTGTGAGACTTAATTCACAAGGTATTCGTTTCAATGTTACAATACATTACTATCTACCTAACCCATGCCGTGAAAAAGGTAAATTCAATAAACATTAGCCAATGCCCATAAACTGCCCAAGCATGACTAACCAAGTAGTAAATGATAATAATTTAATATTATCATTTCCTAACAACCAATTAAATTATAAATAACTATATTAATTATTTGAAAATTATTCTTTTGTATAAAATATAATACTAGGTAAAATTATTTCATTTCCAATTTTGAAAATAATACTGTGTCGGTTTGTTCTGTTTAAGTGTTTAGAAATCCCTATCGACAACGCTAGTCAAACGCATCGACCAAAATCCATAAGCACTCAGCAGACCAATCAACACAATATAAATTATTGTTATAGCACTAATAAATACACTCTCATATGTATAATACACTCATACTCATAATAAGGCATTCCATTACCCTATCTCTTAATGAGTTATACCCAACCAAAGCGAAGGTTCTCGCTTAACCTTCAGCTCTGATACCAAAATATAACGTCCACCTTTTCGGCCCCCAAATGTCGATACTAATACATCCACGGTATTCATGCGCCGATTACCTAAGTGCGGCAAGGCAGAACGTTAGGGTAAAATAAAAGAAGAAGATAAAGAATAATAAAGAAGAGAACATGATATTAGAATCTCACCACGGAATGAGGGCATATAATATCAAAATGATACTTTTACAAAGGAAAACTAGATAGATACAATAATCATAGTAAACTAACCTATCATTAGCCTAGACATCTATAACAACTTGTCCTCACAATTGTTGATATAAAAATAAACAAAGTAATGCAGCGGAAATAAAATCTATGGTAGGTAGTTATCCAGTTCTTCTCGTGGACCTCCAATGAATCATCAATGATATTAGGAAATATACACGGGGCTGACCCAAGCATTATAAGAAGAATAACACCCGGATCAGTCTAGTAAACCAGCATGAGAAAACACAAGTAATTTGAATTATTATATTTTTAAAACTCTTTTAAAGGATAAAGGTATCTCGTAAGACCACGTCGCAAATAAACACGAACGGGTTTTTACCTCACGATAACCGAACCATTTTATAAGAAAATTTAGTGATATTATAATAATATCTAGGGTGTTCAATATAAATATAAATCATGGATGAAATGGTTACATTGGTTACATTTGACAGTATATTTAGGGATACAAACAAAATCGCTACGGTACGTTCGTATAGATGAATTTTCCACGAAGACAACCTCAATGACACCGATCTCCTATGACAAGGGTCAAAAAATACCTTCCGAGCGCCGTATATCTCTAAACAAAATATACCATAAGGTAAACACAACTGGGCCATCATCTGAACACTCACGTGAACAATGTGTACCGAGTATCAAAAACTCCTCGCTAGCAACATCTATAAGCATACTCTAGATATGGAGTTGTCGTATCCCCTATGGATAAGCTAAACCCCAAGATCATGCACCCTACTCTGTCTTTAGTTATTTTCTAGATGCCAAGGCTACGTGCGGCATCTTCACACGAATTTTCAACAAAACACAATCATATAATGAATCCCATATGGATTCCATCATCTCAACGGATTCCAGAACCACACATGGTTTCCTTCATTCACTTCCAAAACAGAGAACCCGTATCTCGGCGTTGAAGTGGTTTTCGATAAGTAGAACACTTACCGGTCCCGGTCTCTCTAAGATGAGTAGATAATGTTGGTTTTATTAAAAAATAATAAGAATGATTGCATAAGGGAACTAAGTCCTGAATACTTTCTCATAAGCAAGTAACATACCTGCACTATCATTTCATGCAGGGCATGGTCAAGCCACATAAATGATTTTTAGTCCCTTAATTAATTAATTTATCTTTTATTAATTAAAAAACCTTCTTATTAGAAAAACTTCTTTTTATCTAGTAAAACTTCTTTTATAAATCAACACTTCATTAATTAATACTCCTTTATTAATTAAAACTTCCTTTAGATTTTGTATAAATATATTTAACTATTCACATCTACTCTTTTCAATACTTAAAAAGTATTCATATACGTATTCCAATGGTATAAGTGTATTCACAAATAATTTAATAAGTTTTACTTACTTGAAATATAATCAATGAGATAAAAACAATTACTACCAAAACATTGTTATAATAAACTCCTTTTCTTTTATAAATTAAGCATATAACATTTTCTATCTCTTTGCAAAAGATTTGAATACTTGTTACTATCTTTAAAATTTACGTAGTTAAAGATTTATAATATTTCTTTCAAAATATAATTCAAGAGATCAAAAACAAATGCTACTAAAACATTGCTTACTACAAACCCAAAACCATTCCACTTATTCATTATCTTTAAAACTCTCATTTTAAAGGTTTAATTACATTTAAGGGTTCAAGACAGGTGTTGCTAAAAATAATTGTCACAACAACGCAGACATTTCATACTTTGAAAACATTCCTCTTTAAAACTCACTTCTTAAAGATTCATTTGTATTTAAGGGTCAAAGACAAGTGTTGCTCATAACATTTGTCACAACAAACCCAAAACCATTTACTTTTATATATATTTTTCTATTAAATCTCCATTAGTAAATATCTAATCATATTCCTAAGTATAATTAATAATAAAGGTTAAAAACAAGTGTTGCTAAAAACACTATTTACAACAACCCAAAACTATTTACTTATCCATTAATAACTTTAAACATTTATTTAAAGATCAAAGCATATCCACACTTATTAATTAACGCAATATGATTTTAAGTAATTCCTCGAAACCATTTATTTTAACTTAAGTGTTAAAAAACAAACTCCCTTTATTATATTTATAACATATTTAATTTAATATTTAAAACTTATATTTATAGAAATATCTTTAAAATACTTATTAATATGTTAAAATACTTTTAAAACAAGTTAAAATATATGATAATTATTTATATAGAATATGATGTAAAAATAAGGATATTTGAAATAAATAGAAAAACAAGTTTTAATTTTAAAAGGTACTTAGTTTCGAAATTCATAGTTAATTGTTAAAAATATATTTAAACTAGAAACCAATTTTTGAACTCTCTATTATAAGTTAGAAAACAATCCTAAAAATATCAGAGAAAAATATTAAATTAAAATATCATTTTTAAACAATTTATAGTTCGTGGTAGAAAAGGTAGCATTTATAGAAGTGATATCTAAAGTTTTGTCACCATTGTAACATTGTTTTCTACAACTTTGAGCTTAGGTTTCAACACTTAAACAATTGATTTTTGATTCACTCTTTTTACATTAGTTATTATACTTGTGGTACTTGGAATCCTTAAAGAAAAATCCTATGGAATAATTTCCATTTATTTGAAAAAATTTCCCAAAAATAGAGTATTTTACCGAACTACACTTATAGCGACTATTTCGTTATAAATTTTTGCATTTCGTTCTACTAGCTATCAAATGAATTAGGCTTAAAAAATTTCCCAATAAGAATAATATATTATTTACTCTTTAAACATGAAAAGAAACCTCCAAAGAGGTTTGTAGAAAAATATCGTCATTCAGCTAAATAAAACAAGTCCTTATAGCGACCTTTTTACTTCAATATTTAGTTGCTTTGATTTACTTCTTATATAACGTTCCGAAACATATTTTTTGCTTTTATAAACACTTATAGAAGTGTAAATAATAACCAAACAAGTTATTATTAAGATATTTCATTAAATTTACATTTTCATAAGTTATAGTTCAAGGGAATCAAAGTGCGCTTATAGCGACTATCACTATATGGACAATTCTATATTCAATTTAGTATTAAGTGTCATTCTATTTTATACACATATATCATTCCAAATTCATACCATATCACTACTAAACACCTATTAACATATGCACAAGTTAACATATCCATTTTAAGCATTCAGATGCATTTAATTTTAAACTACACTCCTAATTATTTAAGAGGTAATATTTCTCCAAATCACATACTTTTAGAAGCACAGAATTATGGTCAAAACTTTAAGTAGTTAGGGAATATTATCATAGATATCAGACTATTCAACAAGCAACTTTTACTAGCACTTATCAAGATTATTAACTTCAAACTTAGTGAGATTAACTCACTTTTCTCAAACCAAATCTCTTCCTACCAACATTAAATGATCCAAACACTTCCTACTTCCACCAAAACTCACATCCATGGCCTCGTCCTCCTAACTTATGCACAGGACAACCTTCTTCCTCTCTCCTCGTCATGTTCACGACCATGGGCCTTACTCCACCATTGCTCCATCACTCCTTGACTTTTTATAGGCTAAACGATGTTCTACTGATGATATAATGACTATTGAAAAGTTTGATGGTGATATAATATGATTTGCATAGTTTTATAGAAAGTTAGAGAGGAGATAAGAATATGAAGACATTAGTTTAGATATTAATTTGTGTGGAAATGAAGTGCATATGAATATGTATTTTTAAGCTTAGAATTTTGAGGTAATAGTGTGCAAAACACCTTCCATAGCCATGAAGAAAAATTACACCAAGCATGCAAAGCCTTACCCTTACACACACCTTACCCTTGCACACCATGCCCTTAAATCAACCTTAATTTAGGGGTCCTTTAGTCCTTAATGTTTCCACTTACTTTTACTAATTCAAACTTAGTTTAGCTAACCTTTAGCTTAGGAAAAAGACGTGTTTAATTCTTATCATATGTTTACACATGATAACTATTCAAGTTGCAATATATTTACACAACTTGTATTGAATAAAAAGTTGATTTTTAACAAAACGTTTTCTAGTCACATTTTCTGTATTTATCCAAAGTGTATATTTTTGTAAACATATTTCAAAAATAAGTTTTCTAAGATTAGTTATTAATTAAAAAGTGTTTAACAAGGTTATAAAATCATATTTAATCGTATTAAATCATGGACAAAAATATTTAAATAATTCAGATATTTAAATATGAAGTGTTCGAAATTCCGGGCCGTTACAATTCAGATCCATTATTTCCACTTGCTCTTACAATTTTTTTTGAGTCAAATCCAACACCCATAATCCCGATCCATTATTTCCTCTTTGTCTTTCAATTTCTTTTAATCAAATCCAAACCCATAATCCCGATACATAGTTATCTATACAAGAGGCTCCTTGAGCCATCATTTCATTCCAAGCCCGATCAGATTAACATGCATTTGAATCTAATTTAAACGAACATCGATATCTTAAGTCAATACGTGTGTATACAACTTTTATATACAACACTATTTTTAAAACTAGTTAACCTAAAATAAATAAATTTTTATAATTAATTATCATAAATTTCAATTAATTTAATTAATTATAACAACTATAAATTAATTAAATCAGGAGATGGTTGAGTTTCAACATTTGCGGTTGTGTGAAATTTAGGTGTAAACTCGATCAGCAACTAAATTCAAATATTTCAAATATCAACGCTTACATGTCACCTTAGCTATTGGTATGACATGGCCAAATTTGTTGCTTACAAAGATTTGATAAAATCCAATTTTACTTGTTTTATGCGGTACTCGATAGTGACAATCATTTACACCAATTCATTTCGTCAAAACTATATCACATTAGGACTTACAAAATTTGGTAATGTCCAAAATTTCAATATCGCCCATATTCAACTTTATTGTCCAAATGTAAAGTTCTTCATTTAATAATAAAAGATATTATTAATCGAACTACGTTGGCCCGAGAATTTGACTTTGAGTTGATTTCAATTGATCGTGATAATAACCTCATACAACTCAGGAGATGAATTCTCTATTGAATTGTGTTTCACTTCCAATGTTTCCACTAAATCCAACTATAATCGTTTGATGGAGGCTATTCCATGGTTTAAACATAATCAAAGCGGAGTTTTCATATTGTAACTGGGTAGTATTCTCAAGTTGAGAGAATTGTGTAATATTATCACATCGATATTTTTTGTTTTACCTTAGTTATATTAACCAACAAAAATATATCGAACGAGTCATTCCATAGTTATCTAGTAATTATCAGCAGGTAACCTCTTGGTGCCCCCAGCTGTCATGAGTGATACACTATCTAACATTTGGAGAGCAGTACATATGCTAGTTTCAATGGATGCATCTATATCCGGTCTCAATACAACTTGACTAGGAACATTTAAAACTTTGTGTTTATTATATTGTGATAAATTACTCTTGATTACAATACATTGATACTACTATCGCAAAACATACCTTTTAAGGATTTTCAATTAAATATACTTTTAAATAAATAAATAATTAATAAAACACATTATATCTAGTATATAATAGAAAGAAAACACCTTTTATTTTCAACAAGATTAATTATCCAGTTATATATACATAACAAATTACATAATTGCCTCTAATACATACCCCTAACCCTATCAATCTTCCATTTACACATTGGTTCAATTATGGAATCTTATTCCAACTTCATCAATTGGTTTTCCCAAAACTAATCAGATGAGTTCCTTAGCCAACGAGTATGCTATTTTGTTTTAATTATCCACTCTATTAATCAACTCTCTTTAATGCTGATAAACTGCATTTATCATGTGGAACTGTTCGTAGTATGTCACTTGACTTCTAATGAGTTCTAGGTTATTTTACAAGTTGTATCGTGGCATAGTTATCATTTAACAATGTCATGGAATTCTCAACATTTGGAATCACACCAGCTCAATTATAAGTTGGTGCATTTATATTTATACATTGCTTTTATTTTTAGAGCTGTTCAAGGTGATGTACTTAGCAATTTCGTTAAATCAGCCACAACTTTTCATTTGAAACATTTCCAACTTAAAGCTTCTTAACTATGATTTGAACATGAATTTGATATTGAAATATTATACTCAATATCAATTATGAAATTTGAGTCTGAATACTCCTTCATAATGAGTTTGTTATCTCTATAAACAATTCTCTAGTATTTAAATAAACAGGAGCACTCTAAACTACCATTTAGTGATCTTAAATTTGAATTTGATATTTTGTTCATGCATTAAATACACAAGTAAATTACGATATTGTAGACAATACAATATGCATGATAATCCATATTGCCAATGCATAAGGAATCCATCTTACATGTTGCATATTAAACATTTTAGTAAGGTATCTTTGGTTATCGTTTAGGGTATTCACAACTTCCTTTATACTTATTATAATTGACATAATTTACAAATCCAATGTCGAGTATTAAACAACTAAACTATAGCTAATTTCAACATAAATACATCATTAAAAATCAATAGTATGTTTTCTACCTATAATTTAGAAATGTCTATATACCACTTAATCTTCTTTCTTGTAAACAAACGTTTTCCTATGCTTCTTGAATAAAAATAAAACTATTTGATATTTCCATCAAAATTCTTATTCAACTTTAAAGCTTGTCGAATGATACTTTGTATTTGTTTTTGGATCATATCAGAAAAGCCATAAACTCAATATCGTTCCTACCGACTTCAAGATATTTTGGATGTTAGGTGTAAACAGTCTATTCTAAACATTATTTATAATTTTCTTTTTCAACACAATGTACCAAAACACAAAGTCATACTAGGCAATAATATTATGAGTAAAATCCAAATAAACTTGATCACGTTGAATGATGAATTTGTTATGCTAACTTAAATAATTGAAATTAATGAAGTTATACTTATCCGTGTGACTCGCATTATTCTAACTATATTAATCTCTCTTGAAAACACATTTGCCTCCAATGGATCATATGCCTTTGGGTACAATTATCAAAATCATATTTTGATAATGTACTTGGAATCCTTTTATATTTGTGCATCATACCATACAGCAGAGTCAATACTTTTAATAGTTTTATTGACAAATGATGATTACCATTTCTCAACATTGATATTAAACTCATACTTTCTGTCTAATGTGAGAGAATACTTATTAGCCATTCTAATGCCTTATGTTTATTTAAGTTTGGTTAACTTCATTTCATCCCTTGAAATCAGTATTGTAATTGGATCATATCTAAATACATTTTAATACTAATATTTATAAAAGAAATTCCTTCGTTATGAAGTTAGTATTTCCTGAAACTATAACTGTTTCTCAGTGCAACAGAATTAGTATGCATAAATATTTTATGAATTGTCTTATACAAAAAAATGATTTGGTTTTAGTTTATAATACTTATGTTCGGAACATAAATTGGTCATCTAATGACCATCATTACCAAATTTCTTTTGGGGTGATTTATATGAGATCCCTTACATATAATTATTATGTGCAGTCCTTCACCTCACATAACCTGCTAATTTCTTGGACCACCATATGCTGGGGTTTCTTATAAACACTCACCTTGTATGAATTTATAAACTATGCAGTAGCTGAAATTAATGTTAACCTTATGGACTACTCCTAAGTACACGATAGTACAGGAGAAGTTAACTTAACTTCACTCATTGATAATCGTACTTTGTTCAACAATGTTTGATTACTCTTTATCGATGCATCATTATATATAGAGCGGTTTATGAGATTGAACATTTATTCATTTTAAGACATTTTAAATTCTTTCCCATATACTTACTTACTCGGTCAAATTAAATCATTTTATTTTGTACGCTGTGTTATATACATTCATTTTATATTCTATGAACTTATCATAGACATGCTTTATGTATATCAAATACACATGTTCATATTTTAATAATTCATCAGTGATGTACCGATCTGCCTTCCGACCCCCAAATGTCGACACTAATACATCCACGGTATTCACGTGATGAGCACCCAAGTGCTGGAAAGACTAATTGTTAGGGTAAAATAAAATGAGAACGATATAGAACAAGACAAATTAGAGCACAATATCAGAATCTCACATGCGGAACGATAATATATAATATCTCAAAAGGTCTTCACCAAAAAGAAACCATTATATACATATATCAATTAGAGTAAACTAACCTATCATCAGCCTAGACAGTTATAAAAACCCGTCCTCACAAATGCTGATAGATATAATTAAGTAATACAACGGAAAATAAATACGGTAGAAAATCATCCATCTTCTCTCCAAGAGCTCCAATGAACCACAGCTAAATCTAGAAACATACTCGAGCTGACTCGAGCATTAAGAAAATAACATCTGGATCAGTCTGGTAAACCAACGCGAGAAACTCAAATCATATAGATTTATTATATCTTATAACCCTTCAAAATAATGCTATCTCATAAGACAACACCACCAATAAATACAGATGGGTTTTTACCTTACAATAACTAAAGCATTTCTAATATAAAATCCACTGATACTGTAATAATGTCTAGGATGTGAAATATAAATATTAATCATCGTTGAAATGGTTACATTGATTACATTCCA
The DNA here is from genome assembly GCA_030737815.1 of Allium fistulosum. Lineage (NCBI taxonomy): Eukaryota > Viridiplantae > Streptophyta > Magnoliopsida > Asparagales > Amaryllidaceae > Allium > Allium fistulosum. The sequence goes on from CM060903.1 coordinate 1,082,101,295, forward strand.
GCATAATATGTGTACTATTAAATCTGATAAGGGATGTTCGCATAATGAATTTCCACGAAGATCTCTTTGAAGAAGCCGAATTCGAACTCCATGCACAAGGATCAGAAGTTAGCTTCCGAGCGTTGTACATCTCTAAATAAAATATACCATAAGGAAAACAAAAAGGCCCATGCCTGTACATAAACATGAACAACGTGAACCAAATACCATCAACTCCCATGCGTAACATCGATAAGCATACTCTAGATCTGTAGTTGACAATATCCTATCATGGGTTAGCAACACCCCAGATTGTGCAGCTTACTCTGTCCTTAGCCATTTCTGATGTCGAGGTCACGCACGACATCTTTCAAGAACCCAAATTGGATCCCCACATCTCAAACAGAACACGAAACCACATATGGATTCCCATGACTTAACAGATCTCGAAATCACACATTGATTCCCACATCCTGAATGGATCACAAATAACTACATGTGTTCAAGTATCTTAAATAGATCTCAAATCTCCACATAGATTCTCGATCCAGAGCCAATCCACTTCCAAGAGATAGAACACATATCCACTTATAATTTCCTCTAAATTATGCATTTTAAGGACCAAAGTACTTTCACAAATCCATTCAAAAGGTTTAAGACTAATGTCACTTAAAACATTGTCACTACAAACCCAAAACCATTTTGATTTTGCTTATCTTTAAATTAGTCTTTTAAAGATCTATTTACATTCCAATTATAACCAAAAAGGGTTAAAGACGAATGTGATTAACACATTGTCCCAACAAACCTAAAACCAATTAATACTAGTATTATCTTTAAAAACAATCTTTTCAAAGATTCATTTACGTTCACAAGTAAAATCAAATGGGTTAAAGGAGAACGTTATTAACACAATGCCACAACAAACCAGAAACCAATTTATACTTGTTATTCTCTTTAAAATTCCCATTTTAAATATCTAGTATTTAGCTAAATCATTTTACAGTATCTTATTACTTTAAAATATTATTTAAGGGTAAAAAAACAAATGTTCCAAAAACATTGTTTATAACAACCCTAAAACACTTCACTATTCCGTTATCTATAAAACTCCATTTTAAAGATTTAATAACTTTTCAAAAGTAAAGTTAAATGGGTTAAAAAAATATGTTGCACAAACATTGATATTATAAACCTAAAATTACTTTTATACTTACCATTTACTTTAAAACATCCATTATAGCTTTACTTATTAAACAAGGTAATATAACTTTTTAAAATAAATTTTAAAAAAATCCATTATAACATAAGTGTTATAATCCAAAACTCCATTTAAATCCCTTTACAAAATATTCCATTACGATCCTTTATCAATATCCTTTGTAAATAACCTTTATAATACCCATTGTATATATACTTTATAAATAACCTTTATTCCCAAATTCCTATTTAAAAACTTCTAAATATACTAAGCACCTTTATAAAGATATATATATATATATATATATTTATACTTATACTAATTTATTTATAAAGCTAAGATATTTAATAAAATACTATTAGCCATTTTAAAAATTATAATATAGAATCCTTTTATTTCTCAAATAAAATCTTTAATATCTTCTAAAAATATATATATAATAAAAACATAATTTTTAAACCACCTATACATATTTAAAAACCTTCTATTTAAAATCCATTTAAAGACCTGTTTTATAATTTAAAACCATCACTTTATAAATCCATAATTGGTTTTCAAGAATATATTTAAATCCTATTATTTCTCGACAATAAGTACGCTAATAGTGCTTATTATAAATACAAACAAGCCCTAGGATGTCTTTCAAAGTTAACTTTAAAATCTCAGATAACAGCGATTTCGAAGTACCCCCATCGCGACCATTTCCCTTCTACCATTTATAACTTCCATTTCCAAATTCCACAAATGTCCAAACCAAACCCATTTATGCCTAACACACCAAACTGTGTATAGAACAACCCAATATATATGTAGATATATATATTTCCACAACTTCCCACAATTTATCCAATTTGACATATGTCAGTTATCAAGGATTTCAAAGCACGTTTATAACAACTAAATCATTTCTAACATTCATAACATACTATCACTATTTTAAAGCAATATCAAACATGTAAACAAGTTGTCTAGGCCATGAAACATGTTATAGATGATCAAATAGATATTATTATACTCAATAATAATGTTCCCACTTGTTTTTACAAAATAAGGCGGGGTCCAAAAGTAATAACTTGCATTGTTCGTTATATAGTTATATTTTCAATACAATAATAATTATGTATATATAAAACAATATATAATCAATCAATTGGTGAGTAAAACTCACCTAAGCTCTAGTTAATGCTTTCACATTTTCCAAATGGTCCAAAATCGAATGCCGTTCAAGTTTGACTAAAATTCCCACAAGCTCCAAACTTGGTAAACCCAACTACATCACGTAGATAATCCATAAACGAACACAATTGCCAAAACGGCACTTCAATCAGACCTTGTATGAACAAGGTATGATCGTTAGAACTTAAAGGTAATTAAATTATAATTAAAAGTTAATTAATCTAGGTAGTTAAACCAATTACTTTCCTCTATCCAAACCGAGGCTGACCATCTTCAAAAACATCGCGACTTCCAACCATTGGCCCCGCCGCCTCATTGCATGAACTGTCGACGCACCGTTAACGTCGAATGTCCTGGCCACGACGCATTCCTAGCCACCAACCTCGCCTCCCCACATCGCTCCTACGTCGAGATCGAGCAACCCATAACCACCACCGTTCATTTCCTTGTTGCCGCCACTACATCGCTCCGATAGTCACCAAACTCCATCAACGAGTAGCCCACATCCCCCTCTACCTTTCCCCTTCAGCGCTGCCACTTATCGTTCACCGTCGACTCTGCAAATGCTGAACCTAGCTGCCACCGTCGACGCCTATTTCTGTTAACCTCGCCTCGATCCACGATAATCGAACCGTTCACAACATTCAACGCACCATGTCAAACATTTACCTAGTTGACACCAATGCCTTGATCAGCTTCTAGTGCCACCGATGATCCTTGGCCATTGGATTCGGCTAGGTATAGGTTATATTTTAGAAACACAAAAAAAGTGAGGTCCTTATATATAAGATTTTCGAACACTATTCACCATTTAAAATCTCGAACTCCAAATGAGGCGTGCTCACTGGCGTTCCTAGCTAATTTCCCTATTCCGAGCACAATGGAACTAGTATCGAGACCCAATTTCATCATATACAAAAGTTAGCTTTTCAAATCAAATTATATTGTATTTAATTCTTGAAATCGATTACTATGCGTTTTAAGCCTGCATGAGCACACAGTACATCCAATCTCGTCACGAAACTCGATGGTGTATAACAATTCATTATTCGGGATCCGATGGCACTAGTTTCGTCAATACCCAAGACATTGCCTCGGAATCATAATTTTGCATGTTAATTAAAACAAATTATTATTAAAACAATTTAATCACCTTCACTTCTTAATTAAAAGCTTTCTATTATCATTCTTATTTAAACAGAATTTAAATAAGCTTTGGAAATCATATTTATCCCAAATAAATCCAAGATTCAATTATTAAATAATTCCTAATATTTAATTATAAACTGTTCAAAAATCTGGGTCGTTATGTGAAGACCCACCTCCTTGACTCTCAAAAATCGACATTAGTACATCCTCGATATTCATGTGTCACAATTCCAAGTGCTAAAGAGGCAGATTATCATAGGATAAAGAAAATAAAGATAGAAGGCAAGGCAATAATATAATCTCACATCGTATTCAACACCTAATTATACATGTGAGAGGTACATGCAATTATTCCAAATTGCTCCATCAGAGTTCTAGTAGGCACTAATCCTACTGGGTTAGTTATAATGACCTATCTTTAAAAGTGCCGGTAGATATAAATACATAATACAGCGGAATATATAGGTGGCTTCTACAAAAGGCCCAACATGCTCCATTCTTCGTGCTCCTTCCTAAAATGCTCCAAGCTTACCTAACTACTTGGCTGCCTGGGAAAATAGAGGACCCGGAGTTTCAGGGAAAAGGAAAATAAACTTCGAGTCGGTTATAGGATTGGTGTGAGAAACTCAAAATACGATGTTTGAAAACGAAAAGTATCTCATAAGACCTCGGTGCACATAAACACGGAACATGATTTTATCCTATGATAACCAAAACATTTGCTACACAAAATATGGGGATATTATTTTTAATGATATTCTTTTGAAATCACTTTTCAATTAAACTTATTAATCTAAGCCGAAATTATTACCATTATTAAATTTCGGACGTGTTAGGCTCCACAAACAATTCAAGTGGCACTTATTAAGGAATAGATTCCATACAATGGCAAGGTAAGGGACTACCTTTTGTATAGTACATCTCTAGAGGGATGTACCAAGGATACACAAACAATCCTCTGCATCTGGCAAGACCAGTCTATCGCTGTTCGACACTTACACATGGCCAGGATAGAAACCGAATATGTCATCTCCCCGGTCGTAATCGACCTATTGGGATCGCATATCTTATACCAAATACTCGACACATAGAGAGCAATATAGAAAGGTGATGATCATACCCTATTGGTTATGAACCACAGAGCCTTATGACATACCCTATTTTCGCCATTGCCAAGTGATGAGGCCTGAGGTAACAAGTACCTTTCACCTAGCACATTCCACTCTGAATGCCACATTGCCAATTCCATCGCACACTATTGATTTCCACAAATGTACAACCTCTAAGCTTGTACGTCTCAGAGAAAGGCATTAAGTTAAGAGAAGTTGCTTCTCCACCACCAAACATATGTATATTTTCAAAAATCAATGTACGTGTATTTCAGATATGCAATGTCAAACATTCGTCCATACAAGTTATCTCGGAACATGATAAACTAAAGGTACTCTCCTACCACATCCTGTCGGGAATTATCCCTAGGATTAGTAGCAAGAAGTTTTGTATCGAAGATATCAAATGAAGAACTACTACCACACATACACACACAGATATATATTATGTAATGTGGGAAAATTTCCCCCGAGGGTCAATAGCAAGTTGCCCTACATTCCATCTTCCAAATCATATCATCCCATGTCTTTTATTTCTATACACGTAAATTGGTACAAAGTGGTCTTTGGATAGGAATCACCTAAATCAGATCCCAGTTCCTTTGAACCAATCATCGATAAAAAGATGTAAAGTGAATAAGGAATTATTCTTTGATTGATTAATCAAAATATCTTCTAGAGATATATGTCTTTAAAACATTCTTTCTGTTACATCAGAATCATTAAACCTCTCTTTATTTTGGAATTACCAAATCATTTTCATAAATCATTTTTGAAAATATTATTGAGTAAATAGGATCATTGAAATTGACGCAGCGGATAATTCAAAACAATGTAGATCGGTGAAAGTAGCAGTCGATGGATTGATGAATGCTGAATTGCCTGAATTCGTTGATCCGAAGATACCGAACTCTAGCTATCTCAAACTCGTTGATCGCGCACGATACCGGGTTCAAAGATCTTCAATTCTTCAAGCGTTGATCAAGCGCACTTGATTCCGCGAATCGGCTTCTACAATCGTTGAATCGAGCGCACTCGATTAACCGAAAGAGGAGATAGGAGATTACACTCAACTACCAATTTAAATGAAAGCACAAAGCAATCAAAAGAGAATTTTATTCAATATTCAACAACCTCTTTACAAAGGAGAGTCTCGGCCTATTTATAGGCATTTTACAACTCACACCAAAAACAACAAAAAATACAAGTACTAAGTCGGTTCCGAGTTAAGGCTTCCGACCTACGACTTAACAAAGACGCCGACTCAACATTACAACCTTACAAGCCTTCAGCGACTTAACAAACACGGACAAAACATCAAAGAAAATACAAGTACTTAGGTCGGCAACGACCCACGACCTAACATGGCACGACTTAAGGACAAACACGACTTAGTATAGGTCGGCAGCGACCTAACAGTTCAATCATAAGAAAGTACAACACAATGACTTGACGACTTAACCGTCAACGGCAGAGATCCACGCGGCATAAGAATCAATGGCCTCCAGAGCTTTGCGACTTAAGAACTTTGCGGTATCCCAACTCAACGACTTAAGGAAATCAATGGTATCCAGAGCTTTACGACCTAAGAATGAACGGCATCCTTTCGTCTGCGACCTAACACAAAGCGGCATCAGGAATCAAAGGCAGAGATTAACCCGGCAGACACATCAATGGTTTCCAGGACTTCGCGACTTAAGATAAAAGCGGCATCTGACCTTCGCGACCTAAGCTTTATGCGACCTAAGCCTTGCGACTTAACTCCTGCTTCATTAGGTCGTCCACGACCTAATACTTCACCAATTTGCCCTGTTTTCTTATTTCGTAACTCGGTAGGTCGTATACATGTTAACCCGGTAAGTCGTTGCCGATCTTCACTAAGTCATTGGGACGACTTAAAACTTTTGTTAGGTCGGTTGCGACCTAGAACTTCACTTTTCCACCATTTCTCACCAAATCTTGACTCGGTGGCTTCCTTCTTAAGTCGTACCCGACTTACCAGCATCATAGGTCGCACACTACCTATGTCTTCAACTTTCTGGGCTGCATCATCCTCCCCAGGTTGAGAAAAATTCGACCTCGAATTTGTAAATTCATCTTCATCAGCTCGTTCATTCCCGTGATATGGTACGAGATGCTTAACATTGAACACGTCAGATGTATACACTTCATCTGGCAGCTTCAGTTTATAAGCATTTTCATTGATTCGTTTCACAACTTCCACCGGACCAATTTTTCGTGCTTTCAATTTATTGTACGCGCCTACTGGAAAACGATCTTTCGTTAATACTGCATAAACCAAATCACCTTCATGAAATTCAACACTTCTTCGTTTCAAATCTGCAGATTGTTTATACTTCTCATTTGCTTTCTCTAATCGTTCTTGAACGATTTTATGACACTCCGTCAGCCCTTCAACAAAGTCAACAGCTTTCTTAATTGTCCCCTTTGAGTGTGGTATCATCGTTAAATCTAACGGTCCTTTCGGTAAGCTCGAATAGACAATCTGGAATGGACTGAACCCAGTACTTCGATTCACAGCATGATTATGGGCAAACTCTGCCTGGCATAACTTCACATCCCAACTCTTCAGATTATCTTGAACAAGACACCTCAACAAGTTTCCCAATGATCTGTTTACCACCTCAGTCTGTCCATCAGTTTGTGGATGATAAGCACTACTAAATTTCAGCGTCGTTCCCATCATTTTCCACAAACTCAACCAAAAATGACTCAGAAATCGAGTATCTCTATCCGACACAATAGATTCTGGCAATCCATGAAGTCGATAGATCTCCCTGAAAAACAACTGAGCAACATGAACAACATCCGCCGTTTTCTTACAAGCAATAAAATGCGCCATTTTCGAAAATCTGTCCACCACCACATATATGGAATCGTTACCACGCTGTGTTCTCGGTAATCCCAACACGAAGTCCATACTCACATCAACCCATGGTTTATTTGGTACAGGTAATGGCATATATAAACCAGCATTAGTCGTAGTTCCTTTTGAAACTTGACAAATATGACAACGCTCCACAAACCTCGCTACTTCTTTCCTCATCGATGGCCAAAAGTAGGACTGTGAAATCAGTTGTAAGGTACGGTCTCTCCCAACATGTCCCTCTTCGTGTAACTCCTTGATAATCTTCATTCTCAGACTACCCTCCGGTATGCACAATCGACTTCCTTTAAAAAGAAAACCGTCTACCATCACGAAATCATCCGTCTCTCCCTCCTTGACTTTATCAACAAATTTTGCAAAGTAAGGATCATTAGTAAATAAGTCTGGCAACATTTCAAACCCCGACACTTCAACCTTTAGTGTAGTCGACAAATGACTCCTCCTACTCAAAGCATCAGCCACACGATTTGTCACCCCTGACTTGTGTTTCACAACAAAAGTAAACTGTTGCAGATATGCAATCCACGATGCATGTCTTGCTGAAATCTTGTCTTGCCCTTGCAAATGCTTCAATGCTTCATGATCAGTGTAAAGAACAAACTCTTTCTGAAATAGATAATGTCTCCAGTGTTTAATAGATTGCACAACAGCATAGAACTCCACATCATATGTACTGTATCTCATCTTCGCCCCTGACAACTTCTCGCTGAAATATGCAATTGGACGCCCCTTCTGACTCAACACCCCTCCAATCCCAACCTTGGATGCATCAGTATGTAGTTCAAACACCAACTGAAAATCAGGTAGCACTAGAATTGGTGCAGAGGTCAAAAGATCTTTGATTCGTTCAAACGCAACCCCGGCTTCCTCCGTCCATGCAAACTGTTTACCTTTCATGCAATCTGTAACAGACGCCATCACACTACTAAAGTGTGGAATAAACCTTCGATAAAATGAAGCCAACCCATGAAAACTACGAACTTCCGTTATCGTCTTGGGCTGCGGCCAATTTCTGATCGCCTCAACTTTACTTTGGTCAACCTGTATTCCTTTCTCTGAAACAACATACCCCAGAAATAACACGCTATGCATCATGAACACGCACTTCTTCGTTGCAGCATAGAATTGTTCTTGTCGCAATACCATCAGCACTTCTCTAAGATGATTCAAATGTTCCTCTGGACTCCCACTGTAAATAAGAATATCATCGAAATACACCACCACGAATTTCCCAATGAACGGTCGAAAAATCTGATTCATCACCCTCATGAAAGTACTTGGTGCATTTGATAAGCCAAACGGCATGACCAACCACTCGTATAGACCCTCCCTGGTTTTAAAAGCAGTCTTCCACTCGTCTCCTGGTCTGATACGAATTTGATGATATCCGCTCTTTAAATCAATCTTCGAAAATATAATAGCTCCGCTTATTTGATCTAACAAGTCATCCAACCTCGGCATTGGAAATCTATATCTCACAATGATCTTATTCAATGCTCGACTGTCAGTGCACATCCTCCACGTCCCATCCTTCTTGGGTACCAATAAAGCTGGTATAGCACAAGGACTCAGACTCTCCTGCACACGCCCCTGCTCAAGCAATTCCTCTACCTGCCTCCGCAATTCTTCATGTTCCTTCGGACTCATTCGATAATGTGGTCGGTGTGGCAATACAGCACCTGGAACAAGATCTATCTGATGTTGTATGTCCCTCAACGGTGGCAACTCCGTTGGTAATTCCTCTGGAAATATATCGTCAAATTCTTTCAAAATTAGTTTAACTTCTTCTGGAATTTCAACTTCTTCACTGCTCTCACGCCCAATCAACAAGAATACTTCTGGTTCTTCCTCAACCTCCTTAACAAACTCCTTCAAAGATAATAAAGTTTTCAGCTCTTCGATTTCTTCGGACTTACTGTCTTCTTGTGATCTCTTCTTTGGAACTAAGATAATCTTCGTGCCTTTAAACATAAAACTGTAGCTATTGGTCCGACCGTCATGTTGTACTGCTCGATCATACTGCCATGGTCTTCCCAATAATAAGTGGCAAACGTCCATCTCTACTACATCACACCATATTTCATCTTTGTATTTCTTCCCAATAGAGAATGGTACACGAACTCGTCTATCCACTTTCACTTCTCCTCCTTTTCTCAACCATGCTAACTTGTATGGACTCGGATGTTTCTCTGTCTTCAATTTCAACTTCGTCACAGCTTCGGTTGAAATAATATTATCACAGCTTCCTGCGTCGATCACAAACTTACACACCTTCCCCAGAATAGTACATGTTGACTGAAAGATATTACTCCTCAACCAACTAGCTTCTTCCTGCTTCGGTGTTAGACACGATCTCCTCAGCATTAGGTTACAACCTTCGTCTCCTGACGCAATATCCTGCTCATCCTCCTCAGCTGGATTAGAACAATCTCCATCAACATCCTCATCGTCAACTTCTGCAATCATGGTTCTCTTCTTTGGCTTTGGACACTCACTGCTTTTATGACCCAATTCCTGACAATTGTAACATTTGAAACCATTGTTAACCCTTGTCTTCTCAACCTCCTTCACCGCTGGTCTACTGATAGGTTTAGAAATGTTAGAACCCCCACTAACACCCTTCATTTGATTATTGGAATTCGTAAACACACCACCTCCTCGTCGTCCCTGCTTCTCCCAAGCCAATGCTTTCTGATGTGCTTCCGCCACAGATCTTGGATCGAACATATTAACCATATCCTGAATCTGCATTCTCAATCCCCCAATGAATCTAGATGTCAGCTGCTCTTCCGTTTCCATAATATCATTCCTTGCAATGAGTTGATAGAATTCATCAGCATAGTCATTCACAGTTTTCGTCCCTTGTCTCAAGTTTTGCAAACGTTGATACATCAAAGATTGATAATTGTAAGGTAAGAACGTTGCTTTCATCAATTTCTTCATCTTCTCCCAAGATTCAACTTTTGACTTTCCCATTCGTTCACGTGTAAGCTTGGTTTGCTGCCACCATGCCAAAGCTCTACCCCTCAGCCTCGTAGCAACCAACTTCACTCTACGATGTCCTGGAACTTCTCTAAAGTCAAAAATTTCTTCAACATTAGCCATCCAATCTAGAAACTCTTCTGCTTGCATACCACCCTTGAATTCAGGAATTTCTGTCTTCATCCCCGACTCCCATTTGTGATCATACTCAGAATAGTTTCTTCCTTGACCTCTTCCTTGAACACTACCACCATCATACTCCTCTTCAAAATCAGATGTATAACGATGTCGATTCTGACCACCAACATCTCTACTACCATTACGCCTTCCACCATCATCCCTCCTATCTACGTTCCTCCGTGCATGATCATTCACGTTCCTTCCACGCCCTTGATCATTTTCTACACTTCGATCTCGATTAGAATGCGGTGAGACTCTACTACCCCCATGGTTAGATTCAGGTGAAACCCTTCTCCGATTTTGATTCATCTCCGTCATAAGCCTCTCTAACCGGCCAATTCCTTCGTTAAGCTTTTCACTAAAATTCTCATTGATTCTTTGCTCCATCTCATCAGCTTCTTCTCTTCGATACAAAGCTTCTACGTTTTGGTGGCGATTAGCTCTTCTTGGCGGCATACTTGAAAACTTCCAACACTTCAAATGCAAACACTTTCCGGATTTTGATCCAAAATGAAACGGATCGAAAACTTCCACTTTGTAGCAAATCGCGATGAACACGATGGACAAAGTTTCGGCCTCCAATGCAAATCCGATCAAACAATCTTCGAACAATGATGACTCTTCTTCTTCTCGGCCACGGTTCAACACTTCAAGCACTCGGCTTCTCTTCAATCTTCAAAATGATTAGGCTCCAAGTCTCGATCTAGCTATGATTGGCTAGAACAAGCTTTGATACCAAAACTGACGCAGCGGATAATTCAAAACAATGTAGATCGGTGAAAGTAGCAGTCGATGGATTGATGAATGCTGAATTGCCCGAATTCGTTGATCCGAAGATACCGAACTCTAGCTATCTCGAACTCGTTGATCGCGCACGATACCGGGTTCAAAGATCTTCAATTCTTCAAGCGTTGATCAAGCGCACTTGATTCCGCGAATCGGCTTCTACAATCGTTGAATCGAGCGCACTCGATTAACCGAAAGAGGAGATAGGAGATTACACTCAACTACCAATTTAAATGAAAGCACAAAGCAATCAAAAGAGAATTTTATTCAATATTCAACAACCTCTTTACAAATGAGAGTCTCGGCCTATTTATAGGCATTTTACAACTCACACCAAAAACAACAAAAAATACAAGTACTAAGTCGGTTCCGAGTTAAGGCTTCCGACCTACGACTTAACAAAGACGCCGACTCAACATTACAACCTTACAAGCCTTCAGCGACTTAACAAACACGGACAAAACATCAAAGAAAATACAAGTACTTAGGTCGGCAACGACCTACGACCTAACATGGCGCGACCTAAGGACAAACACGACTTAGTATAGGTCGGCAGCGACCTAACAGTTCAATCATAAGAAAGTACAACACAATGACTTGACGACTTAACCGTCAACGGCAGAGATCCACGCGGCATAAGAATCAATGGCCTCCAGAGCTTTGCGACTTAAGAACTTTGCGGTATCCCAACTCAACGACTTAAGGAAATCAATGGTAACCAGAGCTTTACGACCTAAGAATGAACGGCATCCTTTCGTCTGCGACCTAACACAAAGCGGCATCAGGAATCAAAGGCAGAGATTAACCCGGCAGACACATCAATGGTTTCCAGGACTTCGCGACTTAAGATAAAAGCGGCATCTGACCTTCGCGACCTAAGCTTTATGCGACCTAAGCCTTGCGACTTAACTCCTGCTTCATTAGGTCGTCCACGACCTAATACTTCACCAATTTGCCCTGTTTTCTTATTTCGTAACTCGGTAGGTTGTATACATGTTAACCCGGTAAGTCGTTGCCGATCTTCACTAAGTCGTTGGGACGACTTAAAACTTTTGTTAGGTCGGTTGCGACCTAGAACTTCACTTTTCCACCATTTCTCACCAAATCTTGACTCGGTGGCTTCCTTCTTAAGTCGTACCCGACTTACCAGCATCATAGGTCGCACACTACCTATGTCTTCAACTTTCTGGGCTGCATCAGAAATTATACTAATTCTACTCAATATCGATTTCCATAATCAACCTTTACTATTCGTCAAATAACGATGAGATTGCCTTCTAAATTCTCACGGATAGTACGGATTCCCTTCTCAAAATTTAATACGAAGTATAAGAAGATCATTTCCATGCAATCCAAGTTGTTTGAATTTGGAAAATTATATCTTTTATACTTTCGGAAATTCTGATCCAAGTAAATCAAATTTACTATTCCCTCCGTTGGACCAGTCTAATTAGCTAGGGAGGGCATGCAACTGGTTTTACAAACCCAAGCCTAGAGTCTACCTCTTTGTCACCTATAAGGTGGTCAAATTATTTGATCGACTCTAAATCTTTTAATATACTTAATTTACTTTAACTATTTTAGAGCATCCGGGCTTTTCCTTCGATCTCTTCCATTCCTCGGTCAGATTTTCGGTGACACTCACAAATGGAACAAATGTACTAGTCATTTCCCCATACTCATTTTGAAACCTCTTAATCATCTTCAAATTGTTTATTTATTTGAAAAGATTCACAAATGATTCGAGAAAGAATAATTAAGTTAAACCCATTGTTTGCAAAAGTTATTAAAAAGTGCTACGAAAAGTGCTATAAATAGTGTTTTAAAAGCTTATTTGGTTAAAACAACTTTTCTACAATTTGGAAGTCCATGTTTATAACTAAAATCTATTTTAAAACATTTTAATATGTTTATAAATATTTTTGCACATCTTCAAAGAATTTAAAAATGTAAACTTCAAAGAATCCCATTTTAGATTTCGAACTGCAAAAACTGCGATTACTTCACAAACTTGTTTTGCTTATACTTCAAAATTTACTAAACCAAATCTCGATCATTTTCTTTTTTTTGAAAGCTATGATTATAAGAGTTCAAAAAATTCTTATTTTAAAGAAACCCGACTCCGAATAAATCGTATAAATGGATTTAGTGCGAAATCGCGAACTACCACTATGCGATGTTCGTATTTTAACCAAATGTCCATGTCTTCATTAAACTTTGTCGAAACACTTTTAAATGTTTATAAAACAATATTAACTCATTTTAAATCATTTTCATTGAGGTTTAACTTTCTATATTCACCATTTTATTAAATAAAGGAAAGTGATTTCCTTTGTGATTTTCGACGTGTATTTAACATGACTTGTTTTACACATCAAACGATAATATTTCCAGCAACCAAATTTGCTGATCAAAGCATAGTAAATATCCATTACATACATCATATCATCATAATATATAGCTATAAAAATTAGAGTTTCTCACCTTGGTTTAAACGATTAATCAAAAATTGGCTATAACTTTGTTAACTCGAAACCAGAACTCACGATTACTAGCATTATTGTTTTTAATGACTCGGCCAACACTTTGGATGCAAAGAAAAGCTCCCAGCATTACTAGGGGAGGAGAAAGGGATCGGCCTTTGGCTTAGGTGAGGCTGGCCGTTGGTAAAGAGGGTGGATAAAAGGAGAATTGTGGTGGTTTCGAAGGGTTTTAATATATATATATATATAATTTTATTTCTCTTTGAGAAATATTTTGACATATTTTTTCTAAGATTGGAAGACATGATAGTAGGGAGAAAGAAGCTTAGAAATGAAGGAGGAGAAGTGAGGAAATGAGATTGAGATGGTGTGGTATTTATAGGGAAAGAAGTAGGAAAAATATCTACATATACATCATCATCTTCATCACCTTCACATGCTCCATTCTCATCTCCCACATGGTCGAATTGACCCCTCCATCCATGTGCTTTCATGATGCATGCACTAATATGTAAGAGGGTGGACTTTGTGATTGCTTAAGCGGTAAGAATGTTAAGAAATATCTTGTATATTTTGAGAATATATATTTATATGTATATGTACATATGTGTGTGCATATATTCATATTCATGTGAATGTGGATATGTCTTCATGTATGTACATGTATATGTGCATATGTATGTAACATATATCCACAACGTCGCACAACTTCTATACGTCGAATCGTTACGAATTCTGATTTTGATTTCCAGTCATAATTTTACTTTATATATATATATATATATATATATATATTGTAACGGCCATAATTTTTGACCCTCGAAAATCGACACTAATACGTCCATTGTATTACATGCCGAGCAATCGAATGCCGAAAAACCCGATAGTTAGGGGAAAAGAAAACAAAGAGGTAGAAGAAAATAGAACAACAACACAGAATCTCACAAACGCAGGGAAAATATATAATAGATAATAACATATCTTCATATAAAAAGAACTACAACTGTTATTTATACATTACATCATCAGAGTACAACAAATCAATAACTCAATACTGGACAGTTATAATAACTTGTCCTCACTAATGCCGACTACACAACCTAAAACACAGAGTGGAATATAATCAAATACGTGGAATACGTCTCTGCCATCCAGCTCCTCTCATGAGCTCCATAGCATCCTAACCTGAATTTGTAACACTCGGTCTGACCTAAGCATTATAATAAAATAACACCCGAGTCAGTCTGGAAAACTAGCGTGAGAAAAACTCTCTCAATTTGAATTATTACTATTTTCAAAATCCTTTGAAAACAAAGGTATCTCGTAAGACCACGTCACACATAAACACGACGGGTTTTTCCTTTACGATAACCAAAATATTTTATATCAAAATCATCTGATATCATTATAGTGTCTATAGAAAATAAATAGAAAATAGCTGAAATGCTTACATCTCACGTTTCAGCATAGATGGGCACAATCAAAACCGTATAGGCTCGTATTGGAGAATGGATTCCATACAATGACTAGGCACTAGGGTACCACCTATCACAGTACACGTCTAGAAAAATGTACCAAAGATCTCGCCGGGATCCCCTACAACATAAGACCGACCCTACCCCTAACCTGGATAGAACCGAATATGTTACCTCCCTTGGTGTTCCCACCCTTATTGAGAGCTCTTTTTCCATGCACCACCATATCCATAATTTATAATATATCCAAGGGTATCTAGAAAGGTGATAACATACCCTAATTAGGTGCGACCCACTTAGCCTTGCTGCATCTCCTTTGATTTTCGGTCATTCCGGTTGATGAGGCTTGAGGCTATGATTACCTTTTTAATGAATTTATACTTGGAATGCTCATTGTCCCCCAATGATAATGTACTGATAACATTCATCCATAAAAGTCCATTCTGGGTTTGAACGAAACCAATGGCACTATTCCTACTACATCCATTTTGGAATCATCCTTAGGGTCAATAGCGATTAGCCCTTGAACTTCAATGCTCCATCTTCGACTCCATGCTCTTGTCTTTACTTCGAAAACGTACTCGTTAGATCGAAGTGGTTTTTGGATAACTTATCCAATCCCAGTCTCTTCGAATCAACGTTTGATATTTTCGGTAAACTAAAACCCGGTTTTTTAGGAAATAAACAGACGAAAATAATATCGGAGATCATCTCCTAACCGTTAATGGACAGATTTCCTTATCATCGTCCTAGAAGAACGAAACTATTTTATACGTACAGTATAGCACCTTCGACGGTAACTGTACCATATAATTCCCATGTTTCTCCTAGATATTTCTAAAGTTATGTTTTTGGTCCAGATTTGATAGTCGGTTATTTAACTATCAAATAAACAATCATTCAACCAAAGGTTTCATTTCCCACTGAAATCGCTAAGCCTTATTTAACTTAAATTTCAATAAATTAAATCTCTTTATCAAAAAGGTATATACTTATCTTATCGGAATAAGAATGTTCACAAACCATTCCCTTCGAAAATATTTGAAAAACCATTTAAAATAAATATGGAAAGCACCATGCGGTATCAACCATGGATTTGCAGCTCAATGATTACATCTCTATCCCAGAGAAATCCAAACTTGACAGTAGGCAAACTCTGCCTCCTGATTTCGCTATGAAAGTATACCATTACTTTCCAAAAACTTTATTTAATAATTATCTCAAAATAATGCTTATAAAGTTTCTATAATAATTTTCCAAGTATAATTTAGGCAAACACTCTTAAATAAAAGTTGTTATATAAAATTATATTATATTGAATAATTTATCTTTTAAAATAATAATACTGATTAATTTTGATTTATTAATAATATTCTAATCGTTTTACAAGACTTGTTTATAAAACTTATAATTCATTTTGACAATTTAAAAATATTTAAATAACTAATGTTCTAGAATATTTTTATGGCAAAACATTTTTAAATTACCTAGTTTAATAATTAAAAATCCTCTTTTTAAAACAAACTCAACTGCTCGATAAAAATATAATTTTCAATTCCAATATAACCAATCTAATATTTATAAATCTCTCTCGATTTATCACCGATCGATTTATGTTCCCAATTTCGTAAATCCCTTTTTCACAATTCAAAAAGTAAAACCTATCATTTCTTTTAAATCGATTTACCCATCTCATCATAAATTCATACCGTGAATTTATATCTTCAATTTATCATGATAATCATTTCATTCTATGTATAAACATTGTTTATAAATCCCATAATCCCATTTCTCATTTATAACGGTTTCACATCACTTAAATCCATTATAAATCGATTTCTAAATTAAATTCCATTTATAAATCAATTTCTTAAATAACCCAAACTATATTCCAAAACCAAGCAAAACTCGATTCTACTTCTATTTCGTAATTTAGAATCTTATTTAAGATTCAGTATAACCCATTTTATCCCTACTTCCAAATTCACTTTTATTTTCTCAATCTATTAAAAATCTCGATTTCTAAAACCTTTTATATTTAATCAAGTATCACTTAAGAATTATTATTTAAAATCCTTAATATACATTATTCCAAAATCTCTATTTACGATATCACGAAATAGTTAAGTGCAAATTTAAAGTCAAACCATTTATTTTATCCAAATTAATTTTCTTTCAACTAATCCCAAATTTTATATAAATACTTCACTTTCAAAATCCCGTTTTAATTTCCTTTCAAATACAAAACATATATTCATGGTATTTTAAAATACCAAAATCTAGGCCAGTGCTACCATAGCATCCAATAAATTCAAATCACAATAATCTATTACAGATTATCCAAACATATCATATATCCCTATATATGAAATTAAATTCAGCATTTTTGAGAAATCCAGTTGCATCCCTCCAACCTGTTTTTCCTGCAACCACAGATTTTAATGTGAGAAATGCGGATTACAGATCTTAAGGCTGGAATAACACTAGCAGGGGGGTGAATAGTGTTTTATGTATTTTTTAAATCTTTTTGAATTTTGTTCAATTTAAACACCAACAAATGAAATTCACAAACAAAGATAAAATCACAGAATCAGACACAGATGCAAATACTAAATAAAAGAAGAAAAGGAAAGAACACACTAGGATTTTATACTGGTTTCGAGTTACCCTACATCCAGTCCCGTACAATCGTACGAATTTCTTTTCAAAATAATCTCCCAGATTACACCCTCGGTTTCAAGGCTACGAGGTACACCCTCCTATATTCGAGTTCAGGGAAACTCTCTTAATTTAACCAGGCTACAAGATCACCTAATTGATTTTCAGGGCTACAATCACACCCAATTGATTTCAAGGCTCAACCGCACCTTTTACTCAACAGTTTGATTTACAAAAGATTCTATAACTCTGAATAGCATTGAGATCTTATGGAGAGAGTGGCAGAGAATCAAACAAGAGATAATCAGGTTTGATTCACTAGGTATTTTGGCAGAGTTTAGTTTAGGATTCATTAGAATAAATGTGGAAGATGAAGAGGAGAGAAAATAAATGAAATCTGGTAAAAAATTCGTTTAGAACTTATTGGTATTTATAGTAGAGCAACAACCATATCTATTCGTGAAAGAATACGACGAATAGACACTTCTTTTGAAAATTTGAAATTTGAAAATAACGGACACCATGTCACATGAGGGGTTGAGGTATGTCGACATGCTCAAGGCAAAATTGATGTTTTGATTTTCTTATTAAAATTGGTTTCTATAATTTGTCAAAACAATTTCTTAAACTTTGTAAATATATTTGAATATAGTTCAAACATATAAAAGAGTTTAGAAAATAATTTTTAACATATATAATCTTAATCTATAAAGTGATTTAAAATTTGAGTATATAAATATTTTAAAGCTAAATACTTAAAACAAGAGATGATTTAAAAACAAGGACAATTTTGAAATCAAAATATTAAAAATGATAAAAATAGTTTTGAGGCTAAAATATTTCAAACAAGAGATATGTCTTTTTGAAAAGAAAGTTTTGAAAACATTTTTTAAAAAACAAGAGATATATTTTTGAAAAACATCTATTACTTAAAAAGGAAAGGAGAAACAAGGGCAGTCATATGTCGCCATGTGTCCTTCTTAAACGATTCCCTTTCACTCTCAACTTTTATCCCTCAACTGTTCTTCTCCTCCTACTCTAACTCATGCTCGTCTATTCCAATTTTCAACCCACCCAACCGCCTAACCTTTTCCTCCACATTCGCCCTCTTCTCTCCTCAGCGTCCGCACCCCCCTTCCCATCTACGATCCGTAAATCGACACTGCGTGTAACAGCCCAAAATTTTTAAATGAAATTTTATTAAAATTATACAATTTCGAAATATGGATTTAAATATAAAGTGTAGTAATTTGTGTGAAACGGGAATTTAAACTTTACATTTTTTTTTCTTCTTTCGTATATTTATATCCATTCTTTAATTTATTTTAAACAATCAAATTTATTTATTATGGTAATAGCTATTAAATTGTTGGTTTAAAATGATACGTTATTTTATTAAAGAAAACCGTTAGCAGTTGTTTCAATTTTTAATTGATAAAGAAATAAAGCAAATTGTACGTTACTTTGGGCGTTACACTTTACGTTCGTTATTCCATTGTCCATAAATTTCAGCTGTATATTTCAGTTTTGAAAATTTCAAACCTTGCCTTACTTTGCCGTGAGAATTATTCCACTTACCCCCTTACGTTTCGTTCAACATTTATTTTGCCTTAAATTCCTCTAACCATTCAAAGCTTTACTTTTCGCCTTCTCTCATAAGGTATAAGCAGCCTGTCCTTTTCCTTTCTCGTTCAAAAGTAAGAAAAAATTATTCTATTCTACAAATCTCTTGGGAAATCTCGTGAGTCTTTACAAAAGGTAGTGGACACGTCCTTTTCTTTTCATTTATCTTCAAATATTTTTGTTGTACCTTGTTTTTATTTTGCTGAACCATGTTTTGTCACCTCCTACCCATTTTTCCTGCCACGACAGTTCGCCTCCACCCCATGCGAAAGCCAAACCGGTCGCCTGAGCCTACCACCCACCAGGCAAACCCACCGTTCCTCCATGCTCCACCCCTTCCCCATACGAGATCCAACCCAGTTCGAGTCCTCCACCACATCCCTACGCTCTGCCATTGTAACATTCCCCCTTTTGACCGCCTCCAGTCGGTAATTAAACCAACTTGAAACGTTCAAAAAGACGAATTGTTATTTAGTTTATAAGGTTTAAACAGAATCAGCCACAGAAACACAGAATAATAACACTGAATTAAAACAAATGAGAATTTATTTCATTACTATAAATCTTTTTATATACATCAGAGTTTTATACAATTTAATACTGATACAGCGGAATTTCTAAAAATACAATTTTCTCAAAATAAATGATTCTTTACTCTCTCTTACTTCGCTGCTCGAAAATCTTCAAGCTGTAAAAATACTCGGTCTGACCCGAGTATTATATTCAAAAGAAAATAATACACAGGTCAGTCTAATTCAAACCAGTTTATTAGTGCATAGAGGCAATAATAATTTAAATAGACGACAGTCACAATAATTCCCGTCTATCCGATTCTTTTAACAAAGAAATCGGATAACGAAAATTTTAACACTAAACAGTGTTAAACAATAAATCAGCAGATTTAAATCATCAACAGAGATAAATAAACAATTTATCGATCGACTAAATCAATTTAAAACAATTGGAGTTGTCACTTTAAAACCATCAGAAACTCGATTGACTGCCGTACACGCACGCGTGTACGGCCTCGCCAATACAGCATAAAAGATCAATGCATCAAAAGAAAAAGAGAAATCAATTCAAAACTGTCGATTCTGGGTGGCTGTGGCTGTAGTGCACGCACGCGTGCACCGCCTCGCCACCACCGAATATAAAGTCATCACATAGCAACAAGGGTAGGACTGCAACGAAAATGCAGCCACCACTTGAAGTGTCAAGTGCCATCATATAAGACAGCAACTAAAAGTGATATAGCATATGTACCCAAACCAAGAAAATCAATATATCTCTTCAAATAAAACATGAAACATTTCCAGAGAAAGATTGCAATTCGAACGTACATATATACATATGAATTAATGTATATACATACGTCACTGCATACATATGTATGAAGACTAGAATGCAACTGGGTGCAAACAGTTTCCAAAACATGAATGTACGAATTGTACATTTATATTTAATACTGTAACTGGACGGTATTAATTTCATAGTCTAGAACAAGGCAAAATGCCAAAGTCGAAACACATAGGCGAAAACAACAAACCAGATAAAAGAATGCCAACATGATGAAGTCAGTGCCAACAAAAATGACAGCAACTCGATCATCTCACGAATTATTAATTGCAGACAGCAATGAAGTGTCATATACAAACCAACCAAAAATCATCATATAAACTAGTCCCCAAAAATCATCATATAAACAGTCTTACAAACTGGACTTTAGCAAATTAAAATAAACCCAATCAGTTCAAGTATGCAGAGAGCAACATAAAGACTATACTGACAGGTGCACAACATGAACAAACTATATGTGAAGACTTCAAGGTGAGGTCAGTACATATAACAGTAAGCTATCTAAATGAAACCATGATCAAGTGAACACTAAGCATGTTAATGACAAAGCAAGGCAAACTGCAGACAGTGCCGAAGCAAACAAGTAAACAGAGATTCAAGATATGGCAACAGTGAATGCATGAACCAGAATGCAAGTTCAAGTGACTACTGGAATGAATGCAACTTCAAATGACCAGTGGATACTACAGATGTTCAAATGAACTGCAAAATGAAGACTAGAATATCAGAGCAACTACAAAATCTAGTGCCGACATGAACTACTACAGAGCTACCCCAGGCAAAATGATAAACCATATATATACATGCAAGAATGCATATATATACATGTACAATGCCCAGAGATAATGAAACTGAAGGGCCCAGATATTGAAAATGTTTCAAAGCCGAAGCCCAAAAGAAACTATGCAGTCCAACATCAAAGAACACTTGTAACCATAGTGACACAACTTAGATGAATCAGTGACAAGTTGACAGGCATCATAACGCTACATGTAACAGTTTTCAAACAACATCAATATCCAGTTCAAATGCTTCACAATGCAACAGACTCAAGTAATACAAAGACCACAGGTTAGACAACTCAAAGTCAGAAGACTACAAGCAACTGGAAAGACAAAGCATCATCAAGTATAGTTCAACTTAACTACAAAAAGAAATGTACGCAGCAGCCCAGCAAGTATATCAATGTCAATATATAAGAAAACTGTAATTGTAGACTCACCGATACATGCATACACACATACAATTGTATATATGCACATATATAAAGTCATATCTAATTAGTCAAGCAAACAATCAAACACAATTTCAGATGCCGTGATGACCAAGACAGCAATCACGATAATCGAACAACTCGAAATCGACATCGTGATGGCCAAGGAATCATCGTCACAGCAGGGTCAAAATGAGTTCAAAATTATGAAACAACCGTCTCCACTCAAACTGCAGTAAAAAGGGCAATTCAATGCCGAAGCAAAAGTTATGGCCAAAGCCAACAAAGACTTACAGAACAAAAATCTCCAGTAAGTCAAAACATGAACTTGAAGACATTATCAAGTTAATGCCACAGTTCGATAAAATCTCAGGCAATACCGAAACCAAATAAACAGTGTGTGGCCAAGACAAATACAAAAGCTGGTGATAATCAATTGTCTCAAAATTCAAGCTAAAAAGAATCAAGACCGAAGTCATAAAATCACAACCATCGATATTTTATCAGACAGCCGAGTAAACAATTTAATGCGAATACGTAGAAGTCGAATTAGATGTGAGTGTCGAGAACACTCACCTTTGCTTGAATCGCTCGTGAGTTGAAGGAGAACGGGAGACGAAGCCCTAGGGAGCAGCTGCGAACGAGCGCAAGGCCGGAGCTCAGATTTGCCAGGGAGTCGAGATCGCCAAAGCCCTAGATTTCGAAAGCCCTAATTTGCAAGCGAGCCGCCATTATTTTTTCTTTCGTTCGATTTAGGTTTAGGGTTATTCGAATGAGACTGAAAGGGGATCGGGTTTGTATTTTAAAGAGGAAGGGGGAGAACGTGGATCGTGGGTTTGGGTATGGCTGGTATGGGTTGGGTATGGGTGGTGTAAGATAAATTTTTTTTCTTTATTTATTATTATATTTTTTTTCTTTTTTTTTAAAACTGATTTATTTTGTAAAGATATCTTCTTTAATTTGTTTTTGTTTTAAATTTGTTGTTAAAATTTAGCTATGTGTATTTATTCATTTCGTATTAATAAAATTTGATAAAAGAATTTTAATCGATTTACAAATTCCAAATTCTAACAGAAATTAACAATTTGATATTAAATCGTTAATTGACGAAGATTTTATCGTTATAAAAATTTCAACAATAAACAGAAATTATCTGTCAACATAGATCGTTTATTGATGATATCTAATCGATGCAAAAACCCCGGTTATTACAGAAATTCAAATTGAATTCAATTAAATTTTCTACGCGTTTATATGCCATATATTCACAAAACAATTCTGATAAATACGAAATTGAAAATCCAGTAATAATTCAATATTACGGACCCAATGAAACTTGTTTCGTCAAATTCCGAGACTGTGCCTCGGAAGGCTATTTTTAAATTCAATTCAAACGATACAATTTCAAAACTGAACAAATCGCTTTCAAATTTAATTCTGAAGCTTCTATTATCTTCAGTATTATCAATATGATTTTTCTAAGCCTTTAAATTATTTTTAACCGGCTTAAAATCGAAGATTCAAATTTTATTCAACTTTCAATAGATTAAATTCAAAAATTCAATCGCCAATTCATTCTGATAATTTGAAATTCAAGTCAAATCATCGTTCAAATATTTAAAATAAATTAAATATTCTCAAATTAAATTGTTCAAAATTCAGGGTCGTTACAAACTCCCCTCCTTAAAAACTTTTCGTCCACGAAAAGGAAAGGTTGTTAAAATTTCATCGATATTTATACTCTAGTCAATTTTTTTTCTAAGCTTAAAACTTATTACAAATAAATGAATATAGGATTCATTTCATTTGTTTAATCTCACTAGTTTTGTTTATCTTTTCTTTTGTTCATTGATTTCTAAAATCAAAACGCAAAAGTCTTTTACTAACATTTTTTTTTATTTACAACACTCAGATTCAAACTTAAAATTCTTCACGTTAGAGATTTATATAATATATCTCTTCCAAAGCTGTGGACTTTCAAAACATTTCAAAAATCCTCTTTCTTAGTTCATTAGGTAGAAATTTTGTAATTCTACTTTCAAATCATTGATTTGCTATTTACAGTCTGAAAATACTTGCTAACTCGAAATTTAACAAGTCCATCTTCGTTCTCACAGACATTAGACATACGCTGGCCAGGCGCAGGTCTAAAAATCTCCAAGTACTAAACATACTTGCTTCAATTCCCAGTGAAAATACTTTTAAAAATTCTTTTAAAAATGGATATGGAAAGCACGTTCCCCCATGGATCACAGTTTACCCGGCGGTTACGCTACTATCTCAGTAGAATCGCTTGTAACTGTAGATTTCACATCTTTCTTGAATTACGCCATGGTTGTCGTCATAGATTGCAGTACACACGGCGGTTACGCTACTATCCCAGTAGAATCGCTCGTGTCTGTAGGCATCACGCCCCTCAAATTTCGCCTGGCATTAGATTGCAGTTTACTCGGCGGTTACGCCACTATCCCAGTGGAATCGCTTGTAACTGTGGGCATCTCGCCCCTCAAATTACGCTAATCATCAATCAAATCTAATCTCATCGCGATGAACTATCGCGAAGGATTTCCGATTCAAATAGTCACTCTGACTAAAATTCTACGTAGCTACGAATTTCAAATGGATACTCATCGAGAGTTCCAATACCTTCTCCAATAATAAATGGAAGGTACTTTTCCATATCCTCAGTTTAGAAAACATAATATCATATATGTAGTACTTTCATTTCACATTTCGTACATATCATATCCATGTAAACATACATAAGATTTCCATAACAATGTCTTTCTAAACTAACGGTTTCAAATTTACCGCATTCATATATATATAAGTTCTAAAAACTTACATATCTCATATTCATAACAAAATAGAGGATTTCAAAATTTCCCTCTAAGTCGATTTGGAAATTTAAGGTTATCTCAAACCTAATTCATATTCATAATTCCATTTATTATCGACTTTCACATTCGATTTGGATTTCACGCTTACATCGTCAATTCTCAACACAGAATTGATGTCTATCGATATATAACCTCTGAGCTCGTACGTCTCAGAGAAGGGTGTTAAGCTAAGAGAATAAATTCTCCGCCACCAACAGATATATATTTAATAGAGATCAATTGCTATGTCATCAATTCACAATGTTAGACATGCAATCCAAATCATCATCTGAAATTCAAAGCTCAACTTATATTGTCTTTGATGTCGAAGTTAAACTCAATTTTAACTCAACGATTCAATCTTTTTTTTTGAAAAATTTCAAATTGAACAAATTGTTCAAATTCTCATTTAACTTTTCAACTTCGACTTCAAAAATGAATTTCAAATCATTTATTCCTTACGGAATATATTCACAACATTTCATATTTGGAAAAACATTTCCATACTTATTTAAAAATAAGTAATTCACAAATCCATTCTATTTTCAACATCTGAAAATATTCGATATACTTTAATCAAAATTAAGTATATATTTCATCTTTAAGGAAATCATTCTCTTTCACATTTTTATTTGAGTCAAAACGAATGTTACGTAAAACATCGTTACGACAACTCAAAATTACTAGTATAGGGATTCGAAATTTAGATAGATGTATAAATCCCAATACTACACAAAACATTTCCTTTCGGAAATCATTTACTATAACAACAGTGTTATAGTCCACCATTTCCTTATATTCGAAAACGTCTATTTCAACAATGAATGTTGAAATCTATGGTTTCGATATTCAATGCCTTTGAAAACATCTTTTAAAACAATTTACTTCGTTTTTAAAATATCACTTTCCCAAAACATGTCCATTTAATTCAATAATATATTCACGGTCCAAAATCGTGAATATACATCTTTTAACAAACTATACAGAATTTTACTTATCAAAATAAGTCAGTTTAGAATTTATAAACAACGTTTATAAATTCCATTTCTATTCATAAAGACTTCAATTTATAAAAATTGCTTTATTAACCAATTCCTTTATAACTCAGTTTTATATCAGAATTTAATTTACAAGTAAATTACTTATAAATTCTTTTATTTCACAACTTCGATTCATTTTATAACTTCACAATCTTAATTCTGTAATTTCCATTCACTTATGAAATCCATTAAATATTTCATTTTTAACACTTATACAAATCATTTTATAATTCCAATATAATATCAATCTTTTCAAATCTTCAATATAAACCGGTTATAATAATTCAAAAATTCCATTTTAAACTATTATATAAATTTATCAGTTTTCCATTTCCAAAATAATCACTAGTTCTTTAGTAAACCATTCATCGAATTGATTTTCAATTAAATCACATTTGATTCATTCACATTGGATTTTACTAACATTCATTCATATCCAATTAGTTCACATTCACTAATTCATATTCAAGTCAGTTTACTTCAATTCAAATCAAATTTGATTCTCTTTAAATTTACTTATCTTTCAATTTGAATTTAATTCACATAGCTTGCAATTTCCATCAATTCAATTTCATTAATACTTAATGAATTCTATACAATCAACTAGCAAAACCAATGCACATTCAACTTAACCAAATTTATTTACTTTGCTTATATTCAATTTGGTTCAACACACTTAATTTCAATTGGTTTATATTCTAATTCAGGTCGAATTTTAATATTCACTATATTCACAAATTCACTTTTACAATTAAAGTTGAATTTCGTTTATATAACTCAAATTCATATTCATTCTTCACTTTATCAATTCATTTTGATATCAAATTCAATTTGATTCAATATTACTTAAGCCATGTCTCATTTTATCTTCACTTGCATTTATTTTCACCATAAAACTTAAGTTCGTCTCAAATTTATTTGAAATTCTATTTTATTTAACTTTACTAAAGTCAAATTCATATCACATTTCAAAATTCAGATTTTGTTTTACTTAACAAAACTGTTTAACCATTTAAACAACTGGTTTATTCAAATTTTCTCATTTTATAAGTTATACAACTTATTAATTTAAACTTTCCAATTCATATCATATAACCACTTATCTTTTAAGTTTAACTTTCCATTTCAATAATTTATCAAATCCAGCTCAATTTATTTAACTTCCTTTAGTTAAATTTATTTAACTTTCCTTTAGTTAAATTTCAAATCCATTCAAAAACAATTTTATACTTCTTTAAATTTGAAAAACGTTTCCTTTTTAAAAGTGTTTCTAGTAACTATTCATATTAAACATCATAAACTAAGCTTTGTGTAAACCAAAGCTCTGATACCACGCTGTAACATTCCCCCTTTTGACCGCCTCCAGTCGGTAATTAAACCAACTTGAAACGTTCAAAAAGACGAATTGTTATTTAGTTTATAAGGTTTAAACAGAATCAGCCACAGAAACACAGAATAATAACACTGAATTAAAACAAATGAGAATTTATTTCATTACTATAAATCTTTTTATATACATCAGAGTTTTATACAATTTAATACTGATACAGCGGAATTTCTAAAAATACAATTTTCTCGAAATAAATGATTCTTTACTCTCTCTCTTACTTCGCTGCTCGAAAATCTTCAAGCTGTAAAAATACTCGGTCTGACCCGAGTATTATATTCAAAAGAAAATAATACACAGGTAAGTCTAATTCAAACCAGTTTATTAGTGCATAGAGGCAATAATAATTTAAATAGACGACAGTCACAATAATTCCCGTCTATCCGATTCTTTTAACAAAGAAATCGGATAACGAAAATTTTAACACTAAACAGTGTTAAACAATAAATCAGCAGATTTAAATCATCAACAGAGATAAATAAACAATTTATCGATCGACTAAATCAATTTAAAACAATTGGAGTTGTCACTTTAAAACCATCAGAAACTCGATTGACTGCCGTACACGCACGCGTGTACGGCCTCGCCAATACAGCATAAAAGATCAATGCATCAAAAGCAAAAGAGAAATCAATTCAAAACTGTCGATTCTGGGTGGCTGTGGCTGCAGTGCACGCACGCGTGCACCGCCTCACCACCACCGAATATAAAGTCATCACATAGCAACAAGGGTAGGACTGCAACGAAAATGCAGCCACCACTTGAAGTGTCAAGTGCCATCATATAAGACAGCAACTAAAAGTGATATAGGCATATGTACCCAAACCAAGAAAATCAATATATCTCTTCAAATAAAACATGAAACATTTCCAAAGAAAGATTGCAATTCGAACGTACATATATACATATGAATTAATGTATATACATACGTCACTGCATACATATGTATGAAGACTAGAATGCAACTGGGTGCAAACAGTTTCCAAAACATGAATGTACGAATTGTACATTTATATTTAATACTGTAACTGGACGGTATTAATTTCATAGTCTAGAACAAGGCAAAATGCCAAAGTCGAAACACATAGGCGAAAACAACAAACCAGATAAAAGAATGCCAACATGATGAAGTCAGTGCCAACAAAAATGACAGCAACTCGATCATCTCACGAATTATTAATTGCAGACAGCAATGAAGTGTCATATACAAACCAACCAAAAATCATCATATAAACTAGTCCCCAAAAATCATCATATAAACAGTCTTACAAACTGGACTTTAGCAAATTAAAATAAACCCAATCAGTTCAAGTATGCAGAGAGCAACATAAAGACTATACTGACAGGTGCACAACATGAACAAACTATATGTGAAGACTTCAAGGTGAGGTCAGTACATATAACAGTAAGCTATCTAAATGAAACCATGATCAAGTGAACACTAAGCATGTTAATGACAAAGCAAGGCAAACTGCAGACAGTGCCGAAGCAAACAAGTAAACAGAGATTCAAGATATGGCAACAGTGAATGCATGAACCAGAATGCAAGTTCAAGTGACTACTGGAATGAATGCAACTTCAAATGACCAGTGGATACTACAGATGTTCAAATGAACTGCAAAATGAAGACTAGAATATCAGAGCAACTACAAAATCTAGTGCCGACATGAACTACTACAGAGCTACCCCAGGCAAAATGATAAACCATATATATACATGCAAGAATGCATATATATACATGTACAATGCCCAGAGATAATGAAACTGAAGGGCCCAGATATTGAAAATGTTTCAAAGCCGAAGCCCAAAAGAAACTATGCAGTCCAACATCAAAGAACACTTGTAACCATAGTGACACAACTTAGATGAATCAGTGACAAGTTGACAGGCATCATAACGCTACATGTAACAGTTTTCAAACAACATCAATATCCAGTTCAAATGCTTCACAATGCAACAGACTCAAGTAATACAAAGACCACAGGTTAGACAACTCAAAGTCAGAAGACTACAAGCAACTGGAAAGACAAAGCATCATCAAGTATAGTTCAACTTAACTACAAAAAGAAATGTACGCAGCAGCCCAGCAAGTATATCAATGTCAATATATAAGAAAACTGTAATTGTAGACTCACCGATACATGCATACACACATACAATTGTATATATGCACATATATAAAGTCATATCTAATTAGTCAAGCAAACAATCAAACACAATTTCAGATGCCGTGATGACCAAGACAGCAATCACGATAATCGAACAACTCGAAATCGACATCGTGATGGCCAAGGAATCATCGTCACAGCAGGGTCAAAATGAGTTCAAAATTATGAAACAACCGTCTCCACTCAAACTGCAGTAAAAAGGGCAATTCAATGCCGAAGCAAAAGTTATGGCCAAAGCCAACAAAGACTTACAGAACAAAAATCTCCAGTAAGTCAAAACATGAACTTGAAGACATTATCAAGTTAATGCCACAGTTCGATAAAATCTCAGGCAATACCGAAACCAAATAAACAGTGTGTGGCCAAGACAAATACAAAAGCTGGTGATAATCAATTGTCTCAAAATTCAAGCTAAAAAGAATCAAGACCGAAGTCATAAAATCACAACCATCGATATTTTATCAGACAGCCGAGTAAACAATTTAATGCGAATACGTAGAAGTCGAATTAGATGTGAGTGTCGAGAACACTCACCTTTGCTTGAATCGCTCGTGAGTTGAAGGAGAACGGGAGACGAAGCCCTAGGGAGAAGCTGCGAACGAGCGCAAGGCCGGAGCTCAGATTTGCCAAGGAGTCGAGATCGCCAAAGCCCTAGATTTCGAAAGCCCTAATTTGCAAGCGAGCCGCCATTATTTTTTCTTTCGTTCGATTTAGGTTTAGGGTTATTCGAATGAGACTGAAAGGGGATCGGGTTTGTATTTTAAAGAGGAAGGGGGAGAACGTGGATCGTGGGTTTGGGTATGGCTGGTATGGGTTGGGTATGGGTGGTGTAAGATAAATTTTTTTTCTTTATTTATTATTATATATTTTTTTCTTTTTTTTTTAAAACTGATTTATTTTGTAAAGATATCTTCTTTAATTTGTTTTTGTTTTAAATTTGTTGTTAAAATTTAGCTATGTGTATTTATTCATTTCGTATTAATAAAATTTGATAAAAGAATTTTAATCGATTTACAAATTCCAAATTCTAACAGAAATTAACAATTTGATATTAAATCGTTAATTGACGAAGATTTTATCGTTATAAAAATTTCAACAATAAACAGAAATTATCTGTCAACATAGATCGTTTATTGATGATATCTAATCGATGCAAAAACCCCGGTTATTACAGAAATTCAAATTGAATTCAATTAAATTTTCTACGCGTTTATACGCCATATATTCACAAAACAATTCTGATAAATACGAAATTGAAAATCCAGTAATAATTCAATATTACGGACCCAATGAAACTTGTTTCGTCAAATTCCGAGACTGTGCCTCGGAAGGCTATTTTTAAATTCAATTCAAACGATACAATTTCAAAACTGAACAAATCGCTTTCAAATTTAATTCTGAAGCTTCTATTATCTTCAGTATTATCAATATGATTTTTCTAAGCCTTTAAATTATTTTTAACCGGCTTAAAATCGAAGATTCAAATTTTATTCAACTTTCAATAGATTAAATTCAAAAATTCAATCGCCAATTCATTCTGATAATTTGAAATTCAAGTCAAATCATCGTTCAAATATTTAAAATAAATTAAATATTCTCAAATTAAATTGTTCAAAATTCAGGGTCGTTACAGCCATAATCCACCACCAGCACCAAGCCTCGTCACCACCTCCACCCAGACAACACCACGACAGACCTACCCATTCGCCACCACAGACTCATGGCTGAGACCCTACCCATTCGCCACCACGGACTCATGGCCGAGACCAGCCCCACCAGATCACCACCCACCACGTGACCAGCCTACCACCCAGGCGACTCACTGCAGCCACCATCACGCCCAGGCACCCACGCCAGGCCGAGATCCCCACGTCTCCGACCCATGCCGTGCTCCGCCATGCGAACCAACGCCACCTATCCCATTCACCGGAACCCCAGATCGAACCACTGCCCATCGCCTGACCCTACCCCTTCGCCAGACCTACGCCTGCCACCATTTTCCAGTCCTCCACCAAACCCAGCCTGCCACCACCGAGGCCCCACGACTCCAACCCCTCCTCAAGTCCGAGCCCCTTGTATGTGAACCAGAGCATTGAGAAATTGTTTTGTCACCTTTACATTTTTGCCAGACCGAGCCTTGAAAAAAAAAAGAAACGAGCAAGTTGGTTCTGTCACCTTGTACTTTGTAGTAGTTCTTTTGAGTTTGTTTAGAAAAAAAAATAGAAAATGCTTTTGGTCACGGGTAGGTATCTTAGTTGTATTTTAGGCTCTGACTTTGTTTTGAAAAAAAAATGTGTTTGGTCACTTTGCATTTTTAAGTTATAATCTCCATTGTAAAAGTGGTCAGGCTAGTGCTTTCGATTTCAACTTGTTTCTTTTTCGTTTGTTTGCTTATTTGAATTTCGTTATTCGTGCAATCTTAGAGTTGGTTATTTATTGTGCTTTTGGTTTGAATCTAGTTGGCGCATCCGCTAACGACTGATCGTGCTATCCGCGTGCTTTCGATTGACATCGTACTTCTTTCTTTCTGAATCTCCAGCTCCGTAGAGGTGAGTAAATCTCACACGAATATTCATACTTATATGATTGTGAAACAACCGCAACTGAATGTGTAGAAATAAATAAATAAATGATGTTATAACTACTTGTGATTTAGTTGTAGTTGATGTTAATTGTTAAAAACTGCATATCGTATCATCTGTTATATTCTGTTCTTATTTTACGGTTATTCTATTTTCTGTTAAATCACACTGCAAGTTCCCTGTAGAATAGAATCACTATGGGTTGAAATGATACATACCCGAACGGACATTAGAATAAGGGAAGGTCATTATGGGCTGAAATGATAGGCCTGAACGATTTTCAATTAAATTTTATTTACTTGGGATTGCGGGTTTGAAATGATAAAACCCGGATTTTTCTTTGTAAATTACGGATTGAAATGATATAGTATCCGTATCACTTGACTTAGGTTAGAAAATATTATACAGACCCGTGGTTATTTTTCTGTATTTTCTGGATCCTTTTAAATAATTTAAATATTGTAATAATATTAAATTGATTTAAATCGAATTTTTAAGTGATTTATTTAGAATAGAAATGATTTTTCTATGTGATAAATATAAATAAATTGAGGAATATTGATTTTTAAAACGAAACTTAAATTTGAAATTTTGACTAAAAGAAAAGATGGAAACTTAAGTTAATTAAATTAAAATGAAAATTTAGTTTTAAATTGGTGGAAAAATGTAGTTTAAGTTTAAATGTATAAATGAATGTAATAAGCGAATTTGTAAGTTTTGGTTTTAATGTGAAAAAAAAAATTTCTTTTAAAATAAATCAGTTAAAGGATTTAAATGAATATTTTAATGTATGATTTTATAAGTTATGAACTAAGGAAATCTGTAGCACTTGTTAAGTGTTGTGGATTATAAAGTGAACCAAAACTCTAAAATGAACTAAGGCTATGATAGTACTTGGTAAGTGCTGTTGTAGCAGAAACTAAAATTGAACCTGAACTAATAAAAGGGCTACTGTAGCACTTGTTAAGGACTGCAGTAGGCTGAAACATGATTTTGTTTTAAACTGAACTATTATAGCAATTTATAAATATTGTTTTGCTGAATAAAATGTTTTCAAGTATAACCTATAGCAGTTGTTTTTAAATGCTGTGAAATGCTGAAATTTTAATAATTAGGGTTTTTTGACTTAGTAAACGAACTCAGAATGGTTTGAAACTTTGGAAATTGAATACTTGATTTGAAAATATAATAATTACACTTTTAAAAGGTTTAAATGAATTATTTGATTGGAATATAAACTATTTAAAAGGTGATTTGAAATGATAGTAAATGAACGATATCTTTGAATTTAAAAGGTATTTAAAGTATGAATATTTGGATTTGAACTCAAATGATATTTGGAATATTAAAATGATTTGAAATGAAGTTTTGAAATGATATGATATTTTAAAAATATGGAAATGGTTTGGAATTGATTTAATCTTTATTTTTATAAAGATTTGGATTTGAAGTGATATTCTATTTTGAAGTATAAACTGTTTTTAAACTTATAACCACGGGTTATAATAACGTTGGGTTGTTAAAGAGACCGGGATCGGATATGGACATACTCTCTGTCTTACCGAAAACCACTTTGGCAACTGTGTACGCGGTGGAGATTCCAGAATGAAGTAGGATGGTGACGACGTTCTTAAGGTATGTTACGTGGACCCAACTCCCGTGAGTTGGCATAAGGTGGCTAAAACAGGAGCGATCTCGGACCAGTGAGGTAGCACCTCTTCTCGGACACATTTCTTCGATATTATACTCTTACTTGTGATTTGACTAGATGGCTGTAACGACCCGTATTTTTAACACTTTAAAAATACGAATTAAAATGAAAATTTTGGATAAAAATCCGAAGGAAATAAAATTTTGTGTTGTTAAATGTAAATTACAAGTTAAAATACAAAACTGAATTCTGAAATAACTTATTTGTAAATTAAATACGGATGTTAACTTGTAGTGAATGTAAATAATGGATTGAATTTGATTGTAAACCAAATTGGTTATGATTGTAAACAAAGAATAATTAAAATGGTAGATTTAATAATGGAAGTTTATGTTATTGAAACTAATATAAATAAATGTAACTTAATATTATAGTTGATTGAAAACAGATAATGACTGAAACTGTAATTCGATAAAGATGTTAACTTGTAATTAAACGTAAGTAAAGATTTAAATTTGAATGTAACAAGTAATTGAAATGAATTGAATTTGATTTTAAACAACGAAATAAATAAAATGTTACATTTAATATTGAAGTTATAATATTGAAATCAACGTAAATGAATGTAATTTAATATTACTGTGAATTTAAATAAGATGATAACTGTAGAAAA
This sequence comes from Allium fistulosum, assembly GCA_030737815.1. Lineage (NCBI taxonomy): Eukaryota > Viridiplantae > Streptophyta > Magnoliopsida > Asparagales > Amaryllidaceae > Allium > Allium fistulosum. Next base: position 1,082,135,953 of record CM060903.1, read on the forward strand.
TGGAAGTAAATGAATTATAAACCATTGATAATAATGTATAAGTAAATGGTTGATTCAATAATGAAAGTGTAAATCGAAATAAAAGAATTCATTTGGAATTAAATAACTTGAATTTGAATTACAATATAATTGAAGGCTGAATCTAATATAATCTTTTATATTGGATTTATAATGGAAAACTGCATTGTAAAAGATTGTTAATTACTGTGAAATTTAAAAATAGGATTTGTGAACAATTGAAATTTGATTTAAAAGTTAATAATTTAAAATTGGGAATTTTATATTGGAATTTAACAGTCGAATAATTTATTTTTCGAATATTGGATTTAATTAGGCAATTAAATCGATAATTTAATAAGTTAAATTTCAGAAATAATTGAAAATCGAGTTGAATATGATTGAAAATGATTTGTAAAATTTTATCTTATCATATTGGAGTTATAAGAATGTTATAGACTTTTAAAATTAATTTTTGAGTTAATTTGCGAAAATTGAATATTTTATTATTTAATTATCGATTGTAAAATAGCTAATTTTTGAACAGTCTCAGAATTGAACGAAACAAGTTCCATTGGGTCCGTAATAGTTAGTTATTACCGGATTTCAATTTTCGTATCAATCGGAATTACGGTTTGACCGTGGCAGCTCGAAACGCATCGAGTTATTTTTAATTTATAAATCGTCGAGTTAAAAATAGTCATTTTTCAAAAAGTCTCGGATTTCGACGAAACCAGTTTCATCGGATCCGTAATGGGATATTATTGTAAGGTTTCAAATTTCATAATTTTTGGATTTACCGTTTGTCCGGTACGAATTAAAACGCATCAAAATCGGTTTAAATCGGTTTAATTTAAATCGATCGTTTATTGCCATAACTCGCACATACGGTCGAATTAGGTTCCGAAACCTATTCCATTGTGTCCGGAACGTGGGATAAACCCTAGAAACGCCGGTCACCGCGCGTAAATCGGAGTTCGGAAAATTTGGAGTGAATAGTGTTCGTTGAAATTTCTATAAAGGGACCCCTTAACTTCTTTATTTCACAAAAATCAAAACCCTAGGGTTATATTCAGAGCCGCCGCCTCCTACCTGATGCACGGCCAGAAACTTTCGACCTTTCTCCTCTAATCTCTTCAAATCCGTAAATCTATCCAACAAACTTCCAACATGAAACTTGTAGAGGGGAGTGAGATCTAGGTATTCAACGGCTATGATCGTGTTTGGGGCTTTGAATCAACGGCAAATCGACCTATAGGGTGCGGCTGTTGTGCACGTTTTCCCATGTCATATGGGGGCCGAGCTCCATGGCTTTGCAGCCGAGCATAGAGGAGGTGATGGCCTTCAGCGTGGTGGTGGAGTGATGCAGTTTCGAGCGACGAGGAGGGAGCGGCTTTAAACCCTAGTTTTGAAGATTGGGTTTCTTCGTGAGTTCGGCCTGGGAGTTTCACGAACGCGTGGGAAGAAGGTCATGTACGGCGGGATCTTGCAATTGGAAATGGACGGTCCAGATTAGCCTGTAGGGTTTTGAAATTTAAAATTAAAGTGTAAATTGATTTGTAAATGTTTAAAATAATGTTTCTCTTTCATACGAGGTCGGTTTCGGACGAAACTTTTTGCGTTGGGTTCGTATGGACGAGCTCTACGCGATGCAACTAGATTGGAATCATTTGGAGCTATAGAAAATTTTGAGTTAAATCGAACGCCGTTCGATTTGATTTAAAATCGTAAAATCAAGGTGAGTGTTTTATAACGCTCACAACGTACTAGAATATTCTGATGCTAGTTAAATTTGATATTGTGAAGTGATATTATTTTTATTAGTCGTTGTTGATAAAAATTTAATTGTCATCTAGATCGTCGTTGAATTTAAAGTTAGAAATTAAAAATTGACAGTTAAATTAAATAGGAATTTGATTGCGATTAAATTACCTGATATTGATAACTATGAAATTGCTGTGAATTGTATTGTCTATTGGATGATTTATTCGATGGATGCTATTGGTTGATATTTAATTGTTTGGATGTTTATTTGCTTATATATATCCTGTGATACATATGACATTGTGATCGGTTTAAGTGATATATATTCATCTCTGACATTTAACTGAAATAAATAATCACTTGGCCGTAGGATAGGAAATTATATACGGACACCGGATTGGCTAAATTGATTGATTTTAAAAGTTATTTTGAAATTATTTAAATGAATTGATTTTAAGAATAAAATCCAAATTATGGAAATTGAATTATTTTGAATTGGAGCTTGAAATGTTGGAATTTAAACTTGATAATCGAAATTGTTTAATTAATCGAAGTTTAGTTTTCTAATAAAAAATTGAAATACGGCATAAATTTTCGGAAGTTGATTTGTTTGAAAGATTGGACTTTTATTCGAACTTTGACTATTTCTAAGAAAACTTATATGAAATGATATTTTAGGTTTGAGTTTAGAATTGAAATTTGGATTCAAAAATTTGGTATTGAAAGTAAATTTGATTTAATGTTTAAATCGAGATTTTGAAATTGGATTTGGGATTGAAATTGGAAATTAATGTGGAATTGGAAATTAATTTGGAATTGGTAATTAATTTGAAATTGGAAATTAAAAGTGAACGGAATTTGTTTATTGGAATCGAAATTTATATGGAATCAAAATTTATTCGAGTTGAAATCAGAATTGAATCGATTAAATCGAAATGGAAATTTGAATTGATTTGGGTAGGAAATTGGGAAGTTGACCGGTTTGACTTTGGAATTTGTTTTAAATGAATATTTTAGTATAAATGATTTAAAATCTATATTCTTTAAATATTGAAATTATTTTGATTTTCAAACTGTTTTACTATATAAACCATTTTTATATTCAAATTATTTTCGATTAAACTATTTAAATATTTTCTATTAAACTATTTTAACTATTTTAATTATTTAAACTACTTTTAAACTACTTAAAACTATTTTCTAAAATTTTCAAGCTGGTCAATAAGGTGAATTGTTTATATTTAAATCTCGAATTTAAATACGAATTGGGATAAATGAAGTTGCAACCTAAATTGAAATTCGAAATTGATTTTGAAATCGAAATGAGATATTGAGGCGAAAAATGATTTTGAAATGAAATCGTATATTTGAATAGATATGATGTTTTTGAAATGGATTTGACTTTGAAGCGAATATGATATTTTGATATCAATTATGAATCGATTTGAAATGTAAAAGATCCAACCGGTGTGAAAAATATAACGTAGTTATTAAAGAGACCGGGATCGGATATGGACATACTCTCTGTCGATACCGAAAACCACTTTAATAACTATACACGCGAAGTGTTGATCCAGATTGAAGTGGATGGTTTGGTGATCGCGTTGACTGAAGAAAGAGAACGATATTGGACGACCCCTGACATGACTAAAACAGGAGCCGCGCCGGGCCATTGAGGTTCGCCACCTCTAGCGAACACACTTCTTCGATACCATATCTATTACTTTTGTGATTCGATTTGGGTGCACCCCGCGATTTGGGAGTGTTGTTTCGCGGTGTTGGGGTAGTAGCTGCTATGCTCAACATCAGTCCGGATCACGCAACTACTAGTATCCTAGTTGGTATCGCCTCATGTACCTTGTCATACTGATTATCCTATTCGCGACCACTACGTTATGGTTTGTACCTTGAGTATATGGATTGCCCTCTGGTGACTTCCGGTTTTGGGGGAAACTACGGTCTTGTATATGCTCTTGGGAATATAAATGTGTTAAGCGGCGAATGGGCGTTGACTTAACACTATTTTGATACCTTTACTTTACTTTAGACATTATCTATATAGCGTATCTTATTGTATATATAGATAGTTTAACGGATCCTTGAGAGATGGAAAATCCCGTAACATCTCTTGAGTTATTGCACGCACGTTGACACTGGATAGGAGATGTCAAACCCCGTAAACATCTCTGACGCCGTTTACACTCATATTTATTACGATTGATTTAACTTTCATAAGGATATTTTAGTCCTGACTCGAGTGTTTTGTCTTTTCATTACGCTCGGGTCAGCCTGAGCATTTCAGTTTAGGTTGAAGATCATTTCCTTGGAGGACGGAGACGAAGATTTGGTATATTATCTACTACTATTATATTCATTCCATTCCACTGCATTGTTGTATGATATTTGCTGTGTATGTAACTATGATAAATGTTGTATAATAATAATCAAATGTATTCATTTCAAATGTATTCATTTAATTAACAGCTTCATGAACTGTTATTTTATTATCATACTTTAGCCTTCCGCTGTGAGATTCTGTGTTGTTTCATTTCCTTTATTTCTTTCCTTTTCTTTTCTTATTTACCCCAAATTAACAATCCTCCATTTTGAATGGTTTGAGTTGACGTGTGTGTTTGATCATCGACTTAAACTGTACAAAAAGGCGGGTCGTTACAGTTGGTATCAGAGCTTTGGTTTAGCGATAAACCTTGGCTCTAGTGGGGAATAACTCATTGAAATAGAGGTAAACTATATGAATGAGTTGAGTGTATATGAGAGAGCGTATTTGTAATTTTGATAAAAATGATTTTATATTGTGTTAATTTGTTCCGTTGAGTATTTATGAATTCTGGTTGGTACTTGGGACGCCAAGGCATCGATAGGAATTTCTAAACACTCGAATAGGACATATTGACATAATATTGTTTTGGATTATATTTTATATATAAAAGAATTATCTTGAAAATTATAAATTTTGATTTTATTGGTTGTTAGGAGATGATAATATTAGATTATCATCGTTTATTGTTGGTTAGTCAATATTTCTAACTATTGACTATTAGATGATTTTAAGAAATGAAACTTGTAAATATGATTGACAATGAATATAAATGGTAAATAAAATGAATTTAAATTAAGATGGAGAATTTAAATTCCGATGTTTTGAAAATTTATTAACAAAAATTTGAGATGTATAATATGAGTATTATATGATAGTATATTTGAGTTGAAATTGTTTTCAAAGGATTTCAGATGAAGTAAGTGTTATACTCCCCTTTTGACGCTAGAAAATGATTTCGGTGATGAGTGCACGCATCGTCGGCGTTTATTTTCAAGAGTCCGAGTGGGGAAGACCACTTAATAGCTTGTCTAAACCTTGTTTTGTTTCAAATTGAATTTTATTTTATATTCTCTATAGTATGACTTGATATATATTAATATAAGTATATATTATTTCAAACTTGATTTGAATTGAAACCGGAGTTGAAATTCTTAAGTTCTTTAATATTTAATAATTATAAACTATTGAGATAAACAAATACTTGAATCATTACAGAACTTCTAAATTGTGAAATGAGAAATGAACCTAAGAGCTAAGTGAAAATATCAATTGAAGTAGATATCCTTAGAATTAGGAAATTATGAACTTAAAATAAAATTGAAACTGTAAAACTCGCATAATATTAAATTTCATTCTATAGCATAAATATAACTTACCAGAATATTTAAGAAGTTCAAAAATGTTATATGAATTGTTAATTGGATAATATACAAGTTTAGGTTTGAATAATGAAATATGCATTTAATTAATGGTTTGCAAATATAAATAAAATTGTTAGTAAATAATTGGAATTTAAATTAACATTTAAAGGTGATTCACAATTATGTTAATATAAAATGGAAATACTATATGTGAATGTAAATGTGAAATTAAATTATAGTGAAATTTAAGTAATGACTTAAGAATTAATTAATTGAAAATTCAACTTTGAATGAAAAGAGGTTGTATGTTGTTTAACTACATTCTATTTGCATAACTATAACTTACCAAATACTTAAAAAGTTAAAATGTTAATAAAGATAAGTAAATGAATAATATACAAGTGTGATTGCGAATAATAAAATGTGAAGATCTATTGATAGTTGTAAATATAAAGGAAATTTAAGTTGTAAAGTGAATTAAATTTAAAATTAATTAAATATAGAATTAGTAAATGGAAACTAATTAAATTTGAATAAAACTAAATGTCAATAAACTTGGAAGTGTATGAAATTAAAATTTTGACTTGGAAATGTATAATTGATTTATTATAGATTTGGATGGAGGTTAATGTTTGATATGCATTGGTTGTTAGATAGATGTTAATTGATTAAGTATGATTCATTTTGTTAATAAATTGAATAAATGGAATATAAATTTAAATAATTAAATTCAATTTGAAGTAAGGTGATGTTGAATATAATTGTAATCAATTTAATTTGAAGAAAATTGTCTTGAGTTAAATGTGGATGTAATAAAGTGAATAAACCAGAAAACAAATTTAATATAAACTTATTTCATAAAAATATAAAAGAAATTAACAACTTTGTGTTAATGCTTGATTTTCCGGAAACTTTAAATTGGATAGTTTGTATTTGTAATAACAAACAAATGTGGAAATCTAAAATTGTCCGGTATGTGCTGAAACTAAAAGTACCATAACTTTTAAATGAATAATCGGAATTTGATGATCTTGGACTTTTCGGAAAGCTTAGAATCTGTAGCACGACTTTTGTTTAGAGTATTTCAGAAAATTCATTGGTTTACTAGGTTAAAAATGTAAATGTCTATCGCTGTCCTGTGTAAGAATAAGCAAAACCAATAGCATTTGACCTTAGTATTTATGACATAACTTTTTAATGGTTTATCGGATTTTCATGATCTTGTACTTCCTGGAAAGCTTAGAGCCTAAGCTCCAACTTTCGTTTTATAAGCTTTTCTTATTTCTGTCATTTAGGAGGTCGAAAATCTGAAATTACATTTCAGGCCTGCGCTAAATTGCTCGGGGCTGAAGCGTATCATTTTAGTAAAATGACCGTAACTTTTGAACGGAAGGTCCGAATTCAATGATTTTGGACATTCCGGAAAGCCTGAAACGAATGCAACAACTTTTGTTTAGATTCCATCGTCAAATTTTATCGTTTAAGGGACCAAAAACCGAGATTCATTTGCTGTCCTGAAATTGGAATTGCAGTTTTAAGCTAAACTTGTTATATGTATGTTGTTTATGATAAGTATATCGATCTATCTTTATATGCATGGTTCTAACTTGGTTATTGAGAATTTTAGTAGGTAGCAAAGGGGTTGCGCTTCGTTTGTGGAGCTCGCTTCTGCGCTTAATGCAAAATGTAAGTTAAAATGCTAATAAACGCTAAATAAAAGGTACGTTCTCGGATTACGGTTTATGTTGTGGTATATTATTGTGTTCCCCATGTTTTGGGATGCCTCATTCTTGTAATGAGATGTATATCATGCAATTATTACCACTGTGAAATTTTTCGGTCCTAGCCGCGCAAAGGAGGTGCTGCCGAATTTTTTCAAAAATCCGAAAGTTAGAAAATTTTGAGATTTTAAAAATCCTATAACTGAATTTTGCAAATAAGTCAAATATTTGAATGAATTATATCTAAATGATGGTTTCTCCTTCTCCGTTCCTTTTCGAGGACGAAAAGTTTTAAGTGGGGGAGAATGTAACGACCCGTATTTTTAACACTTTAAAAATACGAATTAAAATGAAAATTTTGGATAAAAATCCGAAGGAAATAAAATTTTGTGTTGTTAAATGTAAATTACAAGTTAAAATACAAAACTGAATTCTGAAATAACTTATTTGTAAATTAAATACGGATGTTAACTTGTAGTGAATGTAAATAATGGATTGAATTTGATTGTAAACCAAATTGGTTATGATTGTAAACAAAGAATAATTAAAATGGTAGATTTAATAATGGAAGTTTATGTTATTGAAACTAATATAAATAAATGTAACTTAATATTATAGTTGATTGAAAACAGATAATGACTGAAACTGTAATTCGATAAAGATGTTAACTTGTAATTAAACGTAAGTAAAGATTTAAATTTGAATGTAACAAGTAATTGAAATGAATTGAATTTGATTTTAAACAACGAAATAAATAAAATGTTACATTTAATATTGAAGTTATAATATTGAAATCAACGTAAATGAATGTAATTTAATATTACTGTGAATTTAAATAAGATGATAACTGTAGAAAATGGAAGTAAATGAATTATAAACCATTGATAATAATGTATAAGTAAATGGTTGATTCAATAATGAAAGTGTAAATCGAAATAAAAGAATTCATTTGGAATTAAATAACTTGAATTTGAATTACAATATAATTGAAGGCTGAATCTAATATAATCTTTTATATTGGATTTATAATGGAAAACTGCATTGTAAAAGATTGTTAATTACTGTGAAATTTAAAAATAGGATTTGTGAACAATTGAAATTTGATTTAAAAGTTAATAATTTAAAATTGGGAATTTTATATTGGAATTTAACAGTCGAATAATTTATTTTTCGAATATTGGATTTAATTAGGCAATTAAATCGATAATTTAATAAGTTAAATTTCAGAAATAATTGAAAATCGAGTTGAATATGATTGAAAATGATTTGTAAAATTTTATCTTATCATATTGGAGTTATAAGAATGTTATAGACTTTTAAAATTAATTTTTGAGTTAATTTGCGAAAATTGAATATTTTATTATTTAATTATCGATTGTAAAATAGCTAATTTTTGAACAGTCTCAGAATTGAACGAAACAAGTTCCATTGGGTCCGTAATAGTTAGTTATTACCGGATTTCAATTTTCGTATCAATCGGAATTACGGTTTGACCGTGGCAGCTCGAAACGCATCGAGTTATTTTTAATTTATAAATCGTCGAGTTAAAAATAGTCATTTTTCAAAAAGTCTCGGATTTCGACGAAACCAGTTTCATCGGATCCGTAATGGGATATTATTGTAAGGTTTCAAATTTCATAATTTTTGGATTTACCGTTTGTCCGGTACGAATTAAAACGCATCAAAATCGGTTTAAATCGGTTTAATTTAAATCGATCGTTTATTGCCATAACTCGCACATACGGTCGAATTAGGTTCCGAAACCTATTCCATTGTGTCCGGAACGTGGGATAAACCCTAGAAACGCCGGTCACCGCGCGTAAATCGGAGTTCGGAAAATTTGGAGTGAATAGTGTTCGTTGAAATTTCTATAAAGGGACCCCTTAACTTCTTTATTTCACAAAAATCAAAACCCTAGGGTTATATTCAGAGCCGCCGCCTCCTACCTGATGCACGGCCAGAAACTTTCGACCTTTCTCCTCTAATCTCTTCAAATCCGTAAATCTATCCAACAAACTTCCAACATGAAACTTGTAGAGGGGAGTGAGATCTAGGTATTCAACGGCTATGATCGTGTTTGGGGCTTTGAATCAACGGCAAATCGACCTATAGGGTGCGGCTGTTGTGCACGTTTTCCCATGTCATATGGGGGCCGAGCTCCATGGCTTTGCAGCCGAGCATAGAGGAGGTGATGGCCTTCAGCGTGGTGGTGGAGTGATGCAGTTTCGAGCGACGAGGAGGGAGCGGCTTTAAACCCTAGTTTTGAAGATTGGGTTTCTTCGTGAGTTCGGCCTGGGAGTTTCACGAACGCGTGGGAAGAAGGTCATGTACGGCGGGATCTTGCAATTGGAAATGGACGGTCCAGATTAGCCTGTAGGGTTTTGAAATTTAAAATTAAAGTGTAAATTGATTTGTAAATGTTTAAAATAATGTTTCTCTTTCATACGAGGTCGGTTTCGGACGAAACTTTTTGCGTTGGGTTCGTATGGACGAGCTCTACGCGATGCAACTAGATTGGAATCATTTGGAGCTATAGAAAATTTTGAGTTAAATCGAACGCCGTTCGATTTGATTTAAAATCGTAAAATCAAGGTGAGTGTTTTATAACGCTCACAACGTACTAGAATATTCTGATGCTAGTTAAATTTGATATTGTGAAGTGATATTATTTTTATTAGTCGTTGTTGATAAAAATTTAATTGTCATCTAGATCGTCGTTGAATTTAAAGTTAGAAATTAAAAATTGACAGTTAAATTAAATAGGAATTTGATTGCGATTAAATTACCTGATATTGATAACTATGAAATTGCTGTGAATTGTATTGTCTATTGGATGATTTATTCGATGGATGCTATTGGTTGATATTTAATTGTTTGGATGTTTATTTGCTTATATATATCCTGTGATACATATGACATTGTGATCGGTTTAAGTGATATATATTCATCTCTGACATTTAACTGAAATAAATAATCACTTGGCCGTAGGATAGGAAATTATATACGGACACCGGATTGGCTAAATTGATTGATTTTAAAAGTTATTTTGAAATTATTTAAATGAATTGATTTTAAGAATAAAATCCAAATTATGGAAATTGAATTATTTTGAATTGGAGCTTGAAATGTTGGAATTTAAACTTGATAATCGAAATTGTTTAATTAATCGAAGTTTAGTTTTCTAATAAAAAATTGAAATACGGCATAAATTTTCGGAAGTTGATTTGTTTGAAAGATTGGACTTTTATTCGAACTTTGACTATTTCTAAGAAAACTTATATGAAATGATATTTTAGGTTTGAGTTTAGAATTGAAATTTGGATTCAAAAATTTGGTATTGAAAGTAAATTTGATTTAATGTTTAAATCGAGATTTTGAAATTGGATTTGGGATTGAAATTGGAAATTAATGTGGAATTGGAAATTAATTTGGAATTGGTAATTAATTTGAAATTGGAAATTAAAAGTGAACGGAATTTGTTTATTGGAATCGAAATTTATATGGAATCAAAATTTATTCGAGTTGAAATCAGAATTGAATCGATTAAATCGAAATGGAAATTTGAATTGATTTGGGTAGGAAATTGGGAAGTTGACCGGTTTGACTTTGGAATTTGTTTTAAATGAATATTTTAGTATAAATGATTTAAAATCTATATTCTTTAAATATTGAAATTATTTTGATTTTCAAACTGTTTTACTATATAAACCATTTTTATATTCAAATTATTTTCGATTAAACTATTTAAATATTTTCTATTAAACTATTTTAACTATTTTAATTATTTAAACTACTTTTAAACTACTTAAAACTATTTTCTAAAATTTTCAAGCTGGTCAATAAGGTGAATTGTTTATATTTAAATCTCGAATTTAAATACGAATTGGGATAAATGAAGTTGCAACCTAAATTGAAATTCGAAATTGATTTTGAAATCGAAATGAGATATTGAGGCGAAAAATGATTTTGAAATGAAATCGTATATTTGAATAGATATGATGTTTTTGAAATGGATTTGACTTTGAAGCGAATATGATATTTTGATATCAATTATGAATCGATTTGAAATGTAAAAGATCCAACCGGTGTGAAAAATATAACGTAGTTATTAAAGAGACCGGGATCGGATATGGACATACTCTCTGTCGATACCGAAAACCACTTTAATAACTATACACGCGAAGTGTTGATCCAGATTGAAGTGGATGGTTTGGTGATCGCGTTGACTGAAGAAAGAGAACGATATTGGACGACCCCTGACATGACTAAAACAGGAGCCGCGCCGGGCCATTGAGGTTCGCCACCTCTAGCGAACACACTTCTTCGATACCATATCTATTACTTTTGTGATTCGATTTGGGTGCACCCCGCGATTTGGGAGTGTTGTTTCGCGGTGTTGGGGTAGTAGCTGCTATGCTCAACATCAGTCCGGATCACGCAACTACTAGTATCCTAGTTGGTATCGCCTCATGTACCTTGTCATACTGATTATCCTATTCGCGACCACTACGTTATGGTTTGTACCTTGAGTATATGGATTGCCCTCTGGTGACTTCCGGTTTTGGGGGAAACTACGGTCTTGTATATGCTCTTGGGAATATAAATGTGTTAAGCGGCGAATGGGCGTTGACTTAACACTATTTTGATACCTTTACTTTACTTTAGACATTATCTATATAGCGTATCTTATTGTATATATAGATAGTTTAACGGATCCTTGAGAGATGGAAAATCCCGTAACATCTCTTGAGTTATTGCACGCACGTTGACACTGGATAGGAGATGTCAAACCCCGTAAACATCTCTGACGCCGTTTACACTCATATTTATTACGATTGATTTAACTTTCATAAGGATATTTTAGTCCTGACTCGAGTGTTTTGTCTTTTCATTACGCTCGGGTCAGCCTGAGCATTTCAGTTTAGGTTGAAGATCATTTCCTTGGAGGACGGAGACGAAGATTTGGTATATTATCTACTACTATTATATTCATTCCATTCCACTGCATTGTTGTATGATATTTGCTGTGTATGTAACTATGATAAATGTTGTATAATAATAATCAAATGTATTCATTTCAAATGTATTCATTTAATTAACAGCTTCATGAACTGTTATTTTATTATCATACTTTAGCCTTCCGCTGTGAGATTCTGTGTTGTTTCATTTCCTTTATTTCTTTCCTTTTCTTTTCTTATTTACCCCAAATTAACAATCCTCCATTTTGAATGGTTTGAGTTGACGTGTGTGTTTGATCATCGACTTAAACTGTACAAAAAGGCGGGTCGTTACAATGGCCATCCTCCGATTTGGGAATGTTGTTCGAGGTGGAACGGTAGTGGCTGCTATGCGTATCCATCAGTCCGTGTGCGTAATTGGTATATCTACCCTGGCATTGCCTAGTTGTGCCGTGTCACCGACCATATCGAGCTTTACTACGATTATGATTTTAAGATCCGACCGCGTTAAGGTTCTCCATCCCCTTAACGCTATTTTCCGATATGATTATACTTTACTTATTTAGACACTATTATAATAGCGAGTATTACTACATAGTAGATAGTTTAACGGATCCTTAGAGGATGGGCGGTCCCAAGCATCTTCTAAGTTACTTGTACCTTTACTACAGTTCACTTGAGTTGGTTTACATTGTATAAGTATGTATATCCTGACTCGAGTGTTTATGTTTTATTTTACGCTCAGGTCAGCCTGAGTATCAGTTGGACTTCATCTTCACGGAGCTAGGACTACTGGAGATCATCCTTATCCAGCTGCTATCTGGTTTTATCTGTTCAGTCTGTTGTTCTATTTAAGCTCTTGTATTAGTAGACTTCTATGTCTTGAGACTTCTGTTGTACTCTATTCCTTCTGTTGTATCTTATGTAACTTTGTTATATTTATATAGTAGCTTCATGAACTACTATCTCTTTTACTTCCGCTGCATTATTTTACTCTGTGTCTGTGATCTGTGATTATATTTATTTACTGTATACTCTGAGATTTGCCAAATTTTATTTACAACGCGGTATTTTGAGCAATTCAACTCCGGCATGAGTGTCTACCTATACACTTATAATGGATGCGAATGGTTGAAAATATCGGGTCGTTACAGTTGGTATCAGAGCTTTGGCTTTGAGGCAAAACTTAGAATGTATGGTAAATTTAGTTACAGAATCACTTCCATTCGAGTTTGAATCTCTTTCTTTTGACTCGGTTTCCTTGAATTTTGGAACGTTCCGCACGGTTCCAAAATCCATTCTTGTCCCTCACTATTCATCTTCTTTTTATTCTGGAGTATCACATAACTCCACTTCGAATGATCTTTATAGAGAATTGGCGGTCTCGTCAATATTCTAATTTTCTTGTAAAGGGGTGAAACTCCTTTACAATTAACATCGATTCACCATAGATTTATATCTATCCTTGGTTTAGATGCTAATATCTTTTATTATTCCAAACCCTATCTCTTGAGATCGAACGTAGATTTATCCTAGAAAAATACACATCGATCTTATTCTTTAAGTCACGGTTGACCCAGTTAAGGTTGTCCGCTATTTATCTAAGCTTACCCATCTCTCTACTCTGTTTAACCACCTTGTCTTTTGTTTCTAAACTATCTCCAAACATTTTGAATCGTACTTGTAAATCTATGTTTTGTTTTATATATGGTGTTGTTTGAGTTGTTGATGTTGATTTGGATTTCCGATCGATTCGTCTGATCAACGCTATCGATAGGATTTCTAAAACACTTTGACAGAACAAACTGACACAATATTATTTTAAATTTGGTTAATGAAATAAAATTTTGATATATAAGTAAATTTATGGAACTTAATAAATTGATTTAAATTGATAATTTGAAATGATAATACTTGATTTATCATTTATTGTTCTACAAATGAATTTATAAATAGTTGTTTATAAATTGATTTGGGAACTGAAATGAATTTGAATCAAGAATTTGAGAATTCAAGTTTCCGATGGATTTCAAACCTTGTGTTTAAAATTTTTAAAAGGATATAATTTAAAGTATTTTTGAATAAAAAATTTGTCTCTAAAGGATTTTAAAGTTTAAAAATTAAGTGCTCTTCTCTTTGTCGCTGGAAAATAAATTCGGTGATGACTGCAGCATCATCGACGTTCATTTTCGAGTTTTGAACTGAAGAGACCGTTCTGTAGTCTTACTACATCTTTGTTTTGAAAGATTTAATTTATTTGAATTTCTAAATATGATTTGATTTATAATATATATAGATATATGATTTAAATTGATTTGACATATTATGTACATATATTTATTTATCTCTTACTGGTTTGAAGGAAACCGGAAAATTAATTCTTAAATTTCATCTTAAAGAATAATTTCAGTTATAAGAAGAAAAATTAAATTTTTTGAATAAATGATTCAAACTTGAGATAATTGAATTGGAAAGTTTTATTTGTATAATACAATTGCATTCAAATATAACTTACCTTAAATTTTTTTAGAAGTTAACAAAGTAATTAGATAATATACAATATAAAAAGGATTTTATAAATAAAATTTGAGTGGTTATAATAAATTTTATACACCTAAATTTTAGTTATAAAAGATTTACAGAGGTAAATAGTGAAAAAGGAATTTAAAGAGATTTTATTTAAATAACTTAATTTTGATTTAATATGGAACCTTAAGTCTAACCTATGAATTTTAATAATGGTAATTTCCTGAAATGAATATGTTGTATAATAAATAATGTATCTTTGAATAGATAAAATAAAATACATTGGAATTGGACATTTTGTAATAAAGTTTATTTAACTTGAATTCATAGTTTAATTGATGTCTAAATGAATAAATGTGTAAAGAAATTTGATTGTTATATTTTCTATGATAAATATTTTATTTATGAAATTGATATGTCTTGAAAAATGAATAATTATGATAGTTAAAATGTATTTTAACATCACTAAATTTGATAATTGAGAATTTGGTTTTCAAATGGAAATTTTAAGTGTAACTTATTGAAGGAATATCTATTTATGAAATGGGCATTTTAAATAAAGTGTTAGGTTATTTGTTAAATGAAGAGCTAAGTAAAATAGTGAGCTTTTGACTTAATAAACGAAGTATAGTTTAATTTGGATATTCCATTCATAAAAGTTTGTTTTAAATAAGTCATAAGTTAAATGATATCCAAATGAATATTTCTGATATTGAACTGATTTGAAATACTAATATATCTACTGTAGCATTTTATAAGTGCTGCTATTTTGAAAAGACAATGTTTTGGGAATTTTTATAATTGAATGAACTTAGAAATGTTACAACTTTAAAATGAATATTATTTGACCTTGAATTAAATGGTTTAAATGAAGATTTTTTTTTAAAAGGAGTTTTGATTTTCTAAGTGTTATGTTTTTTTATAAAAGAAGAACATTTCCAAAGTGTTATGATTTTAGTAGTATGATTTCCAAATGATAAACATCCCTAAATTATTATGATTTCAAAGCATTATTGTTTCAAATTTATTATCTTATTTTGTTTTTCCAACTATCTTTTGGTTTTCCTTAAGGTCTCTCCCTTAAGGAATGTTATTCGTTTCGGTCGTAGAGGAAAGCCTTCTCCTAGATTTGTAGGTCTTTTCCACATTTTGGAAAGAATTGGCTCTCTTGCTTATCGTCTAGAATTACCCGAGAATTTTTTTGGAATACACAATGTCTTTCATGTATCTCATCTTCGTCGCTATCTGCATGATCCATCTCTTATTATTCAGCCTTCTGCTCTTGATAGTTTGGATATTGAGCCAAATCTGACTGTTGAGAGGAAGCCACTTCGTATCGTCGATCGAGGTACGAAGCAGCTATGAAGAAAATCTGTCAACCTGGTCAAAGTGCAGTGGAGCACTGATGAACGGGATTGCACCTCGGAGACGGAGGAGAGCATTCGTGCTTCGAATCCGGAATTGTTTAATTCAGGTACTTTTGCTATTCTATCTTATTTTTCTTTGTTTTCCTTCTTTGTTCCTTTTCGAGGACGAAAAGCTTTGAGTGGGGGAGAGTGTAACAGCCCAAAATTTTTAAATGAAATTTTATTAAAATTATACAATTTTGAAATATGGATTTAAATATAAAGTGTAGTAATTTGTGTGAAAAGGGAATTTAAACTTTAATTTTTTTTTTCTTCTTTCGTATATTTATATCCATTCTTTAATTTATTTTAAACAATCAAATTTATTTATTATGGTAATAGCTATTAAATTGTTGGTTTAAAATGATTCATTATTTTATTAAAGAAAACCGTTAGCAGTTGTTTCAATTTTTAATTGATAAAGAAATAAAACAAATTGTACGTTACTTTGGGCGTTACACTTTACGTTCGTTGTTCCATTGTCCATAAATTTCAGCTGTATATTTCAGTTTTGAAAATTTCAAACCTTGCCTTACTTTGCCATGCGAATTATTCCACTTACCCCCCTTACATTTCATTCAACATTTATTTTGCCTTAAATTCCTCTAACCGTTCAAAGCTTTACTTTTCGCCTTCTCTCATAAAGTATAAGCAGCCTGTCCTTTTCCTTTCTCGTTCAAAAGTAAGAAAAAATTATTCTATTCTGCAAATCTCTTGGGAAATCTCGTGAGTCTTTACAAAAGGTAGTGGACACGTCCTTTTCTTTTCATTTATCTTCAAATATTTTTGTTGTACCTTGTTTTTATTTTGCTGAACCATGTTTTGTCACCTCCTACCCATTTTTCCTGCCACGACAGTTCGCCTCCACCCCATGCGAAAGCCAAACCGGTCGCCTGAGCCTACCACCCACCAGGCAAACTCACCGTTCCTCCATGCTCCACCCCTTCCCCATACGAGATCCAACCCAGTTTGAGTCCTCCACCACATCCCTACGCTCTGCCATAATCCACCACCAGCACCAAGCCTCGTCACCACCTCCACCCAAACAACACCACGACAGACCTACCCATTCGCCACCACAGACTCATGGCCGAGACCAGCCCCACCAGATCACCACCCACCACGTGACCAGCCTACCACCCAGGCGACCCACTGCAGCCACCATCACGCCCAGGCACCCACGCCAGGCCGAGATCCCCACGTCTCCAACCCATGTCGTGCTCCGCCATACGAACCAACGCTACCTATCCCATTCACCGGAACCCCAGATCGAACCACTGCCCATCGCCTGACCCTACCCCTTCGCCAGACCTACGCCTGCCACCATTTTCCAGTCCTCCACCGAACCCAGCCTGCCACCACCGAGACCCCACGACTCCAACCCCTCCTCAAGTCCGAGCCCCTTGTATGTGAACCAGAGCATTGAGAAATTGTTTTGTCACCTTTACATTTTTGCCAGACCGAGCCTTGAAAAATAAAATAAAATGAGCAAGTTGGTTCTGTCACCTTGTACTTTGTAGTAGTTCTTTTGAGTTTGTTTAGAGAAAAAAATAGAAAATGCTTTTGGTCACGGGTAGGTATCTTAGTTGTATTTTAGGCTCTGACTTTGTTTTGAAAAAAAAATGTGTTTGGTCACTTTGCATTTTTAAGTTATAATCTCCATTGTAAAAGTGGTCAGGCTAGTGCTTTCGATTTCAACTTGTTTCTTTTTCATTTGTTTGCTTATTTGAATTTCGTTATTCGTGCAATCTTAGAGTTGGTTATTTATTGTGCTTTTGGTTTGAATCTAGTTGGCGCATCCGCTAACGACTGATCGTGCTATCCGCGTGCTTTCGATTGACATCGTACTTCTTTCTTTTTGAATCTCCAGCTCCGTAGAGGTGAGTAAATCTCACACGAATATTCATACTTATATGATTGTGAAACAACCGCAACTGAATGTGTAGAAATAAATAAATAAATAAATGATGTTATAACTACCTGTGATTTAGTTGTAGTTGATGTTAATTGTTAAAAACTGCATATCGTATCATCTGTTATATTCTGTTCTTATTTTACGGTTATTCTATTTTCTGTTAAATCACACTGCAAGTTCCCTGTAGAATAGAATCACTATGGGTTGAAATGATACATACCCGAACGGACATTAGAATAAGGGAAGGTCGTTATGGGCTGAAATGATAGGCCTGAACGATTTTCAATTAAATTTTATTTACTTTGGATTGCGGGTTTGAAATGATAAAACCCGGATTTTTCTTTGTAAATTATGGATTAAAATGATATAGTATCCGTATCACTTGACTTAGGCTAGAAAATATTATACAGACCCGTGGTTATTTTTCTGTATTTTCTGGATCCTTTTAAATAATTTAAATATTGTAATAATATTAAATTGATTTAAATCGAATTTTTAAGTGATTTATTTAGAATAGAAATGATTTTTCTATGTGATAAATATAAATAAATTGAGGAATATTGATTTTTAAAACGAAACTTAAATTTGAAATTTTGACTAAAAGAAAAGATGGAAACTTAAGTTAATTAAATTGAAATGAAAATTTAGTTTTAAATTGGTGGAAAATGTAGTTTAAGTTTCAATGTTTAAATGGATGTAATAAGCGAATTTGTAAGTTTTGGTTTTAATGTGAAAAAAAAAATTTCTTTTAAAAAATCAGTTAAAGGATTTAAATGAATATTTTAATGTATGATTTTATAAGTTATGAACTAAGGAAATCTGTAGCACTTGTTAAGTGTTGTGGATTATAAAGTGAACCAAAACTCTAAAATGAACTAAGGCTATGATAGTACTTGGTAAGTGTTGTTGTAGCAGAAACTAAAATTGAACCTGAACTAATAAAAGGGCTACTGTAGCACTTGTTAAGGACTGCAGTAGGCTGAAACATGATTTTGTTTTAAACTGAACTATTATAGCAATTTATAAATATTATTTTGCTGAATAAAATGTTTTCAAGTATAACCTATAGCAGTTGTTTTTAAATGCTGTGAAATGCTGAAATTTTAATAATTAGGGTTTTTTGACTTAGTAAACGAACTCAGAATGGTTTGAAACTTTGGAAATTGAATACTTGATTTGAAAATATAATAATTACACTTTTAAAAGGTTTAAATGAATTATTTGATTGGAATATAAACTATTTAAAAGGTGATTTGAAATGATAGTAAATGAACGATATCTTTGAATTTAAAAGGTATTTAAAGTATGAATATTTGGATTTGAACTCAAATGATATTTGGAATATTAAAATGATTTGAAATGAAGTTTTGAAATGATATGATATTTTAAAAATATGGAAATGGTTTGGAATTGATTTAATCTTTATTTTTATAAAGATTTGGATTTGAAGTGATATTCTATTTTGAAGTATAAACTGTTTTTAAACTTATAACCACGGGTTATAATAACGTTGGGTTGTTAAAGAGACCGGGATCAGATATGGACATACTCTCTGTCTTACCGAAAACCACTTTGGCAACTGTGTACGCGGTGGAGATTCCAGAATGAAGTAGGATGGTGACGACGTTCTTAAGGTATGTTACGTGGACCAAACTCCCGTGAGTTGGCATAAGGTGGCTAAAACAGGAGCGATCTCGGACCAGTGAGGTAGCACCTCTTCTCGGACACATTTCTTCGATATTATACTCTTACTTGTGATTTGACTAGATGGCCATCCTCCGATTTGGGAATGTTGTTCGAGGTGGAACGGTAGTGGCTGCTATGCGTATCCATCAGTCCGTGTGCGTAATTGGTATATCTACCCTGGCATTGCCTAGTTGTGCCGTGTCACCGACCATATCGAGCTTTACTACGATTATGATTTTAAGATCCGACCGCGTTAAGGTTCTCCATCCCCTTAACGCTATTTTCCGATATGATTATACTTTACTTATTTAGACACTATTATAATAGCGAGTATTACTACATAGTAGATAGTTTAACGGATCCTTAGAGGATGGGCGGTCCCAAGCATCTTCTAAGTTACTTGTACCTTTACTACAGTTCACTTGAGTTGGTTTACATTGTATAAGTATGTATATCCTGACTCGAGTGTTTATGTTTTATTTTACGCTCGGGTCAGCCTGAGTATCAGTTGGACTTCATCTTCACGGAGCTAGGACTACTGGAGATCATCCTTATCCAGCTGCTATCTGGTTTTATCTGTTCAGTTTGTTGTTCTATTTAAGCTCTTGTATTAGTAGACTTCTATGTCTTGAGACTTCTGTTGTACTCTATTCCTTCTGTTGTATCTTATGTAACTTTGTTATATTTATATAGTAGCTTAATGAACTACTATCTCTTTTACTTCCGCTGCATTATTTTACTCTGTGTCTGTGATCTGTGATTATATTTATTTACTGTATACTCTGAGATTTGCCAAATTTTATTTACAACGCGGTATTTTGAGCAATTCGACTCCGGCATGAGTGTCTACCTATACACTTATAATGGATGCGAATGGTTGAAAATATCGGGTCGTTACACTGCCCGTCCTCTTCACTTCGGTTGTTAAGCCCCGCCTTTTCACAACTACCCACACTCGGTTCTCCTAATCCTTGCGCCTTCCTCCCTAGCTGCCTGCTTACCTGCCCTCCTCGTCAACCCGGCTAGGATTGCCTGCTGCGTCGTACTGCGAGGCGGCCTAACCCTGCTCTCCAAAATAGGTCAATAATTTTTTTTCTCCATTTAGGGGGTTGCTATAAATCCGTCATCGAACAAACTAAGATATACTCTTTTTTCCCTCCGACCATCAATTTCAGTCCAAGACAGATAGTCAAATCCAATATGTTGAAAACATTTTCTGTCAGAAAGTGATTTTCCGCATCATCCTGTTTTTTAACACCACTTTAACTGCACTGTCTTTTATTGCACACTGTTGGACTTGACGTTATTGTGTAAGTGCATTATGATCTGCAAACACCTCTGCTTTTATATGTCCTCCATTTCAATTCCGTATCTGTGTATGTTATACGAAAATGTGAGAGAACATGTGTAAAATTTAAGAGCTTTTTACTTCCAGCTAACGGGAGGTGCGTACATGAAACAGTCAGTGGTAAAGCAAAATTGTGGAAGTCAATTAGCTGGTCATCCTTATTTTTTTCAGCTCTGTTCACATTCTAAATTGTTGAACACAACAATGATTTACGGCAGTTTTGTATTTCCCTTCCATTTGTACAAAGAATTTCTTCTGTTTCTCATCCACCCTTACATCCCCCTTACGCTGTTTTCACTACATTATCTTTGCCAGATTGTAAATTTCAGTAAGGCATTTACAGTTTTCTTGCAATACAACATTTTACCATTTGAAAATTATGTTTGTTGCAAGTTTATGAAGCATATATGTAATAGTTTGTTAGCATGAGCTCAGTTAACTAAAGTTTAAAAAAATGCTGTCCGAGACCTTTGGGTGGGAATTATTGTTACCTCTTTGTGGACCTACAATCTCCAATTTGTGTATTATCACAACTCAATTATATGATTTTAACATGCAAAAAGGTCAATAAGTTATTTGATCATTTCTGACAGCCTGTACGTTTATGGTATAGATAGTACCGTTAACAAATGTTTGTCAACTAATATACATAACACTAGGGACATGATGCCTTTCACCCCTGCTCACGTTTCACCTTTGTATGTCTATATTTCATCCTCTTATATGTGTCATTACACTTAACTAAAATATGATATATACTATCGTATATTTTCCAACGCAGCACATACAACTCGGTAACTTGCGCTCCAATGTCTTTTTTAGGAATTCAAATGGGATGATACCGTCTGTTGAATAGCGAAGACTTATGACTCCTGGAAAGGTATTTATCTGCTGACCCATTCCCTCTGATTCTATTCATACTCATTTCTGTCCTCCTGTAATTAATCTTCAACATAGTTTTTCCTAAGAATTTCGTATGAATGGGTTTTATTGAGTTCTTACTGATTATATTCATTTTTATACTCGGAAGATTTTTTTTTCATTTTCCATTGCCTCTTCGTATTATCAGGTCCTATCAGTGGCACACTGTTATTTATACATTCACACACACCCCCACACATATATGGAGATAGACGGAGAAGTGCAACTTACTTTTTCACTATTTCCACTGTGTAGTAAATATCACACATGGATAATAAGAGTTCATATTGATCGTGTCATGTTACTCATTTCATACTGGTATTAAGTTTAGTCTGTAGTACACGCATTTACTCTGCTTCAGTCCTGCCTGCTGGGCATTGTTTACTTCATATTCTTTCATGCTGCTTCAACTGAACTAAATTAATCACTATTTTAATTTAATGCACATGTCCAAATACATTTTGTTCCATATTTCCCAGCATTTTTTTCCACGTCACTCTGTACTGCAGTTATAATACAATGAATTAATTTGATTATACTGTTCAATATATACGTAATTATAAGTTTTAATCGCTTATTATTTGTAACATACATATATGTAAGACTTTGATAACTAATTTAAATATATAATTACTTACGGAGACTACATTGTAACAAACTACTGTTATATTACTTTGATTTTTACCGCTTAATGTGTGTTATCTGTATCTCATACGGGTTTATAGACTTCGTTTTATAAATTAATAAGTAGTGTACCAAATATTTAACATTGTACACAATGATTGTTTAAGACCAAAAATCAATATCTACTTTTGCGTAGTTCCACCTGTATATTGATAGGTTGACTGTGTTTTACAAATATATAATATGCTTGATAACCCCATGTCTAAGATTTAAGTGGTATGCTGTCAGCGACTCAGCAGTGGACAGTCATCAAACTAGCCAGCATACCAGTATGTATTTGTTTTTACCATTTAAAAGACATATGAAAGGTTAGCTGTCGTATTTCAACATTCCTGTCCAGTAGAAATACACATTATTTTACTGCTGTCTTTATTTTATAATTGAGTTGTAAATGAACAAATTTAGTACCCTAATGACTTATCAGCAGAAGTTTGGCTATGTGCAAGAATGAGCTTATTCACATCAAATCGATAGTCAACGTTTGGGTAATGTGGTCGTTCATGTTGGTAGTGCATGTCAAAGTGGAAAGAAAGTAAGACAACACTTCAACACTTTGAACTCCGCTTCTTATCGTGCTGGTTCAAAACAACACTTGCCTGTTGAAGAGGCACTCCTGGTCCAAAGTGCAGTATTTAACTGGGCTAACGGACGTTCAGGTATATGTAACGTTCTGCGATACAGCGGTTGTTCTTCTTTAATCGTACCTTCTAAATTTTTGACCATTGTGTAGTTCACAATGACGGTTTTACCTTGCACGACACACTACTCCATCATAACTGTCTCTCCTCTCCATTTTCGGTCAGCAAAAATGTGGGTCCTTGATAATTGCATCGCTTCGTTACCGACACTGGCTAGCTCATTCCTTCCTCCAAATTTGGTAAGATATAAGTTGATCTCATTTTCTGTCATAATTCCTTCCGCTATGTGTTTATTTATCATCATATTCCAACTCACTATTTGGTGGATAGTCATACAGTAATTTTGTTAAAGTTTTTCTTCTTTCCAAACAACTTTACTGTTCGGCTTATATTTCCGTACAGCCTACTGTTCACAGTACGGACATGGATGTACATATTCAACTGTGCTTTCATTAGGTAGACCAACTGTTCAGTAAAGGTAGGTGATGTTATGTCGCTACATCTACGGAACAGATGAAATTTTCTTTTTTCAAATAGCACTGCTATTTAAAATCAAAGCAATGCGACAAACAGTTGGCAGGTTCATTATTTCGTACCGATTTTAAATCTGATAGAGAGGTTTTAGGAAGGGTAAAAACATAAAACAGAAGTGTAGATTTAAGAATGTGCCCTGTCAATTTCAAAAGCGACCATACATTAAATCTATGCTTACTGAATATCACTACTTGAGTAGATTAAGACTGTTTTGAATTTTTCTCCTTTCTAAACTTTAAGCTGTACTGTTTTCTCCTTTGTGAAGATTGCTTATCTGATCATTCGAACAACTGTTTTTAGTTTTCTTTACTTCACAACTTACTGTTATAGCATAGAGCAGGTTAGAATTTACCAACCACTGTTACTTACTAATTCTATTTTCTGCCTACATAAATACTTTGTTATCTGCGGATCAAATAAAAATTATCCGTAGGATGATGTTGTCCTGAGAGGAGTAGAACGGTGTAAATCTTGATAAGTAAACGGTAGTTGGAGGTTGAAACATGGTAGTTTGCTAATTTGATCACGGATGTGGGAAGTAATCATGTTTAAGAACAATAAGTTTAGGAATATGAATATATAGACCTAGAATATAATTTGCTCTGTTCTGCTCAGCCTGCACAGTTTGCATCTAAATTGACTACTGAAGTAACATCAATACCACTGTCGACGGACATCAGTCAGGTTTTGACGCTGTGTGGTTAGTCAAATGTTTAAATTCCTTTTGACATATGATTCCCGTATCAGCTACTCCTATTTTCTTACCGGTTTGAACGAAACAGTGAAGTCACAAACTGATGAAATAAAAATTGAAAAAGTACAGCTACCATTTGATTTATTGAACATCCAGATGTCAATCTGACTGTTTCACTGTGTGGTTAGTCAAATGTTTAAATTCCTTTTGACATATGATTCCCGTATCAGCTACTCCTATTTTCTTACCGGATGCTAGATTGACATCTGAATGTTCAATAAATCAAATGGTAGCTGTACTTTTTCAATTTTTATTTCATCAGTTTGTGACTTCACTGTTTCGTTCAAACCATATAAACGGGTTGTTTTCCGTTTGCTGTACCATGTCGAAAATACTAACTGTATTCTAAAATCGTCTACTTTTATACTTCTGCACGTCATTATTGCATAATATTCCTCCGACTACATTTTGTTTTTAAATTTACATGTCCTCCTGATCAAATTTCCCTACAGAAGCCTGTCGGCTGCACTGGATTTTATTGTACTGTATGATTGACTGGTCGACTACACAATCTGTATGTAAATAAGCATGTCGAATTCTGTCCCTCACTGCTGTAACAAGTTAAACAATTTGCACTGAAGTAGTACCATATGTATTTGTAATCTGTAGGTAATGCTACTTATGCAGGCTGTACATACTACAGACTGTGTGCCTGACGATTGTAACCCCTTGCAGGTCTTTTGCTTAATCAGAGATTATGGATACCACAGCTATGGCTAGAAATGCTAGAGCTGAAAGAAGAGGTGCTATCAACGTGAGAAAAAGAAAAAGGTCTACAGTTTTACAGCAGAAGGGGAGAACGATGGAAGATACAAGCCAGTCCCATGGAGATGTGTCATATAGGCCAAAAATAACTTCAGGACGGAGTGGCCGTAATGGTAGGTTCTGTCGGTGTACATATTGTTATTTCATTCACGTATAAACAAACTACAACTACTGCTTTCCACTGTAACAAAAACAGGGAGAAAAAAAAGGACAAAATGCCTCACCGAGTTCATGCATCAGTGTGTTTGCCAAAAAATGCACAGGTAATGGTGTACTCTTATTCTTCCTGTCTTTTACGAACTATAATATAACCTGGAATAACCCATTTACCTGTTGCAATTTTAACATATTTACATTTGCTGATATCCACATGAGATATTGTATGGTTTACGCAGTAAAGTTCACTTTGCTGTTAATCAAAATTACAACGGTTCCTCTACCACTTTGTTTACTCTTGGTATGTTTACAGTACGCATTCGTGTTAAGAACACTGACTCATAAACTTTTAAAACAGGAGCTGCGGTGCAGCCATGGAATTTTGGTGGTCCTACCAATGTTTTCTCAAGTTGTAATGAAACAGTTTGGTACGAAGAAAGGAACAGGAAGTCAAGAAGGCCTGTGAATCCAAAGTTTTCTATTTGCTGTAAGGGCGGTAAAATTAAGTTACCACGATATAAAAAATGCCCTGACTATTTACATAACCTACTTGATTACAATGGTGGCCGTGATAGTTCTAATTTCAGAGAGAACATACATGTATATAATGGGATGTTTGCATTTACATCTATGGGTGGGCGTATTGATAATTCAGTGAACATAGGTCGGGGTCCTTATGTATTTAGAATTAGCCCTGACTATTTACATAACCTACTTGATTACAATGGTGGCCGTGATAGTTCTAATTTCAGAGAGAACATACATGTATATAATGGGATGTTTGCATTTACATCTATGGGTGGGCGTATTGATAATTCAGTGAACATAGGTCGGGGTCCTTATGTATTTAGAATTAGCGGGCAGAATTATCATAAAATAGGCTCTATGCTACCCACCGAGGGGCAAGCTAAATTTGCACAACTATATATCTTCAGGACGGAGTGGCCGTAATGGTAGGTTCTGTCGGTGTACATATTGTTATTTCATTCACGTATAAACAAACTACAACTACTGCTTTCCACTGTAACAAAAACAGGGAGAAAAAAAAGGACAAAATGCCTCACCGAGTTCACGCATCAGTGTGTTTGCCAAAAAATGCACAGGTAATGGTGTACTCTTATTCTTCCTGTCTTTTACGAACTATAATATAACCTGGAATAACCCATTTACCTGTTGCAATTTTAACATATTTACATTTGCTGATATCCACATGAGATATTGTATGGTTTACGCAGTAAAGTTCACTTTGCTGTTAATCAAAATTACAACGGTTCCTCTACCACTTTGTTTACTCTTGGTATGTTTACAGTACGCATTCGTGTTAAGAACACTGACTCATAAACTTTTAAAACAGGAGCTGCGGTGCAGCCATGGAATTTTGGTGGTCCTACCTATGTTTTCTCAAGTTGTAATGAAACAGTTTGGTACGAAGAAAGGAACAGGAAGTCAAGAAGGCCTGTGAATCCAAAGTTTTCTATTTGCTGTAAGGGCGGTAAAATTAAGTTACCACGATATAAAAAATGCCCTGACTATTTACATAACCTACTTGATTACAATGGTGGCCGTGATAGTTCTAATTTCAGAGAGAACATACATGTATATAATGGGATGTTTGCATTTACATCTATGGGTGGGCGTATTGATAATTCAGTGAACATAGGTCGGGGTCCTTATGTATTTAGAATTAGCCCTGACTATTTACATAACCTACTTGATTACAATGGTGGCCGTGATAGTTCTAATTTCAGAGAGAACATACATGTATATAATGGGATGTTTGCATTTACATCTATGGGTGGGCGTATTGATAATTCAGTGAACATAGGTCGGGGTCCTTATGTATTTAGAATTAGCGGGCAGAATTATCATAAAATAGGCTCTATGCTACCCACCGAGGGGCAAGCTAAATTTGCACAACTATATATCTATGACACAACCAATGAGGTTACAAACAGAGTTAATGCACCTGGATTGTCCGCTAGCCAGTCTACAAACCCTCATATTATTAAAAATTTAATATCTATGTTCAATGACTGTAACGAGTTGGCTAAGGTGTTCCGGATGGCTAGAGACAGGTATGAGAGTAGTAGTTTGACCAATGTTTCGCTCCATTTATTGGAAAGGAGGGATAGAGATGGTAGACAGTACAATATACCTACTAATTCTGAGATTGCAGCGTTGGTTACATGGACTGGTAGCCGAAGTGAAGGTTATAGGGACATCATAATCGAGGAGAAAAGTGGAATGCTTAAGAGAATTAACGAGAAACACCACAGTTTTATGGCCATGCAATATCCCCTTTTATTTCCCTTTGCAGAGGATGGTTACAGACTGAACATACCTTATCAGTCTATCGAACCAGCTGATATCCATAAGGACGACATGGTAACCATGCATGAATATTATGCTTACATACTGCAATACAGAGAGGGAGATGGTAATACCTTGCTTTATGGTGGGAGATTGTTCCAGCAGCTAATAGTTGATGCATACTGTTGCATTGAGGAGGACAGATTGAATTGGATTAGAAATAACCAACATAACATCAGGTCTGAACTGTACAAAGGGCTAAAGGATGCGGTTGCAGCGGGTGACACATCGGCTTTGTCTATTGGTAGGAGAATGGTTTTGCCTTCTTCTTTCACTGGTGGGCCTAGGTATATCATTCAAAACTACCAAAATGCAATGGAAATTTGTCGATGGGCTGGTTCTCCAGATTACTTTATCACATTTACATGCAACTCTCAATGGCCAGAGATTAAGGAGTGCTTAACCACAATTCCAGGTTAAAGGGCAGAGGATAGACCGGATATAATTTCACGTGTTTTTCATATCAAGTTGCAGCAATTAATGCATGACATAAAGGAAAAAGAACATTTTGGAAAACTAAATACAGGTCCGTCACATCATGCATTGAAATTTCGTTCAACATAGTTACATACACTGAAAATATCGATTAATTTTGGTAAATATTTTTATAGCTTTGTACGCTATTGAATTTCAAAAGCGTGGCTTGCCTCATGCACATATCTTACTATTTGTACGGGGGGAGGACAGACCAAAAACGACAGCTGAGGTGGATAAGGTGGTCAGTGCAAAATTACCAGACCGTGATGCAGATCCTGTTGCATACAAATCAGTCAGTCAGTGTGACGACCCGACTTTCATTGACCAGAAAGTCGCATCATCTTGAAGAAAGAAAGGGATAGAAAAGAGAAAAGATAGAGAAGAAAGAAGAAACAACATCAGAATCTCAACAGCGGAACGAATAAATTATATTAATAACATAAGTATTACATAATATACAACAACTATCAGAGTTACACAACTTATACATCACATACTAGACAGTTATAAACAACTGTCTAGTTATTACAACTCAATACAATACAGAGATCAATACATAGATCAACACAGCGGAACTACAATATATATCTACAACGCTGAAGCCTCCTGCTCCATTGCTCCTCCACAATTCGTCAAAGCAAACCTGAATCCCTTGGCTACTCGTAAAAATTTGAGTACCCAAGAGTTTATAAAACAGAAAATAAACACTTGGGTCAGACATGGGTCTGGTGTGAGTAACAGGTTAAAGTTGCTTAACTTCGAAAACCATTTGGAAAGGAAAGGTATCTCGTAAGACTTCCCGCACATAAACACGGAAAAGTTTTTACCTTACGATAACCAAAACATTTGATAGGAAATCCAGTTATATTATAATAGGGTCTAGGGTTTTCAAGTAAAATACAGAAATAGCTGGAATGTTTACATCTCACGTTCCAACATAGTTGGGCACAACTAATACGTACGACACTTATTGGAGTTTGGATTCCATACAATGGCAGGGCTACCGGTGGTACCGCCCGTCACAGTACGTAGCCTAGATCACCGTACCGAGGATCACGCCCAATCCCCTGCAACACAAGGACGGAACCATCCCTTACTGGATAATTCCCACACAAGACTCCCCAACAGTTGTTGCAATCAACTGCCCACACAACCGAATAATAAGAAGGGACCTCTAGACAGGGGAAATCTTGTCCTACTTGGGTGCTACCCACTAACCTTGCTGCACCTCCCCTGTTTTAGCCATTCTCGGTTGATGAGGCTTGAGGCTACGATTACCTTTAATCAGAACACATCACTTAGAATGCTCATCGTCCACCTGACGATGTGCTGAAAGCATTCAATCCATACAAGTTCGTTCCGGGTTCGAACGAAACCGAAGGCATTATCACATTACACTCATTTTGGAATCACCCTCAGAGTTAACGACAATAACCCTTGCATTCTGAATCTTCATCTTCACTGGAGATTCACGACCTATCGTTAATTTGGATCGATGTGGTTTTCGGATATCCAAATCTGGAAACCCGATCCCGGTCTCATCGAAATCCAAAACGTATCTTTTAAGGCCAAGTTGTTTTAAAGTTAAACAATTCAATTCAATTTATCTATATACACACAGATAGATAATTCACAATATCATAATAGATAATCTACATTATCATCACAAAAAGATAATTCACATTATCATCATACTTTAACCAAAGCATCCATATCATACTCAAACCATTCAAGGCAAATCAATATCATTCAAAATCCATAAGCAATGATTTATTAATCACCATCTATAATTAATTTAAAATGAATTAAAATAATTACTTCATCATTAATTAATTTAAAGTAAATTAAATTAATTACTTCCATCATTATCAATCTTGCTTAAATCACTATTAATTAATTATCAATCAATTAATCAATCATCATCCAATTATTCATTTTAATTAATCATCCTTGATTAATTAACATTTAATTATATTCAAGTAATTAGCATTTAAATTAATTTCACAAATTAATTATTTTTAACCACTTATAGTAATTAACCTTTAATTACTTCATTAATTAATTAACTATAATTAATTACATTACTCCTTAATTAATTACATTAATTAATCACTTCATTTATTAATTATTCCTTAATTAATCAATTCTTAATTACATCATTAATTATATTAATTAATGATCCTTAATTACATTTTTTATTATTAATTACTCTAATTAAATTAATTACATTAAGTAATTAACCTTTAATTAAATCACATTTGTTAATCACTCTTGATTAATCTCATTCAGTAATTAACCATCCTTAATTACTTCTTTAAATAAATAAATTACTCCTTAATTAATTTCTTAATTAACCCCTTGAATAATTTCCAAGTAATTAAATCCAAATTACTTCCATTAATTACATCCGGTAATTATCAATTAATTACTTCATTAAGTAATTACACTCCATTTATTTACATTAAGTAATTATTATCAAATCATCCAGTGATTAAAATAAATTAATTAAACTTAATTAATTACTTAAACTAATCACATTAAACTTAATTAATTACATTGAGTAATTTATTCCTTTAATAATTAATTAACCTTTAATTATTAATTAATTAACCTTTAATTAATTAATTACCCTTTTAATTAATTATCCTTTAATTACTTAATTTACCTTTAACTAAAAAATTAATTAACCTTAATTAATCTTTAATTAAGTAATTATTCTTTAAGTAATTATCCTTTAATTACTTACATTCATTAATTACATCAATTTAATGATCCTTAATTAATTATTCATTAATTTCTTAAGATCTTAATTAATTAAAAGATAAACCATTTTATCTTTATTAATTACTTTAATTATCATTTTAACCTTGTTTAATAAATCTTGTAATTAATTTATATTAACCACTTAACTTAAACCTTTAAGTTAAATTAAGGATTAAAATACCTCATCCCTTTTAATCGTTTACTTAATTACAATATTAAGTTTATTTAAAATAAACTTTCAAAACAAAGGTTATATATATATTAAAACACATTTAAACTTAGTTAATTTAAAAATAATTTTTATTTTAAAACCTTTAGTTAATCTCAAACATAAACAACATTTATTATTTAGGAAAGAAGTGGTTAAGAACTTTGATTAAAACTTGTCTTAGTTTAATTTTGAAAACTTGTTATTTTCTTTTGATTTAAAACTTGATATCATAACAAAACCCGAGCCCAACCAACGTTTCCCGAACCAAGCCCCGTGTCTTCCTAACATCATCTCGACTTCGAGAAAATCCGCCTTCACCCTCGAGCCTGACTCGAGCAAACTCTATCTTCCCCAAATTACAACAGCATAACTAGATACAACATGCACCTGTGCATCGTGCACACCATCACGATCACCTCTGATCGACTTCGCCAACATCAACCAGTCGTCGATGATCTATACTAGTGCTCCGACGAACTTGACTGAAATGGAAATCCAGTTGAACAGCGCCTATCTGAAACCAAATTCGATCGAAAGAACCACCTTTGGCCACCGCCTCCGATCACCTGAACTCGCGCCACCACGTCTAGAGCCTCGCCGCTCAACCACATACCCATTTCCCCACCTCCGATCGTTTCCAGATCACTCATGACCATGCCATTGCTTTGATTATAACGACGACCATACTCGCACCTAAAACCCTACTATCATGTCATCCGGCCACCATGTTGAACTTTAAACCCATCCACCATTTTTCCTAAGCTCCTTGCCACACGAACCACCTTCAGGCCAAAGCTCGACCAACCACTAGTCGCCGTTTATCAGAAATCGACAAAACCTCCCATTCTGATCAACTTAAAAATCCACAACAACCCCAAACCTAAAAATCTATATATCTATATCATAATTCATTATTCCTAAATTCGAATTAGGTTGTAGAATCAAATCAAGAATCCCAGACAATTTATTCTCTGCCTTGAGTTGATTTTTACTGTATATTCTAGTTTTTAAAATAATTACTAAATATAAACACTTAAAATTATTTTTTTAAAATATGTTATAGTCTTATAATCATTTTTCTTTTATAACTCATTGTCTAAAATTGATTATGTAAGGAGCAGTTGAATTTTTGTTTTAGTGCCTTTGAGCCTGTAATTTAACAGAGATATGTATATAACCATATACAGATATGCATACAACTACCATCTACCTATATACATACATATACAGGTATATTTTTACTTATATACAAATATTATTCACAACATACCCAAGTATCAATCACTAACATCAATACATATGAACAGATACATATGAACAGATTTAGGTTCAATAGGGTAGTTTACTCATGGGAAAACAAGAACAGAGGAGTTACAGGCATGCATACATCATACATCATAAATTCAACAGTATAAATACAAAAACATACTTCACAATACAATATCGATCACAGCAATAACATGCAACCAAAATTATACTTTAAGTTAAAAGTGAAGTTACTCACCTGGCATGCATGAAACAGAGGGCAGTTTTAGCTTTTGAAAACTTGAATTGTTTTAAAACTGGAAATTTGCATTGCAATTGCTTTTGAAAACTTTAAACTTGAATGCTTCTTTGATTTAAAAACTTGAGTTGCTTGCTTTTGAAACTTGCAGAGATGACTTAAATCTAGAACAAAGATGAACTGCTTTGAAACAAAAGGGGAAACTGCTTGATTCCAGGTTGAAGAAGAATGCTTGCATGCTTTGATTTGTTTGAGAATTACAGGCTTATGATTTACATTTTGGAATGAAGAGGATTACTGATTTGTTTTGAAGAGTTGTTTGCAGATTTTGGTTTTGAAGAGTTTGCTTACTTTATTTGTTTCAGGTTTTGTTGATCTGAGATTTGCTTAATTTTCTTTGTTTAGAAATGAGATTAGAAAAGAAAAGGAAATGAAAGATGTTTGTTTATATAACTTTATTTATGGTTTAATAAAAATCAAAGAAAATGATAATAAAATATAACACTTGTCATATACATTAGTTATTTAAATTACACATGTTTTATTAAGCTTTAATATGATGACATTTGTCCTTTAAGTATTTTATTTTTATTTTAAATGTTAATAAAGATTTTTAACTAAATTAATAATTCTTGTGTAAGTACATATATGAATTTCTTTTTAAAGGAAATGTAATAAAACAAATTATATAGTGTAACAAAATCTTATACATATATTCTTAAATCCAAATTAAAGTCAATTTATAACAATACATTCAATTTGAAATAACAATCCTATTTTATTTAAGTCTATTTATATCTATATATAAAAACAATACATTATTAATATTGTTTGACAAATTTAAATAATTTAATAAAAGAAGTTATCTTATTACATATATACATTACTTATCTTTCTAAATGAATTAATATATCATATATTAATTTATTTAAACTTTCATATCTAATTACAAATCATATTTATTAAGTAATATTTAAAAAGAAATAAAACAAACCTTTTATTTAAATTTGAACTTAAGCTAAAATATAATTTAAACAATAAATCATTTATTTTAAGTATTTAAAACCATATAGTTATTTATTAAATAGCTTTGAAAAGCTTAATATTAAATAAATCATAATTTCCAAATTACCAAAATATATTAGAATTTGAAAACATAATTTCATTTGTTAAATTCAAACCAAAGCTCATCTATTTACAATATATACAATTATATATATACATTATAAATAGAAAATATTTTATCAACGTTTACAAGATAAAATTCACCAATTAAATATTTATTTAATTAGATTATTAAAATAATTAACAAAGATTATCAAATCAATTTAATTTTTAATACAGATTATTAAATTGATATTGCCCAAAATTCCGGGATATCACAGTCAGTTTATGGTACATGGACCGTGCGGCGTTCTTAATCCAAACTGCCCATGTATGATAAAGGGTAAATGTTCAAAACATTACCCAAAACGGATTAACGATGAAACGACGTATGACAAACATGGTTTTCCAAATTACAGAAGACGCAGCAATGGTAACTTTGTCACCACATTATCTGGAGTTAATCTACATAATTGTTGGGTAATACCGCATAATGTCAGTTTAGTTGTGAAGTATCAAGCACACATTAATGTTGAGATATGCAACCGTGCGAAGTCTGTTAAAATTTTTTTCAAGTACATTCACAAAGGCCATGATAGGGCTGCTGTTGTAATTGAGGAAAACAATGTTACAAACCACAATTTTGTTCGAGCGGTGGATGAAATAAAGACTTATATAGATTGTCGTTACATATCAGCTTCAGAAGCAAGTTGGAGAATTTTCAAATTTGATATTCACTATCGAAAACCTACGGTCGAACAATTACACTTTCATTTACCTGAAGAGAAAAACGTTGTTTTTCACGATGACGATAATTTGGCTGAGATAGTATGTTAACCTGCAGCTAACAACACTATTTTCCCTGAATGGATGGAAACTAATAAAATTAGTGAGGAGGCACGAAAGTTGACGTATGTAGATTTTCCTACAAAATGGGTATGGAACAAAAAAATTGGCAAGTGGACAGCACGGAAAAAAGGGGACACAATAGGTAGAGTTTATTTTGCTCATCCAACATGCGGCGAACGATTTTATTTACGTCTGCTGTTAAACATCGTCAAAGGACCAACCAGCTATGAAGAGATAAGAACCGTTAATTCCGTTGTTTACGACTCTTTTAAAAGTGCATGTGTTGCACGTGGCTTACTTGAAGATGATAATGAATGGAACATAGCTTTAACCGAGGCATCACGTTGGGCAACTGCAGCGTCTTTACGTCAACATATTGTTATGCTGCTGCTTTTCTGCGAAGTATCCAACCCAACACAACTTTGGAATAGAAATTGGAGAATGTTGGCGGAGGATATTGAATGGCATCGAATTCGTACGTACGAACAACAAACTGATTGTTTTGATGACTGTCAACTTAAGTTGGAGACCGTACGTGAATTAGAAAATATAATGAGTAAAAATGGTAGATCTGTATCAGAATTTAACTTCATCCCTTCATCGGACCTTATTTCAATTTTCACAGGCCAGTGTAGCTTACGAACAACTGAGAATGATTATGATATGGAAATGTTGAAAGCTGAGTCACAACCGCTTTTGTTGTCTTTAAATTTTGAACAACAAAAGGTATTTACCACTGTACGTGATTATGTTGACTGTAACGAAGGTGGTTTCTTCTTTGTTTACTGAAGTGGGGGTACAGGTAAAACTTTCCTATGGAAAACCATTATCACTTACTTCAGAGCAGAAGGGAAGATTGTTTTAGCTGTTGCTTCTTCTGGTATAGCGTCCTTACATTTACCTAGCGGTAGAACCGCCCATTCAAAATTCAAAATTCCACTCATTGTGGATGATAATTCAACATGCAATATATCAAAACAGTCTCCTTTAGGCCAGTAGCTCAAATCTACTGATTTAATTATTTGGGATGAAGCACCTATGATGCATCGTTATGCCCTTGAGGCATTTGAAAAAAGTTTACAGGATATAATGCAGGTTGGTACTGATGACGGACCTTCCAGGCTTTTCGGAGGAAAGACAGTTTTACTGGGAGGTGATTTTCGACAAACTTTGCCAGTAGTTCATAAAGGTACTAGAGATATGGTGGTATCTGCTTCCATCAGCAATTCGTATCTATGGACAAAGTGTAAGATTTTCACCCTCACAAGAAACATGAGACTACAACGTTCAACATGCAACTCCCATGAAATGGAGAAAGTTGAGAAGTTTGCACAATAGGTGCTTGACATTGGAGATGGAAACGTGGATGCAGTTTCACTACACGGTGACGATGATCCTTCTTGGATTACTATACCTTCTGAATATCTTATCGACGTTGGAGATTGTGGTCTTAAAAATATGGTTGACATGATATATCATGATTTGCACAATAGGTTACCAGACAAAGAGTATTTACGCACACGGTGCGTGCTCGCTACAACTAACGAATTTGTTGAGGAAATTAACTCCTACATCCTTTCTCAAATTAACGGTGAATTATGATCCTATTTCAGTGCTGATTCCATTAGTCCTTCGTATGAACAAGTAGATGATCAACATACCCTTTATCCTACCGAATTTCTTAACACTCTAAAAATATCTGGATTACCTAACCACATTCTGCAGTTGAAGATAGGAGTTCCAATTATGTTGTTACAAAATTTGAACCAGAGGTTAGGCCTTTGCAATGGAACACGGTTAATTATAACTCAACTTGCTGAAAGGGTTATTGAAGCAGAAATAATTACTGGTACTAATATCGGTACAAAGGTACTCATTCCTCGCATCATCCTTACGTCTGCGGATACAAAATGGCCATTTGTGTTACGTAGGCGATAATTCCCCGTGAAGGTTTGCTTCTCAATGATGATAAATAAAAGCCAAGGACAAACATTAGAGAATATAGGCATATATTTGCCCCTCCCTGTTTTTAGCCATGGTCAGTTGTATGTTGCCGTATCAAGAACATCTTCGTACCAGGGTATTAAGTTTTTAATTGGTCAGTTGGAGGGTGGACGTCGTGGGTTAACCAAAAATATTGTTTATAAAGAAGTTTTCAACGGTTTATCAGGTAATCACACCTTACATCGTTTACTACATGCATTTTACTTCGAACCTTCATAGTCAATTATGTTAACTTTCCTCCTGCTTTCAGGCTGAGGTTACGGAGGGAAAAAATGCGGTTACATGACCGTTTTCTGTTGTATCTATTTTTATGGACTACAATCTATTCATCTACACACTGCAAATTCATTTCTCACTATTTCCTGCACTCTCTACCCTCACTACTACTATTTGAATTTGTACTTTATCTTTTTTTCCCCTGAACTTGGATATTTGTAACTAACTGGTATGATATATTCATTCTTACCACAGCTCATTACCTGTTTTGGCTGTTTTCTCTTCCACACCTACATTTTCAGATGGTCTACGTTTGCTGCTCATATGTAACGATTATTACTAACCGGATGGATGATGGTATGTCTGCACAGTCTGTCATACGTTAAAACCTTATTTCTGTCCGCCGTATTGGAAAATGTAGTGGGTCAATTACATCCAATATTCACACATTTATTTCTCACTAACGTTGAGTTACATTTAAATTCTACGCTATCAGTCTGTCTCCACTGCATTGTTAACTGCACATTCTATTTCAATCTAACAACACTAACCTCCCGTTCTACACTTATGACCTGCCGTGTCATCCTTAACTGATATTACGTACAGTATCATGGCAACAATACAGATTTCTCCACTGACCCCTACTATTCCAATATGGCAGGTTTTGCGCATTACTTAAATATTTATAATTACTGGTTGAAATTATGGACAAAATAATTGGTGACAAGGGAATCGAGCTCATCAGGATTATCATTTGCTACATTGATTTTGATATTATATAGTTGTTTCACTTACTGTATGTACAGTTTTATCGTAATGAAAAAAAAACTCAACACTAACTTTAAAACATATAAATTTCAAGTAATCAGCACAAGCATTACTTAGTGCTTATTTATCCACTATGACCCATACCACTAATCAAGTTAGTTCAAAATCCAAATTGATTATTCATTATTATTCAAACTGTATAGTCTACTGTTATGCACATTTCAATACTATGAATTTAAGTTTACGATCCATTTAAGTATTTGACTGCTTATTTGCAGCAATTTACTTCAACGTGTTTGTCTGCCACATTATTGAATACCATTACATGTTTTACTTTTACTGGTATACAGTCAATATTAATTCATCTTCCATAGTTCAAAATACTGAACGATTCTCAAGTGTTGCTCATCACATCTTATGTTTACTTAATTTGGATGTTCGTTAATATTAACATCGTACATAAAAACATTCAGGGAAACCTTTTTTGGGTATATGACACTGTCCTCATTTATAAACACTTATAGAGCACTACTAATTAGGCAATGAATTGTAAATATTTACGCTATGAAATAAATTAATCATGTAGCATTCATTTAGTTACAACCTCGTGGCTTCAAAGAGTGAACAATTTATTACTGTCAAAGTTCGTAGTAATTAACATCGGCTCTAATTTTTTTTCCTTCAGACTGTTTCTTTCTTACGTTCTTCGTTTGTTATTTCATCAAAATTTGATGTAGCTCAACACTAACAAATGCTCAAAATCCAGCTACAAACAATTTATTAATCTCAAAGTTCATTCATCTTTCGTCTACTTCATGATGTGTGAAAAATACTTGCTTAAAATAATTTTTTTTCGAACTTGACATTATATTTTAAATTATAGGACTTGATAGTAGACCGAACAGTGACAACGCAGGAAGATAGAATCGTTGTTTATTCTTAATTCTGATGTTTCCATAATTTTATAGCGTAATTTTCTCCGTTACAATTTTATTTCTCATTACATTCGTTCTTTGAACACCATTTTTTAAATCCTTCATGCTCACCTATTATCCATATATATATATAAACAACATTTATTATATGTTCATAAATTATGGCTACATTTGCAAATGCTATAAAATATGTGTACATCCATGCAACTACCATACACAATTTGTGGGCAAATCTGTATTTCGATTCTTTGGGCATGAATGAGAAGTATATTGTCCAGTGGAGGTGGAAAATGAAATATTCATTTTATCCTCAATGTATAGCAGTAAATTACAGTAACCAACGAGCAAATGTGTAACATGAATATAAAGCAAGGAAAATTCTGTTGGAAGAGATGGCGATTATCAGTAATCATCTGTGGAAGACAATTTTCTGCTCTTATATAAAGAGGTAATGAAATTTGTTTTTACAAAATATTTTTCTTATCATTTACCAATTCATTTCATTAACAGGTTCATATTGGTTGCTGTTGACATGAGTATCAGAGGCTTTCTGCAAATTGCTCAAGTTGATTATATCTTTTTTATCAGTTCAACTTCATCATCTATCCACTGACAGTAACATTCTGATCAATGTTCCACAGCTGGCACCGTTTCGTAATATAGGACAATTTGTGTCCATTTTCAACTTAAACTTAACGAATTTTTTGTGCACTATACAGTTTTATTGAATTGCTAGGAAGAGAGACTTATAAGGATAGGGATAGGGCAATGAGTTCTTGAGAGAAGATCATGCTCCTTGTGCGCTTAATGCTCACCAGGTATTTTATTCTATACGCCTCTATTTGAATATAACTTATGGGGCTGTTTATTTACTCAGCTGTTTTACTGTCAGATCGACTGCGGATTGATATGAAATAGTTCTGTGAATGTATAACAATACAATTATGAATGGTTCTACATGCAACCTAATACATACTCCATTTTACTGAAAAAAAGATCAAAATTTAATCCATTTCATCCAACTGATCAGAAATACATTACCGAACCGATCAGCAATACATTGCTAAACAGAATAAAAATCAACTCTGTTGGTATAATAGTGGGTATCTAACACATTGGATTACCACTACAATCTCGACTAACCATTTTTTTATGAAATCAACTATATAATAGGTATTTTTAATATTGGCCTTTACGAAGTAGAGAGCAGCCAGTAAACTTAGGATTGCGTAAAATAGAACTGGTACTATGTGCACTTAGCACAACTTGAACTTAATTGCAGTCGACTGTTGGATTCACGAAATAGGGAACAGTAGTTGATTATGTAAAAACTTTACAATTTTTGGTTTCATTCTATAACTTCTACATTATGATCTCATATTTGTTCATCAGTCATATATCAACAAGTCAATTTCAAATTTTTTACAAGTGCATCGCATGTACTGCTTCAAACGAACAAGAACTAATTGGTTTAATATTGCATGTACTCTGCACGCCACCTACCCTCAATTTCTTAAGCCTGTGTGTGATACTTTGGACAATTCTGTTAATTGACGTGTTACAAACAGCATACAGAACGCTGACATCATGATGCATCACCACTGTCATCCGAGTTCGTGTCCAAACTATCCACTTCTCCGATAAACATGTGTCACCACGCTTCAGGCAAATAGTATATACTATCCGGTATGCTTTTAATTGAACTCC
This sequence comes from Allium fistulosum, assembly GCA_030737815.1. Classification (NCBI taxonomy): domain Eukaryota; kingdom Viridiplantae; phylum Streptophyta; class Magnoliopsida; order Asparagales; family Amaryllidaceae; genus Allium; species Allium fistulosum. The sequence continues at coordinate 1,082,176,336 of CM060903.1, forward strand.
ATATTTTTTTCCTTTACTTGACCTTTCCATTAATTGTCCCAACATGCGGCAGTGCTATGCTTCCTCTGTCTACAAACTGTAGAGCACAAAAAAAGAACAGCTAGCTACCCACTGAAATGGAAACATAGCTGATCCCGTAGTCTTGAACGACAGCTGCACGTGACGTAGGAGGTCGGTGTACTGACCTTACCACAATACCAGCTCATAACATATGGCCAAATGTACTAACATATTACTGCTGTATTCAGGCTGAGTGAAGACAGAGTAAAGGTACGCCAACTAACCGTGGAAGCAGTTCGGTCAGTAACAGAAAGAAGAAGGCGTGCAGACGGTGCACACACCTCAAATGTTTCGTCAACGTCTTCAGTCCTCAGTATGTCTGTATTATTATCATTAAATTGGATGAATAAGTATTTTAAATCCCAAATTTTTTCCCTCGGTTGCCCCCAATCTTCTTTTGAATAAAGTACACACTTTTTTCGTGATATAGAATGAAGGATGAATTGGTAATGATTCCCATATTTAACCGTCCTGTTTGAGTATGTACGTGGATACCAATTTGTATAGCAGAGCAAACTTTATGATAATATTGTTATCTTCAACTGGATGGTGTGAAAATTATTTACTTTCACTCTATCGAACTCACACAACTCATTCTCAGAATTACATTCTATGATATTAAGATTTACAGTAATATACCACTGACTAAAGTAATATTTTACTTTTTACCTGTTTTCTGTGATTTATAGGTTCAAAAGGTGTTGTATGATAAGCTTTAGTTAAATATAACTGTGCATGCAGATTAGTGTACGCCTTCTTATTATTTTCATGTATTTTACATGATCATGCACATACTAGCTTATTTTTATCCTCACTAACCATCAACTGCATTACCGCTTTTCCCTATGTCCATGTACTACCGCACTGCTGTTTCACATGTTCCTCTATCATCATTACATACGAAATAAAAAATATAACTGACTTCAACTATGGTGTACATGCAGTACAACTGTAATCCATCCACGAACCCCAAATATTTCACATACCCACAACTGTTATCAACAACTACTAAACTGTTCAAATGCACGTAATTTTTTCTCGGTTGCAACTGTCCTTTTGATACAGTTATTTTCCCACGGTCAACCGATCAAACCCATTTCCTTCGGTGACTACATCCACTACGAACAGGTACAAACCAACTGTTGTACATGTGTTCAAAATATGGCTTTTCAAAACTGTGCATCAGTTATACTCTTCACTTTCCAACTACAAATAATTCAACATGTTCATTTGTTATCCACCCTACGCCTCAGCAAATTGTTCTCTCCCACTGTACACTGCTCCCCCGGTACTTCCCTCTCTCTGAACAAAATAAAATTCCTTCAGCCGCTCAACCTTCAATGCCACATACTCCACTACAGATATCAAATTTCTACCTGTTGTACTACTATTCTGTTTGCCACTGTTGCTAACCTTTCTTATATTTCTTTCACCAGATATCAGAATGGCAAACCAATATCAACTACTGTCTGAGTTACAAGTCGGTCCAAACTGGGATCGCATACACGTCCGACTGTCCAGGATGTGGAATTCAATCTCCAAAGCCGCAAAAGAGATTTACTCGACAAATCTTCATCTTCTTGACGTAAAGGTAAGTCGTAAACCCACTTAATATCTTGACATTTTATTTACCACTTACTTCTATTCCGCAACTGGATCATACTTTACTGTACCGCAGGGCAACCAAATGCATGTTGTCGTGCCAAAGAGTTTGGTGGACAAATACTCACAGACGTTTGAAGAGCAATGTTTATACGAGATTGAAAAATTCAACGTCTACCCTTCGCAGAATACGTACCGTCCTATAGATGAGGAGTTGATGATCATCCTTCGTAATGACACCAAAGTCAAACGGCTGCCACCAACAATGTACGATATTCCTAGATACAAATTTGGTTTTGTCGATAATGAAACTCTTGCTCAATGCATAGATAAGGTGGCTCAACTTACAGGTGCACTCACTTATCCTTCTACTACACGCTGTACACTATCACTCTACCGTTTCCACTAACACTTCTAATCAGATTTCTTTGACATTCCTCTTTTTTTCATCTTCCTACCAGATGTTGGTGGGGTACTGCGAGGCATTTCAGATGTTGTCCAACTGACAACAAGGACCGGATGTCAAACATCTAAAAGAGAGATTACTGTTCACACTGGAAGGTTTAACATTTATCACTGTGTCACATTTACATCTGCATATTTGATCGCTAACACTCTCCATTCCAACTTTTACACAGTTTAAAAAATACATATATTACTTTGTGGGCTGACAAAACTGACCTAATAGATGTGACTGCTATTGAATCGGAAAAACAGCCACCGTCGGTAATATTCACCTCTATGGTAGTCAAACTATTTAAAGGTAAACTGTCTTTACTCCTTTATATTTCATTGTCAAATATCAACCTTATCTCTAAACTAATAATTATAGGAGAGTTTACATTTTCATCCACCAATGCTACACAAATATACTTCAGCACTGACTGTCCAGAGGTAGCAAAATTACTTCCCGGGTTTATCTCCATTTAATTTCTAACAACTATTACTGATGCATACACTTCGTCCACATCCTCATTGCTATTGTATTACATTTCAGTGTCACAGATAGTGAAGGCAGTACCGTTACATCGATCGACCGTCAACGGCCTACATCTTCAACTACTTATGACCCAGAAATTAGAAGTACCATAGCTGATGATGTAGCTCAGGCCGGAGATGAAGGCATAAGTCGTAGGCGACTTATGGAGGGGGCTATGAGTCATCTACGAGTTAAGGAAACAAGAATGAGTCGTGACCGACTCAACTGGGGTGAAGGCATAAGTCGTAACCGACTTAAGGAAGCGGAAATGAGTCGTCAAGGCATAAGTCGTAACCGACTTAAGGAAGCGGAGATGAGTCGTCAAAGCGTAAGTCGTACACGACTTAAGGAAGTGGTGATAAGTCGTCCACGACTCAACTGGAAGACCAAAGGGAAAGATGTGACGAGTCTACGACTTAACAGGGAGATGAGTCGCTCACGACTCAAGGGGAAGAATACACAAGTGATGAGTCGTCTACGACTCAAGGAAGGTGAGGAGATAAGCCATCCACGACTCAAGGGCGAGGCTGGTATAAGTCGTCCACGACTTATCAATACTGGGTTAAGTCGTAGAGGCCTGGAGCTTTATATTCTGATGCCGCTTTAATCCATGCCGTAGATTCTCCTGACGAGTTAATCTGAACCGATTGTTTCTAAGCCGCATCTGTTATAAATCATGAGTCGTAGTGTGTTGTAATTTGATAAGTCATAAACGACTTAAGATGAGTCGTCTGATTTTGACTCGTTTACTGTTGAGTCGTGTTGTATGTTGATGAGTCGTTGAAGATTAGTATTGTAACGTTTTGTATAAGTCGTAAGTCATGTTGTAATGTGATGAGTCGTATACGACTTATGATGAGTCATAGGTCATGGATGATGAGTCGGAAACGACTTATGACTTAGGAAATTTTCTGGATTTGTGTTGTAGCCTATAAATAGGCAAGTGATGTCATTTGTAAAGGTTGTTGATTTTTGAATAAAATTCTCTTTTGATTGCTTTGTGCTTTCATTCCAAATTGGTAGTTGAGTGTAATCTCCTATCTCCTCTTTCGGATAATCGAGTGCGCTCGATTCAACGATTGTAGAAGCCGATTCGCGGAATCAAGTGCGCTTGATCAACGCTTGAAGAATTGAAGATCTTTGAACCCGGTATCGTGCGCGATCAACGAGTTCGAGATAGCTAGAGTTCGGTATCTTCGGATCAACGAATTCGGGCAATTCAGCATACATCAATCCATCGACTGCTACTTTCACCGATCTATATCATTTTTGTAATATCCGCTGCGTCAGTTTGGTATCAGAGCTTGTTCTAGCCAATCATAGCTAGATCGAGACTTGGAGCCTAATCATTTGAAGAGTTTTAAAGTTTGAAGAGAAGTCGAGTGCTTGAAGTGTAAAACCGTGGCCGAGAGGAAGAAGAGTCATCTTTGTTCGAAGATTGTTTGATCGGATTTGCATTGGAGGCCGAAACTTTGTCCATCGTGTTCATCGCGATTTGCTACAAAGTGGAAGTTTTCGATCCGTTTCATTTTGGATCAAAATCCGGAAAGTGTTTGAATTTGAAGTGTTGAAGAATTTGTGAAGTTTTCAAGTATGCCGCAAAGAAGAGCTAATCGCCACCAAAACGTAGAAGCTTTATATCGAAGAGAAGAGGCTGATGAGATGGAGCAAAGAATCAATGAGAATTTTAGTGAAAAGCTTAACGAAGGAATTGGCCGGTTAGAGAGGCTTATGACAGAGATGAATCAAAATCGGAGAAGGGTTTCACCTGAATCTAATCATGGAGGTAGTAGAGTCTCACCGCATTCTAATCGAGACCGAAGTGTTGAAAATGATCAAGGGCATGGGAGAAACGTGAATGATCGAGAACGGAGGAACGTAGATAGAAGGGATGATGGTGGAAGGCGCAATGGTAGTCGAGATGTTGGTGGTCAGAATCGACATCGTTATACATCTGATTTTGAAGAGGAGTATGATGGTGGTAGTGTTCAAGGAAGAGGTCAAGGAAGAAACTATTCTGAGTATGATCACAAATGGGAGTCGGGGATGAAAACAGAAATTCCTGAATTCAAGGGTGGTATGCAAGCAGAGGAGTTTCTAGATTGGGTGGCTAATGTTGAAGAAATTTTTGATTTCAAAGAAGTTCCAGAACAACGTCGAGTGAAGTTGGTTGCTACGAGGCTAAGGGGTAGAGCTTTGGCATGGTGGCAGCAAACCAAGCTTACACGTGAACGAATGGGAAAGTCAAAAGTTGAATCTTGGGAGAAGATGAAGAAATTGATGAAAGCAACGTTCTTACCTTACAATTATCAATCTTTGATGTATCAACGTTTGCAAAACTTGAGACAAGGGACAAAAACTGTGAATGACTATGCTGATGAATTCTATCAACACATTGCAAGGAATGATATTATGGAAACAGAAGAGCAGCTGACATCTAGATTCATTGGGGGGTTGAGAATGCAGATTCAAGATATGGTTAATATGTTCGATCCAAGATCTGTGGCAGAAGCACATCAGAAAGCGTTGGCTTGGGAAAAACAAGGGAGACGAGGAAGTGGTGTGTTTACTAATTCTAACAATCAAGCGAAGGGTGTTGGAGGAAGTACTAATGTTTCTAAACCTATCAGTAGACCAGTAGTAAAGGAGGTTGAGAAGGCAAAGGTTAACAATGGTTTCAAATGTTACAATTGTCAGGAATTGGGTCATAAAAGCAGTGAGTGTCCAAAACCAAACAAGAGAACCATGATTGCAGAAGTTGACGATGAGGATGTTGAGGAAGATTGTTCTAATCCAGTTGAGGAGGATGAGCAGGGTATTGCGTCAGGAGATGAAGGTTGTAACCTAATGCTGAGGAGATCGTGTTTAACACCGAAGCAGGAGGAAGCTAGTTGGTTGAGGAGTAATATCTTTCAGTCAACGTGTACTATTCTGGGGAAGGTGTGTAAGTTTGTGATTGACGCAGGAAGCTGTGATAATATTATTTCAACCGAAGCTGTGACAAAGTTGAAATTGAAGACAGAGAAACATCCGAGTCCATACAAGTTAGCATGGCTGAGAAAAGGAGGAGAAGTGAAAGTGGATAGACGAGTTCGTGTACCATTTTCTATTGGGAAGAAATACAAAGATGAAATATGGTGTGATGTAGTAGAGATGGATGTTTGCCACTTATTATTGGGAAGACCATGGCAATATGATCGAGCAGTACTACATGACGGTCGGACCAATAGCTACAGTTTTATGCTTAAAGGCACGAAGATTATCTTAGTTCCGAAGAAGAGATCACAAGAAGAAAGTAAGTCCGAAGAAATCGAAGAGCTGAAAACTTTATTATCTTTGAAAGAGTTTGTTAAGGAGGTTGAGGAAGAACCAGAAGTATTCTTGTTGATTGGACGAGAAAGCAGTGAAGAGGTTGAAATTCCAGAAGAAGTTAAACCAGTTTTGAAAGAATTTGACGATGTATTTCCAGAGGAGTTACCAACGGAGTTGCCACCGTTGAGGGATATACAACATTAGATAGATCTTGTTCCAGGTGCTGTGTTGCCACACAGACCACATTATCGAATGAGTCCGAAGGAACATGAAGAATTGCGGAGGCAGGTAGAGGAATTGCTTGAGCAGGGGCGTGTGCAGGAGAGTCTGAGTCCTTGTGTTGTACCAGCTTTATTGGTACCCAAGAAGGATGGGACGTGGAGGATGTGCACTGACAGTCGAGCATTGAATAAGATTACTGTGAGATATAGATTTCCAATGCCGAGGTTGGATGACTTATTGGATCAAATAAGTGGAGCTACTATCTTTTCGAAGATTGATTTGAAGAGTGGATATCATCAAATTCGTATCAGACCAGGAGATGAGTGGAAGACTGCTTTTAAAACTAGGGAGGGTCTATACGAATGGTTGGTCATGCCATTTGGTTTATCCAATGCACCAAGTACTTTCATGAGGGTGATGAATCAGATTTTTCGACCGTTCATTGGGAAATTTGTGGTGGTATATTTCGATGATATTCTTATCTACAGTGGGAGCCCAGAGGAACATTTGAATCATCTTAGAGAAGTGCTGATGGTATTGCGACAAGAACAATTCTATGCTGCAACGAAGAAATGCGTGTTCATGACGCATAGTGTTTTATTTCTAGGGTATGTTGTTTCAGAGAAAGGAATACAGGTTGACCAAAGTAAAGTTGAGGCGATCAGAAATTGGCCGCAGCCCAAGACGATAACGGAAGTTCGTAGTTTTCATGGGTTGGCTTCATTTTATCGAAGGTTTATTCCACACTTTAGTAGTGTGATGACGCCTGTTACAGATTGTATGAAAGGCAAACAGTTTTCATGGTCAGAGGAAGCAGAGATTGCTTTTGGGAAGATCAAGGAATTGCTGACGACTGCACCAATTCTAGTATTACCTTATTTTCAGTTGGTGTTTGAACTACATACTGATGCATCCAAGGTTGGGATTGGAGGGGTGTTGAGTCAGAAGGGGCGTCCTATTGCATATTTCAGTGAGAAGTTGTCTGGAGCGAAGATGCGTTACAGTACATATGATGTGGAATTCTATGCTGTTGTACAATCTATTAAACACTGGAGACATTATCTATTTCAGAAAGAGTTTGTTCTGTATACTGATCATGAAGCATTGAAGCATTTACAAGGGCAAGACAAGATTTCAGCGAGACATGCATCGTGGATTGCATATCTGCAACAGTTTACTTTTGTTGTTAAACACAAGTCAGGGGTGACGAATCGAGTGGCTGATGCTTTAAGTAGAAGGAGTCATTTGTTGACAACAATGAAAATTGAGGTGACTGGTTTTGAATTATTGCCGGAGCAGATTGCAGAAGATTCTTATTTTAAGAAATTTGTTGAAAGGGACAATGAAGGGAAGACTGATGAGTTTATGATGATTGATGGTTTTCTTTTCAAGGGAAATAGATTGTGCATACCGGAGGGTAGTTTGAGAATGAAGATTATCAAGGAGTTACATGAAGAAGGACATGTTGGAAGAGACCGTACCTTACAGTTGATTTCACAGTCCTACTTTTGGCCATCAATGAGAAAAGAGGTGGAAAGATTTGTTGAGAGATGCCATATCTGTCAAGTTTCGAAAGGAACTGCGACTAATGCAGGTTTATATATGCCGTTACCGGTACCCACTAAACCATGGGTTGATGTGAGTATGGACTTTGTGTTGGGGTTACCGAGAACGCAGCGTGGTAATGATTCCATATATGTGGTGGTGGACAGATTTTCGAAAATGGCACATTTTATTGCTTGTAAGAAGACGGCAGACGCTGTTCATGTTGCTCAGTTGTTTTTCAAGGAGATCTATCGACTTCATGGATTACCAGAATCTATTGTGTCAGATAGAGATACTCGTTTTCTGAGTCATTTTTGGCTAAGTTTGTGGAAAATGGTGGGAACGAAGCTGAAGTTTAGTAGTGCTTATCACCCACAAACGGATGGACAGACTGAGGTGGTTAACAGATCATTGGGAAACTTGTTGAGGTGTCTTGTTCAAGATAATCTGAAGAGTTGGGATGTGAAGTTATGCCAGGCAGAGTTTGCCCATAATCATGCTGTAAATCGAAGTACTGGGTTCAGTCCATTCCAGATTGTCTATTCGAGCTTACCAAAAGGACCGTTGGATCTAACGGTAGTACCTCAATCAAAGAAGACTGTTAAGAAAGCTGCTGATTTTGTTGAAGGGTTAACAGAATGTCATCAAATCGTTCAGGAACGATTAGAAAAGGCAAATGCAAAATATAAACAATCTGCAGATTTGAAACGACGAAGTGTTGAATTTCATGAAGGAGATTTGGTTTATGCAGTTTTAACGAAAGATCGTTTTCCAGTAGGCGCTTACAATAAATTGAAAGCACGGAAAATTGGTCCGGTGGAAGTTGTGAAACGAATCAATGAAAATGCTTATAAACTAAAGCTGTCAGATGATGTGTATACGTCTGACGTATTCAATGTTAAGCATCTCGTACCATATCATGGGGATGAGTTTGTTGGGGATGAAGAGTGTGCAAATTCGAGGTCGAATTTCTCTCAACATGGGGAGGATGATGTAGCTCAGGCCGGAGATGAAGGCATAAGTCGTAGGCGACTTATGGAGGGGGCTATGAGTCATCTACGAGTTAAGGAAACAAGAATGAGTCATGACCGACTCAACTGGGGTGAAGGCATAAGTCGTAACCGACTTAAGGAAGCGGAAATGAGTCGTCAAGGCATAAGTCGTAACCGACTTAAGGAAGCGGAGATGAGTCGTCAAAGCGTAAGTCGTACACGACTTAAGGAAGTGGTGATAAGTCGTCCACAACTCAACTGGAAGACCAAAGGGAAAGATGTGACGAGTCTACGACTTAACAGGGAGATGAGTCGCTCACGACTCAAGGGGAAGAATACACAAGTGATGAGTCGTCTACGACTCAAGGAAGGTGAGGAGATAAGCCATCCACGACTCAAGGGCGAGGCTGGTATAAGTCGTCCACGACTTATCAAAACTGGGTTAAGTCGTAGAGGCCTGGAGCTTTATATTCTGATGCCGCTTTAATCCATGCCGTAGATTCTCCTGACGAGTTAATCTGAACCGATTGTTTCTAAGCCGCATTTGTTATAAATCATGAGTCGTAGTGTGTTGTAATTTGATAAGTCATAAACGACTTAAGATGAGTCGTCTGATTTTGAGTCGTTTACTGTTGAGTCGTGTTGTATGTTGATGAGTCGTTGAAGATCAGTATTGTAACGTTTTGTATAAGTCGTAAGTCATGTTGTAATGTGTTGAGTCGTATACGACTTATGATGAGTCGTAGGTCATGGATGATGAGTCGGAAACGACTTATGACTTAGGAAATTTTCTGGATTTGTGTTGTAGCCTATAAATAGGCAAGTGATGTCATCTGTAAAGGTTGTTGATTTTTGAATAAAATTCTCTTTTGATTGCTTTGTGCTTTCATTCCAAATTGGTAGTTGAGTGTAATCTCCTATCTCCTCTTTCGGATAATCGAGTGCGCTCGATTCAACGATTGTAGAAGCCGATTCGCGGAATCAAGTGCGCTTGATCAACGCTTGAAGAATTGAAGATCTTTGAACCCGGTATCGTGCGCGATCAACGAGTTCGAGATAGCTAGAGTTCGGTATCTTCGGATCAACGAATTCGGGCAATTCAGCATACATCAATCCATCGACTGCTACTTTCACCGATCTATATCATTTTTGTAATATCCGCTGCGTCAGCTAATATGTTAGATGACATACGATCCAATGACTACCACGCAATTCAATATCTTTTAATTCTACAATTATGTTATCTTTACTTTTTGACTAACATTTTTCAACTTCTCCATCCTTTGCAGTCAAAGAAGTATGTCGTAAACGCAACTTTGATGAGAATTAACACATCAATAGGCTGGAATTATCTTTCATGTCCCAGTTGTAGAAAGACGGTGACAAAGGAAGCAACCAGTTTTAGCTGCTCTAAATGCAATACCAATATTACCCATCCACTTAACAGGTCTGCATAAATTAGTTTCCCGTTCAATTTCAACTCCCTTACATTATGTTCTATCCTCACAGGTATAGGATATCTATGGAAGTTTTTGACCATACCGACACTACGACTGCTTTTGACAAAGATGCTGCCTACCTCCTCAAATGGAGCGTCGACGAGATGATGGATATATCCAAAACGGTACACACCTTATACCTACACAATTTTATCAATTTACAGTACTAACTTCAAACTGTCTAACCGTAGCACGCAACTGCTGTGCCACTACTTCCTCCACTACCTCACCCTAACTAACACTACTGCTTCTTTTTATTTAGACCAACGGTGACAAACTGATGGATAAACTGTTCACCGGCTTGATGGGTACGGAAGCTCGGTTTGAATTCAGACCGTCAAAGTACGACATAATGAATTATGGAAAATCACTCACTATTAGTAGAGTTTCACATATTCACCACCCTTACAACCTCCTACTTGATCAACCTGACACCCTAGAACCAAAGGATACAAAAGAAGGTGATGGTACACAGCTAACTGCTGAATCCAGCTCTGTCGCAACAATTGGTACGACTATTTCTCAAAACTATATCCATTCTTCTTACAATATCTTACATACATTTTACCTACGGAAACTTCGCTATTCTTACTCAGGTGTGACGAAAAGAGAAAAGATTAAAGTTAAACAGGTATGTATTCCAACCCACACTCCGCCCTTATTTCCACATAACACAAAAACTAACAAACATATATACTCCACATAACTGTAGGAGACTGAGGAATTTTTACAGGATGGCAGCATAACCGAACACACCGTCGGACGGGAGAATGAACCTAACTGCCACATGTTGCCTGATGGTAGGCAGAGAAAATGGGACGACTAACTGGTAGTAAGAGGAAGAAGTAGGCAGCCATGTAGGCAATTGCATGACGAACCATCGTACGTCCACACCACCATCCTACCTCTGTCTTTCCTAGTCCTACATTCTGTGTTAAGTTTGCAACTGTCCATCTTTATTTCTTGCTGTACTTATTTCGGCCTTCGACTATGCACAACAAAGGCGTCTCTGTTTTGTTACTGTATCCGTTTATGTTAGTTTAAAGATGCGCACTACTATTTGTACTACTGTATTTTCATCCAGTGTAATAAATGACACACTTTTACACTGTCCAATTATGTACCGTGTATATACACTTCACTTTACTCTTAACCACTGTTAATATAAACATTCTACAATACTACAAACACTGTTCCCCATCCGTACCTGCCAGCGGTCTTTCCAGCATGTTTAAGATGGTACACATATTTATTTTTCACTCTTTTCCGTCTTATTTCTACACTAAGTTTCCACGAATCCTGTGAGTACTCGCAACGTACATAAGATAATTACTCACTATGCTGTACAGAAAGTAGATGGTGACAAGGTCCACTATATATGTGCGCTTCCTACAACTTCGTACTATAAATTTTCAAAGAAGGGTTCTCACTGTACTAAACAAATTAATTTGGCAATGAGCTGTCATTTCAACCGTTCTTAATGAATCAAAATGTAGATTGAGCTATCAATTTTGTCCACCATTTTCATATGAGTCACTTGCTATATCCCTGTACCATTTTAGGTGGTTTTTATCACCATTATATATTACGCGACGTGGACTTCAATTGCAACCGGCTGTAATTTTTTAACTCATATCTCTGTAACTGTACTTATTCAACTAATCTGAAAGCCAATAATGAAAATACAAAGGATACTTGCTATATATTGGATTTCTTTGTAATTTTTCAGTGGTTGTGCATACTCATTTAATTAAACTATATCTGAAAGCCAATACTGAAAATACAAAGGATACTTGCTGTATATTGGATTTCTCGAACAGTGTTCATGGTATGGCCTTTTATTCATGTTACTAACATAGACAAATTACATTTTCATATTTAAAATATAAATAATATTTCAATCATATACGGATAAAATTGTAAATGTCAAGCCAAATTTCTACTTTAGTTCCCAAGTTGTTTTCATTGATGATTGTATAAGGTTATTTCAACTGGATAGAGAAGAGTGCTCACAACATAATGATTATGCAGCTTCTTAAAGGTAACCAAATGGATGATATGATAATAGACTTAACGAAGCAAGAGCGAGCCATGCATTAAAGAGAAACATGAGAAGCTCATCCAAATACGACTTGGGGAAAAACAATAAGGCAGACAGAGCTACGAAGACAAAGTATATGGTGAAGCGCGGCTTACTTCAACCAACCTCCAACCCTTACACTATATATTCTATAATTTTGTACTGTCTATAATTTTATGTCAGTATGGTTCTCCCCTACTGTACCGTCTGTCCTATTTGTGTTTCATAATGGTTTGTAAATTTATTTCAGTTTGGTTGACATTACTATAAAAAAAGCAACTACAACATACTTTCTTATTCCCATTTTAGTTTTAGTTTGTTCAACGTACATTTGTACATTACTTGTATGGCATAATACATTATTTCCTGCACAACTGAACCTATTACCCTATATTTCTATTGAAGGTTGTCTTATATTTCTAATATTCATATTTTCTCATTCTGCATATTTCCTTGAAATTACTATTATATCAAGTAACATATCTGTCTTTATACCACACCGAATTGAGAAGACCACCATACTCAATTAGGTTGTTTTCTAGGAAGAAATATTTACTGCCTTGCAAATATTTAGTAACCAATCACTTTTCATTTACTGAATGATTCAATCGGTAGTCTGGTTCATTAAGTGCATGTATGTCAACTGCTTGCTCTTTTCAGTCTAAAATCTATTTTTTTCCACCTTTCTGCTTTTGCAAAAATTATGTGCATATCAGCCATTTGAATTAAAAATTATACAATAGTAATCATCGCATTTTTAAAAAAAAATCATTTATATCACTCCCGGTATATACCTAGCCTTAAAGCTTAATGTCTTCCAAAATAACTTTTGACACGTTTACTGGTACAAACTTGCTAACTTGCTTTGATTACACAAAATGAAAAATCCTACGATACCTTGAGCAAATATAACTCAACAAAAATAACAATAATAATATTTACATATACTTCTCATTGATGTAAGAATGAGACACATTAAACATGAACAAAAAATTCAAACTTTCGCATCTACCCGTGTGCGTAGCACGGGCCACACACTAATGACAAAACTCGACGTATTTATTAATGATAACAATCGGCTCTTTACTTTAACTACAATTGAAAATCAATGGTCATCATATTCTACACTTCCTTTGATTGACAATGCGTCTTCATTGGGTTTCAATGCACCAATAACTGTTAACAATTCATTTTCAACTTCTTCAACGCCTTCTCTGATTTTCACTGTCATTTACACAATGTATAATTATCCATCTTCACTCGGTTACAGAATGTAAACTTAGTTATTTTCAAAACCAACCACTTTTCTCACCGCTTTCTATTTACCAAACGTTTTAATTTCCACAAACTTGAGACTAATATATTTTTTCAAAAACCTAACACTAAACAACTATAGGCCCAACTTATTCGTACATATTTTTTCACTTTTCCAACATCAACTTTCAAATCAAACAGCATGGTATACCAAAGCGGCACGATGGGAATAAAGGAAAGATAAGAGGACGAATAACAAATTCCAAAAAGAAAATTTTATTAATCCCCACTTTTTCAAGTCTTAAAAATTCTCTCTCTAACGCATTCCACGATCCTTACTCTCCAACCACTCTTCCACACCAAAATACAAAACATAAACTAATAACTTAATAACCAACATAACGGGCCATAACAAATTATCCCTTCACCACTTAACAACTACACATAAAAGGATTTAAACTAAATAGATTTAATTCAAAGAAGATAAGTTGATTTTCCTAAACAAGGTTCTCCCTTTTTTACTAACATACTCCATTCGTGCAAATGAATAAGTGGAGATACACTATTCTGCACACTGGTTATGTCCTTGCTTCAAATTTTTAGCACTATTTTATTTTCTCACAACATTTTCCAACTACCTCAACATCGAACATAATGCCGAACGGGTTAAGAAACAGCACTACACATGACCTCTACATACTGCTTTAACATACATTCAGACTACATCTAATTGGACCTACAATTACATGGAATTACCAGCACTGCCCGTGTGCGTAGCACGGGCCACACACTAGTTTTTATAAAATTAGTGGATATCAAAATAGGACCACTATATGTTCCACTAGATATTGTCGTGGGTTCCATCCCACTAGGGTTCCATCCCACTAGGGTTCCATCCCTTTAACAGGCTCGAAGTGGATTCCATTCCACGAATAAATTTCGAATAAAGATGTAAGTGCTTTCAAGAAGTTTTAACATAATTCTAGACTAAATACATTATCTTGTACAGTTTGAAATCTTGAACTCTTGATAACTTGATTTCTTGATAATTATGAGTCTCCAATCTTGATATCTTCGATCTTTAAATTCATCAGTCTTGTATCTCTATACTGTACAGTCTTCATTCTTGGTACTTGCATGTTTATATTCTGCATATACCTATATATCTAAACCATAACGTTAGTATTTATATTTTATAACAAGTCCTAAGGTTGTTGTCATCAAAACCATCATCTCAAGGACTAACAATCTCCCCCTTTTTAATGATGACAACCTATGTTTATAAAATATACTTCACCTTCACTATAACTCCCCCTAAAACTAATAACTCCCCCTTAATCTAAGCCTAACTACTCTATTTTATACTTCTCCCCCTTTGTCATCAACAAAAACGAATTCTAAACTTATATATAGCTCCTTCTTACTCTAATACTATCTAAACTAAATACTAATAAGGAAGTATAATAAGCGAAACAAAAAATTTATTATATACGATGTTATATTTACATATATATATATATATGGAACATAAACACACAAATATATTAAAGTATATAAATTATAGAATAACACTACTAACGAGAGTTTTTGACAATTGGAGATTTGTGAATCGAACAATTTGGATAATGAAAACAAAATTTTCCATGTTGTTCGACCAAATTCCTATCTTTGTCAAAACAGACTTCGCCTACGCAGACCACGTTGTCGTCTTCTTCCATAGGTGTAACGACCCGTAAATTTTAATGGTTTTATTAACGTAATTAACTGAATTTTTGTGAAGTTTTAAATATTTGAATTTTGAAATAAAAATTTAATATTTGGAATACGTCTACTTAAACATAACAAATGGTAAATTTTCTTCTAAAAATATGGAAGTTTATTTTCTTATGCAATTTTATTTCAATTCAAATCAGTTAATAATTGATGATAATAAAATATTTTCCAAATCTAAATATTTTTATATAATAAATTTGTAAATCATCTTCTGAGTGAGATGTCATATTTTGTTTCTCCAAATTTTGACTCCTATTGCTCCGTTTATCTTAATTCTGGCATTTTAGCAGCATTTTCGGTACCGATTATCGACTTTTGATAGGATGATCGTACCATTGATATCTGTATACCGTTTTGATCGTCTCATCGTGCTGATCTCTGAAATATATTCATCCCTGTGTTTCGGCTTCCGGTACTGTGAAAAATCAATAAAACGATTTTCTTAACGGTACTCGTTTTTAAACACTTTTTGATTCTGTGACTTTTCAGTTATTCACGAAATCAAACAGTCATTAACAATTTTTATTTTTCAGCGCTTGACCTTTTATATCCCACCATTTCAAATCGCATTTCTGGGTTGTTTCTCTGCCTTATCATTTTCTATGCTTGTGATATTATAATCTATAACGTTTCTATTTTTATTTTATTAACCTTTAGCCTGTTCGCCCTGATATTTATATTTATCTCCTCTCTGCAAACCCACCCTCTTCTCAGCATTTTTCACTTTCTCATTCATGGCCTCATCCCCTTCCAACGTCCAAACTCTTCCCAACCTGCCACCCAGTACCGAGGCGACCTCCACCAAGTTGCTGCAACCACCACTGACCGACCACAGCTTATAACCACCCAGTTCGAAGCTCCTCCGGCCCTTATTTTTCTCTTCCCGCTCCGCTCCTCCACCTCACGGCCTCGGCCACCTTGCCACCCCACATCTCCACCAGCCCGAGTTTCTGACTTTATCCTTCCTCTAGCCGAAGCCACCGTCACCTCCGAGCTACTTTCTCTCCTCCTTTGATGCGTTAGTGGGGGTAAGAATATATATAAATATAAATTAGTTATATATATTGTTAAAAAGTAGGTATATAAATGATTTAAAGTATATTTTAATATGTCTACATATATTTGTTTCGGTTTCTATTTTGTATCACTGAAAGAAAGTTTATATAAACGTGTGTTTAAAATTATTTATATATTATGGTCTGGTTTGCAATATTATAGTACTTTATATATGCAAGTTTTAAGTGTTGTTGCTTTTAATATGCAAATTATATATACATATAACTTATACATTCTATTTGCTGAAGGTTTTAAGTGATTGATATTTAAAAGTATAATTTCATCTATTAGTTGATGTATATAAAAGCTAATATATCTGTTAGTTTATCTGTCAGTTATGTATATATACTTATAATTTTATCTGTTAGTATATATGTATTTGGTATGTGTTATGTATAATATTTTAGTTATATATATATATATATCTAAGTATATGTTGGCTGTGTATATATATATATACATATATATATATATACATATATATATATACATATATATATATGTTTAATTTTGGCGTTGGTATAGTTGTGTAGGTTTGTTTTTCAAAGAGGTTGAGTTAAGTCTATATCATATTAAAGGCATGTTATATTGAATTTTATTAATGTTAATATATAATATGTATGTACGTTTATAAAAAAATCATATATGGTTTATATATTTTGCTTGCTGGTTCTATGTTACAGCTCGAGTTTATATATAGTAGTACCATTTAAAAGTATATATTGAGTTTACAGTATCATATTTCATCATGTGTTTGTTCAGAGAAGTTTATTTATATATATATATATAGTTTTATAATCTGATTTTTATATTAGTTTGCTACGTTATAATATGTTCTAGTTGCTTTATAAATGTGTAAGTTAGTTACAGAGATATATACTGCTTGTAGATATATTTATAGCTTTTGATATCTCTTTTCATTACCGCTAAAATATATATATATATATATATATATATTATATAGTGATATTGGGTTTATAATTGGAGGGTACGTGTACAAAATCGTATAGGAATACATATAGGATATTAGTTTTAAGGAATGATTTCATATATTGTATATATAATATATTTATATATATTTTAGTACATATGTTAAATTTTATAATGATCTTGAGATATATATAGATTTCGGTTTAGATATATATATATATATATATGTTGATTTTAATACATGTGTTTTATTTAAAATGATGATTTGAAATATATATATATATATATTTAGTTTAATATGTGTTCAAATTTATATTGATTTGTAAATAAATATAATATATATCTTATTCTAATATATGTTTGGATTTAGAATATGACTTTATATATATGTTCACTTATACCATCGATCTTCTTCAATCCAGTTTGATTTGATTTCATCAATTTCAAATTTCCAGCTTTGCTGTGTTCGTCGAACTCGTGTTCATCGTGCTTTGCTTCAAAATTCGGGCTTAGATTCGAAATTCATCTCATTATCTATCCTCTCTAGCCTCGAAATGTGTGCAATCACTCACGATTAACGTTCTTATATTTACTAAATTTGATTTCAATTGAAACGACAATTGAAATATGCTGCTGTTTGTTATGTACATTGCTATATATATACTGTTATCTATATCTGTTCACCTATGACACAATTATCTGTTATTATATTGATGATATATGCATGTTACTATTGTTATATTATTATCATATCTGTTATCACTCTACAAGTTCCCTGTTAGTATAGAATTCACTATGGGTTGAAATGATACATACCCGAACGATCTATAGAATAGGAGAAAATCGTTATGGGTTGAATGATAAACCTAAGCTATTTTCATTTGAATTGAATTTGGGATTGTAGGTTGAAAAGATATATACCCGTATATATATTCAAATTGCGGATTGAAATGACAAATATCAGTATCACCTGACCATAGGATAGAAAATATATACAGACACCGTTGGTCTATATATAAATATTTTGAAAATGATTTCTATGGTTTTGAAAAGAAATATATGGTTTAAATAAATATTGATTTTTTAAAGATTTATTAAAGTTGATTTAAAAAATTTGATATAATATGTTTAAGTATTTATTTAATATCTATATTTTCAAATATAGGGCTTATAATGATTCAGGTTGGAAAGATAAATTTGAAATTGATTTAAAATTATATTTATTTAAGAATTACTTAAATAAGTGGATCAGATATTTATTAAATTTGAAATTTTAAAGATAAGTTTTATAACTTGAATTTGATTAAAAGTGACTTAAACGAATATTTCAGGCTTATATAAATTTAAGTGGGATATTTTGTTGATTTAAATTTGTAAATTCAAGTTGTACTTAGATGTTATTGAAATGATTAAGTAAATATTTCAAACTAAATAATAGTAAAGTGAATTTGATATATATATATATATATATATGAAATTTTCAAATGTAGTTTTGAATTTGTGGAATATTTAAAGCTTTAGAATATATCGAAATTGAGTGGTTTATTTTGTGGTTCAAATTTGTATTTGAAATCGATATAATTTGAAATGGTTTATTTAGAAACTGGATTGAATTGAAATTGGTGAATTGAGATTGAATTAAATTTGAATTTTGGAAGTCGAGTTGATTTGAATTGATTCGTGAAATTTGAGGAAGCTTTTTATTATATAAAGTATTTTTAAATTATACTTAAAACTATATATTTTACTTTATAAATTATTTTAATATAAACTATTTTAACTTATAACTATTTTGTATAAACTATTTTATTATATACTATTTTTAATATTTAAACTGTTTAAAGGAAAGTGTTATGGTTTTCCAAAGTGTTATGATTTCAAGTGTTATGACTTCCAAAGGGTTATAATTTCAAGTATTTTGGTTTCGAAAGTGTTATAACTTTGAAAGTGCTATGGTTTTGAAATGAATATTATTTGAAGTGAAGTGATATCGTATTGATATGGTATTGAAATGGCAATGATATTTTGGGTTATAAGTATAACCTATTTTAAAATGACCACGGTGTTATAATAGAGTTGGTTGTCAATAGCGTAAATTACTGCAGAGTGGTTAGTTTAACGAATCCTTAGAGGATGGTTATCCCAACATCCTTTGAGTTACTTGTATTTAGGTTAATATTTAACTTGAGTTGGATTTATTGATAAAAGAATCTTAATCCTGACTCGAGTGTTTTGTGTTTTGCTTTATGCTCAGGTCAGACTGAGTGGCTCAGTGTTGGAGACTCACCTTTGGAGTTGGAGCTTCGCTAGGAGATCCACCTATATCCATTCAACTTGCAGTTATTCAGCTGATTCCAGTGATGTATTCAGATCTTGTAGTTGACTATTGTATTGAGACATACATGTATTCGAGACTTCTGTTGTATCTTGTTAACTCTGTTATTTATATAGTAGCTTCATGAACTACTATTCTTTTGTTTCCGCTGCATTATTGTTATATTACTTCGTGTCTGTGATTCTGTGATTATTTATTTACTGTATATGTTGAGATTTGCCAAAGTTAAATTAACAATCTGATATTTTGAGCAATTCAAGTCCGACATGTATAGATGCGAATGGTTGAAAATTTCAGGCTGTTACAGTTGGTATCAGAGCCATGTTTTAGGAAAAACTTAGAATATGTAGTAAATTTAATTACCGAATCACTTTCGTTCGAGCTTGAAATTTGTCCCTCTTTGATTCGGATTTCTTTCGAACTTTGGAACTCTATCTTTGTTCTGAAATCCACTCTGGTCTCTCTCTGTTCGTATTCTTCTTGATTCTAGAGTATCCCATAACTCAACTTCGGTTAATATCTATAATGAATCGACGGCTCCGCCAATCTTAGAATGATTTGTAAAGGGGTGAAACTCCTTTACAATTGGCATTTATTTACTGGAGATTTTTGTATCCTTGGTTTAGATGCTGCTATCTTTTACTATGCCCGAATTCTATCTCTTGCGATCGAATGACGTTTTGCCTCAGAATTCTGCACCGATCTTATTCTTGAAGTCACGGTTGACCCGGTTAAGGTCACCCGTGATTAATATAAGGCCATCCATCTTCATCGTTTGTAATTTAATTTTCATATCTTCCTCCCGAGTCTGTTTCCGCGATTTGAGTTCTCTTCGATTAGGACTCCTCTAATTTTGAATCTCATATGTCTTTTCATACAACGAAATTGATTTTGGAAATTTTTTGATTCTTGTATAAGATGGACTTTATATTAGTACAAGTGATTTTGAAACTGTTGATTTTGGAAGGTATTTGATCTGAAGAGATAAACCTTATATATAACGGAATTTATATAAGAATGATTTGATATATTCAAAATTATTGATTTTGGAAAGTACTTTGTCTAAAATGAAATCTTATATATAATGGAATTTATATAAGTTTGATATTTGAAGCTATGTTTTGAAAGGGTACTATATAAGGTATATTATATTTTGAAGTAAGAGGTATGGGGAAGTACCCTTTGCGAAGAAGTATAGTATGATATGCGTCGACCCAGATGGACTTGGGGAATCCAGGAATGGATTCGACCGATAAACCCTAATATACTTGGGTGAATTCAGAAATGGATTCGAACCAATATGGTTGTACGGACTTAAACTCATGAGTTCCTCGATTTTTTCCAGGGTAGATGGTTCTTTAGTTTACCCAATGGAGGCGCTTTCGATCCTGGGATCTGTTGTTTATGGATCTTCCGGGAAGGAAGTGCATCCATAGCGTAATCATTGAATCAGCAGTTACCACTGCAGCAGGGGTCGATGGTCCCTTGTTTACGAAATGGCTACGATATTTTTCTTGAATCCGGAAGGTGGAAGTATCTTCTGGAAAGTTTTGTGCCCATTGCGTAAATACTGGATCAACAGCGGGCCACTGCTATCGTATTTTCATCATTTGACATTGGATTTTGAGCGGTACTTCTCATACCTATTTTTAAGTATTTTTCACTAGGTGTTGAAACAGGTCTACTAAGCACTTGGGGATTTCTAGTCTTACGCCTGATCAACGTATGACCAGAGTCTGCAAGAACGAGGATAAACCTGTTAAGACTCGAGTTATAAAAGTATTTTGATAAAGTATTATACAAAGGATATTTTGATCATTATTTCTTTCTAAATAATTTAAAATGTTTAAATATTGTTTATTTATATACTACATGGTTTAATAGTAAATTATTAGTGTTGTAAATATTTTAGAAGCTATTAATTAAATAAAACTTATTTAAAGTAAATGATTATTGATATGTTAATAATGTTTGAAAAGTATCTTGAGATAAAATTAATAAATTTATGAAGTATGGATTTAATGTTTTCAATACCTTCTTTGTAAATATAAGTAATGATGTAAATAATTGTTTTCAAATAGTTTACATATACTTAAAAGGGTGTTATTTAAAGATTTAAATGGTATTTATGAATGAAGCAAGAAATTTTACAAATGAATTTTGAAAAGTATTAAAGCACTAAAGATAATTGATTTGCAAATGAAGCTTTCAAATGAATATTTCAGTAAAATATATATAAGTTTATTTGAATGTATAATTTAAAGATATTATATAAATGGAAATATTTTGATTTGCGAAGTTTATTTATAGTAATATACTTGACAAATAAATTTGAATCTCTACTTGGAAGTATAGTTTGGAATATTTAATTGATTTCGAAGTACTAATAGTAAATTTATTGGTGTATTTACTGTTCGAAATTTTGTATTAAACCATGATAAATGTTTTTCCATGATTCGAATATTCATTTTTTTTTAAAAAGTGTGTAAAATTAGTTATGCGGATATGAAATTTTATACTTTGATTTAGAATTTTAATGTAAGATTTGAAGTATACTATTAGTTTCAGTTTAATAATCTTGAGTTTATACTTATCTTAAAAATAACGAGTCTAATAAATTACTGGATTTAAGGAACTTTAATTTAAAGCTTATTATAATGTTTTGATATCAATCTCTAATATTGTTTTAGACTTTTGAAAAATCTTGGCATAATGCTATAAGGATATTTTAAATATATCTTATATTTTACTATGTGAATGAGCTAAAATGTTTTAATTGAATTTTTTATAGATATATTGGAATATTTCTTTTCTCTTCAAGGGCGAATACCAAAAATTTTAAATTTTTATTCAATAACCGAATTAGGGTATAAACTTAAATAAGATAATAGAAGCTTGAGTAATTGTGACGGCCCAGATTTTTAACGGATGATAATCGGTAATTAGTTGAATTAAATCATTGAAATGTTATTTTGATTAGTCAAATAAATAATTTCCGATATAAAATGTCTGGATATATGAGTTAATCCAAAGGCCATGTTAGATATTAAATAATAGAATTTTGAAAATATAATGAATCTTATAGAAAATATAAATTATATATATATATAACTCTACCATTTAAAAATCCAAGATAGAATACATTTGTATAAAAATATAAATGCATACGAAACTTTATGATGTTAATGATATATTCTTAAATATACAGGTATACGAGTATTTGAATGTATGCCATATGAAATAGTATATATGGAAGTTTGTATAAATGAGAATATATATATATATATATATATGTACATACATACAATGACAAAATATATTTAAGCAATGTATATCGAAATATGTATAAGTATAAATGTATGTATATGATGGTAAATAGGTAAAGTAATAAGTGTGTATAAAGGTAAGGCAAAAACTATGTTCATAAGTATATGTATGAAGAATGTATGAAGGTAAGGATGTGTGTGTGTGTTTATATATATATATATATATATATATACATACATACATACATACATATACCAATTCATGTAAAATGTTTGTAAACATCTTAGGGAACATAGCATTTAAGGCCTATCCTTTCAAGTATACATTATATCAAATCACTATGTGTTAACGTTAAAATGTGAACACTAACACCCGGTGTGTGTGGTAGAGTTGTGAAAGCACCACCCGTGTGACGGGAACAGAATTTAAGCAGTAAAATAGTGAAAAAGCAGTAAACGACAGCAGTTTATAGTGGTTCGGCTTGAGATCGAGCCTACGTCCACTTTGAATCTCTTTATTACTGAATCTGATTACAAGACGATACAATGCATTTATCAAAACAATACAATTCGATCACAAAGACAATCTCGACTACTAGCTCAAACTTCGATGATGAAACTTGATGAATCCGTGTTGGATGTAGAAAATTCCTCTCGAAGCTTATTGTAGTGTCTCGAATATCTGGAGATCTTCAATTGTGGAATGAGTTGAGAGCTCGGCAGAGTAACGACGCTTGAAGAAATGAATGGCCAAAAGTCCCGTTCTCGTTAGACTAGCTCTCATATTTATAAGGGAAGAATCTGGCCCGAACTTAGTTTCAAGTCCTTAGGTCGTTTACGACTTAAGATAGGTCGTAAGTCGTCCCCGACCTTAAAAGCTTGGGCTATCTTTTAACAGCCGCCATAATGATTCCACATATTTGCTAAGGCATAGGTTGTGAACGGGCTAAGGGGAAAGTGGTAGGTCATGAGCGATATAAGGAGATGATATGAGAAGCCTTAGGTCGTGAGTCACCGAGGAGATAGGGGTTTATATTAGTTTCCCCTGAATGTCCAGAACGAGCTAAAGTTATAAGCCAGCAACGACTTAGCATACGTCGTAGGTCGGTAACGACCTAAGAAGTGTGTCTTGGGTTACATGGTTTCCTCTGAACGAGTTAGTATGAGTCGTACGCGACTTATAGAAGGTCGTAGGCCTTAAGTCGAAGTCTTTCATATCTCTTAGACTCTTAAGTCGTAGATTTTCCTTAACTCATAGCTTATTAAACCGGTGCCGTTTTAGGTCGGTGGGTAGAAGCTTCAGGTTGTGGACGACCTAAGATAAGTCGTAGGTCATTAGAGTCTTAGTTCCTCAGGTCGCTAAGTATTTAAGGACTCAAGAGCCAGTACTTAAGTCGTTCGATCGCTACCGCCCATAGGTCGTAGGTCGTGAACTCATAGGTCCCTTCGGCAGTTAGGTCGTTAGCTTTCTTAAGTCACTAAGTCATAAGTCCTCTGAGTAGTTAAGTCGTCGATCCTCTTAAGTCGTAGATCTTCTTAAGTCGTAGATCCTCTTAAGTCGTAGACCGTTAACTTTTTAACTCGTTAGGTCGTAGCTTCCCACAAGTCGTGGCATAACCTAAGTCGTTCATTTCTTAACTAGTAGGTCGTTGTCAAAGAGGAGTTAACATTTGCCCCTCGAAGTACACGCCTAGGTCGTGGGTCGTGTGCTTCGATCTTCTCTTGTGCTGTGATTAGTCGTTATGTCGTGAACGACTTAGCGAAAAATTAGGTCGTGTGATGCCGGTTCGCATTTCATTGCCCCGGGGTATAAATAACTTAGGTCGTTCTTCCTTCAGCTCATTTGATCTAACATTCATTCGGCCATTAACAAGATTTTAAGCTCTCGAAGGCGGATTCAATTGCTTGATCATCAATCATCTTTAACCTGACATTGCGTAAGTGAAACCGTTCTCTACTCAATCCTCGGTTGTTACTGAATTATAGATCTCACTTGCCTTATGCCACGCCTCACGATTTTCTTTCAATCGATTGCCGATGTATTCGATATGGTTTGATTTGGCTTTTGGTGATTTGCGAGAAGAAGGGGAAGAGTTTCAGTGCTTTAGGTTGACTGATTTGTGATTTTAGAGGGGATGAAGAGGCCATTATCGGGTTGGAGAATTATGGGGAATGAGACAGGTTGGGAGATTGATGAGTTAATGAGCTTCTTAGTGGAAGAAGGAATTTGGAGAGAAGAGCTGAAGCTTTGGCTTGAGCAGGAGATAGCTCGATATCCCCTGAAAATGACCTAACATTTCCATAGCCTAGATCGTGCTCGACCTAACTTTGGTTGTTTCCACCACTCTCACGACATAGGGTTTAGGTCGTTGCCGAGCTAGGACAGGAAGGCTATTTTGACTTTTCCTTTGTGCGGCTTACGACCTAAAAAGTTAACAACCTAACTTGTCTGGCGACATCTTATAGATCGTGGACGAGTTAGCACTAAACTCTTAACTCGTGAGCGAATCTGAACGACCTAATTACTTAACCAAATCCCACTGCCTTGAATTCTTGGACTTGAACAATCTGACTTAAGAGAACGTGCCTTGAACATTCGCAAAGCCTTGACGGAACTTGACTGAACTTTAGTTTTGAACTTGAGCTTTTGTTGTGCTTCCTTGCAGATTACTTTAACTTTTAAAGCTGTCAACCTGTTAAATATGACATTTGCAGAAAAGCGGGGCAAATATACTGCCGTTGACTGCCCACATCGAACGACAGATTAGTCGATAAAAAACAAGCAACTTAAATGAACGCATGTGTATGAAATGTTGTGAATTGACAAGTTCAGGTGAAGCATTAAAGCAAAGCCTAAATAATCAATTAAAGCTGACTTGTATGCATCAACATTGTACTTGTACTTTTAATAACAAGTCCCGGAATTCTATAATTGACAAATATCAACAAGTTTGATTCCAGTTATATTTACCTGTTATTTCACTAGTTTTACATAACACTTCACACTTTTTAGGAAACGTGCACCTTAATATTTGATCATCCAGTTCCTTGTGTAGAATGACATCTCAGCAGGAAGACCTGGAACCAGCCGGAGAGGTTTTTCCAATTGCTACTCTATTGACCGATCCTCCGGAACGGACTCCTACCACTCTGAGCCATAGAGTTTTTCGTCAATTGTGCATTCAGTTTGGCATTACCGAAGCTGATGCTTTGTTCCCTGGAATAAATGATACTGCTGATAGGCCGCCCCATGGCTTTGTCGCAGTTAACCGCCAAATGTGTTTGAGTGGAGCTATCCCCCCATTTAACGACTGCCTTCGAGAACTTTTCCTCCGACTATCTATCTCCCTTTTTCAGCTACACCCTAATGGCTATGCCATCCTGCTGGGATTGTGTGTGCTTTTTAGGAGAACGCTGGACCGTTTTCCCAGTTTTGAAGAAATTCGCTTCTTGTGCACATTTGCAAAGAACAAAGACCATCCCTCTACCACACTTGTAAGGAGTGCCAGGAACCGTAGACTGATTATCGGTCTTCCCGAAAGCATTCTCGGGTACCTGAGCCAGTTTTTCTTTGTTCGTTGTCCTCCGGGATTTTATACCAACTAGAGAGTAGGAAGTAAGACCTTTTGTCCTCGCTCCTTATTTTTTCCGAAATTTTCGAAGCTTGAGTTGTCGTGTTAACCTTGCCCTTTCCTTTTGTAGCACTACCTTCTCCGCTTAGGGATTCCGTCCGCCAACCAATCTTCGAAACTCTTAGTGCGGTGGCTATTGAGGAGAGGAGCGCCAAATTTCTACTAAATGATGAGCTTTTGCACCAATTTGGGCTTTTACATCCTTCCAGGTCGACTCAGATTCATGAAATCTCTAGTTCTGATGCAGAAACGTTAGCTGCCTCGGGCTCTCAAGCAGAGGCATCGAATGCCCCAGCTTCTGCAGAAGAAGTTGCATCAGAAGTACCTGTTGTAGAGGCTGCTTTGATAAAATGTTCCGCATCCACTGATGTTGCGGGGTCATCCAGCAAGCCGGCACTTGCTCCAATTATTGAAGAGGAAGAGAATCCTCGAATTCTTGAAAAGTCAGCCGATGTGGAAGTTGAAAAGGAGAATTCTGCTGGGCACCATGGCGATGACACCTTTGATGACTTGAGTGATATAATGATAACTTCTCAAGAGCTTTTCAAGGATAATATTTCAAAAGCGACCTCTCCTGTCGTTGAAGCGACTTCCTCTTTGAAACAAGCTTTGACGCCTTCTTCACCAGTCGTCTCAGTTACCACATTAAAGTGTGGTCTGTAGTTTGACGCACGTAGTTTGCACGCCGCACACACTTAGAATTTTTTCAGCACTTATAAGCACTTATCCTCTTTTTCTGGAAATTTCTAAACTTTACTTCTTTTCCGTTTTCAGATCCTCCGATGGGACGTACTGGCTCATACTATGACTCATTTCAGCGCCATGGAGGCCGTGGATCTTATGACTTTAGGAAATACCTTGGTGACCCGAGAGAGACAGATGAAGAAAGGGCTCGAAGGAAGGCTCAAGAAAGGCGGGATCATGAAGAGCGCCGCAAAAGAGAAGATGAACAGTACTATGGGAGTAGGGATGAGCGATATGACCCTTCTCGCAGAAGTGACGATTCCCATAAAAGAAAATCTTATGATGACAAGGGGAAGAGTCGTATTGCTGACGAATCAAGCAAGCGGTCCAAGCATAGTGATGCTTCTGCAATTTCTGAGAAGACCGATGCTCCCATTCTCACTAATATCCCTTCTGGCTCTCCTCCTTTAAAGAAGTCTGATATCCAAGCGATAATCAACAGACCCCAATATCAGGTTAAAGATGGCCCTCCAACGCTTCAAAGCCGATTTCCGAATTGGTGCTTAAAAGGAGTGCGCTTTGACCTAGATTTGGTCCCGATCGATAAGCAGGACATGTTGAAAAGTCTTGATGCAGTTAGGCTTAACATCGAGAGGATGTCGCAGTGGCAGAAGCTCGTTGATGAACTCCAAAGAGTCAATCATATGAACATCGAAAACATGTTGACTATGGAGAATGATAAGGCTGAGTGGGCAAAAATTTGCAAACAGCGTGATGCCGAAATGACAAGCATTGCTGATGATAATGCGAGACTTGAGTCTGAGGTTAAAAAACTCAAGGAAGATCTCGCCGCTTCTTCTGCTTCACAATATCAAAATGAAGAAGTTTTTCAAAAACAAGTGCGGGATGCGCACGCTGCTTAGAGGGATGCTGAAATGAAATTTGCGGCTGAGCAGTTTGTGGTTGAAGAGTACCGCAAAAATAACGCTCAGTTGCGGGAAACAGTTAGCTCCCAGAACGTGGAGATTGAATTGTTAAAGGCCCCACTTGCTAACGCTGAGAAAGAGCGTGATGAGGCTGTTGCTGGTCAAGCTGCAGCTGTCGCCGAAAAAGAGGCAGCCGAGCAATCGCACGAGACAACAAAAGCTAGCACCAGCTCCACCTTATTTGACTTTTATCTGCACAGCGTTCTGGGTCATGGGAGCCTCTCTTTTCTGGGTCCTGACTATGAGGTTACCCTGGCCGAAGTATGGGAAGCAGCAGTTGACATGCTT
Organism: Allium fistulosum; assembly: GCA_030737815.1. NCBI lineage: Eukaryota > Viridiplantae > Streptophyta > Magnoliopsida > Asparagales > Amaryllidaceae > Allium > Allium fistulosum. The sequence goes on from CM060903.1 coordinate 1,082,204,831, forward strand.
GGCGGGGCAGGCTATGATGAGGCGGAACTCGAGGCACGCTATCTTGACGAAGAAGCTCGTGCTGCCCTTGCCAAGGGAAAAGAGCAACTTGCTGAAGCCAGAGCTGGAATAGTGGCAGAAGAACATCTAGAGAAGAAAATATCTTTAATTGCCCCTGTCCACACTTTGACTTCGACTGACGTCGATATCGTTGGTTCCAGCTCTCACTTTTCTTCTCCTGCAAAAACCGTCGAGGCCAAGCCCGTCACAACCGAGTCTCCCCTTACTCATATCGAGGAGCAGAGCCAAGAAGACACTGAGGCTGATAAATTTGAAGTTGACTTGTCAAAACCGACTTCTCCAGGTAATTTTGGCGTCAACCCAGGTTCAATGAATCAGTTATTTGATTTAACCGAGTTTGATGACCTTCTTACTTGTTACTTAAACTTTGGTGAACCGATACCTTCTCTTTTCTCGGAGAACACCAATTTTAACTTCTTTTCTTCTACAGCGGAGGCACCGAATACTGCACAAACTTCCACTCCTTTAATTGTCGTTCCTCCATCTTCGCAAATTACTCCTCCTTCTGCTTCCCAACCGGGATCACAGGCGGAGAAAATTGAAGCTCTTCAAGGCCTGGATGATCCGGCCACTTCGCAGGAGCAGAAGGCGGAGAATCTTGATGACATCGAGAAGACCCCGGAGCGGTCTCTAGATGATGACACAAAGCTCTCGACATTACTTGCTACTCCGGGGATCGAATCTTCTTCGAAGAGGAAGGAGAAGCTTGCCATAAGGAAGAAGAATAATATTTCCGCTGGAGAGGAAGTAGAAGTTGATCCAGCCGCGCCTCTTTCTCCTTCTGCCTCGACCCGTTCACAACGGCTTCAGAAATTAATTATTAGGCCGGGAAAAGGCTCCAAAGGTGGCGGGAAGAAGGAATAGCAAGTTGGATCTTCTACTTCTTATTTTTGCTTTTTGCATGTATCGACCGGAGATTGTGCGGGTACCGGTCCCCGCTTCTTTTTTGTGATCTGTACAATGTAAAAAGTTTTCATAGCATTGAATAAAATAGCTATTTTACTTGTACAAATTCTTGTGTATGTGAGAATGCATTTGCTTCTCATTTTAGTGTAGAATAAACAATTCTTCTTACTTGTACAAACTTTCTGGTCTGTGTTTGAGAATGCATTTATTCCACATCTATTTTTTTTATGATATTGCAATGAACTTGCGGTATGTTACTTGCATATTCCTTTTATTAATGTAATCGAATTGTATAGTGTTGCCCCCATACCACAAGTGCATTGCAACATTCCTAACTTTCACAAGACTGATAATCTTATTTCAGAGAATAACTATTCCACTTTTAAGGGAAGAATTATTCTGCTTTTAATAGATCATATCTCGTTTTTTTTTTGGAGAAATTTTTACTTCCTCTTTCTTTCTGAAGAACACTTCAACTTTCGGGGATGATCACTTTCATTTGTCAAAAAAGAAAGTAGATTTCCCTATGCAGTGAAATGAACTTTCTGAAGAAAATGTTTGGTACTTCAGGCAAGGTGAAGTGTGCCTCCGAAGAGGTCTTTTGTAGCATTTCAACTTTTTTAGAAGGAACTTTTTTGAGATGAACAAGTTAACCTTCCTTTGAGAGTTGAACTGTGCTTCCGGAGAAGGCTTTTTATTTAAGTATTCTATTTTGGGACATGCCTCTGGAGAGGGCTCCTCTTAAAGAGTTGTGCCTCCGAAGAGGTCTTGTGCCCCTAAAAAGGGCTTGTGCCTCCGAAGAGGGCTTGTGGTGCCTTGTAGGAAATTCTTTCAACAAACTTCCGTGAAGCAATGGTGAATGATCGCCTGAGTTGGGTTCTCAGTGAAAGCACCAAAATGTTAACGTTAAAATGTGAACGCTAACACCCGGTGTGTGTGGTAGAGTTGTGAAAGCAACACCCGTGTGATGGGAACAGAATTTAAGCAGTAAAATAGTGAAAAAGCAGTAAACGACAGCAGTTTATAGTGGTTCGGCTTGAGATCGAGCCTACGTCCACTTTGAATCTCTTTATTACTGAATCTGATTACAAGACGATACAATGCATTTATCAAAACAATACAATTCGATCACAAAGACAATCTCGACTACTAGCTCAAACTTCGATGATGAAACTTGATGAATCTGTGTTGGATGTAGGAAATTCCTCTCGAAGCTTATTGTAGTGTCTCGAATATCTGGAGATCTTCAATTGTGGAATGAGTTGAGAGCTCGGCAGAGTAACGACGCTTGAAGAAATGAATGGCCAAAAGTCTCGTTCTCGTTAGAGTAGCTCTCATATTTATAGGAGAAGAATCTGGCCCGAACATAGTTTCAAGTCCTTAGGTCGTTTACGACTTAAGATAGGTCGTAAGTCGTCCCCGACCTTAGAAGCTTGGGCTACCTTTTAACAGCCGCCATAATGGTTCCACATATTTGCTAAGGCATAGGTCGTGAACGGGCTAAGGGGAAAGTGGTAGGTCATGAGCGATATAAGGAGATGATATGAGAAGCCTTAGGTCGTGAGTCGCCGAGGAGATAGGGGTTTATATTAGTTTCCCCTAAATGTCCAGAACGAGCTAAAGTTATAAGCCAGCAACGACTTAGCATACGTCGTAGGTCGGTAACAACCTAAGAAGTGTGCCTTGGGTTACATGGTTTCCTCTGAACGAGTTAGTATGAGTCGTACGCGACTTATAGAAGGTCGTAGGCCTTAAGTCGAAGTCTTTCCTATCTCTTAGACTCTTAAGTCATAGATTTTCCTTAACTCGTAACTTATTAAACCGGTGCCGTTTTAGGTCGGTGGGTAGAAGCTTCAGGTTGGGGACGACCTAAGATAAGTCGTAGGTCGTTAGAGTCTTAGTTCCTCAGGTCGCTAAGTATTTAAGGACTCAAGAGCCAGTACTTAAGTCGTTAGATCGCTACCGCCCATAGGTCGTAGGTCGTGAACTCATAGGTCCCTTCGATAGTTAGGTCGTTAGCTTTCTTAAGTCACTAAGTCATAAGTCCTCTGAGTAGTTAAGTCGTCGATCCTCTTAAGTCGTAGATCTTCTTAAGTCGTAGATCCTCTTAAGTCGTAGACCGTTAACTTTTTAACTCGTTAGGTCGTAGCTTCCCACAGGTCGTGGCATAACCTAAGTCGTTCATTTCTTAACTAGTAGGTCGTTGTCAAAGAGGAGTTAACACTATGAAATCTTATTTTAAAAATCAAGCCTTTTATAAAATATCTAGTCATCGTTTGTTCAAATCAGTTTATCAAGTAAAAAAAAGATGCTTGCTGTGGAAGGCAGTAGTATACTGTCTGATAATTATATCTCCACCTTGCCTTCTTTATTTCATTCATTCGAAACTAAGCAAGAAAAAAAAAGTAAACACTTCTACATTTTTATAACTTGAAAATAAATCAAAAACAATTCAACTAAACAAGAGAAGATCAAACCAAGACAGAGCTCTGTTCAAAAACAATAGGTGAGTAAACTATTTAAAAAAAACAGTTTTAAAACCTGGATTTCACTGTGATATCTGAATGTATGGTATGTTGCTTGCCTGAAAATTTGGATTAAAATGGATGCATGTTTATGTATGAATATTGAATGCATGTGTGAATGCCTATGAGTATACAAATATAAGCTCTGTGTTTTATCAGAGTTTGATTTCCCTTTAAAATCCAATATCTCATCTTTGAATTAAAATCAGCTTATGATTTGTAAATGGAAAATGTTTGAAAATCATGTAACATCACTCCTAAAAATAATTATAGGAATTTAAAAGGAATATTTGGCTCGAAATAATGTAATTTACAGTGAAATTGTAAATTTGGTCAAAATTTTATAAATTCAATTTTAAGATTGGATTGCATGGTTGAATTCGTGATGGAAAATCATGAATTTTAGTATGAATATCTTGATTTTTAGTGGGATAATTGATGGGGTTTCTTGAGTTGAACGGATCGACTATTTTAGTCGATTTCAGTCGATCAACGACGAACTGGTCGTCGTGGTTGGGCTTGAAGGTTGAGGGGAAGACGGGGATCATCGAAAAAATACTCCGGTGATTTATCAAGGGTCATGATGGCCAGGAATCGATGGGGTACGGTTTAACACCCTGTGTATGTCGTCGAAGTTCAAATGGGGATCGTGGCGTCGAGGCGCGACTGGAGTCGATTGCGAGCGGTTCTGGAGATGCTAGAAGACGTGGTGAAGTTACGGTGAGAATAGCGTGGTGTCTCGAGGCAAGGATCATCGGAGGTGGTCGATTTCCTGGTGATGCATGTTACCAGGTTGAGCGTATTCGAGACGAATTTGATTATCGATCGAATCGTGGCAGTTGAGTGTTTGTGTGGTGTTGCCGTGATCAAGGATGACTTGTCAGAGGCCGAAGCGAAGTTCATCGGCGATCAGTGATGTTGTGCATGTGGATGTGCATGTTTTTCATGCATCTGGAGTTTGGGTTTGAGGAAGAAGGCGAGTGCTCGGGTTTTTGTTCGAGAATGAATGGGTTGTTCTCGAAGTCAGAAGGAGGTGGATTTGTCCCGTGTTTTGGATCGGGTGGTTAAGAGTTTTGCTCGGGTTTTTGGTTATTAGCAGGTTTAAGTTTTGTACAGAAATGGTCAAGTTTTAAAACAAAGAAATTTTGATTTTGTAAATATTCCTAAGTTTTAAAAACAAAGTAAAACAAGTTTTTACTTATGAAAATAAATTGTTTCAAGGATAAATGTTAACAAGTTTTATATATATTAAGTTGATAAGTTTTAAAAGGGTAGATTAAGTGGGTTTTCAAAATGATTTTTGCATTAAAATTTATTTAATAACTTTTAAAAGTTTTAAAGATTTTAAAAGTTAAATTAGATGTTTATATTGTTTTAATTATAATTGATTCCTAAAAGGTTTTATTTTCAATAAAGTTTAAAGTTAAGAATTAAGTAATCAATAATCATAAAGAGTTTATCTTTATGTAATTAAGATTTTGATTAAAGATAATTAATATGTGAAGATAATAAGGGTTAATCAATTATTGTTAATAGTTAAAGAATAGTTAGTTAATGAAAATAACTTAATTAGGATAAATGTTTTTCTTAATTAAGATCTTTTAAATATAAGGATTTAAGAAATTATTTAATTAATTTTAAATGATTAGTTAGAATAATTACCTAAAGAAATTAATTAGCGATTAATTAAAGATAATCACTTATGAATTAATTAAGTGAAATTACTTGGTGAAGTAATTAATGAAGAATTACTGAATGTAATTAAGAAAAAGGGTAATTATTTAATAAAGTAATTAGAGGATAATTACTTTATGAAAGTGTTTTAGAATTAATCACTTAGTGTAATTAATTAAAGGATTGATTAATTGAGGAAGTTAATTAAGGGTTAGTTAATTAATAAGTGTGATTAATTAAAGGATAATTAATCAATGTAAGTGATTATAGAATAATTAATTTGAGTAATTAATTAAGGATAAATTTAACTAATGTGAATGGGTGAAAGTTAATTAATTTATGTTATTAATTAAAGGCTAATTACTTAATGTAATTAAAGAGGATAATTAAGGGATGATTAATTAATGGTTAGTAATTAATTACTGTTAAGTAAGCAGGATTAAAAGTGATTAAAGTGATTAATTTAATTTATTTAAATTAATTAGAAATGGTGTGACTAATTAACCTTGCTTATGAATAATAGAATGATATTGAATGCCTTGGATTATTTGTTATTCCTGGTATGTGATTATGGATTATCTATCTGTAATAAAATCGCTATGTGAATATGTTACTATGTGTATAAATTGATTTGTTTTCACTTAAACAACTTAGGTTTAAGATGATATTAGTTTCGAAGAGACCGGGGTCGGGTATCAGCAAATACCCAAAACCACTTCGATTTGTAATCTACAATAATTCTTTATAGATTTGAGATGTGAAATCAATAGGCAGGAATGGAATAATATGGACCATTGAAACTTAGTAAAGGTACTTAGGGATCGATTTGTGAATATAAGTGTTGGCTATAACAAGTTGTAAACTTGCAATGAAGTACGAGTTACCCCGGGTATATAAATCAGTTTTATGTTGCCGTATTGTTTCTTAGATGGGTTTACTCACGCTGGTTTCCAGCCTGACCCGGGTGTTACTTTGATGTAATGCTCGGGTCAGACCGAGTATTACAGATTTTCAGGTAAGGATGTTCTGGAGCTCAAGAGACGAGCTGGGTGGCAGGAACGTATGGAGGGTTTCCACTGTGATATATTTCTGATTATCTGAGATATATTGATTTGTATATGTCCGGTGACTGTGTATGTGTGAATTCTGATGTATTAAAATATAATTGACAGATACATGTATTCTTTTGTAAACTGTTATTATTTGATATTATATTTTGATCCGCTGCGTTTTGTGAGAATCATTGCTGTGTTTCTGTAAGTGATTGATCTTTATAAATAAGTGAATGGAAATCAATTTAAAACTAACTTAAATTTTTATGATCTGAATTGACAGTTTGAACTAACAAATTTGAATTGAGTGACTATTTATTTATTTAATAAAATGGGTTAAACCAAATTGTTGAGTATTAATTTGTTTAAATTGAAATTTATATAGCTTTAAATCAATTGCTTTATTTTGTTTTTTTTCAATCTATTTTTCTTTCTGGTTGTTTCTATTCTCCTACCTCCTTCCTTTTCGGGGACGAAAAGTTTTGAGTGGGGGAGAGTGTAACGACCCGTAAATTTTAATGGTTTTATTAACGTAATTAACTGAATTTTTGTGAAATTTTAAATATTTGAATTTTGAAATAAAAATTTAATATTTGGAATACGTCTACTTAAATATAGAAAATGGTAGATTTTCATCTGAAAATATGGAAGTTTATTTTCTTATGTAATTTTATTTCAATTCAAATCAGTTAATAATTGATGATAATAAAATATTTTCCAAATCTAAATATTTTTATATAATAAATTTGTAAATCATCTTCTGAGTGAGACATCATATTTCGTTTCTCCAAATTTTGACTGCTATTGCTCCGTTTATCTTAATTCCGACATTTTAACAGTATTTTCGGTACCGATTATCGACTTTTGATAGGATGATCATACCACTGATATCTGTATACCATTTTGATCGTCTCATCGTGCTGATCTCTGAAGTATATTCATCCCTGTGTTTCGGCTTCTGGTATTGTGTGAAATCAATAAAAAGATTTTCGGAACGGTACTCGTTTTTAAACACTTTTTGATTCTGTGACTTTTAAGTTATTCACGAAATCAAACAGTCATTAACAATTTTTATTTTTCAGCTCTTGACCTTTTATATCCCACCATTTCAAATCACATTTCTGGTCGGTTTCTCTGCCTTATCATTTTCTATGCTTGTGATATTATAATCTATAACGTTTCTATTTTTATTTTATTAACCTTTAGCCTGTTCACCTTGATATTTATATTTATCTCCTCTCTGCAAACCCACCCTCTTCTCAGCATTTTCACTTTCTCATTCATGGCCTCATCCCCTTCCAACATCCAAACTCTTCCCAACCCGCCACCTAGTACCGAGCCGACCTCCACCAAGTTGCTGAAACCACCACTGACCGACCACAGCTTATAACCACCCAGTTCGAAGCTCCTCCGGCCCTCATTTTTCTCTTCGCGCTCCGCTCCTCCTCCTCACGGCCTCGGCCACCTTGCCGCCCAACATCTCCACTAGCCCGAGTCTCTGACTTTATCCTTCCTCTGGCCGAAGCCACTATCACCTCCGAGCTCCTTTCTCTCCTCCTCTGATGCGTTAGTGGGGGTAAGAATATATATAAATATATATATTAGTTATATATATATTGTTATAAAGTAGGTATATAAATGATTTAAAGTATATTTTAATATATCTACATATATTTGTTTCGGTTTCTATTTTGTATCACTGAAAGAAAGTTTATATAAACGTGTGTTTAAAATTATTTATATATTATGGTCTGGTTTGCAATATTATAGTACTTTATATATGCAAGTTTTAAGTGTTGTTGCTCTTAATATGCAAATTATATATACATATAACTTATACATTCTATTTGCTGAAGGTTTTAAGTGATTGATATTTAAAAGTATAATTTCATCTGTTTGTTTATGTATATAAAAGCTAATATATATCTGTTAGTTTATCTGTCAGTTATGTATATATACTTATAATTTTATCTGTTAGTATATATGTATTTGTTATGTGTTATGTATAATATTTTAGTTATATATATATATATCTATGTATAAGTTGGCCGTATATATATAGACATATACATATATATATATATATGTTTCATTTTAGCGTTGGTACAGTTGTGTAGGATTGTTTTTCAAAGAGGTTGAGTTAAGTCTATATCATAATAAAGGCATGTTATATTGAATTTTATTAATGTTAATATATAATATGTATGTACGTTTATAAAAAAATTATATATGGTTTATATATTTTGCTTGCTCGTTTTATGTTACAGCTCGAGTTTATATATAGTAGTACCATTTAAAAGTATATATCGTGTTTACAGTATCATATTTCATTATGTGTTTGTTCAGAGAAGTTTATAATTTTTTTATATAAATAGTTTTATAATCTGATTTTTATATTAGTTTGCTAAGTTATAATATGTTCTGTTTGCTTTATACATGTGTAAGTTAGTTACAGAGATATATACTGCTTGCAGATATATTTACAGCTTTTGATATCTCTTTTCATTGCAGCTAATATATATATATATATATATATATTATAGTGATATTGGGTTTATAATTGGAGGGTACATGTACAAAATCGTAAAAGAATACATATAGGATATTAGTTTTAAGGAATGATTTCATATATTGTATATATAATATACATATATATATATATTTTTTAGTACATATGTTAAATTTTATAATGATCTTGAGATATATATAGATTTCGGTTTTGTTATATATATATATATTTGTTGATTTTAATACATGTGTTTTATTTAAAATGATGATTTGAAATATACATATTGTCAATACCCGCAAATCCGTACCCTTGATTAAACACTAATCTCCATTGATTAACTCAAGAGGCATGGTGTTAACTCCTATTAAGAAGCGACCTAAAATCTTGAACGAGTCAATGAAGCTTGCGACCTAACTCCTAAAGAATGTCGCGACCTAACTGCTGAAGGGAACTTCGCGACTTAGCATTGCTGCGACCTAGAGGAGTCTACGACCTAACTATAAGAAAGCATTGCGACCTAAGGACTTAAGAGGTCTTCAGCGACCTAAGGATGGAAAGGCCTTGCGACCTAAGATCTAGGAGGATCTCGCGACCTAACAGCATAAGAAGTTCGCGACCTAACGGCATAAGAAGTTCGCGACCTAACAGCATAAGAAGTTCGCGACCTAAAGAAGTCCGCGACCTAAGAGGCTTTGCGACCTAAGGGAGTCAGCGACCTAACTACTAAGGGAGTCAGCGACCTAACTACAGAAGAGTTCGCGACCTAAGAGTTCGCGACCTAAGCAGTTTGCGACCTAAGGTAGCTAGCGACCTAAGGACTTGGAAAGGTTTGCGACCTAAGCTACAGGAATGTCACGACCTAAAGGTTTCATGGTTTAGCAGTGTTACGACCTAGAGCAATTTGAAGTCCATAACTTATCTTAGGTCGCTTGCGACCTAAGACCCAATTAAGGTCGTCCCCGACCTAAGACCGCACTTATAACTCAAGCCGCGAGGAAACTGCGACCTAGCTTAGGTCGCTCGCGACCTACGACTTAACTAAGGTCGTACGCGACCTAAGACTTAGGCGAATTTTCTGAATTCAAATCAGCTCCTATAAATACCCCACCACTTCCAACATCAAGGGGACTTTTGGTCATTCATTTCTCCAAGCGCCGTTACGCTGTCGAAGCCTCCTCTCATTCAGCAATAAAAGATCTCCAAGCATTCGAGACACTACAACGATCTTCGAGAAGAGCTCCTAACATCCAACGCGGATTCGTCGAGTTTCATCATTAAAGATCGAGCTAGTAGTCAAGAATGATTTCATGATCAAATTGTATTGTATTTAGAGGGATATTGTATTGAATTGTAATCAAATCAGCAATAAAAGACTATAAAGTGGATGTAAGCTCAATTACGGGCCGAACCACTATAAATCTGTTGTTCATTCACTGCTTTTCTGCTATTCTCAGCTCATATTCTGTTCCCGTACCAACGGGTGGTGCTTTCACAATTCTATTACACACACTGGGTGTTAGCGTTCACTTTTTACCGTTAACATTTTGGTGCTTTCACTGAGAATCCAACTCAGGCGATCATCCACCGTTGTTTCGCAAAGATTCATAAAAAGAACCTCTCTTTAAAAACCAGATCTGAAATAATGGCTCCTGGAAGAAGAGGCAGACCTATCAGATCCGGAAACGCTCACGAAGGAACTTCCGCTTCCCCAATAACAGACCAAGCAACTCCAACCGTTGGGGTCACCAGGGCTGAATTGGATGACGCAGTTTCTGGATTATACCAACAAATTGAAACTCAAAACGCTTTGATGATGGATAGATTAACTGCTCTGCTCGGGGCAAATCGTCAACCAGAAAACCGTCGAACTACTCTTCCTGAAATGCCACCTTTCCAAACTGATGGTTCTATGCCGCAACCAACTTGTCATGAGCAGATGCCCGGGCAAAATTCCGAGGGAAGAACTAATACTTGCCCGGAGGTGTCTTTGAACAATAAAGAGTACCTGTCTGAAATGGTTAGCCGCATCATGAAAGAGAGCATGCAAAGGGAAGAAGATGAGGCTGACTGGGGATTTGCGCCAAGCAGAACTCCGTTTACTGAAAGAATCCTAAGAGCGGAGTTTCCAAGGAAATTTGCACCTCCTACTATCCAAGCTTATAGGGGAACCAGTGACCCTAATCATTTCCTCTACAAGTACGATTGGCATATGACTGGTGCAAGAGCATCAGACGAGATCAAGTGTCGATACTTTCCGGTATACCTAGAAGGTGTGGCTTTACTTTGGTTCACAAAGCTTCCAGTTCGGTCTGTAGATAAATTCTCCGACTTAACGCAAAAGTTTAAAGAACAGTTCAGATTGTATGCTTCAAAAGCTAAGGATATAATGTCACTGTCTAACCTTGAACAAGCACCCGGAGAATCAATCAAATCTTTCTTGAGTCGTTTCAATATAGCTTTGGCCGAGGTAGAAAATGCGGAACCACGCATGATCCTGACTTATTTGATGAGAGCCATTGATAAATCGAGTGAATTTGGGATATGGTTAAAGATGAAAGAACCAAACTCACTTGATAAATTTTATAAAAAGGCCGATGAGTTCATTCGCCTTGAAAGCCTTTCTGCAACATCGAAAGTGGTTACCGCCCAGACTAACAATGACAATGTCGCACCTAAGAAAAGAGAATCTGAAAGTCAGAAAAGGGAGAATGAAGGAGGAAAAAGCCAGGGAAATGAAAAGAAACCTCGCCGCTTTAATCCTTCAGACTTTACTCCTTTAACTGATACACCAAGAAATATCTTTTTTGCAACAAAGGACGCTGTCAGGTACCCTAAGCCGCCTGAGATGACGAGAGGGGCAAAGCGTAATGGAAAGTTCTGCCAATTTCACAATCAACCTGGCCATGACACTGACCAGTGTCGCGAATTAAAGAAGGTGATTGAAGAATTGCTAGAGCAGGGTAAACTCCAACAATACGTTAAAAGAACCGGAGTGGATCCAACCCCATCCGCTCGGGGTCAACAACGTCCTACCCATCAGTCCGATTCTCTCAGCAACACTGCAGTGCAAGATTCAGAAAAGCTTGTCATTAATGCTATCACAGGGGGACCGTACCCAGCAAGCAGAAGTTGGGATGACTACTAATCACTCACAAAACTGCAACTGGGGCATCTCTCGCTTTCTCTGACATGAAAAATCCAAAAGCTACGAATCAAGCACAAATGGAAATCCAGCTTGGAGATTCTGGAACAACAATAACTAGCATTCATTTTACTTAACTGCATTGCTTGAATTTGTAAAGATAATGATGGATGTGTATTTTCTGCATTGTAAACCGCTGAGAAATCAGCGTGACTCAATAATGAAAAAACTATGCATTGTGTTTTCTATTATAAAATGCCTGTTATATTTCGATGTGTAAATACTCTAAATGTATTGCTAAAATATCGATCTAATACTGCAGGTCATTAAAGCAGAGCTCACCCATCGCAAAGCTAAGCGAGCCTTATAAATCGTTTAGCAGATTTCAAGCAACAAAAATTTCAAACTCAAATCCCATACAAGAGGAACTTCACATAAAAAAGTTGACGGCTCCACTAGGTCAAGCCCTCGTTAACTGGTTGTGATCGCTGATGTAAAAAAGGCATCCAACCAAATAACTTGCGTTTACTCTGTGGAGTCATTCAACAGTGAAGTCTACTTCTTCGAATAAAGCAATTTACTTGCAAGAGAAAGAAAAATGCGCTTGGAAACGAGGATAAAGGATCGCAGATTGGTGGATGATGATACAACATGAGCAGGCAAACATGGAAGCAGCCAAAGGAAGGTATGCCTCTCAACAGGAAAGCAGGTAGATCCACTAAAAGGATAACTTCCCAAGCAGAAGGAATAAGACCCTCGCTGGCTGATTGTGATGCATCCGATCAGGCAGCTTGTGTCCATCCCATGGATCTACTTGCCCCTAAGACGCAACCTTCCTGGCACACCAACCAACTGATGCTCCTTCCCAAGGATCAACAAAGCCCTCTAACGAGGCACGCCAATAAATGGAGAGCTTTCCTCAATCAAAAAGATCGGTGGGACTACTAAAAAGGGGCACCTTGTTAATCGATTGCGATCGTTTGTACAAACAAACATCCAATTGAACGACTTACGCTTGTCCCATGGACCCCTCCGACCATGAGAAAGTAACTTCCAGGCAATCACAAGCCCTTTTCGGAGGCACATTTCACCCGTGTAGAAGTGCAAAATGCTTCTCTTCGGAGACCCACTTCACCAGTGATGAAATGCTAAAAAGCCCTTTTCGGAGGCACATTTCACCCGTGTAGAAGTGCAAAATGCTTCTCTTCGGAGACCCACTTCACCAGTGATGAAATGCTAAAAAGCCCTTTTCGGAGGCACATTTCACCCGTGTAGAAGTGCAAAATGCTTCTCTTCGGAGACCCACTTCACCAGAGATGAAATGCCAAAACTGCTTCTCTTCGGAGACCAAAACTGCTTCTCTTCGGAGACCAAAACTGCTTCTCTTCGGAGACCAAAACTGCTTCTCTTCGGAGACCAAAACTGCTTCTCTTCGGAGACCAAAACTGCTTCTCTTCGGAGACCAAAACTGCTTCTCTTCGGAGACCAAAACTGCTTCTCTTCGGAGACCAAAATCGCTTCTCTTCGGAGACCAAAAGACCTCTTCAGAGGCGTACTTCACCTTGCTTGAAGTACCAAAAATAAACCCTTTACTGGGGCACAAAAATCAAAACCTTCTTCAGAAGTTCATTTCACTGTGCAGGAAAATTCACTTTCAAACAAATAAAAGTGATCATCCCCAGAAGTCGAAGTGTTCTTCAGGAAGAAAAAGAAAATAAAGATTTCTCCAAAGACAAGATATACTCTATTAAAAGCAGAATAATTCTTCCTTGAAAAAAAAGTGGAAAGTTATTCTCTAAAATAAGAGTATCGGTCTTGTGAAATCAAGAAATATTACAATATACTTGTGGTATGGGGGCAACATTATACAATTCAGTTAAATTAATAAAAGTAATATACAAGCAACATACCACAAGTTCATTGCAATATCACGTAATAAAGATGTGGAGTAAGTGCGTTCTTGAAACACGGACAAAAAATTTGTACAAGCGAAAAGAATCGTTTACTCTACAATTCAAATGAAAAGCAGATGTATTCCTACATACACAAGGATTTGTACAAGAAAAATATCTATTTTATTTCAACACTATGAGAAATTTTTACATTGTACAGGTTACAAAAAGAAGCGGAGACCGGTATCCGCACAATCCCCGGTCAATACAAAAAACAGAAAATGCAAAATCAAACTCATTTCTCCTTCTTCCCACCCTTGGAGCTTTTACCCGGCCTGGTAATTAGCTTCGTAGGCCGCATCGGAGAAGAAGGAGAAAGAGACTCAGCCGGATCAATATCTGCCTCATCCCCAGCAGCAGAGGAACTCTTCTTTCCTTTCTTTGAAACCACACGCTTCCCCTTCTTCTTGGAAGAAGACTCACTCCCCGGAGCAAGAAATGTAGAAAGCTCTGTGTCATAATCGAAAGACTGCTCCGGGGTCTTCTCGCTATCTTCCAGACCTTCTGCCTTCTGTTCTTCGGAAGCAGATGGTTCATCTAAACCTTCAAGGGCCGCTATTGGTTCTTCCTGTGAACCAGGCTGGGAAGCTGGAAGAGGTATAACTTGAGAAGGAGGAGGAACGGCAGCTGAAGAAGGAAGAGTTGGGGCAGTTTCTGGGGTGTCTGCTGCATAATAAAAGATATCAAAATCAGTATTCTCCGAGAAAAAAGAAGACCGTGAATCGTCAAAGTTACCTGGAGAAGCCGGTTTAGCAAGATCAATCTCAAATTCCCGAGCTTGGAAGTCTTTCATTGCCTCTTCCTCTGTAGGGGTGGTTACAGTTTCTGTGTCAACCTTAGCGGGAGGCGTGGAATGAGAACTAGAGCCAACAATATCCGCATGAGCTAAAACCGAAGTATAAGCAGGAGCAATAGGGGGTGTTTCTTTCTCAGGAAGCTTCTCTCCCGTCGCTTCGGCCCGCACTCGGATGAGCTGCTCTTTTCCTTTGGCAAGGGCAGCGCGATCGCTCTCACTTAAGTAGGTTGCTTGAAGATCTGTTTCAGAGTATCCGGCACCACCAAATAAGTCAATGATTGCCTCCCATACCTCCGCTAAGGTGACTTCATACTCTGGACCCAAAAATGAAAGGCTCCCACGCCCCAGGACACAATGCATATAAAAGTCGAACAGAGTCGCGTCAACGGTGGCTATGGTCGCCTTATGGGATTCTTCGGCTGCAGCTTTACCAGAAAGAACTTCATCACGTTCTCTTTCAGCCTTCAGTAACTGGGATTGTAGCCTAGCAATTTCTAAGTCTCGAGAGCTGAGTTTCTCCTGAAGACGAGCAGCGTCATCACGATATTTTCTAACAACATGCTGTTCTGCTTCAAGTTTGACTTCAGTATTCCGCTGAGCAGCATGGGCGTCTCGAACTTGTTTTTGAAGCATTTCTTCTTTCTGAGAATAAGAAGTGGAGGAAGTAGCAAGCTCATTTTTAAGTTTTTCAACTTCAGCTTCGAGCTTCCCATAACCATCGCTAATGCTTTTCATCTCCGCGTCATGCTGCTTACGCCATTTGTCCCACTCTGTTTTATCATTTTCCATAGTCATCATCGCTTCAAGGTTCAGATGGTTGACCCTTTGAAGCTCATCAACCAGCTTCTGCCACCCAGACATTCTTTCGATGTCAAGCTTTACAGCATCGACATTTTTCAGCATCGCCTGCTTATCAATGGGGACCAAGTCCAAATCAAAACGCACTCCTTTCAGACACCAATTCGGAAATCGGCTCTGGAGTGTGGGAGGACCATCTCCAGCTTGGTACTGTGGCCTATTAATGATGGTCTGGATGTCAGATTCCTTAAGGGCAGGAGAACCGGAAGATGTTTTAGGAGGAACAAAAGCGGTTGTCTTTTCCAAGATGGTAGATGTATCTTTCTTACCAAGTCTGGCACGTTTACTGGAATCATCAGAAGTGTGACTCTTCCCCTTATCGTCGTAAGATTTCCTTTTATAAGGATCGTCGCTTCTGCGAGAAGAGTCATGTTGCTCGTCCCTTCTCCCGTAGTATTCCTCATCTTCTCTCCGGCGACGCTCTTCATGTGCTCGCCTCTCATGAGCCTTCCGAGCAGCTCTCTCCTCATCAGTTTCTTTCACGGCACTGATATAACTCCTAAAGTCGTAAGCTTCACGGCTTCCGTAGCGCTGAAATTTGTTGAAGTAAGAGCCGCTTCGCCCCATCAGAGAACCTGAAATTGAAGAAAAAGACCAGTTTTAGAAATCCTCAAGTTGAAGAAGCTAAGTGCATATAAGTACCAAAATTCTAAGTGTGTGTGAAGTGTAAACTACGCGCGTCAAACTACAAACCACTTTTGGGTGTAGAAATGGCAATAAGTTGTGTAGAAGGTGTTGTGGATTGTTGCAAAGAAGAAGTTGCTTCGATAACAGGAGGAACCACTTTAGAAACATCATCTTTAAAGAGCTCCTGAGAGGTTATCATGATGTCGCTCAGACTATCGAAAGTATCATCATCACGGTGCATGGGAGAATTATCTTTCTCAATTTCCATCTCAGCCGTCTTTTCAACAGTATGAAGATTTTCCTCCTCTTCAACAACCGGGGCAAGTGCTAACTTACTGGACGTCCCAGCAATGCCGGGATGAGTAGAACACTTTACCAATGAAGTCTCAGCGGTAAGTTCTTGCAGTAAAGGTTCTTCAGCAGGAACAGGGGCATCCGACTCCTCAGCAGGAGAATCAGGGACTTCATGTGGCTGAGCGGAACGGGAAGGATGTAAGAGTCCAAATTCGTGGAGGAACTCATCTCTCAATAAAAATTGAACACTTCTCTCCTCGACTGGCACGGCCATAAGCCTCTCAAAAGTCACCTTATGACTGGCATCTCGAAGAGGGGGAGGAAGTGCTGCAAAAAAGAAAGAATGGAGTTAAGCATTTGACAGTTCGAATTCTGAAAAGTTTTGAGAACAAATCGGAAAGATAGATAATCGTACTTCCCACTCTCCAAATGGCGTAGAATCCCGGAGGGCAGCGGACATAAAAGAATTGAGTCAAAAATCCGTGGGCACTTTCAGACAAGTCCAGAATTAGTTTGCGGTTCCTGGCACTTCTCACAAGTGTAATAGAGGGATGATCTTTGTTCTTTACAAATGTGCACAAGAAGCGAATTTCGGCAAAACTGGGAAAACGGCCCAACGTTCTCCTGAAAAGCACACACAGTCCCAGCAGGATGGAGTATCCATTAGGGTGCAGTTGAAAAGGGGAGATAGATAGCCGAAGGAGAAGTTCTCGAAGACAATCATTAAAGGGTGGAATAGCTCCACTCAAGCACATCTGACGATTCACGGCAACAAAGCCGAGAGGCGGCCTGTCAGCAGTGTCGCTTGGCCCAGGAAGTAAAGCATCTGCTTCGGTAATGCCGAACTGGATGCACAATTGTCTGAAGACCTTGTGGCTTAGAGTAGTAGAAGTCCGTTCCGGAGGGTCATTCAGTGGAGTAGCAATTGGAAAAGCTTCTCCAGCTATTTCCAAGTCTTCCTGTTGGGATGCCATTCTACACAAGGAACTGGACGATCAAATATTAAGGTGCACGTTTCCTAAAAAAGAGTGAAGTGTTGTGCAAAACTAACGCAATAACAAGCAAATATAAATGAAACTAAATTAATTGATACTTGTCGATTATAAAGTTTCGGGGCTTGATATCTTAAGTCCAAGAACAGTGTTGTGTTGATGCAAATAAATCAGCTTTAGTTGATCGTTTCAATTTTGCTTTAATACTTCACTTAGATTTGTTAGTGCACAACATTTCATTTGCGAAGTTCATTTAAGTTTGATATTCTTTGTCAACTAATCTGTCATTTGGTGTGGGCGATCAATGGCAGTATATTCGTCCCATTTTTTCTGTGAATATTGCTTCTAAACAGGTTATCAGCATTAAAGTTAAGGCAATCTGAAAAGAAGTGCAACAAAGTCTAAAACAATTCAAAAAATCAGTCAAATTCTGCCTAAATTTCTAAGTCCCAGGTCGTTCACGACCTAACATAAGTTGGAGTGATTTTAAGTCGTGCAGTGCAAATAAAAGCATTCAGGGCTATGCAGAATTGTTTAAGTTCTAAGTCGTTCGGCGACCTATTCTTGGTCGAAGCACCTTTAGGTCGTACAGTGCAACTGAAGGGTTAAAAGTAGTGCAGATTTGATCAAGTCCTAACTCGGCTGCGATTTAAAGCTTATGTCACGGGAAAGTTAGGTCGTTCAGCGACCTAACACAGGTTCCAGTCTTCCTTAGGTCGCAAATGGTCTTAAGTCATCTAAAACCCTTACTGCTAACTTCCTCTCCACGCCACAAACCACCAAACCCTATAAACCCATCGCCTTCCTCACCCCTTCAATTCATCGAAAGATACCAAGAGCGAATCAACACATCCCTAATCCATCGCAGATCCAACACATTACTATGCCCTCATGAATCAGCCAAAGCAACTATCGAGAGTCAACCACGACAGCCACTTGAAACGGTGCACAACTCATAGAATGGGGCTAAGGTCGAAAAAGCAGGGATTCAAGATTAAACGATGATTATGATAGGATGGATGTCAAACTCACTTACGGGATGTAATGAAAAGGAAGAATCGATGACTGGAATAGGTTGAATTCGCCTTTGAAAACTCGAAAAATTCGTCAATGGCAGCAAGGGATCGAAGTAGTAGAGTAGGGAGGAAGAAGCGACCTAACCGGTTTATATGAAACCAAGAAAGGAAGATGAATAGACAAGCAAGTTAGTGTTTTAGGTCGCTCGCGACCTAGCGGAGTTAAGTCGAAGCACGCGACCTATGACTTCGGCCCGTACTTCGAGGGGCAAATGTTAACTCCTATTAAGAAGCGACCTAAAATCTTGAACGAGTCAATGAAGCTTGCGACCTAACTCCTAAAGAATGTCGCGACCTAACTGCTGAAGGGAACTTCGCGACTTAGCATTGCTGCGACCTAGAGGAGTCTACGACCTAACTATAAGAAAGCATTGCGACCTAAGGACTTAAGAGGTCTTCAGCGACCTAAGGATGGAAAGGCCTTGCGACCTAAGATCTAGGAGGATCTCGCGACCTAACAGCATAAGAAGTTCGCGACCTAACGGCATAAGAAGTTCGCGACCTAACAGCATAAGAAGTTCGCGACCTAAAGAAGTCCGCGACCTAAGAGGCTTTGCGACCTAAGGGAGTCAGCGACCTAACTACTAAGGGAGTCAGCGACCTAACTACAGAAGAGTTCGCGACCTAAGAGTTCGCGACCTAAGCAGTTTGCGACCTAAGGTAGCTAGCGACCTAAGGACTTGGAAAGGTTTGCGACCTAAGCTACAGGAATGTCACGACCTAAAGGTTTCATGGTTTAGCAGTGTTACGACCTAGAGCAATTTGAAGTCCATAACTTATCTTAGGTCGCTTGCGACCTAAGACCCAATTAAGGTCGTCCCCGACCTAAGACCGCACTTATAACTCAAGCCGCGAGGAAACTGCGACCTAGCTTAGGTCGCTCGCGACCTACGACTTAACTAAGGTCGTACGCGACCTAAGACTTAGGCGAATTTTCTGAATTCAAATCAGCTCCTATAAATACCCCACCACTTCCAACATCAAGGGGACTTTTGGTCATTCATTTCTCCAAGCGCCGTTACGCTGTCGAAGCCTCCTCTCATTCAGCAATAAAAGATCTCCAAGCATTCGAGACACTACAACGATCTTCGAGAAGAGCTCCTAACATCCAACGCGGATTCGTCGAGTTTCATCATTAAAGATCGAGCTAGTAGTCAAGAATGATTTCATGATCAAATTGTATTGTATTTAGAGGGATATTGTATTGAATTGTAATCAAATCAGCAATAAAAGACTATAAAGTGGATGTAAGCTCAATTACGGGCCGAACCACTATAAATCTGTTGTTCATTCACTGCTTTTCTGCTATTCTCAGCTCATATTCTGTTCCCGTACCAACGGGTGGTGCTTTCACAATTCTATTACACACACTGGGTGTTAGCGTTCACTTTTTACCGTTAACACATGGAAATACAAACCCTGAGGGTTTAAGAAAAAGAAAAGTAGAAGAAGAAGAAAATAGAAGGAAAAGAAAAGAAGAGAAAGAAGAAAAGAGGAAGAAGAAACAACCGATAACACGATCAGAAACAGAAGCAATATCAGAATCTCACATATCGCAGCGGAACAATATATAATAGATAAACACTAGTCTTTTAAAACAAAGAACTATATCAGTTTATACATACATCAATCAAAGTCAATATACAAAAATGGTCAGTTATATAAACTTGTCCTCATACAGAATATATAGCAGAATAAATACTATCAGATACAAATACTACGTCTCGCCATCCAGCTTTCTTCCAAAGCTCCAGAATATCCAGAATATCCTGATAACATAACTCTAGGCTGCCCGTGTGAAAATTGGTGGGCACCCAGAGTTTAGAAGGGAACAATAAACTCCGAGTCAGTCATGGTGACTGGTGTGAGATCGTAAAACAGTTATTTTTCACAAAGAAAATAAAACAAATTCGCAATGCTTTTGGAAAATGAAACTACCATAAGACCTCCCACCACACACACAATGCAAACGCAGAATTGGAGGAGATTTTTTCTTATGATAGTCAAAGATGCTTACTACGCAAATCAAATCCTTTTTGATATTATTATTAGTGCATAGTGTAGAAAACATTTCGAAAGTATAATATTAATCTTAGCCAGCATAGACATTTCGAACTATGCCTACTATAGCTACCATCCAAACAGTGGGGCGCCACCATAAGTGAATGATAGGTTCTACAACTAAAACTGTACAAGGCTCGTATTGTTTCTTTGGTTTTCCAACAAATGGTCAGGCTAAGGAACTTCCTATGCCACGATGGGTACGTCCCTGGAATAGACGACCCGAGAACCTAACCGGATCTCTGCCAACACAAGGCCGGGTTACCTCTGCAAAAATAGGTAACTACTGACACGCGTATGTCATCCCCCGATCGTAACCGATCTTCCCGAGGATCCCCGATTTCCAACAAACCACATCAAAATAATAATGCAGCAACCACATAGGTTAAGTATCTGGGCTCCATACCATGATACCACCTCTATCCAGAAGGAATGACATACACTAAGGGGCGCTACTCCCTAGAACCTTGCTGCATCCTTCCTGTTTCGACCATTTCCGGGGTGTGAGGCTCGACGAAGTCTCGTCCACAAAGCTACGCTTTCTACAAAGCCATGCTTCGGGTCAAACAAATGATCAACCTATGATCACAAAGATATAAGATCAAACAAATGATCATATCGCAAATGATCAAACACTGATCATTTCACAGCAACACTCAGTATGCCACGTTACCAAATTGGGAGTATATCGTCGATAAATTTCAACTACATAACCTCTGAGCTCGTACGTCTCAGAGAAGGGTGTTAAGCTAAGAGAATAAATTCTCCGCCACCAACAGATATGTATTTGAAAGAAATCAGCTTTATATCTCAAATTGTAACATCAGACACACAATCCATACAAGTCTGTTCCGGGATCGAATAGAACCGAAGGCACTTCTCACAAAGCCCTTGCATATCCGGATAAATTTCTAATCACGTCCGGACTTTCTGTCACTAAGGGTGATAAAACCTCTAAATCGGAGATCAGCTGATGTAGAGTAACTCGACGGTAATCCTTCCGTTTTCAAAAATATCCGGTCTTCAACACCGGTCTTCAAATGCGATTCATAACGACGTATCACATATTCGGAATGGGTTATACGACCCTATGGTCCTTTCCCGGCTAACCCGAATAGTGAGTGATTATTCAAAAATAAGTGTGGCATTCAAATTCATCCAATTCACAAAAAATACCATATTCGAGGTAATTATTGATAGTCGGTTATTTAACTATCAATAAAGATGCGCAACATCATCAGATTCCAAATAATTTTCCAAATTATTTCATCTTCAAAAATATCTTTACTAGATATAAAATTTCCACACTTAACTATTTGAAAACAATTTCAAATCAATTTCCACATTTCATTTTATCTTTGAAGATAAAATCTCAAAACAGTTCATTTCATATTGGAAAAGCATTTCCATACTTATTTAAAAATAAGTAATCCACAAATCATTTATTTTCAACATTTGAAAATATTCGATATACTTAAATCAAAAATCAAGTATATATTCATTCTTTAAGGAAATCATTTACTATAACAACATTTATTTGAGTCAAAACGAATGTTACGTAAAACATCGTTACGACGACTCAAAATCACTAGTATAGGGATTCGAAATTTAGATAGATATATATAAATCCCAATACTACATAAACATTTTCTTTCGAAAATCATTTACTATAACAACAGTGTTATAGTCCATCATTTCCTTATTTCTCGAAAACGTCTATTTCAACAATGAATGTTGAAATCTATGTATTCGATACTTAACACGTTTTAAAACATCTTTTAAAACAATTAACTTCATTTTATAATATCGCTTTCCCAAACATAACCATTTTATTCAATAATATATTCACTGTCCAAAATCGTGAATATACTTCACTAACCAAATTTCAATCCTTTTTACACATTTATTTCAAGAATTATCCACTGTCCGAAATCGTGGATAAAATTCCCTTAATAATCTCTATATTTAAAATCAATCAAATTTGATTTATTTTCGAATTTATAAAAACAACGTTTATAAATTCTATTTCCATTTTATAACAACTTCGATTTATACATCTTCTTTAATGACCCATTCAATTTATAAGTTAATATAACTTATAATTCATTTATTTTAAAAGAAATCGTTCTTTTAAACTTTACAAAATTTAAACTTTCAGATTTCATTAACTTATGAAATCCCATTTTCACTTCATTTTAACACTTATAGAAACTTGTCTTATAATCCCAATATTTCAAATTTATAAATATCCATTTTTGTACATCTTTTAAATAAACCGTTTATAATACTAGAAATCCCAATTTAAACCATTTTATAAATTTCTTAACTTTTATTTCAAAAATCACACTTTGATTTTATTTCACAAAAATCTTAACTTTTATAACTTTAAAATTTTAGACGTTTATTTATTTGAAATAAATCAATTCAAAAATTCAATAAAACGTCTACTTTCAAAAATCACTTTAAAAATCCTTTTAAAGTGAAGTCGTTATTTTTAAACTTCAAAACTTGAATCCGATGATGCAACAGCACCAATTAGTCAATCACAACAACAAACATCATATATCAATATGATAACAGAATATACATCAATATCTGTAAATAAATAACTACTGGTGAGGAATCCAGTTGGATTCCTCCAACCTGTTTCCCTGCATCCACAGACGTTAGCACAATACCAATTCCACTTCGAGGTGGAATATCGCGGTATATGGGTTTTATAAAAATATCCGCTTACTAACGGTGCAATAGGGTCTCATCCGCTATACGAGGCGGGAAATCAATCAATCCAATATATACATATGCCAATATGTATATATTGCTATATATATAGATATATCCTACCATATCTAATATCACATCCAAGCATCAACAAATCAATAGCTGCAGACATCAATTTTTACATTTGAGTGAGGAGATCTCACCTTAGCATTTATTTTGCAGCCCATTTCCAATCTCAGCTTGATTTCTTCATTTAACATTGTATAAATAAATTTATACAATTTATTAATATTCGAACAGTCGAATAAGTCAATTACCGTTTAATAGTCGAATTAACTGGTAGTTTTCCTTAAACCAATTCTCCTTTAAATAAATTTATTTAACTAATGATTTAAATTTAAAAACTAAATTTTCTCTTAATAAAATATTTTCTATTTACCAAAAATAATTATATAGGTTAACTAAATAATTTATCCATTATAATTTATCGTCTAAAAATTTACTTTTTAGTTTAACTTATAAATTTTCCATTTTTGTAAAAATATCCTTTAACGACTAAAATAAATTTAATAAGTTAATTTAATTATCTATCCACCAAATTCATTATTTAAAGTAAACTAAAACTTTTTATACTTATATTTTTTTTCTGAAACTGCTTAATAACAAAATTCCTTTACTGCAAAATGAAATAAGATTTCGTTCACTGTTTAAAATTCCAGTATGAATATATTTATATAAATTAAAATACCGCATTTTCTTTACTGATATATATACATTAAAAAGTTAGGTTTAAATAAAATTCGAGAATACCTTACTGATGAACTTCCACTCAAAATCGTGACTACATGCTGTTTGACATCGCGATCCCCTGATTCGCGAAAACTGCTCGCGAAACCACTAATTCGCGATTGATGAACTCGCAGCCTCCCACGCGCTCTCGCCGTCACTCCACGCCTAGCGAATGCCTGGCCTCGCGCTCGCGACCCCCAGTCCTAGCCTCGCCTCGCGTCGCCGACCTTCCCCTGAATCGCGTCGCCACCCTACCGTTCGCCTGCCTTTGATTTGCCTCGAACCCTAAAGGAGACTCGCGATTTGGTATAAAATTTTCTTCGAACGAATTTGATTTGAGAACAAAGAGGAGGGCACGGTTTTGATTAGAATGGAAGAGGAGATTTTAATTTTATTTTCTATCTGCGATGCTTTCTTTTATAAAGGGGAGGGAGTTGAAATTGATCAGAGGTTGCCATTTTTAAACTGCTCGAGATTTTGTTTTGAACAGATAAAGAAAGAGGGGACTCGCGATTTTTCTTTAAAACACTCGGCCATAATTATTTCTGAACGAAATGATTTTGTTTTCTGCTCGAAGAATAGAAGGTACGAGGGAGACAAATTGGGTGCGGCTCGTACGTATGGTCGGGTTAAAGAAAAGTAAATGTGTTTTATTTAAATTCAAATTGTGATATCCCGGGTTTTTGGGCAATTTAAATTTAATAATCTGTATTGATAATTTTATCTTTTAAAAGTTAATCAATATTTAATCTGGCAATATTGATAAGATTTATTTTCAAAGCTAATAAAGTTTTAATCTATTTATAATATATATATTGTTATATATTGTGAATAGGATATCTTTTGTTTTAAATTAAAGATGAATTTTCAAATTTGTAATATATATGTATATATATGTTATAATTGGGATTGTTTGAAATTTAATTAAATCTATTGATAAATATATATGTATAAATTGTGATTTTAAAAGCTTTGTTTTATAATTTAACATTTTTCAAAAGGTTAATTTAGATTTAATTCAATTATTTTCAAAATATAAGACAATTGTTTATTTTAAATGTGATAGTTTAAAAAGGGGTTTAATCAAAGTTTTATTTTAGTTTTCTTTAAAGTGTTAAATTTTAAATGGTTATATAATGTTCTAGACTTTAAAATACATGAATAAGGAATTTATTTATATTTATAATTAGTTTTAACATATTTTCTTTTAAAGGTAAACTAATATTTATTAATTAAGTAACTAAAAAAGTAAGTTTTATATTAACATTTAAATTAAATAAAAATTTATTTAAAATTACTTAGGACATGTGTTAGTATCTTAACACATGATAATAACACTTGTAAACACATAGACCAAGTTGGGACATTTGTAATACTAATAAAAATACAAGTGGCAACATTTTCTTTTATTTAGAAATTTAGATTTATAAAAGGAATATTGTATTAGAGAAACCGGTTTATTTTTCTTTCCAGTTCAAATCTTTCTCCTTTCTAAAATGTTTTCTTCTTCCTAAACTAAAAACTGAAAAGAAATAAAATCAAATTTGCTTTCCAATCTTCAACCTGGAATACAAATCTACAAACAAGTAGAAGATCAAGCAACTAAATTAGATTCAACATTAAACAACAAAGAGGAATCAAAAGTATTGCCAGAAAACAAAATCAAATACAAGTTCTTCACTGCAAAATCAAACCAGAAATTAGAAATCTGCAATATTCAAACCTACTGCAACTAAAATGGATGATCCAATACAAGTTTCAGCAGTTTTAAATCAAAGATTTCAAACATGCAAAGGGATTTCAATAGCTAGCACTCAAAGCATCTTATCCAGAACCTAGAAGTATTAATACTGCTGTGCTCTGCAAATTTAATAAGGTGAGTAAATTTCTTTTAAAAACAGTTTTAAATTGTGATTATATGGATGCATGTGATAAATGTGTATAGGAAATTATAATATGATTTGCATTGATTTACCTCATCTGGAATATGTGATGAATTTGCTGTGGTTATATATGTGTATATCTGAATATATGCAAGATATCTCTGTTACTTCCTATACTTGATTTACCCTTTAAAAATTCATATTTGCTCTTGAAATCAGAATTAAGTTCTGATCTATGAATGAAAAATAATCATTATAGCATAATGTTAATTCTAAAAATAGTATTAGGATTTTATAATTAAAAATTAATTCAAAATTTGAAAATATACAGAGGAAATCAAAGACAGGTCAAAAATTGATTATCTGGAAATCAAGTTTGAATTATATAAACAAATTCGTATTGTAAATTGATGAATTTTGGAAATCAAATCTAGATTTTTAAACAAGTATTTGATGAGTTATCTCGAGATAGACGAGATTTGGGAATTTGCAGAATTCTGGTGATCGACGTGATCGAGTGTGATGGGGTTTGGTCTGGAGGTTGCTAGTAGAGTATGGATCTCTGGAAAAATAGTGAGAGAATTTTTAGAGAGCTGTGGTGGTCGGAGGACGATGAACTAGGGTTAAACGACCTATTTTGGTCATTGGGGTAGTCGAGACTTTTGTGTGGTCGTAGGTGAACTGGAGTGGATCGCGATGGGGGGAATCAGTGCAGGAGGACGAGGCGAAGCTTCGGTCATGTGAGCGTGGTTCATCGTGGGTAGAGTTGACGTCGATGGGTGAGATTCCGATCATGTTTTGCTTCAGTTTTTGATCGACTTCCTCGATTTTCTTTTGCGATAATTCTGGGTTGATCGGAGTGGTCGAAGAGTTGATGTCGTGATGTTCGACGTGATGATGGCCAGAAAGATGATCGGAGAGGGGCGAAATCGTTGTGCACGTGAACGTGCACGTTATCGTGCATTTTGGTGATCTGGGATCTGAAGGTTTGGGAAGACGATGGATTGCTCGGGATCGTTCTCGAGATGAAATGTGACGACCCGGAATTTTTGTATATTTGAAATGTGAATATTTAATTTATTTTAAATATCCGAAGGTTAAATTTTAACTTTAATTTCAAATGTACAGTATTTATTTGGATAATTAATTATTAAATTTAATTTTCGGGATTGGGTAAAATATTGAATCTTGATTTTAAGCCTGTTAAAAATAGTTCAAAGGTTCAGAAAATTTATATTGTTAATACTGAAGATGATAGAACTTTTAAAATGAAATTTTAAAGAGTTTTGTTCAGTTTTAAAAAAAAAAATATCGTTGAAATTGAATTTAAAAATAGCCGTCCGAGGCACAGTCTCGGAATGCGACGAAACCAGTTCCATTGGATCCGTAATATTGTATTATTATTGGATTTCAATTTTCGTAGTGTTTGGAGTTGTCGTGTGGACGTACGGAATGTAAACGCACTGAAATTAAATCGAAAATTCAATTTAATAACTGAATCCAAAAGGTTATCTTCTACTTACAATCGAATCGGGACTCGAGACCTTTTCCTTTGCGTTCGTAATAGGAGTTTAATATTAAAACATCTGGCGGCACGTCTCGATTAGAGATCGAGACTGTAAGTTACGTAAATCAGGACGATTTCAAAATAGAATTAAATAGATGATTAATTATATTGCAAGCTGTCTGTCCACACGTTGAAACATCTGTACACGCGTCTCCTTCTCCTTGACAACTTTTCAGCCGAGTCTTTTATTTTATTTTCAAGTTTCGTTCCCAAATTTATCACCATGGCCGAACAGTTTCTTTCTTTTAAAATTTGAAGACAAGGCTTCGTTCTCATTCACAAATTCAAAGCCGGCCCTTCCGTTTTCCCCTCTTCAGTCAAAACAAAATCAAACCCACACGAAGTCAAATCGGCATCATCACGCGACTTCAAATCGTGACCTCGATCTGAGCAACCTCGAGGGGATATCAGGCGAAACTCGTGAGCTTGGGTGAGCTATGGAGCTCGCGAGCGAATCGCAGGCTATTTGGAGTATCGCGCGCAGTGGTATTCGATGGCTCGGCAAGGTGGCGGCGCTCACGACTAGGGTTATCGATTGTGTGGGCTTCGCTCGCGGCAAAGCGTCGAGGTGGAGTTCTCGAGTATGTAAGAGGTCAGGGCGGTCGCGATCTCGTTCACGCGATTCAAAAGCAGAGTCACACGCGCGACCGATGGGAAGGATGCTGGGGCAGGCGTCGCTTGTCGGTGAAGTGGCGATTCAATTGGGTTGGCATGGTCAAGCTCGGCGGCGCATGAGGCTGAGGCAAGGCCAAGTCTGGAATCTTTGTGGGTGGATGGGTTCGATTCTGTGAGGTGATAACCTATTTAATTATTTTATTTTTGAATTTTAATCCAATTACATGAATATAATTAGAAAAATTTACCATAAGCCTGAACTGCAATTTTTATATACATATATATATATAGATTTGAAAAGGTATAATGGTTGTTCATGTATTTTAAATTCTTACTGTTGACTGTAAACAGATAGTATGATGATGAACATATATATATTATAAAGTATATTAAGATGAGTGTTATGCGAAGATTTAATTATTTTGAAAAAAAATTAATCAAATGATAAGTAAGTTTAAATAGATACAATTTACTAGTTTGTTTTAAAATAATTTATTTAGGTGATTAATTTGTTTAATTTACTCATATAATTATGTTAGTTACTAAAAATAATTTATTAAAAGGAAATTAGTTCAAACTAAAATTTATTAAGAATCATTGATTTATTAAATTTATAAATGGAAATAAATTGTCCGATTGTTTCAAAATATTAATAAATTATCTAATGTTATACAAGGTTATAAAACGGGAAACCCAGATGGAAATTGGAGTGGATTGCATAGAAAAGCAAAGGTGAGTTAATCTCACTCAGTTGAATTTAAATTTAAATGGTTAAATTTAAATAATTGATTGGATGATTGTATTGATTGATGTGCTATATATATATAGTAGTATATAGCAATATATACATATTGGCATATGTATATATTTGAGTTGTTGATATTCCCGCATTTATATAGCGGATGAGACCCTATGCACCGCATAATAGCGGATGATATTTTATAAAACCCATATACCGCGATATTCCACCTCGAAGTGGAATTGGTATTGTGCTAATGTTTGTGGATGCAGGGAAACAGGTTGGAGGGATCCAACTGGATTCCTCAAAATTATTTAGATTATTTGATATTCTGTTCTATGAATATTGATATCCTGTGATGATTTTATTGATGATTGAAATATTGGATGATATGGTTGGATTGAATATTTCAATAAAAAGGAGTTATCAAAATATATTGAATTGGATTTTGAAAGAAATAAAAGAGTAAATTTTAAGTAAATATCTCAAGTGAATTGGAATAAGGAAATTTCGAAATAACAAGGGAAATATTAACTTTAAACTAAAGTGATATTAAATTTAAAGAATAAAGGATTTATTTTGAATGTAAGGATTAAATTTAATTAAAGGCTAAAGAAGGAATTTTGGAAGTTTAAAATTGGTATTTTCAGTTAAAAAGGGTTTTAACTCAAATAAAGGAATAAATCTAAAAGTTAATGTATTTTGAAATAAATAAAGTAGTAAAGGAAATTTATTTCAAAGTAAAGTAAAGTAAATTGGAAAATCAATTGGAAATTGATTTAGTTATTTAAAATTGGAATTTTAAAAGAGAAGTGAGATTTTGGAGATATAAACTGGGTTTATAAAGTAAAATAAAATATCAGTGGATATTTGAATATAAATTAAAGGTGGGAATTTATAAAAAGATATGGTTTGGTTTAAAAATAAATGTTGATTTATTTTTAAAAGATGGAAATGAGAAGTGTATTTCTCTGGATAGCCAAGTACGTTTTCAAAGCAATTTTAAATATAAGTTAAAAGTTTTAAGTATGATTTAAAATGCATGTTTTAGAAAATTGATTATTTCTAAATGTTAATTTTAAAGTAGGTATTTTTAAAATCTATTATTGTAGTAATTATATAAAAGTGATTTGCTATTCTGTTTTAAAAAGAGAAATTTAGTTTATATTTATAAAGAGGTTTAATTTAAAGTATATATTTTTAATAAAGTATTAAAGTAGTTTGATTTCAATGTTATAAAATATATTTTAAATTAAAGTGTTTTTAAATTATTTTAAAATCTAAAAGTGTTTTGTACTTGGTGTTTCAGAGAAATAAATATTTGGAAATGTATTCCGTAAGCGGAAAAATGTTTGAAATTGTTTTCAAAAGGAGTTTGAAAATTTGGAAATATATCTTGGAAAGATATTTGGGTAAATAAATAATGTGGGAAATTATTTAATTGTGTGATGGTTGCTTGTGGATGTTAATTGATAGTTAAATAACCGACTATCAATATTAGCCAATGCGCTGATCGTTTCGAAGAGACCGGGATCGGGTTTCCGTATACCGGGATTCTAGGTCTGGAGACTCGAATACCACTTCGATTCGGTTTGTACGTTTCGGGTAACGTGTTCGAAGTCGAAGATGGAGCAGTGAAGTGCAAGGGCTAGTCGCTACTAATCCTGAGGATATTTCCAAAATGGATGTAGTAGGAATAGTGCCTTCGGTTCCGTTCAAACCCAGGACGGACTGGTATGGACGAATGCTTGCGAAACATCGTCAGCGGACGATGGGCATTCTAAGGGATATGTTCTCTAAAAGGTATCGTTTAGCCTCGAACCTCATCAACCGGGAATGACTGAAAATCAGGGGTTATGCAGCAAGGCTTCGTGGGTAGCTTCCACTGGAGGGTAAGGTCATCCCTGTCTAGATGTCCCTTTTTATTTCGGCTTAGTGGTGCGGTTGCTGATCCCAACCGTGGGGTGATTTTATTCGGGATCATCCAGTAAGGGATGGTTCCGGCCTTGTGTTGCAGGGGAGCGGGCGTACTCCTCGGTACTGTGATCTAGGCCACGTACTGTGATAGGTGGTACCCCAGTGCCTAGTCATTCGTTGGAAATCCATTCTTCCTACGTGACTTGTACGGTTTTGATTGTGCCCAACTATTGTTGAAATGTGAGATGCAAGCATTTCAGCTAGATTATATTTTACTTTCTGTAGACACTATTATAATATCAGGGGATATTGATATAAAGTGTTTTAGCTATCGTAAGGTAAAAACCCGACATGTTTATTTGTGTCGCGGTCTTACGAGATGCTTTTGATTTCAAAGGATTTTTGAAACTTTAATAATCAATTGAGTGAAATTTTCTCACGCTGGTTTTTCAGACTGACTCGGGTATTGTTTTATATGATGCTCGGGTCAGACCGAGTATTATAAATTACAGGATATGATGATGTGGAGCTCAGGAGACGAGCTGGATGACGATACGTACTCTCGTAATTGCTATTATTTTTCCGCTGTGTATTCAGTTGTATGATATTGATGAGATGTACTCTGATGATATATTTGGATGTATATATATATATACAGATACAGTTTGATTTGTGTAAAGATCTGTTGATATATATATTATATTTTATTCCGCTGCGTATGTGAGATTCTGCTGTTGTTTTCTATTTTTCTTCTTCTACCTCTTCTTCTTAACTAAAATGGTCCGGTTTTTCGTGTTAGAAAAACCTGGGTTGTTACAGTGGTATCAGAGCTTAGGCTAGCGATAACCTTGGCTCTGGTGGGAATTTTGAGAGTACTAATAGATATGAGCGCGTATTTGTTAGTGAATATAAAATGATTTTATATTGTGTTGGTTGATTTATTGAGTGGCATATGAACCTTCGTCGGCACAGTCTGTACACCTGTATCGAAGGGGTTTCTAAACACTTGAATAGAACAGTTCGACACAATATTGTTTTAAATAGGGTGAATGAAATAATTTTGCCCAAATTATTTTGTATATAAAAGAAATAATTATTTGAAATTATTATAGATATATATTTGGATGCTTGGTTGTTAGAAAATGACAATAATAAGTTAGTCTCATTATTGAGTAGAAATTGAAACTTATAACCTAAGTTGAAGAATAAATTTATATAACAAATGGAATTTGAAATATAGACTAAATGCAATTTATAAATTGAGATAAACTTTATATACAAATGTGAATTACAAATGTGATTTATAATCAATGAGATAAGTTCATAAACAAATGAAATTTGTAATTTGAAATAGAATTTCAAGGTAATGTTTAAACATGAATGGGATGAGTTGAGAATTTGGAAGGATTTAAAATTCCTTTGGATTTAAAATGGTTTTCAAAGGTGTTGGAGAAATAATAGTGGAATTATTTGAGAAATATTTTTGAATCGAATTTGAGATCTAGAGAGATTTGGGATTTAAAATATTTGAAAGGTTTTAAAGAGATAAAAGCATTAAATTCTCTTTTGGTCGCTGAAAAATAATTTCGGTGATGACTGCAGCATCATCGATGTCTATTTTCGAGTTTCCAAAGAGAAATTGCTACCAAACTGTTTTAAGTTGGAATAATTGTGAACTGGGTTGGTTTTGAAATTCAAAAAGGAAAATTTGTTTGGTAAAAGCAGATTGTTTTGGAAATTGGGATTTGAGGTGATATACCAGATATGTATGAGTTATTTATGGATTCAAAATGGTTTTTGGAATAAAATCGGGCAATTAGATTCTGGAAATTCTATTTAAAATTTAAATGTGGAAATTTAAATGAATCAACAATATAAAGTATAGAATGAAGTTGATTGAAATAAGAAAGGAATGAAAGTTAAATTCTGGGATTATAGTTATGAGATGAAATTAACTCAATGAGTAATATAAGCTGGTAGATAAAAGAATTAGAGAACTTGAAGGAGAATAAATATATTTGAATTTAACTTAAGATAAGTTAAATAAAAATTGAGAATTGGAATTGAATTAAATATAAGTAAGTTGAAGTCGAATTGAATTGGATATAAAGGTAATGTAAAATGCTTATAATTGTGTAAAGAAATTCATATTCTTAAGTTCTTAAGTGTAATAATTTGAAATTTGATTATAAAGATGAAATGGACTTAAATGAATAGTCCCAGGTCTTAAGTAAGTAAGTTAAAACTTATTAATAGAAATGAAATTGTAATTATCAAATGGAAACGACTAAGATGAGCAATCTTAATAAATCCAAACTTGAATTATAAAATAAATTGAACTTAAGATAATTAAGTGAAGTGATATTAGGAATTAAAAAGAAAGTATTTAATCTTAACCAGTGGAGGAACTAATGAGATAATAAATTAGTTAATGAAATTGAATTGGGAATTAATGAAATTGGAATTAAAATAGTAATGGTTTGGATTTCGAATGGAATCCGAATAAGTGAAAATAAATAAATGGATGGAATTTGATTAAATAAGAATCAAATGAAAGATGGAAATAAAACTTAAAAGGGTTGGTTAAATGGAAAATAAACTTAAGTTATTGACTTAAGTAAATGTTGAATGGAAACTGAACTCAACAGAGGAGTGGTTTAAATAAGTTGAGAAATAGTTATTTAATAAATTAACTTGGATTGTTGTCGAGCTAAATAAAATTCAATTTTTGGAAGTTGGAGATGAATTGAATTTAAGAAAATTATTAGAAATGAAAATCTGAATGAAATGTGGAATAAGTATTTATATTTGAAATGAAGTGGTAAATTGAAGTAAATTGAAATTCATATGAAATTGGGAGTTCAATTTGAATATATACACTTCGGTGGTGAAATAGTAAATAAATATAAGAAAATTTATATGAACTTAAGGATTGAAGAATGAAATTCTTAAGAAAATATGTATTGGAGATATACTTAGTAATTTTTGGAATAGAAATATATATATATACTAAGTGAATAGTTGAATGAAGACTAAAACTGAAGTTGTGAAATGGGATAGTTGTGAATAAGGGGATGACAATCAAAAAAGGAATGTGAATAAAAGAAAATTGATATAACTGATAATCAATTGAAATTAATACGTAAGGTGTACGTATATTATTTATTCGCATAGCTATTTGATCCGGATTCGAACACAGAATTTCGGGATAGATATATCGATCCGAATCAGGATTTTTCACTCGATTTTCGACGGCGAGCCTGGATATGGATTGTTGATTGATTCTGGAAATTCTCTATCATAGTTGGTGGCTATGCAAGGAGAATGACGGTTTCTGATCAAGAAACCAGATCTGAGTCCGCACTAGGAAGTCGGGTGGACGATACTAGTTCGGAAGTGGAATTGTGTGATCGATTGAGCGATCGAATATGATATTGCGTACGGATGATATATGTGCATCGTACGAGCTTAAGTAAAACAAATATTGGAAATTTGTAAAGGAAAGTATAAAATGACTTTGAAATTGTGATTGAATATTATTGCTTAGTAGGATATACAGGTATATAAAAGCAATGGATAAATTGGGATTTTTGATTTAGAAGATAAAATTTAATGGCCCGACAAAAGGTATGTATTTGAATTTCTATATGAAATTTGATTGGGTTTTGGATCCAGCCACTTGGCTTTTTGTTTTCTTTTTGAGATTGGGAGGCCGTAGAGCCATTTTGTAGTAGTACCGAGCTAGCCGCGCAAAGGAGACGCTGGCGAAATTTTTCGGAAATTTAGGGAGTTAGAAAAATTTTGAGAAATTTTGATAAGTTAAAATTTGAATTCAAATTTAAATTTGAATAGATAAGTAGGTGGTATGAGTTGAACTTATGAATAAGTTTGGGAAGTTAAAAGATGATTAGTGTATCATTAATAAAAGATTGTTATGGAAAGTTGTTAAAACTATTTGGATTGGGAAAAAGAACGGGTATCGAATCATTTCTCTTAACTGGTAATTTCGAGGACGAAATTTTTTTAAGGGGGGAGGAATGTGACGACCCGGAATTTTTGTATATTTGAAATGTGAATATTTAATTTATTTTAAATATCCGAAGGTTAAATTTTAACTTTAATTTCAAATGTACAGTATTTATTTGGATAATTAATTATTAAATTTAATTTTCGGGATTGGGTAAAATATTGAATCTTGATTTTAAGCCTGTTAAAAATAGTTCAAAGGTTCAGAAAATTTATATTGTTAATACTGAAGATGATAGAACTTTTAAAATGAAATTTTAAAGAGTTTTGTTCAGTTTTAAAAAAAAATATCGTTGAAATTGAATTTAAAAATAGCCGTCCGAGGCACAGTCTCGGAATGCGACGAAACCAGTTCCATTGGATCCGTAATATTGTATTATTATTGGATTTCAATTTTCGTAGTGTTTGGAGTTGTCGTGTGGACGTACGGAATGTAAACGCACTGAAATTAAATCGAAAATTCAATTTAATAACTGAATCCAAAAGGTTATCTTCTACTTACAATCGAATCGGGACTCGAGACCTTTTCCTTTGCGTTCGTAATAGGAGTTTAATATTAAAACATCTGGCGGCACGTCTCGATTAGAGATCGAGACTGTAAGTTACGTAAATCAGGACGATTTCAAAATAGAATTAAATAGATGATTAATTATATTGCAAGCTGTCTGTCCACACGTTGAAACATCTGTACACGCGTCTCCTTCTCCTTGACAACTTTTCAGCCGAGTCTTTTATTTTATTTTCAAGTTTCGTTCCCAAATTTATCACCATGGCCGAACAGTTTCTTTCTTTTAAAATTTGAAGACAAGGCTTCGTTCTCATTCACAAATTCAAAGCCGGCCCTTCCGTTTTCCCCTCTTCAGTCAAAACAAAATCAAACCCACACGAAGTCAAATCGGCATCATCACGCGACTTCAAATCGTGACCTCGATCTGAGCAACCTCGAGGGGATATCAGGCGAAACTCGTGAGCTTGGGTGAGCTATGGAGCTCGCGAGCGAATCGCAGGCTATTTGGAGTATCGCGCGCAGTGGTATTCGATGGCTCGGCAAGGTGGCGGCGCTCACGACTAGGGTTATCGATTGTGTGGGCTTCGCTCGCGGCAAAGCGTCTAGGTGGAGTTCTCGAGTATGTAAGAGGTCAGGGCGGTCGCGATCTCGTTCACGCGATTCAAAAGCAGAGTCACACGCGCGACCGATGGGAAGGATGCTGGGGCAGGCGTCGCTTGTCGGTGAAGTGGCGATTCAATTGGGTTGGCATGGTCAAGCTCGGCGGCGCATGAGGCTGAGGCAAGGCCAAGTCTGGAATCTTTGTGGGTGGATGGGTTCGATTCTGTGAGGTGATAACCTATTTAATTATTTTATTTTTGAATTTTAATCCAATTACATGAATATAATTAGAAAAATTTACCATAAGCCTGAACTGCAATTTTTATATACATATATATATATAGATTTGAAAAGGTATAATGGTTGTTCATGTATTTTAAATTCTTACTGTTGACTGTAAACAGATAGTATGATGATGAACATATATATATTATAAAGTATATTAAGATGAGTGTTATGCGAAGATTTAATTATTTTGAAAAAAAATTAATCAAATGATAAGTAAGTTTAAATAGATACAATTTACTAGTTTGTTTTAAAATAATTTATTTAGGTGATTAATTTGTTTAATTTACTCATATAATTATGTTAGTTACTAAAAATAATTTATTAAAAGGAAATTAGTTCAAACTAAAATTTATTAAGAATCATTGATTTATTAAATTTATAAATGGAAATAAATTGTCCGATTGTTTCAAAATATTAATAAATTATCTAATGTTATACAAGGTTATAAAACGGGAAACCCAGATGGAAATTGGAGTGGATTGCATAGAAAAGCAAAGGTGAGTTAATCTCACTCAGTTGAATTTAAATTTAAATGGTTAAATTTAAATAATTGATTGGATGATTGTATTGATTGATGTGCTATATATATATAGTAGTATATAGCAATATATACATATTGGCATATGTATATATTTGAGTTGTTGATATTCCCGCATTTATATAGCGGATGAGACCCTATGCGCCGCATAATAGCGGATGATATTTTATAAAACCCATATACCGCGATATTCCACCTCGAAGTGGAATTGGTATTGTGCTAATGTTTGTGGATGCAGGGAAACAGGTTGGAGGGATCCAACTGGATTCCTCAAAATTATTTAGATTATTTGATATTCTGTTCTATGAATATTGATATCCTGTGATGATTTTATTGATGATTGAAATATTGGATGATATGGTTGGATTGAATATTTCAATAAAAAGGAGTTATCAAAATATATTGAATTGGATTTTGAAAGAAATAAAAGAGTAAATTTTAAGTAAATATTTCAAGTGAATTGGAATAAGGAAATTTCGAAATAACAAGGGAAATATTAACTTTAAACTAAAGTGATATTAAATTTAAAGAATAAAGGATTTATTTTGAATGTAAGGATTAAATTTAATTAAAGGCTAAAGAAGGAATTTTGGAAGTTTAAAATTGGTATTTTCAGTTAAAAAGGGTTTTAACTCAAATAAAGGAATAAATCTAAAAGTTAATGTATTTTGAAATAAATAAAGTAGTAAAGGAAATTTATTTCAAAGTAAAGTAAAGTAAATTGGAAAATCAATTGGAAATTGATTTAGTTATTTAAAATTGGAATTTTAAAAGAGAAGTGAGATTTTGGAGATATAAACTGGGTTTATAAAGTAAAATAAAATATCAGTGGATATTTGAATATAAATTAAAGGTGGGAATTTATAAAAAGATATGGTTTGGTTTAAAAATAAATGTTGATTTATTTTTAAAAGATGGAAATGAGAAGTGTATTTCTCTGGATAGCCAAGTACGTTTTCAAAGCAATTTTAAATATAAGTTAAAAGTTTTAAGTATGATTTAAAAAGCATGTTTTAGAAAATTGATTATTTCTAAATGTTAATTTTAAAGTAGGTATTTTTAAAATCTATTATTGTAGTAATTATATAAAAGTGATTTGCTATTCTGTTTTAAAAAGAGAAATTTAGTTTATATTTATAAAGAGGTTTAATTTAAAGTATATATTTTTAATAAAGTATTAAAGTAGTTTGATTTCAATGTTATAAAATATATTTTAAATTAAAGTGTTTTTAAATTATTTTAAAATCTAAAAGTGTTTTGTACTTGGTGTTTCAGAGAAATAAATATTTGGAAATGTATTCCGTAAGCGGAAAAATGTTTGAAATTGTTTTCAAAAGGAGTTTGAAAATTTGGAAATATATCTTGGAAAGATATTTGGGTAAATAAATAATGTGGGAAATTATTTAATTGTGTGATGGTTGCTTGTGGATGTTAATTGATAGTTAAATAACCGACTATCAATATTAGCCAATGCGCTGATCGTTTCGAAGAGACCGGGATCGGGTTTCCGTATACCGGGATTCTAGGTCTGGAGACTCGAATACCACTTCGATTCGGTTTGTACGTTTCGGGTAACGTGTTCGAAGTCGAAGATGGAGCAGTGAAGTGCAAGGGCTAGTCGCTACTAATCCTGAGGATATTTCCAAAATGGATGTAGTAGGAATAGTGCCTTCGGTTCCGTTCAAACCCAGGACGGACTGGTATGGACGAATGCTTGCGAAACATCGTCAGCGGACGATGGGCATTCTAAGGGATATGTTCTCTAAAAGGTATCGTTTAGCCTCGAACCTCATCAACCGGGAATGACTGAAAATCAGGGGTTATGCAGCAAGGCTTCGTGGGTAGCTTCCACTGGAGGGTAAGGTCATCCCTGTCTAGATGTCCCTTTTTATTTCGGCTTAGTGGTGCGGTTGCTGATCCCAACCGTGGGGTGATTTTATTCGGGATCATCCAGTAAGGGATGGTTCCGGCCTTGTGTTGCAGGGGAGCGGGCGTACTCCTCGGTACTGTGATCTAGGCCACGTACTGTGATAGGTGGTACCCCAGTGCCTAGTCATTCGTTGGAAATCCATTCTTCCTACGTGACTTGTACGGTTTTGATTGTGCCCAACTATTGTTGAAATGTGAGATGCAAGCATTTCAGCTAGATTATATTTTACTTTCTGTAGACACTATTATAATATCAGGGGATATTGATATAAAGTGTTTTAGCTATCGTAAGGTAAAAACCCGACATGTTTATTTGTGTCGCGGTCTTACGAGATGCTTTTGATTTCAAAGGATTTTTGAAACTTTAATAATCAATTGAGTGAAATTTTCTCACGCTGGTTTTTCAGACTGACTCGGGTATTGTTTTATATGATGCTCGGGTCAGACCGAGTATTATAAATTACAGGATATGATGATGTGGAGCTCAGGAGACGAGCTGGATGACGATACGTACTCTCGTAATTGCTATTATTTTTCCGCTGTGTATTCAGTTGTATGATATTGATGAGATGTACTCTGATGATATATTTGGATGTATATATATATACAGATACAGTTTGATTTGTGTAAAGATCTGTTGATAT
Organism: Allium fistulosum; assembly: GCA_030737815.1. NCBI lineage: Eukaryota > Viridiplantae > Streptophyta > Magnoliopsida > Asparagales > Amaryllidaceae > Allium > Allium fistulosum. Next base: position 1,082,244,119 of record CM060903.1, read on the forward strand.
ATATATTATATTTTATTCCGCTGCGTATGTGAGATTCTGCTGTTGTTTTCTATTTTTCTTCTTCTACCTCTTCTTCTTAACTAAAATGGTCCGGTTTTTCGTGTTAGAAAAACCTGGGTTGTTACATGAAAGGCATGCGACTCGAAGCAGAGATGTACGAGAGTGTTTCTCGCGAGTGACTCGGGATTTTATGGGTTTTGCTCGGGAAATTATTTTAGGCTAGCTCGAGTTGTTTTGTTTTAAAAATCTGGTTTTAAAATTTAAAGTATTCCAGGTTTTAAAATCTAAAGAAAGACATTACCAGGTTATTAAAGGAAGTAAACAAGCTTTTCAAAAAGTTTCAAAGTCTAAAGGCAAAGTAAAAACAAGTTTCAAGTTAAAGTTATATTCAAAGTAATTAAAAGGAGTAAATTACTCAGGGGAGCAATTAGCTGAGGTGATTAATCGGTAATCACTTAATATTATCAGTTAAGGAATTAATTAAGTTAATTGTTTGAAGTTAATTAATTATGGGATAATTAATTAATTAAAGAATTAAGAATTATTTAATGATGGGATTAATTACTCGTTAAGGTAATTAGTTAAGAAAGATCATTTAATGAAGTAATTAGAAGATAATTACTTATGTAAGTAATTAAGAGTTAATTACTTAATTATTTTAGTTAATTAATTAATGTGATTAATTAAATGTGTTTAATTTAAGATTAATTACTAAGTGTAATTAATAAAAAAAGTAATTAATTAATAAAATAATTAATTAAGAATTATTTGTTAGTTTAAATTGATTAATAATTACTTAATGAAGTAATTAAAGATTAATTAATTAGATTAATTAATCAAGGTTAATATAATTAATTAAGAAGTAATTAATTAAGATAAGTAATTACAAATTGTTAATTACTGTTTTAAGACTAATTAATAGATGAAGTGGTTAATTAAATTTAATTATTTAATTAATTAAAAGGTTAATTAATTAATAAGGATTATTTAATTAATGAATTAATCAAGGTTGATTAATAAAAGTAATTAATTTAAGTATGATTAATTAATTGTAATTAATTGAAGATTAATAAAATTAATTATAGTTAATTGATTAATGAAGGTTCATTAATTATTGTAATTAATGATAGTAATTAAATGTTAATTACTGAATATGGTTAAGGATAATTACTTGAATGAAATTAAAGTATAATTAATCAAGGAAGATTAATTAAAGAAGATCATTAAGAGATGTTTAATTAATTAATTTGTAATTAATTAATGATAATAAGCACGATTAAGATAATCCAAGTAATTAAAGGATAGTAATTAATTTAATTAAAGGTTAATTAAATTGATTTGGAGTTAATCAATTCTGCTTATGGATGATTGATTGATATTGGGTGATTGATTGATACTGGATGATTTGGATATGATATCTATGATATGTGATATGCTGCTTTGTGAGATAAATGTGATATGAATTATCTATTGTGATAATGTGATTTATCTATCCGTTTATATCATCCTGAATATAAGTTAAATTGTTTAAACCTTTAAACAACTTGGCCTTAAAAGATACGTTTTGGATTTCGATGAGACCGGGATCGGGTTTGCTACAGTACAGCATGATAGGGGGTTCTCGCTTCGCGGTTTGGTGGCGAACGGGAGACTCTTACCCCTACATGTCCCATTGAGGGGTTGGTTGCGAGTCGAGAGGCTGGCCGTAAAAGCAAATTCGAGGTATCAATGTGTGCCACGGTGGGTCTGGGATGGTTGCAAAGCCTACCAGTCGCCACTGGCTCGTCCCGTCACAATTGGTATCGGAGCACTAGGTTGAGTGAATACCTAGGTTCGGAAGGGTTGTTCATTAGAGATAGGATCTGTAGCAACCTGTTTGAGTGTATATATATATATATATACGAGAGCGCGTATTTGTTAGTTATATAAAATGGTTTTATATTGTGTTAATTGATCGGTTGAGTGGTATATGGATTCTGGTCAATACGAGTAGCTAACGTTATTGATAGGGATCTCTAAACACTTGACCAGGCCAACGGACACAATATTGTTTTAAAAAGGTAGATGAAATAATTTTACCCAGATATAATTTCTATAAAAAAAAAAATATCATTTTAAATGTATATGGTATTTATAATGATTGGTTGGGATGATAATAATTTATCATCTAGGATTAGGAGTCTGAGTGTTGAGGTTGGAAGTGTATTTGTCGAGACTGTAGACCTAATACCGTCTCGAGTGAACTTTACAGTTGTGTAAGGATTTCACAATCTCTGAAGGAAACCTGTTAAGGTTCAGAGTTCATCTTAGGAGTTGGATGAGTAGAGTTGGATCTATCGGAGAACAGAAGCGAGTAATGGTAGCTTGGCGACTTCAGGAAGGAGCAGTTGTGTGATAAGACGCAGTATCTATGGATGTTCCCGAAGGAGATTTTCTTTTGGAACAAGATTAAGAAGGTATTGGAGGAACAGTTGATGTCTACCGCAGGAAAGACTCGACTGTATAGGAATTCTCTGATATCAAGTAAGAGAGTTTTGTCTATTTTGAAGTATGGGACTAAGGTCGATTAGTTGTTCTTCGGACATGGTCTCATTGTTCCCTTAAGAAGAGTAAGTTATTGGCGATTGGTTTGGAGCCCGAGTTTCTTTTGGATGTCTGCCATCTCGGAGATTCGTTGTGAGGTTTGTTGATGGTCTTAGTTTGAGAAGCCTTTGGATCAGAAGTTTTTGGTTAGCTGTGATAGCAGTGCAGCTCGGAGTGTTCGGTGTGCTGTCGAGATAGAGTTTGGATGCAACAGTATGGTCCGTTTCTTCGATGGTCCCGGAATCTTTGTGGTTCTTTTATCAGCAGTCCGAGTAGATGGTGAAGTTTTTCTTGAAGGGTTAACCTTGTTCGGAAAAGTTTAAGGCTGTTTTAATTAGTAAAGAGAGAACAGTTTCTTTGGAATCCGAACTAGGTAGGATCGCAAAAGTGACTTGCGATTAGTTTGAGAGTTCATCTTGAGTAATCTTTTGTATGGAGTTGAGGCATCTCAAGAGGAAGTAAAAGTTATCGAAGAGGTCAAAGATTTAGTTTATATCAATTTGGTTCCTAGAGAAGGATTTGGTGAAGCATCTTAGAATTTTATGGAGTATCTGTGTTTTCTCTTCTATTTCTAGTTTCGAGTTTCCTCTAGCCAAGGATAGCTGAAGACAGTACCCTTGACCGAGGACTCGTCTATTCTTTGAGAAGTTGGTTATGTCTTTAAGATAACCAATGTTCCCGCTTGTTTGTGGATCTAGTTTGTGCTCGAGTTCATCGACATTCTCATCTATTTCAAAATCAGAGTTGTGCAGCGAAAGCAAATGTAGTAGCTGTGCAAGAAAGGAAGTAACCTCAGATTTCTACAAGAAGTTCATGTGAATTTCTAAGTGGGTATAAAATTTTCTGGAATCTGGGAGAAGGAAGTTCAGTCTTCTATTTCTTGTGGAATAGAGTTTGTGGATTTCAGTAGATTTTGGAATATCATCTTGTTGATAGGATCTGGAAATCATTTTGTTCTTGGTCTAATTGTTTCAAAAAGCATCAGCAAAGATTAAGTTGATCAGGAAGAGATGAGATAGCTCGGGATCGTCTGGTGAGCTATGCAGATATGAGTCAGAGTTTGGAATTCGGAGTTGGAAATTGGAAACTGTTTAAATTTTTCTCCAATTATAAGAGCTATAAGATTTGATAAGTCGGGAAAGTTAACTCAGAAGTATTTTGGGTATTTTGGAATTTTCTTGTGTTCTTGAGAGGAGTAATTCTTTGTCTACAGGGTTGAATGACCAGTTTGGATATCCGGAATCCATTCTATTTCACGTATCTCTGAGGGAGTACGTGTATGATCTATTACTGATTGTAGAATTTGCAGTTCAGATGGATTTGGAAGTTGAGTTGGACTTGGGTATGATCTGATATTTTGTTCAGATTGGTGAATCTAAAGAAGAGAGGAGCTCTGGATTATGGTGTGTAGTTTATTTAGCTTCTGTAGAGCGAGTCTCCCGGTGATTTTTACTCGGAAAAACTCGAGATAGTATTATGAAGTCTATTCTGATTTATATCAAAATAGTTAGTTAGATTAGATTGTTTGATTGGTTGCTTTGATTGTTAGAAATTGGATGATAAGTTTGTGTTTGAAATTAAAATATTTGTTGGATTATTAAATTAACTTTGCTTTTAATTTCGGGGACGAAATTATTTTAAGGGGGAAGGAATGTGATATCCCGGGTTTTTGGGCAATTTAAATTTAATAATCTGTATTGATAATTTTATCTTTTAAAAGTTAATCAATATTTAATCTGGCAATATTGATAAGATTTATTTTCAAAGCTAATAAAGTTTTAATCTATTTATAATATATATATTGTTATATATTGTGAATAGGATATCTTTTGTTTTAAATTAAAGATGAATTTTCAAATTTGTAATATATATGTATATATATGTTATAATTGGGATTGTTTGAAATTTAATTAAATCTATTGATAAATATATATGTATAAATTGTGATTTTAAAAGCTTTGTTTTATAATTTAACATTTTTCAAAAGGTTAATTTAGATTTAATTCAATTATTTTCAAAATATAAGACAATTGTTTATTTTAAATGTGATAGTTTAAAAAGGGGTTTAATCAAAGTTTTATTTTAGTTTTCTTTAAAGTGTTAAATTTTAAATGGTTATATAATGTTCTAGACTTTAAAATACATGAATAAGGAATTTATTTATATTTATAATTAGTTTTAACATATTTTCTTTTAAAGGTAAACTAATATTTATTAATTAAGTAACTAAAAAAGTAAGTTTTATATTAACATTTAAATTAAATAAAAATTTATTTAAAATTACTTAGGACATGTGTTAGTATCTTAACACATGATAATAACACTTGTAAACACATAGACCAAGTTGGGACATTTGTAATACTAATAAAAATACAAGTGGCAACATTTTCTTTTATTTAGAAATTTAGATTTATAAAAGGAATATTGTATTAGAGAAACCGGTTTATTTTTCTTTCCAGTTCAAATCTTTCTCCTTTCTAAAATGTTTTCTTCTTCCTAAACTAAAAACTGAAAAGAAATAAAATCAAATTTGCTTTCCAATCTTCAACCTGGAATACAAATCTACAAACAAGTAGAAGATCAAGCAACTAAATTAGATTCAACATTAAACAACAAAGAGGAATCAAAAGTATTGCCAGAAAACAAAATCAAATACAAGTTCTTCACTGCAAAATCAAACCAGAAATTAGAAATCTGCAATATTCAAACCTACTACAACTAAAATGGATGATCCAATACAAGTTTCAGCAGTTTTAAATCAAAGATTTCAAACATGCAAAGGGATTTCAATAGCTAGCACTCAAAGCATCTTATCCAGAACCTAGAAGTATTAATACTGCTGTGCTCTGCAAATTTAATAAGGTGAGTAAATTTCTTTTAAAAACAGTTTTAAATTGTGATTATATGGATGCATGTGATAAATGTGTATAGGAAATTATAATATGATTTGCATTGATTTACCTCATCTGGAATATGTGATGAATTTGCTGTGGTTATATATGTGTATATCTGAATATATGCAAGATATCTCTGTTACTTCCTATACTTGATTTACCCTTTAAAAATTCATATTTGCTCTTGAAATCAGAATTAAGTTCTGATCTATGAATGAAAAATAATCATTATAGCATAATGTTAATTCTAAAAATAGTATTAGGATTTTATAATTAAAAATTAATTCAAAATTTGAAAATATACAGAGGAAATCAAAGACAGGTCAAAAATTGATTATCTGGAAATCAAGTTTGAATTATATAAACAAATTCGTATTGTAAATTGATGAATTTTGGAAATCAAATCTAGATTTTTAAACAAGTATTTGATGAGTTATCTCGAGATAGACGAGATTTGGGAATTTGCAGAATTCTGGTGATCGACGTGATCGAGTGTGATGGGGTTTGGTCTGGAGGTTGCTAGTAGAGTATGGATCTCTGGAAAAATAGTGAGAGAATTTTTAGAGAGCTGTGGTGGTCGGAGGACGATGAACTAGGGTTAAACGACCTATTTTGGTCATTGGGGTAGTCGAGACTTTTGTGTGGTCGTAGGTGAACTGGAGTGGATCGCGATGGGGGGAATCAGTGCAGGAGGACGAGGCGAAGCTTCGGTCATGTGAGCGTGGTTCATCGTGGGTAGAGTTGACGTCGATGGGTGAGATTCCGATCATGTTTTGCTTCAGTTTTTGATCGACTTCCTCGATTTTCTTTTGCGATAATTCTGGGTTGATCGGAGTGGTCGAAGAGTTGATGTCGTGATGTTCGACGTGATGATGGCCAGAAAGATGATCGGAGAGGGGCGAAATCGTTGTGCACGTGAACGTGCACGTTATCGTGCATTTTGGTGATCTGGGATCTGAAGGTTTGGGAAGACGATGGATTGCTCGGGATCGTTCTCGAGATGAAAGGCATGCGACTCGAAGCAGAGATGTACGAGAGTGTTTCTCGCGAGTGACTCGGGATTTTATGGGTTTTGCTCGGGAAATTATTTTAGGCTAGCTCGAGTTGTTTTGTTTTAAAAATCTGGTTTTAAAATTTAAAGTATTCCAGGTCTTAAAATCTAAAGAAAGACATTACCAGGTTATTAAAGGAAGTAAACAAGCTTTTCAAAAAGTTTCAAAGTCTAAAGGCAAAGTAAAAACAAGTTTCAAGTTAAAGTTATATTCAAAGTAATTAAAAGGAGTAAATTACTCAGGGGAGCAATTAGCTGAGGTGATTAATCGGTAATCACTTAATATTATCAGTTAAGGAATTAATTAAGTTAATTGTTTGAAGTTAATTAATTATGGGATAATTAATTAATTAAAGAATTAAGAATTATTTAATGATGGGATTAATTACTCGTTAAGGTAATTAGTTAAGAAAGATCATTTAATGAAGTAATTAGAAGATAATTACTTATGTAAGTAATTAAGAGTTAATTACTTAATTATTTTAGTTAATTAATTAATGTGATTAATTAAATGTGTTTAATTTAAGATTAATTACTAAGTGTAATTAATAAAAAAAGTAATTAATTAATAAAATAATTAATTAAGAATTATTTGTTAGTTTAAATTGATTAATAATTACTTAATGAAGTAATTAAAGATTAATTAATTAGATTAATTAATCAAGGTTAATATAATTAATTAAGAAGTAATTAATTAAGATAAGTAATTACAAATTGTTAATTACTGTTTTAAGACTAATTAATAGATGAAGTGGTTAATTAAATTTAATTATTTAATTAATTAAAAGGTTAATTAATTAATAAGGATTATTTAATTAATGAATTAATCAAGGTTGATTAATAAAAGTAATTAATTTAAGTATGATTAATTAATTGTAATTAATTGAAGATTAATAAAATTAATTATAGTTAATTGATTAATGAAGGTTCATTAATTATTGTAATTAATGATAGTAATTAAATGTTAATTACTGAATATGGTTAAGGATAATTACTTGAATGAAATTAAAGTATAATTAATCAAGGAAGATTAATTAAAGAAGATCATTAAGAGATGTTTAATTAATTAATTTGTAATTAATTAATGATAATAAGCACGATTAAGATAATCCAAGTAATTAAAGGATAGTAATTAATTTAATTAAAGGTTAATTAAATTGATTTGGAGTTAATCAATTCTGCTTATGGATGATTGATTGATATTGGGTGATTGATTGATACTGGATGATTTGGATATGATATCTATGATATGTGATATGCTGCTTTGTGAGATAAATGTGATATGAATTATCTATTGTGATAATGTGATTTATCTATCCGTTTATATCATCCTGAATATAAGTTAAATTGTTTAAACCTTTAAACAACTTGGCCTTAAAAGATACGTTTTGGATTTCGATGAGACCGGGATCGGGTTTCCGTATACCGGAATTCCAAGTCTGGAGACCCGAATACCACATCGATCCAAATTAACGATAGGTCGTGAATCTCAAGTGAAGATGAAGATTCAGAGTGCAAGGATTATTGTCGTTAACTCTGAGGGTGATTCCAAAACGAGTGTAACGAGATAATGCCTTCGGTTTCGTTCGAACCCGGAACGAACTTGTATGGATTGAATGCTTTCAGCACATCGTCAGGCGGACGATGAGCATTCTAAGTGATATGATCTGATTAAAGGTAATCGTAACCTCAAGCCTCATCAACCGGGAATGGCTAAAACAGGGGAGGTGCAGCAAGGCTTCGTGGGTAGCACCCACTGAGAGCAAGATAGATCCCTGTCTAGAGGTCCCTTTTCTTTTATTCGGCTTAGTGTGTGGTTGGTCGTGCCAACTACGGGATTATCTTGTTCGGGATTATCCAGTAAGGGATGGTTCCGGCTTTGTGTTGCAGGGGAGCGGGCGTACTCCTCGGTACGGTGATCTAGGCCACGTACTGTGACGGGCGGTACCCCAGTAGCCCTGCCATTGTATGGAATCCAAACTCCAATAAGTGCCGTACGTATTAGTTGTGCCCAACTATGTTGGAATGTGAGATGTAAGCATTTCAGCTATTTCTGTATTTTACTTGAAAACCCTAGACCCTATTATAATACAATCAGATTTCCTATCAAATGTTTTGGTTAGCTTAAGGTAAAAACTTTTCCATGTTTATGTGTGGGAAGTCTTACGTGATACCTTTGTTTTCAAAAGGTTTTGAAGTTAAACAATTTTAACCCGTTTACTCACACCAGACCCATGTCTGACCCAAGTGTTTATTTCTGTTTTATAAACTCTTGGGTACTCAAATTTTTACGAGTAGCCAAGGGATTCAGGTTTAGCTTTGACGAATATTTTGGAGGAGCAATGGAGCAGGAGGCTTCGGCGTTCGTAGATATAGTATTCCGCTGTGTTGATATCTGTGATAGTGTGTGTATTGTATTGAGTTGTAATAACTAGACAGATATTTATAACTGTCTAGTATGTAATGTGTATCTGTGTAACTCTGATAATTGTTGTGTACTATGTAATAGTTTATGTTATTAATATAATTTATTCATTCCGCTGTGAGATCGTTGTTGTTGTTTCTGTCTTTCTTCTCTTCTTTCTCTTTTCTATCCCTTTCTTTCTTCATAATGATGCGACTTTCTGGTCATAGGAAGTCGGGTCGTTACACAAATTTTGTCTCATTAATTTCCAATGCGTTTATACCTCGTATGATCACACGATAGCTCTGAAAGCTACGAAATTTGAAATCCGGTAATAATACAATATTACGGACCCAATGGAACTGGTTTCGTCGAATTCCGAGACTGTTTGAAAAATGACTATTTTTAAATATCGATTCGAACGATTTAATTTCAACTGAACAATTTACTCCCAAATTCGATTCTGAAGCTTCTGTTATCTTCAGTAATATCAATACGAATTTTAAAAGCTTTCGAAATATTTTTCTTCAGCTTAAAAATGAAGATTCAAATTTTTATTCAGTATTCAATAGATTAAATTTTTAAAATTTAATCGCAAATTTCAAAGTTATATCGGGGATTCAAATTAAATCATCGTTCAAATATTTAAAATAAATTAAATATTTCCAATTTAATTCGTTCAAAATTTTGGGTCGTTATAGACTTCCCTCCTTAAAAGAATTTCGTCCCGAAATTACAAGTCAGGAAGAAAAAGTCCTTAACTCGTCTACTATTTTTCAACATCCTTAGTTTTATCAAATTTTCAAAACTAATCTTTCTACTAAAGATTCGTTATTATTTCAATTTGCTTTCCAACTTCAATTATAAGTTTCAAACAACATTGTTTAACTTCTAAATTCAAATTCGAGTTTAAATTCAAATTTTAACTTCAAAATTTTCTCAAAAATTTTCTAACACCCGAAATTTTCGAAAAAATTTGCCAGCGTCTCCTTTGCGCGGCTAATACGGCACGACTACAAAACGTCCCTACGGACTCTCAGATTTCAAAAAGAAAAAGAAAAAGCCAAGCGGCTAGACAAGAAATCATCAAAAACTCATATTATAATTTAAATACTTACCTTTTGTCGAGCAATTCAAATTTATCTTTGAAATCAAAATTCCCAATTCCTTTATACACCTGTATATCCTACTAGCCATAATATCTAGTTACATATATTCAAACTATTTTGCACATTCAATTACAAAATTTCCAACATAAACTACTTCTTATACATTTTTACTTCACTGTTGAAGTTACACCTATTCATTTTCCTTCAATTTTACATTTCAAATCTATTTGAATTCAATTTTATCTTCTATTCTGAATATTGAATTTTTTTTCGATTATTTTTTCATTTACTAATTCATATCACTCTATATATTAGTTTCATTCACTAATTCCTTTTAAATTTCAATATTCAGCTTGAATTACATTTACTAACAAATTCAGAACAAAGTTTCACATTCATCTTCAATTTCAGTTTTACTTACTTACAAATTCAAATTTATTTATTCATTCTGAAACTCATTCACTAATTCTTTCATTTCCAATTCGAATCTGATTTCCAAATCAAATTTCAAATATTCTATAAGTCTTCGACTTACTTACATTTCGATTTATAAGATCATTGATACATTCACCTTACTAATTTCATTCCATTAGAATTCTATTTTCAATTATAAATTCATATTCACAATTTCATTCCATTATTGAATTTTAAATTTTCAATTACCTTCTTGAATTCTATTCCAAATTATAAATTCATTTACAATTTGAATTTTATTCCAATCAGATTTCAATATTTTATAAGTTATCAATTTCATAATATTTCATAAATATTTTTATATAGTATTCCAGGGTCTTACCAACATTTCAAAAATCATTTTTGAAAACAAATCAAATTATCTTTTGAATTTCCAAAACAAAACCCAAATTTTTCCAAACAATTTCCATTTAAAACAACTTGGCAGCAATTCCTCTTTTGGAAACCCGAAAATGAACACCGGTGATGTGGCGATCATCATCGGAATTATTTTCCAGCGACCGAAAAGAGTTTAGAGCTTTCATCTCTCAAATCAAAACCTTTGAAATTCATTTTCAAATCAAAAAGGAATTTAAATTTCCAAATCTCCAAAATTTTCAAATTCTTTTCAAAACATTTTCAAAAACTTCTCTGGAATCCCGTTTTAAATTACAATTCACATTTATAATTTGCATTCTTTAAATTTCATTTGTATGTGAATTTTATTTCTTAACTTTGGAGTTATGATTTCAATTTCTTGTTTAATTTCAATGATAATAGATTAATATTATCACCTCTAACAACCATGCAACCATATACTATAGTACTTCATAGAAAAACATTTCTTTTCTATACAAAAATAGTTTTGGGCAAAATTATTTCATTCACCCTATTTAAAACAATATTGTGCCGAATTGTTCTATTCAAGTGTTTAGAAACCCCTTCGATCCAGTTGCGCAGACTGTGCCGACGAAGGTTCATATACCACTCAATAAACCAATCATCACAATACAAAACAATTTTATATTCAATAACAAATACGCGCTCATATCTATTATTACACTCAAACTCATTCTAGAGTACTACTGACTCTATCTCTAATGAGTAACACCCAACAGAGCAGGGTTGTCGCTTAACCATATGCTCTGATACCACGCTGTCAAGACCCGCAAATCCGTACCCTTGATTAAACACTAATCTCCATTGATTAACTCAAGAGGCATGGAAATACGAACCCTGAGGGTTTAAGAAAAAGAAAAGTAGAAGAAGAAGAAAATAGAAGGAAAAGAAAAGAAGAGAAAGAAGAAAAGAGGAAGAAGAAACAACAGATAACACGATCAGAAACAGAAGCAATATCAAAATCTCACATATCGCAGCGGAACAATATATAATAGATAAACACTAGTCTTTTAAAACAAAGAACTATATCAGTTGATACATACATCAATCAAAGTCAATATACAAAAATGGACAGTTATATAAACTTGTCCTCATACAGAATATACAGCAGAATAAATACTATCAGATACAAATACTACGTCTCGCCATCCAGCTTTCTTCCAAAGCTCCAGAATATCCAGAATATCCTGATAACATAACTCTAGGCTGCCCGTGTGAAAATTGGTGGGCACCCAGAGTTTAGAAGGGAACAATAAACTCCGAGTCAGTCATGGTGACTGGTGTGAGATCGTAAAACAGTTATTTTTCACAAAGAAAATAAAACAAATTCGCAATGCTTTTGGAAAATGAAACTACCATAAGACCTCCCACCACACACACAATGCAAACGCAGAATTGGAGGAGATTTCTTCTTATGATAGTCAAAGATGCTTACTACGCAAATCAAATCCTTTTTGATATTATTATTAGTGCATAGTGTAGAAAACATTTCGAAAGTATAATATTAATCTTAGCCAGCATAGACATTTCGAACTATGCCTACTATAGCTACCATCCAAACAGTGGGGCGCCACCATAAGTGAATGATAGGTTCTACAACTAAAACCGTACAAGGCTCGTATTGTTTCTTTGGATTTCCAACAAATGGTCAGGCTAAGGAACTTCCTATGCCACGATGGGTACGTCCCTGGAATAGACGACCCGAGAACCTAACCGGATCTCTACCAACACAAGGCCGGGTTACCTCTGCAAAAATAGGTAACTACTGACATGCGTATGTCATCCCTCGATCGTAACCGATCTTCCCGAGGATCCCCGATTTCCAACAAACCACATCAAAATAATAATGCAGCAACCACATAGGTTAAGTATCTGGGCTCCATACCATGATACCACCTCTATCCAGAAGGAATGACATACACTAAGGGGCGCTACTCCCTAGAACCTTGCTGCATCCTTCCTGTTTTGACCATTTCCGGGGTGTGAGGCTCGACGAAGTCTCGTCCACAAAGCTACGCTTTCTACAAAGCCATGCTTCGGGTCAAACAAATGATCAACCTATGATCATAAAGATATAAGATCAAACAAATGATCATATCGCAAATGATCAAACACTGATCATTTCACAGCAACACTCAGTATGCCACGTTACCAAATTGGGAGTATATCGCCGATAAATTTCAACTACATAACCTCTGAGCTCGTACGTCTCAAAGAAGGGTGTTAAGCTAAGAGAATAAATTCTCCGCCACCAACATATATGTATTTGAAAGAAATCAGCTTTATATCTCAAATTGTAACGTCAGACACACAATCCATACAAGTCCTTCCGGGATCGAACAGAACCGAAGGCACTTCTCACGAAGCCCTTGCATATCCGGATAAATTTCTAATCACGTCCGGACTTCCCGTCACTAAGGGTGATAAAACCTCTAAATCGGAGATCAGCCGATGTAGAGTAACTCGACGGTAATCCTTCCGTTTTCAAAAATATCCGGTCTTCAACACCGGTCTTCAAATGCGATTCATAACGACGTATCACATATTCGGAATGGGTTATACGACCCCATGGTCCTTTCCCGGCTAACCCGAATAGTGAGCGATTATTCAAAAATAAGTGTGGCATTCAAATTCATCCAATTCACAAAAAATACCATATTCGAGGTAATTATTGATAGTCGGTTATTTAACTATCAATAAAGATGCGCAACATCATCAGATTCCAAATAATTTTCCAAATTATTTAATCTTCAAAAATATCTTTACTAGATATAAAATTTCCACACTTAACTATTTGAAAACAATTTCAAATCAATTTCCACATTTCATTTTATCTTTGAAGATAAAATCTCAAAATAGTTCATTTCATATTGGAAAAGCATTTCCATACTTATTTAAAAATAAGTAATTCACAAATCATTTATTTTCAACATTTGAAAATATTCGATATACTTAAATCAAAAATCAAGTATATATTCATTCTTTAAGGAAATCATTTACTATAACAACATTTATTTGAGTCAAAACGAATGTTACGTAAAACATCGTTATGACGACTCAAATCACTAGAATAGGGATTCGAAATTTAGATAGATATATATAAATCCCAATACTACATAAACATTTTCTTTCGAAAATCATTTACTATAACAACAGTGTTATAGTCCATCATTTCCTTATTTCTCGAAAACGTCTATTTCAACAATGAATGTTGAAATCTATGTATTCGATACTTAACACGTTTTAAAACATCTTTTAAAACAATTAACTTCATTTTATAATATCGCTTTCCCAAACATAACCATTTTATTCAATAATATATTCACTGTCCAAAATCGTGAATATACTTCACTAACCAAATTTCAATCCTTTTTACACATTTATTTCAAGAATTATCCACTGTCCGAAATCGTGGATAAAATTCCCTTAATAATCTCTATATTTAAAATCAATCAAATTTGATTTATTTTCGAATTTATAAAAACAACGTTTATAAATTCTATTTCCATTTTATAACAACTTCGATTTATACATCTTCTTTAATGACCCATTCAATTTATAAGTTAATATAACTTATAATTCATTTATTTTAAAAGAAATCGTTCTTTTAAACTTTACAAAATTTAAACTTTCAGATTTCATTAACTTATGAAATCCCATTTTCACTTCATTTTAACACTTATAGAAACTTGTCTTATAATCCCAATATTTCAAATTTATAAATATCCATTTTTGTACATCTTTTAAATAAACCGTTTATAATACTAGAAATCCCAATTTAAACCATTTCATAAATTTCTTAACTTTTATTTCAAAAATCACACTTTGATTTTATTTCACAAAAATCTTAACTTTTATAACTTTAAAATTTTAGACGTTTATTTATTTGAAATAAATCAATTCAAAAATTCAATAAAACGTCTACTTTCAAAAATCACTTTAAAAATCCTTTTAAAGTGAAGTCGTTATTTTTAAACTTCAAAACTTGAATCCGATGATGCAACAGCACCAATTAGTCAATCACAACAACAAACATCATATATCAATATGATAACAGAATATACATCAATATCTGTAAATAAATAACTACTGGTGAGGAATCCAGTTGGATTCCTCCAACCTGTTTTCCTGCATCCACAGACGTTAGCACAATACCAATTCAACTTCGAGGTGGAATATCGCGGTATATGGGTTTTATAAAAATATCCGCTTACTAACGGCGCAATAGGGTCTCATCCGCTATACGAGGCGGGAAATCAATCAATCCAATATATACATATGCCAATATGTATATATTGCTATATATATATAGATATATCCTACCATATCTAATATCACATCCAAGCATCAACAAATCAATAGCTGCAGACATCAATTTTTACATTTGAGTGAGGAGATCACACCTTAGCATTTATTTTGCCGCCCATTTCCAATCTCAGCTTGATTTCTTCATTTAACCTTGTATAAATAAATTTATACAATTTATTAATATTCGAACAGTCGAATAAGTCAATTACCGTTTAATAGTCGAATTAACTGATAGTTTTCCTTAAACCAATTCTCCTTTAAATAAATTTATTTAACTAATGATTTAAATTTAAAAACTAAATTTTCTCTTAATAAAATATTTTCTATTTACCAAAAATAATTATATAGGTTAACTAAATAATTTATCCATTATAATTTATCGTCTAAAAATTTACTTTTTAGTTTAACTTATAAATTTTCCATTTTTGTAAAAATATCCTTTAACGACTAAAATAAATTTAATAAGTTAATTTAATTATCTATCCACCAAATTCATTATTTAAAGTAAACTAAAACTTTTTATACTTATATTTTTTTTCTGAAACTGCTTAATAACAAAATTCCTTTACTGCAAAATGAAATAAGATTTCGTTCACTATTTAAAATTTCAGTATGAATATATTTATATAAATTAAAATACCGCATTTTTTTACTGATATATATACATTAAAAATTTAGGTTTAAATAAAATTCGAGAATACCTTACTGACGAACTTCCACTCAAAATCGTGACTACATGCTGTTTGACATCGCGATCCCCTGATTCGCGAAAACTGCTCGCGAAACCCCTAATTCGCGATTGATGAACTCGCAGCCTCCCACGCGCTCTCGCCGTAACTCCACGCCTCGCGAATGCCTGGCCTCGCGCTCGCGACCCCCAGTCCTAGCCTCGCCTCGCGTCGCCGACCTTCCCCTGAATCACGTCGCCACCCTACCGTTCGCCTGCCTTTGATTTGCCTCGAACCCTAAAGGAGACTCGCGATTTGGTATAAAATTTTCTTCGAACGAATTTGATTTGAGAACAAAGAGGAGGGCACGGTTTTGATTAGAATGGAAGAGGAGATTTTAATTTTATTTTCTATCTGCGATGCTTTCTTTTATAAAGGGGAGGGAGTTGAAATTGATCAGAGGTTGCCATTTTTAAACTGCTCGAGATTTTGTTTTGAACAGATAAAGAAAGAGGGGACTCGCGATTTTTCTTTAAAACACTCGGCCATAATTATTTCTGAACGAAATGATTTTGGTTTTTGCTCGAAGAATAGATGTTACGAGGGAGACAAATTGGGTGCGGCTCGTACGTATGGTCGGGTTAAAGAAAAGTAAATGTGTTTTATTTAAATTCAAATTTTGTCTCATTAATTTCCAATGCGTTTATACCTCGTATGATCACACGATAGCTCTGAAAGCTACGAAATTTGAAATCCGGTAATAATACAATATTACGGACCCAATGGAACTGGTTTCGTCGAATTCCGAGACTGTTTGAAAAATGACTATTTTTAAATATCGATTCGAACGATTTAATTTCAACTGAACAATTTACTCCCAAATTCGATTCTGAAGCTTCCGTTATCTTCAGTAATATCAATACGAATTTTAAAAGCTTTCGAAATATTTTTCTTCAGCTTAAAAATGAAGATTCAAATTTTTATTCAGTATTCAATAGATTAAATTTTTAAAATTTAATCGCAAATTTCAAAGTTATATCGGGGATTCAAATTAAATCATCGTTCAAATATTTAAAATAAATTAAATATTTCCAATTTAATTCGTTCAAAATTATGGGTCGTTACACATATATATATATTTAGTTTAATATGTGTTCAAATTTATATTGATTTGTAAATAAATATAATATATATCTTATTCTAATATATGTTTTGATTTAGAATATGACTTTATATATATGTTCACTTATACCATCGATCTTCTTCAATCCAGTTTGATTTGATTTCGTCAATTTCAAATTTCCCACTTCGCTTTGTTCATCGAACTCGTGTTCATCGTGCTTTGCTTCGAAATCCAGGCTTGGATTCGAAATTCACCTCATTATCTATCCTCTCTAGCCTCGAAATGTGAGCAATCACTCACGATTAACGTTCTTATATTTACTAAATTTGATTTCTATTGAAACGACAATTGAAATATGCTGCTTTTTTTATGTACATTGCTATATATATGTTGTTATCTATATCTGTTCACCTATGACACAATTATCTATTATTATATTGATGATATATGCCTGTTACTGTTCTTATATAATTATCATATCTGTTATCACTCTGCAATTTCCCTGTTAGTATAGAATTCACTATGGGTTGAAATGATACATACCCGAACGATCTGTAGAATAGGAGAAAATCGTTATGGGTTAAATGATAAACCCAAGCGATTTTCATTTGAATTGAATTTGGGATGACAGGTTGAAAAGATATATACCCATATATATATTCAAATTGCGGATTGAAATGATAAATATCTGTTTCACCTGACCATAGGATAGAAAATATATACAGACATCGTTGGTCTATATATAAATATTTTGAAAATAATTTCTATGGTTTTGAAAAGAAATATATGGTTTAAATAAAAATTGATCTTTTAAAGATTTATTAAAGTTGATTTAATAAAGTTGATATAATATGTTTAAGTATTTATTTAATATCTATATTTCAAATATAGGGTTTATAATGATTCAGGTTGGAAAGATAAATTTGAAATTGATTTGAAATTATATTTATTTAAGAATTACTTAAATAAGTTGATCGGATATTTATTAAATTTGAAATTTAAAGATATGTTTTATAACTTGAATTTGATTAAAAGTGACTTAAATGAATATTTCAAACTTATATAAATTTAAGTGGGATATTTTGTTGATTTAAATTGGTAAATTGAAGTTGTACTTAGATGTTATTGAAATGATTAAGTAAATATTTAAAACTAAATAATAGTAAAGTGAATTTGATTTATATATGAAATTTTCAAATTTAGTTTTGAATTTGTGGAATATTTAAAGCTTTGAAATATATCGAAATTAAATGGTTTATTTTGTGGTTCAAATCTGTATTTGAAATCGATATAATTTGAAATGGTTTATTTTGAAACTGGATTGAATTGAAATTGGTGAATTGAGATTGAATTAAATTTGAATTTTGGAAGTCGAGTTGATTTGAATTGATTCGTGAAATTTGAGGAAGCTATTTTATTATATAAAGTATTTTTAAATTATACTTAAAACTATATATTTTTCTTTATAAATTATTTTAATATAAACTATTTTAACTTATAACTATTTTGTATAAACTAGTTTATTATATACTTTTTTATATATTTAAACTGTTTAAAGGAATGTGTTATGGTTTTCCAAAGTGTTATGATTTCAAGTGTTATGACTTCCAAACGGTTATAATTTCAAGTATTTTGGTTTCGAAAGTGTTATAACTTTGAAAGTGCTATGGTTTTGAAATGAATATTATTTGAAGTGAAATGATATCGTATTGATATAGTATTGAAATGGCAATGATATTTTTGTTTATAGGTATAACCTATTTTAAAATGACCACGGTGTTATAATAGCGTTGGTTGTCAATAACGTAAATTACTGCAGAGTGGTTAGTTTAACGAATCCTTAGAGGATGGTTATCCCAACATCCTTTGAGTTACTTGTATTTCAGTTAATATTTAACTTGAGTTGGATTTATTGATATAAGAATCTTAATCCTGACTCGAGTGTTTTGTGTTTTGCTTTACGCTTGGGTCAGACTGAGTGGCTCAGTGTTCGAGACTCACCTTTGGAGTTGGAGCTTCGCTTGGAGATCTAGCTATATCCATTCAGCTTGCAGTTATTCAGCTGATTCCAGTGATGTATTCAGATCTTGTAGTTGACTATTGTATTGCGACATCTATGTATTCGAGACTTCTGTTGTATCTTGTTAACTCTGTTATTTATAAAGTAGCTTCATGAACTACTATTCTTTTGTTTCCGCTGCATTATTGTTATATTACTCTGTGTCTGTGATTCTGTGATTATTTATTTACTGTATATGTTGAGATTTGCCAAAGTTAAATTAACAATCTTATATTTTGAGCAATTCAAGTCCGACATTTATGGATGCGAATGGTTGAAAATTTCAGGCTGTTACAATAGGTGCTTCTTCCTCTTCTTCTTCTTCCTCTTCGCTGTGCTCTAAGGGGTTATGCACATGAATGTTAGGAGAATCTTCTTCAATCACAATTGGATTTGCATGATTATCTATTAGAAATTTTTGCAAATTCCGAAGAATTTTGCCTTGCTTTCTTGTTCTTTTGCCATCCTTATTTGCACAACTTGAAGTTCAGTCAACATTTGCTTGGCATCCTTCATCAATTCTTCAATCTTTATCACACGTGCCAGTGTGGTGCGTTGGAATGGACCAGAATGAGGAGAATGGAAAGAAACGATGTCATTTTGGTTTGATTTAGTGGAGGAGGCCATAAATTTTAATTTTCAGAAGTTTATTACAGAGAAAGAGAAGTGAGAAAACAGAAAAAAAATCAAAATACATAGGTTTATATAACTACCAAACTAATTTTAGATGGAAAATCAAAATTTCAAATTTTACCGTTGTATGTCAACATGGGTGGTAGGGGTATGTCGACATCCCTATGAAAAATTTGGTTTTCTTGTATATTTCTGTTTATTAAAAATATATGTTACTATATCTATATTCTATATCTCAGTTATTGAACAAATGCCTAGTTCTCTTCTTAATTTAGTAAATATAGGTTGATTTAAGGGTTTGGTTAAAATGTTAGCAATTTGATTCACGGAGTTGATAAATTCAAGAGAAATATTCTCTTTACTTATATTATCTCTAAGAAAATGATGACTGATATCAATTTGTTTAGTCCTAGCACGATGAGTAGGATTTTTAGATAAATTTATTGCACTAGTATTATCACAATAAATTAGTGATTTTGAAATTGTTAATCCAAAATCATTTAGGGTTTATTGAATATAAATGACTTGAGAGCAAGCCAAAGCAGCAGAGATATATTCTGCTTCGGTTGTTGATAAAGAAACAGTATTTTGCTTTTTACTAAACCATGAAACAACAGAATGCCTTAAAAAGTGACAAGTTCCACTTGTACTTTTTCGGTCAGATTTGCTACCAGCATAGTCAGCATCACAATAAGAGATTAAATCAAATGAATCATTTTTAGGGTAAAATAAACCATAGTCAAAAGTATGTTTAACATATCTTATGATATGTTTCACAACTTTTAAGTGAGTCTCTTTGGGTTGAGATTGGTATCTTGCGCAGAGACAAACACTATGCATGATATCAGGTCCACTCGCAGTGATATAAAGTAGTGATCCAATCATTCCCCTATATAGTTTTTGATTTACATCTTTTGAAAGATCTTCTTTATTTACAGCTGCATTGGTTGCCATGGGAGTGGGTTTTCCACTCGCAGTAGTCATACCAAATTTACTAACTAGATCCCTAGCATATTTTTCTTGACTAATAAAAATACCATTATCTAATTTTTTTATTTGTAAACCTAAGAAGAAAGTATGTTCACCCATATGACTCATCTCAAACTCCTTTGTCATTATTTCAGAAAATTCTTTATTCGTTTCATGATTAGTTGAACCAAAAATAATATCATCTACATAAACTTGTACAATTTGGATATCATTTTTATTTCTTTTAATGAAAAGAGTATTATCTACTTACCAATTTCAAAATTTGATTGTAATAAAAAAGATCTTAGTCTGTCATACCATGCTCTAGGAGCTTGTTTCAGACCATATAAAGCTTTCTTAAGTTTGAAAATATGGTTTGGAAATTTTCATCTTCAAAGAATGGAGGTTGTTCAACATAAACTTCCACTTTAACAAATCCATTTAGAAAAGCACTTTTAACATCCATTTGAAATAATTTGAAATTATCATAGTTTGCGAAAGCAAGTAGAATTCTAATGGCTTCTAATCCTGCTACGGGTGCAAAGGTTTCATCGAAATCTATTCCTTCTTCTTGACAATAACCTTGTGCGACTAATCGAGCTTTATTTCTAACGACCTCACCTAGTTCATTCATTTTATTTTTATAAACCCATTTAGTTCCTATTATAGTTTTATCTTCGGGTCTAGGAACAAGTTCCCAAACATCATTTCTAGTGAATTGATTCAGTTCTTCTTGCATAGCCAGATCCATGAATCATCAAACGATGCTTCCTTTGGATTTTTAGGTTCAATAGATGATATAAAAGCTACATTACTCATGTTATTTAGTTGATTTCTAGTTTAATAATAGATTCAATATTTCCTAGAATAATTTCTATAGGATGATCTTTTAAAAGCTTAACCTTTTTATTTGGATGAATAAGATCATTATTTGTTTCAATTGATTCATTATTTAGGGTAGCAAATTCTTCTTCATCATTAATTTGTTCAACATTTTTGAAATTTTCATCAAACGAAACATGCATTGTTTCTTCAATGGTATTAGTTCTTAAGTTGAAAACTCTGTATGCTTTACTTCTATTAGAATATCCGATAAAGATTCCTTCGTCGGATTTAGGATCAAATTTATCCAAATTGTCTTTTGTATTTAGAATAAAACATTTACTTCCAAAGATTCTAAAATAAGATACCTTTGGTTTCTTCTTATAAAGAAGTTCATAAGGTGTTTTATTAGTTAACGGTCTAATTAATATTCTATTTAAAATGTAGCAAGCTGTAGCGACTGCTTTAGCCTAAAAATGTTTTGGTAAATTACTATCTGAAAGCATTGTTCTAGTACACTCTTGAATCGTCCTATTTTTACGTTCTACCACTCCATTTTGTTGTGAAGTTCTTGGAAAAGAGAAATTATGAGTTATTCCCTTTTTATTGCAAAATCCCTTAAAATTTTCATTTTCAAATTTCCCACCGTGATCACTACGAACAATTATAATTTTTAAAGAAAGTTGGTTTTGGAGTCTTTTTGTAAAATTTATATGAATCAAAAGTATCACTTTTATGTTTCATAAAAATTGTCCATGTAAACCTAGAATAATCATGTACAATTACAAAGACACATTTATTGTGATTTATTGATTGAATTTGAGATGGACCAAACAAATCTAGATGAAGTAACTCAAGTGGTTTTGAAGTTGAAATCATAACTTTTAATTTGAAAGAACTCTTCCTAAGTTTTCTTAATTGACAAGCATCACATATACTATCTATTTTAAAATTTATTCTAGGGAGACCTCTTACTAGGTCAAGTTTAGAAAGTCTAGATAAGAGTTTAAAATTCAAATGCCCAAATCTTTTATGCCAAATCCAAGGGTCACTTGTATTAGCCAAAAGACATAGATTATCATTTGCGATTTTCATACTAAGAATATAAATATTTTTCTTCCTAATTCCTTCAAATATAATATTTGAATTATTATCTTCGATGTGACACTTATCTTTTTCAAATTTAATTTTGCATCCTTTATCGCAAAGTTGACTAATGCTAAGCAGATTGTGTTTCAGATTCTTAACTAATAAAACATTAGAAATAGTAGGAGTTTTAGAGTTACCGACATTGCCGATGCCAATCACATATCCTTTTGAGTTTTCTCCAAAATTAACCAATCCTCCATCTTTATAGATAATATCATTCAGCATATATGGATTACCAGTCATGTGTCTTGAACATCCACTTATTCTTCTTGATTTGCATAATTTGTCCATTGAGTGTTGATTCTTCAAAGGCCATACAAAGGCCATATAACACCTTTCTTTCTGTACAGAATACAAACTCGGTAGATAACTTGATTTTCTATAATAACTATATGCAGACTTATGAGACAACGATGATTTGAACAGTTTTAAACTAGTGTTAACAAAATCCCCAAAAATAGCCATTTTAAAAACTTTTTCAAAATTCAGATTATGAAAACTTTGAAAACCAATGCTCCGATACCAAATGTGAGAAATGCTGATTACAGATCTTAAGGCTGGAATAACACTAGAGGGGGGTGAATAGTGTTTTATGTATTTTTTAAATCTTTTTGAATTTTATTCAATTTAAACACCAACAAATGCAATTCACAAACACATATATAATCACAGAATTAGACACAGATGCAAATACTAAATAAAAGTAGTAAAGGAAAGAACACACTAGGATTTTATACTGGTTTGGAGTTACCTTACATCCAGTCCGTATAATCGTACGGATTTCTTTTCAAAATAATCTCCCAGATTACACCCTCGGTTTCAAGGCTACGAGGTACACCCTCCTGTATTCGAGTTCAGGGCAACTCTCTTGATTTAACTAGGCTACAAGGTCACCTAATTGATTTTCGAGGCTACAATCATACCCAATTTTTAACAGCCCGCAAATCCGTACCCCTTTGAGCCGACAATATTCTCCATCAGTTCAACTCAAAGAGGTCGGAACTACAAACCATTAGGGTTAAAGAAGAAAGAGGTAGAAGAAGAAATAGAAAACAACATCAGAATATCACAATCGCAGCGGAACAAAATATTATATATAACAACAGATTTTTATACAAAAGAATCTGTAACTGTATAATACTTACAATCATCAGAGTACAACACAATCATCACATCAAATCTGGACAGTCTAGTATAACTTGTCCTTACAAAAAGCTGACTATACAGCTTACACTGCACAGCAGAATATACATCAAGTATGTGTGATACGTCTCCCCATCCAGCTCGTCTCTTGAGCTCCACAGAATCCTATCCTGTATCTGTAATACTCGATCTGACTCGAGCATTATAATAAAATAACACCCGAGTCAGTCTGGAAAACCAGCGTGAGAAAACACACTCAATTGAATTATTAAAGTTTTCAAAATCCTTTGAAATCAAAGATATCTCGTAAGACCATGCCACAAATAAACATGCCCAGTTTTTACCTTACGATAACCAAAACATTTTTATTAAATCTGTCCGATATTATAATAGTGTCTATAGAAAGTAAAATAGAATCTAGCTGAAATGCTTGCATCTCACGTTCCAGCAATAGTTGGGGACAATCAAAACCGTACATGCACTTATTGGAGATTGGATTCCATACAATTGCAGGGCTACTGGGTACCGCCCGTCACAGTACCTGGCCTAGATCAGAGTACCGAGGATCACGCCCGATCCCCTGCAACACAAGATCGGAGCTACCCCTTACTGGATAGTCCGAATAAGATCACCCCGCGGTTGGGATCAGCAACCGCCACTAAGAAGAAATCAAAAAGGGACATCTAGAGAGGGATGACCTTACCATAATTGGTTGCTAGCCACTTAGCCTTGCTGCACCAACCCTGTTTTAGCCATTCCCGGTTGATGAGGCTTGAGGCTATGCGTTACCTTTTTAGAACACATTTCACTTAAAATGCTCATCGTCCTCCTGATGATGGTCTGATAGCATTCATCCATACAAGTTCCACTGGGTCTGGACAAACCGATTCACCGTCTCTATCATCTTCACGGTCTTCATTCGCAATGTTCAAATCGGATCGAAGTGGTTTTCGGATAATTAAATCCGATCCCGGTCTCTTCGAAACGATCAGTGCATTGTCAGCATTGATAGTCGGTTATTTAACTATCAAATTAAAACAATTATTCAACCAATTGTTTTTATTTCCCCTAAAAGCACCAAGTCTTAATAATATAGATTTTAAATGATTTATATCACTTTATCCCAAAATATACACTTAAAACATTTAGAATAAAACTACTTAGAAGACTTTACTCAAAATAATAGTTATGATATTCTATACTAATTTCTCAAATAAAACTTTAGCCAGACTACCTTTAAAATAAAGTTATTTTATACAATATAAATTTTTAATAGTTAGCTTTTAAATCATCATACCAATTTAACCTTTACAATAATCAATACTATAACTAACTTAATAAATATTTACCTTTAAAATTTTAAAACAATTAAATAATAATTTCCTAAAAACATCCTTTTAAAACACTTTAAAACTTTTAATTTATACTTAGAAATTTTTCTTTGAAAATATACTTGGCTTTTTCAGGAAAATACACTTTCCATTCCAATATAGTGCATTTAACCATTTATAAATCCTTCTCGATTTATCCCAATTTAATTTAGGTCCCCAAACCCGTAAATTTCTTTTAACACTTTTAAAAATAAAACCACTATTTATTTTTAAAACAAATTACCATCTCCTTATAAATTCCCACCGTGAATTTATACTTCCAAATTTATCCACTGATAAATATTTTCACTTTATTTATAAACCTAGTTTATAATTCCCATACCCTCATTTCCCTTTAAATCACAGTTTTCAAAACACTTGATCGATTTCCCACTCGATTCTTCAAATTACTCCTTTTTTTTAAATTTATCTTGACTTACTCAATTTTTTATTCCAAAATCCATTAATTCCATATTTACTCCTTTATTATGATTTAAACCTTATTTAAAACTGAAATAATCAATTCCACCCTTTATTCAAAGTTCCCCTTTTTTTTCCCAACTCCTTTTAAACTTAAATTTTTAAAATAAATTCTTTTATCTTTAAAAAATATCATTTAAGTGGTCAAATTATTTTGTTCCCATTTATACAAAATCCCCATTTTTCCCATATTCGGAATTTATTTAATATGGTTTCAAAATCAAACTTTTTATTCTTCTCCAAATTCATTTCTTTAATTTATCCATATTCACTATAATTGTTTTACTTAAAATTCCCTTTTTAATTTCTTTCAAAAAATCCAATCCATATTTTTGATATCTTCAAGTACCAAAATATATTCAACCAATCATAACATTCACTATTTCAATTTCCAATATAACCAATATAATCTATCACAGATTATCAACTAATCACATCACTGAATATGAAATAATTCAACATTTCGAGGAATCCAGTTGGATCCCTCCAACCTGTTTCCCTGCATCCACAGATGTTAGCACAATATAAAAATACCAATTCCACTTCGAGGTGGAATATCACGGTATATGTGGTTATATCATCTCATCCGCTATTATGCGGCGCATAGGGTTTCATCCGCTATATAATGCGGGAAATCAATCACTCCAATATATATATATATATATATATACTATCACATCCAGACTAATAATAATTAACAATTCAAGCAATCAATCCAATAATTTAAATTTCAACTATTTAAATTCACTAGCAATCCAATTTGAGTGAGATTAACTCACCTTTGATTTTGTTTGCAACCCAATCCAAATTAGCTTGCTTTCTTCGCGATTTTGGACCTTGTATAACATTATATGATTTATTAATATTTGAACTAATCAAACAATTAGTTACCATTTTAAAATTTAATTAACTATTGATTTAGTTTAAAACTCATTTTCCTATAATAAATATTTTTAGTAGCTAAAATAATTAAATAAGCTAATTAACTAGTTAATCTCCTTATACATCATTTTAAAATTAAATTAAGAGTTTAAAAACATGTACATATTTTTCTCTTCAGTAAATAACAAAAATAAGAATTTACTTTACTGTCCTATATATATATAGCTGATTCCATTTCTAAAACAAAAATGTTAATTCCGATCAGTGAAATAATAATCAAAAATTCATTTAGAGTTTAAGCTTAAGAAACATTTAAAATTTACTGTTTTGAAATCAACAGTTTAAAATTTAGGTTAATATACCTTACTACTACAATCCCGCTCGAACAAAAAGACAACATCATCGCGAAGCAGGTGCATGCACGCGACTGTAACGACCCAAAATTTCTGTCATTTGAAATTCAAACATTTAATTAAATTTAAATAGTAACAAGTAAATTTAATAAGCTGAGTAACTTAAATTTCGAATATCTAGATTTAATTGGATAATTAGATCGACAATTTTCTATTTGAAATTGCGTAAATAATTGATAATTGGTTCAAATGTGTATAAAAATGATTTATAAAGTTATATTAAATCATATTGGAGTTAGATTGATGTTATAGAACTTTTAAAATTGAATTAAAAGTTAAATTGTGAAAATTGAATATTTTAATATTAAATTGACGAGTGAAAATAGCCATTTTTCAAACAGTCTTGGATTTCGACGAAACCAGTTTCATCGGATCCATAATGTTAAATTATTGTAAGATTTCAAATTTTGTGTCAATTGGAGTTGTCGTTTGTCCGAGGCAAGACAAAACGCATAGAAATCGTTTTAAATCGATTTAATTTAAAATTGATCGTTTATTTCCGTAACTCTCACATATCATCAAATTAGCTCTCGAAACACGTTCTATTGTGTTCGGAACGCGGGTTAAACTTTAGAAACGCCAGCCGGCACGTTTGATATCGAGTTCGGAAAATTTTCGATGAATAGTGTTTTTAGCAATTTTCTATAAAAGGCCACAACATTTCACAATTTTCAAGCAAACCCTAACAGATCTAGGTCTGGCCGCCATTATTTATTCAATGGCCAGAAATGCATCTTCTTCCCTCCCTCCGATCTCCTCATCCATCAACAATCATCAGAAATTGTCAACTACAAAGTTGTAGAGCTAATCGAGCTCTAGAGGATCAACGGCTGTGATCGGAAACGGAGCAACGGATCGATGACAAACTATATTCAAATGCGTGCGTTTCATTCGCATTTTTTGAGGTGTAATGGTGGCCGAGCTACACGGGGTTGAGGCCGAGGGTGTGTCTCGCATAGGCGGTCGAGGTAGCAGGCTCTGATCAACGTCTCGATCAACGTAGAGGGCGCGACCATCAGGAAATTGAACGTGGCTATGGGTTCTTCGGTCTGGGTATGTACGTGATGGAGGAAGAAGTAGCATGCGGCCTGATGTGATCAGGAGGAAACAAACGGCTACGATTAAAGGAAGGGTATAAAAATTAAAATTAAAGTTGTAATATATATATATATATATATATTTAAATCGTACAATCTTTAAAACATTGTATCTTTGTCATACGAGGTCCGTTTAGGATGAAACGACTTGCATTGGGTTCGTTTTGTCGAACACTACCCAATGGAACTGGATTGGAGTCGATTGGAGCTAGTGATAATTTTGGGTAAAATTAAACGCTTGTTTAATTTTATTCGAAACAAAATACTACAACTGTTATCGGAAATTCAAGGTGAGAACTCCTTACTCAATCGAATATTTGTTTCGATTTAAAATTTTAAATAGTTAGATTTAAAATTGCTTGATTGTGTGAATTGGAATGATGATTGTTATCTATTGTGCTGAAATAGACCCTATACGCCGCATATTAAGCGGAGGTTATTATATTAAAAACATATACCGCGATAATTCCACCGTGAAGTGGAATTGGTATTATATATGTATTTGGAGTTGATTTCCCATATTATATAGCGGATGAGACCCTATTGCGCCGCATAATAGCGGATAGTATTTTATAAATCCCATATACCGCAATATTCCACCTCGAAGTGGAATTGGTATTGTGCTAACATCTGTGGATGCAGGGAAACAGGTTGGAGGGATCCAACTGGATTCCTCAAATAATTGTATTTGTTTCAATATTGTGTATTGATTTATTTATAATCTGTGTGTGATTATATTGTGTTTGAAATCGTTGAAGGCTATAATTTAGCCGGATATATTTTTGGTATCGTTGGATACCGGAAATAAATAAAATTGGATTTTCGAAATTTAAGTTAAAAATTTATCGAAAAATTTATTTTTGATAATTGGATAAATTTAAAAGGAGTTAAAAGATAAAAGTCTCATTTTTGAACTATATTGAATTAAATTTCAAATATGGAAAAAAGGGCTTAATAAATGGATTTCGAAAATATTATTTATAAGTTGAGAATTTATTTAAAATTTGGATTTGTGAATAGTTTGGAAAATAAAGGAATTTATCTTCTTAAAAAGGAATTTATTTTAAAAAAGGAAATAAATTTAGAAATCCATTTGGTAATTGATTTTTGGTGATTGAAAATAAATCTTTTGAAAATGTTTGGAAATTTATTTGGTGTTTTGAAATAAATTTGAAAATCAATTTGAAATTAATTGATTATTAATTTACCATAACTAGTCAAATTTATTTATAGAAATTTATCTGATTTAAATTAATCAGATAATTAAATTAATCCTATCTAAGGATGTTTGGATTTTATTGGATGTTGAATTGTTTAACATCTCTGATATGTGATGTTTTGTGTTAACGCTGAAATAGGAACGCTAACACCCGGTGTGTGTAATGGAATTGTGAAAGCACCACCCGTGTGACGGGAATAGAAATTAAGCAGTAAAATAGCAGTAAAGCAGTATAGGACAGCAGTTTATAGTGGTTCGGCTTGAGATCGAGCCTACGTCCACTTTGAATCTCTTTATTACTGAATCTGATTACAAATCAATACAATTCACTTATGAAATCAATACAATTTGATCACAAAGACAATCTCGACTGCTAGCTCAAACTTCGATGATAAAACTCGATGAATCCGTATTGGATGTAAGAGGTTTCTCTCGAAGCTCGTTGTAGTGTCTCGATTGTTTGGAGATCTTCGATTGTTGAATGAGTTGAGAGTTCGGCAAAGTAACGACGTCTCTGAAATGATTTGCCAAAAGTCCCCTTCATGTTGGAAGTGGTGGTCTATTTATAGGGAAAAATCTGGGTGAGATTCTGTTCCTCAAGTCCTAGGTCGGAGCCGACTTATAGCAAGTCGTAGGTCTTAGGTCGGCGACGAGATAGGAGCTCTTGTCTTTTAGTTACTCCTGAATACGAGCTATTCAACTGCAAGTCATAGGTCGGCAGCGACTTACCATAAGTTGTAGGTCGGAGATCCTTAAGTCATCAAGTTGGCAACAGCCTTAAGTCGTAGACTTTTTGAGTCGGAACACTTTAACTCGAACACTGTTAAGTCGGTAGCCCTCCTTAACTCGGAGCATTCCATAACCCGGAGCATTTCTTAGGTCGGTAACCTACTTAAGTCGGTTTTAGCTCTTAAGTGGTAGATTATCTTAAGTCATACGCTGTTAGGTCGGACCTGTAGCTTAGGTCGTATGCTGCTTTAAGTCGTACGTGCTTAGGTCGGAGACTACTTTAACTCGTACGCTGTTAGGTCGGACTCTTCCTTAACTCGTCTCCTGTTAAGTTGCGAATAAGAGGATTAACATTTGCCCCTCGAAGTGTGTGCCTAGGTCGTAGGTCATATACTTCGATTTTCTTAACTTTCTTTTTGGTTAGATCGGCAGCGACTTAACATAAGTCTTAGGTCGTACACCGTGTAAGTCGACTCACCTTCCAGCGTATAAATAGTTGACTCCTTCTTCCTCCTCCTCATCTGTTCTTCTTCTCGAATCAGCCATTGACGCAATTTAGAGCTTTCAGAGATAAACTCCAACCATCCAATCGCCGATCATCTTCCTGTTATACTTCGTAAGTCAATCCGATCTTCGTTCACCCATGTCCATTGTCGAATTAATAACCTCCCAATTTTCGACTTCCATTTGTTTTAGGCGCCGCGATTCATCATGAATAACCCTTCGATTGTCCTGCAATTGCCATCGACCATGTTGTAGTTGTGATAGGGCAGTAATACATCGGATTCGCAGCAAATCTGATTCGATTCGAATTGGCTCCTTGGGTGATCCAATGGTGTGGTGGAATGAGGATCGTCATTGACTGTGAGGTTATTGGGCTAACGGGTTAAGAGTTAGGGAAGAAAGTTGGTTGAGGTACTGACTCGGTCACGACTTAGTGATTTCACGCGATCCAGTGATTTCCATGATTTAAGTCGGAACCGGCTTAGCAATTTCATGTGACCTGGGTTTTGAGTCGCTTCCGAGTTAGGACTTGGAGGATTTCTTGTTTCCTCGAACTAGAGTTTTTGCTTCTTTATCCGACCTAAGACTCGGGGACTGCTGACCTTGACCCATAGGGAATCTTTCTTAAGTCATCACCGAGTTAGTACTTGAGTCTTCGGCGTCTTAGCAGATGACTTTAAAACTTTGCCTGGACTTCGAACTGTTGAACTATGAACTGTGTTGCATGTATTTCCTTTTACAGATTGCTCCAATTTGCAAGTTAACAATCCTGCTTAATACAACATTCACAGAATACTGGGACGAATATACTGTCACTGACTGCCCACATCGAATGACAGATTAGTTGATAAAGAAAAAGTTAAATTGAATGAATATGAATGAAATGTTGTACAATAACCAATTCAAGTGAAGTATTAAAACAAAATCGTAATAGTCAACTGAAACTGATTTGTCTGCATTAACACTGCACTTGAACATTAACAAGTTCTGAAATTTTGTAATCGATTGATTGTCAACTAGTTTAATTCCAGTTATGCTTGCCTTTTACTTTCATTAGTTTTGCACAATACTTCACACTTTTTAAGAAACGTGTACCTTCACATTTGAACATCCAGTTGATTGTGTAGAATGTCTTCTCCACAAGAAGAAATAGAGCAAGTTGAAGAGACTTTTCCAGTTGCTGTTCCATTGAATGATCCTTCAGAAAGGGTCTCGACCACTCTGAACTACAGAACCTTTAACCAGTTGTGTATTCAATTCGGAATTGCCGAAGCAGACGCACAACTACCCGGGAAGCCTGATAATGCTGATAGACCTCCTCGTGGTTTTGTTGCGGTAAATCGACAAATGTGCCAGAATGGAGCTATCCCTCCTTTTAATGACTTCCTGCGAACACTTCTTCTACGATTAACTATCTCCCCTTTCCAGTTGCATCCCAACGGATACACCATCCTGATGGGACTTTGTGTGTTATTCAGGATAACGCTGGATCGTCTCCCAAGTTTTGATGAAATTTGTTATCTGTGAACTTTCGCTAAAAACAAAGATCATCCTTCTATCATAGTCGTGAGGAGTGCTAGAAACCGTAAGTTGATCATCGGTCTCCTTGATAGTGTTCACAGTTTTCTAAGCCAGTTTTTCTATGTTCGCTGTCCCCCGGGGTTTTACGCTATCTGGAGAGTAGGAAGTAAGATCACTTGTCTCTGTTCCTTCTGTTCTTTCGAACTTGCCAAAGTCCGAGTTGTCAAGTGTTAACTTTGCCTTTTTTCTTTTCAGCACTTCCTCCTCCTTCTAGAGATCCCGGTCACAAGGTGACTTTTGAGAGGCTTATGGCGGTGCCGGTTGAGGAAAGGAGTATCCAGTTTCTATTGACAGACGAATTTTTACATCAATTCGGTCTTTTACACTCTTCTCAATTTACCCAGCCTCGTGAAGTTTCTAATCTTCCAGCACAAACATCAGATGCCCCAGCTTCAATGGAAGAGATGGCTTCAAAGGAGCCAACTGTAGACACTGCATTAGTAAAGTGTTCTACTTCTATTGGTGTTGCGGGAACGTCCAGCAAACTGGCACTTACTCCAATTATTGAAGAGGAAGAAAATCCTCGAATTTCTGAAAAATCAGCCGATGTGGAAGTTGAAAAGGAGAATTCTGCTGAGTATCATAATGATGACACCTTTGATGACTTGAGTGACATAATGATAACTTCTCAAGAGCTTTTCAAGGATAATATTCCAAAAGCGAACTCTCCTGTCGTTGAAGCGACTTCCTCTTTGAAACAAACTTCGACGCCTTCTACACCTGTCGTCTCTATTCCCGCACTAAAGCGTGGTTTGTAGTTTGACGCACGTAGTTCGCACGCCGCACACACTTAGGATTTTTCAGCACTTATAAGCATTTATCCTCTTTTTCTGGAAATTTCTAAACTTTACTTCTTTTTCGGTTTTCAGATTCTCCGATGGGGCGTACCGGCTCATACTATGACTCATTTCAGCACCATGGAGGTCGTGGATCTTATGACTTTAGGAAATATCTTGGTGACCAGAGAGAGACAGATGAGGAAAGGGCTCAAAGGAAGGCTCAAGAAAAATGGGATTATGAGCAGCGGTAGAGAAGAAGAGACGCTGATCGATATGATTCTTCTCATAGAAGTTACGATTCCCATAAGCGAAAGTCTTATGATGACAAGGGGAAGACTCATATTACTGACGAATCGAGCAAACGGTCCAAGCCAAGTGACGCGTCTGTAATTTCTGAGAAGACTGATGCTCCTATCCCTTCTGATATTCCGGCCGGCTCTCCTCCTTTAAAGAAAACCGATATCCAAACGATCATCAGCAGGCCCCAATATCAAGTTAAAGACGGCCCTCCAACACTTCAAAGCCGGTTTCCGAACTGGTGCTTAAAAGGAGTGCGTTTTGACCTGGATTTGGTCCCAATCGATAAGCAAGACATGCTTAAAAGTCTTGATGCAGTTAGGCTTAACATTGAGAGGATCTCGCAATGGCAGAAACTTGTTGATGAACTCCAGAGAGTCAACCATATGAATCTTGAAAACATGCTGACTCTGGAGAATGATAAAGCTGAATGGGATAAATGGTGCAAGCAGCATGACGCGGAGATGACGAACATCGCGGATGACAATGCAAGGCTTGAATCTGAAGTCAAGCAGCTTAAGGAAAATCTCGCCTCTTCTTCTGCATCACATACTCAAAAAGAAGAAGTCTTTCAGAAGCAAGTGCGGGATGCTCATGCTGCACAAAGAGATGTCGAAATGAAGCTTGCCGCCGAACAGCACATTGCTGAGAAACATCGCACAGAAAATGCTGAACTACGGGAAAAAGTTAACTCCCAGAACGCGGAGATTGAATTACTGAAGTCTTAACTTGCTAACGCTGAGAAAGAGCGTCATGAGGCCGTTGCTGGTCGAGCTGCAACTGTCGTCGAAAAAGAGGCGGTCGAGCAATCACATGAGACAACAAAAGCTAACATCAGCTCCACCTTATTTGACTTTTATCTTCACAGCGTTTTGGGTCGTGGGAGCCTCGCTTTTCTGGGTCCTGATTATGAAATTACTCTGGCTGAAGTGTGGGAAGCTGCAGCTGATATGTTTAAAGGTGCCGGCTACAATGAAGCAGAACTTGAGGCACGCTATCTTGATGATGAGGCTCGTGCCGCTCTTGTTAAAGGGAAGGAGCAGCTTGCTAAAGCACGAGCTGAATCAGCGGGAAAAGAGCTTCCAAAAGAGGAAGCTCCTTTAACTGCCCCTGTTCATACTTCAACTTCGGCTGATGTTAACATTATGGATTCCAGCTCCCATTCTTCACTCCCAGCTAAAATTGCCCAAGAAACTGCGACCACTCCCACTGAGGATGAGGCACCGGACGATATTGAAGCCGAGAAATTTGAGATTGAGCTTGCAAAGCCAACTCCTCCAGGTAATTTTGGCGTCGTCCCGGGCCCAATGAACCAGTTATTTGATTTAACCGAGTTTGATGACCTTCTTACTTGTTACTTAAACTTTGGTGAACCGATACCTTCTCTATTTCCGGAGAATGCCGATTTTAACTTCTTTTCTTCTACAGCGGAGGTACCGAATACTGCACATACTTCCACTCCTTCAGTTGCCGTTCCTCCATCTTTACAGATTACTCCTCCCTCTGCTTCCCAACCGGGATCACAAGCAGAGAAGATCGAAGCTCTTCAAGGCCTGGATGATCCGGCCGCTTCGCAGGAGCAGAAGGCGGAGGATCTTGATGACACCGAGAAGACCCCGGAGCAGTCTCTTGACGATGACACGAAGCTTTCTACAATGCTGGCTACTCCGGGGAGAGAATCTTCTTCAAAGAGGAAGGGGAAGCGTGCCATAAGGAAGAAGAAGAAGAATATTTCCGCTGGAGAGGAAGCAGAAGTTGATCCAGCCGTGCCCCTTTCTCCTTCTGCCCCGACCCGTTCGCAACGGCTTCAAAAACTAATCATTAGACCGGGGAAAGGCTCCAAAGGTGGCGAGAAGAAGGAATAACAAGCTGGATTTTCTACTTCTTATTTTTTCTTTTTGCATGTATCGATCGGAGATTGTGCGGGTACCGGTCCCCGCTTCTTTTTGTGATATCTGCACATGTAAAGAATTTTTATAGTACTAAATAAAACAGTTATTTTACTTGTACAAATTCTTGTGTATGTGAGAACGCATCTGTTTCTCATTTTTAGTGTAGAATAAACGACTCTTTTTACTTATACAAACTTTCTGGTCTGTGTTTGAGAATGCATTTATTCCACATCTATTTTTCATGATATTGCAATGAACTTGCGGTGTGTTGCTTGCATATTCCTTTTATTAATGTAGTTGAATTGTATAGTGTTGCCCCCATACCACAAGTGCATTGCAATATTTCTAGCTTTTACAAGACTGATATTCTTATTTTAGAGGATAACTATTCCACTTTTAAGGGAAGAATTATTCTGCTCTTAATAGATCATATCTCATTTTTGGAGAAATTTTTACTTTCTCTTTCTTTCTGAAGAACACTTCAACTATCGGGGACGATCACTTTCATTTGTCAAAAAAGAAAGTAGATTTCCCTATGTAGTGAAATGAACTTTTCTGAAAAATTTTTGTAGCATTTCAACTTTTTTAGGAGGAACTTTTTGAGATGAACAAGTTAACCTTCCTTTGAGAGTTGAACTGTGCTTCCGGAGAAGGCTTTTTGTTCGAGTATTCTATTTTGGGACATGCCTCCGGAGAGGGCTCCTCTTAAAGAGTTGTGCCTCCGAAGAGGTCTTGTGCCTCCGAAAAGGGCTTGTGCCTCCGAAGAGGGCTTGTGGTGCCTTGGGAAAGGGCTTTTGCCTCCGAAGAGGTCATGTGCCTCCGAAGAGGGCTTGTGGTGCCTTGGGAATGGGCTTTTGCCTCCGAAGAGGTCACGTGCCTCCGAAGAGGGCTTGTGGTGCCTTGGGAAAGGGCTTTTGCCTCCGAAGAGGTCATGTGCCTCCAAAGAGGGCTTGTGCCTCCGAAAAGGGCATTTTGATTGCCTGGAAGTTACTTTCTCATGGTTGGATGGATCCACGGGGCGGACGCAAGTTGTTTGATTGGATGCTCGTTTGCACAAACGATCGCAATCAATTAACAAGGGCCCTGTTCCTTCAGCTTGGGAAGGTGCCCCTCCGGTGGTTCCACCAATTTTTTTTTTTGATTGAGAGAAGTACTTTCATTTTTTGGCGTGCCTCGTTAGAGGGCTTTGTTGACCTTTGAGAAGGAGCGTTGGTTGGTTGGTGTGCCAGGAAGGTTGCGTCTCAGGGGCGAGTAGATCCACAGGATGGACGCAAGCCACCTGATCGGATGCATCACGATCAGTTAGCAAGGGCCCTGTTCCTTCTGCTTTGGAAGGTGTCCCTTCGGTGGTTCTACCGGCCCTTTTATTGAGAGGCATACCTCCTTTTGGCTGCTTCTTTGTTTGTTTGGCCATATTCTCTCATTATCTGCTCATGAGCGACCTTTTATTATCGTTTCCAAGTGCATCTTCTTTCCTTTTGCAAGTAAGTTGCTTTATCCGAAGAAGTGGACTTCACTATTGAACGACTTCACTGGACAAACGTGAGTTATCTAGTCGGGTGTTTGTTCATATCGACAATCACAACTAGTTAACGAAGGTTTGCCACAGTGGAGTCGCCAACTTTTTATGTGAAGTTCTTCTTGTATAGGATTTGAATTTGGAATTTTTTTTGTCGCTTGGTATTTGCGTAATAGTTGATTTATAGAGGTCGCTTGGCTTTGTGATGAGCAAGCCTTGTTTTAATGTCCTGCAATTTTGAATCGACATTTTAGCAATACATTTAAAGTATGTACATATCGAAATGAAACAGGCATTATGAAATAGTAAAGAACACAAGATTTATAGTGGTTCGGCCAAGAATCGGGCCTACGTCCACTTTATAGCTTTCATTCATTTACACTGATTTACAATGTTTTACAATACAACCGATACATTCATCAATATTTTACAATTTTGAGCAGAGCTTTTTTTTTATGTAAAATAAGGACGTAAGTGATTGCTGTTCCAGGCTCTCGGAATTGGATCTCCTTCAACAGTTATGAGTTTGAAAGTGCCATCAAGAAGTTTACTGCCTATGACATATGGCCCTTCCCAGTTTGGCCCAAACACCCCAGTTGCTGTCATGATCCTTTTCAAGACTAAATATCCGATCTCAAAGCTGTGTTGGCGAACTTTAGAGTTGAAATGCCTGGCGATCCTTTGCTGATAAGCTGAAACTCTGAGCCTAGCTTCTTCTCTTTTTTCATCAAGAAAATCGAGTGCTTCAAGTTGCAGCTTTTCATTTTCAGCTTCATTGAAGTGAATTCTTCTGTGTGAAGGAACTTCTACTTCCACTGGAATCATTGCCTCTGACCCATATGCCAGTGAAAATGGAGTGTGCCCAGTCGCAGTTTTGTGAGTAGTTCTGTATGCCCAAAGTGCTAATGGAAGTTTACCGACCCAACCACTTTTTGCTTTTTCGAGTTGCTTTTTGATGGTTGACTTGATAATTTTGTTCACTGCTTCCACTTGCCCGTTTGCCTGTGGGTGAGCCACTGCTGAGAAGCTTTTTCGAATTCTGAATTGCTTGCAAAAATCCTGGAACTCTTCACTTTCAAACTGAGTACCGTTGTCTGTGATTATCTTCTGTGGCACACCATATCTGCAAATGATATTCTTCGTTACAAAATTTATCATCTTTTTAGAAGTAATGGTGGCCAAAGGTTCAGCTTCAGCCCATTTGGTGAAATAATCGACAGCAACAATAGCATATTTGACTCCTGATTTGGCAACTGGTAATGGTCCGATTAGATCTAACCCTTAAATAGCGAATGGCCACGGACTGACCATTTATGTTAGTTCAGTGGAAGGTGCCCTTGGAATCTTTGCAAATCTTTGGCACTTGTCGCATTTTCGGGAGTGGATAGCTGCATCTCGATTAATATCGGGCCAGAAGTACCCATATTGGAGGACTTTCTTGGCTAGAGTTTGACCGGCTGAATGATCTCCACATTCTCCTCCGTGTATCTCGGCTAGAATTGTCTTGGCTTCTTCCTTAGTTACACATCGGAGCAGTGGCATTGAAAATCCCCGTCTATATAATCGGCCATCTTGAATTACATATCTTGACGCTTTCCTCAATAGTTTTCGACGTTCCTTAGAACTTTCTGGCAGGGAATCATTGAGTAGGTATTCTTTGATTGGAGTCATCCATGATTCATGCTCTTGAGACGTAGCCATAATCCAATCAACATCCATTTCATCAATGCTTGGAGCTGACAGAACTTCTACAGGAACTAATCCCAGTAATTGAGCTTCTTCGGAACTTGAATACTTTGCTAGAGAACCTGCCTTCATATTTTCCTCTCGAGGTATGTGGCTTATTGAATAGTGATCGAAATCATTGAGGAGTTCGGAAGTTTTTGTCAAATATGCAGGCAAATTTCATCCTTTGGCTTGAAATTCTTTCTTCACCTGGCAAACAATAAGCTGAGAATCGCTGAAAATCTGTAACACTTTGATGTTTAGTTCCTTGGCGATTTTTAAACCGGCAATAAGTGCTTCATATTCTGCTTCATTGTTTGTTGAAGGAAATTCCAGTCTCAATGCATAACATAATGATCGTCCTTCGGGGGTTTCAAGTACAACCCCTGCCCCAGAACAATAATCATTTCTTGAGCCGTCAACATACAACTTCCACTGTATTGGAATGCAGTCAGTTGTTTCTTCCTTATTGTCACCTTTGTCAGTAGACTCTGCAATGAAATCTGCTAAAGCTTGTCCGTTGATTGCTCTTCGGGGGTGGTAAGTGATGTCATACTGGCTAAGTTCAATGTTCCATTTCAAAAGACGACCCGAAGTTTCAGGACGAAACAGGACTTGCTTTAGAGGTTGATCAGTAAGAACCTTGATAGGATGAGCTTGAAAGTATGGTCTCAATTTCCTGGAAGCAATTAGCAAACAATAGGCGAGCTTTTCTATCTTCGAATAATTCATCTCTGCCCCAGTGAACCGTTTGCTGATGTAATAGACTGGACGCTGTACTTTCATATCTTCCCGTACAAGTGCTGCGCTGAGAGCATGAGATGAAATTGCTAAATAGATGAAAAGATCTTCACCATCACTAGGCTTGGAAAGAACTGGAGGCATTTCCATATGACGAATTAGTTCATCGAAAGCATTCTGGCATTCAGGAGTCCATTCGAAATTTTTCTTTCCTTTCTTTAGAGCGTCAAAGAAGGGAATACATTTGTCTGTGGCCTTGGAAATGAAGCGACTCAAAGCAGCGAATTTTCCATTGAGACTTTGCATTTCTTTCTTTGTTTTAGGGGCTTTGACCTCCCTTAGAGCTATGATTTGAGTAGGATTGGCTTCGATGCCCCTGGTGCTCACAATGAAACCCAACAATTTCCCGGACTCTACCCCGAACGAACACTTCAATGGATTGAGCTTCATTCCATACTTTCGAAGAATTGCAAACATTTCCTCCAGGTGACCCATGTGGTCTACAGCTTTCTTTGACTTTACCAACATATCGTCAACATAAACTTCCATGGTTCTGCCAATCTGAGGTTTGAACATTGCATTGACGAGCCTTTGGTAGGTTGCCCCAGCATTCTTCAATCCGAAAGGCATAACTTTGTAGCAGTAGAGACCCACATCTGTTATAAAGCTTGTGTCTTCCTGATCCGGCTCATGCATCATAATCTGATTGTACCCGGAGTAAGCGTCCATAAATGATAACAACTCATGCCCAGCTGTTCCATCCACCAATTGATCGATTCTGGGCAGTGGGAAGCAATCTTTAGGGCAAGCTTTGTTTAGATCTGAAAAATCGATGCAAACTCTCCACTTCCCATTTGCCTTCTTAACAAGTACTGGATTCGAAACCCAATTTGGATAAGTGGAGTTTCTAATGAAGCCGTTGTCCATGAGTCGATCGACTTCTTCCTTTAGTGCTGTCGACTTTTCTGGGCCTTGAGTTCTTCTTTTCTGTTTCACTGGCGTGAATTTTGGATCAATGTTCAGAGTATGTACAGCAATTTCCGGGGAGATCCCACACATATCAGCATGACACCAGGCGAACACATCCAGATTGGCTTTTAAGAATGATATCAGCGTGTTTTGAACTGTTATGCTTAGCTGTGAACCCACATTGAGTACTTTGTTTGGGTCTTTTGAATCAACAGATATTGGTACTGTTACTTCCACAGGTACCACTCTATTCTCCCCTGTACTGGCTTTTCTGGGGTCCATTTCTTTCCTTACATTGCTGTGTTCGCCAGTACAGGGGCCACTCCGTAGCTGCTACAAGGTTGGTTCTTTGATGCGGAGCGGAGCTGCCGCATCTTTTCCCATCTCTCTTTTTCGGGCCTCACGGAGCTCTACAAGATAACATTCTCGCCCCGCGTTCTGATCTCCCTTAATGACAGCAATCCCATTATCAGTGGGAAATTTCATTGTTAAGCACCACGGAGCGAGGACGGCCCTGAAAGCAGCAAGAGTAGGCCGACCCAAGAAAGCATTATAGGTAGAGAATCCATCAACAATTACAAAGGTTTGCTTTCGAACCAACTTCTTATGCCCTTCGCCCATTTCAACAAACAATTCCACCATTCCAATTGGCTGTTTCAGCTCTCCTGTAAATCCAGCAATCTTGTGCGAAGAGGCTTGTACGTCTGTCATCGGAATTTTCATTTGGTCAAATGTCTTTTTAAAGAGTATGTTGCACGAGGCACCACTGTCAACCTACACTCTTCTGACAATAGCCGGCCAAATACTGATAGAAAAAACTAAAGGGTCCTCAGTAGGAGCTTCCACATCAATAGAATCCCTGGCTCTGAACATAATATCATCATGAAAAGTCTTCTGCTGCTTTAGAGGTGAAGCATCTTCTAAGATTAAGACACTTTCTTCAGTTGGGGCATACTTCAAAGCTCTAGCATACCTTTCCATTTCACCCCAACTCCTGCCAGCCGGGTGAGGTCCTCCTGTGATCACGTTGATAACAGGTCTTTCCTTTCCAGCAGGCCTCTCTCCTGAATCAGATGAATGAGCTGGGGGTAACTGCCCTTGGTTAGATGAAGACGGGTCTTTCCTATTCCTCTTGACGTACTGCTGCAGCTTATTCTCTCTTAACAATTCTTCAATCAGACTTTTCAAGTGGCGGCACTCGTTGGTATCGTGGCCTGGTTGATTATGAAATTTGCAAAATCTTCCGCTTTGAACAGCATTTTTCCCAACTTTTACTGCTGATGGTTTTGGAAAATCAACAGCATCCTTAGTGGCGATGAAAATATTCTCCGGGGTATCAGTCAGAGGAGTAAAATCCGAAGGTTTGAGGAAGCGGGGCTCTTTGAGATCTTTTTGCTTCTTTCCACCATTACTTTCCCTCTTCTGATTTGCAGATTCTTTCTTGTTCTGAACTGTAGCATTATTTTCCACCACTGTTGTCACAACTTTAGTTGACGCGGAGAGATTCTCTAAGCGCATTAACTCATCAGCCTTTTTGTAGAATTTTTCGAGCGAGTTTGGTTCTTTCATTTTTAACCATTTTCCAAACTCGCAAGACTTGTCAATAGCCCGCATCAAGTAGGTTAAGATCATTCGCGGTTCCGCGTTATCAACTTCTGCTAGGGCTAAATTAAAGCGATTCAAGAAGGATTTAATGGGCTCTCCAGGATTCTGTTCAAGACTTGAGAGAGACATTATATCCTTTGCCCTTGAGATGTATAATCTGAATTGTTCCTTGAATTTTCGGGTCAGATCGGAAAATTGGTCGACAGATCGCACGGGAAGCTTGGTGAACCAAAGTAACGCCACTCCTTCTAAGTATACCGGGAAATACCGGCATTTAATCTCGTCAGTTGCTCTGGCACCAGTCATGTGCCAATCATATTTGTATAGGAATTGATTTGGATCACTCGTTCCTCGATAAGAAGGAATGGTGGGAGGAACGAATTTTCTCGGAAACTCATCTTTTAAGATCCTTTCAGTGAATGGAGTTTTACTCGGAGCGAATCCCCAATCGTTCTCATCTTCGTTTCTTTGCATGCTTTCCTTCATTATTTGCCGAAGCATGCTAGAGAGATATTCCTCATTGTTTAGAGATTTCGCGGAATAGACTTCGGCCATCTTTTCGGAGGTTTGCCCAGGCAAATGCTTACGGAGAACCGGTGACGGCCTGGATCCTTCAGCTTGGAGTGGTGCCCCTTCATCAGCACCTGACCCCCCTTGAGGAATATTTCTCCCTTCGGAATTGGGAGCAGCATTAGCAAAGTTCTCCTCATTACTTACTGGTCTTTGATTAGCCCCAAGCAGAGCATTCAGCTTTTCCATCATCAGATTATTCTGAGTTTCAATCTGCTGGTACAGTCCGGATACAGCAGCATCTAACTCTTGTCGCATCACACCGACGCTTGGAGCTGCCTGATTTGGAGAAAGAGAAGTGGCAGTATTGTCGCGGTCATCATCAGTTCTGACAGACTTTCGTTTCCTTCCAGGAGCCATTATGTCTGATAGACTTCAGGTTTTGTAGGAAATTCTTTCAACAAACTTCCGTGAAGCAATGGTGAGTGGTAGCCTGAGTTGGGTTCTCAGTGAAAGCACCAAAATGTTAACGCTGAAATAGGAACGCTAACACCCGGTGTGTGTAATGGAATTGTGAAAGCACCACCCGTGTGACGGGAACAGAAATTAAGCAGTAAAATAGCAGTAAAGCAGTATAGGACAGCAGTTTATAGTGGTTCGGCTTGAGATCGAGCCTACGTCCACTTTGAATCTCTTTATTACTGAATCCGATTAAAAATCAGTACAATTCATTTATGAAATCAATACAATTTGATCACAAAGACAATCTCGACTGCTAGCTCTAACTTCGATGATAAAACTCGATGAATCCGTGTTGGATGTAAGAGGTTTCTCTCGAAGCTCGTTGTAGTGTCTCGATTGTTTGGAGATCTTCGATTGTTGAATGAGTTGAGAGTTCGGCAAAGTAACGACGTCTCTGAAATGATTTTCCAAAAGTCCCCTTCATGTTGGAAGTGGTGGTCTATTTATAGGGAAAAATCTAGGTGAGATTCTGTTCCTCAAGTCCTAGGTCGGAGCCGACTTATAGCAAGTCGTAGGTCTTAGGTCGGCGACGAGATAGGAGCTCTTATCTTTTAGTTACTCCTGAATACGAGATATTCAACTGCAAGTCATAGGTCGGCAGCGACTTACCATAAGTTGTAGGTCGGAGATCCTTAAGTCATCAAGTTGGCAACAGCCTTAAGTCGTAGACTTTTTGAGTCGGAACACTTTAACTCGTACACTGTTAAGTCGGTAGCCCTCCTTAACTCGGAGCATTCCATAACCCGGAGCATTTCTTAGGTCGGTAACCTACTTAAGTCGGTTTTAGCTCTTAAGTGGTAGATTATCTTAAGTCGTACGCTATTAGGTCGGACCTGTAGCTTAGGTCGTATGCTGCTTTAAGTCGTACGTGCTTAGGTCGGAGACTACTTTTACTCGTACGCTGTTAGGTCGGACTCTTCCTTAACTCGTCTCCTGTTAAGTCGCGAATAAGAGGATTAACATTTTGTGATATATCCTGATTTGTGTTGTGATCTGTATTTTGTTTATCTGTGATATATATATATATCTGTGATCTGTGAATGAAAGATAAGCGTTATAATTTATACCGCTTATCAATTATATTGTTATATTTGATCTGTGATGGTTGAATGTTGTTGCACTATTGTGTTAAACCCGTGGACTACACAATACACACACAAATGTGGATTTCACGTGGAAATCGGTTAAGTCACAGATTTTTATCAATTTTGAAAAATTGAATTTTTGAATCCAAATAGTTTTGGAATTTGAATTGAAAGTTTTTTGAAAATGAGTTTCAAAAATAAAAGTTATTTTAAATAATTTAATAAAATTGGAATTTAAATCATTTGATTTAAATTTTGAATTCAATATTTTGAAATTGAATTCAATGAATTGGGAATCATGGTCTAAAAGATTTTATAAGTGTAAAAGGTGTTTATATGGGTTTTTTTACCATTTAAAATATGGTTTTGGAAATTTAAATTTATAATTCAAGTTTTATACTTGGATGGTTTAAACTGTGTAATTGTAACCAGTTTTTCCCAAAACGAAAACAATCTGTTTCAAATAATAATAGCTTTCATAAAGTGAAAAGATTTCCAATTTGTATCAAAACATTTCAAGTTGAAATGGAATTGTAAATAGTATGGAAAAACTATGAATTAACCTTTGTAACGATGATTAAAT
Source organism: Allium fistulosum (assembly GCA_030737815.1). NCBI lineage: Eukaryota > Viridiplantae > Streptophyta > Magnoliopsida > Asparagales > Amaryllidaceae > Allium > Allium fistulosum. The sequence continues at coordinate 1,082,288,388 of CM060903.1, forward strand.
CTTGTTTTGAAATAAAAGAGTATTTCGAAAGGTGTATCTTTTATATTATAAAAGACTTGAATTGTGAATAGTTTTGAAAGCTATAAATTATATCTTGATTTAAAGATTTAATGGGTTAATCAAATTGAAATGGAAATTGATTTGGAAATCTGTGAATGAATCTTTGTGAAATTGGGTAAACTTTGTGAAGTAAATCTTTTTATTTAAAGATTTAAAATGGTAATTTGTTTTAAACCATTTAAAGGAAAGGATTTGGGTAATAAGTTGTGACTTAATTGATATCCCAATATTCATATGTTTTGAAATATTGTGCTCACTTTTCGGGTTAGCCGGGAAAAGACCTTTGTGTCATATAACCCATTCCGAATTAGTGATACGACGATATGGATCGTATTGAAGACCGGTGGTGAAGACCAGGTATTTGTGAAAATGATAGGATGACCTATCGATTGTCTCTGCACCGTTAGCTACGGTATAGAGATTTCCTTTGTGATGGGAAGTTCGATCGGGATTGTGAATACCCGGATTGCAAGGGCTTCTTCGGAAGTGCCTTCGGTTCTGTTCGAACCCGGAACAGACTTGTATGGTTACATGTTTGACATTACATTTTGAGATATAAAGCTGATTTCTTTCAAATACATTTCTGTTGGTGGCGGAGAATTCATTCTCTTAGCTTAACACCCTTCTCTAAGACGTACGAGCTCAGAGGTTATGTAGTTGAAGGTTATCAGTGATATACTCCCAATTTGGTAGTGTGGCATGCTGAGTGTTGCTGTGTGATGATTATTTATTGATCATTTGTTGATCAAAGCGTGGCTTTGTGAAAAAGAGTAGCTTTGTGGACGAGACCTCTTCGGACCTCACAACCCGGAAATGGTCAAAACAGGAATGATGCGGCAAGGTTATGAGGGTCGCTCCCTTTAGGGTATGTCATTTCCTTCTGGAAAAGGGTGGTATCAGGTATGGAGCCCTGGTATTTAACCTATGTGGTTACTCCAATCTCATTTACTGTGTGATTTTTGTTTTGTCGAGGCACCTCGGATAAAGGTCCCAAAGGACCGGGGGGTGGCATATTCGTGTAATAGTTACCTAGTGACAGAGGTAACCCGGCCTTGTGTTGGCAGAGAGCTAGTTAGTTCTCGGGCCGTCCCACCAGAGGCGATCCCATGTGGTAGTAGGAAGTTCCTTAGCCTGACCATTTGTTGGAAATCCATTTTCCAATACGAACCTTGTACGGTATTAGTTGTAGAACCTGCCATTTACTTATGGTGGTCACCACTATTTAGATGGTAGCTATAGTAGGCATAGTTCAAAATGTCTATGCTGGCTAAGATTAATATTATACTTTTGAAATGTTTTCCACACTATGCACTAGTAATAATATCAAAAGAGTTTTCTTTTGCGTAGTAAGCATGTTTGACTATCATAAGAAGAAATCTCCTCCAATTCTGCGTTTGCATTGTGTGTGTGGCGGGAGGTCTTATGGTAGTTTCATTTTCCAAAAGCATTGCGAATGTCTTTTACTTCCTTTGTTCTTATTGTTTTAAAGATAATAAATGTTTTAAGTTCTCACACCAGACACCATGACTGACCTGGAGTTTATTGTTCCTTTCCTAATCTCTGGGTGCCCATAATTTTCCACACGGGCAGCCTAGAGTCAGGTTATCAGGTCATTCTGGATTTCAGGAGATGCTTTAGAGCTCAGTGGCGAGCTAGATGGCGAGACGTATCACTTGTATATGATATTATTTATTCCGCTATGTATTCTGTATGAGAACAAGTTTTTATAACTGTCCAGTGTTGTATTGTTGTTGTAAACTCTAATGATGATGTAATGTATAAAATGATATAGTTCTTTGATTTAAAGATTATTCATTTATCTATTATATGTTGTTCCACTGCGATATGTGAGATTTTGATATTGTTTCTGCTGTTTCTTCTCTTTTTCTTCAGTCTTCTTCTACCTCTTCTTTTTAACCATAACAATTCGGTTTTCCGGCATTCGATTGCTCAGAAGTTGATACAGTGGACGTATTAATGTCGATTTTCGAGCGTCAAAAATCCTGAAACGTTACAGCGACCCTCCATTGATCCTTCCCAGAACCACCCATAGTTGCGTCGTTTGCCAGGGAATCAAACTCCTCTGCCCTCGCGAGACCATTCTTCCCACGGCCTCGACCCCCCTCGCCATCGAACCCGAAGCCCTAAACCCAAATTGCGAGTCTTCTGCCTACCCGCCTTCAAGATCTGTCGTGCTTCCCATTTCCCATCCCTCTCGATCACCCTGCCTTGAGAGCGACACCGACTTACACTACATGACACTCTTCCTCCATTCGAGCACAAGCCCTAAGCCACGGCGACTACGGCAACACTCGCGAATTGACTCGCGAGTATATGAAGTCGATTCGAATAGATTCGAATTCGACAACGCTCGCGAATATATTTTTCACTCTTTTTTATATATATTCAGTTTCATTCGAATGAACTGAAGAAGAGGGAAGGAGAACGAGATTTTATTTGAAAAGATATTTGTATTCAGCCATTATTATTATCTTCTTCTGTTTAGATCTGCTTTGCGTATTTTAAAAAGAAAAGAGGGAGGCAGGAGGAAACGTTGGCGTGTGGGAAAATACTCGCTATAGTATTTTGAAGTGAAGGGAAAAAAGCACTGGTGAGACAATTTTTCAACTGAAGGTTATCTGGTCGAAATACCCAATATATATTATATTAAATTTAAATTTAAATCGTCTTGAAAACGTAGCCTAAAATCTCGATCTCATATCGAGATGTGCCGCTAGGCGTTTATAATGTTATACACCTATTTCGAACGCAATGGAAAAGGTTTCGAGTCCTAATTCGATCGTATGGAGAAGATAGCTTTTTGGACCCAATAATTATATTGAATTTTCGATATATATTTCAGCGCGTTTATATATCGTACGATCACACGCTAGCTCCAACCGCTACGAAAATTGAAATCCGATAATAATACACTATTACGGATCCAATGACACTGGTTTCGTCGAATTTCGAGACTGTGTCTCGGAAGGCTATTTATAAATATCAATTTAAATGATATATTTTTTAAAACTGAGCAAATCACCTTTAAATTCAATTTTAAAACTTTTGTCACCTTCAATATTATCAATATGAATTTTCTAAGCCTTTAAAATATTCTTAACAAGCTTGAAACTGAAGATTCAATATTTTACCCGAATTCCAATTATTAAATTCAATAATTTAATTATCCAATAATTGGTTACATTTGAAATTCAAGTTAAAAATTAACTTTTAAATATTTAAAAACAATTAAATACTCCAATTTCAAATGTCCAAAATTCCGGGTCCTTACTGTAACGGCCCACTATTTTGGACCATTCAAATCGACAATAATCCACACATGTCTGACTTGAATAATTCAAAATAATAGATTGTAATAAAATTTGGAGCAAATAAAATCAAATACAGAATCACAAACACAGAATATCAGAATAACTCGCAGCGGAAATTAAAATACCATAGTAGTTCATGAAGCTACTAAAACAAAATCTCAAACAAAATACATAATATCAGTCTGAAAAGAAAAAAAACATATACAATAGAAATCTCAAATACATAGAAGTTTATAAATACCAGAGCTGAAATAGAACAACTGAAACTGAAAGGGAATAGATAACTAGACAAACAGAATCTCCAGCGATTCCTAGCTCCAGAAAAGAAATCCAAAACTAAGTTGTAAATACTCAGGCTGACCCGAGCGTAAAGTAAAACACAAAACACTCGAGTCAGGACATACATACTTATATAATGTAAACAAACTCAAGTGAACTGTAGTAGTAATGCACAATAATTTAAAGGATGCTTGGGATCGCCCATCCTCTAAGGATCAGTTAAACCATAAATTTAATTACATCCCATGGTTAAAATTCCAAAATGGTAATTTATACTTCGAAATCAAATATCATTTCAAATCCATTTCAAAATATCAAAATATTTCAAATCAAATTATTCCATTTAAATCATTTAAAAATGAAGTTATTATATTTAATATTCAATATTCAATTCTCAAAATTTCACCATTTCAGAATTCATTTATTCACTTAAATTTATTAAAACATTGAAATTTCAACATTTGCAGCATTTAGAAAATGCTATGGAAAGTTATGTTTAAAAACAATTCAATTAGCAAAAGACAGCATTTAGATCCTGTAATAGGTTTAGATTTCAAATAAAACTTTAGTTAAATTTAGCAACTACAGCACTTAGTTCATTTTAGCCATTTAGTTCATTTATATCAATTACAACATTTACAAAATGCTGTAATATCTTTAACTTTAGAAATGATAGCATTTCAGGAATGCTGTCAATTTAAATTCCAAACTTTCACTACAATTTCATAAACAATTAAAATTTATTTAAATCCATTTTAACTTATAAAAATCATATTTTCTTACTTTAAAAACAATCATTTAAATAACCCTTAATGTATGATTTTACAAAGTGAAAGTTTCACAAACAATTATCAAATCTTTAATAATTCACTTATAAAATAAATGTAAAATTTATAATATTTCATTTAATTAACATTTTAATTAAGTTTACCATTTCATAATTTTATTTAAATTCCATTTTATTTTCTTAACTTAACTTTTATTTTAAAACACTTTCACATTTTCCAAGTTAAGTTATACTTCAAATTTCAACTTTTAAACATTTATTTATTTAACTATTTTTAATTTATAGAAAAATCAATAACACTTTATAAAATAATTTTAAATTAAAATAAAAATAAAATTATCAAAATATTTACATTTTTAACATATTTTATAATTTCAAGAAAATATATATATTAACCACGGGTCTGTATATAAATTTTTCTAACCTAAGTCAAATGATACGGATAATATATCATTTCAATCAGTAATTTACAAAGGAAAAATCCAGGTTTTATCATTTCAAACCCGCAATCCTAAGTTAAATGAAATAAATAAAAATCGTTCAGGCCTATCATTTCAGCCCATAACGATTTTTCTCTATTCTAAAGTCCGTTCGGGTATGTATCATTTCAACCCATAGTGATTATATTCTACAGGGAACTTGCAGTGTGATAAGCTGATATAAATAAACAGAATAGCATTATATAACAGTAACAGACGATATGACATGTAATTTACAGGTTTAACATCATACATAAATAATCACAGGCGGTTATAGCATAACATAATAGTACTACACATTCAATTGTTGTCAATTCACATTTGCATAAGTATAAAATGTCAGGTGAGATTTACTCACCTCTATGCTGCAGATTGTCATACAAATGACACAACGGTAACAAAAGCACGATGACAAGACTAGAATTTGAGTGGAGAGCGAGATCCAAGCTATAGATCTTGTGTTACAACCCAAAACATAACCAAACAAATTATAAATTTCAATGCAACCTTGAAATGATATAACTTTGGAATAAAAACAAATATGAATGCAACGACTTTTGCCTTGCTTTCTACATTTGCTTGCACAGCCTAGGGGATGTTTTCGCTCAGGTTTGAACATAGGAATGTATGGCATAAAGGCTAGAATAAGTGGAGGAAGTTAAAAGGTAGGAATGTGAAGGGGTTTAGGCTAAAACATGGTTTTTGGCAACCAAAAGGGCTCGGTCATGGGGTTATAGGCTTGGCCAGTCAAGCTCAGGTCTGGACAGGGGTTGGAGTGGTGTGGGGGAGGTCTAGAAAAGGTGGTGGTGTCGGCCTATGGTGGTGGTGGTGGTGTAAAATGAAGGGAAGGTTGCATACATGGCTCGGGTAGGCAATAATTGTAGAGTTTTCAATGTTTTTGTGAAGTTTTGCTCAAGTGGAGGCCATGGCACTTTCAGGTCAGTGGAGAATGATGGTTTTGCCGTGGATTTAGTGGGGAGGAAGGGATGGTGGTCGATGGTGGTGATGGTGAGGCTATGGGCCGAGCAACATAGGTGAAGATCAAGGCCAATTCAAGTGAAAAACAAGGCAAATTCAAGGAAGAAAAGTAGAAAAAAAATAAGGAAGCCATTACCAAACTTCAGAAATGTTTTGTGGCCGAAAATGGTGATGAATGAGAAGTGTTTTCACGTGAGAAAGAAAATAAAACTCACGGCAAAAATTAAAGAAAGGAATAGCCAAAATATGAAGAGTCTAGAAAGTGAAAAGTCATTGTTTATAAACTTTAGCCTCTTCAAATTTCCATTTCTATTAAATCAAATAAAACAAATAAAATTTCAGTAAATGCATTAGAAAAGGAAGCAAAATAAAATAAACTGAAACAAATAATTTTTTTTAAGAAAAATAGAAAAAGAAATAAAGAAATAGTTTATAAATTTGAAACAAGGCTTAGAAATTGCAAATAAAATCTTGTTAACTATAGAAAATTATTACTATACTTCTAAACCAATAAAAGTCAAATAAAATAAAAATAAATGCTGAACAAATAAATAAAAATGAAAATAAATAATTGTTTTTAGGAAAAATAGAAAAATAAATAAAGAAATAGCTTATTTAATTGAACTAGGCTTGAAATTTCAAACAAAATGCAATTAACTTTGGAAAAATTATAACAACACTTTTAAACAAATAAAAGTCAAATAAATAAAATAAACGATGAACAAAATAAAGTGGAAATGAGAATAAAATAAGGTCTTAAGAAAATAGAAAATAAATAAAGAATTTCTTTAATTAATTGAAATTGGAAATTAGAAATTGTAACCAAAATACAACTGACACTGGAAAATGTCAATTACACTTTTAAAAATGTTTTAATACCAAAATATATACATAACATGTTATTTTACCCATATAAATATAAATTAGAACATTACATGACCAAATAAAATATTATTTATATAATTTAAAATAAACAATTTTGTTAAATACAGCAAATTACACTCAATAGTTAAAAAGGCATAACTTGTTGTATTACTAGTTAACCACGAAATTACTAGTTAAGAAGAATGGTCCAAAACCCGTTCCCGAACTACCCAGTTTTCCTACAACTTCCCAAAGCAATCTTTTTATTTAAGACATCCTATCACTCTTACTAACTTCCCAAACCCATCCATAGTTTCCAAACCATATTACTTACTTAACCATTCAAATTATAATTTAAAACCAAATTTTAAATTATCAAAAATTTTCTTAAAATTTTTCTATCTCTTTAAATTTTCGAAAAATTTCGCCAGCATCTCCTTTGCGCGGCTAGCTCGGAACAACTACAAAATGCCTCTACGGGCCCGCAAGTTTCAAAAGAAAACAAAAGCCAAGTGGCTAGATCATAAAACCATCAAATCTCATACGACAATTTAAATACATACCTTATTGTCGGGCAATTCAAAATTTATCTTCTAAAATCAAAACATCAATTTATCCCTTGCTTTTAAATACCTGTACCCTACTCAGCAATAATATATAATTCCAGCATTCAAAATCATTTTATTCATTTCTTTACAAAACTTTCAACATTTGCTCCACTTAAGCCTGTACGATGTACCTATACCATCCGTACGAAATAACAAATCTGATCGCTCACTTGATCACACAATTTCACTTCCAAACTAGTATTGTCCACCCGACTTCCTAGTGCGGACTCAGATCTGTTTCCTTGATCAGAAACCGTCATTCTCCTTGCATAGCCATATACTATGATAGAGAATATCTAGAATCAATCAAAAATCCATATCCAGGGTTCGTCGTCGAAAATCGAGTGAAAATCCCAACTCGGATCGATATATAAATATCTCGAAATTCTGTGCTCTAATCTGGATCAAATCATTATGCGAATAAATAATATACGTACATCCTACGTATTTATCTCAATTGATTATTATTTTATACCAATTTCTTTTAATTCACATTCATTCTGATTTTTCTATTTACTTATCCACACTTGTCGTTTCACACACCTTTATTAAATCTCCTTTCAAATATTAACTTAGCATTTTCTCAATTCCAATTTTACTTAAGAATGTTACCCCCCATTTCTTAAATCAATATAAATATTTGATATACTTCTTATATTAATTTTCACTTCACCACTTAAGCTTTTATATCTACTCTTATTCAATTTGCATTTCAATTCCATTTGAATTCAATTTACCTTACATTTCTAAATATTGAATTCTATTCACCTTATCCCAAACCATATTTAATTAACTATTCCTTTAATTAGATCCATTAGTTAATTTATTCATACCTCAAACCATTTTTATTTCCGAACTTTTATTATTTTAGTCCACTTCGCACTAATTCTTCAACTTCACTTTACTTTACACAATTTAAATTGATTTCTAATATTGAGTTTCAATTCCATTTACTTACAGTTTAAATTAGTTTGTTCATTCCCACATTTATTTCCAACTTAATGAATTTTTGTTTCAATGGCCTTTTCATTTAGTCAACTTAGACTTTTTCTTTAAATTCACTTTTACTTAACTAGATTCAATTACTTTCCAATTAACTTCAAATTTTAAACTTCTATAAGTTTTCCAACTTATTTACATCCCATTTACTACTCTCCTTTAATTTACTTCACTCAATTGGCTTACTTTCAAACTTATCTCGTTTTCACACTTACTTTAATTTAACTCTTCTTAAGTTAAATCTTATTCTAACAATTTCAAATTTTACAAGTTATCAAACCCATTTAGATTTCCATAAGCATTTCAAATAAGATTCCAGAGTCTTTTAATCAATTATTCAACATTTCAAAATCATTTTTGAAATCAATTATATATACAATTCATTTCCATATCAAATTATCCTTTGAATTTTTTTTTAAAACCAAACTCAGTTTTGCAACAACTCTAATTTAAAACATTTTGGTAGCAATTCCTCTCCTGGAAACTCGAAAATGAACACCGATGATGCTGCAGTCATCATCGAAATTATTTTCTAGCGACCGAAAAGAATTCAGCGCTTCTATCTCTTTAAAACATTTCCAAATATTTTTAAATCCAAATCTCATCAGATTTCAAATCTAATTCAAGAATATTTCTGAAATAATATCACTATTATTTTTCCAAAACTTTTGAAAATCATTTTCAAATTCAAAGAAATTTAATTTCCAAAATTTCGAATTCCAAATCCTTTCAATTCATATTCAAATATTACTCAAGAATTTTTATTTCATTTCCAATTATAAACCATATTTATAGTTCACATTTACAAATTTTATTTGTATATGAATTTATTTATTAGCTTTTAGTTATGATTTTCAATTTCTTATTCAATTCTACACAATAATGATAATAATTTATTATTATCATTCCCTAACAACCAAGCAACCATATATATAACTATAATAATTTATGGAAAATTATTTTCTTTATATACAAAAATAATTTGGGTAAAATTATTTCATTTACCCCATTTTAAAACAATACTGTGTAGGTTTATCTTGTTTAAGAGTTTAGAAACCCTAATCGATGACATGGCGTCCCACATATCGACCAGAATCCATTAACACTCAACCGATAAGTCAACACAATATAAAAACAATTTTTATATTCACTAACAAATACGCGCTCATATCTATTAATACACTCAAACTCATTCTAGAGTACTATTGACTCTATTTCTAACGAGTAATCCCTACCAGAGCCAAGGTTCTCGCCAGCCTAAGCTCTGTACCACTGTAACCAACCCTTCAAGGCCTTATACTACCTCTCAAGGACATGTAGGGGTAAGAGTCTCCTGCTCGCCACCAAACACGAAGCGAGAACCCCCTATCATGATGTAATGAAGTAGATCTGATCCCGGTCTCTTCGAAACGATCAACGCATTGTCAGCCTTGATAGTCGGTTATTTAACTATCAAATTAAAACAATTATTCAACCAATTGTTTTTATTTCCCCTAAAAGCACCAAGTCTTAATAATATAGATTTTAAATAATTTATATCACTTTATCCCAAAATATACACTTAAAACATTTAGAATAAAACTACATAGAAGACTTTACTCAAAATAATAATTATGATATTCTATACTAATTTCTCAAATAAAACTTTAGCCAGACTACCTTTAAAATAAAGTTATTTTATACAATATAAATATTTAATAATTACCTTTTAAATCATCATACCAATTTAACCTTTACAATAATTACTACTATAACTAACTTAATAAATATTTACCTTTAAAATTTTAAAACAATTAAATAATAATTTCCTAAAAACATCCTTTTAAAACACTTTAAAACTTTTAATTTATACTTAGAAATTTTTCTTTGAAAATATACTTGGCTTTTTCAGGAAAATACATTTTCCATTCCAATATAGTCCATTTAACCATTTAAAAATTCTTCTCGATTTATCCCAATTTAATTTATGTCCCCAAACCCGTAAATTTCTTTTAACACTTTTAAAAATAAAACCACTATTTATTTTTAAAACAAATTACCATCTCCTTATAAATTCCCACCGTTAATTTATACTTCAAATTTATCCACTGATAAATATTTTCACTTTATTTATAAACCCAGTTTATAATTTCTATACCCTCATTTCCCTTTAAATCGTAGTTTTCAAAACAGTTGATCGATTTCCCACTCGATTCTCCGAATTACTCCTTTTTTTAAAAAAATTTATCTTGACTTACTCAATTTTTTATTCCAAAATCCATTAATTCCATATCTACTCCTTTATTATGATTTAAACCTTATTTAAAACTGAAATAATCAATTCCACCCTTTATTCAAAGTTCCCCCTTTTTTTCCCAACTCCTTTTAAACTTAAAATTTTAAAATAAATTCTTTTATCTTTAAAAAATATCATTTAAGTCGTCAAATTCTTTTGTTCCCATTTATACAAAATACCCATTTTTCCCATATTCGGAATTTATTTAATATGGTTTCAAAATAAAACTTTTTATTCTTCTCCAAATTCATTTCTTTAATTTATCCTTATTCACTATAATTGTTTTACTTAAAATTCCCTTTTTAATTTCTTTCAAAAAATCCAATCCTTATTTTTGATATCTTCAAGTACCAAAATATATTCAACCAATCATAGCATTCATTATTTCAATTTCCAATATAACCAATATAATCTATCAAAGATTATCAAATAATCACATCACTGAATATGAAATAATTCAACATTTTGAGGAATCCAGTTGGATCCCTCCAACATGTTTCCCTACATCCATAGATGTTAGCACAATATAAAAATACCAATTCCACTTCGAGGTGGAATATCGCGGTATATGGGGTTATATCATCTCATCCGCTATTATGCGGCGCATAGGGTCTCATCCGCTATATAATGCGGGAAATTAATCACTCCAATATATACATACTATCACATCCAGACTGATATAATTAACAATTCATGCAATCAATCCAATAATTTAAATTTCAACTATTTAAATTCACTAGCAATCCAATTTGAGTGAGATTAACTCACCTTTGATTTTGTTTGCAACCCAATCCAAATTAGCTTGCTTTCTTCACGATTTTGGACCTTGTATAACATTATATGATTTATTAATATTTGAACTAATCGAACATATAGTTACCATTTTAAAATTTAATTAACTATTGATTTAGTTTAAAACTGATTTTCCTATAATAAATATTTTTAGTTGCTAAAATAATTAAATAAACTAATTAACTAGTTAATCTCCTTATACATCATTTTAAAATTAAATTACGAGTTTAAAAACATGTACATATTTTTCTCTTCAGTAAATAACAAAAATAAGAATTTACTTTACTATCCTATATATATATGTAGCTGATTCCATTTTTAAAACAAAACTGTTAATTCCGATCAGTGAAATAATAATCAAAAATTCATTTAGGAGTTTAAGCTTAAGAAACATTTAAAATTTACTGTTTTGAAATCAACAGTTTAAAATTTAGGTTAATATACCTTACTGCTACAACCCCGCTCGAACAGGAAGACAACATCATCGCGAAGCAGCTGCATGCACGCGACCCTCCATTGAACCTTCCAAGAACAACCCATAGTCGCGTTGTTTGCCAGGGAATCGAACTCCTCTGCCCTCGCGAGCACATGCTGCCCACGGCCTCGACCCCCCCTCGCCATCGAACCCGAAGCCCTAAACCTAAATCGCGAGTCTCCTGCCTACCCGCCTTCAAGATTTGCTGTGCTTCCCATTTCCCATCCCTCTCAATCACCCTGCCTCGAGTGCGACACCGACTTACACTACGTGACACTCTTCCTCCATTCGAGCAATAGCCCTAAACCACGGCGACTACGGCAACGCTCGCGAATTGACTCGCGGGTATATGAAGTCGATTCGAATTCGACAACGCTCGCGATTATATTTTTCACTCTTTTTTTAATATATATATTCAGTTTCGTTCGAATGAACTGAAGAAGAGGGAAGGAGAATGAGATTTTATTTGAAAAGATATTTGTATTCGGCCATTATTATTATCTTCTTCTGTTTAGATCTGCTTTGTGTATTTTAAAAAGAAAAGAGGGAGGCAGGAGGAGACGTTGGTTGTGGGAAAATACTCGCTACAGTATTTTGAAGTGAAGGGAAAAAAGCACTGGTGTGACACTTTTTCAGCTGAAGGTTATCTGGTCGAAATACCCAATATATATTATATTAAATTTAAATTTAAATTATCTTGAAAACGAAGCCTAAAATCTCGATCTCCTATCGAGATGTGACGCTAGGCATGTATAATGTTATACCCTTATTTTGAACGCAATGGAAAAGGTTTCGAGTCATAATTCGATCGTATGGAGAAGATAGCTTTTTGTACCCAATAATTAAATTGAATTTTCGATATATATTTCAGCGCGTTTATATACCGTACGAACACACGCTAGCTCCAACCGCTATGAAAATTGAAATCCGATAATAATACACTATTACGGATCCAATGGCACTGGTTTCATCGAATTCCGAGACTATGTCTCGGAAGGCTATTTCTAAATATCAATTTAAACGATATATTTTTTAAAACTGAGCAAATCACCTTTAAATTCAATTTTAAAACTTTTGTCACCTTCAATATTATCAATATGAATTTTCTAAGCCTTTAAAAAAATTTTAACAAGCTTGAAACTGAAGATTCAATATTTTACCCGACTTCCAATTATTAAATTCAATAATTTAATTATCCAATAATTGGTTACATTTGAAATTCAAGTTAAAAATTAACTTTTAAATATTTAAAATCAATTAAATACTCCAATTTCAAATGTCCAAAATTCTGGGTCGTTACACAATTGATTTCAAGGCTCAACCACACCTTTTACTCAATAGTTTGATTTACAAAAGATCTATAACTCTGAATAGCACTGAGATCTTATGGAGAGTGTGGCAAGGAATCAAACAAGAGATAATCAGGTTTGATTCACTTGGTATTTTAGTAGAGTAAAGTTTAGGATTCTTTAGAGTAAATACGTAAGATGAAGAGGAGTGAAAATAAATGAAATCTGGTAAAAAATTCATTTAGAACTTATTGGTATTTATAGTAGAGCAACAGCCATATCTATTCGTGAAAGGATACGACGAATAGCCACTTCTTTTGAAAATTTGAAATTTGAAAATAACGGACACCATGTCAACATGGGGGGTTGAGGTATGTCGACATGCTCAAGGGAAAATTGATGTTTTGATTTTCTTATTAAAATTGGTTTCTATAATTTGTCAAAACAATTTCTTAAACTTGGTAAATATATTTGAATATAGTTTAAACATATAAAAGAGTTTAGAAAATAATTTTTAATATATATAATCTTAATCTATAAAGTGATTTAAAATCTGAGTATGTAAATATTTTAATGCTAAATATTTAAAACAAGAGATGATTTAAAAACAAGGACAATTTTGAAATCAAAATATTAAAAATGATAAAAATAGTTTTGAGGCTAAAATATTTCAAACAAGAGATATGTATTTTTGAAAAGAAAGTTTTGAAAACATTTTAAAAAAAACAAGAGATATATTTTTGAAAAACATTTTTATAAAATTAGTGGATACCAAAATAGGACCACTATATGTTCCACAAGATATTGTCGTGGGTTCCATCCCACTAGGGTTCCATCCCTTTAACAGGCTCGAAGTGGATTCCATTCCATGAATAAATTTCGAATAAAGATGTAAGTGCTTTCAAGAAGTTTTAACATAATTCTAGACTAACTACATTATCTTGTACTATTTGAAATCTTGAACTCTTGATAACTTGATTTCTTGATACTCATGAGTTTTCAATCTTGATATCTTCGATCTTTAAATTCATCAGTCTTGTATCTCTATACTATACGATCTTCATTCTTGGTACCTGCATGTTTATATTCTACATATACATATATATATATCTAAACTATAACGTTAGTATTTATATTTTATAACAAGTCCTAAGGTTGTTGTCATCAAAACCATCATCTCAAGGCCTAACAGTTAATACAAAATAAAAAAACCAATCTTTCTTCGAGGCGGGATATCACAGTAATATAGGGTCTTCCACTATTATGCGGGGCATATAGGGTCTTATCCGCTCTAATAGGAGGGAATAATCAATCCAACTACTAATATATATGCTACTATATATAATATCACATTCAGTTGATAATAATATATCAATTCAACCATTCATCCAATAATTAATTTTAACTATTTAAAAATTCAACCAATTATCTAGGATGAGTGAGATTAACTCACATTGATTTTTATTGCCGCTTTCGCGTTCCGGTTTCAAATAAGTTCGAACGTGTTTGAATTTGTCTGAAAATTCAGCAAGCTTTGAATTCGATCAATCCAGTTACTATGCGTCGTATTCGTCAACACGAACACAACACAATGAACCGCGTGTCGATTGGACCTAAAACGAACGAGATATGCAATTTCTAAAAATTGAAATTTCTTAAACCAATTTATATTATTAAAATTTCAAACAAATTACATTACCGGCCCATAACAAAAAAAACTCGGCCCATTACGCTGCTTCTTCTTCTTCCTTTATCTCTTGCTCCAGACCCCATTTGCACGACCACAACCGTGTACGTGCACGAGCCTTGACCACCATCGGTCAATTCGAGATCACCCACACGTCGCTCCTCTCTCCCATGTTCGGTCGCACCCCTCCGCCACAGCTTCCCACCCCCAGACCATAATGTGACAAACTCGAGCTCCCCCCTCGACCTACTGCAAATCGCGATTCTCAATAGTGGATCGCACCACACAAAAATCCTCAGGCAGGTGCTAAATTCGATGACAAGCCTAAATATGAGCTTAAATTCCATGATCGAGGCTTATAATTTCAATAGTCGCTAACCCTAGCCATCAACTCGCCCACGACATCACTGTCGAATCTATCCAAACAAGGCCGCATCATACGAGAAGTATATTCGATCGAAGAGAATACGAAAACTTGAATTTACAAACTTGTTTTGGATTTTTTTAATCAAGTATTTTGTGAGAAAGGAATTTTTGAAGTTGCATTTCATATTTTATTTGTTCTATGACCTTGTGTGTTGTTTGAATGAAGAGGGACGTGATTTAAAAGAAGGTAGCATGTAAGGTGCTGTCTATAGTGGCTTAAAGTGAAGTAAAAGATGCTGATCTGAATATGGTCATGTCAATAAATATATCTATATTATTTAAATTTCGAAAATATCTCGATTACGTAACTTAAAATTTCGAACCTCTAACGAGGCATGTCGCTAGGCATTCATAATGTTATACCCTTATTCCGAACGCAATGGAAAAGGTTTCGATTCCTAATTCAATCGTATGGAGAAGATGGCTTTTTGGACCCAATTATTATATTAAATTTTTGATATTAAATTCAAACGATAATCCCAAATGCTACGAAATTAGAAATCCGGTATTTATTCACTATTACGGATCCAATGGAATTGGTTTCGTTGAAATCCGAGACTATGCCCCGGATCGCTATTTCTACTCATTAATTTAAACGAGCTATTTTTAAAATCGAATAAATCACTTGTAAATTAAATATAAAAGTTCTATTACCTTCATTCTTATTAATATAAATTTAGTAAGCATTTAATTATTTTTATCAAGCTTAAAACTCAAGATTCACTTATTTAAGTAATTCAATTATTAAATTTAACAATTAAATTAACCTATAAATCATTATATTTGAAATTCAAGTTATTAAATCTATAAAATTAATTTTTAAATATGTAAAAACAATTATATATTCCAATTTCCAATAATCCATAATTCTGGATCGTTATATACATACATACATATATATAAATATATATATATAAATGTAAACAAAGTTTAATAATAATATTTCTATTATTATATAATAATTAAAAGGGCTTATTTAATAATCAAAATAATTATTAAATCATTTAAACTCTATTTAAATTCAAAAATCAATTATTTGGAAATGATAACATCATTAATGATGTCATAAATACATTTAATTTTCCAAAATAAAATAAATTATTTTATTTCATATTTGCATTTATATACACAAATGAGTGTATGCGTTGGTGCATGATGTCAGATGACCGAAGAGCTGTTTGTTGATAAAATGATTTTAAGCCCATTTTAACGATATTTACCAAAGTGTATATATTTCTTTTATAAATATTTCTTCAAAATAAGATCAAAAATATTATTTATATTCAAAACATCATCATTTATGTTTAAAAATCTTATTTTTGAATATTTTTAAATTTTTTTGGAGTGATGAATTTACGAGTTGTTACATACTCCCCTCATAAATGAATTTTGTCCTCGAAATTAAGGATAGGAAGAAGATAACTCGAAAACAAGTATTTATATACATACATAACAGGATGATATATATATATATATGTATATACGAAAGATATGGCAAGTGACTACAACATAGGTCGTTGAGTACACTACATCGATGCAACACATAACTATGTATCAATCCGTAACTCAGGATATGCTTTCCACATTCTATCTTCTGTTTCCCATGTGCAGTCTGCTGCATCACCACTCCATTGGACTTTAACCAACTTTACAACCTTCCTTCTTAATCACTTCTCATCATGATCTTTGATTTACATTGGTCGTCTGATAACTTCCGAATTAGGTTCAACTTCCAAATCTTCTTGGGCGGCTGTTTCTATAATTTGCTCTAGATCGTGCACATATTTTCGTAGGTGAGAAACATGAAAGACATTGTGCACACCAGATAACCATTCGAGTAATTCCAAACGATAACTAATGGGCCAGTCCGGTCGAAAATGGGAAAAGGTCCAATAAACCAATGTGCTAACATCCTTACCCAACCAAATCTTACCACTCCTCTCATTGAAGAAACTTTCAAAAATACATAATCTCCAACCGAGAATTCCGAATTTCTATGCCTCTTATCTGCGTAACTCTTTTGCCTTCTCTGGGCTTCTTTCATCTTCTTTTCGATCCTTTCAACTTTTTTCGAAGCTTCTCGAATCATATCAGAGCCAAGTACCAACCGATCTCCAGTCTCGATCCAACATGCTAGGAATCTACATGGACGACCATACAAAGCTTCATACTACGCCATGCCACTTGTTTGATAACTATTATTATAAGAGAACTCCACAAGATGAAGATAATTTTCCCAAGATCCTCCAAAATCTAAGATGCAAGCTCTCAGAAGATCTTCTAATACTCGATTTACCCTTTCAGTCTGCCCATCAGCCTGGGGATGATATACTATGCTAATACTCATCTTTGTTCCCAAAGCTTTTTGCAATTCCTCCTAGAACTTACTGGTAAAGATAGGGTCTCGATCACTTACTATGCTGCTTGGGATACCATGCAATCAAACAATTTCCCTCATGTATATTTCTGCAAGACTTGCAGCATTTTTTGTTAGCTTTACTGGGATAAAGTGTGTGATTTTGGTTATCCCATCTACGATAACCCAAATGCCATTCCCTTTCTTGATCGAGGTAAGCCATCGATGAAATCCATCGATATTTGATCCCATTTCCATTTTGGAATTTAAGGGGGTAGAGTAGTTCTGCAACTTTTTGTTGATCACTCTTGATTTGTTGATAATTTACACATCTGCTAACATGTATAAAGATATCCATCTTCATGCTTTTCCATCAAAATGTTCGCTTTACATCTTTATACATTTTGTTGACTCCAGGGTGAATGTTTAGCTTGGATTGATGGCATTCACTCAACACTTCTTATCTTAAGTTGTCAATATTGGGAACACAAATTCTTCCCTTTAATTGTAATATCCCATGGTTATCTATTTCAGAGCTTGACTTATTCCCTCTACGTGTATCTTTATAAATCCTCCTAAGAAGCCGGTCTTCTTTTTGTTTGCTGGTGATTCTTTCTAGAAGAGTTGGAGTTACTACAAGGTAAGCTATAATGGCTTGCTTTCTACTCAACACATCCGCTACTACATTGACCTTCCCGGGCGTATATATGTATCAAGATCATAAGATGCAAGAAATTCTAGCCAACACTGCTTCTTCATGTTCAAGTCCTTTTGGGTGAAAAGATACTTTAAAGATTTGTGATCTGCGAAGAGCCCGAACTTTTCACCTAGTAAATAGCGCCTCTGCATTTTCAATGCAAACACAATAGCTAATAGCTCTATGTTATGTGTCATATAGTTTCTTTCATGGATTTTCAGTTTTCTACTCACATAAGAGATATCCCTTCCATGTTGCATCAAAACGTAACCTACTCCTTCCCAATAAGCATTAGTATACGTAGTAAAACCGCCGCTTTCATTAACAACAGCTAGTACTAGAGCAGTAGTTAACTTTTTCTTGAGTTCCTGGAATTCTTCTTCACACTTTGGTGTCTATTAGTATTTAACATAACTCATAGTCAACTTTGTCAAGTGATAGGAAATCTTAGAGAAGTCTTGAATAAATCTCTGATATTATCCTACCAATCCTAAGAAACTGCGAATGTCCTTGGGAGTCTGTTGTTTCTTCCAGTGTAGAACAATTGTAATCTTTGTTGCATCAGCTGCAATTCCTTCCCGTGACACAACACGCCCAGGGAATCTTACCTCTTTTTCCCAGAAGTGGCATTTTGATAATTTAGCTTTTAGCACATTTCTCCTTAATATTTCTTGCACATTTTCAAGATGCCTTTCATGTTCTTCCTTAGCCTTTGAATATATCAGAATGTCATCGACAAAGACTAAAATGAATTTGTTGAGTACTTCTCTAAATACCCTATTCATAAGGTTTCTAAAATAGGCGGGAGCATTGGTTAGCCCAAAGTGTATAACTAACCATTCACATAATTCATTCGAGCTTTTAAATGCGGTTAAAGGAATGCAATCTTCTGCTATCCTTAGCTGATGGAATCCTATAGCTAGGTCCATTTTTGAGAATACTCGAGCACTATGTAGTTGGTCAAACATATCATCTATGGGGGTAGAGGATATTTGTTTTTTATCTTTTTTTTAGATCTCTATAGTCCATGCACAAACTTAGAGAGCCATTAGACTTTGTAACAAAAACCACAGCTGCTCCCCAACCTGAAAGACTTGGTCTTATCAGTCCTTTCTTTAATGACTCATCCGTTTGATTTCTTAATTCCTCCTTCTCTTTCGAAACCATTTTCCGAATCGAGTGAACAATTGGCCTTGTATTAGGGAATAAATGTATGCGGAACACAATTTCTCGATGGGGTGGTAGACTCTTCACTTCTTCAAAAACGTCCAAAAATTCCTTAACAATTGGTATTTCTTCTACATGTTTTTGGAGCAAATTGAGGCATATATATAATTTTTTTACTGGACTAGGGTTTTCATACTCTTTCTTAAAATGTTCACCTCTTCTATTTTGCAATAGCACCGTCCTTTCATTACAATCAAGAATAGCTTGATATTTAGAGAAACAATATATATCTAGTAAAATTTCAAATTCGTTAAAGTTGAGGACTATTAGATCTCATGGAAAAATTTAGGATATGTAGGTAACTTGGACTCTTTTACAAATCATAACGTTTAGTCGTACCAGCTATCGGATTAGATACAAATACGGGAATATCTAATATTTTTGGTTCAAGTTTAAGCTTATCAACTAATTTCTTTGAAATAAACTTATAGGAAGCCAAAATATCAAATAATACTCTAAAATAATATTTCATTAACGTCAATTTTACCATCTAGAACTCCCTTTCCCTTTGCATTAATCGAAGTTAAGGGTCCATCTTTGATGGCAAAAACTCTAGCTTGCTCTCCATTTTTTATCAATGAGCATTCCATTATCACGTGCCCTAGTTTGTGGGAATTGTAGCAGGTTCCCCTCTACTCCTTATGATTTTTACAGGTGTTGGAAAGGTGGCCCTTTTGTTGGAAATAGGATCCTCCTTCTGGCTTGTTCTGCCATGGCTTCTTTCCCAGATGATTGAACACCCCAGATGTTGGAAATAGGATCCTCCTTCAATTACCGTGGTGGTAGGAATTAGACCATTTGTGTTTGTGGTACTGCTACCTCTTCTTCCCATACCTCATCCTCTACATCCATTCATCTCCTCCTATTTTCATATAGTAAGGAAATATCTTACAATATATATACGAGATATCTTAGGGAATTGGCATAAAATTCGAATATACTTATTGGGACAATTTTTTTTGGATAAGCGCTCTCTCTAATTAAACTCATTCTAGTGTATTACTAACCCTATCTCTAATGAGTCGTTCCCATTAAGGCATAGGTATTCGCTCAACCATATGCTCAGATACCAAATGTGAAGACCCACCTCCTCGACTCTTAAAAATTGACACTAATACATCTTTGGTATTCATGGGCCACAATTCTAAGTGCTAGAGAGGCAGATTATCATGTGGTAAAGAAAATAAAGATAGGAGGCTAGACAATAAAAGAATCTCACATCATATTCAACACATAATTATGCATATGAGAAGTACATGCAATAACTGCAAGTTGCTCCATTAGAGTTCTAGTAGGTACTAATCCAACTGGGATAGTTATAACGACCTATACTTACAAGTACTGGTATATATAAATACATAATAGAGAGAAATATATACGTGGCTTCTACGAAAGGCCCAACATGCTCCATGCTCCTTGCTCCTTCCCAAATGCTCCAAGCTTACCTAACTACCTGGTTGCCCGGGAAAATAGGGGACCCAGAGTTTAAAGGAAAAGGAAAATAAACTCTGGGTAAGTCATAGTGAAACACCCCACACCACTTAGTATACCCAAAAGGACACACTAAAAGATGTGCGTTGTAGGTATAACTAAAGCTAGCAGAGACTAAGATTCACAAGACAAAATAGATAGATAATAACACAGCGGAAGTAATTAAAAAAAAAAAGTGATTTTAAAAATTAATACTTCATAAATACTTCAAACAAACCACATATGTTACAAATACCAAATACAATTGTATTATGAAAATAAAATCTCAGTCTCATAAGAAAAACCAAAGTACAAACACAAACTTTCCCTCAATATAGTGCCAGTACAATAAAAGGACAAAAAGCTAGAAATAAAAAGAAGGAATACATGATAGGGTCTCCAAGTCTCCAAGAAGCTCCGGTCTATCTTCCTTGCCCCCGATTGCCTATGGGGGAGAAAAAGGGGAAAATAGGGGATTGGGTCACACTAAAAGTCTGGTGAATGATAATAATTACTGGAATCTTTAAGCAAAGTAAAAGTAATAGACCTTACAACAGTTCTAGTATATAAAAGGAAATAGGGATAAGGAATAAGCTGGAAATAAATACGAGTGAACATAATTGATTAACTTTGATTGTTTGCACTTGTCTTTGATCGTTGCTTTGATTAGGTTGAATTCCTATTCCTATAATTAGGCTGAAATCCTAATTCTATCCTTTGATCGGCCTGCTACTCCATAAACCTTACTACGGACTAGACGCTATATAACTCCCTATACAGAAATGGTGTCTACGAATGACATGCAAAGTATCTACTGTGGACTAGACGTTATATAGCTCCCTACACAGAAGGCAATGGTGCCTACGAAAGGAACACATACTCAGTGCTTGGAACTCATAACGATCACTGAGCACCTGAATGGAAGTCGCACGCATAACCGCTACCATGCTCATGTTACGTATTGTTCCACCTATTGGGTCTTCTTATTACCTCAAGATCCAGCATAAGCTTGCCCCTCATCCCACTTTAGGCTAATGTGAGCACCATGTCCATAAAAAATAGGGGAAATGCTGTTGGTACTAGCCCGTCATCCAAACAATATCTAGTTGTGCCCCTTGCCCAAATCCCCATGATTTGGACTTCTACTTATTGACCAATTACTACCATTATTAGCATAAGCGTGCCCCTCGTCTCACTTCATATTTATGTGAAACACTTTGTCCATAGAAATAATAGGGGAATGCTATTTGGTACATGTCCTACTTTCATCTTTTCTTATTAACTTAGATAATTTTTTAAATAATCCTTTACAATTTATCTTTACTATCTTTGCTTATTAATTTATCCTAAGTCTTAAAATAAGCCTCATTCTGTTCTATTTCTTATTATAACCTACATTATAATCATGCTTATTACTTAACCCAAGGTCTAAGTGTAAAAATAATCTTCTTTCATCTTATACTCCTTTTAGTTATAATTCTAAGTTATAACTAGGCCAATTATCTTTAATTAGTCAAATTCTAGCATTAACATCATAATTAGGCTCAATTTCACTCTTAATTTCATTTTTATTACAGTCTTTACAATTTACATCTTATCTTCCGTTATTTCAGTATTATTATAATTTTAATCCATATTCACGTTTAATCTATTCTAATCCATACACGAAGAAGAAGGAGAAATAAAAGAAAACTGAAAATAGAAGAAAATCCAAAGCGTAGGAAAAAGATGTAAATAATGCATAAATAACAGTAAATAAATTAAAATACTGTAAATAAACTGTAATTAAATGGAAAAGCTATAATTAACAGAAATAAACTAAAATCAACTGAAAAGAATAGCTAAAAGAAATAGACTGAAAATAATTCTAAAAACTGTAAATAAACTACTAAAAAGGTTATTCCAAAAATCATAGTAAAACTACAATTATTGGAAACCCTATTATTTTAAATTACTTAAAAATCTATATAATTACAATCACTCGCCCGTGGTCCTAAGCTTATCCCTTTTGGTCTTCCCGGATCCACTTGAGGGTATTAAAATATTTTTATTAAAAAGATTCTCTCCTTGGAAAATTATTCCTTTTAGGGTCCTTCCTGAAAAGGTGAACCGAAGCGGAGAAAATCTAGAATGAGAAAAAGTGTTAGGCCCAGGGTTCTATTTATAGGTGTAGAAGTGGATCTCGGACAGTTGGATTTGAGGATTGAACATGATGCAACCACGTCATAGGCTGAATAGGAGCCATCAGGTGCATGAATGAAAGGACCGAATTGGTTAAAAGAATGCAAATGATGCGTACAACGTTCGAACAAAATGAACTTTCGTTCATTCAAAAGTGAGGCGGGTTGACCGGGCGGTCAACCGCCCTGGTGCCTAGGTCGACCGGCCGATAGAGCTAGCCCATATTTTTTTCTTTTCGATTCTTCTTTATTTTTGTTTAATTAATAACTTGCTCATATTAGCTCGGATTCTGACATTCTATAAATGGAAATTGACCAGAAAATTGCCACAAACACAATGGTGCAACTCCCATGGCTCAATTCTGATAATTTCACAATGTCATTTTATTATTTCATTAATTAACGAATTAATTATTATGGGTTAAATTTTGTTTTGTTTCATTCTACCCTCCTTAAGGGATTTCGTCCCTGAAATCTCTAAGGATAAAAGAATGAACTAAATGTTTTCATCCAAGTTCTACAACCAACTACCCAACCATCATCCATTCATCTATTGTCCTTGAATATTTCTAATGCAATTTATGATACGTATGCGATTAGTGTAGTGTCTATGTCCCAAACTAAAGCAAAAGATTAGGCGGTCCACTGATTCAGTTTACCTCCTTTTATGCAATTATGTATGTGCCATGTATCCAAATGAATGCGAATTCCCTAATGATAACTGTTAGTTCAATATGAGTGCTTCATGTTTGCGCCAAAAATGGTCAC
Organism: Allium fistulosum; assembly: GCA_030737815.1. NCBI lineage: Eukaryota > Viridiplantae > Streptophyta > Magnoliopsida > Asparagales > Amaryllidaceae > Allium > Allium fistulosum. The sequence goes on from CM060903.1 coordinate 1,082,312,416, forward strand.
AAACCCCAAGTGTTGTGAAAGCACCAAACTATGAGTATGAATAAGCAATATGGCGAGCACAAGTCACAGATTTAAATAAGCAACAAATAGCAATCCAGAAATAAATCACAGGAACACGAGATTTATAGTGGTTCGCTATCTCCGGCCTACATCCACTTCAGTGGTTTTTATCTTTTATTGATGTTCTTTGCTGATTACAAATGATTACAGCAGATACAATGAATGAATTCGAGTATAACAGCAATGGAAAGAAGTAGAATTGAATCCGGCAGAGTCTGGACATTGGACCGCCAAAAAGATCCCTTTTTCTGCATGCTTCAGGGGGCTATTTATAGGCGTAGGAGGCTGAGATCATGCTCAAACTTCGGAAGACTTCTTCTGGCATGTGAGTGGACCCACGCGACCGACCCCACCAAGTTTCGACTCGATCTGTGATCGATACGAAACCATTTCGTATCCATCAAAAAATGATCCAATCGAGCTGAAACTTGGCAGGGGCATTCTTTACCTTGCACGCAAGCTACTGTGAAAATTTCGTTGCATTTGGATCTATGGTTTGGGAGATATGATCGATACGAAATTGCAATTTTCGTGTGTTGCCGAGTTCGAAACCATGATTTCGTATCCATTCCTGTCGTATCGATCGGAAGCACGCACGTGCAGTGACGTGGCGCTAACTTTAGGGATTGATCCGATCTCTGTGGCGTGTTGACTGGGTTGCTTGCGCTTTGTTCGTTCCAAGAAGGTGGTGCCATTCTGGTGTACGAAACCACTCGATTCGAATAAGCCAACGCCTGATGGATACGAATCCGATGAATTCGAACAGAGTGAGGCGACGTCTATTTGATCGATTCGAAACCGATCGATTCGAACAGACCGATATCACGTTACTTATTGATTCGAACTCGATCGATTCGAAGTATGTGGAACCTGATGGATTCGAACAAAACAAATATTGATGGATACGAATCTGATGGGTTCGAACAGAACATCTTCTCGACCTTTTGATGGATACGAACGACATACTTTCTTTAATTTGAATCGATCATATCTCGTCCATACGAACTCCAATTAACCTGAAATTTGGAACGTCGGCTTTCATGGCTTTGCTTGTCCTATCTTGTCAATTGCGGCCCGATCCGGACTCGGACAAAAATCATCGATATCCATGGTTATCCTGCAATGCATAGTTGATATTCATGGCTAGTCATTATTGATTTTCAGTCAGTTTTGGGTATTTCAGCTTTGCTAAAAGTTTGGATAACACTTTGCCCCCCAAAACATGCCTTTTGGTAAAAGGTGTGTTTTGATCAGTTTCAAATCGAATGAAGTGAGTTCATGTTTTATTCAAATATTATGGTATTTTCAGTCGAGTTCATGGCTGTTCGAAGCCAAATCATTATCCACTTCTTCCTGTGGAAGTTAAGAATGAAACTCCGTAGTCTCTCTGGACAATCAACGGTTACTCCGGACCCTTGCTAAGCCCATCCCAGGCTTAGAGATTGAATAGAAAGATCCTATCGCACTCCGGCGTTGCTTTCTACCCCTTGCACTCTGGCCCCAGTTAGGGCCTAAAGCAATGTCTTGGTCGTTCTGAACCGATCGTAGCCTCTCCGGGCTCCTGTTGGATCACATCCTGTCACTCTCCGGTGAAGGGGAAACATCGTTAAGTGAGTCGATCCTATCGCTCTCCGGCGAAGCAACCCACTTCTTGCACTCCGGACACCGTCTCTCCGGGTAGGGTCATAAAGCGATCATTTTTATATTGGTATTTAATACTCATCCTTTGACTCTCCGGTCAAAGGTTTATTTCAAGAAATTCAAGTTTATTTCAGGTCCTAGACGTTCAATCTCAAACATCAGGAAAAAACTAAACATTGCCTCTCCGGGCAGATCGGTCTATCTCCATCTCAGAGCATGCCTAGGGATCTCTCTGGTTCCCGTACATGAGTAAGTGGAGTAGCAGTTTATTCTGAAAACAAATCTAATGAAATTATTTGACCGAAGTTCAAATCCTGAACTTGGCCCTTGCCATCTTAATCAGTTGATGACGAGTCGTGACCCCGATCCAGGATCGTTTCTGTTAGGTGGAGGCGATAGTTGTTCAGGCCTTACCGCCTCTGCCCGTTCTCTAACATATTGTGGCAATCTACCACTCCTGGCATGTTCTTCCACCTCATCCTTTAGGTGGCGGCATTTGTCGGTTGTGTGCCCATCCAGCTCATGGAATAGGCAATATTTTCCGGTCCTACGCTCCCGCTCTATGGGATCTCTCGTGGGTGGTTTTCGATAGGGGAGTTTCCCCCGAGTTTCAGTATAAATTCGTTCCAGGCTTGCCACCAAATCTGTGTATTGCTTGAATCTGGGCTCTCGGAATTTCGTCCGTTTATCGGAACCATCATGTGCGTCATCCTGCTTTCTCTTTCCTTTGTCCGCCCTGGGCTGTTCCCTGGCGGTTCCTTCGCCTTGTATAGCGTTTATTTCCTGCCTCTCGGCTCGCGATTCTTCTAATCGAATGAATCTTTCAGCTTCATGGTAAAACTCTCCAAGATCTTGCGGTGGGTCTCTTGTTAAAGAATCTTTGAATTCGGTGCCTTCTCCAACTCCTGCCACTGCCGCCATCAAAATCATCGATGGATCCGGGCGGTCTACAAAAGCCACCGTTGCATTAAATCGTAGCATAAAATATTTTATGGAACCTCTGGTCCTTTTTTTTATCGATGCCAAAGTCATCACACTCTTGGGTCGCGTCACGTGGACCCTAAACTGTCTCATGAAGCAATCTACAAGCTCGCCCCATGTTCTGATCGATCCAGTTTCTAATTGCCTGAACAAAAGTGCAGCCAAATCTGACAAATATAGAGGGAAGCATCGAGCCATCACTTCCTCGGATGCCCCCCAACACTTCCATGTGCCTGATGTATCGAGTAATATGCATTGTTGGATCTGACTTCCCGTCATAAGGATCTAGCATAGGAAGTTTGAACTTCGAAGGGTTCCTTGCATTCCTGATATTTGCAGTGAACGGACTCCGACTGACTTCTTCCAACCCTCCGCTAGATAATCCTCCTCTCATGAGTCGTCGCACTAATCCAGCCATCTTTTCATCTCCATCCTGGGGTTGCCCTCTTGGTCTTGAAGGGTATTCTGGTACGTACTCTTCGTGTGGCCCGTTGTCATTAGCATCGGCTCTAGCCTGTTGAGCCTCTACCATCGGTCTTCCAATATCGGATCCAGAGGGTCTGCCCCTAAGTCCTTGTTGATCGCCTTCTGGTCCTGCATTCTGACCTTGAGCTTGATCTCTGTTAGTTTCTGCAATCCCAACTCCCTGTTCAGCACTTGCAGTTGCTGTAGTTGGTCCAAGATTATGCATATTTGCTGTTCTCATTTGTTCAAAGAAATTCTGCAGCATCTCTTGGTGAGTCTTCATCATCCTCTCTTGCAATGAATTTGCTATAGCTTCCATTTCATCTCTGGTGATATAAATCGAAGCTTGTCCTTCTCCAGCACCAGAGGATGCCTCTTGACTTCCTCCTTGTTGGCTTCTCTCAGCTCTTTGTCTTGTTTGTCGAGTCATTATCGAGTCAATCTGAATCCTTCAAACTTTCAAATCTTAACTTTGAATCTGGTGTAGCAGGTGCTAGTTCCTTCTCAGTGAAAGCACCAAAGTGTTTGCGCCAAAAATGGTCACAAACCCCAAGTGTTGTGAAAGCACCAAACTATGAGTATGAATCAGCAATATGGCGAGCACAAGTCACAGATTTAAATAAGCAACAAACATCAATCCAGAAATTGATTACAGGAACACGAGATTTATAGTGATTCGGCTATCTCTGGCCTACGTCCACTTCAATGGTTTTTATCTTTTATTGATGTTCTTTGCTGATTACAAATGATTACAGTAGATACAATGAATGAATTCGAGTATAACAGCAATGGAAAGAAGTAGAATTGAATCCGGCAAAGTCTGGACGTTGGACCGCCAAAAAGATCCCTTTTTCTGCATGCTTTAGGGGGCTAATTATAGGCGTAGAAGGCTGAGATCACGCTCAAACTTCGGAAGACTTCTTCTGGCACGTGAGTGGACCCACGCGACCGACCCCACCAAGTTTCGACTCGACCTGTGATCGATACGAAACCATTTCGTATCCATCAAAAAATGATCCAATCGAGCAGAAACTTGGCAGGGACATTCTTTACCTTGCACGCAAGCTACTGTGAAAATTTTGTTGCATTTGGATCTGTGGGTTGGGAGATATGATCGATACGAAATTGCAATTTTCGTGTGTTGCCGAGTTCGAAACCATGATTTCGTATCCATTCCTGTCGTATCGATCGGAAGCACGCACGCGCAGTGACGTGGTGCTCACTTTAGGGATCGATGCGATCTCTGTGGCGTGTTGACTGGGTTGCTTGCGCTTTGTTCGTTCCAAGAAGGTGGCGCCATTCTGGTGTACGAAACCACTCGATTCGAACAAGCCAACGCCTGATGGATACGAATCCGATGGATTCGAATAGAGTGAGGCGACGTCTATTTGATTGATTCGAAACTGATCGATTCGAAAAGACCGATATCACGTTACTTATCGATTCGAACTCGATCGATTCGAAGTATGTGGAACCTGATGGATTCGAACAAAAAAAATATTGATGGATACAAATCCGATGGGTTCGAACAGAACATCTTCTCGACCTTTTGATGGATACGAATGACATACTTTCTTTAATTTGAATCGATCATATCTCGTCCATACGAACTCCAATTAACCTGAAATTTGGAATGTCGGCTTTCATGGCTTTGCTTGTCCTGTCTTGTCAATTGCTGCCCGATCCGGACTCGGAAAAAAATCATCGATATCCATGGTTATCCTGCAATGCATAGTTGATATTCATGGCTAGTTATTATTGATTTTCAGTCAGTTTTGGGTATCTCAGCTTTGCTAAAAGTTGGGATAACACTTCAAACATCATCCAAATGCAACAATCATGTGATATTCATCCATTTATAGCAATCATGGAAAATAAAATAAAATGCGCACACATCCATATGCATATGCTTTAGTGTCCTAGTTAGGCCGATCCCTATGAGATAATAGTGCCTAGTGTAAATATATGCGTCCATTAGCATCCACTAGCAAACACTTGCAACCACTGGCATACATTATTCATAACATGTTCTATTAACATGTTTACATTAAATCCTATCATCCATAGGTTAAATCCTAAGTTCTACCCTCCCAAAGGATAATAAAGGAAAGGACCTATTCAGAACTAAAGATGGAAAATAGGAAATTCAGAAACTTATTATCGAAAAGATGCTGATAAGAAGTACAAATCTTCTCTTCAGTCTCCCACAAAGCGTCTGCAACACCGTCTCCCCATTGCACCTTTACTAACGGAACTTCTTTATTCCAAAGTCGCTTGGTGTCTCGTCCTATGATCTTCTTAGGAATACGCCGAACCGATGCTACCCTTTCTACTTCCACCTCCTCTAACCGACTAGGCTCTACAACCTCCATTGAGTCAAGTAAGCACTTTCGCAAGTGCGAAACATGGAAAACGTCGTGCACTCCTGCGAGCCTCTCCGGTAGCTTCACTCGGTATGCCATCTTCCCAATTCTCTCTAAGATAGGAAATGGTCCTACTAATCTGGGGGCTAACTTTCCATTCGACCCAAACCTTACCACCTTCCTAAGCGGGGATACTTTAATAAAAACTAAGTCTCCAACCTCAAATTCAATGTCTCTCCTCTGCTTGTCCGCATAAGATTTCTGCCTGTCTTGAGCTATCTTCATCCTTCGCCGAATCAAATCCACTTTCTCTGATGTCTCCCTCACCATGTTAGGCCCAAGCAGCAACTTCTCCGTAGACTCCACCCAACATGAAGGCGACTTACAAGGTCTCCCATATAATGCCTCGAATGGTGCCAATCCTATGCTTTCTTGGTAAATTGTTATTATATGCGGACTCCACCAACGGAAGGTGATCCTCCCAAGCTCCCCCAAAATCCAAAATTCACATCCACAACAAGTCCTCAAGCACTCTATTAACTCTCTCCATTTGGCCATCGGTCTGAGGGTGATATGCCGTACTCAATCTATGCTGCGTCACAAAAGCCTCTTGTAAGCTTCTCCAAAACTAGCTAGTAAAAATATGGTCTATATCGCTCACTATGCTAGAGGGAATTCCATGAATTCAGACTATCTCACGAACATTTAGGGATGCCAAATAAGATGCCGTCCTCTTGCTCTTAACTGGAATGAAGTAGGCACTTTTGGTCAAACAGTCTACGATTACCCAAATGCTAGTATTCCCCTTTCTAGAACGGGGTAAACCATTTATGAAATCCATCGAAATGATGTCCCACTTCCACTCTGGCACATCTGAGGGCTGAAGAAATCCACCGGGTTTCTACTGCTCCGCCTTAACCCTTTGGCAAATAAGGCACTTAGCTACAAACTCCGCCACATTCTTCTTCATGCTATTCCAATAAAACATCCTCTTCATGTCCCTATACATCTTGTCACCACCCGGATGAATAGTCATACGGGAATGGTGTGCTTCGTCTGAAACCGCTTTTGACAAATCACTAGTGCGGGGAACACAAAGCCACCTATCCCTCCTAAGCCATCCTTTGCCATCCATGGAATAACGTTGGAGATGTCTATAGACCTCTCCTCGACTAATCCTATCCATAATGTCCATGAGCTCCGAATCCTCTCGCTTCCTCGAGACAATCTGATCCATAAGGATAGGCTTCACTTCAAGCATAGCTTACAATCCAGGGGTAATGTCCGTAGAGGGCTTAAAATCAAAAGTAGAAATAAAATCCAAGCTCTTCCACTGTACAAACAAAGGACTAAGGGTTGCTTTCTTCCTACTCAATGCATCCGCAACCACATTACCCTTGTCAGGGATATAAGCTATCTCAAAATCGTATGGTGCCAAAAACTCCATCCACCGCTGCTGCCTCAAGTTCAAATCCTTCTGCGAGAATAGGTATTTCAATGACTTGTGGTCGGTGAAAAGCTCAAAACTCTCTCCAAGCAAATAGTGCCTCCAAGACTTGAGTGCAAAAACTATGGCAGCTAACAACAAATCATGGGTAGGGTAGTTCTTCTCATGCGTCCTCAACTGCCTACTACCATAACATACCACCCTTCCTTCTTGCATCAACACCGCTCCTAGACCTGTCCCACATGCATCAGTGTATACAATAAAAGGCTTAGCTCCATCGGGTAGAACTTACACTAGTGCACTAGTAAGGGCTCTCTTAAGTTTCGCGAAGGAATCCTCACAATCCACGTCCCACACAAAAGTTTTATTCTTCTGAGTAAGGCGCGTGAGTGGTGCCGAAATCTTGGCAAAGTCTCTAATGAACTTCCTATAGTAGCCCACCAATCCTAGGAAGCTCCTAAATTCGGTGACGTTCTTCGGGGCCTTCCAATCTTGCACCGCATCCACCTAAGCGGGGTCAACAGCCAAACCTTCTTTCGAGACCACGTGCCCCAAGAAATGTACCTCCTCTCTCTAGAAGTGACACTTCAAAAACTTAGATTTCAAATGATGACTACGAAGTGTGTGAAGAACCTCCTCTAAATGAACTGCAAGCTCCTCCATTTTCTTGGGAAATACTAAGATGTCATTCACGAATACCACCACAAACTTATTTAGGACCTCTCTAAAGATGCGGCTCAACAAGTCCACAAAGTAGGCTGGGGCATTGGTTAGCCCAAAAGGCATAACCAACCACTCATAAAATCCATCTGGAGTCCTAAACGCAGTCTTATCTATGCTGGGTGACCCTAAGCTGATGGAATCCTGTTGCTAAATCAAGCTGGGAGAATACCGAAGAGCCAACTAACTGGTCAAAAAGATCATCAATCCTTGGGAGTGGATATCGGTCCTTCTTTGTGAGCTTATTTAATTCTCTATAATCAACGCAAAGTTGAAGAGAACAATCCGCCTTAGTAGCAAAGACGACTGGTGCTCCCCACTCAGATATGCTCCTCCTTATGATACTCTTCTCCAAAAGCTCACGGATCTACTTTCTCAATTCCTTCCTCTCCCTAGGTGCCATGTGCCTCACAGGTAATGCTGCTGGCTTAGCATTCTCAATTAAATAAATCCTGAAGTCAATCTCTCTCTTAGGGGGCAGTCCCCTAACCTCCTCAAAGATGTCTAGAAAATCTCTGACTACAGGAACTGAATCTAACTCTGACGATGAAGAATCGAGGGAATAAAGGAAACTCAACATGACCGACCCTTACGGGTCGCAAGAAACCTCGATAGTCCTACCACTGCTTGTCTCTAGTCTAACGACTCTCCTCTCGCAATCTAATATAGCTCCATAAGTGGATAGCCAATCCATCCCCAAGATCATCCCATACCCCAAAAATCCCAATACGTAGGCATCGCAGTCAAATTCTACGCCTAGGATATAAATTTTCATACGCCTACAAACCATAGAAGTGTGCGTATCCTCCTATGATGTTTGAAACAATGATAAGGTCCACTACTAAAGAAATGTCTAAGTGCAAACAATCCATAAGAGAACTAGAGATAAAAGAGTGTGATGCTCCGGAATCGAATAAAGTTCGAATGGGAAAAATCAGAAATGGAAATCAAACCTTCAACTGTTACTTTCCTACCTCTATCCGGAATGCCTCCTGAAGGTGCTGCGTTTAACGCCTAAATCTGTGCAACTGGTGTACTAGCTCCCCGTCACATCCTCTGGGGACAACTCCTACTCAAGTGACCGGGCTGCCCACAATTAAAGCACTTTCCCTTCATCTTCTCCCTTTTGCAATCTTTTTCGATATGTCCCATAATTCCAGAGCTATTGCACGTCAATCCTTTCTTAATCTGCTTCTGAGGGCTATCGCCTTTCTTCTTCCCTTTGTTTTTCCTCCACCATTTCTTCTTTGGACCTTCCGACTTAACAACTTCCTTAAACTATCCTTCCTTTAATGCATCAGACATAAGCCCCATCTCTACCAAAGACTCATAAGTAGCTCCCATCGGTACGTGAGTCAAAAACCAATCCCTGAAGGGGCTGTTTCAATCCCTTCGCAAACTTCATAGCTTTCTTGTGTGGCGTATTCACCAACTGCATTCCGAACCGAGACAATTCATTAAATTGATTGATGTACTTCTTCATCGATAGACTCCCTTGCTTCAAATTAATCAATCGCTCCAGCTAGACACTCTCCTCTACTTGAGACAAAAACTTCATATAAAATCGCTCCTAGAACCCATTCCAAGTCACCTCTCTTCCTTCTAACTCAATGACCTCCTACTAATGCGAAGCCTCTTCTTTCAGCTGCCAAAATGCTAGTTGTACTTGATGTTGATCATCCAATCCCAATAGTTCGAATATCCTCTCTATCTCTCTAAACCAAGCTCTCGCCTCCACAAAAGTCTCCTTACCAGAAAAGGTCTTTCCACCCAAACTCGCAAAATCCTTACAAAGCTCAGAGAAATTAACGGCGGCAGGTACAAAATTCATTTCCCATTTATTTATATGATACCATTTTCTCTTTTCATTACTTTACATTCATTTCTTACATAAGTTATTTCCATTTCAATTATTGGATTATCCATTATTAGGTAAGTTTCTTTACAATTTAATCCACCAATAATAGATATTTCTTTTTTTCCTTTTTTTCATTCATTTCTTTCATATATAATATTATTGAATATTTAATCTATTTCTAAATCATTTCACATTTTCTAAAGTCATAATCATTCAATTAATATAGTATTCACTTTAATTATAAATGGTTTCAACATTAACTTAAGTTTATAATCATTTACTTACTGTATTCATTTTTTCTATGAATTTAATTAGTAGCGTTCAAATCATTAGCTTAAGTTTATAATATTCTTATACATCTTAATTCTTTATTTAAAACATGATTTCATTGAACACTTTCATTAATTAAGTCTTTCTTGTATAATATTCTATTACATATTCTTATTAACATTTCAACTTTTAATAATTTGGTAAGTTATATATATATATATATGTTTTCAAAATGCAATAGAAAGTTACACAAGTTATCATATTTATTTTAATTAACAAAATTTTCAATAGGTACATTTCTTATTCTATTTCTAAATTTTAAATGACAGCCTTCAATTTCTTTATATTTCATTAGTCTCTTAACATCTAATTTCTTATTTCACATTTTAGTAGCTTCCACACATTAAAATAGTTAAGATTTCTTTTTATTACATTAACTGAAAACTACTAATTATCATAAGTTTTAAGAACTAACTCCGGGTTATATATCCATATCATTTTTAAAATTATATATATGTGTGTGTGTGTGTGTATATATATATATATATTCATACCCTTTTTAGATCAAATCATATTTAGAAATCAAAATTTAAGATTTTTTTTATCAAACAATGTGTAGTTAAACTACAACAACCATATACCCACTTTGAAACTCGAAAATGAACGTCGATGATGCATGCACTCATCACCGAAATTATTTTCCAGTGACAGAGATGGGAGTACAGAACTTATTTCCTTCAAAAATTTCTTTTTAAAACATTTCTTTCAAATCATTTTGAAATATTTATATCAGAAAATACTTCTATATAATATTATATTCCAAAATAATTCGAAAGAAAATTTCCAAACTCCCGGAACTTAAGTTCTCAACTTTCAATTAATATTCATTTTATTTACAATATCATTTTCAACAAATGTTTATAAAATTTTGACTTTCTATCAAACAACATATAACATCCAACTATATCGTTTATAAAATTTATTATTTTATATACAAAATATACAATAGGAAAAATTATTTCATTTACCAATATTTCAAAACAATATTGTGTCAGTCTGCCCTATTTAGTGTTTATAAATCCCTATCAATGCCATAACGTCTTATGTACCGACTGAAATTTATAAATATTAAGCACAACAAATTAACACAATACAAAAACCTTTTATAACACCAACAAATACGCTCTCTCATATATATACACTCAACGACTCATTCTAAGGTATTACTACCCTACTTCTAATGAGTCAGATCATAAAAAGCTAAGGTTATCGCTAAACTAAAGCTCTGATAACAAATGTAACGACCTGCCTTTTTGGACGGTTTAAATCGACACACGTTCCAACTCAAACCATTCAAAGGGGCAAATTGTTATAGGGTAAATATGAAAAATTATAGAAAGAAAGAAAAACAAACACTGAATCTCACAGCGGAATGACAAAATATAATAATCAAATAAACAGTTCATGATGCTATTTTACAAATAACATTTGATTACACTTTACAGTACAGAATCAGAATACATACATCAGAAATAAATAAATAATGTAGTGGAATAGTATGATGCAGCGGAATAAATGAAATAAATAATAATAGTACAAATCTTCATTTTCGTCCTCCAGAAAAGTAGTCTTCGGTACACTGAAAAGCTCAGACTGACGCGAGTGAATTGAAAAGACAAAACACTTGAGTCGGAACTAAAAGATCTTATGTAGGTTAAATCAACAGTAACTAAATTTGAGTGTAACGGCGTCAGAGATGTTTACGGGGTTTGACATCTCCTATCCAGTGTCTAAGGTGAGTGCAACAACTTAAGAGATTTTTGGGATTTACATCTCCTAAGATTTGTTAAACTATCTACATACATAGTACAATACGTTATTATAATAGTGTCTACAGTAAAGTAAAGTATTAAAATAGCGTTAAGGCGTTATGCATATCCCCATTAACACATTTTATATATTCCCATAGTCTATACAGTACCGTAAGCTCCTCCGTGAGGTTTACTCGGAGGGCACTCCATAGGAATGGTACAAACCAAACTTGTAGAAGGCGTGATAGGGCATGTGAACATGGCACTCGAGGCAGTGCCAGGGTAGGATTCTATCAATTGCGGATCCGGACTGGTGGTAATGCATAGCAGCTATTACAACCCACCTCGGAAATCCCATAATCAAAATCAAGGGTGGCTACCAAATCATCACAAAGTCATAATATGTTATCGAAGAAGCATGTCCGAGAGGAGGAGTGACCTCACTTGGCCCGGCGTAGCTCCTGTTTTAGTCACATCTAAGCTGACTCACGGGAGTCAGGGTCACGTAAATACCTCATATAGAATAGTTCGCCAAACCATCCTACTTCATTTCTGGAATCTCCACCATGTACACAGTTGTTGAAGTGGTTTTCGGTATTGGCAGAGAGTATGACAATATCCGATCCCGGTCCCTTTAACAACCAACCACTTATTACACACCGGATGGTTCTTTTAAATTTCCAAAACCATTTCATATTGATATCAAAATATCGTATTCAATTCAAAGCATATCACTTTCAAAATCATAATTTCAAAATAGGTTAAACCCACATTTCAAATCATCATATTTACTCAAAATATGTTATTTAAATCCCAACTTAGGTTATTACATCATTTAATCATATTTTCTTTTATATCAAGGGTTTAAATATAACCACTTCCACTTACAATTTATAATTTAGAAAATAGTACAAATAGTTACGAATAGTTTAAATAGTTTAGTATAGTTTGAAAATATAATTTAAATGGTTTGAAATACTTTAAAATAATTTAAAAAGTGGATTAAAGTAGATTAAATAGATCTGAAATAGATTGATTAGATTTTAAAATAGATTAAATAGATTTAAAATAGATTAAATAGATTTAAAATAGATTGATTAAATTTTAAAATAGATTAAATAGATTTAAAATAGTTTGATTAGATTTTAAAATAGATTTAAAATAGATTAATTGGATTTAAAATAGATTAAAATGGGTTAATTAGTTTTAAAATAGGAAAAAATAGATTAAATTGGATTAAATAGATTAAAATTGAATAAAATAAATTAAAATAGTTTCAATTGATTAAATGGTTTAAATATTTTATAATAGATTAACTTAGTTTTATAGTTTGAAAATCTTACAAATTAGAATTTAAAATAACATTTTTAACAATTTAAAATAAGTTTGAAATTAACATCAAATTTAACTATTTCTTCCATTTCAACAAATCTGGACCATATCTAGATTTCAAATCAAAATCCCAATTCCAAATCTTGAAGTGTCAATTTAAGCTATTCACATTTCAATAGATTTCAAAGTTGCAATTTCAAACGTCTTCAATAACTCAATTTCGATAAATTTCGTTTATACTTCAAATTCAACTTTAGAATTCCAATTTAAACCCTCTAAGCAAATTACTTACTGCAATTCCAAAATTTCAGCTTTAATCTTTTAAACAATTCATTTAAACAATTCAGTTTATATAAATCAAATTCTATTTCAAAATATCATTTAGCTGAATTCAAAATTTAAAGATTTAAAATCATTTAATTTAACATATCCGTTGTCCGTATATAATTTTCTACCCTATGGTCAAGTGATAGGGATATTTATCATTTCAACCCGCAAATAGTTAAATTTACGGGTATATATCATTTCAACCTGCAATCCCAAATTTATTTCAATGAAAATCGCTTGGGTTTATCATTTCAACCCATAACGATTTTTCCCTATTCTATATGATCGTTCGGGTATGTATCATTTCAACCCATAGGGAACTTGCAGTGTTATAACAATATTAAATATAACATCCAATCATCCAATATCAACAATAAAACATCCATCACAATCATCATCCAAATCAACCAATAACATCAATAGATAACTGATTATCATTAACATGTATTAAATTGACAATTAAATTCAATATTAAATTAAATGATGACTAAATGCAAAAAAGTCAAATTTAACTAGAATGACAATTTAAACATACCAAACATCAATCAATTAATTTCTAATCACATCATAAATTTAAATTAACTAACATAAGAAAATTTTAGTAGTTGTGAGTGGATTAAAACACCCACCTTTGATTTCAAATCGATTTGAAATCCAAAATAAGGTTCAAAATTCAACAGTCTCGGAATTCGCCCAAACTAGTTATAAAATGTCCGTAATTTCGATACAATCCCAGCGGAATGAACCACACGTAAATCAGACCTCGTACGTAAAAGTTATGATCGTTAGAAGATATCGATTTATAATGTAAAATAAATAAAATAATAAAAGAAGAAAATACATGTCACCATCGTTCGTGAACCCTAGCCACCTCATCTCATACGCGACTCAGAACACACGCACGCCGCCACTTCTTCCACGAACGCACGCCAAACCCATCGCCTACGACTGCATCTGACATCGCCGATGGCCTTCCCACCTCCGGCCGCTCCAGCCACCACGAGTGTGGCCACCACCGTTGCTTCAGGCGAACCCCGCCGCTGCCCCAAACAATGGCCAATCCAGGCAAATTCGTTGGCCGTCTTGACAAACAAATGACAGATCTGCCACCTGCTCAACACCACCTTCCCAACGCCACATCCCGATCATCGATCGGGCAACGATCCACGGTTGGATCGTCCAAAACCTAGAATGGACGGAGGAGGTTCATATTCGATTTCTGGACAAACGGTGATTCGAATTAAAAAAATAATCACTTCATTGGATTACGCTCGTCGAGAGCTTTCCAACGATATATAATTTGCTAGGGTTTGGAGGAGTTTGATTTTGAAATTGAATTTGGAGATTGAATTGCAGGGTTTGTAACCTAACTGTTTGCTGCCATTAAGAAGAGAGAAGCAGAAAGAATTATACGTACGGTAATGACGAATAAAACGCTGCTAGGGTTTGGAGAGATCTATATATATTAACAAAGCCCCATAAGAAAATAAACCCATATCGAATTTGTACGAACGACGAATAGCGACCCAAAAAGCTCGTTCTGCCTCTGGAACGAAAATTGGTCATCCATATAGCAAAATAGATGTTTTCAATAATTTTAAACTCAATGGAACTGGTTTCAAGTCCTAATTCCATTGTATGAAGAAGTTAGCTTTTAAAATCAGTCTATTTCAATTGAATTCAATTAAATTGATTTATGCGTGTTTCGAGCCCGTACGATCAAACGACAAGTCCGATCGCTACGAAACTTGAAACTTTACAATAATTCACCGTTGTGGATCCAATGAAACTGGTTTCGTCAAAATCCGAGAGAGCGGCCAAAATGGCTATTTTCACATTAATTAAATAAATCATTATTAAATTATTAAATCATCTTTTAAATTTCAAATTTGATAACCAACAATTTTTCATTTTTGATTACTTAGACATTTACAATTATTTAAAACAAATTTGGATATCCATTCAGTGTTAAATATTTCACTAATTGCAGTGTTCAATTTCAACTTTAATTAGGTCCAATTAATTATAATTTAATTCCAATAAATTGATTAAATTTGATTTTAATCTCTTTATTCAATCAATCATTACTCTATGGGCATAGTTAACACTACTTTATATCTTATTACATTAATATTCTCCAATTTCATCTTAATTTCCATTAACGTAATATTAAATTACATTTAGTTGTAATTGATTTCCAATTTAATTTAACAGACTAAATAAATAGGTAACATATAATAATTGTCACCGCTAACTTTTAATCCCATTTATAAGTTTATTATTTACAAACAGATGTTATAACAACTTACACAATACTAATTCTATCCAATTACAATTTATTACACATTATTTCATTAATTAATACAACATATAAATTATCAATTACTTTTTTAATCCAATTATCAATTAATACACACATTATTACAATTAATTTACATTCTATAACTAATTATAACTTTTTAATCATTTCAATTAATTGGAATTTCATTTAAAACAATTATCAATTACCTTAAACTAATACTATTACATTTCATTCCAGTTATATTCTTATTATTAAATCACAAATTTTCATTTCTTCTAACATTAAATCACAAAACCTTATGAAATCAACTATTTTTAATTATCGAAAATTACGGGTCGTTACACATGTTACCTGTTGTTCCACCTATTGGGTCTTCTTATTACCTCATGCTCCAGCATAAGCGTGCCCCTCATCCCACTTCAGGCTAATGTGAGATCACCATGTCCATATAAAATAAGGGAAATGTTGTTGGTACTGGTCCGTCATCCAAACAATATCTAGTTGCGCCCCTTTTCCCAATCCACATGATTTGGACTTCAACTTATTGACCAATTACTACCACTATTAGCATAAGTGTGCCCCTCCTCTCACTTCAGGTTTATGTGAAACACCATGTCCATAGAAATAATAGGGGAATGCTATTTGGTACAAGTCCTACTTTCATCTTTGCTTATTAACTTAGATAAATTATTTAAATACGCCTTTACAATTTATCTCTACTATCTTTGCTTATTAATTTATCCTAAGTCTTAAAATAAGCCTCATTCTGTTCTATTTCTTATTATAACCTATGTTATAATCATGCTTATTACTTAACCAAGGTCTAAGTGTAAAAATAAGCTTCTTTCATCTTATACTCCTTTTAGGTACAATTCTACGTTATTATAGGTCAATTATCTTTAATTAGTCAAATGCTAACATTAATATCATAACTAGGCTCAATTTCAGTCTTAATTCCATTTTTATTTCAGTCTTTACAATTTACATCTTATCTTCCATTATTTCAGTATTCTTATATTTATAATTATTATTCATGTTTAATCTATTCTAATCCATATGCGAAGAAGAAGGAGAAATAAAAGAAAACTGAAAATAAAAGAAAATCCAAAGCGTAGGAAAAAGATGTAAATAACGCATAAATAACAGTAAATAAATTAAAATACTGTAAATAAATTGTAATTAAATGGAAAAGCTATAATTAACAAAAATAAACTAAAATCAACTGAAAAGAATAGCTAAAAGAAATAGACTGAAAATAATTCTAAAAACTGTAAATAAACTACTAAAAAGGTTATTCCAAAAATCGTAGTAAAACTACAACTATTGGAAACAGTATTATTTTAAATTACTTAATAATCTAAATAATTACAATCACTCACCTGTTGTCCTAAGCTCTTCCCTTTTGGTCTTCCCGGATCTACTTGAGGGTATTAACATATTTTTGTTAAAAAGATTCCCTCCTTGGAAAATTATTCCTTTTAGGGTCCTTCATGAAGAGGTGAACCTAAGCAGAGAAATCTAGAATGAGAAAAAGTGTTAGGCCTAGGGTTTTATTTATAGGTGTAGAAGTGGATCTCGGACCATTGGATTTGAGGATTGAAATGGATTCAACCACGTCATACGCTGAATAGAAGCCATCGGATGCAAGAACGGAAGGACCAGATTGGTTAAAAGAATGCAAATGACCCGTACAACGTTCGAATGAACAAAACGAACTTTCGTTCATTTAAAAGTGAGGCTGGTTGACTGGGCGGTCGACCGCCCTGGTGCCTAGGTCGACCGGCCGGTCGACCTAGCCCATTTTTTTTCTGATTCTTCTTTATTTTCGTTTAATTCATAACTTGCTTATATTAGCTCGGATTCTAACGTTCTATATAAGGAAATTGACCAGAAAATTACCACGGACACAATGGTGTAACTCCCTTGGCTCAACTTTGATAATTTCACAAAGTTATTTTATTATTTCATTAATTAATGAATTAATTATTATGGGTTAAATTTCTGGTTGTTACACAGAGGACCGGTGCGAGAAACTCAAATTATGATGTTTGAGAATAAAAGGCATCTCATAAGACCATGCCACATATAAACACGGAATGGGTTTTTACCTTTTAACGATCAAAATATTTGCTATACAAAATTTGGGAATATTATTTTTAATGACATTCTTTTGAAAACACTTTGCAATTACACTTATTAATATTATGGAAATGGTTACCATTATTAAATTCCGGATATGCTAAGAACTACAAACAATTCCGAGGACACTTATTCAGGAATGGATTCCATACAATGGCAAGGTAAGGGATTAGCTTCTGTATGGTACATCTCTTGAGGGATATACCAAGAATACACAAAAAATCCTCTACATCTAGCAAGATCGGTTTATCCCTTTTTGGCACTTAGACATGGCGTAGATAGAAACCAAAAACATCGTCACCTCGGTCGTTACTGACCTATCTAGGATCACATAGCATACACCACATGTACCGACCTATCCTGGATCACATAGCATACACCACATACTCGACATATAGAAAGTAATCTAGAAAGGTGATGATCATGCCTTAATGGTTGCAAACCACATAAACTTACAACATACCCTGTTTAATCCATTACCAGGTGATGAGGCCCGAGGTAATGATTACCTTTCACCTAACACATTCCACTTTGAATGCCACATTGCCAATTCCATCGCGCACTATTGATTTTCACAAATGTACAACCTCTGAGCTCGTACGTCTTAGAGAAGGGTGTTAAGCTAAGAGAAATTTCCTTCCCCTCAACCAAACATATGACGTTTGTAAAAATAAATGTACGTGTGTTTTAGAAATGCAATGTTAGACATTCGTCTAAACATGTTATCCAGGAACATGATAAACCAAAGGTACTCTCCTACCACGTCCTATCGGGAGTTAACCCTAGCATTATTAGTGACAAATCATTACATTAAAGACATCAAATGTAGAAGTACTGCCATATATATATATAATGTGGGAAAATTTACCCTGATGGTCTGTGGCAAGCATCCCTACATTCCATCTTCCAAATCATATTATCCCATGTCTTTTCTTTTCGAACATGTAAATTTGTTCGAAGTGGTCTTCGGATAGAAATCACCTAAATTCGACCCTGGTTCCTTCGAACCAATCATCGATAAAAAGATGTTAAGTGAATAGAGAGTTATTCTTTGATTGATTAATCAAAATATTGAGTAAATAGGATCATGGAAATTATACTAATTATACTCAATATCAATTTTCGTATGCAACCTTTACTACCCATCGAATAACGGTGAGGTTACCTTTTCAATTATCATGAATGGTATAGATTCCCTAGTTAGAATTTAATACCAAGTATAAGAAAATTATTTCTATGCAATCCAAGTTGTTTGAATTTGGAAAATAATATCTTTTATACTTTGGGAAATTTTGATCCGAGTAAATCAAATATATTATCCCCTCCGTCGAGGCAGTCCAGTTACATAGGGAGGGCAGGCAACTGTTTTCCTAAACCCAAGCCTAGAGACTATCACTCTGTCACCCGTAAGGTAGTCAGGTTGTTTAATCGACTCTAAATCTTCTAACATACTTAATTTACTTTTATTTATTTTAGAGCATCTGGGCTTTCCCTTCAAGGATATACTAATTGATGAGCAGTTTCTTTATTCGCTTGAAGTACCCAAAGAGGAGATAAGGAATATACTAATTGTTTGGGATTTCAAGGATATTTTTGATGAAGTGCAAGGTTTACCTCCTCATCTGGAAGTAGAGTCCCGCATTGATTTGATTCTAGGAACCAACCCTATTGTACAACCTCTTCGAAGGTTGGCTCCGAAGGAAAGAGGAGAACTGGAGAAGCGGACGTTTAATTTTTTGCAAAAAGATTTGATCAGACACATCACATAAAGTTGGAGATTGCCAGTTGTGTTCGTTGCCAAGGCAGAAGGTTCTCTTAGATTATGTGTAGATTACCAAGAGTTGAATAAGAAGGCTATCAAGAATAAGTATTCTTTACCTATGATCAATGACATGTTTGACCAGCTCCACGGTGCTTGGATATTTTATCAAGTTGATCTTGCAACTGGTTTTCATCAATTAAGGGTAGTAGAAGAGAGTGTACCCTTTACAACTTTTTATACCTTTGATAATTTTTATGAGTGGTTAGTCATGCCGTTTGGATTGACTAACGCACCCACTTATTTTGTTGATTTGATGAATAGAGTGTTTCGATACTTTCTTAACAAGTTTATTCTCATTTTCATTGATGACATCCTCCTTTATTCTAAAATGAAGGAAGAGCATAAGCTCCATCTTCATGCTGTTCTTGGTACTTTAAGACGTCATGTTTTAAGGGCTAAGTTTTCTAAGTGCCAATTCTGGAAATCCGAAGTTCGATTTCTTGGGCACGTAATTTCGGGAGAAGGCATATCAGTGGACCCAGCTAAAGTAGTTGCGGTTCAAGATTGGAAGAAACCTGAAAATGCGACGGAGTTCAAGAGTTGCTTAGTAATGGCAAGTTTCTATAGAAGGTTCATTAAAGATTTCTAGAAGATTGCTTCTCATTTAACAAAGCTAACGAAGAAAGAGTCTAAGTTTGTTTGGACACCCAATTGTGATCAAGCGTTCAATGAGTTAAAGGAGAAGTTGAAAAGTGCTCCCATTTTAACTATTTCAGATAGAAGCGAAGGATTAACAGTTTACACAGATGCTTGTAGGACTGGATTGGAAGCAGTTTTGATGCAAAATGGTAAAGTAATAGCATATGCTAATTCAGGATTCGCTACGATGCTGGACCTTATAGAGAGATGCCCTTTCAGTTTCATTGATTTATCCGTACCGTAATAGACGAGGAAGCAAAGCTCTCTTTTTCTGTCAACTTCGAGTCAAAGAACAATATGCACCTATTAAAGGTATGAAATTCCATGAGTAATTCAAAGGATAAAAATCTTTGATAGGATTTATTTGAAACCTCATGAGAAGAATTACGCTATGCACGACTTAGAGTACTTGGCAGTTGCTTTACATTGAAAGTGTGGAGGCACTATCTTTTGGGGTGCAAAGTTTGAATTATTTATAGACCATAATTCATTATAGTGTCTTTTTACCCAAAAGGATTTGAACTTAATGCAGCTAAGATTGCTGGAATTTCTTGCGTCTTATGACCTAGAGATTCTTTATACCCCAGGAAAAGTTAACGCAGTTACAGATGCGTTGAGTAGGAGTGTAGAGACAATTACAAATTTGGAAGTTAAGCCAGCACTAATGGAGAGAATTGCATATTTCCTGGAAGAAGACCCTAATCTAGCTCGGCTTAAGAAGAATGTTGAAAGAGGAATTAATTCTAATTTTCAGATTGACATTAATGGAATTGTATAGGATGTGCTGAGAGAGTGCCATCGGTGAAAGTTATCCATCCATCCAGTAGTAACTAAAATGTTTCAGAATACGAAGAAGACCTTTTGGGGGAAAGGGATGAAGAGAGAGATTTTGATTTTCGTAAGTTGGTGTGCGAATTGTCAAAAGGTCAAGAGCAACCAGCAGAAGTGTAACGACCCGTAATTTTACCACTTTGAAAATGGAATTTTTAATTTATTTAAATATTCAAATGTAGAATTTTCAAACTTAAACAATCATGTTTTATATGATAAATAAGAATGGTAAACTTATTTTTAATATTGAATAAAGGTTTTGGATTTCCATTGTAAGATAGACAAAAGTCGGAATCCGGTAAAGTAGGATTAATATTCAAGAAATTTGTTTTAAAGGATAAATAATTCTTTAAAAAAATATAATCCATATCAAACTCATTTGATAATAATAGTAATTTAATTTATAATGGTTCGATAAATATATAAAACTTGTTTTATAAAAGTTGACAAATTTAATTCAAATTAAATACTTGGTCCTTATTAATGGCCGCTGCTGCTATTAGGCGATTCATCGGCTATCCCTATACCTCTCCGTATCTTTCGTCTTCCTTCTCTTCCTAACTTCCCCGCGTCTCCTCAATAGCCAAGAATCACAAGGATAAACCAAGGTTCGCTTCTTCACAAACCAGATCTGGCCGATCTTATTCGGAGCCTCCTTCTTCTACATCGGAATTAATTTCGTCGACATATGGCGTTCGCAACCTGGTGCCAAATTTGTCTAACCCTTCTGAGATAAACCCTAGTTTGAATCTTGCTCACAATCTCGATTCGTCTCCGACTTGTGCCTTTCCACTATCAGGTATTGCCACTATTTCTCCATCATGTCCTATTACTCATTTGGTTGCTGCTGTTGGTAATTGGAGCGAGGATAGCGTAGTACGTTCTCGAATTGATGGGTCTGGTCAGTTGAGTGATGGTATTCATGTGGTAGCCTCTAACAATGTAGGTCTCTGTGCTGATGTCATGACCTCTGTTGTGTGTTGCATACCGGCTATAGATGGAAACTGTGTTGTTTCGGTTCCTATTGTATCCGCAGTTAAGCCAACAAATGTTGTTGATCCTTTTGATTCAGTAGTTATGTGTAATATTGAATCTGGTGTAGTTCCAGTTCCAAATGTTTCGACTGTTTGTAGTGGTATAAATTTTGAACAATCTGTTGCTTGTGGAGGCCCTGTTAAGGTCAAAGAATTATTCACTGCTGTGAATTATAACCCTCCTAAGACGCTTGGTATTGATGCTGCCCATCGGAATTATTCTGTCCCTTCCACTACTGGTGTTATTCCAATGCAATCTGTTGCTGGAATTCCCCCAGATCACACAGTTTTCTCCTATGAATTACCAAATGTTAAAATGCCTGCATCTAATACTGTTAACTCTTTTCCAAATGTTAGTGTCGATCCAGATATTGTTGTTCGGTCTGCTTGGTAATCATTGTTTAAAAAACTGCCTCTTAATGCTGGTGCATTTGCCCCTCAGAAATTTTGCACTCAAGTAATTGATGGGATTAGTGTTCTCCCTCCAGAAGTTGTCCATGAAGACGAAAATCAGTGATCCGATCATCTTGTAGGTTTCTTTCTTAATTCTGCCGCTACAAACTCCATTGTTCGTGAGCATTATAGGCGCACATGGAAAATGAGAGGTACTCTATGTGACGACCGCCCATGACCCCTGCACTGAATCTAGAGATAGTGCGCTGTAAAGTGTGCCAGGCGACCATGGACGATTGTCAAGGTAAATTAAACACAACAGAATCTATCGTATTACTCACAGCGCATGGATAAAATACAATAGAACATATGTATAGTGAAGCTTTACAGAACAAGATGACATCATATAAAATTTCATAATAGTTGAATACAAGCATCTGAATAGTCAAGTCATCAAAATACATCAAGCCTCACTACAACACTCAGAGAAAATACAACAGCGGAACATCCAGTACATATAATAAGAAGATAATATGCAACCCTCCATCTCGTCTTCGATATCAGCATCGTGAGAAGAGAACAGCACCTGTCACCTGCTACCTAGTCTGCCCGTCCCAAAATGGACGAACATCCCAAGGCAATAAGAATTAAAACATAAAGCCTTGAGTCAGACAACAGTCTTAGTGAGCAGTAAATTAACTAACAACATACCAAAAGAGCATAAAGGAAAAGGAATAGGAATACAACCCTCCCACTCCAACCTCATTCTACAGTGATAGCCCCCAGACACAAACTAAGCAGAAGCAAACATAGCAGAGCATACAATTTAAAGTAAAGCTACTATCACTCGAGTCAAGGGCGATGTTTTCCAAGTACCAAGGCCTAAATCAGATAAACACCCAGAAAATACCGCTCTTGAGTCCGAATAACGATACAACCAAACATCCATGACTCTGGCTATCACTGTTATCATTGCTTCGATATCACCGTTAATTGAATGACCGGCACATTCTTTCAGCCGTCCGTCAAGGGCTAATGGAAACCCCGGTTCTAGACATAACTCCCGCACGTCGTCGCAACCCGTGCCTAGGACTATCGAATCTGCCCAGAGTACTCGACCATCAACAGTTAGTCGTTGGGACTATCGAATCTGCCCAAACGTACTCTTGCTTAGAGTATGCTAGAACCTTCAACAACGATGCTATCCAAGCCTCCTAGTCATCCTCCTCGACGACTATTCTCATATCCATTCATTATCCTCAACTCGAATCATATCACCGAGTTATCAACATGCTTGGAATGATCCCGTCTGGATTAGACCAAGTCTTCATCACATGATTGCCTCGCTTCATCACATCCTCGCGAAGCCTCATCTCAACATCACATCATCAAATCTATGCATAAGAGCTTCATCATCCCGCTACATATGCCACGAGCAGCTTTCCCAATTCAAGAGCCTTTCCCTTAGCTTTTGAATCATCTTCGATCTAAATCTAATCATCAATCATCTAGTTCATAACAATCAATCAAATCAAACATCAATCCAAGCAATCAAGCATTCCAATATGATCTAAGTAGACAATTATAACAATAATGGCATTTTCGTAATTAAAGAGTTGAAAGTCCAATAAGCATGAAAACATGAATTATATCTCTACAAACTTGATGAATGAACTTGCATAGGTTAACATATGATAAAATGGATGTAACATCATCATGAACAATGGATCTATATGGATCTACACTTAGGATGAAGAAAATGCATGGAAACCACTACTTTAACACCAAATCGAGCCAACAATCCGATATACTCCTTTGGATCCGTGTGAGAGGTAATCACCACTCACCAAATCACCTAAACAACCACAAATCTACACGCTTCAGATCTGGACAGCGAAGGATCGAGCTTGATCTATGACCAATCCGCTTCAAACGATGAAATCTCTCAAGAAAAGATGAAGATCTTCAATCTAAGCTCTTGGATCTTCAATTTGATCTTCAACTTGGATGGATGGAAGCACTAGATTAGAGTGGAGAAAAGAAGTGAAGAAGTGTAGAAGTCGAGCTCTCAAAATGGCAGCACTTCGTCGCTTCAAAATCCGGATCCCAAAAAAATGAAGCCAACCCCCTCTATTTATAGGCAGAAAATTCGCTAAGTCGAAATTTGGCCATCTCCTTAAGTCGTTTCCGACTTACGACCTAGGACCTTGCCGACCTAAAACCCACCGACCTAAGCCTAACGACCTACAACAATGCGCATCTGCAACTTAACATGCCAGCGACCTAACACTTAGACCGAACCTTGCGACCTAACAACTACAGAAGTCCACGACCTAACTGCCTACGACTTAGTTGGGTTGCGACCTAACAACTTAGGCTTCCATGCGACCTAACACTTAGATTACTCTAGCGACCTAACAACTTACACTACAAAACAACTCACGCGACCTAACACTTATGCGACCTATCTCCTTAGGTCGCTAACACGCCAACCTTCTTAAGTCGCTCAACCCTGTAGGTCGCTAACTCCACTAGGTCGCTAACTTGAACTGCCGACCTAACACTTAACTCGCCTTAAACTCTTAAGTCTCCTATCTCTTAGGTCGTCTACGACCTAAACCCTTAAACATCTACGCGACCTAACATAAGTCGCGAACAAACTGGGATACGACCTATCTACTAAGTCGTCTAGCCGACCTAACTATCCAATACCACACTTAGGTCGCTCACAACAGTTTCCTTAGGTCGTTGCCGACCTAACTTTACCCCATGACCTATCCCCAGAATACTTAGGTCGCCTACTATTCTTCCTTAGGTCGCCTAAACCTCCTAAGTCGGTCACGACTCATCACTTAGGTCGGTCACTGCCTTAAGTCGGTCAACCACACTTCCTTAACTCGGTTAATTACTTAAGTCGGCAACTCGACCCAGACTTATCTCTTAACTCGTCCAAACCGACTTAGGACTTAGAAAAATCCTGAACGTCTTAACAACAATGCAACCAATTGTTAATTATTTTACGATGTTTCGATCCGTAAAATACGGGTCGTTACATTCTCTCCCCCTTTGGAATTTCGCCCCCGAAATTCCAAACAAACAAAGCAATCAAAAACTATTCTGCACGCCTATCATCCATAGCAATCAACAAACCATGCATCCAATTCTAGCTTAGAGTACAGAATTCTAGGACTTAGAACAAGTTACAATATCGCGAGATGACACGACACCTTAGGGCCATACCTTGAAGAGTTCAGGATGAGCTGCTTTCATCCTCTCTTCCACTTCCCACGTACAGTCGTTATCATCTTCACTCCATTGTATCTCGAGCAACTTAACTATCTTCCTCCTAAGCTGTTTCGTGTCGGTTTCCACAACACGAAGCGGCTTACGAGGTCTTCTATCGACAGGATCAACTTCGAAATCTTCACAGCTATCAGCAGAAACCACTGTATTCGAGTCGTGCACATACTTCCGTAGATATGATACATGAAAAACATTGTGCACACCCAACATCTTCTCTGGCAACTCCAATCTGTAGGCGAGCTTTCCAATTCGCTCGATGATCGGGAATGGTCCAACAAATCTCGGAGTCAATTTTCCTTTCTTCCCGAATCGAATAACATTCTTCAGTGGAGAAATCTTCACAAAAACCATATCACCTACGTCGAACTCCAAATCCTTACGACGCTTATCAGCATAACTCTTCTGACGGTCTTGGGCTGCCTTCATTCGTTGCCGAATGATCTCTATACAATCTAAAGTCTGTCGAATCATCTCTGGCCCAAGCATCAGCTTTTCTCCAGTTTCCATCCAACATGTCGGAGAGTTACACGGTCTTCCATACAATGCCTCATACGGTGCCATACCAATACTAGACTGGTAACTGTTGTTGTATGCAAACTCCACCAAATGAAGGTGATCTTCCCATGATCCTCCGAAGTCCAAAACACAAGCTTTGAGGAGATCTTCCAAAACCCGGTTGACTCTCTCGGTCTGACCATCTGTTTGAGGGTGATAAGCTGTACTCAAACACAACTTGGTTCCCAAAACTTCCTGGAAGCTCTTCCAAAATCCACTAGTGAACAATGGATCTCTATCGCTCACTATACCCTTTGGAATACCATGGAATCGAACTATCCACTTAACATACAACTCAGCCAACTTTGATGCAGTCCTAGTCGATCGAACAGGAATAAACCTCGCACTCTTGGTCAGACGATCTACAATGACCCAAATCCCTTCATTTCCCGTTCTTGTTCTAGGTAGTCCATCAATAAAATCCATCGATATCTGCTCCCACTTCCATGTAGGAACTTCTAATGGCTGAAGCAATCCACTTGGCTTCTTCTGCTCGGCTTTAACCAACTGGCAGTTCATACACTTGGAAATAAAATTTCCAACATCCTTCTTCATACCTTCCCAGTAGTAGGTTCTCTTCATGTCCCGATACATCTTATTTCCACCAGGATGAATTGTCAACTTCGAGTGATGACTTTCCTTCAAAACTTCACTCCTCAATTCATCTATATCGGGAACAACTAGTCGTCCTTGCTTCCAAAGCCAACCCTCTAGATCGACCTCGAATCCTTTATCCTTTTCTGGATCCAATCCAGATTCCAATTCACGGATAATCCTGACAAGCTTATCGTCTCGCTTTTGGCTCTCGCCAATCCTTTCCACAAGAGAAGGTCTTATCGATAAGTTTGCCAACATCTCAGGTTCCAATTCACATCTAGGCCTGAAGTCAAATCCAGCTAAATACACGAGACTCTTCCATTCTGAAAACATGGCTCCCAATCCTGCATGTCTTCGACTTAACGCATCTGCCACTGCGTTACCTTTTCCCGGAGTATAAGCTATACCAAAATCATATGATGCTAAAAACTCTAGCCAACGTTGCTGCCGAAGATTCAAATCCTTTTGGGAGAAAAGATACTTCAACGACTTATGATCCGTAAACAACTCGAATCGAACTCCCAACAGATAATGTCTCCACATCTTCAGAGCAAATACAATCGCCGCTAACTCCAAATCATGAGTCGGGTAATTCCTTTCACACGGCTTTAGTTGTCGACTTGCATACGCAACAACTTTATCCTTCTGCATCAGCACTGCTCCAAGTCCAGTACCACATGCGTCGGTGTAAACCACCATCTCATCATTCCCACTAGGAATAGTCAAAACAGGAGCACTTGACAATCTCCCTTTCAAGATTCCGAAAGCTTGCTCACACTTAGCATCCCAACTGAACACTTGGTTCTTTTTCGTCAATCCTGTTAACGGTGCAGCTACCTTGGAGAAGTCTTTGATAAACCGTCGATAATATCCTGCTAATCCAAGAAAACTTCTCACATCAGATGCATTCTTAGGTCTAACCCAATCCTGGATTGCTGCCACCTTAGCGGGATCAACCGCTATTCCATTTCCAGAAATCACATGGCCTAAGAACCTCACTTCACTCTTCCAGAAGTGACACTTCGAAAACTTAGCCTTCAGCTGATGTTTCCGTAAGATTTCCAAAACAATACGCAAGTGCGTCTTGTGCTCTTCTTCAGTTCTGGAATAAATCAGAATATCATCCACGAACACAAGTACGAACTTGTTCAACTGATCTCTGAACACTCTATTCATAAGATCCACAAAATATGCTGGCTCGTTAGTCAATCCAAACGGCATTACCAGCCACTCAAAGAAACCGGATGGTGTCCTAAAAGCAGTCTTCGACACACTATCCTTAGCCACTCTCAACTGGTGAAATCCCGTTGCCAAATCCATCTGAGAAAACACCTTGGCTTCGTGAAGCTGATCAAACAAGTCATCTATTCTTGGCAATGGATACTTGTTCTTCTTAGTCACCTTATTCAGCTCACGATAATCGACGCACAATCTCAACGACCCATCTGCCTTGGTTGCAAACACAACTGGTGCACCCCACTCGGACACACTACGCCGAATGAATCCTTTCTGCAAAAGATCATCAACTTTCACCCTCAACTCCTGCTGTTCCCTAGGCGCCATCCGCCTAAGAGGCATCACAACAGGTCTGGCTCCTTCAACTAGATCTATTCGAAACTCGATCTCTCTATGCGGCGGCAACCATTTGACTTCGTCAAAGACATCCTCGAATCTATTAGTGATCGGCACTGATGACAGTCCATCCCGTGGAACAACTAGCGAATACATGAAGCTCATGAAGACGCCTTCTTCATGCTTACATCGTATCACAACCTTTCGCCCTTCCACATTCTCGACTGTCACTTCCAACCTTTCGCAATCAACCTTTGCCGCATACTTCCTAAGCCAGTCCATACCCAAAATAATTCTGAACCCCGCAAAGTTCAGAACAAAGCAATCACAAACAAAAGAGCAACCATGACTCGATACAACTAGACCACGGCATAACATACACAAACAAGATGAACCCCCAACTGGATTAGTCACAACCAATGGCCTATCAACAATATCCGGTTCCAAACCTAACCGGTCTACGAGTTCATTACAAACAAACGAATGCGACGCTCCAGTATCAAATAGAACTCTAACCGGAACACCACATAGGAAAAGAGTACCTTGAACAACCACACTCTTCCCCTTCTCTTCAGCAGTAGGAGCTTTCGAAGCTGACGGAACAGCTCCCAAAGCATAAGCTTGCACAATCTGCTTGTCCTTCCTCGGTTCTGGATAGTTCTTCCTGATGTGCCCTGGCTTGTCACAGTTGTGACACTTCATCGGTGCCTTCGGATTCTTACAATCCTTAGAGAAATGGCCCTTCTGCTGACAATTGTAGCAAGTCACCTCGCCTTTCGGCTTCTTCTGACCATCCTTACCCTTCTGCTGCTGCTACTTCCTCTTCTTGTTTCCACCCTGCTGGGGTTTAGACTCTTCCCTGGTCACAGCAACAACAGATCCATCCTTAGGAAACAGACTCTCATGCCTGAGAGCTTTCTCCACAAGCTTCTCAAATGAATCATCCAAATGATCTACCAACTGCCTCCCAAGATAACTATCCAAGCCAGTCACAAACTTCTCATTCTTCTGATAAGCAGATTCAATATATGACCGAGCATACTTGGACAAAGCTTCAAACTCAGAAACATACTCAAGAACAGATCTTCCACCTTGCTTGAGCTCCACAAACCTCTTGAACAAAACAGACTTCTGAGCTGTAGAAATGAACTTAGCTTCAAATCTAACTTGGAATTGCTCCCAAGTAATCTCTTCTTCCGGAGTATTGATGGTAATAGAGTTCCACCAATCAGAAGCTCTCCCTTGAAGCTGTCTCGATGCCAACTTCCTCTTAGTTGCATCCTCAATTCCCAAATCACCAAAGATCCTTCTACAAGCATCTATCCACCTCTAGACCTCAATAGTTGATTCTGTTCCCAAGAAAACCTTCCCTCCAAGAGCAGTATAGTCCTTGCACAACTTAGCAAAATCCACTGGTTTCGGAGTTTGGACTTGAACTCCAACATCTACTGCTGCCCCCGGAACTGGTATCCTTCTCATGATCGAAGTCATCATAGCTTCGAACATGGCTGCATAATCAGCAGTCTCTTCAGTAGCACGGCCTTCCCTAGCAGCTGGTCTCCCTCTTCGACTCATTCTCAATATCTATAAAAAGGAATGATCAGAACATCTAGAGAAACAACTGCATAAAGGACTCAAACTCTACTAAGCTACTATATTATAGATAGTATTCATCCATCAAAATACAATTACGTCTCTCATACGTAGTTACGACAGCGAGCGTTGGGTAAAATCGATTAACCAATGCTCTGATACCAAATGTGACGACCGCCCATGACCCCTGCACTGAATCTAGAGATAGTGCGCTGTAAAGTGTGCCAGGCGACCATGGACGATTGTCAAGGTAAATTAAACACAACAGAATCTATCGTATTACTCACAGCGCATGGATAAAATACAATAGAACATATGTATAGTGAAGCTTTACAGAACAAGATGACATCATATAAAATTTCATAATAGTTGAATACAAGCATCTGAATAGTCAAGTCATCAAAATACATCAAGCCTCACTACAACACTCAGAGAAAATACAACAGCGGAACATCCAGTACATATAATAAGAAGATAATATGCAACCCTCCATCTCGTCTTCGATATCAGCATCGTGAGAAGAGAACAGCACCTGTCACCTGCTACCTAGTCTGCCCGTCCCAAAATGGACGAACAGCCCAAGGCAATAAGAATTAAAACATAAAGCCTTGAGTCAGACAACAGTCTTAGTGAGCAGTAAATTAACTAACAGCATACCAAAAGAGCATAAAGGAAAAGGAATAGGAATACAACCCTCCCACTCCAACCTCATTCTACAGTGATAGCCCCCAGACACAAACTAAGCAGAAGCAAACATAGCAGAGCATACAATTTAAAGTAAAGCTACTATCACTCGAGTCAAGGGCGATGTTTTCCAAGTACCAAGGCCTAAATCAGATAAGCACCCAGAAAATACCGCTCTTGAGTCTGAATAACGATACAACCAAACATCCATGACTCTGGCTATCACTGTTATCATTGCTTCGATATCACCGTTAATTGAATGACCGGCACATTCTTTCAGCCGTCCGTCAAGGGCTAATGGAAACCCCGGTTCTAGACATAACTCCCGCACGTCGTCGCAACCCGTGCCTAGGACTATCGAATCTGCCCAGAGTACTCGACCATCAACAGTTAGTCGTTGGGACTATCGAATCTGCCCAAACGTACTCTTGCTTAGAGTATGCTAGAACCTTCAACAACGATGCTATCCAAGCCTCCTAGTGATCCTCCTCGACGACTATTCTCATATCCATTCATTATCCTCAACTCGAATCATATCACCGAGTTATCAACATGCTTGGAATGATCCCGTCTGGATTAGACCAAGTCTTCATCACATGATTGCCTCGCTTCATCACATCCTCGCGAAGCCTCATCTCAACATCACATCATCAAATCTATGCATAAGAGCTTCATCATCCCGCTACATATGCCACGAGCAGCTTTCCCAATTCAAGAGCCTTTCCCTTAGCTTTTGAATCATCTTCGATCTAAATCTAATCATCAATCATCTAGTTCATAACAATCAATCAAATCAAACATCAATCCAAGCAATCAAGCATTCCAATATGATCTAAGTAGACAATTATAACAATAATGGCATTTTCGTAATTAAAGAGTTGAAAGTCCAATAAGCATGAAAACATGAATTATATCTCTACAAACTTGATGAATGAACTTGCATAGGTTAACATATGATAAAATGGATGTAACATCATCATGAACAATGGATCTATATGGATCTACACTTAGGATGTAGAAAATGCATGGAAACCACTACTTTAACACCAAATCAAGCCAACAATCCGATATACTCCTTTGGATCCGTGTGAGAGGTAATCACCACTCACCAAATCACCTAAACAACCACAAATCTACACGCTTCAGATCTGGACAGCGAAGGATCGAGCTTGATCTATCACCAATCCGCTTCAAACGATGAAATCACTCAAGAAAAGATGAAGATCTTCAATCTAAGCTCTTGGATCTTCAATTTGATCTTCAACTTGGATGGATGGAAGCACTAGATTAGAGTGGAGAAAAGAAGTGAAGAAGTATAGAAGTCGAGCTCTCAAAATGGCAGCACTTCGTCGCTTCAAAATCCGGATCCCAAAAAAATGAAGCCAACCCCCTCTATTTATAGGCAGAAAATTCGCTAAGTCGAAATTTGGCCATCTCCTTAAGTCGTTTCCGACTTACGACCTAGGACCTTGCCGACCTAAAACCCACCGACCTAAGCCTAACGACCTACAACAATGCGCATCTGCAACTTAACATGCCAGCGACCTAACACTTAGACCGAACCTTGCGACCTAACAACTACAGAAGTCCACGACCTAACTGCCTACGACTTAGTTGGGTTGCGACCTAACAACTTAGGCTTCCATGCGACCTAACACTTAGATTACTCTAGCGACCTAACAACTTACACTACAAAACAACTCACGCGACCTAACACTTATGCGACCTATCTCCTTAGGTCGCTAACACGCCAACCTTCTTAAGTCGCTCAACCCTGTAGGTCGCTAACTCCACTAGGTCGCTAACTTGAACTGCCGACCTAACACTTAACTCGCCTTAAACTCTTAAGTCTCCTATCTCTTAGGTCGTCTACGACCTAAACCCTTAAACATCTACGCGACCTAACATAAGTCGCGAACAAACTGGGATACGACCTATCTACTAAGTCGTCTAGCCGACCTAACTATCCAATACCACACTTAGGTCGCTCACAACAGTTTCCTTAGGTCGTTGCCGACCTAACTTTACCCCACGACCTATCCCCAGAATACTTAGGTCGCCTACTATTCTTCCTTAGGTCGCCTAAACCTCCTAAGTCGGTCACGACTCATCACTTAGGTCGGTCACTGCCTTAAGTCGGTCAACCACACTTCCTTAACTCGGTTAATTACTTAAGTCGGCAACTCGACCCAGACTTATCTCTTAACTCGTCCAAACCGACTTAGGACTTAGAAAAATCCTGAACGTCTTAACAACAATGCAACCAATTGTTAATTATTTTACGATGTTTCGATCCGTAAAATACGGGTCGTTACACTCTACATGTTCAAGTTATTAACTCCTTTTTCTATTTCAAATTTGGGAATAATGAAGACAAGCGTATTGCTCTTGAGACGAGCCCTCTAATTATTGAAGGTAAACCATTTATTGTGAATCCTTGGAGTGTTAGTATTGACAAAGCTCGAGAGCAGGTTCTTTCTATTCTGGTTTGGGCCATGTTCTCTATTATCCCGTCTGTCCTTCAACCCTACCTTGGTCTGAATTGGCTTGCGAGCCTTATTAGCGAGTTCAAATGTTTTAATGCTAATACTATCGCTCGAAATAATTTACTTTATTCCAGAGCATTGATTGAAATAAACCCTCTAAATCTGATTCCGTTGTCTCCGAAAGTTAGAAGTAAAGATGGTCATGAGATGGAGATAAGAGTCAATTACAGCTGGAAACCCAAAATATGCACTATTTGACAGTCTTTTGGTCATTCCGCGAATAAGTGCTCTAGGACCGCTTCTATTCCTCCTGCTCCCAAAGTCCCCCTCCTCAGGTCGGAATTGAAATGGGTCCCAAAGGTTATTTTACCTGTATCTGATATTGAGATTCGTGTTTCTCCCATTGTGGACTTAGTTTTTGAAGCAGCAGATAGTGATTATGTTGATGAGATCATTTACTGGGAACCAGATGAGGGTGCTTGGGTTCACACGGCCACGGAGATGAGGTATGACCCGCGATTACACAGTTATCACATGTACCTTGGTGGCTATGATGAGTATAGGAGGCTTATTTATCATGTTGAGGGTGATGGTTTATCTCTTACGTCCTCTGGTATTGATGGTGCTTGCAATTGGTGGCAACTCTTAGATCCTATTTGGGACAGGATTTATCTCTACTCTGCACTCTTGAGATATTTTGATCCATTATTAGCTATGTCCTTTTCTGCTATACTGCATGTCATAAGACCTGGTACTGATGCTGATATCGGTAACGACAGGGGGTATTCTCGTCTTTCCGTGTGGTCTAGACTCTCTGTCTAGCTCTAGTTCGTTATTGTTATTTATTTTGTATTAAGTGGTCTGTCCACTATAAAAACAATACAATTTCTCTTTACATGTGCAGAGCACCTATTATTCTCTTTATACATAGTGGCAAGCCCACTATAAAGCCGGCTAGCTTTGCTAAAAAAAATTGACAAATTTCTTCGCATATCGATAAATCGATGTCGTACAAATAGATTTGGATATTGTGTTATATTATTTTATAAGTCAAATATACTTTTTTTAATTATTTAAATATAATGAGAAATTTATTTTGAAGTTTGGTTACATGAATAAATAGTTTAACAAAAACGTCAAAATGTGATAGGAAAACGTTTTGTTGAAAATCAAAATGAAAAATTCTTTTCTTAAAACCATGTATTTTTCCAGTGGCTTGGATATAACTTCCTCAAACCTGAACCAAAATGAAAAATTCTTTTTTAAAAACCACGTGTTTTTCCAGTGGCTTTAACTTTCA
The DNA here is from genome assembly GCA_030737815.1 of Allium fistulosum. Taxonomy (NCBI): domain Eukaryota; kingdom Viridiplantae; phylum Streptophyta; class Magnoliopsida; order Asparagales; family Amaryllidaceae; genus Allium; species Allium fistulosum. The sequence goes on from CM060903.1 coordinate 1,082,346,941, forward strand.
TTTAGACCACTTCTTCACATTCTGAACATAGCTATGCAAATTACCCACTTCTTTCCAGTACATTCTCTTGTCCAGTTTTTGAGACAGAGAATGAATCTTTTGTTTTGATCATAACTTATTCATAACTGATCCAAATATAGAATTTTTTTTTCAATCATATAAAATTTCAGTGCCTACAAATTTCATGTAGAGAACTTCTTCTAGTTTTGAGGTTTTCTATGCCTGAAACTCAATTCTTTGTAGTACATTTTTGGGCTTCATTTTTGTGAACCCGACAATAGCTCTTTTTCTTTTGACCATATCTTCCTCAAAACTAATCAAAATCAAGTGACTCATTTTTTCAAATTCAAGAGAAAAGAAATTTAAACAACTTTACAGTAGACAACCTTTTCATAATTTGAGAGTAAGAGGGTCAAAATCTAGAGAGAAATAACATATTTTTGGGTCTAATTTTGACAATTCAAAATAAAAACTCTACCACTTCTTCTCTATACTTTCAGCCCACCTCCATCTCAAGCCTTGGCTGAGCACTTGGAAGGAAGGGGAAGTTGTTTACTAATGTTTAAGTGGAGTAGGAAGTAGTTAGTGAAGCGTGGATTAGTTCGAATGTTGGTAGAAAGTTAATTGCTTTGGTTAATGGTGAAAAAACTATATTTAATATCTATATCTATATATATTCATGTTTGATGATATGATATGATTGCTATGGATGCTTATATATTCTTTGATCATCAAGTATTGATTGTTTGATATGATTGTTAAATTGTTTTACCAAGTTACTTTAATACACGTCGATAAGCACAAAGGAAATCGCTTTCCTTTTGAAAATGAAATGGTGTAAATGGAATGCTTAAACCGTTTGGAAATAGGTTTAAAATGAGTTAGAAATGTTTTATAAACATTTAAATATGTTTAAAGAAATAAAGAAAGAAAAGCAAGATTCCTTCTTGTATATTTTTAAATAAGTCCAAAACAATATTTCAGAAAAATCAAGGTTCTGCGGTTTAAAATCCGAATTTGAAATTGACATAAAAGTAATATTTTTAAATGTTTAAAAATATGAAATAAATTTGATTAATCTATTAAAAGAGATTTAAGTTAGAATAATGGAAGTTTATGAAATACAACTAAATTATGGTTCTAAACTTAACGATTCTTTCCTGAATCATTTATAAATGTTTTTAAATAAATAAATAAGTAAATAATGATTTGGAATTTCTATAACTCATTTATAAAATAAAAGTTAATAACTGAGTATGTAGAAATGACAAGTACATTTGTCCTGCCTGTGAGATCTAGGAAGATAAAACAATGTGTGTAACTAAGGTTAGGAATGGAGCAACCAATGTCCTGAACTTACCTGGTCTATGTTTTCTCTTTTTAGGCGAGGGGTGGAACAGACCGAAAGGAAAGCCCAAATACTCTAAAATTTCATATTAAGTTTTTCATAAGTAAAATGTGAAATAATTTGAATTATTCCAAGAATCAAAAAGGTTTAAATAAACCAAATGATTTGATAAATCTCAAAAGAAAGTTACAATGATTTCATAATTACTGAAAGAATAATTTTGAATATATATCTCCCAAAGATATTTTGATAAAGAGAAATGAATAAATCAAACAACAATCATCAAATTACATCATTTTTATCGATGATTGGTACGAAGGAACCGAGATTAGATTTGGGTGATTCGTATTCGAAAAACCGAGATTGGATTTGGGTGATTCCTATCCGAAAACCCCTTCAAATGAATTTTCGAAATAAAACATATTGTAGACAAGGATCATTGAAAATAAAGATCTTGATGATAGGATTACTTGCTACTGGTCCCTCGAGGTGAAATTTACCATATCTAGGGTGTCAGTAGTGCTCTGTTATGAAAATATTCGATTTGCAAGAATATGATTTTGTAACACTCCAGTTTTTTGATAACATTATTTAGGAGATTTTGTTAGACAAACTAAATAAAATAATATGTTGGTAAGGGGATTGAGATTTGATTTAGTTAAGGTAGCCGTGCCTTTTAACTAATAAATTAAATAAAGGGTTTAAAAATGAATTAGAGGAGGTGTTTTATGGGAAAGAGGCCATTCCTATATCATCTTCCTTTGGCCGTGTATTTCAAAACACGTTCATTCTCATTTTCAAAAATTAAAAAAAGCTTGGCTGGCCACCATTAACGAAGGAAGAAGAAGAGGAAACAAAAGAGAAGCTTAAGGAAATAAAATTCAAATCAAAATCATTCAAATCTCAAGCTCCTTAATCATTAAAGCAAAGGTGAATAACGTTTACATCTCTAAATAATTTTGGTTTCAGTTTTAAGGTTAATTACGAACGATTTTGCAAATGTTTTCCATGTTTTCGAATGATAAAAGATTATATATACTCGTTGATGATTTGTGTATGTTCATATAGATTTTATGACATGTTTTAAGATGAAAACCCTATTAAATGACATCCATTAGCCTTGCAAATTTTTATGACGATCTAAAAAGTTATTTTAGAGATGAGTTTCAATTTTCAGAATTTTCGTGGATTTGTTATAATTTTCTAACGAAGAAAAGGTTAATTTGGATTATAAAAATGATTTACGAGTAAAATAATTATTGTTTGGATTCAAAAATTTTATATGTTGAAGAGAACATATTAATTTAGTTTCTTGAATTTTTCCAGAATTTTTCAAGGTGTTTTGATGATTATATAAAATTATTTGAGGTATGGGACATAACTGTTTTATATAATTATAAAGGAGAAAGGGACTTTTTCAAAATTATTCAAATTTCCAAATAAGGAAAGTCGACAGCATTTTCGAATATAAAATTTTGGCAACTAATAAGATTGAGACAAACAAGGCAGGTGGGGTATAAAGAGCTATTTCAAACAATATTTTCACCATTTCAACTCTTTCGGCAAGAGCGTCCGCCTGCATTCCAGACCTTCCGGCAAGGTTGAAGGGTATCAAACCTTCTGATTAGAATAAATACCAATGCACATGGTATTAGGAAACTGGTATGTAGTGAATTGGAGGAAGTCGAAAGGTTGGGGACGAAGGGTTATAGCTTTTGGATAAGATGAAGTTTTGTTTTGGTTTTAAAGAAAAATACACTTGCTAGCTTTCGACAAAGAGCTTTCGAAATTGTCTAAAGGTTTAGTAGGAAAAGGTTTCAATTGGTTTGCTTTCTTGTTTTAATTGAAACCTTTTGGCAAAGTCAAAAGGTAGAGCTTTCGGCCAGGTTGGAAGCATATTTGTCGCTTCATAACCTTTCGACACAAATAGAGTCAAAGGTTACATTTTGGTTTCTAAAAATTGCCACATCTCTCCATTGATTTTGAAGGGTTGGTTCCAGTATGAACACTTTATTGTTTTCGAATTATTTCAAAAAAAATTGATTTCGAAAGGTTTTGATTTTGAAGGGTTTGATTTCGAAAAGTTTTACAAAGGTTTCGAAGCAGTTGCTTTTGACTCCAATGTTTTTCTTATCCCCTCGCATAATCCAAATGTTTTAAGTCAAAACATTTTAAAGGTTTCAAAGTAGTTAACTTTGATTGGTTTCAAAAGGTTTTCCACCTGTTTTAAATTGAACCCAATGTCTTTGAAAGGTTTTGAGTTACATTGATTCTGAAAGGTATAGTTTAGCTATCTTTCCGAAAGGCTAATGTTTAAAGGATTTAAATGCGGGTGTCATATGTTTTAAATCTTACGAAAAGAAAGCTTTTAAAAGGTTTAGAAGGAGTTACCTTTAATGATTTCGAAAGGTTTATTAAAGGATATGAAGGAGTTACCTTCAATATTTCGAAGGGTTTTATGAATGATTTTGAAGGTGTTACCTTCAATGTTTTCGAAAGGTTGTTTGAATGTTTTAAACAAAGATTTCGAATATAAAAATTAGGCAATAACCTAAGTGTTTTAAGTTATAAAGGACTTTAACTTATTTTAAAGGATAGACAATCCTTATTAAACATCATCAACATTATTTTGAGTAAAGTATATATAACATGGCAAAAATAGCTTAGAGTAAAGCTAAAGATATTTTCCTTGTATATATATGATTTGACGGACTAAATAATTTTGAAAAGGTTTTCAAGGAAAATTTTGAAGAGCAGTTAACTCAGTTATTGTGTAGAGCAGTTAGTTCAGATATTTTGAAGGGTAGTTAACCCAGAAGAAAATTTTGGGCAGTCAGCTCATTTTAAATTCGAACAGTTAGTCCATTTTGAGGGCAGTCAGCCCATAGGACTGTTAGTCCAGAAAGTGCAGTAAGCTCTGATATGAACAGATAGTTCATTTATTAGCATAATGGACCTTGCTAAATTTTTAAGGACAATTAGTCCATCCTTTTTTACCTATTTTGGGTAGATAGCTCATTATCGTTCATAAAAGAAATTGCTATTTTGGTATAAACAGTTTTAGGACAGAGATTCTAGAAAAGAGCAGATAGCTCCAAATTTAGAACAGATAGTTCATATTTTATATGAATAGTCTATTTTATTACCTGTTTAGCATAATGGATATTGCTATATTATTATTATAATCATTTATTAACCAGTTTGGTTGCAGGAAAGGATTTGCAAAATATATGTTTTGAAAAGAGATATTAGTGAGAGGAAACCCGTTCCGCTAAGCGGCGTGGTCTCACTAGTTATCAGTAAACTGAGATGTAACAGAAATTATTCATACCATGCTATAAGTCTGACTCGAAGATTTTGTTTCACCTTAAACTCTCGGATGCTAAAATTTGATTTGAGTAGGCTGAGGGTTTAAGTTTTCAGGTTTTAGCAGATTTTGGCAAATAAGGCATTCGAAGACGAGCAGGTGGCTGACGGATAGCCAATTTAGGGATTCTGTTTTAAAATTGTTTCCGCTGTGTATTAAGATAGTTATGTCTATATTGCTTTGATCATCCAAGGGGGGCATCTTCATATGTCGCTCTTGGCTTGTAAATTATATTTGATCAATGCCTGGGATTACATTTAGGATTTTTGTAACTTAGATATGATTTATTTGAAATATATTCGGTATTGTTTTTGGAAATCTGTGATTTTGTTCATATTCAAGTGCTTCTGATATTATAGATACCATTAACACTGCCGTATTTCATCACCAGAAGTTAATACTATGGGTGACTGCAGCATCCATAGTGCTTAGCTTTTAGCCTCCAGGTACGGGATGTTACAAATTTGAAGTTAAGTAAGAAATCTTTGACTTGGATTTAATGAATGATTTGGGAATATTTTCCTCAGGTTAAAAGTTATAACTTGAATATAAGAAGTCTTTGATTTAGAATGATTTGTGAATATTTCCCCTAAGTTAAAAGTTGTAACTTGAATATAAGAAATCCTTGATTTAGATTTAATGAATGATTTGGGAATATTTCCCTAAGTTAAAAGTTATAACATGAATATAAGAAATCTTTGATTTAGATTTAATGAATGATTTAGGAATATTTTCCCTAAGTTAAAAGTTATAACTTGAATATAAGAAATCTTTGATGAAGACTTAATGAATGACTTGGAAATGTTTTCCTAAGTAAAAGATGAACTGATTTTGAATTATTCCTAGATAAAAAGAAAGGTAAATAAACCAAATAATTTGATAAATGAGGCTTAATGATTGCTTATACTCATGAAAAGAAAATGAAATAAATTGAAAATAATATATCTAAGAAAGATATTTGATTAAATGGAAAGATTAAGTAATTGGTTAATGATTTATAATCATATATGAACTTAAAATCTTTTAATCGATAATTGGCTTCGAAGGAACCGGGTCGGATTTAGGTGATTCCTATCCAAAAATCACTTTGAACCAATGTAAACGTTCGAAAGTGAAGACATGTTGAAGACATGTTGAAGATGATGATTATTGAATACCGTAGATGTTCATAGCAAAGGGACTACTTTGTTGACATTCTCTGGGTAGCTTCCAATATAGAGACATTTATTATAGCAGTCGTCCTGTCGTATTTTGAAATCTTCGTAATCCAAGGACTAATCTCTACTGATCCTAGGGGTGATTCCCACAAAGGATGTGGTAGGAGAAGTGCCTTCAGTTTTGTTCAATCCCAAAATGAACTTGTATGGATGTTTGTCTGACATTGTATTCTAAATCACAATTGAGTTATTTCTATAAATGTATATCGGCTAGTGGCGGAGAAGGCAACTTCTCTTAGCTTAACACCCTTCCCGAGACATACGAGCTTAGGAAGTTATACTTTTCTAGAAATCAGTCATGTGACGTGGAATGAAAATGTGGCATTTAAAGTGGAACCTGTTATAATCAAAAGCATGGCTATGTGGAAAGTGAGAATATAGCCTCAAGCCTCAACAACCGGGGGGGATACAAAAACGGGGTTAGACGTAGCAAGGCTATGTGGTTCGCAACCATTAGGGTATGATCATCCCCTTCTAGATATAATTATACTTGTTATGGAGCCCGAGTATCAATTAATGTGGTTTGTATGCTAGAGTGCGCTCGGTTAAAGGTCGGTAAACGACCGGGAGATGACAGTTTCGCTATTATCTAGTTACAGAGGTAGGCATGTCTTGTGTTGGTTGGGGAGTAGATGTTCTGTGGTCCTCGGGACATCCATCTAGTTGTGTACACATCGGAAGGTAGTCCCTTCACCTGGTCATTTGTATGGAAATCCATTATCCAATATGAGCCTGAGATTTTGTTTGTAGAACCTAGTATGCTGGAATTTAATAATGGCAACAATTTCGGGTAAGATTAATAAGTTTATTTGCAAATGTTTCCAAAGAATGTCATTAGAAATAATGTCAAACGTTTTGATATAAAAAATGTTTTAGTGATCATAAGGGAAAAACCCGTCCGTGTTTATGTGTGGACGTGGTTTTATGAGATACTCTTTCTTTTCAAAGGATTTTATTTCCAAGTCTTATTTATGACACCGTCATTTATTATTTGAGTTTTCTCACACTGTTTATCAAGCCTGATCTGGCTATTTTAAATACTCGGGTCAGATCCGAGTAATTTCAAGTTTAGTTGAAGACGGTTGGAGTTTCATAGAAGAGCCGGAGATATTCATCTACGTATGGACGTATTCTATTAGCCGCTGCTTATTCTGCATTTTTGATGTTTGTCAGCATTTGTAAGGATATATGTTTATAACTGTCCTAGCTGAATTTAGGTTAGACTCTGATATATGTATTTAAAAAATTTCCGCTGTAAAGATTATTGTTCAATATTACATGTTATTCCATTCGTCTAAGATTCTGTTCTTTTTATTTTTCTTTATTACCCTTGATAATACATTTTTTCATGCAATTTGGGTTGGACATGTGTGGGTTATTGTCGGCTCAAAGGGTATGGAAAAGCGGGTCATTACATTCGGTATCAGAGCTAAAGGTTAAGCGAGAACCTTGGCTTTGGTCGGGTAAAGACTCATAGAGAGAGGGTTAGTAATACCCTTGGATGAGTAACTCATTATAGATAGGGTTAGTAACAACCTAGAATGAGTTGGGAGTATTATATATGAGCGCGTATTTGTTAATGTTATATATAAAGGTTTTGTTTTGAAATGTTGGTAAATGAAATAATTTTACCTAGGATTATATTTTGATTACAAAGTATATATTTTGGAAAGTTATATAGTTAGAAATCAAGATTAGTGAAATTTAAATATGAACGTCTTGTGATTAGAATTTCACATTTTGAGTATAAGGTGTTTGATAATAAGATTGGTTTAAGAAATGAACATATAAGATAAATATGTATTTAACAAATAGAAAATGATTATGTAAAAGGAATGAGAATTTAAATTCCAGTAATTTAAAAGAATTGTGGAAATTTAAATGAAGTTAATTAATATAAGATGAATTTATAATTTTTTTATAAAATAGGTTTTATAAACAAAAGTAATCTCTAAAGGATTTTGAAAATGGTATTATTTCAAATAAAAAGAGATATTTTATGATAACTAGTTCGAATGGCTCGAAAATGAACTAAAAATTGGCAGGAGATGTGTTCGGATGGTAAACACTTCTCTTAAGTATTACTCTTCTCATTATGAGGATATATGATACTATTGGTAGTACCCAGTTCCTTGGTCTTATTTTGCAGTTATATTATTTATATAATTTTCTTAAGTTAAAGAGATAATGTGAATCATTAATTGATAAATTTATTAGTAGTATATATAAAAGTGTTTAAACGAAAGATAAATTGGGAATTGCTAATTGATAAGATAAAGCGGGATTCTCGATGATTTTGGGCAGCCGAAAATTTCTGAATCACATCTAACTCAAAGCTAAGGAATTTATGAAAACTTTTGGTAAAAGATAAACAATTGTGAAATGTTTTGAGTAAATGAAATTGGATAAGTATAATTTATAAATGTGATTTTAAATAAAAAGTATTTAAAAGTGAGGAATTTATAATAGCATTAAATTAGAAACAAATTTTATAATTATGAATTTGAAATGATAGTAACCTATAACAAATTTTAAATCTGTAATTCACCCGGATATAAAACCAATCAGGAATTTGGGATGTGTATACAATGCCAAAATTAAGCGTCTAGAGCAGCAATTGCAGGAAATCTACAAACTTCTAAAGATGGCATTATCTATAAAGTCTTCTAAAACAGTGAGGCCAACGTAGGAGGATGAGGTGGTTTCACCCAGAAGGAACTTGAAGGGTCATTCAAATGAAAACAAGAGCAAGATAGATCTAACATTCGAAGAAGAAGGAGCGTACTCAATCTACAACTGATCATCAAGGAAGAGTGCTCGATAAATCACTTGAACAATCTAGTAGCTCTACGTCAAAAGAATACCATCCAAACCAGAAAAAGCTACCATGATGTCAAAGCTTATATGAAGGATGCGGTGAAGGCAATTAAAGATGCAATGAATGCAAAGGGGAAGAGGGCCATGGATGAAAATACCAATGATAACGAGCGAGTGCCACCCTTTATAGATGAGATTATGGCAATAAACATCCCATCTTATGTAAAGATTCCGACAATGAATTATCATGGAATCATAGATCCCGATGATCATTTGATGGCTTTCGATAGCCAGATGGATCTGTACAATGCACCAGGAGCTATTATATGCAGATTATTTCCTATAACTCTCCAAGGAGCTGAGGCCAAGTGGTATCAACAATACCGAGAGAAGGCCACTTATTCCTGGAAGCAATTTTACTATGAATTCTCCACTCATTTTTGCATATGTAAAGATCCCACCTTTGATTACGAAGTCCTAGCAAACATAAAACAAAGGCAATGGGGATCTTTAGGAGAATAACTTAAAAGATTCAACACTGAAGCACTGAAAGCAAAGAACATGAATGACTGTGACAAGCTTATCGCGGTACATTCTAGCTTAATATAGAATAGCCCATTCTGGAAGCAGCTCTTTGTTAATGTGTATAAAGATTTACAAGATTTCCATTTTCAAGCTGACAAGTTCATTCGAATGGATGAGCTGTATCATGCCAATAGAAAAGCAATTCCTAAGAAGGAAGGAGGAAGATTTGGTCTAGATCGAGGACATAAAAGAATGAAATGGGAAGAGCCAATTGCTAATGATGTCGCCTTGAATAAGCCATTGTCTTATGTTTATGCTATGGCGAAGGAAAGAGTCAACTTCCCACTTCTTTCAAGGCTAAGAACCACCCAGAGCAAAGAAGAGGAGAAGACCACTGTGCATACCACAAAGCAAAAGGTCACAAGACCGATGAATGTAGGGTTTTAGCAGGAATCATCCAAAAATTAATCCGCGAGGGTCCTTTAAAATAGTTTATTCCGGATAAGCAGAAGGTTTAACTTACAGGGGATTGTCCGCAAAAGCTCCCTAGCAATGTTGTTAATATACTGGAGGATGAAGATCCTCTGGGCTTAAGCCCACCGATAAACAGGATCAACATAATTCATGGTGGGCCACATTCGGAAGGAAGCAGCAAAGGGGGATGAAATAGATATATCAAGTAGGCTAAACAGGGTGTCTTCTCTATCCAAGAAGAGCCCTCATTAAAGAATCCACGACCCAATATTCAAATGCCAAATCTTGATATCACCCCTCAAGAGCTAAAAAAGGGAGTTAACTATCTGCACAATGATCCATTGATGATCATGACTCAAATCGGATTTTCCATCATGTCCAAAATTCTTGTGGATACATGTAGTGCAGTCAATGTTATCTTCAAGCATGCCTTCGATCAAATGAACATCAACGAAGATAAACTGGAGCCCAACATGGAACTAATTTTTAGATTCAACAACAAGGGATCAACTCCAGTGGGGAAAGTAAAATTGTTGGTGCAAATGTGGGTGGCACCGCTTTGCGGAACTTTCAAGATTCTCTTTGTGATTATCGACCAACCATCTTATTAAAACACCTTCTTTGGCAAGCCTGCGCTCGATGAAATAAATGCATTTATCTCCCAAAAATACCTGATGGTGAAATTCTTGACAAAGCGAGGTTGTAGCACAGTTCGAGGAGAGCAGTTCAGTTCTTTAGATATGTATTTCACTATAATCGATCAAAATAAAAGGGAGTATTCTGCTTACTTTGATTCTTCCACGGTATTTTAGCCTTTGGATGATGGATTTTTACATCCAACGTTCGAAGCAAAAATTAAATCTAACAAGTACATGTATGAAAGGTACATTCCTCCTGGAGGCAAGAGGAAGAGAATTGATGTTAATTCCATTAAAGAAAGCCCAATTGTCACTGAATTTGATTGCCGAGGCAAAACAAAAGGAATAAAACCCATAGAAGACCTTGAGGATACATACTTAGATTCAGATGATACTACTAAGGTAGTCAATGTGGGAAAAGAATTGGATAGCAACTTGAAGAATGATTTGATCCAATTTCTTAAGTTCAATAAGGACATATTTTCCTGGTCGTATTCTGATATGGTGGGGATTGATCCAAAGGTCATGTGGCATGCACTTATCATCAATCGAGAAGCAACCCCCATTAGACAGAAAAAGAGACAGTTAGACAGGGTACGATCTGATGCTTTGAAAGAAGAAGTTAAGAGACTCCTCGAGAATGGGTTTATTCGGGAAATATACTACCCAAAATGGTTAGCAAATCCAGTGTTGGTAAAGAAATTTATGGAAAATGGAGGACTTACATTGACTATGCAGACTTGAACAAAGCATGTCCGAAATATTGTTTCCCGCTACCGCGAATTCATCAGTTAGTAGATGCAACAAGCAGGCACAAATTATTGTCTCTCATAAATGCATATTTAGGGTACAATCAAATACCTATGTTCATGCCGATGAGGAACACACTAGCTTCATAACTGAATAGGGAATTTACTGCTACAAAGCGATGCCTTTTGGGCTAAAGAATGCAGGGGCTACTTATTAAAAGCTGGTCAATAGAATGTTTAAAGAGCAAATTTGCCGAAATATGGAGGTTTATGTGGATGACATGTTAGTGAAATCTAACGAGGCTAAGAATCATCTTGAGGATCTAGAAAAGATGTTCAAAATACTATGGTAATATCAAATTAAATTAAACCCACAGGAATGGTCCTTCAAAGTCCATTCAGGAAAGTTTTACGCTACCTTGTAAGTGCCCAAGGGATTGAAGCTTGTCCTTACAAAATTCAAGCCATTAAGGACATGGCCGAACCTAGAACCAACAAAGAGGTAATGAGTTTGAATGGAAGGGTAGCGGCCCAAAGCAGGTTCATTTCCAAAGCTACTGATAAATGTATCCCCTTCTTCGACGTAATCAAGAAAAAGAAGAATTTTGAACGAGAGGAAGATTGTAGAAAAGCTTTTCAGGAGTTAAAAAGCCATTTGGAAAGGCCAACGATACTTTCTAGTCTCAAGAATGGAGAGATCTTATACATATACATGGCAGTTTCAGAGCATGGGGTCAGCTCAGTATTGAATAGTGAAGTAAGTGAAGCTCAACTTCCTGTGTTTTATGTAAGGGAACGATTGAAAGATACGAAAGTTCGATACCTATTGATAGAAAAGCTGGCTTATTGCTTGATCCTCACATCACAATAACTTAGAGCATATTTTTAAGCGTGACCAATTCCCCCCTTAAGCATGTTTTCAGTAAGCCGAAAACTTAATTTAGGTTGGTAAAATGAGGAATCGAGCTCAGCCAATATGATATAGAATTTTAGCCGCGAGCCGCAATCAAAGGGCAAGGATTGGTAGATTTCATTAATGAATGCACTAACATCATTAAAGATCAATCAGAAAAAGAAAAGGAACATAAGCCAATGTGGCAATTGTTCGTCGATGGAGCGTCAAATGAACAAGGGGCCGGTGTAGGATATGTGATAGTAACACCAGACGGGCACCGCTTACATTATGCCACGAAATGAGGATTCCCAGCAACGAACAATGTGAATGAATATGAATCAATGGTAGTGGGATTAACTTTATCATTGGAGCCCAAAATCCCACAGGTTCAGATCTTTAGTGACTCCCAACTAATGGTAAATCAATTGAAGCAGATATGTCAAACAAAAGACTCCAAGCTATCTTTATATGTAAAAAAGATACTGAAAATGCTTGCTTTATTTGAAAACTTTTCCATACATCAGGTTCCAAGAGTGGAAAACTCACAAGCAGATTTGCTAGTGAAACTAGCTAGCTCAAGGGTAGCCCCAGAAACACAGATTGTTCTAGTAGGATATCAAGAAACCCTAAGTATTAAAGAGGGAACATCCGAACGAGAAAAGGAACTGTTAGTTCTGAAAAGGTCCCGAGCTATGCTACAAGAGAAAGAGGAAAGAGAAATTGGTAGAGAAATATCAGATGAGAGGGTTGATCAATCAAGAGCAAATGACCCTTATGATAACATTTGGATGTTACCCATCATTGAATATTTTGCTAAAGGAATACTGCCATCTGACAAGGGTGAAACAAGAAAAATCAGGCGACAAGCTCCAGCTGTCACAATAGTGGATGGAATTCTTTACAAGAAAGGATATGCACTTCCTTATTTAAGATGTGTAAGTCTAGGTGATGGAGTAAAATTGTTGGCAGAAGCACATAAGGGATTCTACAGGGACAACTCGAATGGAACAAAATTGGAAAAAATACAATGAGACAAGGTTTTTATTGGCCTCGTATAGTTAGCTAAGCCATTGAATATGTGAGAAGATGCGAGAAATGCTAAAAGTACTCGAAAATTCACAAATTACCCCCGATTCAGTTGACTCTAATTTCAAGTCCGTGACCCTTCGACATATAGGGAATACATTTAATCGGCCCATTGCCAATTTCAAAAAGGGGAGCAAAATACATTGTAGTCTCCATAGATTACTTCACTAAATAGGTTAAAGCAGAACCACTTCCTAAGATTACTTCTGGGAAAGTACTCAGATTCGTCTTCAAAACTATTATAACCAGATTCGGAATTCCCCAAAAGATAATTTTCGGCAACGGAACACAATTTGAGAGTGATGAATTCTCACGCTTTTGTCACAAGAATGAAATCATTAAGAGCTTTTCCTCCATTGCGCCTCCAAAAGCAAATGGGGCAGTTAAGGCTGCAAATATAACCATAAAGACAATTTTGAAGAAGCGACTGAACAAAGCTAAAGGAAATTGGGTAGAAGAGTTGCCACTTATGTTATGTACTTATCAAACTTCTACTAAAACGGCGACGAGACATACTCCCTACTTTTTGACATATGGGTGTGAGGCGATGTTACCAATTGAGATTTAAATACCTTCATACCGAAGAATCGGCTATTCATTCGATTTAAATCTGGAACTAAAAAGAGAATTACTGGATTTGATACATGAGTTGAGAGATGAAGTGACAATAAGAACAACAGTATCAAAGAAGAATTTCAAAATATTACAACTCAAAAGTAAGAACACGATCATTTCAAGGAGATCTGGTACTCCGAAGAGTACTGGTAAATACAAGAAATCCCACGGACGGGCCCCTAGGACCGAATTGGGAAGGACACCTAATAATTTGCAAAGTAATCCCCCGGGAGCTTACAAGTTATGCCGACCAGAAGGAAATATTATTCCAAGAACATGGAACGCTGAACATTTGAGACCATATTTTCCTAGGATGAATGAATAAAGCATCTATTTCTTCAAAAGAAAAATCTACATGGTTGGGAGTAGAATTCTCCTTGCACTTGGACACTACCTTTAACGGTCAAAGCCTTTGTCTGCGCCGAGTTGGCCAGGACATAGCACCTCCTGGAGGAAGGAGTATAAGCCTTTATCCGCGACACTCTATAGCCAGGTTAAAGCATCGACAAGCCCTTTGTCGCGCCTTTGGTAAGGTCAAGGCGCCTCTTGGAGGGAGGATGAAGTAAGCCTTTATCCACACCACGCTATGGCTAGGTTAAAGCAACGAACAAGCCCCTATCTATTCAACGCTATTGCCAGGCCAGGGAACCTCTTGGAGGAAGGAGTGTAAGCCTTTATCCGCGCCATGCTATGGCTAGGTTAAAGCATCGACAAGCCCTTGGCTACGCCTCTGGTCAGGTCAAGGCGCCTCTTGGAGAGAGGTTGGGTAAGTCCTTGGTTCCAGCCTCTAAGAATTAGCTAACCAAGTGCAACAAATAACAATGGACTCAAACGTCCAAACCCAAGAAGCGGCTCATCAAACAATGGACTAAGGCGTCTAAGCCCAAGAAGAGGCTCATCAAACAATGGACTAAGACATCCAAGCCCAAGAAGCTGCTTATCAAACAATGGGTTTCGGGTCTTCTCTAATGATTTATGATCTTCCTCATACTCGAATCTGGGTTTCGAGGATATTATCCGACTTCAATTATTAATGCCCTAATCCGGGCTAGGGATTTCTATTATAAAGATAATTACCATTGATTTCTGGTTATCCAACATATGACTTAATCTGGGTTGGAGATTCCTATATGAGGATAATTGTTATGGATTTCTAGTTATCCATCATATGTCTTAATTTGGGCCGGAGATTCCTATTATGAAGATAATTATTGTGGATTTCTGATTATCTACAGATGCCCTAACCTGGGCTTGATATTTTTGTTATAAAGACAATCATTACGAATTTTTGATTAGTCACCACTATGGCCTTAATCTGGATTAGAGAATCCTATTCTAAAGACTATTTCTGAATCTCACTTATTAAAATGCGAATCTGGGTTTTGGACATCTTACCGTTGACTTCTAAATTTCACTTGATGATGACCTAATCTGGGTTTAGAACCTTATAATTTTCTAATGCATAAATTTGAATTTCAAGTCATTATCATCAGTTTTGGATTCTGTCTATCGATCTCCAAATCTGGGTTTTAAAGTAGTAGTATTGAAACTACAATGAACATCTACGTCATCAGTTAAAAACTTTGAACTAGTCTTCTTAACACCCAAATCTGGGTTATTCGTTTGCGACTCTAAAGGATGTTCATCGACATTTGAATTCAGACCCCGGATCATTATAATCTCTAAGAAGAATTTCTAAACACATTAAGGTTAACAGGTTACAAAGACTTATTTCCAGATAATAGCTTATAACCTCCTATTTCCATACATCAGCTGTCTCCAGTAGAAAGTTCTTAGACTTCAATTATTATATGCAGGGATAACTATTAATTATGGACCTCATATCCTTTACTAAATCAAGATTATGATTAACTAACCATTTTAATTTAGAAGCACCCCTATGCTGACTTATCATGAAGCATATTTATAAGATAATGTGTTAGCAATAGAAAATGACATTGACTTTTGCAGGAAAACAAAGTTATTAAGAGCAAGGAAGTTTTGAAATTTTATCCTAAAGAACGAAAACTTCATTCATATAGGGGGAAAAATGTTAACCATAAAATCCACTTAAGAACAAAGGCATGAAAGAAGATTGATAAAATGCCAGGCTCTACTGAAATAACAGGCACGGGTTTCGACGATAATCATGAAAGAATGTTTCGAAGGCATCGAGAAGGATTTCGAAGGAGTCGCAAGCACCAAGCGCTGTAACACCCCTAATTTTATTGACATTATTCAAAAAGACTGTAGGTGTTAATAAAATATATACACATATACATATATACAACAAGATTGTTTTTTTTTCAATTTTCTTTTGGAAAGAGAGAGTTTTACAATATCATCTTAGTACAACTTAACTTAGAAGATAAAAAAATGTTATATCCTTTTCTTTTAAATCTACCACTTTTTAAAACAAAGATTTTCGATTAGGATATATTTCATAATTATCTCCATGAATTTTCTTATATACTAGTTAAACCATTGTTACTTGTAATCAAACTTAAATTTTGTTTTTGCTAAGACAAATAAATTTTCAAAAATTTCAATTTAATAACTAAAATTCTATACTTATCTTATAATGTTTCTTCAAAAATAAATCGAAAGGCTAAAAAGGAATTTTTGTTTTTGGGATTTTTGGTTTTGTGTTTTTATTTAATTTTTTTGAGTTTTGGAAAGGAAACGAAAAAAAATAAATCATGAAAATTATAAAAATGAAGATGAGACTCCCTCCACACTTGATTTTGACTGTGTCCCCACAGTCAACCCAAGTAGAAGGGGAAAAAAACATGACATTTATTTATATGAAAAAGATTATTATTTACAAGACATCAGAAAGTATGCCGTTAAAGAGTAAATGAACCGGTCTTCCAAAGATCGATTCATTTGTCTCGTCAAGTGTGTGGGACACAGCTTAAGCTCGGAAAACCAAATCATAAAAGATTTCAAAATTGAATGTTGATTTGGAAAAACAAATGTTGTTTTATTGAAAATTGTTTGAGTTGCTTTATTTTCGATGATTTTCGAGGTTGATTAAACAATTGGTTGAAATTCAAGTTTATTTTTACCATTTTGAAATTCAAGTTTATCATTGAAAACTTCTTCCAAATTATCAATTTCAAAATTAAAATTGTGTTTGAATTCCTTCCCTTCGGAATTTTACAACTCATTTTCGAAAAGTCCGAAAAAATCGTGTTCATTGAATTCGTCTTCCTTTATTGTGTTAACGCTAAAATGTGAATGCTAACACCCGGTGTGTGTAATAGAATCGTGAAAGCACCACCCGTGTGACGGGAACAGAATTTAAGCAGTAAACTGGCAGAAAAGCAGTAAAAGACAGCAATTTATAGTGGTTCGGCTTGAGATTAAGCCTACGTCCACTTTGAATCTCTTTATTACTGAATTCGGTTACAAATCGATACAAATCTCTTATCAAAACAGTACAACTTGATCAAAAGAGACAATCTTGACTACTAGCTCAATCTTCGTCGATGAAATTCGATGAATCCATGTTGGATGTAAGGAATTATCTCTTGAAGATTGTTGTAGCATCTTGAATGTTTGAGGATCTTTGATTGCTGGATGAATGGAGACTTTGATAGAGTAACGGCGCTTGAAGAAATGAATGGCCAAAAGTCCTCTTCATGTTGGAAGTGGTGGCCTATTTATAGGAGTTGAATTCTGAACTCTCGTTTTGGCCAAGTCATGAGTCATGACCGACTTAAGGTAAGCCGTAACTCGTGGTTGACTTAGGATGACTCGTAGGTGTCTTACTGGGTTCGTCTCGCGGCTTAGTCGAAGACAAGTGTTAAGTCGTAGCCGACTTACCAGATAAAGGCAGCATAGGCACGGGCTCTGGATTTTAACCTGATAGCCTTTAAGTCGTAAGACCTTTAAGTCGTAGCATCCTCTTGAGTCGTAAGTTCTTAACTCGTTGAGTCGTAGATAACTTAACTCGTTGAGTCGTAGAGCCCTTAAGTCGTAGAAAGCTTAACTCGTTGAGTCGTAAATCCTTAACTCGTTGAGTCGCGCAGCCCTTAAGTCGTAGCAAGCGTAACTCGTTGAGTCGCACAGCCCTTAAGTCGTAGCAAGCGTAACTCGTTGAGTCGTGAAGCTCTTAAGTCGTTGGCCTGCTAACTCGTAGGTCCCTTCAGCAATTAGGTCGTTAGCCCTTTTAAGTCACTTAGTCATGACATAACTTAAGTCGTTCACTTCTTATCTCGTAGGTCGTTGACAGTGTTAACTCATTAAGTCGTCTGGGCCATGAGTCGTACACTTCTTGAGTCGAAGAAAATTAAAGGTTAACATTTGCCCCTCGAAGTACACGCCTAAGTCGTAGGTCGTGTGCTTCGACTTATCTTAACTCGTGCATGCCTTTTCGTGTTCCACTGCCCAGAGGTATAAAAAGCTTGAGTCGTTCCTTCTATTCATTGCCTATCTCCTGAGTCGTATCCGCCATTAATATTCCTCCGAGCTTTCCCAAGGCAATTTCTTCCTTTTCTAACAATCAACCAATTCGATTCTCGATTCTTCATTTCGTAAGTGTTCCTGCTCCCTCCTCGACCTTTAATCATCATTGATTCGTGAATTCTCCTCCTTATGCTTAATCCATCCCCTCGTGCAATGTTTTGTTGCGAATCCCACCGTAACGGTAGTTCGTGAAACTAATTTTGCTAAATTTCATCTTTAGATGAATGGGGCGGTGGAGATGAGGGATTACTGTATCTCGGGTTTAATTGATTAGGTTGGCGAGGCTTTGGCGATCTGAACTTGGCTTTTTGGATGACTCAATGGTGTGGTGGAATGAGGATAAGGATCGTAGTTTGATTGAGAGGTTATCGGGTCTGGAGGATAACGGGTTAGGAGAAAAGTCAATGGGTTCAGATCGAGTGAGATGCTAGCATGGCCACGGTTTAGCAGCTTTGTATGACCCACGACCTAAGCCTCTTACGACATAGTTCTCGAGTCGTGGACGACTTAGCCTCTTACGATATAAGCCCCAAGTCGTGGACGACTTAGGACTTGGGGATTTTACACCGCTTTGGACTGAAGCCTTTTTTATTTTCACACGACTTAAGACTCGAAGTACTGCCGACTTAAAGCATTAATGACCTAAAATCGAAGCGACCTGCCCAGACTTGCCTTGTAACCCTTAAGTCGTGGACGAGTTAACAGATAAGTCGTTCACGACTTAGGACTTGTGCTTTGCACGACCCTCGAACTGTTGAACTTTGAATTGTTGCATTTTTCCCAAAGATCACTCTAACTTGCAAACTAATAACCTGCTTAATACAATATTTACAGGAAATTGGGACGAATATACTGTCACCGACTGCCCACATCAAGTGACAGATTAGTTAATAACAGATAATCAGCATAAATAGATTATGTGAATGAAGTGCCTTAAATCAACAAGTTCGAGCAAAGTATTAAAGCAACATTGAAATAGTCAACTGAAAATGACCGGTTTGCACTAATACCGTACCTGAACTTTTTAAATTAACAAGTCCTGAAATTTGATAATCGATCAATTACCGACTAGCTTAATTCCAGTTTGTATTTACTTGTTATCTTTACTAGTTTTGCACAACACTTCACACTATTTAGGAAACGTGCACCTTCATATTTGAATATCCAGTTGCTTGTGTAGAATGACTTCTCAACAAGGAGATGTAACAGTTCAGACCGGAGAGTCCATTCTCATTCCAGCTCCTTTAGTCAATCCCCCAGAGAGAGCCTCTTCCACTTTATTGTACAAAACTTTTCGGCAATTGTGCACTCAATTTGGCATTGCTGAGGATGACGCTATCCTTCCTGAGAAGAATAACACTGCTGATGTAGCACCTCCTGGCTTTGTGGCGGTCAACCGTCAAATGTGCTTGAGCGGGGCCATTCCTCCTTTCAACAATTTTCTTCAACATCTTCTTCGCCAACTGGCAATCGCTCCATTTCAATTACACCCCAACAGCTATGCTGTTCTAATGGGGCTGTGTGTACTATTCGGCAGAACGCTTGACCGTCTCCCCAGCGTTGACGAAATCTGTTATCTATGCTCTTTTATCAGAATCAAAGATCATCCTTCGATCATTGTTATAAGAAGTGCCAGGAATCGCAAATTGGTTGTCGGCCTCCCTGATACTGCTCATGGGTTTTTGACTCAGTATTTTTACGTTCGCTTTCCCCCTGGGTTTTATGCTGTATGGAGAGAAGGAAGTAAGAATGCCTATCTTTCCTTCTTCTTATTCTCTGAGTATTTTGCAGTCTGAATCACTAAGTGTTAACTTTGCTTTCTCATTTCAGCGCTCCTCTCTCCCTCTAGGGACCCTAGTCACAAGCAAACTCTGGAGAGGCTCATGGCTGTTCCAGTTGAAGAACGGGATGCGAAATTTCTGTTGAAAGATGAGTTTCTTCACCAGTTTGGACTTTTACATCCTTCTAGATCGACTCAGATTCATGAAATCTCTAGTTCTGATGCAGAAACGTTAGCTGCTTCGGGTTCTCGAGCAGAGACCTCGAATGCCCCAGCTTCTGTAGAAGAAATTGCATCAGAAGCACCCGTCGTAGAGGCTGCTTTGGTAAAATGTTCCGCACTCACCGATGTTGTAGGGTCAGTCAGCAAGTCGGCACTTGCCCCGATTATTGAGGAGGAAGAAAATCCTCGAGTCTTTGAAAAATCAATTGATACGGAAGTTGAAAAGGAGAAGTCTGCTGAACACTAGGGTGATGACACCTTTGATGGTTTGAGCGATATCATGATAACTTCTTAAGAGCTTTTCGGGGATAACAATCTAAAAGCGACTTCTCCCGTTGTTGAAGCGACTTCCACCTTTAAACAAACCCTGACGCCTACTACGCCAGTCGTCTCTGTTTCCACACTAAAGCGTGGTCTGTAGTTTGACGCATGTAGTTTGCACGCCGCACACACTTAGGATTTCTCAGCACTTATAAGCATTTATCCTCTTTTTCCTGGAAATTTCTAAACTTTACTTCTTTTCCGTTTTTCAGATTCTTCGATGGGACGTACCGGCTCATACTACGACAACTTTCGGCGCTACGGAGGGCGTGATTCTTACGATTATGGACGTTATCTTCCCTCCCGCAAAGAATCTGACGAAGAGCGTGCAGCTAGAAAAGCTCAAGAAAGGCGTGCTTACGAAGAGCAGCAAAGAAGGAGAGACGATGACTCTCATAAAAGAAAATATCATGATGACAAAGGGAAGAAGCATGCTACCGATGACCCAAGTAAACGGGTTAAACTTGATGAGAAGGACGCGCCTGAAATTTCTGAAAAAACTGACGCTCCTATCCCTTCTGATACTCCGGCCGGCTCTCCTCCTCTAAAGAAGTCTGATATTCAAACAATCATTAACAGGCCACAATATCAAGTTAAAGACGGCCCTCCAACGCTTCAGAGTCGATTTCCAAATTGGTGCCTAAAAGGAGTGCGCTTTGACTTGGATTTGGTTCCGATTGATAAGCAAGACATGCTTAAAAGTCTTGACGCGGTCAGGCTTAATATCGAGAGGATGTCGCAATGGCAGAAACTTGTCGACGAACTTCAGAGGGTCAACCACATAAATCTTGAGGCGATGATGACCATGGAGAATGATAAATCAGAATGGGACAAATGGTGTAAGCAACATGATGCGGAGATGACAAGCATTGCAGACGACAACGCAAAGCTTGCATCTGAAGTCAAGCGACTAAAGGAAGATCTGGCCTCATCTTCTGCATTGCACACTCAAAAGGAAGAAGTCTTTCAAAAGCAAGTGCGGGATGCACATGCTGCGCAAAGGGACGCCGAAATGAAGCTTGCAGCTGAGCAGCACATTACTGAGAAATATCGCACAGAAAATACTGAGCTGCGGGGAACAATTGTGTCCCAAAATGCAGAGATTGAGATGCTGAAAGCTAAGCTTCTTAAAGTTGAGAAGGAGCGTGATGACGCGGTCGCTGGACAAGTTGCGGCCGAAGAGTCTCACGACGCCACTAAAGCTAGCATCGATTATACTCTATTTGACTTCTACATGCACAGCGTTTTGGGCCGCGGCAGCCTTTCATTCTTGGGTCCCAAATATGAGATTACACTTGCTGAAGTTTGGGAGACCATACTTGATACATTTGCCGGTTATGCGGAAGCAGACCTTGTAGCGCTTTATCTAGACGATGAAGCACGTGATGCGCTTATTAGAGGCAAAGAGCAACTTGCCGAAGCTAGAGCCGGGACAGTGGTAGAGGAACATCCAGAAAAGACAACATCACTACCTGCCCCTGTCCATACTTCAACTTTGACTGATGTTGATATCATCGGTTCTAGCTCTCAATCTCCACTTGCTGCAAAAGATGCTGAAGCTAAACTCGATACTTCCGAGACTCCTCTTTCCCAAATTGAAGAGAAGAGCCAGGAAGAAACTGAGGCTGATAAATATGAAATTGAACTTGCGAAGCCAACTCCTCCAGGTAACTTTGGCGAAGTTCCGGGTCTAATGAACCAGTTATTTGATTTAACCGAGTTTGATGACCTTCTTACTTGTTACTTGAACTTTGGTGAACCGATACCTTCTCTATTTTCGGAAGATGTTGATTTTAACTTCTTTTCTTCTACAGCGGAGGCACCAAACACTACACAAGTTTCCACTCCTTCAGTTGCCGTCCCTCCATCTTTACAGGTTACTCCTCCTTCTGCTTCCCAGCCGGTATCACAGGCAGAGAAAATCGAAGCCCTTCAAGGCCTGGATGACCCGGCAGCTTCGCAGGAACAGAAGGCGGAGGACCTTGAAGACGTCGAGAAGACCCCGGAGCAGTCCCTTGATGATGACACGAAGCTTTCAACACTGCTTGCTACTCCGGGGAGCGAATCTTCTTCAAAGAGGAAGGGGAAGCGTGGCATAAGGAAGAAGAAGAGAAGTGCTTCAACTGGGGACGAAGCAGAAGTTGATATAGCCGCGCCTTTTCCTCCTTCTGCCCCGACCTGTTCACAACGGCTCCAAAAACTAATCATTAGGCCGGGGAAAGGCTCCAAAGGTGGCGAGAAGAAGGAATAACAAGCTAGATTTTCTACTCCTTACTTTTGCTTTTTGCATGTATCGACCGGGGATTGTGCGGGTACCGGTCCCTGCTTTTGCTTTTTGAGATATCTGCACATGTAAAGAATTTTCATAGTACTAAATAAAACAATTATTTTACTTGTACAAACTCTTGTGTATGTGAGAATGCATCTGTTTTTTATTTTTGGTGTGGAACAAATGATTCTTTTTACTTGTGCAAACTTTTTGTCTGCGTTTGAGAATGCATTTATTCCACATCATCTATTTTTCATGATATTGTGATGAACTCGCGGTATGTTGCTTGTATATTACTTTGTTCATGTAACTGAATCGTATAGTACTGCCCCCATACCGCAAGTGCATTGCAATATTCCTAGCTTTTTCAAGACTGATACTCTTATTCCAGAGAATAACTATTCCACTTTTAAGGGAAGAATCATTCTGCTTTTAATAAAGTATATCTCGTCTTTCGAGAAGTTTTTACTTTCTCTTTACTTCTGAAGAACACTTCAACTTTTGGGGATGATCACTTTTATTTGTTAAAAGCGAATTTTCCTACACAGTGAAATGAGCTTCCGAAGAAGGTTTTGATTTTGTGCCCCAGTAAGGGGCTTATTTTTGGTACTTCAAGCAAGGTGAAGTGCGCCTCTGAAGAGGTTTTTGAAGAGAAGCGATTTTGGTCTCCGAAGAGAAGCAATTTTGGTCTCCGAAGAGAAGCAATTTTGGTCTCCGAAGAGAAGCAATTTTGATATTTCAACTCTGGTGAAGTGGGTCTCCGAAGAGAAGCATTTTGCACTTCTACCCTGGTGAAATGTGCCTCCGAAGAGGGCTTTTTATTTTATGCTTCAAGCATGGTGAAGCGTGCCTCCGAAGATGGCTTGTGCCTCCGAAGAGGGCTTGCGCCTCCGAAGAGGGCTTGTGCCTCCGAAAAGGGCTTTTGATTTTGTGCTTCAAGCATGGTGAAGCGTGCCTCCGAAGATGGCTTGTGCCTCCGAAGAGGGCTTGCGCCTCCGAAGAGGGCTTGTGATTGCCTGGAAGTTACTTTCTCATGGTCGGAGGGGTCCACGGGGCGAATGCAAGTTGCTTGATTGGATGTTTGTTTGCACAAACGATCGCAATTAACTAACAAAGTGCTCCTTTGGTAGTCCCACTGATCTTTTTGATTGAGGAAAGCTCTCCCATTTATTGGCGTGCCTCGTTAGAGGGCTTTGGTTGGTTGGTGTGCCAGGTAGGTTGCGTCTCAGGGGCGAGTGGATCCACGGGACGGACGTAAGCTATCTGATCGGATGCATCACGACCAGTTAGCGAGGGTCCTGTTCCTTCCGCTTGGGAAGGTGTCCCTTTAGTGGATCTTCCGGCCTTCCTGTTGAGAGGCATACCTCCCTTTGTCTGCTTCTTTGTTTGCTTGGCAACTTTCTCTCATCATCTGCCCATTAGCGATCTCTTATTATCGTTCCCAAGCACATCTTCTTTCCTTTTACAAGTAAATTGCTTCATCCAGAGGAGTGGACTTCACTGTTGAATGACTTCACGAGACAAACGCGAGTTATCTAGTTGGATGTCTATTCATAATGACAATCTCAACTAATGAACAAAGGTTTGTCACAATGGAGTCACCAACTTTTTATGTGAAGTTTTCCTTGCATAGGATTTGAGTTTGGAATTTTTTTTTTGTCGCTTGGTTTTCGTGTAATAGCTTATTTATAGAGGTCTCTTAGCTTTGTGATGAGCAAGCCTTGTTATAATGTCCTGCAATTTTGAATCGACATTTTAGCAATACTTTTAAGGCATTTATATATCGAAATAAAACAGGCATTATGAAATAGTAAAGAACACAAGATTTATAGTGGTTCGGCCAAGAATCGGGCCTACGTCCACTTTATAGCTTTCATTCATTTACACTGATTTACAATGTTTCACAATACAACTGATACATTCATCATTATTTTACAATTTTGAGCAGAGCTTTTTTTTTTAAGTAAAATAAGGACGTAAGTGGTTGCTGTTCTAGGCTCTTGGAATTGGATCTCCTTCAACAGTTATGAGTTTGAAAGTGCCATCAAGAAGTTTAGTGCCTATGACATATGGTCCTTCCCAGTTTGGCCCAAACACACCAGTTGCTGTCATGACCCTTTTCAAAACCAAGTCTCCGATCTCAAAGCTGCGTTGGCGAACCTTAGAGTTGAAATGCCTGGCAATTCTCTGCTGATGAGCTGAAACTCTGAGCCTAGCTTCTTCTCTTTTCTCATCAAGAAAATCAAGTGCTTCGAGTTGTAGTTTCTCATTTTCAGCTTCGTTGAAATGAACTCTTCTATGTGAAGGAACTTCTACTTCCACTGGAATCATTGCCTCTGATCCGTATGCCAGTGAAAATGGAGTGTGCCCGGTCGCAGTTTTGTGAGTAGTTCTGTACGCCCATAGTGCTAATGGAAGCTTATCAACCCAACCACCTTTTGCTTTTTCGAGTTGCTTTTTGATAGTTGACTTGATCTTATTAACTGTTTCCACTTGCCCATTTGCCTGCGGATGAGCCACTGCTGAGAAGCTTTTTCGAATTCTGAACCGTTTGCAAAAATCCTGGAATTCTTCACTTTCAAACTGAGTACCGTTGTCTGTGATTATCTTCTGTGGCACACCATATCTACAAATGATATTCTTCGTTACAAAATTTATCATCTTTTTAGAAGTGATGGTGGCCAAAGTTTCAGCTTCAGCCCATTTGGTGAAATAATCAACGGCAACAATAGCATATTTAATCCCTGATTTAGCGATCGGTATTGGTCCAATTAGGTCTATTCCCCAAATGGCAAATGGCCATGGGCTGACCATCTGTGTGAGTTCGGTGGAAGGCGCTCTTGGGATTTTTGCAAATCTTTGGCATTTGTCGCACTTCCTGGAATAAGCTGCAGCATCTCGATTAATATCCGGCCAGAAATACCCATATCGAAGAATTTTCTTTGCAAGTGTTTGACCACCTGAATGATCTCCACATTCTCCTCCGTGTACCTCTGCTAAGATTGTCTTAGCTTCTTCCTTGGTTACACATCGGAGTAATGGCATTGAGAATCCCCGCCTGTACAACCGACCATCCTGAATTACATATCTTGATGCTTTTCTCAACAGCTTTAGACGTTCTTTAGAGTTTTCTGGCAATAAACCATTGAGCAGATATTCTTTGATTGGAGTCATCCATGATTCATGCTCTGGAGACGTAGCCATGATCCAATCGACATCCATTTCATCAATGCTTGGAGCCGACAGAACTTCTACAGGAACTAATCCCAGTAATTGAGCTTCCCCGAAACTCGAGTACTTTGCTAGAGAATCTGCCTTCATATTTTCCTCTCGGGGTATGTGGCTTATTGAATAGTGATCCAAATCATTGAGAAGTTCGGATGTTTTTGACAAATATGCAGGCAAATTCCCTCCTTTGGCTTGAAATTCTTTCTTCACCTGGCAAACAATAAGCTGAGAGTCGCTGAAAATCTGTATCACTTTGATGTTTAGTTCCTTCGCGATTTTTAAACCGGCAATAAGGGCTTCATATTCTGCTTCATTGTTTGTCGAAGGGAATTCTAGTCTCAATGCATAACATAGTGATCGTCCTTCGGGAGTTTCAAGCACAACTCCTGCCCCAGAACAATAATCATTTCTTGAGCCATCAACATACAACTTCCACTGTATCGGAATGCAGTCAGTTGTTTTTTCCTTGATGTCACCTTTGTCAGTGGACTCTGCAATGAAATCTGCTAAAGCTTGTCCGTTAATTGCTCTTCGGGGATGGTAAGTGATGTCATATTGGCTGAGTTCTATATTCCACTTCAAGAGACGACCCGAAGTTTCAGGACGATACAGGACTTGCTTTAGAGGTTGATTAGTCAGGACCTTGATAGGATGAGATTGAAAATAGGGCCTCAACTTCCTGGAAGCGATTAACAAACAATAAGCAAGCTTTTCTATCTTTGAATAATTCATCTCTGCCCCAGTGAACCGTTTGCTGATGTAGTAGACTGGACGTTGTATTCTCATATCTTCTCGTACGAGTGCTGCACTTAGAGCATGGGATGAAATTGCTAAATAGATGAAGAGGTCTTCGCCATCACTAGGCTTGGAAAGGACCGGAGGAGTTCTCATATGATGAATCAGTTGATCGAAAGCATTCTGACATTCGGGAGTCCATTCAAAATTTTTCTTTCCTTTCTTTAAAGCATCAAAGAAGGGAATGCATTTGTCTGTGGCCTTGGAGATGAAGCGACTAAGAGCGGCAACTTTTCCATTGAAACTTTGCAGTTCTTTCTTTGTTCTAGGGGCTTTAACTTCTCTCAGAGCTGTGATTTGAGCAGGATTGGCCTCAATACCCCTAGCGCTTACGATGTAACCAAGGAATTTCCCAGACTCTACCCCGAATGAACATTTCAATGGGTTGAGCTTCATTCCATACTTTCGAAGAATTGTAAACATCTCCGCCAAATGATCCATGTGGTCTACTGCTTTCTTTGACTTTACTAACATATCGTCAACATAGACTTCCATAGTTTTGCCAATCTGAGGTTTGAACATAGCGTTGACAAGTCTTTGGTAGGTTGCCCCTGCATTCTTCAATCCGAATGGCATGACTTTGTAACAGTAGAGTCCCACATCTATGATAAAGCTTGTGTCTTCCTGATCTGGTTCATTCATCATAATCTGATTGTATCCGGAGTAGGCATCCATAAAGGACAACAACTCATGTCCAGCCGTCCCATCTACCAGTTGATCGATTCTAGGCAACGGGAAGCAGTCTTTGGGGCAAGCTTTGTTTAGATTTGAGAAATCAATGCATACTCTCCACTTTCCATTTGCCTTCTTAACCAGTACTGGATTTGAAACCCAATTTGGATAAGTGGATTCTTTGATGAAATTATTCTCCATGAGACAATCTACTTCTTCCTTTAAAGCTGCTGACCTTTTTGGACCTTGAGTTCTTCGTTTCTGTTTCACTGGTGCGAATTCGGATCGACATTCGGAGTATGAACAGCAATTGTTGGAGAGATTCCACACATATCAGCATGACACCAAGCGAACACGTCCAGATTTGCTTTTAGAAATGATATCAGTGTGTTTTGAACTGTTGTACTTAGTTGCGAACCCACATTAAGTACTTTATTTGGGTCTTTGGAGTCGACAGGTATTGGTACCGTAACTTCCACGGGCACCACTCTATTCTCCTCTGCACTGGATTTTCCAGGGTCCATTTCTCGCCTTGCACCACTATGCTCACCAGTGCAGGGACCACCCTGTATTTGCTATAAGGTTGGGTTTTTGATGCGGAGGGGAGCTGTCGCATTTTTACCCATTTCTCTCTTTCTGGCTTCTCGAAGCTCTATAAGATAACATTCGCGTCCAGCATTTTGATCTCCCTTGATGACACCAACACCATTTTCTGTAGGAAACTTCATAGTTAGGCACCACGGGGCCAAAATGGCCTTGAATGCAGCTAGAGTTGGCCTGCCTAGGAAAGCATTGTAGGCAGAAAATCCATCAACAATTACAAAGGTTTGCTTGCGAACTACCCTTTTCTGCCCTTCCCCAAGTTCCACGGACAACTCGACAGTTCCGATTGGTTGCTGTGGTTCCCCAATGAAACCAACGATCTTTTGTGACGAAGCTTGAACGTCGGTCATTGGGATCTTCATCTGGTCAAATGTTTTCTTGAAGAGTATATTGCAGGAAGCACCGCAATCAATGAGCACTCGTCTTACTATTGCCGGTCCAATTCCTGCAGAGATAACCAAGGGATCTATGGTGGGAGCTTCAATACCAATAGAATCCCTAGCTTTGAACATAATATCATCATCTGAAATCTTTTGCTGTTTCAGGGGTGCAGCATTTTCTACAGCAAAAACATCTTCCTCTGCTGGGATGTGTTTCAAAGCATGAGCATATCGTTCCATTTCACCCCAGCTTCTGCCCGCTGGGTGTGGGCCCCCCGTAATCACATTGATAACGGGCCTCTCAGATTCTTGTACCGCAGTACCTTTACCTGAACCTGATGGCTGAGTAGGGAGTTGCTGCCTCTGAGTTGACGAAGATGGGTCACTTTTGTTTTTCTTGACATACTGTTGTAGCTTGTTTTCCCTCAACAATTCTTCAATTAAGCTCTTTAAGTGACGACAGTCATTGGTATCATGACCGGGTTGGTTGTGAAAACGGCAGAACTTTCCACTTCTCATAGCGCCCTTTCCCGGTTTTATCTCAGCCGGTTTGGGATAATCCACAACATCTTTGGTGGCGAATAAGATATTTTCCAGAGTGTCGGTCAATGGAGTGAAATCTGAGGGTTTGAAGAAGCGAGGTTTCTTTGTATCCTTTTGTTTCTTCCCCTCGTGATTTTCCCTTTTCTGACCTCCGGAATATTTCTTTTCCGAAGCGGCAGTATTATTTTCCACCTTTGCTGCCACCACCTTCATCGATGCTGGAAGATTTTCCAAGCGTATGAATTCATCAGCTTTCTTGTAGAATTTCTCGAGAGAATTTGGCTCTTTCATCTTCAGCCATCTTCCAAATTCACTCGATTTGTCGATAGCACGCATCAAATAGGTCAAGATCATTCGTGGCTCTGCGTTATCAACTTCTGCCAGAGCTATATTGAAACGGTTCAGGAATGATTTAATAGGTTCTCCCGGATTCTGTTCAAGACTGGACAATGACATTATGTCTTTTGCCTTTGAAGCGTATAGCCTGAATTGCTCTTTGAACTTTCGGGTCAGATCGGAAAACTGATCTACTGATCGGACAGGAAGCTTGGTAAACCAGAGAAGTGCCACTCCTTCCAAATATACTGGGAAATACCGGCACTTAATTTCATCAGTTGCTCTTGCGCCGGTCATGTGCCAGTCATATTTATACAAGAATTGATTTGGATCACTTGTTCCCCGATAAGCAGGAATGGTGGGGGGAACAAATTTTCTAGGAAATTCAGCCTTTAGAATCTTCTCGGTAAACGGAGTTCTACTCGGTGCGAATCCCCATTCGCTCTCATCTTCATCCCTCTGCATGCTCTCCTTCATTATTTGCTTGATCATGCCAGAAAGATATTCCTCGTTGTTCAAAGATTTGGCGGAATAGACTTCGGCCATTTTCTCAGAAGTTTGTCCGGGCAGATGTTCGCGGAAAATCGGCGATGGCCTAGATCCTTCAGCTTGGAGGGGTGCCCCTTCAGCAGCACCTGATCACCCTTGAGGAATATTTTTTCCTTCGGAGTTGCGAAGAGCATCAGCGATGTTTTCTTCATTACCCACTGGTCTTTAGTTGGCGCCGAGCAGAGCGTTCAGTTTTTCCATCATCAGATTGTTTTGAGTTTCAATCTGTTGGTATAGTCCAGACACAGCAGCGTCTAGCTCCTCTCGCGTCACCTCGACGCTTGGAGCCGCTTGGCTCGGTGAAATAGAAGTGGCGGTATTATCTTGAACATTTTCAGATCTGACAGCCTTTCGTTTCCTTCCAGGAGCCATTATGTCTGATAGACTTCTGGTTTTGTAGGAAATTTTTTCAACAAACTTGTGTGAAGCAATGGTGAATGGTAGCCTGAGTTGGGTTCTCAGTGAAAGCACCAAAATGTTAACGCTAAAAAGTGAACGCTAACACCCGGTGTGTGTAATAGAATCGTGAAAGCACCACCCGTGTGACGGGAACAGAATTTAAGCAGTAAACTGGCAGAAAAGCAGTAAAAGACAGCAATTTATAGTGGTTCGGCTTGAGATTAAGCCTACGTCCACTTTGAATCTCTTTATTATTGAATTCGGTTACAAATCGATACAAATCTCTTATCAAAACAGTACAACTTGATCAAAAGAGACAATCTTGACTACTAGCTCAATCTTCATCGATGAAATTCGATGAATCCATGTTGGATGTAAGGAATTATCTCTTGAAGATTGTTGTAGCGTCTTGAATGTTTGAGGATCTTTGATTGCTGGATGAATGGAGACTTTGACAGAGTAACGACGCTTGAAGAAATGAATGGCCAAAAGTCCTCTTCATGTTGGAAGTGGTGGCCTATTTATAGGAGTTGAATTCTGAACTCTCGTTTTGGCCAAGTCATGAGTCGTGACCGACTTAAGGTAAGCCGTAACTCGTGGTTGACTTAGGATGACTCGTAGGTGCCTTACTGGGTTCGTCTCGCGGCTTAGTCGAGGACAAGTGTTAAGTCGTAGCCGACTTACCAGATAAAGGCAGCATAGGCACTGGCTGTGGATTTTAACCTGATAGCCTTTAAGTCGTAAGACCTTTAAGTCGTAGCATCCTCTTGAGTCGTAAGTCCTTAACTCGTTGAGTCGTAGATAACTTAACTTGTTGAGTCGTAGAGCCCTTAAGTCGTAGAAAGCTTAACTCGTTGAGTCGTAAATCCTTAACTCGTTGAGTCGCGCAGCCCTTAAGTCGTAGCAAGCATAACTCGTTGAGTCGCGTAGCCCTTAAGTCGTAGCAAGCGTAACTCGTTGAGTCGTGAAGCTCTTAAGTCGTTGGCCTGCTAACTCGTAGGTCCCTTCAGCAATTAGGTCGTTAGCCCTTTTAAGTCACTTAGTCATGACATAACTTAAGTCGTTCACTTCTTATCTCGTAGGTCGTTGACAGTGTTAACTCGTTAAGTCGTCTGGGCCATGAGTCGTACACTTCTTGAGTCGAAGAAAATTAAAGGTTAACATATTGAATTATCAACAACTTTATTGCCTATATCATTTTCAAAATCCAAATTTGTTGTATTCAAATTTTCAAAATCGAGAAAGGGAAGATCTAATTTTAAATCGAGTTTAACACCCTTAAAAGAATTGAAATCCAACTCACTTATCGTTTTTTCAACAACTTTGTCATTTTCAATTTCAATAGTTGTTATTTGAAAATCGTCAATTGTGGTAAAAGATGGATTAGTATTTGACTCGTCACACATTGGGATTTGATTTTGTTGTTCATGTAATTTTTTTTATGTTTCGATCAACAAATACATGTGATCATTGTAAATCTTGTGGATTTTCTCAACAAAATCCAATTTATAATTATTAATTTGAGAATTTTCGATTTGAACTTGTTGAGAACAAAAATTGTCAATTTCGATAAACGGTCAATTATTACTGGATTCTCCACAAGATGGGATTTGATTATGTTTCTCGCGAAATTTTTTGTAGGTTTCACGCAACAAATCCCCGTAATCTTTCTCCATTTGCTCAACTAATTAATTTTCATGATTATTAATTTGAGAATTTTCAATTTGAATTTGTTGAGAACAAAAATTGTCAATTGCACCAAAATTGAAACTATTCCCATTGCCAAAATCATTTGAAATGTGATTCACATTTCCATTGTGATTTTGAAATTCATTTTGGAGTTTGAAGTTGAATTGGAATGGGTTATAATCAAAATCATTAGAATTTGGAAGTGAATTCAAATTTTGATAATTTTGAAACTTTGACTTGAATTGTTGCATAGAGATGAATTACACAACACACTCATCCTTTGATTATTTTGTGTAGTGAGTTTAATTAAAGACGAAATCGATTCGATGCATTTTTCAAGAGTTGAGGGTTGGTCATCATTTTGAAAATTTTGTGGTTCAAAATTCGAATCGTTTAAACAATAGTTGTTGAAATATCCATAAGAATTTGGTGTGAAATTATATGGATTATATTGATTTTCACAACTATCGTAAAATTCATGTGAATATGGAAATTCAGACATTTTCACGAATGTTTTTTTTTTTGTTTTTTTATAAAGGAAAAATATTCACAAAGGAGAATTTATTTTTCAAAAAAGAAATTTGATTTTTCTTTTGTTTTTGGATTTTTATTTTTTTTTGTTTCTGAAAAGATTTTATATATTTTTTTGACTTTTGATTTTAATAAAGAAAAAAGTAAGTAAATTTTATTTTGTATTTTTGATTAGTTTGAAAAAATTTTAAGGATTTTTTTTTAAAAAAAGTTAAGAAATATTTACAGTTTTTTTTTTATTTTGATTTTTTTTTTAAAATATGCATGAACTAATGTAACTAAATGAACGCAAGGGTTTAATTATAAAATAGCTCTTAACCCAAAATTGTATAATCACACTTTGTCTTAAATCAACAAAAATATTTCTTAGCCAGGTAACAGGCAGGGGTTATCGGTGCACCACAAATCACCGTAGCAATGCAGCCGAAGGTTTAAGTACAATCAAAGAAACAATTTAGTATAATATTTACGAATTACCGTAATATTTATAACTGATTATTGCTGTGCCGTAGCCTAGACACCAAGAAATTAAATTGTCAAAAGAGGACAACTTTTCAATATACAATTAAGAGTTATCGATGTCTAATCGTTATTAATCAAAATTCTAAGATGAAATGCACAACAGAAATTAAACATGTATTAACAATGCAACTAAAATGAAAAAAAAAATTCCTTTCGAATTTTTTTTTTAAATGCAAGCAAACAACAATGCAAGGCAAATAAAAAAATGATAACTGTTAAAAGCAGCAAAAAATTTTATAAGCAGGCAAGCGGTTGTTTTTTTTGACTGGCTAAGCGAAGCAAGCAACTCTTCCAATTTGCTTTGGCAACATGAAATTTGAAAACAATATATATACAATTTTTTTTAATATCAAGGGAGAACCAAACAAAACAAATTGAAATTTTTTGTTTTTTTAAACAAATGGAACTAAAACAGATTAAACAAAACAAACAAAATGTTTTTAAAAAAATATTTCTAGAGATAAAACTAAACTAAACTCAAAGAAGGCAATTTTTTTAAGAGGTGAGAAAAACTCTAAGCTTAAACACTTTAAACAAAGAAAAAGAAACCGAACCAACAAACAAATTAAACTATTTCTCAATAACCAAAGAATAGCCGACCCAATAAATAAATCAACACATTCTCAATTCAAACAACCAACCATTCAATTGTTTGTTCAATTCTCAATCAAACACTTTCTCAATTAAAAAAAAATGATCCAGAAATCCAATACAAACCGCAAATCAAAATAAAATCGAAGTTGAATTCAAGACCAAATCAGGTTCTCTTTCGATTGTTCAATTGCTTGTTGCGATTGGGTTGTGGATTCGATCGCGGTTGTGAGGTGGTGAAGGCGTCGCTGGTCCAGTGCGGTGCTTCGAAGTCGAGGCCAAGGAAGAATAAATGGCGATTTTTTTCTTTTGGGTTGTTGTGGAGTTTTGGAGGATGTTGAAGTGGTTGATGATGGGGATTGCTTCGACGATTGGCTGAAGGTTGTTGGTTTGCTTTGACTGTTGCATGGTGAGGTCGAAGGAAGGAGGTGGCAGTTTGGAAGCGTTAAGGTGATCGTCTCGCACTGAGATAGGTGAATGAGGTATGGTAGTTAGGTTGGTGGCAGCAAGTGGAAGGGGCAGGAATGTGAATAGCAGTTTGTTGTATGGATGGTTGGTGAGGATGTGATGATTGTTGAATGATTGTAGTGAAGTTGTGTTGATGTTGAGGAGGTATTGTAGTGTCATTTGTGAAGTGGGGTTCAAGTGTTGTTGATGTAGTGAAGTTTTCGAATGACCGTGAAAGAGGGTGTATGCGTTTGGGTATTGCAGTGTAGAGGCAGAAGGGGGATGCAGGGGGTTGAATTGATGTTGGTGAGCAGCAATGTTGTCCGGTAGTTGTGTGCAGTTGAATGGAGAATGTATAGTTGGGTTGCAGTGGTGGTTGGTGTGATGACAGATAGGGGTTACAGGTTGCAAAAGGTGATGGTTGTGGAAGCAGTGCTTTGTACTAGTTGTTTGGGTTTGTATGCAACGTAGTTGAACTGCAGTGGTTGAGTGAGATGGTCGGAGGATATGTTGTGTTGAATGTCAGGTCAGTGGCTCAGTGATAATGGAGTGATGATGGTCAGTGGCTTAGTGATAATGATGTGGTTTGGGTGTGTAGTTGAGATGTATGTATGTATGGTCAGGGTTGAATGTATGTATGCTGTGAATGTATGTGTTAACTCCCTTTTAACAACGACTTACGAGTTAAAAAAACTTAAATCCTGTGCACTCAACGACTCACGACTTAATTGCTAAGAAGGAATCTACAGCTTGAACGACTTACGACCTACCGGGTTAAGCAGCTTGCGACCTAGGGGAACTTCGCGACTTAACTACTCAACGAGTTAAAGGCTCTGTGACTTGAGAGGGTTTCGACTTAACATGATACGACTCATCAAGTTAACTCTTCTACGACTCAACGAGACAAGCTTTCAACGACTCATGGTCTTACGAGATAAGGAGTATACGACTCATGGTCTTACGAGATAAGGAGTATACGACTCATGGTCTAGACGGTTCAGCGAGTCAAGGTCTATACGAGTCATAAAGTCTTACGACTCATGAAGTCTTACGACTCATCAGACTTGGAAATGTACGACTCATAAGGTCTTACGACTCATAGGGCTTACGACTCATCAGACTTGGAAATGTACGACTCATAAGGTCTTACGACTCATAGGGCTTACGACTCATCAGACTTGGAAATGTACGACTCATAAGGTCTTACGACTCATAGGGCTTACGACTCATCAGACTTGGAAATGTACGACTCATAAGGTCTTACGACTCATAGGGCTTACGACTCATCAGACTTGGAAACGTACGACTCATAAGGTCTTACGACTCATAAGGCTTACGACTCATCAGACTTATGACTCGTAAAGACGTACGACTCACAAGGATATACGACCCATCTGGTTTTACGACTCATGGTGTGTACGACTCATCAGGCTTACGACTTAAAGGCTATCGAAACTGGAATCCAATGCCCTGGCCTGTGCTATTTTGATCTGATGAGTCGACTACGACTTAACACTTGTCTTCCAGCTAAGCCGCAAGATGGACCACAAGGCGCCCACGAGACATCATGAGTCGAATACGAGTCACGACTTACCATGAGTCGGATACGACTCATGACTTGGTCGAATTGAAAGCTCAGGAATCTGCTCCTATAAATACCCCATCACTTCCAACATGGAGAGGACTTTTTTTGGCAAATCATTTCTTCAGCGCTGTTACTCCGTCGAACTCTTCATTCATTCAGTAATCAAGGATCCTTCAAACATTCGCGACACTACAACAAGCTTCGAGAGAAATTCCTCACATCCGACATGGATTTATCAAGTTTCACTGTCGAAGATTGAGCTAGTAGTCTAGATTGTTTCTTGTGATCGAATTGTACTGTTTCCTGAAGAGATTTGTATCAAATTGTAATCAAATCAGCAATAAGAGACTATAAAGTGGACGTAGGCTCAATTACGGGCCGAACCACTATAAATCTGTTGTTCATTTACTGCATTTCGGCTATTTTCCTGCTTAATTTCTGTTCCCGTCACACGGGTGGTGCTTTCACGATCTTATTACACACACCGGGTGTTATCGTTCGTATTTTAACGTTAACATTTTGGTGCTTTCATTGAGAGCCCAACTCAGGCGATCATCCACCGTTGCTTCGCAAAGATTCATAAAAAGAACCTCTCTTAAAAAACCAGATCCGAGATAATGGCTCCTGGAAGAAGAGGTAGACCCGTCAGATCCGGAAATGCTCACGAAGGGACTTTCGCTTCCCCAACAACAGATCAAGCAACTCCAACCGTCGGAGTCACCAGGGCTGAATTGGATGACGCAGTTTCTGGATTATACCAACAAATTGAAACTCAAAATTCTTTGATGATGGATAGAATAACTGCCCTGCTTGGGGCAAATCGTCAACCAGAAAACCCTCAAACCACCCTTCCTGAAACGCCACCTTTCCAAGCTGATGGTTCTAGGCCGCAACCAACTTGTCATGAACATATGCCCGGGCAAACTTCCGAGGGAAGAACTGGTGCTTGCCCGGAGGTGTCTTTGAACAATAAAGAGTACCTGTCTGAAATGGTTGGCCGCATCATGAAAGAGAGCATGCAAAGGGAAGAGGATGAGGCTGACTGGGGATTTGCGCCAAGCAGAACTCCATTTACTGAAAGGATCCTGAGAGCAGAATTCCCAAGGAAATTTGCACCTCCTACTATCCAAGCCTATAGGGGAACCACTGACCCTAATCATTTCCAATACAAATACGATTGGCATATGACCGGTGCAAGAGCATCAGACGAGATCAAGTGTCGGTACTTTCCGGTATACCTGGAAGGTGTGGCTTTACTTTGGTTCACAAAGCTTCCAGTTCGGTCTGTAGATAAGTTCTCCGACTTAACACAAAAGTTTAAGGAACAGTTCAGATTGTATGCTTCAAAAGCTAAGGATATAATGTCACTGTCTAACCTTGAACAAGCGCCCGGAGAATCAATCAAATCTTTCTTGAGCCGTTTCAATATAGCTTTAGCCGAAGTAGAAAATGCGGAACCACGCATGATCCTGACTTATTTGATGCGAGCCATTGATAAATCGAGTAAATTTGGAATATGGCTAAAGATGAAGGAACCGAACTCACTTGATAAATTCTATAAAAAGGCCGACGAGTTCATTCGCCTTGAAAACCTTTCTACGACGTCAAAGGTGGTTGTTGCCCAAACTAATAACAACAGTGTCCCATCTAAGAAAAGAGAAACTGAAAGTCAGAAAAGGGAGAATGAAGGAGGAAAGAACCAGGGAAATGAAAAGAAACCTCACCGCTTTAATTCTTCGGATTATACCCCTTTAACTGATACACCAAGGAATATCTATTTTGCAACAAAAGACGTTGTCCAGTATCCTAAGCCACCTGAGATGACGAAAGGTGCAAAGAGTAATGGAAAATTCTGCCAATTTCACAATCAACCTGGCCATGACACTGACCAATGTCGCCAGTTAAAGAAAGTGATTGAAGAATTGTTGGAACAAGGTATACTCCAACAATACGTTAAGAAAAGCGGAGTCAATCCAACCTCATCCACTCGGGATCAACAACATCCTACCCATCAATCCGATTCTCACAACAACACTGCAGTGGAAGATTCAGAAAAGCTTGTCATTAATGCTATCACAGGGGGACCATACCCAGCAAGTAGAAGATGGGATGACTACTAATTACCCACTAAACTGCGGCTGGGGCATCTCTCACTTTCTTTGGCATAAAAATCCAAAAGCTATGAATCAAGCATAAATGGAAATCCAGCTTGGAGATTCTGAAACAATAATAACTAGCATTCATTTTTTTTACTTAACAGCATTGCTTGAATTTGTAAAGATAATGATGGATGTGTAACTTCTGCATTGTAAACCGCTGAGAAATCAGTGTGACTCAATAATGAAAAAACTATGCATTCTGTGTTTTCTATTATAAAATGCCTGTTATATTTCGATGTGTAAATACTCTAAACGTATTGCTAAAATGTCGATCTAATACTGCAGGTCATTAAAGCAAAGCCCACCCATCGCAAAGCTAAGCGAGTCTTACAAATCATTTATTAAAGCAAAATCCCATACAAGAGGAACTTCACATAAAAAGTTGACGGCTCCACTGTGTCAAGCACTCGTTAACTGGTTGCGATCGTTGATATAAAAAGGCATCCAACCAAATAACTTGCGTTTACTCTGTGGAGTCATTCAACAGTAAAGTCTACTTCTTCGGATAAAGCAACTTACTTGCAAAAGAAAGGAAGACGCGCTTGGAAACGATGATAAAGGATCGCAGATTGGCGGATGATGATACAACGTGGAAACAGCCAAAGGGATGTATGCCTCTCAACAAGAAGGCCGAGAGATCCACTAAAGGGACGCCTTCCCAATCGGAAGGAACAAGACCTTCGCTAACTGGTCGTGATGCATCCGACCAGATAGCGTATGTCCGCCCCGTGGATCCACTCGCCCCTGAGACGCAACCTACCTGGCACACCAACCAACCAAAGCCCTCTAACGAGGCACGCCAATAAATGGGAGTGCTTTACTCAATCAAAAAGATCGGTGGGACTACCGAAGGGGCACCTCGTTAATTGATTGCGATCGTTTGTACAAACGAACATCCAATCAAGCAACTTGCGCCTGTCCAATGGACCCCTCCGACCATGAGAAAGTAACTTCCAGGCAATCACAAGCCTTCTTCGGAGGCACAAGCCCTCTTCGGAGGCACAAGCCCTCTTCGGAGGCACAAGCCCTCTTCGGAGGCACAAGCCCTCTTCGGAGGCACAAGCCCTTTTCGAAGGCACAAGCCCTCTTCGGAGGCACAAGCCCTCTTCGGAGGCACAAGCCCTTTTCGGAGGCACAAGCCTTCTTCGGAAGCACAAGCCTTCTTCGGAAGCACAAGCCCTCTTCGGAGGCACAAGCCATCTTCGGAGGCAAAAGCCCTTTTCGGAGGCACATCTCACCCGCGTAGAAGTGCAAAATGCTTCTCTACGGAGACCCACTTCACCAGAGATGAAATGCCAAAACTGCTTCTCTTCGGAGACCAAAATCGCTTCTCTTCGGAGACCAAAAGACCTCTTCAGAGGCGTACTTCACCTTGCTTGAAGTACCAAAAATAAACCCTTTACTGGGGCACAAAAAAAAAATCGAAACCTTCTTCAGAAGCTCATTTCACTGTGCAGGGAAATTCACTTTCAAACAAATAAAAGTGACCATTCCCAGGAGTCGAAGTGTTCTTCAGGAAGAAAAAGAAAATAAAAATTTCTCCAAAGACAAGATATACTCTATTAAAAGCAAAATAATTCTTCCCTAAAAAAGTGGAAAGTTATTCCCTAAAATAAGAGTATCAGTCTTGTGAAAGCAAGAAATATTACAATATACTTGTGGTATGGGGGCAGCATTATACAATTCAGTTACAGTAATAAAAGTAATATACAAGCGACATACCACAAGTTCATTGCAATATCACGTAATAAAGATGTGGAGTAAATGCGTTCTTGAAACACAGACAAAAAGTTCGTACAAATAGAAAGAATCGTTTACTCTACACTTCAAATAAAAAACAGATGTATTCTTACATACACAAGAATTTGTACAAGAAAAATATCTATTTATTTCAACACTGTGAGAAATTTTTTACATTGTACAGGATGTTACAAAAAGAAGCGGAGACCGGTATCCGCACAATCCACGGTCAATACAAAAAGCAGAAAAGACAAAATCAAACTCATTTCCCCTTCTTCCCACCCTTGGAACTTTTACCCAGCCTGGTAATTAGCTTCGTAGGCCGCATCGGAGAAGAAGGAGAAAGAGACTCAGTTGGATCAATCTCTGCCTCATCCCCAGCAGCAGAAAAACTCTTCTTTCCTTTTTTCGAAACCACACGCTTCCCCTTCTTCTTGGAAGAAGACTCACTCCCCGGAGCAAGAAATGTAGAAAGCTTTGTGTCATAATCGAAAGACTGCTCCGGGGTCTTCTCGCTATCTTCCAGACCTTCTGCCTTCTGTTCTTCGGAAGCAGGTGATTCATCTAAACCTTGAAGGGCCGCTATTGGTTCTTCCTGTGAACCCGTTTGAGAAGCTGGAGGAGGTATAACTTGAGGAGGAGGAGGAACGACAGCTGAAGAAGGAAGAATTGGTGCAGTTTCCGGCACGACTGCTGCATAATAAAAGAAATCAAAATCAGTGTTCTCCAAAAAAAAAAAAAGAAGACCGTGAATCGTCAAAGTTACCTGGAGAAGCCGGTTTAGCAAGATCAATCTCAAATTCCCGAGCTTGGAAGTCCGTCAGTGCCTCTTCCTCTGTAGGGGTGGTTACAGTTTCTTTGTCAACCTTAGCGGGAGGCATGGAATGAGAACTAGAGCCAGTAATATCTGCATGAGCTAAAGCCGAAGTATAAACAGGAGCAATAGGAGGTGTTTCTTTCTCAAGAAGCCTCTCTCCCGTCGCCTCGGCCCGCACTCGAATAAGCTGCTCTTTTCCTTTGGCAAGGGCAGCGCGATCGCTCTCACTTAAGTAGGTAGCTTGAAGATCTGTTTCAGAATATCCGGCACCAC
This sequence comes from Allium fistulosum, assembly GCA_030737815.1. Classification (NCBI taxonomy): domain Eukaryota; kingdom Viridiplantae; phylum Streptophyta; class Magnoliopsida; order Asparagales; family Amaryllidaceae; genus Allium; species Allium fistulosum. The sequence continues at coordinate 1,082,387,593 of CM060903.1, forward strand.
CAAATTAGTCAATGATTGCCTCCCATACTTCCGCCAAGGTGACTTCATATTCTGGTCCCAAAAATGAAAGGCTCCCACGCCCCAGGACACAATGCATATAAAAATCGAACAGAGTCGCGTCAACGGTGGCTATGGTCGCCTTATGGGATTTTTCGGCTGCAGCTTTACCAGAAAGAACTTCATCACGTTCTCTTTCAGCCTTCAGTAGCTGGGATTGCAGTCTTATAATTTCTAAATCTTGAGAGCTGACTTTCTCTCGAAGCTGAACAGCATCATCGCGGTATTTTCTCGTAACCTGCTGTTCTGCTTCGAGTTTCACCTCAATATCTCTCTGAGCAGCATGGGCGTCTCGAACTTGTTTTTGAAGCATTTCTTCCTTCTGAGAATAAGAAGTGGAAGAGGTAGCAAGCTCTTTTTTAAGTCTTTCAACTTCGGCTTCGAGCTTCACATAACCATCACTAATGCTTTTCATCTCCAAGTCATGCTGCTTACGCCATTTGTCCCACTCAGATTTATCATTTTCCATGGTCATCATCGCTTCAAGGTTCATATGGTTGACCCTTTGAAGTTCGTCAACCAGCTTCTGCCACCCAGACATTCTTTCGATGTCAAGCTTTACAGCATCGACATTTTTCAGCATCGCCTGCTTATCAATGGGGACCAAGTCCAAATCAAAACGCACTCCTTTCATACACCAATTCGGAAATCGGCTCTGAAGTGTGGGAGGACCATCTCCAGCTTGGTACTGTGGCCTATTAATGATTGTCTGGATGTCAGACTCCTTGAGGGCAGGAGAACCAGAAGATGTATGAGGAGGAATAGAAGCGGTAGTCTTTTCCGAAATGTTAGATGTATCTTTCTCGCCAAGTCTGATCCGTTTGCTGGAATCATCGGAAGTATGACTCTTCCCCTTATCATCATAAGATTTCCTCTTGTAAGGATCGTCGCTTCTGCGGGAAGAGTCATGTCGCTCGTCCCTACTCCCACAGTATTCCTCATCTTCTTTCCGGCGACGCTCTTCATGAGTTCGCCTCTCGTAAGCCTTTCTGGCAGCCCTCTCCTCATCAGTTTCCTTCACAGCACCGATATAACTTCTAAAGTCATAAGCCTCACGGCTTCCGTAACGTTGAAATTTGTTGTAGTAAGAGCCGCTTCGCCCCATCAGAGAACCTGAAATTGAAGAAAAAGACCAGTTTTAGAAATCCTCAAGTTGAAGAGGCTAAGTGCATATAAGTGCCAAAATTCTAAGTGTGTGTGATGTGCAAACTACGCGCATCAGACTACAAACCACTTTTGGGTGTAGATATGGCAATAAGTTGTGCGGAAGGCATTGTGGTTTGTTGCAAAGAAGAAGTTGCTTCGACAACAGGAGGAACCACTTTAAAAACATCATCTTTAAAGAGCTCCTGAGAGGTTATCATGATGTCGCTCAGACTGTCAAAAGTATCATCGCCATTGTGCATGGGAGATTTCTCTTTTCCAACTTCCACCTCAGCCGTCTTTTCAAGAGTTTGAAGATTTTCCTCCTCTTCAACAACCGGGGCAAGTGCTAACTTACTGGACGGTCCAACAATGTCGGTAGAAGTAGAACACTTTACCAATGAAGTCTCAGCGGTAAGATCTTGCGATAAAAGTTCTTTAGCAGGAACAGGGGCATCTGACTCCTCAGCAGGAGAATCAAGGACTTCATGTAGCTGAGTGGAACGGGAAGGATGTAAGAGTCCAAATTCGTGGAGGAACTCATCTCTCAATAGAAATTGAACACTCATCTCCTCAACCGGCACGGCCATAAGCCTCTCAAAGGTAGTCTTGTGACGGGATTCCCTAGAGGGGGAAGGAAGCACTGAAACAGTAGAAAAAGAAGTTAACACTTGACAATTTGGACTTCAAAGAATTTAGAAAAAACACAGGGAAAAGATAGATAATCGTACTTCCCACTCTCCAAATGGCATAAAATCCCGGGGGACAACGAACAAAGAAAAACTGGCTCAGAAACCCAGGAACGCTTTCGGGAAGACCAATAATCAGTTTGCGATTCCTGGCACTCCTTACAACTGTGATAGAGGGATGGTCCTTGGTCCTTGTGAATGAGCATAGAAAGCAAATTTCTCCAAAACTGGGAAAACGGTCCAGCATTCTCCTAAAAAGCACACACAGTCCCAGCAGGATGGCGAAGCCATTAGGATGAAGTTGAAAAGGAGAGATAGATAATCGAAGGAGGAGTTCTCGGAGACAGTCATTAAACGGGGGAATCGCTCCACTCAAGCACATTTGGCGGTTCACTGCAATGAAGCCGTGGGGCGGCCTGTCAGCAGTGTCATTTACTCCAGGGAGCAAAGCGTCAGATTCAGCAATGCCAAACTGGGAGCATAGTTGACGGAAGACTTTATGACTCAGGGTGGTAGGAGTCTTTTCTGGGGGATCATTCAACGGAGTAGCAATTGGAAAAGCTTCTCCACTTGGTTCCAAGTCTTCTTGATGAGATGCCATTCTACACAATCAGCTGAATGTTCAAAAGTGAAGGTGCACGTTTCCTAAAAGTGTGATGTGCTGTGCAAAACTAATGAAAATAAGAAAAAAGCAAGTATAACTGGAATTAAACTAGCTAACAATCAGTCGATTACGAGATTTCAGAACCTGTTAATGCTCAAGTGCAGTGTTAATGCAGACAAATCAGTTTTAGTTAACCATTACGATTTTGCTTTAATACTTCACTTGAGCTAGTTATTGTGTAGCATTTCACTTATACAGTTCATTTAATTCAATCTTCTCTTTATCAACTAATCTGTCATTCGATGTGGGCAGTCAGTGGCAGTATATTCGTCCCAGTATTATGTGAATGTTGTGTTAAGCAGGTTATTAGCATTAAAGTCAAAACAGTGTGAGAGGTAGCACAATACAGTTCAAATTCAAGAGTTCAGCCAACTTCTGTGCAAAGTCATCTAAGTCCTAAGTCCTTAAACGACCTATCATGAGTCGGGGCTTTTAGGTCGTATTAGGCGAATCAAGATGTTCGAGGCATGTTCTCTTAAGTCAGATCATTCAAGTCCAAGAATTCAAAGTCATAGAGTTCAAGTTGTTAAGTCGTTCGGACGAGTTACGAGTTAAGGGCTATCTCGTCCACGACCTAGTCTTTCAGATTTGCTTGCAAGATTAAACCTTAAGTATTAACTCGTTCACGACCTAAGGGGCAAGCTACGAGTTAAATCAAGTCGTCAGTCCTTAAGTCGCGCTACAAAGAAAAGTTTCAAGTCTGAGTGCAAAAATGCAATGTCCTAGGTTGTTACCGACCTACGACTTACTATCTACTTAAGGTCGTCGAAAGTTAAGTCGCGGTTTCTGTTCAAAGGTGTTAGTTCATTCTCCCCAGTACATCGATTTGCCGAACTCCTAACCCGTTAACCCATTAGCCTCTCCTTCAACCAAAACTCTCTTCTCCTCAACGCACTCAATTATCTCGAAATCACCATACACCTAGTGTAACGATATTCCATCACAAATCACAAATCGGTCAAACTGAATCGCCGCAATCCATCGTCTGGTTCACGCAAGACTGTCCAAGGCTAAGACAGATCATCCTGAATCCATCAATGATCAATTGAAACAAGGATTGCAGAGAGTTGCGACATGGGAAAAGGGGGGTCGATGGTGAAAATGGGATTCGTAATTGGGTGATAATCGAAGAATGAATAGCAATCGAATCCACTTACGCAATACGAAATCGAAGATGTCTGGCGGTCGAGTAATTGAGCTTGTCTGAGAGGAACTAAAATGCTTGCAAATGACAGAATGAAACAGGTAAAGGAGAAGAAGGAACGACCTAGGCTATTTATGCCCTGGGATAGTGAAAGGTGAATCGACACATCCGGCTTACGATTTATACTGAGTCGTTCACGACCTACGACTCATCTTAAGTCGATCGAGATCTAGCACACTCATCAAGAAGCGGGCAAAGGAAATCGAAGCACACGACTTACGACTTAAGACGTATACTTCGAGGGGCAAATGTTAACTCCCTTTTAGCAACGACTTACGAGTTAAAAAAACTTAAATCCTGTGCACTCAACGACTCACGACTTAATTGCTAAGAAGGAATCTACAGCTTGAACGACTTACGACCTACCGGGTTAAGCAGCTTGCGACCTAGGGGAACTTCGCGACTTAACTACTCAACGAGTTAAAGGCTCTGTGACTTGAGAGGGTTTCGACTTAACATGATACGACTCATCAAGTTAACTCTTCTACGACTCAACGAGACAAGCTTTCAACGACTCATGGTCTTACGAGATAAGGAGTATACGACTCATGGTCTTACGAGATAAGGAGTATACGACTCATGGTCTAGACGGTTCAGCGAGTCAAGGTCTATACGAGTCATAAAGTCTTACGACTCATGAAGTCTTACGACTCATCAGACTTGGAAATGTACGACTCATAAGGTCTTACGACTCATAGGGCTTACGACTCATCAGACTTGGAAATGTACGACTCATAAGGTCTTACGACTCATAGGGCTTACGACTCATCAGACTTGGAAATGTACGACTCATAAGGTCTTACGACTCATAGGGCTTACGACTCATCAGACTTGGAAATGTACGACTCATAAGGTCTTACGACTCATAGGGCTTACGACTCATCAGACTTGGAAACGTACGACTCATAAGGTCTTACGACTCATAAGGCTTACGACTCATCAGACTTATGACTCGTAAAGACGTACGACTCACAAGGATATACGACCCATCTGGTTTTACGACTCATGGTGCGTACGACTCATCAAGCTTACGACTTAAAGGCTATCGAAACTGGAATCCAATGCCCTGGCCTGTGCTATTTTGATCTGATGAGTCGACTACGACTTAACACTTGTCTTCCAGCTAAGCCGCAAGATGGACCACAAGGCGCCCACGAGACATCATGAGTCGAATACGAGTCACGACTTACCATGAGTCGGATACGACTCATGACTTGGTCGAATTGAAAGCTCAGGAATCTGCTCCTATAAATACCCCATCACTTCCAACATGTAGAGGACTTTTTTTGGCAAATCATTTCTTCAGCGCTGTTACTCCGTCGAACTCTTCATTCATTCAGTAATCAAGGATCCTTCAAACATTCGCGACACTACAACAAGCTTCGAGAGAAATTCCTCACATCCGACATGGATTTATCAAGTTTCACTATCGAAGATTGAGCTAGTAGTCTAGATTGTTTCTTGTGATCGAATTGTACTGTTTCCTGAAGAGATTTGTATCAAATTGTAATCAAATCAGCAATAAGAGACTATAAAGTGGACGTAGGCTCAATTACGGGCCGAACCACTATAAATCTGTTGTTCATTTACTGCATTTCGGCTATTTTCCTGCTTATTTTCTGTTCCCGTCACACGGGTGGTGCTTTCACGATCTTATTACACACACCGGGTGTTATCGTTCGTATTTTAACGTTAACAGTATGGAAGTTTAGGTTATGCTAGCTGCAGTAGTATAGTTGAAGGTAGGGTGGGTAGTACTGGTGATCGAGGCGGTGTGTTATGCACAAGGGATGGAAGGTGAACTGAGAGTGTATATGAAAGGTGAATCACCGTTGTGCAAGTGAGCAACAAAGTGAAGTGATAGGGGCACTGAAGTGTTTTGAAGTGGAAGGGTTGAACTGTCTTGATATGTTGAAGACTTTTTTTGATGGGCAGAAGTGGTTGGCAATATTGGTGGATGTCGCGGGCAAGTGTTGTAAGAAGAGGAGAAGGAATGCGACAGTGCAAATGTAAGAACAAAGATGCTGAAGTAGAACTATGGTGGCACTGTGCTTGTCACAGAGGGGATGGGACTGTAAGAGGGGAGTTTTGACTGTGGAGTTGATGTATGTGTGTAGTTGAAATGTTTTGTTGTCTGAAGATTTATGGTGTGGTGTTAGTGAACAGAGGAAGTGATGGTTGGAGTGTAGAAATGGTATGGTGCAATTTGAAGTTTGGAGATGAAGTGTATGAAGTGAAGTGGAGGGAGTAGTTGTGGTTGTGTGGTGATAATTGTGGCCTGATGGAAGGTCAGTGGGAAGTTGAAGATTGATGGTGTAGTGTGGGCAAATGGTGTATGTTGAAGTAGTGGAATTTTGAATGCACTGGTGTATGTGACTGGGAAGATGGGTGACCGAAGAATGTTTAAACTGAAGTGTGGAAGTATGTAAATGAAAATGAATAGAACAGTGAATGAACGGAGCAGTTTAAAATGTAAAACGTAAACAATGAACAGAACAATGAATGAACAATGACTGAACCAAGCAATGTAAAAAAAAGATAAAATGTAAATGAAATAGAATTTTTTTTAATTGAAAAGCAAATGTAAGAGCAAAACAAACAAGAAAAACAAGCACACAAACAAATGCAAACAAAAATAAAACAAACACGTAAATTTTTTATTTATTTTAAATTGCAAACACAACAAAATATAAACACTCAAAAATCAAACAACAACTAATCCAAAGAATAGAAAACTAAAATCAAAACAATTTCCCGGCAACGGCGCCGAATACTTGTTCGTCGATGGAAATTCTATCGGTTTAGAAAACCGTCGAACGAATTTATAATAAAATTAAGTGCAAGCGCACGGTGTACAATTCTAGTACATGGGAAGTACTGGTCGATCCGTAGGGAATTGTTAGATTTTAAATCTCTATTTAATCAAATTAACCAAAGTTGAAAGTTTGATTAGCTAAAAATGTAGAAAACTAATAAAAGAAAGTTGATAAAAATATGAGAGTGTGACGGTAATATAGAAGTAATTTTCACTCTCTAGATCACATAAATCCATAAAATGAAGTGATGATCTCTTTTTTTTTGTCATTAGTAAGTTTAATTGATGTGCTTATCATAAGTATGGCCTATTTGTGCTATTAATTAGCTCAACATAAGCCATCAAACTATAACACACCCCTCAAAACAACTTACAAACTCATATGAAATATGACAACAAAGTTGAAAGAAAAATCTATTTTAAAGCATGGCCTATTAACTATTGATTAGAAATATAGACCATCAAATTTTGATTTAAACATTTACTTCATTACCAACATCATATGTAGATGAAGAGATAATTTGTGTTTGTTGTTTGTTTAAGCATAGCCTATTTGGTGTCAAAAATATAGGTTATCAAATTCAAAGCTACAACAACAAGTTAAACCACTTCAAATGTTTCCACTAAGCACAAAAAAAGAACATAAACATCAAATGTTGAATCTGCATACTAGAGAGCTTCATTACCCATAAATTGAATGGGTTTAGCCTCTCATATTTGTTATCATATAAACAAATGTAGAATGCAACATGAAACAAAAAGAAAAGGAAAATGAAAGCTAATGAAAAAGAGAACTAATCTAATTGTATAAAATAAAATCTTTTTTTAACGACCTAGAAATTTTGAACATTTGAAATAGAATATTTAATTGAATTTAAATATTTGAATGTTGATTTAACTTGAATTTCAAATGTAAATATGAAATTGGCAATTTAATTTGTAAATTTAATTGTTGCAATTGGGTAAAAATTTGAATCTTCAGTTTTAAGCTGATTAAAAATATTTTCAAGGCTTTGAAAATTCATATTGATTATACTGAAGATAATAAAAGTTTCGGAATTGAATTTGAAACTGTTTTGTTCAGTTTTGAAATTGTATCGTTTAATCGATATTTAAAAAAATAGCGTTCCGGGGCACAGTCTCGGAATTCGACGAAACCAGTTCCATTGGATCCGTAATATTGTATTATTATCGGATTTCAATTTTCGTAGAGTTTGGAGTGATCGTTTGGCCGTACGATAAGCAAATGCGCTGAAATTAAATTGAAAATTTAATATTATAACTGGTCCAAAAAGCTATCTTCTCCATACGATCGAATTAGGACTCGAAACCTTTTCCAGTGCTTTTGGAATAGGGGTTTAACATTATAAATGCCTAGCGGCATGCCTCGATAGGATGTAAAAAAATTAAGCTTCGAATTGAAGTCGATTTAAATTTGAATTTAAATATAATATTTATATTTTGACTGGTCAAATTTCTTCTCACATAAGCTGTCTCTTAATCACTTCGTTAGCACGTGTCCTTCCAAATAACACGCGTCTGCTCTAAATTAATCAACAGGTCGATTGAAAATAAAAATAAAAGGAAGTCTTCATTCAAAACAATTGAATGGCCACCCCTCTTCCTATTCAACTCAAATCAAATTGCAATTAAACGAAAGCAAGTAACAACCAAATGGAAACTTTCTCTTCTCCCTCCCAGTTCGTTCGAAATCAAAGTGAATCCCCCTAAAAATAAAAATAAATGGAAGACGAGATAACCCAATCGATTCATCGCGAAGCCAGCTATCGTCGACTCGTAAGTTGGGTTCGACAGTGAAGCGGGGTGGCTCGTTCGCGAGAAATTGTCGCGTATGGGTGACGACAGGTCGAAGCTGGGTTCGATTCAATGGCAAGCTTCTGGAGCTTATCTGCTTCGATCGAATACGTTCGATCAGGGGGGAAACGAGGTCGCGAGCAATTCGACTAGCCAGGGGAACTCGGTGGAAGGAGGATGCGCGATACGACTTGGAGTGTGTCGGTGCGGCAGTAGGAGTCTGGCGATGAATTCTCGATCTGAGTTGGGAGCCTTTGAGGAAACGATCTGGGTTTCTAAATTTTACAGTGAGGTAAATTCTATTTTCAAATTTTTGGATATATATATATATGTATATGTATATGGATTTGAGAAAATTATATACAGTAAACAGAAAAAAAAAATATTGATAATTTCTGAAGGGATAAAATAATTCTGTTTTGAATATATATACATATATACATAGATTCACATACATATTCTCATACAGGAAAATATATATATATATAAGATTTTGGGGAAAACAGAAGTTTAAATAATTTACATTGAGATAGTATAGTTAATAGAAAATTTGTTTAAAATAAATCATTCGATAAAATTTAATTTATTAGTTTAAATAAATTAACAGATGGTAATTTATTGTCGATTGATTCGAATATTTATCAATTACAAAATTGTTTATACAAGGTCAAAACCGTGAAGAAATGGTCAAATTGGAAAATGGGATTGCAAAATAAAAGCAAGGTGAGATCTTCTCACTCAAATGAAAAGTGGAATTTTCAGTTATTGATTTGATTGTCTGTTTGGATGTGATATTAGATATAGTAGGATATATCTATGTATATAGAAATATATATATATTGGCATATGTATATATTGCAGTTGTGATTTCCCGCATTATATAGCGGATGAGACCCTATTGCGCCGCATAATAGCGGATGATATTTTATAAATCCCATATACCGCGATATTCCACCTCGAAGTGGAATTGGTATTGTGCTAACATCTGTGGATGCAGGGAAACAGGTTGGAGGGATCCAACTGGATTCCTCAAATTATATGAATTTATTTCATATGTTATGTGTTAATTATTTATAATCTGTGTATGATTAAATCTGTGATTGTATTATCGAAGGCTAAATTTAGCTGAATGTATTCTTGGTATCGTTGGATACCAGAAATAAATGAAATTGGATTTTTGAAATTTAAATTGGAAATTTTAAGTAAATTCCTTTTGAAAGAATTGAATAAATTAAAAGAAGTAATTTTAAAAGCGTTAAGTTGATTTTTGGAATGTTATCGAATTATTTCAAAAATATGGGAAGATTGTTATAAATGGATTTTTAATAGTATTTTTCGAAAGATGGAAAATTTATTTGAAAATGGAATTTTAAATAGTTTGGAAGATATAAAGGAATTTATTTTAAAGGCGATAAATTTGTTGAAATCCCATTTGATAATTGATTTTGTATTGAAGAAATAAATCTTTGGGAAATTGATATAAAAATCTATTAGGTGTTTGAATGAAAATCGATTTTTGGTGTTGAGAATAAATTTATAAATCGATTTGTAAAATGATTTGGTATTTGGGATTAAAATTAGAATCAATTTGAAATTTGATTCGGTGTTAAAGTAAATTTAGAAATCAATTTGGAATTTGATTTGGAGTTTGAAATAAAATTGAGAAATCAATTTGAAAGTCGATTTGTGTGTTGAAAGTGAATATTTGAGAATGTAAATTCCGAATAGAATTTATAAAGGAAAGGGAAATTTGTTTTAAAAAATAAACGTTGATTTATTTTTAAAGTGTGAGAAATATGATTTGGAATCGGTTTTCAAAGTGATGAAGTGTGGAAATAAATTTACAGTTTTGGAATGTAAATTTGAGATAAATCGATAAGGATTTATTAAATTGGTTTAAATGGACCATTTTGTGATGAAGTGTGAAAATGTGATTTGAAATTGGTTTTCAAATGTTGAAGTGTGGAAATATATATATATCTTTTGAAGATATTTGAAAATAAATGATTTGGGAAAATTATTTAAATCTGATGATTGTTGTGAATGTTATTGATAGTTAAATCACCGACTATCAATATTTGCCTTTGAAATGGCACTTGATTTGTTTTTCAAACAAACGCTTATTATTCGGTTTACTCGAGAAAGGACCTTTGTGTCAGATAACCCATTCCGAATAATAATACGACGATATGGATCGTATTGAAGACCGGTGGTGAAGACCGGGTATTTGTGAAAATGATAGGATGACATATCGATTGTCTCTGCACCGTTAGCTACGGTATTGAGATTTCCTTTGTGATGGGAAGTTTTATCGGGATTGTGAATATCCAGATTGCAAGGGCTTCTTTGAAAGTGCCTTCGGTTCTGTTCGAACCCGGAACAGACTTGTATGGTTACATGTCTGACATTACATTTTGAGATGTAAAGCTGATTCTTTCAAATACATTTTTGTTGGTGGCGGAGAATTTATTCTCTTAGCTTAACACTCTTCTCTGAGACGTACGAGCTCAGAGGTTATGTAGTTGAAATTTATCAGCGATATATTCCCAATTTGGTAATGTGGCATGCTGAGTGTTGCTGTGATGATGATCATTTATTGATCATTTGTGATCAAAGCATGGCTTTGTGAAAAAGCATAGCTTTGTGGACGAGACTTCGTCAGGGCCTCACAACCCGGAAATGGTCGAAACAGGAATGTTGCGGCAAGGTTATGAGGGTCGCGCCCTTTAGGGTATGTCATTTCCTTTTGGAAAGGGGTGATATCATGGTATGGAGCCCAAATACTTACTCATGTGGACACACTTTATTTATTATGTGTGATGTTGGTTACCGAGCGCTCGGATAAAGGTCCCAAAGGACCGGGGGATGACATATTCGTGAGTTACCTAGTTACAGGGGTAACCCGGCCATGTTTGGCAGAGACCGGTTTGTCTCTCGGGACGTCCAGCCAGAGGCGATCCCATTCGGCAGTAGGAAAGGAAGTTCCTTAGCCTGACTATTTGTTGGAAATCCATTTCCCAAATACGAAACTTGTACGGTTTTAGTTGTAGAACCTGCTATTTAACATAGCAGCTATAGTAGGCATAGTTTAATGGTACCTATGCTGGCTAAGATTAATATTATACTTTCGAAATGTTTTCTACACTAGACATTAATAATAATATCCAATGATTTGCGTAGTAAGCATTTTTGACTATCATAAGAAGAAATCTCCTCCAATTCTGCGTTTGCATTGTGTGTGTGGCGGGAGGTCTTATGGTAGTTTCATTTTCCAAAAGCATTGCGAACTAATTTTATTTTCTTTGTGAAAATAACTGTTTTACGATCTCACACCAGTCACCATGACTGACTCAGAGTTTATTGTTCCCTTCTAAACTCTGGTGCCCATAATTTTCCACACGGGCAGCCTAGAGTTATTTTTATCAGGATATTCTGGATATTCTGGAGCTTTGGGGATAAGCTGGATGGCGAGACGTACTTCCGTACTTGTTATTTATTTCTGCTGTGTATTCTGTATGAGGACAAGTTTATATAACTTTCCATTGTTTTGTATTGAGTTGTATATTGACTCTGATCGATGTATTGAATAACTGCTATAGTTCTTTGTTTTAAAAAAAGACTAGTGATTATCTATTATAAGTGGTTCCGCTGCGAATGTGAGATTCTGATATTGTTTTTGTTCTATTGTTCTTCTTTCTTTTTCTTCTATCTTTTCTTCTACCTCTTCTTTTAAACCCTAAGAATTTGGTTTTCCGGCATTCGTTTGCTCGGTAGTTGATACAGTGGACGTATCGATGTCGATTTTCGGAAGTCGAAGAATCAGGTCCTTACAACGTGGTATCAAAGCATCCGGTTAAGCGACAACCCTGCTCTGTTGGGTGTTACTCATTAGAGATAGAGTCAGTAGTACTCTAGAATGAGTTGAGTGTAATAATAGATATGAGTGCGTATTTGTTAGTGAATATAAAATTTGTTTTGTATTGTGTTGACTTATCGGTTGATTGTTTATAGATTCTGATCGGTGCAGTCTGGCCAACTATAATCGATAGGGGTTTCTAAACTCTTAAACAAGATAAACTGACACAGTATTGTTTTAAAAATAGGGTGAATGAAATAATTTTACCCAAAACTATTTTTGTATAGAAAAGAAATGATTTTCTATGAATTATCATAGTATATGGATGCTTGGTTGTTAGGAAGTGATAACATTGAAATATTATCATTGTTATATGAAAAATGAATAAAAAATAAAATGATGTAACTAAAGATTTGAAGATAAATTCATTTAACAAATGAAAATTTTAAATATGAATTGAAAGATGAGAAAATGAATTCATATACGAATGAATTTGTAAATGTAATTGTAAATGAGATTTATAATTGAAATAGAATTCCAAGAAAATATTTGAAAATAAAATTCACAAATGGAATGTAAAATAAGTTGATAACTTATAAAATATTTAAAGTTTGATTGTAATGAAATTCAAATTGAAAAGAAATGAATTTGTGAGTGAACCAATGAAGCTACATTTGTAAATGAATGAATTGGAATTGAATAATGAAATGGATTGAATTCAAGTAAATAAACTTGATAATTTATTAATTCACGAAATAATGAATTGGAGATTGAATTGGTTAAACTAAAGTTGAGTTGTAAGCTAAACTTAAAATTGTTTGAATTTGTATATAAATTCAAGTGGGTAGTAGAAATAAATTGAAAATTTCCTTGTTATTGATAAAATGAATTCACGATGAATTGAATATGGAAATATGAAATTTAAAAATAATAAGTGAATATACTAATTGAATTAAATTAGTGAATGGAATAAATTTGATAAATGAAAATCAAATCAAGAATTGAAATTGGAAATTGTTTACCAGGAAATGAACTTGAGTTTTGAAGTGAAATAGCTTAAGTAAATATTGAATAAATGCTCGACTTAAGAAACTTTTTGTGAAATGGTTCAAATGAAATGAATGAGAATATGGAATGTAAGTTAAATTGAATGGAATCAATTTAAATGATTGTTAGCTTAAGTAATCATTTAGTTGCATGAATATTAACAAATCTGAATAGAAAGAATTATCGTTTGACAAAAACGAGACTGTATAAATTCTATGAGTTAATAAAAGCAAATAGAAATTGATTTTTGTATCAATTGAAATAGATATGAGTTAGATTCATTTAAAAATGAATAGAATGGTAGAAAATGAATTGTAAACCATTGAATTGAATAGAAATTGAATGTGAATTAGATGAAAGTGATTCAATTTGTATCGAAACCATATGATTTCTAATGGAATTTATTTTGAATCTATTGCTTATGAAATCTATGTATTTGCTATTGAAATAAATGAAATGTTAATGAATTTCCTATATTTGTCAATTACCTGTTTAAATTGAGTAAGTGCAGGTTTTTGAAGCCGTTTGGCTGCATTTTTGGTTGCGCAATAAGCTAATAAATAAACCGCTTTGCTTAAAATGCTAAAAAGGTATGCCTACGCAATAAAAATAGGAAATATGAACTGTTTTTCTGCTTTTCCGACCGAGTGGGTCGATGTATATATATTTAAATCTTTTGTCAAATTGCAAAAGCTCCTCCGTACAAAGGAGACTCCGCCAAAATTTTCTGAAAATTTTGGGAGTTAGAAAAATTTTGAAAATTTGAAAAAATTTTGTTAATGGAAATTTGATTTTCAAATTGTAATGGGAATCTAGGAATTGAACTAGAAAAGGTAAATAAGATTCAATCTTCGAAGTTAAAGATGAATCGAATTCAAGAAAATTTAAAATGAAAATCTGAATGAATTTTTTTGGAAATAAAAGTATTGAGATTTGAAATAAATTCAAATAGAATTGAAATTGTAATTGAATTCGAATGGGATTGAAAATGCAAAGTTGAAAGGAAATGAATATATAACTTTGTTTGTGAAGTGAAAATAAATATAAGAAGTATGTAAACACTTATATTGAACTTAAGAAATGAATTGAGGAAAATTCTTAAGTAAATTGGTTTTGGAAATCCAATAAGTGAATTTGGACATTATTGTTCAGTAAAATATACAGGGTATTTGGAATTGGATTTTGATTTCGAAGATGAATTTGAATTTACTCGACAAAAAGGTATGTATTTAAATTTCAATATGAAATTTGATGAGTTTCTGATTTTGCCACTTGGCATTTTGTTTTCTTTTGAAATCTGAGGGTCTGTAGGGACGTTTTGTAGTTGTATCGTGTTAGCCGCGCAAAGGAGACGCTGGCGAAATTTCTCGGAAATTTTGAGTGTTAGAAAAATTTTGAGAAAATTTTGAAAGTTTACAATTTGAATTCAAATTTAAATTTGAATTGTGAAGTAAATTAAGTTGTTTGAAACTTATGGAAAAGTTTGGGAATTGGGGCATTTTTCCTAACTTGTAATTTCGGGACGAAATTCTTTTAAGGGGGGAAGATTGTAACGACCCAGAATATTGAACATTTAAAATAGAATATTTAGTTGAATTTAAATATTTGAATGTTGATTTAACTTGAATTTCAAATGTAAATATGAAATTGGCAATTTAATTTGTAAATTTAATTGTTGCAATTGGGTAAAAATTTGAATCTTCAGTTTTAAGCTGATTAAAAATATTTTCAAGGCTTTGAAAATTCATATTGATTATACTGAAGATAATAAAAGTTTCGGAATTGAATTTGAAACTGTTTTGTTCAGTTTTGAAATTGTATCGTTTAATCGATATTTAAAAAAATAGCGTTCCGGGGCACAGTCTCGGAATTCGACGAAACCAGTTCCATTGGATCCGTAATATTGTATTATTATCGGATTTCAATTTTCGTAGAGTTTGGAGTGATCGTTTGGCCGTACGATAAGCAAACGCACTGAAATTAAATTGAAAATTTAATATTATAACTGGTCCAAAAAGCTATCTTCTCCATACGATCGAATTAGGACTCGAAACCTTTTCCAGTGCTTTTGGAATAGGGGATTTAACATTATAAACGCCTAACGGCACGTCTCGATAGGATGTAAAAATTTTAAGCTTCGAATTGAAGTCTATTTAAATTTGAATTTAAATATAATATTTATATTTTGACTGGTCAAATTTCTTCTCACATAAGCTGTCTCTTAATCACCTCGTTAGCACGTGTCCTTCCAAATAACACGTGTCTGCTCTAAATTAATCAACAGGTCGATTGAAAATAAAAATAAAAGGAAGTATTCGTTCAAAACAATTGAATGGCCACTCCTCTTCCTATTCAACTCAAATCAAATTGCAATTAAACGAAAGCAAGTAACAGCCGAATGGAAACTTTCTCTTCTCTCTCCCAGTTCGTTCGAAATCAAAGGGAATCCGCCTAAAAATAAAAATAAATGGCAGACGAGATAACCCAATCGATTCATCGCGAGGCCAGCTATCGTTGACTCGTAACTCGAGTGGTTCTCGAGTTTGGATGGGGATTCGCGCACGACTTTGGGAGTTGGGTTCGACAGTGAAGCGGGGTGGCTCGTTCGCGAGAAATTGTCGCGTATGGGTGACGACAGGTCGAAGCTGGGTTCGATTCAATGGCAAGCTTCTAGAGCTTATCTGCTTCGATCGAATACGTTCGATCAGGGGGGAAACGAGGTCGCGAGCAATTCGTCTGGCCAGGGGAACTCGGTGGAACGAGGATGCACGAGACGACTTGGACTGCGTCGGTGCGGCAGTAGGAGTCTGGCGATGAATTCTCGATCTGAGTTTGGGGCCTTCGAGCAAACGATCTGGGTTTCTAAATTTTACAGTGAGGTAAATTCTATTTTCAAATTTTTGGATATATATATATATGTATATGTATATGGATTTGAGAAAATTATATACAGTAAACAGAAAAAAAAATTATGATAATTTCTGAAGGGATAAAATAATTCTGTTTTGAATATATATACATATATACATAGATTCACATACATATTCTCATACAAGAATATATATATATATATATATATATATATAAGATTTTGGGGAAAACAGAAGTTTAAATAATTTACATTGAGATAGTATAGTTAATAGAAAATTTGTTTAAAATAAATCATTTAATAAAATTTAATTTATTAGTTTAAATAAATTAACAGATGGTAATTTATTGTCAATTGATTCGAATATTTATTAATTACAAAATTGTTTATACAAGGTCAAAACCGTGAAGAAATGGTCAAATTGGAAAATGGGATTGCAAAATAAAAGCAAGGTGAGATCTTCTCACTCAAATGAAAAGTGGAATTTTCAGTTATTGATTTGATTGTCTGTTTGGATGTGATATTAGATATAGTAGGATATATCTATGTATATAGCAATATATATATTTGCATATGTATATATTGCAGTTGTGATTTCCCGCATTATATAGCGGATGAGACCCTATTGCGCCGCATAATAGTGGATGATATTTTATAAATCCCATATACCGCGATATTCCACCTCGAAGTGGAATTGGTATTGTGCTAACATCTGTGGATGCAGGGAAACAGGTTGGAGGGATCCAACTGGATTCCTCAAATTATATGAATTTATTTCATATGTTATGTGTTAATTATTTATAATCTGTGTATGATTATATCTGTGATTGTATTATTGAAGGCTAAATTTAGCTGAATGTATTCTTGGTATCGTTGGATACCATAAATAAATGAAATTGGATTTTTGAAATTTAAATTGGAAATTTTAAGTAAATTCCTTTTGAAAGAATTGAATAAATTAAAAGAAGTAATTTTAAAAGCGTAAAGTTGATTTTTGGAATGTTATCGAATTATTTCAAAAATATGGGAAGATTGTTATAAATGGATTTTTAATAGTATTTTTCGAAAGATGGAAAATTTATCTGAAAATGGAATTTTAAATAGTTTGGAAGATATAAAGGAATTTATTTTAAAGGCGATAAATTTGTTGAAATCCCATTTGATAATTGATTTTGTATTGAAGAAATAAATCTTTAGGAAATTGATATAAAAATCTATTTGGTGTTTGAATGAATATCGATTTTTGGTGTTGAGAATAAATTTATAAATCGATTTGTAAAATGATTTGGTATTTGGGATTAAAATTAGAATCAATTTGAAATTTGATTCGGTGTTAAAGTAAATTTAGAAATCAATTTGGAATTTGATTTGGAGTTTGAAATAAAATTGAGAAATCAATTTGAAAGTCGATTTGGTGTTGAAAGTGAATATTTGAGAATGTAAATTCCGAATAGAATTTATAAAGGAAAGGGAAATTTGTTTTAAAAATTAAACGTTGATTTATTTTTAAAGTGTGAGAAATATGATTTGGAATCGGTTTTCAAAGTGATGAAGTGTGGAAATAAATTTACAGTTTTGGAATGTAAATTTGAGATAAATCGATAAGGATTTATTAAATTGGTTTAAATGGACCATTTTGTGATGAAGTGTGAAAATGTGATTTGAAATTGGTTTTCAAATGTTGAAGTGTGGAAATATATATATATATATCTTTCGAAGATATTTGAAAATAAATGATTTGGGAAAATTATTTAAATCTGATGATTGTTGTGAATGTTATTGATAGTTAAATCACCGACTATCAATATTTGCCTCTGAAATGGCACTTGATTTGTTTTTCAAACAAACGCTTATTATTCGGTTTAGCCGGAAAGGACCTTTGTGTCAGATAACCCATTCCGAATAATAATACGACAATATGGATCGTATTGAAGACCGGTGGTGAAGACCGGGTATTTGTGAAAACGATAGGATGACCTATCGATTGTCTCTGCACCGTTAGCTACGGTATTGAGATTTCCTTTGTGATGGGAAGTTTTATCGGGATTGTGAATATCCGGATTGCAAGGGCTTCTTTGAAAGTTCCTTCGGTTCTGTTCGAACCCAGAACAGACTTGTATGGTTACATGTTTGACATTACATTTTGAGATGTAAAACTGATTTCTTTCAAATACATTTCTGTTGGTGGAGGAGAATTTATTCTCTTAGCTTAACACCCTTCTCTGAGACGTACGAGCTCAGAGGTTATGTAGTTGAAATTTATCAGCGATATATTCCCAAATTGGTAATGTGGCATGCTGAGTGTTGCTGTGATGATGATCATTTATTGATCATTTGTGATCAAAGCGTGGCTTTGTGAAAAAACGTAGCTTTGTGGACGAGACTTCGTCAGGGCCTCACAACCCGGAAATGGTCGAAACAGGAATGTTGCGGCAAGGTTATGAGGGTCGCGCCCTTTAGGGTATGTCATTTCCTTCTGGAAAGGGGTGGTATCATGGTATGGAGCCCAGATACTTACTCATGTGGACAAACTTTATTTATTATGTGTGATGTTGGTTACTGAGCGCTCGGATAAAGGTCCCAAAGGACCGGGGGATGACATATTCGTGAGTTACCTAGTTACAGGGGTAACCCGGCCTTGTTTGGCAGAGAGCAGTTTGTCTCTCGGGACGTCCAGCCAGAGGCGATCCCATTCGGCAGTAGGAAAGGAAGTTACTTAGCCTGACCATTTTTTGTAAATCCATTTCCCAAATACGAAACTTGTACGGTTTTAGTTGTAGAACCTGTTATTTAACATAGCAGCTATAGTAGGCATAGTATAATGGTACCTATGCTGGCTAAGATTAATATTATACTTTCGAAATGTTTTCTACACTAGACATTAATAATAATATCCAATGATTTGCGTATTAAGCATTTTTTACTATCATAAGAAGAAATCTCCTCCAATTGTGCGTTTGCATTGTGTGTGTGGCGGGAGGTCTTATGGTAGTTTCATTTTCCAAAAGCATTGCGAACTAATTTTATTTTCTTTGTGAAAATAACTGTTTTACGATCTCACACCAGTCACCAGGACTGACTCGGAGTTTATTGTTCCCTTCTAAACTCTGGGTGCCCATAATTTTCCACACGGGCAACCTAGAGTTATTTTTATCAGGATATTCTGGATATTCTGGAGCTTTGGGGATAAGCTGGATGGCGAGACGTACTTCCGTACTTGTTATTTATTTCCGCTGTGTATTCTATATGAGGACAAGTTTATATAACTGTCCATTGTTTTGTATTGAGTTGTATATTGACTCTGATCGATGTATTGAATAACTGCTATAGTTCTTTGTTTTAAAAAAAGACTAGTGATTATCTATTATAAGTGGTTCCGCTGCGAATGTGAGATTCTGATATTGTTTTTGTTCTGTTGTTCTTCTTTATTTTTCTTCTATCTTTTCTTCTACCTCTTCTTTTAAACCCTAAGAATTCGATTTTCTGGCATTCGTTTGCTCGGTAGTTGATACAGTGGACGTATCGATGTCAATTTTCGGAAGTCGAAGAATCGGGTCCTTACACTTTTCTACTTGCATAAATAAGTAAATCTACACTACTATCATGAAAGGAAATAAACAAGGAGAGAAAAGAGCATGTACTAAATTGCATAGAAAAAAATTACATGAAATAAGGAATGGCTAAGTAGCCATGAAAAGAAAGAGAGCTCTCATTTTATTTTTGATCCCAAACTAATGAGCTAAGAGGAAGAGAGCCTAAGAGAAGAGAGCTAAGAGAAGAGAGCTTAGAGGAGAGAGGAGGGTTACATGAAGCATAAGGGGTATTTATAAAAGTAAGAAACCCTAATTCACTTTTAGGGAACTACCCAAACTACCCCTCTAGGAAGTGTGGTGGCCAAGTAACCATTAGCATAAGATAATCATCATTTAAATGTGCATGAAGCTTTAATGGCCTTTTAGCATGTGCATTAGCTCTAATTTGTACATTAAGGTAGGTGGGTAGGTGGGGTCCTCCATGATCATGACTTTGAATTATTTCCATCTTCATTCCTTTGTATCTTCTTTGTGCATGCATATATCTTCATGAAACAACTTGTATTTGAAACCAAATTCCTACAAAATAATATAGAAATTTCAAATTAAATTTTCTCAAATTAATATATGCACAAAATGACCATTTTGCCCCTATATGAAGATGAATATATGATAATTTGAAAATAATTTGAATTTTGGTTTAAACAAGTTAAAGTACCCAATATGATCATTTATTTAATTTAAATAGATTAAATATGGTGCTAAAAATATACACATATACGTGCACATCACATTCGAAGGGTTGCTTTCGAAGGAGATGGTCTCTTATTTTACTTTATTTGAGAAAGAAAATCACTTGCCTGTTTACTAAAGACATTTCGACATTGTCGAAAGGTTTAGTTTTCAAAAGGTTGTTTTAAAAAGACCTTTTGACAAGATCGAAATGTTTGGTTTTTATAAGTGTTTTATAGGACCTTTTGACATGGTCGAAAGGTTAGGTTTTGAAAGGATTTAAGAGACCTTTCGATAAAGTCGAAAGGTTTGGTTTTAAAATGCTGTTTCTATAAAGATTTTGAAAGGAGCTGCCGCCTTTATTTTTGTTCAAACCCTCCGTAGGGGTCGAAAGCAGGAGCTTTCAACTTAGTCTAAAGGTTTAATGGTTTTTGTAAAACAAGCCGCTTTCTAAACCTTCCGAAGGGGTCGAAAGCAGGAGCTTTCGAGACAGTCGAAAGGTCCAAATGTCTTCCCCAATGTTTTACAAAGTAGAGAGTGGTTTTGAAAACTTTCACCAATGATGCAAATTAATATTTTTAAGTATAAACCTAATGCTTTCGAAAGGTTTGAATTTCAATGATTTTGAAAGGTTTGCTTTCCAATGGTTTCGAAAGGTTCGACCATTAAATCTATAATAAGAATGCTTTAACATGGTCAAAAGGCTTTGAAAGTGTTTAAAGTATTAAAGGGGTGGGAGCCTATTGTTTTTAAAGTAGATGATTAAACCTTTCGAAGAGGTTGAAAGTGTAACCCTTCGACGTTGTCGAAAGGTTTAAAAACCCATACTCTAATTTTTAAAGGAAAAACCTCTGGCTTGTATAAAGGAGTTTTGTAATGGCTTTAAGTATGTAATTTTGAAGAAGTATTGCCTTGATAAAAATATAAGTTAAAGGTGTTAACTATGTTTTATGCTATGTATTTCAAGGACCTTAAACCCATAGGAGTGGTATTGTTAAATTGTTGTTTTGCTTCTTCAAAAATGAATATATTCACATGATATCCATAATTGTATTTTAGGAAAAGGGGTAGAAGAACCAGCTAGGTTAACTCAATAGTGAATATAAATTGGTTAAACTCCTAAATGAGTAGAATTGCATTCATGGAGTCAGGGTGACCAAAAATATAGGATGCCTAAACTTTGTAGTTATTGGAGGTGACCAACAGGTTTATAGTAAACCCATGAAAACTATGATAAGGTAGTTATTGGTGTATACCAAAAGGTTCATAGTAAATCCATGAAAACTATGATTAAGTAGTTATTGGAAGAACCAACAGGTTCATACTTAACCCATAAAAACTATGCATTAAGGATAGTTGGCAAGGGCTAATTGGTCTGTGTTGAACCCATGAAAACTATATCCGGATTAAGAATTGACATCAATCAATAGGTTCCTAGTAAACCCTTGAAAACTAGGATACGAGAGTGGATAATGGAAGTATCAGTAGGTTCCTAGTCAACCTATGAAAACTAGGATGTGAAATGAATTACTGGATTATTTCATAGGTTCCTAGTCAACCCAAGAAAACTAGGATATGGTGATTAGTTATGGGAATGACTAATAGGTTCAGGAGGAGGACCCATGAATTAATTAAGTTAACTGCCAGGAGACTATAAGTTCTTAGTAATCCCATGAAAACTATGAATCAGACAGGGTGTCTATTAATCATAACAAGGTTATTAGTCAACCCATGAAAAATAAAAAGGTTAGTAGTGACCGTAGAAACTATAATTATGACAGGGTGTTAGATTAAACTGGAAATGGAAAATCTTAATCATTTTGAACTATGCATCTTAATATTTTGAAAATGTATGTTTTAACCATTGTGGTTGCAGGAGCACAGAATATGGTTATATAGAAGTTTTAGGATAGTAGTGAGGGGAAAACCCGTTTCGCTAAGCGGCGGGGTCTTACTAGATTTCTAAATGGATTGAGATGTTAGATTATTATTCATACCAGGCTTTATGTCTGACTTGAAGTTTTTGTTTTCCCCTTAAACTCTCGGGTACTCAATTAATTTTGAGTAGTTTGAGATTTAAGGTTCTCAGGTTTTCTTTTTTGACAAAATAAGCTTCCAGAGGCATGTAGGAGGCAGATAGTTAATTAGAGTTTTTATTTCCGCTGTGTGTTTTGTTTGTAAAGGCAGATTTATTAGCCTTACTATATACTCTGATCAACCAAGGGGGCATCTTCATATGTCGCTCTTGGTGTATTTTTAATAATTATATTTTGCTGAACATGGTTAACGTAATTTAGGGATTATGTAATTAACATGAAATGTTTTGATTTGAATGTGGAAATATGTTTTTTAATTGTTAATTTTTTTACATATTTCTGTGATTTGTGTATCAATGTATCTAACACCATCGTATTTGGTCGCCGAAGATTAATAACTATGGATGACTGCAGCATCCGTAGCCGTTAGTTTTGGGCCTTCATGTAGGGGGAGGTAACAAGTTGGTATCAGAGCATAGGTTTATGAAACATTAAAAGAAAAGTTAAACCTAAAAGATTTTTCAAACATAATCCAATGTATTTAAAAATATGATCGGGGTTTGGGTTAACGCTATATTATTATACGTGTATTTGATATATAGGTATATATCTAAGTATGTATTCTCCTCTCTCTTAGACTGTTCTTCTATATCTTACTAAGGTTCGTACGTAGATATACGAGAAAGAAGATACGGAGGCAGGAAACGGAAGAGGAAATCTAGGTGGAGCAAGCACCACTACTAATGGAAATGCTCGACCTAATACTCGGAGAAACCAAGGTCGACAGGCTAATGCCAATCAAAATGCTGAGGCCAATGTAGGTGCTGGAAATCCACCAGTAGATGCGGGGATGGTATATTAGTTGTTGGCTAATCTTTTGTAAGCAGGAGCTCCTGGGAATGCTGATGGAGCTAATCCTATAGTTCCGGTTGGATATAATTATGCTAAGCTGGGTAGAGACTATATAAGTCTGGAAGGAAAGCCGTTTGCTAGAACGGAAGATGCTGTTGAGGTAGAGAACTGGATGTTGAATAGTGAAAGGATATTTACGGATTTAGGCTTGAATGATGGAGAGAAGAGAAGGCTAGCCTCTTGACAACTGCAAGGGTTAGCGCTTCATTGGTGAAACAGTGTGACGGCCGGAGTGCCGCAGGAAGGTTTGAGATAGGCTGACTTCAAGAGGAGGTTTGAGTAGAGGTTCTTGTCTGAGGTTGCCAAATCGGTGTTGATGAGGAAGTTTATAGGTCTTGTCCAAGGACAGATGTTTGTGATCGAATATGCTGCTAAGTTTGATGAGCTTTCTTGATATGGTTATGCTTTAGTGGACACTGATGTCAGGAGGAATGAGAGATTCATTAGAGGTTTGAGGCCAGAGCTAGGCAGAATGGCTATGACTTATATTAGAGAACCTTATCATGTGATGGTGGAAATGACCGTCCGCTATGAGGAGAGGCTTCCTGTTTTAGCTAGGGAGAAGCCGGTTGAGTCTCAGGGAAGGAAAAGGAAATTCTTTAAGAAGAAAGGAGCCCAGAAAGGGGAAGCCGCTAAGAAGGCAAAGGCTTATTTGGTGTGTTAAAATTGTGATAAGAAGGGCCATTATGCCCACGAGTGCAGAACTGGTAAAGGAAAGAATCCCGCGGAGGAGATTAATGTGAAATGCTTCAAATGTGACCAAGTTGGGCATTATAAGAACCAGTGTCCAGAGTCAGTCAGGGCGGACAGAGGAAAGGTGTTTGCTATGGGACTATAGTCTTCTTCTGGACCTACTGCAGCAGAGAAAGAGAAAACTACGATGGAAGGTACGCTTTTGATTTAGAGTATACCAGTTAGGGTACTTTTTGATAACGGTGCATCACATTCATTTATATCACATTATTTGGTTGATAGGTTATGTCTAGAACCGGTATACCTTGTTACTCCTTTAAGGGTTGCGAATCCAATAGGGGGTATGCAACTCATGGGATGAGATGTGACCAATTAGAACTTGATTTGTTAGGTCATAATTTTGCATGCAGTTTGTACGTCTTTGATTTCGTAGATTTCGGGATCATCTTAGGTATGGATTGGTTGGGTAAGTATGAGGGTAGGATATTTTGCCAGGATCGGAAAATATCATTGAGGCATCCTCATAGTCATAGCCAAATCATTTTCTCGGTGGAGAATTCTAGTAAGATTGTTTGTGCTTTGTTGAGTGCCATGGAGGTTGGAGAAGAGCTTAGTCAGGTTCATGTGGCTAGAGAGTTTGCAGATGTCTTTGAGTCGGTTATTGGATTACCTCTGAAACGAGCTGTTGAGTTTCGGATAGACCTTGTACTGGGAGCTGAACCTATCAGTAGACCACCTAGTAGGATGACACCAACAGAGATGAAGGAATTGAAGGTGCAGCTTGTGGATCTTGAGGGAAGGAATTTTATTAGATCAAGCAGTTCACCTTGGGGAGCAGCTGCGATATTTGTGAAGAAACCTGATGGGTCGTTAAGGATGTGCATCGACTATCGTAAGTTGAATGAAAGGACGATCAAGAATAGGTACCCTCTACCGAGGATAGATGATCTGGTTGATCAGTTGAGTGGAGCTAAAGTATTTTCCTAGTTGGTTTTTGCGATGGGGTTCCATCAGTTGAGTGTGGTGGAGGATAGCATTCCTTTGACAGCATTTCAGACTAGGTATGGTTCCTATGAGTGGTTTAGCAATGCCATTTTGATTGATGAATGCGCCTGCTTTCTTCATTGATTTGATGAACCGGGTTTTCAGAGAGCACTTGGATAGGTTTTTGTTGGTGTTCATAGATGATATTTTGGTGTACTCTAAAGATGAAAGAGAGCATGAGATTCATCTTAGAGTGGTGTTGGAGCCAATGAGGCAGAATCAGCTAAAGGCAAAATTTTCCAAGTGTCATTTCTGGAGGAGAGAAGTTAAGTTTCTTGGGCATGTGGTTTCAGAGGAAGGATTGTCAATTGATCCAGTTAAGATCGAGGCTGTCAATAATTGGAAGAGACCAGAGACGATAACCGAGATCAGGAGTTTTCTTAGACTTGCTGGCTATTACCGGAGATTCATCAAGGATTTCTCGTGGATAGCAGCGCCTTTGACTAAGATGACCAGGAAGGGCGTGAAGTTTGTTTGGTCCGACAAATGCAAAGAAGGGTTCCTTAAGTTAAAGCATTTGTTAACCAATGTGCCAATGTTATTAGTTTCGGATGGTAACCAAGGGTTGGTAGTATACACTGATGCATGTGGGACTGAATTGGGAGCAGTATTGATGCAGTAGGGCAAAGTTAGTGCTTACGCATCTAGGCAACTTAGACCGCACGAAGTTAGATATCTTACTCATGACTTGGAGTTTGCTGCATTGATCTTTGCCTTGAAGGTTTGGAGGCATTATCTATTGGGGGAGAGATTTGAGTTGTTTACCGATCACAAGTCTTTAAAATATTTATTCTCTTAGAAGGAGTTGAATATGAGGCAGCAGAGGTGGCTGGAGTTTTTACCTACTTATGATTTTGGTATAGACTATACTCTTGGGAAAGGAAATAAGGTAGCAGATGCCTTTAGTAGAAAACAACAAAATGTGGTTTTAGCAACATTGGCAGAATGGAAGGATCTAGAAGCTTTAACCAGTTGATAAAGCATTACAAGCCTTTATTTTTATTCAAACCCTCCGAAGGGGTGGAAAGCAGGAGCTTTTGACTTAGTCGAAAGGATTAATGGTTTTTGTAAAACAAGCCACTTCCCAAACCTTCTTGGGGCTAAAAGGTTTGCCAAAGAAGGCGGAACCAACTGTCCTTAACGTTCGACTGTGTTTGTGCCTAAACATCAGAATGTGGGTTCACTACAAACATTTTAGCCCCTGCCAACTGTCCTTAGTGCATATGTTTCATGGGTTAACTATGAACCTGTTGGTTTCCTCCAATAACTACTTAATCATAGTTTTCATGTGTTTACTATGAACTTTTGGTATACACTAATAACCACCTTATCATAGTTTTTGTGGGTTTACTATGAACCTGCTGGTCACCACTTGTGCTTTTACAACCACTTAAAACATGATTATTTCTTACTTTTAAACCCATATTTAAATATTTTTAACATAATTATAATTTATTCAAGTGATAAATTTGGGGGTCGTTACATATCTATTTTTTGATATAGTAAACCAAAAGCCGAAATAAGTTTTTTAACTTCATAGTGATTTTCACACATTAAATTGGCGGCATATGTCGTTTTGCAGCTTGTACAACGGCTGTAAATCCAGCTTCGTTGATGTTGTATTTTGACTTCATCGCAATTTATTCTGCGGTTACTGTTAGCTGAGTGCTGCTTTTACAACCATCCCAAAGAGTTTCCTAGCAACATCCAATAAATCGTAAATATTTTTTGCTTCATATTTGGTTCTTCAACATTAACATCGTCCGTCAACTTCAACTGTAGGGAACATTGATCGTACTACATCTTCAACCATACTTTCTATAAGATTTGTCAGCCACCTCTAATTCACACTCTGTAGGAGTATGTGCTACATGAGGAAGTGTTTAAATCAAATGGAGACTATTCATCTCCAACTTGATGTTGACTATCCATCAAACATCCCGTATTTTTCATAGGATGACTATGAACCCATCACTTGGCCAATTGACTCATGTTATCCCCATGAATCTAATTATCTCATGCTATCCACATGATTAACCTATTTCCATTAGTATCCCTAATTTAGGTTATATCCCAGTTATCCCATGTTATCCACATGGTTTCCCTATTTCCATTAGTATCTCTAATTTAGGTTATATTCATTTATAATTTACATTGGTATCCCCCAATGATTGTCAAAACATATAAGTGTTGATATCCCCAACAATTGTGTTTCATTAAGCCCACCCCGGTATCCCCAAGGTTAAAAAACATTTATTTTATGAGGTTAAAAGAAAACAACTTTTCAACCCCTTCGAAAGTATCCCCTTTGAAAGCTTTGATTTTGACCCTTTCAAAAGCAACCTTTCGACCCCTTCGAAAGGTTTGCTTTCGACCCCTTCGAAAGCACAAACCATAAATTTTTAAAACAATAGGCTCCAACCTTTATAATACTTTAAAACCCCCTTTTGAAACCTTTCAACCATGTTAAAGTATTATTATATAAGGGTAGAAGCATAGCTTCAAAACCACTTGAAAGCATACATTTCGAAAGCATTGAAGGTTGCCCTTAAAACCCTTGAAAACAAACCACTTGAAAGTATACATTTCGAAAGCATTGAAGGTTACCCTTAAAACCCTTGAAAACCAATCCTTTTGAAACCATTGAGCATCAAACCTTTTGAAACCATTGAAACTCAAACCTTTCGAAACTGTGGAAACTCAAACCTTTCGAAACCATTGAACATCAAACCTTTCGAACTGTTGAAACTCAAACCTTTTGAAACCATTGGGCTTATACTTAAAAATATTACTTTGGGTCATAGTGAAAATAGGTTAAATATCTCTCTTCCAAAACCACACTTTATTTTATATAATATTGAGGAAGTTTGATGATATCAAACCATCCTTTCGAAAGCATTAAAACATCTGGGATGAACCTTTCGACAACGTCAAAAGCTTCTGCTTTCGACCCCTTCGAAAGGTTTGGGAAGCGGCTATTTTTATAAACAATTAAACCTTACGACGACGTCGAAAGCTTTAAAAAAAACGCCTTTAAAATAAAGGCAGCTTTCAAAACCATAACTTTTGACCTTGTCGAAAGCTCTTTAAAAAACAGGCAAGTGATCTTCTTTTTCGAATCAAAGTAATCTAAGGGACCATCTCCTTCGAAAGCAACCCTACAACACCTTACCTTCCGACTTGGTCCAATTCACTACATACCACCTGAATGACATCATGTACATTGTTTTCGACCTAGTACGTCAATTAAGTTGAAAGGTCTAAGTCGAGAGGTCTGGCTCGAAAGGTTTGCCAAAGATGGCGGAACCACCTTTTTCTGGGTAAAACTAGTTTTTGCCAAAATATGTAAACTTTTTGTAACAAACTTGCCTACTTGTAAACATTGATTGGCTTTCACAAACTTTTAAATAATTTGGATAATATTTGCTGCATTTTCTCAAATCTAAAATCAAGTTAACTTTTAACAAATTAAACCCTTCCTCTTATGAAAACAATTAAATCATTTAAGTCCTTCTTTCGAAATAATTTAATTTCCATACTAAATCACTTAGTAAAAATCCCCAAAAATTCCAGAAATTCACTTTAATCATGTTATCTAACATATCAAAATTTCAGACCCAATTTCTTAATTTATTTTCCAAAATAAATTTGTAAACCCAAATATCCATATTTTCCTTTGAAAATTCATAACTACTTCTCCACGGCTTGGAAAATTATAAAAATTTAAACCTAACTCCAAAATTATGTTTTCCTTAACATAAAATTTTCCCATGCCATTTCAAAATCGTTTAACCTCAGCTTTACCCCAAAACCATATATGTCTCCTTTAAACAACCATGTTTAAACATATATAAATCATAAATCAAGCATATCATCATTCAATACATCATAAAACAGATTTACCCTTAAATCTGAAACCATATGATTATAAAACCAAACTAGAGATGTAGAAATTATTATTTACCTTAGATTGGATGAGGAAATTGAAGTTTGATTTGGATTGATTTCTTCTAGCTTGAATCCTAAGCTTTAAATTGATTTTCTCCTCTTTTCTTCCTAATGGCCGACCATGCTTCCTCTTCTTACGTTTACAATTTTGTTTGAGATAAAATGAACGTGTATGACTAAGGAAGATAGTATAAGGGTGGGAAATATGGGCGACTATTTACCCTAATGCCCTTATGTTCAATTTTTTTAACCATTTTTAAGTTCATTTATTTATATAAGCATGACCACTTAATTTATTAATCAACCTCAATCCCCTTATCTACATTATTCTATTTAATTTATCCAATTAAATGTCCTAAATAATGTTAAACAAAAACTAAGAGTGTTACAGGCTCCCCTACTTAAAACAATTTCGTCTTCGAAATTCAGTAAGGACTACAAACAATCATAACAATCATATAAACAAAAGCTAGTATATCCTACCAGCCAATATGTCTATATAAAAATAATATAGAACATACCCTCATAACAGCCTGTTTGCACAAAAAATGGACAAACACCTCAAAGTTGTATGACTTAGTAGATTTTATGTTGTTCTAAGTGATTTGGGTGTCTTATGCAAATATATGAAAAGCAGGGGCTAAACTGTAAAAAGACACGCAGATTTATAGTGGTTCAGCCAGAATGTGCCTACGTCCACTTTATATGTTATTTCTCTTCTCTTGTTTAGATTACAAGTACAAAGCTTTGATACAAGTAAAAGAAAGTTGTTTGAAAGTTCTCTCCATGCTTGAGCTCTCAAACTCGTCCTCCATTGTTGTACCCCTGCCCCTCTATTTATAGAGTGAGGCTGGGGGCAGGGGTCTCGGATGTATATAGCTGCTGGTGGGCCTAGGATGATGTAATTTGGTCTGGTAAAGTTGGTTCGGTGGAGGTTGGTCCGGTGGTGAGTGAGTGGGTGTTTGGTTCGGTGGTGAGGGCGTAGCTTGGTCCGGTGGTGAGTGAGTGGGTGTTTGGTTCGGTGGTGAGGGTGTAGCTTGGTCCGGTGGTGAGTGAGTGGTTGTTTGATTCGGTGGTGAGGGTGTAGCTTGGTCCGGTGGTGAGTGAGTGGGTGTTTGGTTCGGCAGTACCTCCTTTGCTTTTGATTCGGCTGGCATGGAAATAAGGTTGGCTTGTTGTAGTTTGGAGGGTGGCTGGTCCGGTAGTGGAGTTGGTCCGGATGTGGGACTTTGGTGGAGCTGGTTCGGTAGTATCTCGCTCAACACTTGCCCCCCAAAGTAGGGCATGTGCATGCACGTGTCCTGCTTTGTTTTGGGTTATCTGATTTGGTCATCCTCATCCGGCTCCTAGTGCCGAACCAGTTGTTCGGGGGTTCACCTTCGCCTATAAGTAAGGGCCTAGGGCTTCCTTCATCTACTACCGAACGAGACAACCGAATCAGCTTTTATTGCTAAGTTAATCATATCGTCGAACCAGACGCGTTGCCGAATCAAGTGACTACCGGATGGCCTTTTTTTTTTATCGAATGAACATAAAGTTTAATACCGAATGGACCTTATCTTGAGGAAGCCGAATGAATCTGATACCTAGAAATGCCGAATGAAATTTGAGAAATGCCGAATGGAGATTTCGTACTTGAATTGCCGAATTGAGATTTTGCAATTGAATTACCGAAATGAAACTCGTATTTCGAATTACAAGTGAGATTCCAAACTACACTGTCCGTATGCTTTAACGATGTGCTTTCTTGTGTCTGCAGATAAATGTCTCGAAAAGCAGAAACTCGATCAGATAAAAAGAAGTCCCAGGGCGAAGGAGATTCTTCCGCAGTGCCCCCTGCTCAGCCAGGACCGGAACGTCACGGATCTACCCCGAGATCACTAGTGGACGGGTACGGTCCTCAGGAGCTTTTGAACTCCCCGCCCGATTGCTTTCCCAGCTCCCTTAAGGAAGAGCAGCTTGATGTCATCTCCCGTTCTTTTGGAATTGATAGGGCGTGCATGCTGTTGCCAGGGAGAGAAGTTATGCCATTTGACCCTCCCGAAGGGTACTTTGCCTACAGCAGATACCACTGTATGTGTGGTGCCATCCCGCCTCTTAATGCTTGGGTACTCAGCTTTCTTACATATCTAAAGGTGGCCCTATTCCAGCTTCAACCCAACTCTTATACTATATTGGTGAGCCTCTTTGTCATCTTTCAGAGGAAGTATGGGCATGCTCCTTCCAACCGGGAGATCCGGTACTTATATAATCTGAGGGGCTATAAGAAGGGGTCCCCATACATCAGCTTGGAGTCAGCTGTAACCTTCAAGCCGGTCTTGGATCTGTATTCTAAGTACAGCATGTTCAAGAAGGAGTGGTTCTTCGTCGGGGACGACTCTGTTTCTATTCGGCGTTTCACCTCTGGATGTAAGTCGATGCTTTATTTATAATTTCCATTCTGGTTGCGATGCTTCTTCTCATACATTTTCATTTTTTGCTAGCGACAGGTGGCTTTGCGGTTGTGGAGACTGATCGCCTGGTTCAGATGGCGGCTGAGATAGAAGCTATCCCCGGGAGAGATAGATCGGCTGCTTACCTGATCAGAAATGCGACTCTTCTGGAGTATAATTTGATCCTTCCACAGCAGTCAGTAGTTAAGCAGAGGGAAACGGCGGAGGAGAGGGCGGCTGCTCAAGCTAAGGGAGGTGTCACAGTAGAGAGTGGCAAGAGGAAACCTTTCTCAAAATCTCCAATGGTCGGAGGTAAGAAGCTTAAGAAGTCAGATGGTCCTTCCCCCAGCACTTGTCCACTTACTCCGGGGAAGGAAGATGTGGAGGAGGAGAGAGGTGAGGGTGGAGATGACCGGGAAGGTGGTGATGGTGGCGATGGCATCGGGGCCTTGCTTCCTGGGCAAGCAGGCGAGATTCAGGAGTGGACGGATGATGCATTCCACCAAGCTTTCGAGGGGCTGGCCGGAGAACCGACTTTGGTAGAGAAATATGGGAAAGCTGACAAGGCCGGGACCGGTGCAAGCGAGTCTTCTCAGACTATTCCAGCCAAGGTGGCTCCGACGACTCAAGGTGAACTTTTGACTCCTGCAGGCTCCATTTATGATAGGGACTTAGGAATATTTTATGATCCTCTCCCGTCCTGGAATGAAATCCAGGGCTCATTGCACTATCCTACTCCTCCCCAGGGTTTGTATAACTAATGTGTTTCCTTTCTTCTTTTAATTTTTAATTTACCGCGTTTCTCGAACTATGGATCAGTGTAAGCTTGTGACACTTGTTCTTCATATCAGGAGCAGGTAAAACGGCCAAGGCCTCAGATCTTCGGCACAGGCTTGAATAATACAAGCTCTCCAAAGCTTCCGCCAAGCCGAAGCCTTCGACCCACTGTTCCGGGGATGTAGTCGGCTACCGTCCTCTTCTCGGGATTATTGAAGAGGGTATTCAAAAGAGAAAAAGGAGTCATTCTTCATCCGAACCTTCACCTGGTCCTTAGCCCCCAGTTCAGCCCCTTCATGATATCACGGAGAAGGATACTGAGTTCGCACTCTCTCCGCACCCGTTTGAAAATCCTACCGTTATTCAGATTGATCGTCCTGGCTTGGCTCGTAATCCATTTGCGGGTCATCCTGATCTGGATCCAAGTTCCCATGATATTACCTTCGATGAGGTTACCAGTGAGCACCTTCTTCCCCGTAATCCCATGGTATGGGTGCTTGATGAGGCTAAGTCCTTAGATCTCGATTTACTTACTACTCGGATAGTTACCATGGGAGATGAGGCCAAGGCCAATATTGATCGGGTGGCGGAGGAGACTAGGAAGCTGATGGGGCATCATGCCCGGCTGGTTAAGGCTAGAGAGGAGATTGGGAGTGCCAACATCCGACTACGATTGATGGTTTCGAACCAGGCCAAACAACTTGTTGATCAGGCCATTCAGATTTCTCAACATGAGGCTGCCTCCGGGCGGTTGAGGAGGACTATGGAGGAGGCTAGTAAGGCGGAATTGCAGAAGATGGAGGCTGCCTGCAAGGAGCAGATAAATATGGCCATCTCGACAGTGGACGAGGTTCGGAGGGCGGATCTTGAGCAGGTAGAGGAGCTGTCGGGGAAGCTTGAAGCCGCAGAGCTTGCTCAGGTCAGGCTAAAGGAGGAGATGGAGGTGATAAGGAGGTCCCTTCAGGCTGACTGCTCGCGATACCGACTGGAAAGGGATGTTGCCATTGCAAGGCTATCGGTTTCTGAGGCTCGTATGAGGGAGTTTGAGGAAAATGAGGGGATGATG
Source organism: Allium fistulosum (assembly GCA_030737815.1). NCBI lineage: Eukaryota > Viridiplantae > Streptophyta > Magnoliopsida > Asparagales > Amaryllidaceae > Allium > Allium fistulosum. The sequence continues at coordinate 1,082,420,925 of CM060903.1, forward strand.
GATGATATGTTGCAGGATATGTACTTTCGCATTTGGAAACAGGGCAACTTATCTTGGATGGACGACTACCCCCGGGTTATGGCTAGGATTTACCTTAGGGCTTTAGAGGAGGCCAAGGCTGAGGCGGATAAGGAGGGTGGAGCGGACTTTAGGATGGATGTGGTTACCGCTCAGTTTACCAAGGAGGAGAAGATAGCGGTGAAGGAGGGGATGCAGTTGTTTGCAGCTGAGGAGGCAGGCGTGGAAGTAGGGGATGACGACCAAGATGATCAAGGGGAAGCTGCTGGTAACCTCTTCTTCTTTAGTTTCTTCTTTTGTCAACTCTGTTGCTTATCACTAATGATTTCTTTTTCTGACCGGATAGGTGGGCAACAGGACAAGGGCAAGACTCCGACGCAGCCGGCTCCTTGATTAGGCCTGGAAAATTCTTTTTGTGGACTTGACATGGCTGTATATGTTAGTCTTAAAACAGTAGAGTAACTCTTAGGTTGTAATTTTTGCTACTTGTAATAAATAGCTCTATTCTTGATGTGTAATTCTTTAACTTAAGCTGATTTTGTCGTCTTTTGAATGTTTTTGCTATTTTGACATGTCGTATGAGAAATATAGCTATGCATATTCTTGTAATTAAATTGTGTTTGATGTCATAATTTCATGACTTGCAATGTTAGCGTGAGGTGTGAATAAATTATAGTCATATATGAAAGAAAGAAATACCGCCCTTTATATTTTGCTTGTAGATGGCAGCTTTGACTATCCTGTGTGACCGAGTAAGGGACGCGGTCCAGTATCTTGCTGTGAGTATCCGCTTCTATTAGCGAGTGTCTCATGTTCTGTGTCCTGTACTTCAGGGATTGTTATAGAGGATAGGAGAAAAGTTTCTAAAGTAAAACTGAAATATGTGAAATAGTAAAACTTCCAATCACGGAAGGCCTTCGATGTGCTTAAGTTCATGGTAAACGGGCTTTGTAGTCACTTTCCCTAGCTGTGGGTCTTGGAGACATTTGTCACCCATCTTATGCCTCCGCGGGGAGTTAATTCTTTTTTACCATAGCCGCACTTAAGACACATCGGAGCCGAGATCGCGCACAGTAACTACCCGGGCCATTATGGCCCGTAATCGTGGGTATTATTCGATTTACTGTGGCCGGCTAGCGTGGGTGCCGATGGTCAACCGTGAACTACCCCTGGCTGGCCACACCTTATGTTGGGGTTTATAATCGGTTCACAGTTGCCGGCGAGCCGAACGCCGTAATGAGCTACCTCGGCTATAGTCGGCCTTCTTGGTGGCTTATAATCGGCTCATTACAGTTGGCTTTAAGGGCCGTCGCGAGCAATGAGTTAACCCGCAGCAGAGGGATGCCGGAGCAAAAGTGTCTCATTGGCGAGGCCATAGATTCGCATAGTACCTGTTAGGTCTTGTCCATGTGAAATTGCGCTGTGGATTGCTTCAGGTGGAGATGCTATACGCATAGGATTTTGTTCAGCAGAAAAGGATAAAGTTAACAAGCAGCCAAGATATAAAGGAACAAGTTAAAAAAGAGACAAGGTTTTTTAAAGTGGTTCGGCACGAAAAGGCCTACGTCCACTGATTCTCTTTGTTAATTCACTTCATATGGGCAGTACAAGTTAAGAAAAGTATCGACGGAGGTGTTGGATGTTCCATGCCCTCTGGAACACCTCTCCGTCCACTGTTGACAAAATATAAGCTCCATTGTGGAGATCTTTATGAATTACATATGGTCCATCCCAGATTGGATCTAGTGCTCCGGGACGAGGGAAGATTCGCTTGAGGATAAGATCTCCTTCTTGTAAGGTATGATGCTTGACTTTGGAGTTGTATTGTGCCGCCACTTTTTGTTTGTGGGCTGCTGCTTTAAGGACTGCATCATTTCTTCTCTCCTCAACTAGATCCAAAGACATGTGAAGGAGTTCTTCGTTCTCTTCTAGGTCATAGTGGATCTGACGGTGGGAAGGCACAATGGTTTCAACTGGGAGCATAGCCTCCGATCCGTATGCCAAAGAGAAAGGAGTGTGCCCCGTCGATGTTCTGAAAGATGCGCGATAGGCCCATAGTGCCGTAGGAAGTTCATCCACCCAAGCGCCCTTTGACTTTTCGAGCTTCTTTTTGATTAGAGTTTTCAGAATTTTGTTGACGGCTTTGACTTGTCCGTTTGCCTGGGGATACGCTACGGATGAGAAGCTTTTGTGAATTCCGTTCTCTTGGCACCAGTTGGCGAATTCCTCGCTGTCAAACTGAAGTCCATTGTCTGATATGACTTTGAGTGGGACTCCGTACCTGCACAGAACATTTTTGATCAAGAAGTTAATAACTTTTGCTGAAGATACTTTATTCAGAGGTTCCGCTTCCACCCATTTGGTGAAATAGTCGACTGCCACTATAGCATATTTGGCCCCGCCTCGGCCCATTGGTAGCTCGCTGATTAAGTCAATTCCCCATATTACGAAGGGCCAAGGGCAGGTCATTTGAGTAATCTCAGTTGTTGGTAGCCGCAGAATCTTAGCAAACTTCTGGCATCTGTCACACTTTTTGACAAAATCTAAGGCGTCCTTGCTTAAGGTGGGCCAGAAATATCCATACCGGAGTATCTCTTTTGCTAATGTTTGCCCTCCGGTGTGATCTCCGCAGCTACCCTGATGAATGTTGAATAAGATTTCCTTGGCTTCCCTCCCAGCGACACACCTTAATAACGGGTTAGAGAATCCGCGCCGATAGAGGATGTCTTCTTGTATTGTGTAGCGGGAAGCTTTCCTCAAGATTTTCTTGACTTCATTACGCCCGTTGGGTAGTGTGCCACTTTGTAGGTAGTCTCGGATGGGAGTCATCCAAGTTGCTTCTTCGGTTGCAGCTATCAGATTTACTTGCTCAAAACTTAGGGTCAGTTGCTTTGATATGGTTACTGCTCTGAAGATGGCGATGTCTCTCATACTTGCTTGCTTTGCCAATTCGTCGGCTTCTTGGTTCTCTTCCCGAGGGATGTGTTTGACTAAGTAGTGGTCCAATCGGCTGAGAAGTAACTTGGTCTTCTTTAAATATGCTATGAGTCGTTCTTCTCGAGCTTGGAATTCTCCTAGTATTTGATTAACAATAAGTTGAGAATCGCTATGAAGGCACAAAGAATTGGCTCTGATTTCTATGGCAAGTTCTAATCCAGCTATCACTGCTTCATATTCTGCATCGTTGTTGGTGGCAGCAAATTCCAACCTTATAGCATAGTGCAGCTTATTTCCCCTGGGAGTGATTATTACCACACCTGCCACCGAGCCTTGTTCGTTTGATGCACCATCCACAAAGAGATTCCACTTGATGTCTTCTGCTATTTCCAATTGCTCCTTATCTTCGTTGGTAGTGAATTCGGCAATGAAATCAGCCATGGCTTGTCCCTTGATGGCGGTGCGAGGGTGATAGGTGATATCATACTGACTTAGTTCAATGCACCATTTAAGTAGTCACCCAGAAGTGTCGGGACGATGGAGTACCTGCCTCAGTGGTTGATCGGTCAGAACTTTGATGGAATGGGACTGGAAGTAGTGATGCAGTTTCCGCGATGTGATTAGTAAAGAGTATGCTAGCTTCCCAAGTTTAGGATATCTGACTTCTGCCCCCGTAAACCTCTTACTGACGAAGTAAACTGGCCGCTGTGTGCGGTTGTCTTCCCTTACCAAGGCAGCGCTTAGGTCGTGAGATGACACAGCAAGGTACATGTATAATTCTTCGCCTTCGCTTGGAGTTGAGAGTACCGGTGGTTTCTGGAGGTGTTCGATTAAGTTAAGGAAAGCGGTCAGGCATTCGTCGGTCCATTCGAACTTTCCTTTGTCTTTCTTTAGAGCTTCGAAAAAGGGGACACACTTGTCCGTTGCTTTGGAGATGAATCGGCTTAGGGCGGCCACTTTTCCATTCAGCCTTTGATATCCCTTAGCGCTCGGACTTGTTCAGGGTTTGCTTCAATCCCTCTGGCATGGACGATGAATCCTAAGAACTTTCCTGATGACACTCCGAAGTAGCATTTTAGAGGATTCAACTTCATTCCATACTGTCGAAGTACTTGGAACATCTCGCCTAGGTGGCTTACGTGATCGTCGGCTTTCCTTGACTTTACCAGCATGTCATCCACGTACACTTCCATAGTTTTCCCTATTAGCCCCGCAAACATCTTGTTGACGAGGCGCTGGTAGGTGGCTCCTGCATTTTTAAGTCCAAAAGGCATTACCTTATAGCAGTATAAACCCCGGTCGGTGATGAAACTAGTGTGGTCTTGGTCGGGAGCATGCATAGGAATTTGGTTATACCCTGAGTATGCGTCCATAAAAGATAAGAGCTCGTGCCCAGCTGTGCTGTCTACAAGTTGGTCGATTCGGGGAAGTGGGAAGCAATCCTTTGGGCAGGCGTCGTTTAGGTTGGAGAAGTCAATGCATGTTCGCCACTTCCCATTAGCCTTCTACCAGCACCGGGTTAGCGATCCATTCCGGGTAGATGGCTTCTCGTATGAAGTCATTGGCGAGTAGATTCTTTACTTCTTCATCGAGGGCTATCGATCGCTCTGCCCCCATACTTCTCTTTCTTTGTTTTACGGGCGCCTTGGTAGGATCAATGTTTAGTACGTGGCATGCTACGTCGGGGAAATTTCGGTCATATCAGCGTGTGACCATGCGAATACATCCAAGTTGTGGCAGAGAAAGTCAATGAGTTGCTCCTTCAACTCTGCTTTTAGTTGGGACCCAATTTTTAATAGTCTACTTGAGTCGTGCTTGTCTACAGATACAAACTCCATAGCCTCTGCAGGCTCGGCGGTGGCCTCCTCCTCTTTGTCCCTAGGGTCTAATTCATTGAAAGGGTCGCTGGTATATCGAAGAGGAGGGGCTTTCTTTAGTTGCTATGCTTCTAGACTTTTCATGCAGAGGGCAACCTCTACACCCTTCCCTTTATCTTTCCTGTGGTTGTTGCGAAGTTCGGTCACATAGCAGTCTCGAGCAATGTCCTGGTCTCCTTCTACTTCCCCTACTCCATTGTCCGTTGGAAATTTCATCTTTAGGCACCATGGGGCTAGGACAATTTGGAAGTCAGACAAGGCCGGCCTTCCTAAGAAGGCGTTGTAGGCCGAATGGTTTTCTATTAGCACAAACGTCTGTTTCCGTACAATGGAGCGGGGATGGCTTCCAATCTCAACAAAGAGGTCCAGTTGCCCGAGGGGCATCTTCGCATCTCCAGTGAAACTGTGTAGTGGTTTATCGCAGGGAGATACATCCTTTATTGATAGTTTCATTTTGTCGAAGGCATGTTTGAACAGGATATTTACTGAGCTTCCAGTGTCCACTAAGATTCGGTAAACTTCGGTGGGACCGAGCCGGGCAGAGATAACCATGGGATCCATGTGAGGGTATTGCCTTCCTTCTAGGTCACGCTTACCGAATGTGATGTCATCACTTTCTTTCCTTTTCGGGTGGCGTTCTTCTATAACTGAATTGACATAGTCTTTATTGTCTCTGAGCGACTTTCCATATGTTTCCATCTCTTTCCAGCTCCTGTCTACGATGTGCGGTCCTCCCGAGATGGTATGGACCACTATCTTCTCTTGACTAGAGCCGCTAGTGTTGTGGTTTCCTATGCCGATCTCCGGTGAGGGTAGCCTTGGGTTCTCATTGGCAGGAGCTGGATCCCTGTCTTGACCTTTTACATAGCGTTCCAGTTTCTTCCTTCTGATGTGTTCCTCAATCAAGTCCCGGAGATGATGGCATTCATTGGTATCGTACCCATGAGATTCGTGGAAGCGGTAGAACTTTCCAGACTTCTGCGCGTTATCTGATTCCTTCTTGTATGGTGGGCGTTTGTATCTAACTTCGCCTTGGGTGGCAAGGAAGATATTTTCGACGGTCTCGTTCAAAGGAGTGTAAGTGTCGAATCTCGGTCCTGGCCGATATAGGCGCTTTTCTCCCTTCTTGCCCCCAGCATTTTCTCTGGAATCATTTCTTCGGACGTCCCTTGCCACAGCAGGGGCGTTGCTGTGAGTTGCCTTATTTTGCTGTCCTGACTGCCCCTCAACGGCAGCATCCTCAAGCCTCATATATTTCCCAGCCTCATGGAAGAAATCGGGTAAAGTAGCTGGTTTTTCTTTTGTCAACCCTCTAGCAAATTTAGTGTCCGGATGCACACCACTATAGAGAGCCATTAGGATAAGCTTCTCTTCGGCATCTTGGACTGCGGTTGCTGCGGCATTGAACCGGGTTAGGTATTGCTGCAGTTTCTCTCCAGGTTTCTGTTTGACGCTGGATAAGGAATAAGCGTCCTTAGGTTGTTCCACATGGATGCGGAACTGACTGATAAACTTTTCTTTCAACATTTCCCATGAGCTGATGGATCCCTGGGGTAGATGACAGAACCAGGAGGTAGCGAGATCTGCTAAGAAGAGCGGAAAGAATTTGCATAGTACTCCCTCTATCGCTCCACTCATGAGCATATGTTGTGTGTACCTCTGTAAGTGTACAACGGGGTCGGAGGTTCCTTTGTAAGGTTCCACTGTTGGCATCTTCCATTCTCGGGGGGTGATAGCAATTTCGATGTTGCGGACGAAAGGGCTGGTTACCCTAGTGCTTATCCCTCGATCTCTTTGCTCCCGTTGGACGCACTCTCTGAATAAGCGTGCCATCCTTTCATCAGAATTTGGAGCAGATAGAAACGAGTTTGGTTCTATTCTGTGGGATTGATTCCGCCCAGATGACCTGTAGGGATGGTATCGCCTATCATTCCTCATATTTCCTAGTGGCTGCCTTTGGCCTTCTGGGAGCATGCTAGGGTCAGCTACAGTTGGCCCTTGCCTTGATCTTCCCCTACTGGGTTCTGAGCTAATCACTTCCTCGGGTCCAACTTCGGGCTGGACTCTAGCTCGGCCACGTTCACTGGTGTTTCCATGGTTAGGCAGTATGACAGGCTCAGCTACAGTTGACCTTCCCCCGGTACCTCCCCCGTTGGGTTCGGTTCCAAATGTTTCCTCAGGCCTAACTTCGGGCTGTGCTCGATCTCGGCTCTTACCATGGTTACTTCTGCCGTTAGCTTCTTCGAAGAAGGAAGATCTTTGTTGTCTTTGAGATCCTCCAGACTGGGACTCGCCCCATGATTCGGTGTTGCGATTGGACTCTTCAGCATCCCTTAAGCGTGACATGAGATGGTCTACCAAGGCTTTCTGCTGGGACGTGAAGCGGTTAGTTACTTCAACCACAACCCTGTCCTAATCTGCCCTAGTAATTGCTGTGGGCTGTTCTGTGGCAGGAGTGGTAGGATTAGACTGTCCTTCATTTGTTACTGCTACTGGAGGAGGACGATTTACTTGATTCGTGACAGGTGGATCTGGAAGACTGCTGGATGCGATGTTTTTCCCTTTGTTAACATCTTTTCTCTGTTTGGGAGGCATGTTTTCCAAGTGGCGAACGATGCTGTTAGGAAAAATGTTAAGTGGATGAAGCTGAAGCTTCGAGCTTCTAGCTCTCAATGAAAGCACCAAAAATGTTTGCACAAAAAATGGACAAACACCTCAAAGTTGTATGACTTAGTAGATTTTATGTTGTTCTTAGTGATTTTGGTGTCTTATGCAAATATATGAAAAGAAGGGGCTAAACTGTAAAAAGACACGCAGATTTATAGTGGTACAACCAGAATGTGCCTACGTCCACTTTATATGTTATTTCTCTTCTCTTGTTTAGATTACAAGTACAAAGCTTTGATACAAGTAAAAGAAAGTTGTTTGAAAGTTCTCTCCGTGCTTGAGCTCTCAAACTCGTCCTCCATTGTTGTACCCCTGCCCCTCTATTTATAGAGTGAGGCTGGGGGCAGGGGTCTCGGATGTATATAGCTGCTGGTGGGCCTAAAATGATGCAATCTGGCCCGGTAAAGTTGGTTCGGTGGAGGTTGGTCCGGTGGTGAGTGAGTGGGTGTTTGGTTCGGTGGTGAGGGCGTTGCTTGGTCCGGTGGTGAGTGAGTGGGTGTTTGGTTCGGTGGTGAGGGTGTAGCTTGGTTTGGTGGTGAGTGAGTGGGTGTTTGGTTCGGTGGTGAGGGTGTAGCTTGGTCCGGTGGTGAGTGAGTGGGTGTTTGGTTCGGCAGTACCTCCTTTGCCTTTGATTCGGCTGGCATGGAAATAAGGTTGGCTTGTTGTAGTTTGGAGGGTGGCTGGTCCGGTAGTGGAGTTGGTCCGGATGTGGGACTTTGGTGGAGCTGGTCGGGTAGTATCTCGATCAACACAGCCCATGATAAGTATCCTTAATTCTGTCCCTTGTCTCCCAAGCACAGTCTTTCTCGTTGTCGCTCCGTTGAACTTTCACCAACTTGACTGTATTGATCCTCGATCTCTTCTCATCTCTTGCTACAATCCTAACTGGTTGTCTAACAAAAGTCAAATCAGGCTCTATTACCAAGTCCTCCAACTCTGTTTGAGGAATAGAAGTTTATGGATCATGCACAAACTTGCGAAGATGAGACACATGGAATACATTATGGACACCTACCAAACTGCTCTGCAGCTCCACTCTGTATGCGAGCTTTCCAATCCTTTCAATAATCTGGAATGGACCAACATACCTCGGGGCCAACTTTCCCGACTTTCCAAACCATACCACACCCTTCATCAGTGATACTTTAATGAATACCCTATCTCCCACTGAGAACTCTAGGTCTTTACGCCTCTTATCTACATAACTCTTCTGCCTAGATTGAGCTTCCTTCATCCGTCCTCAGACTAACTTAATCTTTTCTGACGCCTCTCTAACCATATCCGGACCTAAGTCTGATGACTATTATTATAGGAAAACTCAATCAAATGTAGGTGATCCTCCCAAGATCCACCAAAGTCTACAACACAAGCTTTCAATAAATCCTCGAGTACCTTATTGACTCTCTCTGTTTGCCCATCCATCTGTGGGTGATATGTTGTACTCATCTTGAGCTTGGTACCTAATACCTCTTGTAGATTCCTCCAAAATTCGCTAGTAAATAATGCATCTTTGTCGCTGACTATGCTACTAGGAATCCCATGAAGTCTAACTTTTTTCTTCATGAACAACTTAGCCAAAACAGGTGCCGTTCTGGTTGACTTTACTGGAATGAAATGGGCACTCTTGGTCAACCTATCCACAATAACCCATATACTCCAATTTCCTCTCCTTGACCTTGGCAACCCATCTACAAAATCCATGGATATCGAATCCCATTTCCAAACTGGAATATCTAAAGGGTGAAGTAACCCACTTGGCTTCTGATATTTGGCTTTTACTTGTTGACAATTGACACACTACCTAACCCACAAGCCAACATCCTTCTTCATGCCTTCCCAATAGAAGCTTCTCTTCATATCCTGATACATCTTGGTCCCCCCAGGTTGAATCGTAAACCTCGATCAATGACACTCCTCTAGAATTTCTCTCCTTAAGTTCTCCAAATTTGGAACGCACAATCATCCCTTCTTTTTCAACCATCCTCTTTGGTCAAGACTAAAATCCTTTAGGCCTTTAATCTCTGATCCTACCTCAAGCCATATAATCCTCTAAGCTAAGACTGGATCTTCTCACTTCTTAGAAGCTATCCTCTCAATCAGTACTAGTCGAACTTTTAAACAAGATAACATGGCAGCACCCTGACTAGAACTAGCAGTAGATATCAACTACAGACCATAACTGGCTAAAGCTTGTAGATCCTTCCACTCTGCCAACATAGCCCACACAACATTCTGATGTCTTCTACCAAGAGTATCTGCTACCTTATTTCCTTTCCACGGAGTTTACTCAATACCAAAATCAGAAGCAGCCAGAAACTCCAGCCATCTCTACTGCCTCATATTCAACTTCTTCTGAGAGAATAAATACTTTAATGATTTATAATCGGTATACAACTCAAATCTCTCTCCTAAGAGATAATGTCTCCAAATCTTTAAGGCAAAGGTTACCGTAGCGAACTCCAAATCATGAGTAGGATATCTTACTTCATGCGGTGTAAGCTGCCTAGATGCATAAGAAATAACCTTGCCCCTCTGCATCAATACAGCTCCCAATCCAGTGCCACATGCATCAGTGTATACTACCAAACCTTGGTTACCATCTAGAACTACTAACACTGGTGCATTGGTTAACAAATGCTTTAACATAAGGAACCCTTCCTCACATCTTTCAAACCAAACAAACTGCACGTCCTTCCTGGTCAACTTAGTCAAAGCGCTGCTATACGGGAGAAATCCTTGATGAATCTCCGGGAATAGCCAACAAGTCCAAGAAAACTCCTAATCTCGGTTACCGTCTCTGGTCCCTTCCAATTATTGACAGCTTCGATCTTATCTGGATCGACTGACAATCCTTCCTCTGAAACCACATGACCAAGAAACTTAACCACTTTCTTCTAGAAATGACACTTGGAAAACTTCGCCTTTGGTTGATTCTGCCTCAGCATCTCCAGCACCACTCTAAGATGAATCTCACGCTCTCTTTCATCCTTTGAGTATACCAAAATGTCATCTATAAATACCAACATGAACCTATCCAAGTGCTCTTGGAAAACACGGTTCATTAAATCAACAAAGAAAGCAGGTGCATTTGTCAATCCAAATGGCACCACCGACCACTCATACGAACCATACCTAGTTCTAAATGTCATCAGAATGCTATCCTCTGCCACTCTCAACTGATGGAACCCCGTCGCCAAATCCAAATGGGAAAATATTCTGGCTTCACTCAACTGATCAAATAGATCATCTATCCTCGGTAGAGGGTATCTATTCTTGTTCGTCCTTTTGTTTAACTTACGATAGTCGATTCACATCCTTAACGACCCATCTGGTTTCTTTACAAACACCGCAGCTGCTTCCCAAGGCAAACTACTCGGTCTAATAAAATCTCTTTCCTCAAAATCCATCAGCTGAACCTTCAATTCCTTCATCTCCATCGGTGTCATTCTGCTAGGTGGTCTACTGATAGGTTCAGCTCCCGGTACAAGGTCTGTCCGAAACTCTATAGCTCATTTCGGTTGTAATCCAGTGACCGACTTAAATTCATCTACAAATTATATTGCTACACGAACCTGACTAAGCTCATCTCCCACTTCCATGGCACTCAACAAAGAACAAACACTCTTACTAGAATTCTCCACTGGGAAAATGATTCGGTTAGGACTATCTCGGTGCCTCAATGATATCTCCCGTTCCTGGAAAAATATCCTAGCCTCATACTTACCCAACCAATTCATACCCAAAATGATCCTGAAATCTACAAAACCAAAGACATACAAACCGCATGCAAACTTATGACCTATCAAATCAAGTTCTAACTGGTCACATCTCATCCTAAGAGTTGCATACCCACCTATTGGATTCGCAACCCTTTAAGGAAGTAACAAGGTATGTGGGTTCTATACATAACCTATCTACTAAACGCTGAGATATAAATGAATGTGATGCTCCGATATCAAACAATACCTTAACCGGTATGCTATGAATCAAAAGCGTACCTTCCACCATAAACTTTCCTTTCTCAGCAGCAGATAGTTTAGAGGATGATGGTTCCAAAGCAAAGACCTTTCCTTTTCCTGCCTTGGCAGCTTCATGCCACCTATTCTTGTAATGCCCCATCTGGTTGCAATTATAGCATTGCACATTCTGCTTCCCCACAACCATCTTCCATCACTCGAACAACATTCATTAGCATATTGCCCCTTCTTATCACACTTTTAGCAAACTATATCTTCTTACCCTCTCTTGGCTGCTCCTCCTTTCTGAGCGCCCTTCTTCTTGAAGAACTTCCTCTTCTTCCCTTGAGGACCATGGGATTCAACTGGCTTCTCTCTAGTTGAAATAGCAAGCATCTCCTCATGCTGGATGGTCATCTCCACCACCACATTAAAAGGATCTCGGATATGGGCCATGGTCATTCTGCCTAAATTTGGCCTCAATCCTCTAATGAATCTCACATTTCTTCTGACATCAGTGTCAACCAAAGCAAAACCATATCGAGATAGCTTATCAAACTTAGCAGCATACTCGATCACATACATCCCTCCTTGGACAAGATACATAAACTTCCTCATCAACGTCGACTTGGCAACCTCAGACAAGAACCTTTACTCAAACCTTCCTCTAAAATCAGCACATGTCAGCTCTTCTTTCGGAACTCCGACCGTCACACTGTTCCACCAGTGAAGCGCTAACCCTTGCAACAGTCTAGAGGCTAGCCTTCTCTTCTCTCCATTCTACAAGCCTAAATCTGTAAAGATCCTTTCATAGTTCAACAACCAGTTCTAAACTTCCACTGCATCCTCCGTTCCAACAAACGGCTTCCCACCTAGACTGGTATAGTCTCTGCTTAGCTTGGCACAGTTATAACCAGCTTTAACTACATCGTTAGTTCCTCCAATATTACAAGCAGCTCCTACTTGCAAAAGATTGGCCAACAACTGATACACCATTCCCGCATCTACTGGCGGATTTCCAGCACCAACATTGGCCTCAACATTTTGGTTAGTATTAGCCTGTCGACCTTGGTTTCTCCGAATATTAGGTCGAGCATTTCTGTTGATTATGGTGCTTCCTCCACCTAGATTTCCTTTTTCGTTTCCTGCCTCCATACCCTCTTTCTCGTAAATCTACATATGACCCTTAGTAAGATACAGAATAACGGTCTAAGAGAGAGGGCAACACGTACTTAGTTATATACCTATATATCAAATACAAGTACATTACTTTAGCGTTAACCCAAACCGCGATAATATTTTTAAATTTATTGGATTATGTTTCAAAAAGCTTTTAGGTTTAACTTTTCTTTTAAAGTTTCATAAGCCTATGCTCTAATACCAACTTGTAACATCTCCCTACTTGGACGCCCAAAACTAACGGCTACGGATGTAGTCATCCATAGTTATTAATCTTCGGCGACTAAATACGACGGTGTTCGATTCATTGATACATAGATCACAAGAATATGGAAAAAATTTAACAATTCAAAAACATATTTCCACATTCAATTTCAAGTCAAAACATTGATGTTCATTACATAATCCCAAAAAGGTTACCCACGTTTAGCAAAATATAATTATTACAAATATGCCAAGAGCGACATATGAAGATGCCTCATTGGTTGATCAGAGTATATAGTAAGGCTAATCATATATGAAGCAACGACTTGATTTTGATTTATATATGTTTAAACAAGGTTGTTTAAAAATGCGATATACACGGTTTTGGGGCAAAACCGGGATGAAATGATTTTTAAATGCTATGGGAAAATTATATGTTATAGAAAACATGATTTTGGAGTTGGGTTTTCAATTTTTATAATTTTCCAAGCCGTGGAGAATTTACTATGAATTTTCAAAGGAAAATATGGTTATTTGGGTTTATAAATTATTTTGGAAAATATATTAATCATATGTTATTTAATACTTTAAAGTGTAACCCTTCAACATTGTCGAAAGGTTTGAAAACCCATACTCTAATTTTTATAGGAAAAACCCACGGCTTGTATAAAGGAGTTTGTAATGGCTTTAGGTATGTAATTTTGATGAAGATTTCCTTGATAAAAATATAAGTTAAAGGTGTTAACTATGTTTTATGCTATGTATTTCAAGGACCTTAAACCCATAGGAGTGGTATTGTTAAATTGTTGTTTTGCTTCTTCAAATATAAATATATTCACATGATACCCATAACTGAAATTTGGGAAAAAAGGTAGAAGAACCAGCTAGGTTAACTCAATAGTCAATATAAATTGCTTAAACTCCTAAATGAGTAGAATTGCATTCATGGAGTTAGGGTGACCAAATAATAATAGTTATTTTGTTTGGAAAAATATTTACGGACAAATTACCGAGGTAAAATATCGATTAAACAGCCAGAAATCGTTCTATCAGTAAAACTGCTTTTAAACAATAAGGATCGTGCACAGCTCTGGATTCATACACTAGTATATGTATTCAAACAATATTATGCAGTAAAATAATTAATTTTATTTTTATGAAAATAAAATGTATTTATGACATCGACAATTGATATCATCGGTTTTATATATTTCTTTGGAAATTCAAGTTAAGTTTAAATATTAAATAAATGGGTTTTTATTTACAAATGAACCTAATTTAAGTATTTAGTAATGATGGTAAAATCATTTTTAAAATTTGTTAATAAAAATAGATAGTTCGTAGAAAAATAGAAAATGTTACCGAAGAACGTTTTCCGGAATTTCGAAAGGTTGGTTTCGAAGGAAGAAATCTTTGTTAATAACCATGTTTATATAACTTTATTTGCCATTCACACAGCTTTAGGGATGTTGACAAGTTTTCTTGTTAACAGCTTCTAAAACTATTTCGACCAAGTCAACCAGGTCGAAAGGGTGGTTTCGAAGGAAGAAATCTTTCTTGACAACCTTATTTATATAACTTTATTTGGCATTCACACAGCTTTGGGGATGTTGACAAGTTTTCTTGTTAAAAACTTCTAAAATGATATTATAGGCCATTAAGCCACATTGTTATCAATAATAAATTTTATATGCATTATTTCCCGTTGTAGTTGGATGGAGTGGAAGAATAGTATTTTAGAAAGTTAAGTCAGGACTATAGTTGAAAGCTATAAGCAACAATGTATCAGTAATATGTGAATGACATTACCGTCTACATGCTTGACTAATAAAATCATTTAGAAACTTAGTGATGAAAATTTAAAAGCATTCAACCTAGTAGATCGATGTATGTCCATGACAACTAATGGTCACATTTGGAATGTTCTAAGGTATATGTGTTATAATCCTGCAAGTTTTTGGAACGATAATAAACAATAAGAATATAATAAGATTGATGCAGTATATTATACCTATTCTCCAAATTTGAGTATAATAAAATGTTACCATATCTAGAATATCTCATTTAAGAAAATAAGCCTGTGTTTTACCACCCATAATATAAAATGTATTCAATAATAATCATTAAAAAAATACCATAGCCATAAACTTTGGTTCATTGTGAACGAAAAATGATCTACTTAATATGAAATATAATTAGTATTAAACTAATGAATATGAATTATGAAATACGAAATATGAAAATAAACATGTCTTCCTAATTATAACAACATATGTAAGAAGATGGACCTTTTGACACTAGTTTTATATTATTAGTCAGTTAGGGTCTTCATCCATGCATTATTACATAAAATTGAGTGGTATCGGAAACGAGATACTGTTTTTTTGGTATTCTCCATACTTTTACTTCCTCTTATTAAATTATGAAAGAACGTCAGATAATGAGCTTAATGGCATTGACTAAGAATGGTTTAGGGATATGCAAATGGCTACGCAAGTTCAAGCATAAAAGGCTTCAAAAAATGTTTTAGTTAATTATAAATGAAGAATTAAATTATTAGTAGTAGAACCGTAATGTACTGTTTAGAAAGAGATTTCACACTCTCTATTGCTTTCAATTTCAGGTATAATCTCTAATTTTTGCGAAAAACCTAACTTTTAACCTAAATCTAAATTTGCCTAATTTGATAAATTAGGGCTAATTAGTGATTCTAATTGTTTCTAATAGTCTAATAATGGTTTAATAGTATCCCATGGAATACCTATTTTGTTTGTTAGCTTTAAATTATGAAAAGTAGGTATAATTCGTGAATTTGTGTGTATGTGTAAACCATTATATATGTGTTATTTTTAGCATTGTCCTATGTTAATGGGGGAGTTTATGTGTTCATATATGTGTACGTATATGTGTTAATCATGATATATATACAGACACGTATACTAATAATTAAATAATTTATTTTCTATCGATAACGTCGTAAAAAATAATTTACATATGTACTATAATATGTTGAATTAACCTTGTTCGATAAAATACGCGGAATAATGTGGTAAATTAATAATTTTTCAAAATATGTAAAATTAGTAAATTTTCAGCCTTTTACAAACAATAATATATTATATGATAAATAAGAAGACAAACTATAAAACTTCCAATTTTTGTATAAACTACTTTTTTATTACGTACCTTAGAGAGTTTTTGGCCCCATCCGACAAGAATTGTACTTGATCATTTATAGATATTATTTTTTTGTCATAAAACGAACATTTATATTCATCTGGTTTAGTACTTTCTAGATTTGTCCTTGTATTTGACAAGTTATAAACACAGTAAACAATTACATTTTGTACATTATTTTGTTTTAAACGGTTCACAAAATTTCACCGTCGCTTTTCTTTTTTGTTTCATGTGTACATGCATTTGTGTATAATACAAGAAATAAAGGGGAAGTGCTGCCGAAATTTTGTTGAGCTGCAAAATAATTTACTAAATATCATTATTTACTGTGTTTGCAATGGGAAGTTGGATGTCTAACCATTAAAATAGAAACTCATAAACCAACATTTCAATATTGTATTCTTAAGTTGGGTTAAATTGACGCGTATGAGATTATGTATTAATAAACTGAAAAATAAAATGTCAATTCGTAAAATGACCGATATTTATTTTTGAATTTATGACATATTTTTGAATAGAAAAAATGATCGATTATTTTGTTGATCGGAGGAGATGGATGTATCAAAGAAGGGACTGCGAGGCTCAATAAAGGAAGATTTTTATAATGGTATAAACATATTTGTTGAATTCACTTTATGTAATAATGGAAACGTTGTTGAAATTCGTTGTCCGTGTAGTAAGTGTAAACATTTGAAGTATTTGTTACCAGATATTGTGAAAGTTCATTTGTGAAAAAACAAATATAGTAATTTTCACATCTAGGTATCATGTGAATATATTCATATAGTTTTAGAGCCCCATGAAAACTATTAACAAGAAAACTTGTCAACATCCCCAAAGCTGTGTGAATGGAAAATAAAGTTATATAAATAAGTTTATCAAGAAAGATTTCTTCCTTCGAAACTATCCTTTCAACCGGGTTGACTTGGTCGAAACAGGTTTAGAAGATAGCTTAGAAATTCAATCAAGGGAAGAAGCATCTTACTCGAAACCCTTCTTCCGAATGAGTTAAAGACAGCTATTCATATTGAATTCTTATCCTTTTGATCATGTCGAAAGGTTCGTTCTAGCCCTTTCGACCATGTTGGAAGGTATGCTTGACCTATTAAAGTGAAATTGCTGCTTTCGACCTCATTCATTTCGTTTCTTATATGGAGGATCACCTTCGAAAGGGTTGCTGATGCAGTTTAGTGTAGGTTCCTTCTGGATTGACTCCTCCTCATATGATTGCTTGACAATTGCAGGCCAGATTTCCTTCGGGACATCCCTTTCGACCAGGTCGAAAGGGATTTTATCCTTTCGAAACAAATTCAGTTTGTAGTTGCCTAAGCTTTATCTAGTGTATATGATCTCTTATATATTTGTAAGTTCTACGAACATATCTGTGTCGAAACATTATCATCATCTTATTTGTCATCATATGATATTTGTTATGATGATGATACTATACGTTTCGAATGTATGATATCCAAGTCAATCCTGATAATTTGCATAGACAAAAAAAAGTTAAGAGAATAAGATAGCATCATGTGCAATTGATCATTAGTCTAGATAATGATCATAATGATCTTCTTCATAATCAAAATCCTTAATGAATCCTCGCATCTCTCCATTATCATTAATCCAAAACGAGTTACAATTTTTGAGCTTTTCCCCCAAATTGACTTAGGGTTTACGAAAATTTTGTTGTTGCAAAGAAGTAGAAGTGAAAGAAATGAGTTTAGGATTCCAAAATCCTATCCAAAAAATCGGACCCCTTGGGTCTTATTTATAGATGTAGGTCGACTCCCTTCCGCGCCTATGCTTTCGACCTAGTCAAAAATCCCTTTTATATTCTGCCTCATTCCTTTCGACATGGTCGAAAGGCCTCATCTACCTTTGATGCAGTCGAAAGGTTTCTCTTTTGAGTCCTCTAACTCACCCATGCGCTTCCCCTCTTCTTATTCCAGACCTTTCGACCTTCTCGAAAGGGTGTTTTATCTACCTTTCGCCTCTGTTAAGTCTTTAGTATTCCTTTCCCTGCTTTCTCCAAAATCACTTTCGACGTCGTCGAAAGGGCCATAAATGTGTTTTTCTCTTCATGTCGCTTTGTTGTCATCAGATGTAAAAACAGGAGCATTCGATTTTGTCGATAGGTTGTCTACAAGGACTTCAAAGACGTTGAAGTATCAATGGTTATAATGCGGTTGGTAGCTTCCGAATGCATGCCTGTGAATTGAAGCGGAACCTTGTCCTGATGTTATTAGCTTCGACCGGTTCGAAAGCCTTGGCTATGTTTTCGAAAGGGTTGTTTTTAGTAACTTGAATGAAGGAGAAACCTTTGGTTTCGAAAGGTTTGGCGCGCATATGAAATGTTATTATTCATTGCCTTCAAAAGGGGTTCTGAATCCATCCTTGCTTCTTCTATATTTACGAATCCATTTGTATCGAAAGGCTTGAATGAGGCGGAAGGGTGACGACGCTTTTCTTTTTCATCCTTTTCGAAAGCTTTTGCACTTTATCACTTGTGAGGGCGCTTGTAACATCCCCATACTTGAAGGCCCAAAACTAACGGTTACGGATGCTGTAGTCATCCATAGTTATTAATCGTCGATGACCAAATACGGCGGTGTAAGATACATTGATACACAGATCACAGAAATATGTAAAAAATTTAACAATTCAAAAACATATTTCCACCTTTAAATCAAAACGTTTCATGTTCATTACATAATCACCAACTTACGTTAACCACGTTCAGCAAAATATAATTATTACAAATACGCCAAGAGCGACATATGATGGTGCCCTTGGTTGATCATAGCATATAGTAAGGCTAATAAATCTACGTTTGCAAATAAAACACACAGCGGAAAGAAAAACTCTAATTAACTATCTGCCTCCTGCACGCCACTGGAAGCTTTTTTCGTCAAAGAAGCAAAAACTGAGAACCTTAAATCTCAAACTATTCAAAATCAATTGAATACCCAAGAGTTTAAGGGGAAAACAAAAATTTTGTGTCAGACGTAAAGCCTGGTATGAATAATAGTCTAACATCTCAATCCTTTTAGATATCTAGTGGGACCACGCCGCTTAGCGGAACGGGTTTTCCCCTCACTAGTATCCTAAAACTTTTATAAAATCATATTTTATGCTCCTGCATCCACAATGGTTAAAACATACATTTTCAAAATATTATTATGATACGCATACTTGAAAATAATTAGAATTTCCCATTCTCAGTTTAATATGACACCCTGTCATAATTATAGTTCCTAAGATCACGATTAACCTTTTTAGTTTTCATGGTTTTACTAATAACCTTATTATGATTAACAGACACTTTGTCCTATATATATTTTTCATGGGATCACTAAGAACCTATAGGCTCATGCCTGTTAACTTAATTAATTCAGGGGTCCTCCTGAACCTATTAGTCATACCAATAACTAATCACCATATCCTAGTTTTCATGGTTTGACTATGAACCTATGGACAGTTCCAGTAGCTCACTTCACATCCTAGTTTTCATGGGTTGACTAGGAACATACTGATACTTCCATTAGCCACTCTCTTATCCTAGTTTTCATGGGTTTACTAGGTTCCTATTGGCTGATGTCAATTCTTAATCTGGATATAGTTTTCATGGGTTCACTACAAACCAATTAACCCCTGCCAACTATCCTTAAGGCATAGTTTTCATGGGTAAACTATGAACCTTTTGGTTTCCTCCAATAACTACTTAATCATAGTTTTCATGGTTTACTATGAACCTTTTGGTATACAACAATAACTACCTTATCATAGTTTTCATGGGATTACTATGAACCTGTTGGTCACCTCCTGAGCTTTTACAATCACTTAAAACATGATTATTTCTTACTTTTAAACCCATATTTAAAGAAATTATAATTTATTCAGGTGATAAATTTGGGGGTCGTTACATATCTATTTTTTGATATAGTAAACCAAAAGCTGACATAAGTTTTTAAATTCATGGTGATTTTCACATCCTCTTTAACAAGTATTATGTTCGAAAGCCTAAGTTGTTAAGCGACTTGGGCTTTGGTCAAATATCAGAAGTAGAGGTTTTGACCTTGCTGAAAGCTTTGAGCTTAGATATCTTAGATTTTTATTTGAAGTCTCTGGTTTAAGCAGTCTTAAGATCGGTTTCGACCTCGTCGAAAGCAAGATCCTTGGGTTTCTTATCTCAATCCAAGGTTGAAGTGATCTACGATTTGGTTTCGACCTTGTCGAAAGTAGTGGCCTAGAGGAAGACAGCTTGAAACATATAAACTGAAGTTATTTGAATATAGGAGGTTTCGACTATGTCGGCAAGGACCTTTCGATGTAGGCGACACCTGAAATATAAGAGTAAACCTAACAAAAGCCTTAAAATTAGGGGTGTTACAGGCTTCCCTCCTTAAAGAATTTTGTTCTTGAAATTCAGTAAGGACTAACTAGCAAACATAGCAATCATCTATAACATTTCCTAACGACCAAACTAGCTTATCAGACTAGCAACCAATCTATATAAATCTAATATAGACATACCATCAAAGCAGATCAAGATAAGCCTCTTGAATCATGTCCTCTATCTCCCAAGTACAGTCTTTCTCGTTGTCACTCCACTGAACTTTCACCAACTTGACTGTCTTGGTCCTCGGTCTCTTCTCATATCTCGCTACAACCCGAACCGGTTATCTAACTAAAGTCAAATCAGGCTCCACTGCTAAGTCCTCCAACTATGTCTGCGGAATAGTAGCCTTTGGATCATTCACATACTTACAAAGATGAGACACATGGAATACATTATTGACACCTGCCAAACTGCTCGGCAACTCTACTTGGTATGTGACCTTTCCAATCCTTTCTTTCATCTGAAATGGACCAACATACCTCGGGGCCGACTTTCCCGACTTTCCAAATCATACCACACCCTTCATCGGTGATACTTTAATGAAAACCCTGTCTCCCACTGAGAACTCTAGGTCTTTACGCCTCTTATCTACGTAACTCTTCTACCTAGATTGAGCTTCCTTCATCCGTTCTTGGATTAACTCAATCTTTTCTGATGCCTCTCTAACCAAATCCGGACCTAAGACCAATTTGTCTCCGGTCTCCAACCAACATCTTGGCGATTTGCATGGCCTTCCATACAAAGCTTCAAAAGGCCACATTCCTATACTAGTCTGATAACTATTATAGGAAAACTCAATCAAATGTAGGTGGTCCTCCCAAGATCCACCAAAGTCTAATATACAAGCACTCAATTATTCCTCGAGTACCTTATTGACCCTCTCTGTCTGCCTATCCATCTATAGGTGATATGCTATACTCATCTTGAGCTTGGTACCAAATACCTCTTGTAGACTCTTCCAAAATTCGCTAGTTAATAATGCATCTCTGTTGCTGACTATGCTACTAGGAATCCCATGAAGTCTAACTATGTTCTTCATGAACAACTTAGCCAAAACAGGTGCCGTTATGGTTGACTTTACCGAAATGAAATTGGCACTCTCGGTCAATCTGTCCACAATGACCCATATACTTTCATTTCCTCTGCTTGACGTTGGCAACGCATCTATAAATTCTATCGATATCGAACCCCACTTCCAAACTGGAATATCTAAAGGCTGAAGTAACACACTTGGCTTTTGATGTTCAGCCTTCACTTGTTGACAGTTAACACAGTGCCTAACCCACAAACCAACATCCTTCTTCATGCCTTCCTAATAGAAGCTCCTCTTCATGTCTTGATACATCTTGGTTCCTCCAGGATGAATCGTAAACTTCGATCGATGATATTCTTCTAGAACTTCTCTCCTTAAGTTCTCTACATCTGCAACACATAACCGTCTCTTCTTTCTCTACCGTCCTCTTTGGTCAAGACTAAAATCTTTTAGGTCATCAACCTTTGATCCTTCCTCAAGCCTTCTAATCCTTTCGGCTAAAACTAGATCTTCTCTCTGCTTAGAAGCTATCCTCTCGATCAGCACTGGTCGAACTTCTAAACAAGATAACATGGCAGTACCCTGTCTAAAATTAGTAGTAGATCTCAACTGCACAACACAACTGGCGAAAAACCTATAATGTATTACTTCAAGTAATATCACCCATATAATAATATACTTAATAATGTATTATCTTATGTTAATTATGTTTAGCAAGTTACGTGACAGGACATGGTTTTAAAATAATAACTTATATATACACTAAATCATATCATTATCTCTTATCATTTCCTTAAGTACCATCATCATTACCCATCATGGCTTAGGAGATGTGAATAGAGAGGGGGGAGATGTGACATATGAGGCAGAGGAAGGTGGTGATGTAACATATCAAAATAATGACATGTTATGATACTTTAAAATAAGGTTAAAATGGTAATTTCCCCATCTTCCTTCATCTATAAATACACACCCTCACACACACATTTTCATTTAAATTCCTACTTCATTCTTTTCTAAACATTCTTCTCTAAAAATTCCATGGCTTCCATAGTTCAAAAAATTTAGAAAAAGTTAGCTCTTTCTGTTGTAACTTGCTTCCATACCTTCTATACTTCTTAGAGGGATCAAAAACCGCCAATTCATATAGAGCCATCGAACCGGCCCAACCGGAAACTAGAGCCGTATGCATTATATGGACAGAAAGCAATCGGCCGGGATCATTCAATATGATAGTATGAACACGATACCAAGGCAAACCCATGGAAATACCCCTTTCTCAAAGAAAAATAGACACTATGTAACTTTATCGCATTGCAATAGACTTATACTTTCATTTCAACATCCTCTCCTCCAAAAACAAAGGCCATCACTACTCCACAATTTCCTAGACAAGCTAAATCACCTATGGCCGACCCATTCTAAGACCTTAGCGTCTCTAAAGTTTCAAAATTTTAAGCTAGAGTCGAGCATAGAGGGGTTGCCGAGTTATAGTCGAAGTTTGGGCGAAGTTAGTTAGCATAACGATGAGTAAAACTACTTTGTTTTTGAAAAAGTTTTGACTTTATTATGATGTGTTATTGTGGCGATAATATGATGGGAAAATTGTACAGTTATTATGTTGGTCGATGGTGATTTGATGGATGTTTGCACTTGAATTTGAGATATGAATGTGATGTTGTCGAGTTAGTAAGCGTACAACCTTATGTTTATATATGTGTTTCATTGTGATGTTAAAAGTATGGTAGTATGAATGTATGATTGTAATATTATAACCAAAGTATGTTGAGTTGAAACAAAGTTAACAACTTTGTGTGTTGCGACGGACGTGAGATCCGATTCGAAATTAAAACCTATGTTATCTTGTTTTAAAGTTTGGAAATTATTTCAAAGTTTCGATTTTTGTTTCTAATTCTCAAAAACTTTAAAATTTATGTTTCTAGACATGAAATAGGAAAGAATAAGCAAGTGATTTCGCTTAAAGTATGTATAAGCGAACTACGCTCATAGCGATAGTCGTTATGATGTAGTTCGACACAATTTCTGATTTTTGTTTAAAAACATTTTCTTTTGAAATGGTTTTGCAAAAGTTTTCCAAACTTAATTAGTAACATAAAAGAGATCAAGTTTAGTAAAATTAATACTTTATTATTTAATAAAATAATTAAAGGTAATTAGCTCTTAATTAGTAATTAAGTGATTAGAGGTTAAGTAACACTTAAGGAAGGTTAATGACTAATTATTAATTAATAAGGTTTTAATTAGTGATTAATGAAGTTAAGAAGTAATCTAATGATTAATTATTATTTAATTAAAAATTAATTAGTTAATTAATTATTATTTAATTAAGTGATTATTTATTTAGTTTTTGATTAATTAGGATTTAACTAATAATGAATTGTTTAAACCTTAACAAAGATACATTAGGAAGTTAATTAGGACTTAACCAAGTCCATTAAGTTAATTAAAGTTTAGTTATGAATTATTCTTTATTTAATTAAGATATAATTAGGGTTTAAGCTAATTGAATATATGTTAATCTTTTCAAATCTATTTTTAAACTTATTCTGTTATATTTTGAATCAATCTTCTTTTCAAGTTAATTTAGTTCAAATAGTGATTATAAAACGTTGAAAACTAATTTGACTTTTATTTAGCATAAATATTGAATATCGGTAACGTGATAGACACAAGGAAGTTAATTTCAATAAGCGAATCATGGTAACTTAAGCATACAGAACATACTTCTATACGTGTAATTTTCACCAATAATGGATGTACCTATATTTATAGCTTGGGCATCTACCTAAGATTGATTGTGTGTTATGTATGAATTATTCACATATATGATGTTTGGTAGAATCTATGATATAACTTAGATAAGTTAAACATAAGTTTAATGATCCACTATCGTAAGATACAAACCCATCCATTTTTATATGCGGTGTGGTTTTACGAGAAACCCTTTGTTTGAAAAGTTTTCAAAATGTAGAAATCAATTTGGTTGTTACTTGTTATCGAGTTTTTCTCACGCTGGTTTACCAGACCGACCTAGGCATTTTTCCATGTAATGCTCGGGCTAGACCAATCATATTTTCCTAGGTTTAGCTGGATAATTTGGAGTTGGAGAGGAGCTGGATTGTCAAGACATATTCACGTATATCTTTCTTCCGCTATATTGTAGAGTGTGTATGTTATCTATGTAATGAGAAGTTTCTATAACTGTCCAACCTTAGGATAAATCTAGTGTACTCTGCTGTTGTATATATGAATAATGATGTTTTCTTTTTGTAAAGATCATTGTTGTATTATATATTATTCACTGCATTGTGAGATTCGATGCTGTTTAGTTTTCCTACATCTTCTACTTTCTTTTTTCACCCTAACAAATTAGTATTTCCGGCACTTGAATGTTCAGCATGTGATACAGTGGATGTATTAGTGTCGATTTTCGAGGGTCGAAAATCCAATTCATTACATTTGGTATCAGAGCATAAGGCTAAGCGAGAACCTTGGCCCTGGTGGGATAAGCTCATTTGGAATAGGATAAGTGAGAGACTAGAATGAGCTTGAGTGTATTATAAATATGAGTGTGTATTTGTTAGTGAGTAAAAATGTTTTATATTGTGTTGTCGATCGGTTCACTGGCTTAAGAATTCTGGTCGATGCGTTTGGGCAACATTACCGGTAGGGATTTTCTAAACACTTGAACAAGTCAAATTTACATAATATTGTTTTAAAATAGGTAAATGAAATAATTTTACCTAGGATATATTGTATATATAAAGGAATGATTTTCAAAAGTCTATATAATTATCGATAAGATGTAGGTTAAATTGGATTAAGAGTAGAATGTGTTTAGTTAAAAGAAAATCTTTAGACGACCTTATAAAAATGAAAAGGATTGTGCGAATTTGAATCACGTGGCTTCTATAAAGATTTTTAATGATTTTGGAAAAGTTGCAGTAATTGTACTTAAAGAGATTTTAAGATATATTTATTTTAAAATGGATTTGAAAGTAAAGTTTTCTTTGGACTGTTCGAAATAACCTTCTAAGTGACAATGAAATGTTTGTTTAGGCAGATATGATAGTGCACTTAGAAATTATCCTCTTTGTCATTGTACAATCGAAACGAGTTCGAATTTGAATGAATCGATAAGCTAGTGGATGATTTTATTAAAGAACTATTTATCTATAAAGAGTATTGTTTCAAAAAGGAATTTGTGAAGAAAAGAAATATTTTTATGATTAACTAGTTTGAATGTCTTGGAAATGACTATAAAATGGGTAAGAGATGTGTTCGAATGGTAAACACTTCTCTTGAGTATTTCCCTACTTAGTAAAAGTTATATATAATACTATTTAGTAGTGTCCGGTTCCTTGACATCATTTTAGAGTTACTCGGGTTATATATTATGTTTTCAAAATGGTTAAATATAAAGTATCATTTCGAAAGGTTCTTGAAATAAAACCTAGATATCGTGTTCTCGAATCCCTTAAAAGAATAGATTTTTCAAAATAAAAAGATGTCTTTATTAAGAGTGGGTTAATAAATAAAGTTTTAAAGTTGTTAAACATCCTAGGTTAAGTAAATCCAATTTAAGATTTGAAATTGTATACACTCTTTTGGATATAAACGAGTATCATACTAAAATGAATTTGAGTTATAGTGTTAACAATATATCTTATCAACACCAGAAAGTAGAGTTTTAAAGAAAAGGTCAATTCCTTGTGGTTTCCTTCAGAATTAACAAGGATGGAATGTGTGTATTTACTTTGGTATCCTTTTGAACCAAGTTGTTGTAGTGAAAACTTGCTTAAGACAACCTTTCGACTCGGTCGAAACGGTTATTTCCTTTCCTTGTTAACCTTTCGACTCGGTCGAAACAGTTATTTCCTTTACTTGTTAACCTTCCGACTTTGTTGAGATAAATGGGTTTTCCCTTCAAAAGCTCTCCTTTCGAAGTGGAAGCAGAATCCAAGTAGATGGTCTTTGGGATCACTGGATGAAGGTTGACTTAGAGGGTTTCGACTCTGTCGAAAGCTTAAGTTATTGAGCGACTTGGGCTTTGGTCAGGTATTTGAAGTAGTGGTTTTGACCTTGTCGAAACCTGTGAGCTTAGATGTCTTGGATTTGGATTAGAAACCTCATGTTAAAACAGTTTTAAGATAGGTTTTGAACTCGTCAAAAGCAAGGTCCTTAGGTTTTCTGTGTCAATCCAAGGTTTAATGGTCAATGATTTGGTTTTGACTTTGTCGAAAGCAATAGCCCAGGGGAAGATAGCTTG
This sequence comes from Allium fistulosum, assembly GCA_030737815.1. Taxonomy (NCBI): domain Eukaryota; kingdom Viridiplantae; phylum Streptophyta; class Magnoliopsida; order Asparagales; family Amaryllidaceae; genus Allium; species Allium fistulosum. The sequence goes on from CM060903.1 coordinate 1,082,447,662, forward strand.
AAGCATTTAATATGAAGTTATTTGATTATACGAGGTTTCGACTATGTCGAAAGGGTCCTTTCAATATAGGCGACACCTGAAACACAATGTTAAACCTAATAAAAGCTTTAAGAACAGTAAAGTATTCTGTAAAATTGAAAACTTCCATTTTGCAAGCTAAAGATTATTTTATTATTCGAAATCCCCAAATCAATTTGGTAATTAGGGTTTACAACACTTTTGATTAAGAAAATACAAGTTTAGAATTGAAGGAATCAGATCCCACAAACCTGACCCCTTGTGTCTTATTTATAGATGCCGGCTAGCAGCTTTCGATCCAAATGCTTTCGACTTGGTCGCAAGGGGGCTGCCGAATAACTCAAGTATGCTTACGCCTTTGTCGAAAGGAATGGTTGTGCCTCTCTTTTTTGTGTTGCCTTATAAGTGCTTCCGACTTTGTCGATAGGCCTTGTTCAATGGTTTCGATGATGTTGGTTATGTCTTAGCTCTTGCTTGTGACTTGATGAAGAACCCTCATCGGTCATAATGGCTTCGACCGATTCGAAAGGCTTATTATAACTTTCGAAGGGGTTGTTCAGGACAATACTTGCTTTCGAGTAGTTTGAATGAAGGCGAAACCATTGGTTTCGAATGGTTTGGCACATATACAAAGAGATATTCTCCGTTGTCTTCGATAGGTGTGGCCTTGACTCATTCGAAAGGTCTTCATGTATAGGTGTTAACGCTGAAAATTGAACGCTAACACCCGGTGTGTGTAGTAAAGTTGTGAAAGCACCACCCGTGATACGGGAACAAGAAATAAGCAGTAAAATAGCAGAAAACGGTAAAAGACAGCGATTTATAGTAGTTCGGCTTAAGATCGAGCCTACGTCCACTTTGAATTCCTTTATTGCTGATTTTGGTTACAAGATGATACAATACACTTCAAAATACGATACACTTTGATCACAAAAACACCCTCGACTAATAGCTCAAACTTAGATGAAGAAACTTGTTGAATCCGTGTCGGATGTGTAAGATTTCTTCTGAAGCTTGTTGTAGTGTCTCGAATGTTTGGAGTTCTTCAAGTGTTGAATGAGTTGTGAATTCTGCAGAGTAACAGCGCTTCAGAAAATGATCGGTCAAAAGTCCCCTCAATGTTGGAGCTAGGGCTGTATTTATAGAGAAGTCTGGAAAGAAATTTCTACCAAGTCCTAAATCGTGGCCGACTTATAGTAAGTCGTAAGTCGTGGCCGACTTAGCAGGTAACAGTGTAAGTCAAGCGGCATAAGTGTAAGTCAAGCGGCATAACAGTGTAAGTCAAGCTCGTCAGCGAGTTAGGAGGCCACCGTGTTCAATAAGAAGTAGCGCTTCATTTGCTTAAGCCGTTCACGACACATGCTAGGTCATAAGTCGTAGGTAGCCTTAAGTCGTAGATCATCCACTTCCTTAAGTCGTTAACTGGTTGAGTCGACCAACACCTTTAAGTCGCCGAGGCCATTAAGCCGTTAACTCCTTAAACCGTTAAGTCGTAGACTTCCTTAAGTCGTAAGTCGCCTTTGTTGTTGCCGCTGCCTTCTTTAGGTCGTTGATTCTCTTAAGTCGTTAAGTCGTCCAGTCCTTGACTCATTAATTCTCTTAAGTCGTTAACTGCTTTAGATCGTTAACTCCCCTGGGTCGTCAACTTACTTAGGTCGAAGACTTCTTAGACCGTTTCAATTCTTAGGTCGTCTAGACCTTAACTCGTTAGGTCGTTCACACCTTAACTCGTTAGGTGGTTCACACCTTAACTCGTTAGGTGGTCCAGACCTTAAGTCGTAGGTCGTGAAGTACTTTGAGTTGTTAGGTCGACCAATCCTTGACTCGTTAAGTCACGTACCCTACTTGAGTCGCATACCTTGCTTGAGTCGTCCAGTTCTTAAGTCGTAGACAAATTGAGGGTTAACATTTGCCCCTCGAAGTACACGCATAAGTCGTAGGTCGTGTGCTTCGACTCATCTTAACTCGCATGTGCCAATTCGAGTTCCACTGCCCCGAGATATAAAAGGCTTGAGTCGTTCCTCCTACTTCCTACTTCTCACTTGCTCTATCGTTTGAAATCACCATTGACATAATTCTGAGCTTTCAAAGAGGAATTCCAACCACCTAGTCGCCGATCATCTTTCCGTTATACTACGTAAGTGAATCTGGTCATCGTTCACCCACGTCCATTGTCGAATTGCTAACTCCCCATTTTCCGACTTCAATTCACTTTTTGGTGCCGCGTTTCATTACGAATAATGTTTCAATCGATCTGTGACTGCCATCGATCATGTTGTGGTTGTGATAGAGCAGCAGTGTATCGGATTCATGGCAAATCTGAGGCGATTCGAATTGGTTTTTGGGTGATTCAATGGTGTGATGGAATGAGGATCGTTGTTGATTGAAAGGCTATTGGGTTAACGGGTTAGGAGTTAGAAGGGTAATGGGTTAGGAGTTAGGGAGAAAAGTCGGTTGGTCAAATGGAGTGAGATATTAGCTTGGTCACGACTTAGCAACCTTGTACGACCTATGAACCTTCTCGACTTAAGTCCTTACTGATTTATCCACTTACAACATAAGCCTTGAGTCGTGGCCGAGTTAGGACTTGGGAAATTTACATCACTTTGAACTAAAGCCTTTTCCCTTCTTACTATGCCTTGCGACTTAAAGATTAACGACTCATAGATCAAACGTCTTGACTAGTTGACGACTTAACTTGACTCACTATACATTCACTAAGTCGCAGATGACCTAGTACTTAACCGGCCTAAACAGTGACAGCATAGGCCTTAGGTCGCAGCCAAGTCAGTATTTGTATGCTCAATTCGAACTCACACTTTTAAGCATAATCCTGATTTAAGTGCTTAACTTGAATTACTGAAACAAACTGCCTGAATACTAAATTGTCCGGACTTTAATTTGTCAAACTTTGTTGCATTTTTTTACAGATTGCTTCAATTTGTAAGCTAACAACCTGCTTAATACAACATTTACAGAAAATTGGGACGAATATACTGCCACTGATTGCCCACATCAAGTGACAGATTAGTTAATAACAGATAATCAACTTAAATAGACTGTGTGAATGAAGTGGTTTAAACCAACAAATTCAAGCAAAGTATTAAAGCAACATTGGAATAGTCAATTGAAACTGACCTGTTTGCACTAATACTGTCCCTGAACTTTAAATGAACAAGTCCTGAAATTTGATAATCGATCAATTGCCGACTAGCTTAACTCCAGTTATATTTACTTGTTATTTTTATTAGTTCTGCACAACACTTCACACTTTTAGGAAACGTGCACCTTCACATTTGAATATCCAGTTGCTTGTGTAGAATGACTTCTCAGCAAGAAGATATAATAGTCCAGGCTGAAGAGGCCACTTTTATTCCAGCTCCATTAGTCAATCCTCCAGAAAGAGCCCCTACCACTTTATCGTACAAAGTTTTTCGTCAGTTGCGTGCTCAGTTTGGCATTGCTGAAGCAGATGCCATTCTTCCTGAGAAAAGTAACACCGCTGATGCAGCGCCTCCTGGCTTTGTAGCAGTTAATCGACAAATGTGCCTGAGCGGGGCCATTCCACCTTTCAACAACTTTCTCCAGCATCTTCTTCGTCAACTGGCCATCTCCCCATTTCAGCTACATCCCAATAGCTATGCCATTCTAATGGGGTTGTGTGTATTATTTAGTAGAACGCTTGACCGTCTCCCTAGTTTTGACGAGATATGCTACTTATGTTCTTTTACCAGAACTAAAGATCATCCTTCGATCACTGTTGTGAGAAGCACCAGAAATCGTAAATTGATTGTCGGCCTCCCTGACAGTGCCCATGGGTTCTTAACTCAGTACTTTTATGTTCGCTGTCCCCCGGGGTTTTATGCGGTGTGGAGGGAAGGAAGTAAGATTATCTATCTTTACTTCTTCTATTCTCTGAGTTTTGTGAAGTCCAAATTGCCAAATGTTAATTTCGCTTTTTCATTTCAGCGCTCCCCCCTCCTTATAGGGATCCCAGCCACAAGCCAACTCTGGAGAGGCTCATGGCCGTACCAGATGAAGAGCGGGACGTGAAATTTTTGTTGAAAGACGAATTTCTTCACCAGTTTGGACTTCTTTACCCTTCTCGCTCCTCTCAGCCTCACGAAGTCCCCGACTCTCCTACGGAGGCACCAAATGCCCCAATTTCTGTTGAGGAACTCACGCCAAAGGAGCCTGCTACTGAAACTTCATTGGTGAAGTGCCCCACGCTTACTGATGTTGCGGGACCGTCTATAAAATCTACGCTATCTCCGGTTATCGAAGAGGAGGAGCCTCCTCAATGCCCCGAGAAGGCGTCCAATGAAGGGGTTGAGAAAGAGAGTTCCGCCCAGCACAACGGCGAAGACATTTTTGGGGATCTTAGTGACTTAATGGTGACTTCGTAGGAGCTATTTAAAAATGACGCTTCAAAAGCTATTTCTCCTGCTGTCAAGGCGACTTCTTCTTTACAGCAAGTTTCGACGCCTTCTATACAAGCCGTCACCATTCCCACACCAAAGAGTGGTTTGTAGTTCGACGCGCGTAGCTTGCACGCCACACACACTTAGGATTTTTTACAACTAAATGCACTCGGCTTCTTTACTTCGAATATTTTTAACACTTATCTTTTTTATTTTCAGTTTCTCCAATGGGGCGAAGCAGTTCATATTATGATGCTTTCCGGCGTTATGGAGGGCGCGGCACTTATGATTTCAGACACTACCTCTCTTCCCGCCAGGAGACCGATGAAGAAAGAGCCATTAGAAAAGCACGTGAGAGGCGGGACTATGAAGAACGCCACAGGAGAGAAAATGAACGATATGACTAATCCTAAAGAGATGATGACTCTCATAAGAGAAAATCTTATGATGATAAAGGGAAAAGTCACATTGCTAGCGACCCAAGCAAACGGACCAAGCTTAGCGAAAAGGACGCGTCTGCAATTTCTGAAAAGACCCCTGCTTCAATTCCTCTTGATATCCCCTCTGATTCTCCTGCTCTTGAGAAGTTTGACATCCAAACAATCATCAACAGACCCCAATATCAAGTTGGACAGGGTCCGCCAACTCTTCAAAGTCGGTTCCCGCAATGGTGCTTAAAGCGGGTATGCTTCGACCTTGACTTGGTCCCGATTGATAAACCGGCTATGCTGCGTAACCTTGATGCCGTCAAACTTGATATCGAAAGGATGTCTAGATGGCAAAAACTTGTTGACGAGCTGCAAAGGGTCAATCGTACGAATCTCGAAGCCATGCTGACTATGGAGAATGATAAGTCAGAGTGGGATAAAATTTGCAAGCAGCACGACGCTAAAATGAAGAGCATCACTGAGGATTATGGGAGACTTGAAGCTGAAGTTGAAAGGCTAAAGAACGAGCTTGCCATTTCTTCCACATCTTATTCGCAAAAGGAAGAAATGCTCCAAAAGCAAGTACGAGATGCCCATGCTGCTCAGCGAGATGCTGAAGCGAGACTTGAAGCAGAGCAGCATGTTACTGGGAAATATCGTGATGACGCCGCTCAGCTTCGGGAGAAAGTTAGCTCCCAAGACTTGGAAATCACCAGGCTGTAGTCTTAGTTGTTAAAGGCTGAAAGAGAGCGCGATGAAGCTATCGCTGGCAAAATCGCAGTTGAAGAATCTCATGAGGCTACCAAAGTCAATATTAATTCTACTCTGTTTGACTTTTATTTGCACAGCGTTCTGAGTCGTGGGAGCCTCTCCTTTCTGGGCCCTGAATACGAGATTACTCTTGCCGAAGTGTGGGAAGCCGTAGTTGATATGTTCAGCGGTGCTGGCTATGACGAGGCAGAGCTTGAGGCACGTTATCTTGACGATGAAACTCGTGCCGCTCTTGCTAGAGGAAAGGAGCAACTTGCTAAAACGCGAGCTGAATCGACGAGAGAAGAACACCCAAAGGAGGAAGCTCCTTTAACTGCCCCCGTCCATACTTCAATTTCGGCCGATGCTAACATCATAGGCTCCAGTTCCCATTCTTCGCCTCCTACTAAAGTTGACACTGAAATTGTGACTACTCCCACCGAGGAAGAGGCTCTGGACGATATTGAGGCTCAAAAATTCGAAATTGATCTTGCAAAGCCGACTTCTCCAGGTAACTTTGACGTCGACCCGGTTCCAGTGAGTCACTTATTCGATTCAACCGAGCTTGATGAACTTCTTACTTATTACTCAAGCTTTGATGAACCAATATCTTTTCTTTTCTTGGATAATACTGATTTTAACTTCTTTTCTTCTATAGCGGAGGCACCGAGCGCTATACACTCTTCTCCTCCTCCCGTTGTTCCTCCTCCAACCCTTCAAGTCACTCCTGCTCTCACCCGAGTTCGCAGGAAGAGCAAATAGCAACCCTTCAAGGCTTGGAGGATCCATTCGCTTCACAAAAACAGAAGGCGGAAGATCTTGAGGACAGTGAGAAGACTCCGGAGCAGTCTCTTGATGATAACACGAAGCTTTCTACGCTGCTTACTACTCCGGGAAGTGAGTCTTCCTCGAAAAGGAAAGGGAAGCGCGTCATAAAGAAGAAGAAGAAAAGCATTTCCGCTGGAGAAGATGAAGCAGAAGAAGATCCCGCTGCATCTTCTTCTCCTTCTTCTCCGACCCGTCCCCGTCGGATTCCTAAACTAGTCATCAAACCGGGCAAGGGTACTAAAGGCGGCAGGAAGAAGGAGTGATAATCTGGACTCTACTTTTCTTATTTTGCTTTTTGCTTGTGTCGACCGAAGATTGTGCGGGTACCGATCCCTGCTTTTTTGAGATCTGCACATGTAAAGAATTTTCACAGTATTGAATAAAATAATTCTTTTACTTGTCAAATTCTTATGTATGTAAGAATGCATCTATTTCTTATTTTAGTGTAGAATAAACGATTCTTTTTACTTGTACAAACTTTTTGTCTGCGTTTTAAAATGCATTTATTCCACATCTTTTCTGCATAATGTTGTAATGAGCTTGTGGTATGTCGCTTGAACACTACTTTTATTGATGTAGTTGTATTGTATGATATTGCCCTTATACCACAAGTGCATTGCAATATCTTTTTGCTTTGACGAGACTTGTACTCTTATTTTGGAGAATAACTATTCCATTTTTGGGGGAACAATTATTCTACTTTAATGGAGCGTGTCTCGTTTTTGGAGAAGTTTTTACGCTTTGACCTTCAGAGATGGTCACTTCATATTTTTGAGAAGTGAATTCTCCTACGCGGTAAAGCGGGCCTCTAAAGAGGATTTTACTTAGCACTTCAATTTCTGGGGAAGAATTTTTCAAGATAAACAAGTAGATCTTCCTTGAGAGTTGAAGTGTGCCTCTGAGGAGGGCTTTTTTTTTATATTTGTCGCGCTTGCTTGAAATTACTTTCTCGCAGTTGAATGGAACTACGGAGCGGGCGCAAGTTAGTTGATTGGATGTTCGTTTGTACAAGCGATCATAGCCAATTAACAAGGGCCTTGCGCCTTCATGTTGTGAAGGTGCTTTTCTGGTGGTTCTGTTAACTTTGTTGTTCGAGAAGAGTATTTCATTCTAGGATGTGCCTCCGAAGAGGTCTTGTGCCTCCAGAGAGGTCTTGTGCCTCCGAAAATGTCTTGTGCCTCCGGAGATGTCTTGTGCCTCCGGAGAGGTCTTGTGCCTCCGGAGAGGTCTTGCGTGCCTTGGGGAAGGTCTTCTGCCTCCGAAGAGGGCAGTGTGTGCCTTTGGGGAAGGCTTGTGCCTCGTAAGAGGGCTTGTGGTTCCTCGGGAGAGGTGTTATGCCTCCGGAGAGGTCTTGTGCCTTCGAAGAGGTCTTGTGCCTCTGAAGAGGTCTTGTGCCTCTGGAGAGGTCTTTATTTGATTGCCTGGAAGTTACTTTCTCACAGTTAAATGGATCCACAGGGCGGACGCAAGTTATTTAATTGGATGTTCGTTTGCACAAACGATCGCAATTAGTTAACAAAGGCCTTGTGCCTCAGTGGTTCCACCAACCTTTTTGTTGAGAAGAGTGTTTCCATTTATTGGCGTGCCTCCGAAGAGGGCTTGTGCCTCCGTAGAGGTCTTTATCCTCCGAAGAGTTGCGCCTTCGAAGAGGTCTTGTGCCTCCGAAGAGGGCTTTTGTTGATCAGCTCGCCCATGTCTCTTTGTTGTTTGCTCATTGATGGCCCCCCGTTATTGTCTCCGAGCCCGTGTTCCTTTCTTTTGCAACTAGTTTGCTCTATCCATTGGAGTGTACTTCACTGTTAATTGATTTCATGGGACAGGCGCAAGTTATCTAATCAGATGTTTGTTTTTACAAACGATCGTAATTAGTTAACAAGTGTCTAGCTCCTTTTCTTTGGAAAAGTGTCCCTTCGGTGGAATCATCAACTTTTGGTGTAAAGTTCATCTTATGTTGGATTTGAATTTGGAACTTTTTGTGGCTTGAAATTCGTTTATTAAGTGATTTATGGGGTTCATTTGGCATTGCGATGGGTAAGCTTTGTTTTAATGACCTGCAATATTAAATCGATATTTTAGCAATACATTTAGAGTATTTATACATCGAAATGAAACAGGTATTTTATAATAATAAAGAACACAGAATTTATAGTGATTCGGCCAAGAACTGGGCCTACATCCACTTTATAGCTCTTTTATTGATCATCACTGATTTTACAATGGTTTGCAATACAATTGATACATCCATTGTCATTTTACAATTTCAAGCAAAGCTTTTTAAGTAAAATATGGGCGCAAATGATTGCTGTTCCAGGCTCTTGGGATTGGATCTCCTTCAACAGTTGTGAGTTTGAATGTGCCATCAAGAAGTTTATTGCCTATGACATACGGACCTTCCCAATTTGGTCCAAATACTCCGACTGCTGTCATGATCCTCTTCAAGACTAAGTCCCCGACTTCAAAGCTTCGTTAACGGACTTTAAATTGAAGTGCCTTGCAATTCTTTGCTGATGGGCCGCAACTCTGAGTCTAGCTTCTTCCCTTCTTTCATCAAGGAAGTCAAGTGCTTCGAGTTGCAATTTTTCATTTTCGGCCTGGTTGAAATGAACTCTCCTGTGTGAAGGGACTTCTAGCTCTACTGGAATCATCGCTTCTGATCCGTATGCCAGTGAGAATGGAGTGTGCCCAGTCGCAGTTTTATGGGTTGTTCTGTATGCCCATAGTGCTAGTGGTAGCTTATCAACCCATCCACCTTTTGCTTTTTCAAGCTGCTTTTTGATGGTTGACTTAATAATTTTGTTTACTGCTTCCACTTGCCCGTTTGCCTGCGGATGAGCCACTTCTGAGAAACTTTTTCGGATTTTGAATTGCTTGCAGAAGTCCGGGAACTCTTCACTTTCGTATTGAGTACCGTTGTCTGTGATTATTTTCTGTGGCACACCATACCTGCAAATGATGTTTTTAGTCAAAAAATTTATCATCTTTTTAGAGGTAATAGTGGCCAAAGGTTCAGCTTCGGCCCATTTAGTGAAATAATCAACAGCAACAATAGCATATTTGATTCCCGACTTGGCAATTGGTAAAGGTCTGATTAGATCTATCCCCCAAATGGCGAACGGCCATGGACTGACCATATGTGTTAGTTCGGTGGAAGCTGCCCTTGGGATTTTTGCAAATCTCTGGCATTTGTCGCATTTTCAAGAGTAGATAGCGGCATCTCGATTAATATCTGGCCAAAAATACTCATACCGGAGAACTTTCTTGGCAAGAGTTTGGCCACCTGAATGGTCCCCACATTCTCCTCCGTGTACCTCTGCTAAAATTGTCTTAGCTTCTTCCTCGATTACACATCGGAGTAATGGCATTGAGAATCCCCGTCTGTATAACCAACCATCTTGAATTACATATCTCGATGTCTTTCTTAACAGCTTTCGGCGTTCTTTAGAATTTTCTGGAAGGGAACCGTTGAGCAGATATTCTTTGATCGGGGTCATCCATGACTCTTGCTCTTGAGATACAACCATGATCCAATCGATATCCATTTCATCGGTGCTCGGGGCTGACAAGACCTCCACAGGAACCAATCCCAATAACTGAGCTTCTCCGGAGCTTGAGTACTTTGCAAGAGAATCTGCTTTCATATTTTCCTCTCGAGGTATGTGGCTTATTGAATAGTGATCGAAATCATCGAGAAGTTCAGAAGCCTTGGACAGGTAAGCAGGCGGATTTCCTCCTTTAGCTTGAAACTCCTTCTTGACTTGACATACAATAAGCTGAGAATCACTGAAGATTTGTAATGCTTTGATGTTTAGTTCTTTTGCAATCTTTACTCCAGCAATTAGGGCTTCATATTCTGCTTCATTATTTGTAGAAGGAAATTCCAACCTCAATGCGTAACATAATGACCGCCCTTCTGGGGTTTCAAGCACAACTCCAGCTCCAGAACAGTAATCATTTCTTGAGCCATCAACATATAACTTCCATTTGGTCGGGATGTCAACTGTAATTTCTTCCTCACTGTCACCCTTATCTGTGTACTCTGCGATGAAATCTGCTAAAGCTTGTCCGTTGATCCCTCTTCGAGGATGATAAGTGATATCATATTGGCTAAGTTCAATATTCCACTTCAGAAGACGGCCCGAAGTTTCAGGGCGAAATAGGACTTGCTTTAGGGGTTGGTCAGTGAGAACTTTGATAGGATGAGCTTGAAAATACGGCCTCAACTTTCTGGAAGCAATCAGTAAACAGTAGGCAAGCTTTTCTAGCTTTGAATAATTCGTTTCTGCCCTAGTGAGTCTTTTGCTGATATAGTAGACCGGGCGTTGAACTTTTGCATCCTCCCGCACTAGTGCTGCACTCAGGGCATGAGACGAAACTGCTAAGTATATGAAAAGGTCTTCGCCATTGTTGGGCTTGGAAAGTATTGGAGGTGATTCCATGTGGTGGATTAGTTCCTCGAAAGCTTTCTAGCATTCAGGTGTCCATTCGAAGTTTTTCTTTCCTTTCTTTAAAGCGTCAAAGAAGGGGATGCATTTATCAGTGGCTTTGGAAATGAACCGACTTAAGGCAGCAACTTTCCCATTAAGGCTTTGCAGGTCCTTCTTTGTCCTAGGGGCTTTGACTTCTCTTAGAGCAGTGATTTGGGCAGGATTAGCTTCAATGCCCCTAGTGCTTACGATAAATCCCAAGAATTTCCCGGACTCTACTCCGAATGAACATTTCAAAGGGTTGAGCTTCATTCCATACTTTCGGAGAATTGCAAACATTTTTTCTAAGTGATCCATATGGTCAACCGCTTTCTTTGATTTCACCAACATATCATCGACATAGACTTCCATAATTTTCCCAAGCTGTGATTTAAACATTGCATTGACAAGCCTTTGATATGTTGCCCCCGCATTCTTCAGTCCGAAGGGCATGACTTTATAGCAGTAAAGACCAACATCTATGACGAAGCTCGTATCCTCCTAATCCGACTCATGCATCATAATCTGATTATACCCGGAGTAAGCATCCGTAAAAGATAACAATTCGTGCCCGGCTGTTCCATCTACCAGCTGAACAATCCTTGGCAACGGGAAGCAGTCTTTGGGACAAGCTTTGTTTAAATCTGAGAAATCGATGCATACCCTCCACTTTCCATTTGCTTTTTTAACTAGTACTGGATTTGAAACCCAATTTGGATAAGTGGACTCTTTGATGAAACCATTCTCCATGAGTCGATATACTTCTTCCTTTAGCGCTGGTGACCTTTCTAGACCTTGGGTTCTCCTTTTTTGTTTCACAGGTGTGAATTTCGGATCGATATTCAGAGTATGTACAGCAATCTCTAGAGATATTCCACACATATCGGCGTGGCTCCAAGCGAATACGTCCAGATTTGCTTTCAAAAATGATATTAGCATACTTTGGATTGCCACACTGAGTTGCGAACCCACATTTAGCACTTTGTTTGGGTCTTTAAGATCAATAGGTACTGGTACCGTTACCTCCATCGGCACCACTCTATTTTCCTCTGCACTGGCTTTTCTGGGGTCCATTTCTCTCCTTGCACCACTATGCTCGCCAGTGCAGGGACCACCCTGTATTTGCTACAAGGTTGGGTTTTTGATGCGGAGGGGAGCCGCCGCATCTTTTCCCATCTCTCTCTTCCTGGCTTCTCGAAGCTCTATAAGATAACATTCCCGCTCAGCATTTTTATATCCTTTAATGACACCAACACCATTATCTGTAGGAAATTTCATAGTTAGGCACCACGGAGCTAGAATGGCTTTGAACGCAGCTAAAGTTGGTCGGCCTAGGAAGGCATTGTAGGCAGAAAATCCATTGACAATTACAAAAGTCTATTTCCGGACTACCTTTTTCTGCCCCTCTCCAAGTTCCACAAACAAGTCGACAGTTCCAATTGGTTGCTGCGGTTCCCTAGTGAACCCAACAATCTTTTGTGATGAAGCCTGAACATCAGCCATTGGAATCTTCATTTGATCAAATGTTTTCTTGAAGAGTATATTGCATGAAGCACCGCAATCGACAAGCACTCGTCTTACAATAGCTGGCCCAATTCCTGCAGAAACAACCAAGGGATCTATGGTTGGAGCTTCAATACCCATAGAATCCCTGGCTTTGAACACAATATCATCATTAGAAGTTTTCTGCTGTTTCAGGGGTGCAACATCCTCTAAAACAAAAACATCTTCTTCTGCTGGGATTTATTTCAAAGCACGAGTGTATCTTTCCATCTCACCCCAGCTTCTGCCTGCTGGGTGTGGGCCTCCTGTAATCACATTGATAACATGCCTTTCAAATTTATGTGCGGTAGTGCCCTCACCCGAGCCAGATGGGTGAGTAGAGGGTTGCTTCCCCTGAGCAGATGAAGTTTGGTCATTCCTGTTCTTCTTAACATACTATTGTAGCTTGTTTTCCCTTAACAATTCTTCAATTAAGCTCTTCAAATGACGACATTCGTTGGTATCATGGCCGGGTTGGTTATGAAATCGACAGAATTTTCCATTTCGCATAGCACCCTTTCCAGGCTTTATCTCAGCTAGTTTAGGATACTCCACAGCATCTTTGGTGGCAAAGAAGATATTCTCCGGAGTGTCGGTTAAAGGAGTGAAATTTGAGGGTTTAAAGAAGAGAGGTCTCTTTATATCCTTTTGTTTCTTCCCATCATTATTTTCCCTTTTCTGGCCTCCGGAATCTTTCTTAGCTGAAGCAACAATGTTATTTTCTCCTCTTGTCGCCACCACTTTCATTGATGCCGGAAGATTTTCCAAGCGTATGAACTCATCAGCTTTCTTATAGAATTTCTCGAGTGAGTTTGGTTCCTTCATTTTCTGCCATTTCCCAAATTCACTCGACTTATCGATAGCCCACATTAGATAAGTCAAAACCATCCATGGTTCTGCATTGTCGACTTCAGCCAGAGCTATATTGAAGCGATTCAGGAATGACTTAATAGGCTCTCCCAGATTCTGCTCAAGACTAGACAATGACATTATGTCTTTAGCCTTTGAAGCGTACAGCCTGAATTGCTCTTTAAACTTCCGGGTTAAATCGGAAAACTGGTCTACAGATCGAACGGGAAGCTTGGTAAACCAAAGAAGTGCCACTCCTTCCAAGTATACCGGGAAATACCGGCACTTAATCTCATCAGTTGCCCTTGCACCGGTCATGTGCCAGTCATATTTATACAAGAATTGATTTGGGTCACTTGTCCCCCGATAAGCAGGAATGGTGGGGGGAACAAATTTTCTGGGAAACTCAGCTTTTAGAATCCTCTCAGTAAACGGAGTTTTACTCGGAGCAAATCCCCACTCTCTCTCATCTTCATTTCTCTGCATGCTTTCTTTCATTATTTGCCGAATCATGCCGGAGAGATATTCCTCATTGTTTAATGACTTTGCGGAGTAGACTTCGGCCATTTTCTCGGAAGTTTGTCCGGGAAAATGTTCACGGAAAACTGGCGATGGCCTGTATCCTTCAGCTTGGAGAGGTGCCCCTTCAGCAGTACCTGATCCCCCTTGAGGAATATTTCTTCCTTCGGAGTTGTGAAGAGCATCAGCGATGTTTTCTTCATTATTTACTGGCCTTTGACTAGTCCTGAGCAAAGCATTTAACTTCTCCATCATTAGAGTATTCTGAGTTTCAATTCGCTGATACAACCTAGACACGGCAGCATCTAACTCTTCTCGCGTAACTCCAACGCTTGGAGCTGCCTGACTTGGAGAAGGAGAAGTGGCAGTATTATCGTGAGCATCCTCAGATCTGACAGACTTGCGTTTTCTTCCAGGAGCCATTATATCCAACAGACTTCTTGTTTTGAAAGAAACTTTTTCAACGAACTTTTTTGAAGCAATGATGACAATATTCCTGAGTTGGGTTCTCAGTGAAAGCACCAAAATGTTAACGCTGAAAATTGAACGCTAACACCCGGTGTGTGTAGTAAAGTTGTGAAAGACCACCCGTGATACGGGAACAAGAAATAAGCAGTAAAATAGCAGAAAACGGTAAAAGACAGCGATTTATAGTGGTTCGGCTTAAGATCGAGCCTACGTCCACTTTGAATTCCTTTATTGCTGATTTTGGTTACAAGATGATACAATACACTTCAAAATATGATACACTTTGATCACAAAAACACCCTCGACTAATAGCTCAAACTTCGATGAAGAAACTTGTTGAATCCGTGTCGGATGTGCAAGATTTCTTCCGAAGCTTGTTGTAGTGTCTTGAATGTTTGGAGTTCTTCAAGTGTTGAATGAGTTGTGAATTCTGCAGAGTAATGGCGCTTCAGAAAATGATCGGTCAAAAGTCCCCTCAATGTTGGAGCTAGGGCTGTATTTATAGAGAATTCTGGACAGGAATTTCTGCCAAGTCCTAAATCGTGGCCGACTTATAGTAAGTCGTAAGTCGTGGCTGACTTAGCAAGTAACAGTGTAAGTCAAGCGGCATAAGTGTCCAGGCATTGGATTTTAACTCGGTAGCCTTATGTCGTGGGTCGCGGCTCAACTGGTAGGTTTGCTCATTTCAGATAATAACACAAGTCCTAACTCGCTGACGAGCTAGGAGGCCACCGTGTTCAATAAGAAGCAGCGCTTCATTTGCTTAAGCCGTTCACGACACATGCTAGGTCGTAAGTCATAGGTAGCCTTAAGTCGTAGATCATCCACTTCCTTAAGTCGTTAACTGGTTGAGTCGACCAACACCTTTAAGTCGCCGAGGCCATTAAGCCGTTAACTCCTTAAACCGTTAAGTCGTAGACTTCCTTAAGTCGTAAGTCGCCTTTGTTGTTGCCGCTGCCTTCTTTAGGTCGTTGATTCTCTTAAGTCGTTAAGTCGTCCAGTCCTTGACTCATTAATTCTCTTAAGTCGTTAACTGCTTTAGATCGTTAACTCCCCTGGGTCGTCAACTTCCTTAGGTCGAAGACTTCTTAGACCGTTTCAATTCTTAGGTCGTCTAGACCTTAACCCGTTAGGTCGTTCACACCTTAACTCATTAGGTGGTTCACACCTTAACTCGTTAGGTGGTCCAGACCTTAAGTCGTAGGTCGTGAAGTACTCTGAGTTGTTAGGTCGACCAATCCTTGACTCGTTAAGTCGCGTACCCTGCTTGAGTCGCATACCTTGCTTGAGTCGTCCAGTTCTTAAGTCGTAGACAAATTGAGGGTTAACAATAGGGAATCACCTAGTCGAAATTTGGTTACAGAAGGCGAAAGGGTTCTTCTGAATCCTTCGACTCCTTCGAAAGGTAAGGACCTTCTAGATCTTGATTGTAGAAACTTTTCGACACCTTTGAAAGTTTCTGAAGCTTTCAGACTTTGGCGGTAGCATCCCTTCGACTACTTCGAGAGGTCTAGCTGGAACCTTTTTCTCTTGTTCTTCTTTGACCTCTACTCAAATTGGTTTCGACTAAGTCGAAAGGTGGATTTTAGGAGTTACATTTGCCACCCTTCCTTGCGATAGGATGCACTTGACTTTCCAAGTCATCTATGTAGAAACCTAAAAGTTTCCCGCCTCTTGGTCTTCTGGCCTAAATTTGGGTCGTCCATTTAAATCCAATCTAACAGGTAGTAGCTCTTGATGACTTTTCTCTTTCACTTTTCTGCAAACCAAATTTCAAGTACAAGTAAAAGAATTCTAAAATCCTCAAACTTTCTTTCTTCTTAATCAAAGAAACAACCAGATCTAATTGTAAGTCAAAAATTATCTCTTTTTTGCAAATCTCACCTCTCTTTTTATTATTCTCTATATTTCATAGTGAGTTCTAAATTTTCATGTCTTATAATCAGGATTTTGATCTAAAAACTGATCGAATCTTGATTTTATTAAAAGCATGTTTGATTTGGTTTTATGATATTATTTGATTTTAAAATTTTGATTCATATGAGAGATTTTGCGATTCAGTTTCATGAATCGATAAGATTTGTTTCTCGTTTTGAATTTATTTCATTGTTTGGGATTACCTATACTTTTAAGAGAATCTGAATTCTTATTTAAAATTTTGAAATTGAAAATTGTTAGTTCATGTTTTGGATTACCCTCCTAGGTCACAATGGCTTCGACCAATTCGAAAGGCTTATTATAGCTTTTGAAGGGGTAGTTCAGGACAATACTTGCTTTCGAGTAGTTTGAATGAAGGCGAAACCATTGGTTTCGAATGGTTTGGCGCATATACAAAGAGTTATTCTATGTTGCCTTTGAAAGGTGTGGCCATGACTCATTCGAAAGGTCTTCGTGTATAGGGAATCAACTAGTCAAAATTTGGTTACTGAAGGCAAAAGGGTGCTTTTGACTCCTTCGACTCCTTCGAATGTTAAGAAAATTCTGGATCTTGATTGTAGAAACCTTTCGACACCTTCGAAAGGTTCTGAAGCTTTTAGACTTTGGCGGTAGCATCTCTTCGACTCCTTCGAAAGGTCTAGTTGGAACCTTTCCCTCTTGTTCTTCTTTGACCTCTGTTCAAATTGATTTCGACTAAGTCGAAAGGTGGATTTTAGGAGTAACATTTTCCCCTCTCCCTTGCAATGGGATGCAATTGAAAAGTCATCTATGTCGAAACCTAAAAGTTTCCCACCTCTTGGTCTTCCCACCTAAATCTGGGTCGTCCATTTAAATATGATGTAACGGCTGGTAGCTCTTGATGACTTTTCTTATAAGTACGCTCTTCTTCTTTTTCTTTCACTTTTCTACAAACCAAATTTCTACTACAAGTAAAAGAATTCTAAAATCCTCAAACTTTCTTTCTTCTTAATCAAAGAAATAACCAAATCTAATTGTAAGTTAAAAATTATCTTTGTTTTGCGAATCTCTCCTCTATTTTTATTATTCTCTGTATTTCACAGTGAGTTTTAAATTTTTATATCTTACAATCAGGATTTTGATCTAAAAACTGATCGAATTTTGATTTTATTAAAAAGCATGTTTGATTTGATTTTCTGAGATTGTTTAATTTTAAAAAATTTATTCATATGAGAGATTTTGCGATTCAGTTTCATGAATCGATAAGATTTGTTTCTCATTTTGAATTTATTTCAATGTTTTGGATTATCTTTACTTTTAAGAGAATCTGAATTCTTATTTATAATTTTGAAATTGAAAATTGTTAGTTCATGTTGAAATCCGTCTTCTTATCGGGTTTGGTTTAATTGTTTAAGAAAATTTTTAAAATCTTGGATTTTCAATTGGGTTTGGGGAAGATAGAAGCTTCTGTTTTCTTCGCCCGGAAGTTTTGACTAGTACGGGTGAAAAATTAGCGCCACAAATTGACCTTTCTACCCCTTCGAAAGGGATTAAGGCGACAGCAATGGTTTTGCTTTCTTAGCCCATTTCGATGGTGTCGAAAGATATTGTAGTATGAATTTGATCAACCTTGTCGAAGGGTTGTATAGTGAAGCACAATGCAGTCACCCTTCTTGAAAGCAAAACGTTTCGATTTAGTCGAAACCTTTGGTGCCGATTGAAATCCCTTCCTTTTAGTATGTTTTCGAAACCATAATGCCCCTTCGACCCTTTCGAAGCCTTTTGTATCTGATGAGTCAAAACCCTTTAAAATCATCTTTCTCTAGCATTTTCGCAACATTCTAAGTACTTTTGATTTTAACTTAGGACCTTTCGACTCAATGAGTATATCAGGTTTCAACAGCATTCATTTTTCCTTTAGGAAACCTAAGTCATAGGTTTCGACAGTGTCGAACGTTCTTGTTATCCTATTCACGAAATACTTGTTATATGTACTTGGTTTAGATTTTCAAATTAGTTTTAACTACTTCCTTTTAGCAACTTGGTTCCTATTGAGCTTTCGACATTGATGAAAAGTGCCAATTGAACAAACATTTCAACTCTTAATTTCGACCTTGTTGAAAGCTCAATGAATACTTTTATTTAGGCTTTCGACACTATCGAGAGGTATTTGCTAAATGTTGATGTCCCTTTCCCCTTTCGACTCTGTCGAAAGCAATATCTTTGACTTTTTAACATAAACATTTTTTCAATATCTTTCCAAGTTCTCTACCAATTCTTGAAAGATTGCTAAGTTTATAATAAACATGAAAATTTTGACTGAAACGTTTTCACTTGGAAGAATCATGGGCTCTCCGAAGAAGGCCGTAGCAACTTCCAAGCATTCACTCATATCTACTCAAGATGAAGTAGATGCTATCTTTAGTGACTTCGGCATTACTGGTGTAGAAGCCATTCCTCCCATGGAAACAGATACCATCAACAACCCTCCCGAAGGGTTTATTGCTTATACCGTTATCCATATATGACATGGGGGATTTTTGTCTTTGCAGAGTTTTTATCCAAGCTCCTTTCTCATCTCGAGATTGATCTGATCCAACTATTGCCAAACGTTTACACCTATCTCATGTCTCTGGAGATGATGGCATTGGAGTCTTGGCTCCCCTCTCTCAGTGCTGAAGTGTTGGACCACTTGATCCGGCTAGTCAAGCTTAGCAATCTCAACAGCGAAATATTCAGAGCCAACCTTAAGAAGAAGCTAATATCTGATGGGGTTAATAAGTTCAGAGACTGGGAGAACCAGTTTTCTTTGTTAAGTGCTTTGAAAACATCAGTGGGACTTTCTCTACCTCTCATAAGTCCGTATTTTCGTTATCTTCCTTCATTCAATAGTTTCTCTTGTCTAATCTTTGCTTTTGTCAGGTGCCCCTGTTAAAGAGTTAAATGAGGAAGATAATAAAACACTTGAATCTCTTATTGTCGCCTCAAGTCGAATTGGGAGCAGATTGACGCTATTAACTCGAACAAATTTACGAAAGCACTCTCTTCTACCCGAAGGTCAAAGGAACCTGGGCAATCCCCCATTTGTCCAACATACCTCCCAAAGCAAACGCTTCCTTTCTCTAGGGGACCCATCAATTTTCTCCCCAATGTCTCCCATTTGCGTTGATCACTCTGGTACGTGAGAAACACTGCACTTGTTATGAATTGCTGTATCGTTTTATCAATTTATTCTGCTGACTTATAATCTGCTTGGTTTTTTTTAGCTACTCCTCAAGTTAGAAAGTCTGTTAGTCGTACTGCTCCCCTTCCTATAATTTCTCATGCGATGTCTACTGTCAATGCTCTCGCCAAAACGAAGAAGGCCATGAAAAGGAAGTTGGCACAATCATCGAAAAAGAACCACCGTAAAAGGTTGCTAAAGTTTTTGGTATAGAGGAGGAGGAACATTCGTATTTTCATAAAGCTCTAGAGAGCCCGATCGTGGAAGCTCACAAAGATAAACCCGAGCAAACTCCTACTTCCATTGATCCCCTCTCTCGAATTACTATTTCCAGCTCTCCGGCTGCACTTGATCAAATGCAACAAACTTTGGACGGGTCCCCTGCTCCAAAGCATATTCCTTCGAAGCCATCCCCTTTTTCTCCTTCTATAAACTTTGCAGAGATAGCTCAGTCAATTTTACATTATAAGTCCTTCACTTCTATCCATCCGCCTTCCTTCGTTCCTAACTTGGCAAGGCATTACCGCTCTCTGATAAAGCAACAATTCTTGGTAAGTTTCACATCAATTGACTATATTATTACTGTTCCTTTTTAAATTTCTAACTTGTGTTACATTTCTTTCAGAATTCTAGGTGTTGGATAACTCTACACGAGCAAGCATCCAAATCTTCCGTTGAGTCCTCCAAGTTCCAGGAGGAAATCTCAGCCCTTAAGAATCAAGTGTCTTCTTTATTTGCAGCAAAAGATGAAGCAGCCTCTGAATGGTTGCGATTAAGAGCTTCCCTTGCCCAGTCAGAATCTGCTCTTACTGAAGAAAAAAGGGCTCTCCAACTCCTCGCCTACGAAAATTTTTCCATGCATCTAACCCTGAAAGAATCCGATGAGGAGAAGACCCATATAGCAGCAAAGAATATTTCTTTGAAAGAGAAGTTCAAGAAAAACAGGGCCTCACTAAAAATTGCTGTCAATACCATCTCAGACGCCAAATAGCGAGTATCTCAGTTTCTTAATACTTCTCTCAGGGAGATTATGTTGAATTTCTATGAAGAGGCTTTGATGCTCGCTTATGCTGATAATTCTAAAAGTGCCCTGACCTAAGCTTTCCCTCGCTCGACTCTACCCTTGTTGATAGAGTAGTGGGCAAGATCAACCAAATGAAGTAAGGGATTGAAGCGGCCGTAGATGAGGAAATTGACGCCTCCCAAATTCTTTCTTTTGACGTCCCCTCTTTCGAAATCAAATCTGACTCTAAAGATAAGGGTGACAAGAATGATGATGCCAGGGAAGAAAGCGATGATAATGACGGTGATGGTCAGGGCGACGATAATGATGATGATGATAATGGTATCGATGGTGGCCACAGTTCAGGTGGAGATCGAGGTGGCCATACTGAAACTTCTGAGAAGGATGGTGATGATGATACTAAAGCCCCTGAGAAAGAGCCATCTCCATAAAAAGAAGTCCCGCCTGAATCTGCCGGAGCTTCTACTCCTCAAGAAGAAGTGCATGCTTCCATTAATATCGAAGAACCAAGAGAAAAGGAGCATGTTTCTCAAACTTTCATCCCGGTATCTCGGGTATAGGACTCTCTGTTTAATCAACTTTTACTTCGAAAGCCATAATAGTGTACTTCTTTTATTTAGATAAGGAAGAAATCCATCCTCCCCTATAAAACCAAACTTGAGAGAAAACAAGTAGAGAAAAACAGATTATATAGGGAGTTAGACAAGCAAATAAGGTAGCATAATGTACTTTCTGATAAGTGTCGTAAGCTTGATAGAAGTGCATCGGTGTTGGCGTCTTTTAAGCATCAAAAAGTTGCCCCTATTAAAGAGAGCTCTCCTTCGCTACCATGCTCTCTTAAAAGAAAACAGGGAGTTAATCACCCTATTTTGGATGCTGATTGAAGAAAGATATATTTTAATCAATTTTATATAAGGCTTACTGTAGACACTCAATTGTTGATTTTTCATACTTAGGCGAATTTAGAGGTGGTCTACTTAGACGTTTTCATAAGAGATATTGGGATGAATTCGAATCTGACCTACACTCTGGAGCTTGTAAGAACTTACCACGGGTCAGATTGATTCCCCGAGATCTCCCCCTTAAAAATCTTAAGTGCCATGTGAACAAATTTGTCTCCGAGTTGCTTTCTAAGTCTGTTTTCTATGAACCAGATGAATAGTTATAGACGTGCAACAATGTATTGATTTATGAATATTTGTTTTAGTCTTGCTTTTTATGTTTATCTTCATTTTATTATATTATCATAGAATGATTTTTCGTCTGGCCAACTTGTTTCTAGAGACCATTTAAGTTAGTACGTCAAATTGAGACGATTTTATCTTGAAAAGGCATCAGTTTTAAAATCTTCGAAACTAGCAAGATACTGCTTCCTTAGAGATTTACAAAATTTTTATGTGGAATATCCTCGTCTTCACTTTGATTTTCCTGGTGATGAAAAAGGGAAACTTCTTAAGGAATTCGGGACATTTCAATCTAAATTAATTATTTGTCGTGATAGTCCTCCGGTTGGGATGTGAGACTATAGCAGATGTCCATCAGTTATCACCCCTGAAGGAGTTAATATTCCTTTAGATTCAACAGTTACCCTTTCCGCTAATTCATTAGATAAAGTTAGAAATGTAGTTTCTCAACTTTAGATGTAAATCAATTGTTTATTGTATCTTTTGACTTTGTTGTTGTTCGAGTTGTAATATGTTATTATAACAATAAAGAGATTTTTCATCTTGATTTTGACTTTATTTTGTCTCTCTTTGCTTAAAAATGAGTTGTAATTATCTAAAGATCCTCACTCTCTTGACTTAACATCACACCTCGCTAGTTTTAGAGCTAAATTGTTAAAAGAATATGGTCAGATTAAACCTCTTAATGATATCTTACTGGCACGCTTCCATAGAAATGCCAAAGGCTTGAAATGGCATAAAAGATATTTACTTCAGAAATCCATTGTTAGTAATCTCAAAGTTCAAATTGCCTATCTTGAGGCCATGTCAAAAGCAAAGATGAAATGATTTCGTCACTGAAGCAACAAGTAATGTCAAACCCTTCAATCAATTTTGATCATAAGGTGTCAGAACTTATCCAACAAATCAGTGACTTGGAACTGAAATTGATGGACAGTCAAACACAATGCGAATCATTGGAATATAGTATGGGAGATAATATTTTGAGCATTAATTTACGGGTTCCTCGCACTACTACCTCAGTTGCTCGACCCACAAGGTCAACTCACCTCACTGCTCAGAAATTCCCTACTATGATCAACCCTTCCCCGGGCTTAGATGAGAATGTTGTGGTGAATTGGTGCAGGAAAGTTAAATTCGAAATAGCTAGGTATTTTGACCAGCAACAAAAAGAGAAATATTCTCAAAGTATCGACGAATATGCAGCCAAGATTCAGAAGCTTGAACGCGATAATTACTTCCTTCAGAAGCACATCGTGGAATTTGAAAGGGAAAACAAGACCCTTAGGGTTGCAAACAGAGCTTTCAACCAAGCTCAGAAGACAAATATTGATGCAATCGACGATGCAGATAGAGTAAGGGAGAAGGAAATGAAACTTAAAAAGTTCTCTGTGCCGCAATTCATCACATAGTTGATCCTTCAATTGCTGAGAATCTTAGCAAGGCTACTAAAGACTTTTGACATATTTGTATCTTTTTATTGACTTGCCTTGTATATATGTAAATGACTTCATAATCTTTGTAAATGATTTCATAAGTGATGTAAATCATATAAACTTTATAAATATCACCTGATTTGTAGTTCTTTTCTGTAATGTAACTTATGAAATGCTTTTTGATGGCTCATTCATTAATTTCTGTATTTGCTGAATCTTTTATTTCTTTTTGATGTGTTGATCTCCCTGAAAAGTGTGAAGCAAACAATATTTTCAATTGTTAGCTTGAAATTGACATGCAAATCTATGTATATCATTTGTATAGATTAACAAAGCATCTTTTTAATCACATGAACCATAGTTTATGTCAAATATTTAAATCCCATCTTTAACCGTGATGAGTGATAATTAAGAATTTAACTTCAACCTTTTGGCTGGAACGTCTAAATTTGTTGATAGGAAACCCCGCCCTATCACAAGGGCATAAATGTTGGAAAGTGATTTTCAAGAGAGATGTAATAAAGAGCTAAAACCAGAAATCATTTTTTGAATATTTGTAGTAGAAACCCACTGACCATTTCTTGGGTATTTAATGAAATTTGACAACTTAGAAATCCGAGACCCAGATTCGAGTATTAACGGAAACTTATAATAATGATCTTCTTGAGAGAATTTTTTAACCCAGATCGGGCATTTGTGATGGGTAAATAGAAATCCATTACTGAGATTTTACACCCTGATTAGGGCATAAATAAGTAATAGTCTCAAAGTCCAGATTCGGGTATAATAAAGATTGTTAGTGATTGATAAAGACCCGAAACCCTGATTCAGGTATTAGTAAATGATGTCCTGAAATGAATGCCTCGAACCCAAGATTCAGGTATTAATTGATGAAATTCAGATATGAGAGATCTGAAACCCAGATTCTGGTATTAATAGATGATGTTTAGAAATGAAAGTCCCAAAACCCAGATTCTGGTATTAATAAGTGGAGTTTTGTTCTACTCCTTTGATGCATGAACCCTTCAGGTCTTGTAGAAGTAATTTGATTAGTCGCCTCTTGAGCTTGGACATCTTAGTCTATAACTAGATACGTCGTTTCTCAGGCCTGAAAATCTCAGTCTTTTATTTAATGAGCTTTCGCTTGGGCTTGAACGGCTCAGTCCATTATTTGATGAGCCTCTTCTTGGGCTTGGACATCTTAGTCCATTTGTTGGATGGGCCTCTTCTTGGGCCTGGACATCTTAGTCCATTGTTGGATTATCCTTTTCTTGGGCATAGACATCTTAGTCCATTATGGTATGAGCCTCTTCTTGGGCTTAGACATCTTAGTCCATTGTTTTTTGGTGGTCTTGGTTAGCTCATCTTAGAGTCTGGAACCAAGGACTAACCCGACCTCCCTCTAGAAGGCGCCTTGACCTGGCTAGAGACGCGGTCAAGGGCTTGTCCAGTACTTTAACCGGGAAATCTTATGGCATGGATAAAGGCTAACTCCAACCTCCCTCTAGGAGGCGCTATGCCCAGGCCATAGCGTGGTGCAGATAGGGGCTTGTTTGGTGCTTTACACTAGCCATCTTATGGTGCGGATAAAGGCTTACTCCATCCTCTTTCCAGGAGGTTCCTTGAACTGACCAGAGGCGCGGCCAAGGTCTTGTTCGATGCTTTAACCTGACCATCTTATGGCCCGGATAAAGGCTTACCGGCCCTCCCTCCAGGAGGTGCTCTGCCCTGGCTAACTCGGCACAGACAGAGGCTTTCTACCATCTTAGTTAGACTACCATCTTAGGTAGTATCCAAATATAAGGAGTATTTTACTCCTAACCATGTAGATTTTTCTTGGAAAAGCAACTCTTTATTGATGTTTCTCAAATTCTTTTTACAGATTCATGAATCTTTCCTTGTCGAAAGAAATTGATGATCATCCCCTCCAAGGCACTGAAATGATTGGTTTCTTGAACATTCATCATGTGGTAGTAACAGTAGGATCCTCCCAGATACCTTTGATGTTTTGGCTTCTTTTTCTATGATGGCCAATAGTTAAGCTCATCCTTAGCAAGCAAGTAGAAGTTTTATATGCCTGTTGTTAGGTTGCACTCTTTGGGAAGTACAAATTTGAAGCTTGATTCTTAAGGATGGCTCTTTGATTTTTTGTTCCTTGGCCTTATAGTTTCATACTCTTCGATTGCTTTTCTTTTTTCCACCTTTGTTGTTATTTTGTAGGAAGTGTTCTTGTTGTAGTTGGTTATTACCACTTATTTGAAAAGGCATTGTAATAAGCCATTATCTCTTTTTCAAAAAATTTGCCATTGGAATATTGTTGGATGTTTCTTCTCATTTGATTGAATACATTGTCACTTCCATTTATGCTTTTCCTAATGCAAAAATAAGGGTGGGACCAATATGAAAGCGGTTTAAGCTCCATTTATCAGAATCGTATGATTATGCTTTTTTCTTATTTATAATTCTCAGAGCTTCTAGCCTTAAACTTTGCTCCTCATTTGATTGGAATTTTTGATGAATTTTGAGGGGAAGTTTATTTCATGTGGCTTAGAGGATCCTTGTTCAGATTTTATGATTCTTCTAGCTATGATTAGACCAAAAGTAGATGAACTTGAGGTTTTGTTAAGTGTGGTTAGAGAATAGTAGTGTTGGGTATTTAACCAGGTCAGAGGTTCGAGCCCTCCTTCTAGCGCCAAAAATATTAGAAAGAAATCTTATCAACAACCGAAAGTAGAGTTTTTAGGACAAGGTCAATTCCTTGTGGTCTCTTTTAGAAGAGTTGAGAAGGATGGAATATGTGTATTTACTTTGGTATCCTTTTGAAACAAGTTTTTGTATTGAAAACTTACTTATGCCAACCTTTCGACTCAGTCGAAACGGTTATTTCCTTTCCTTGTTAACCTTTCGCTTTGTTAAGATAAATGAGTTTTCCCTTCAAAAGCACTCCTTTCGAAGTGGAAGTAGAAACCAAGTAGATGGTCTGTGAGATCACTGGATGAAGGTTGACTTAGAGGGTTTTGACTCTATCGAAAGCTTAAGTTGTTGGGCGACTTGGGCTTTGGTCAGGTATCTGAAGTAGAGGTTTCGACCTTCTCGAAAGCTGTGAGCTTAGATGTCTTGGGTTTAGATAAGATATCTCATGTTAAAACAGTTTTGAGTTAGGTTTTGAACTCATCGAAAGCAAGGTCCTTAGGTTTCCCATGTCAATCCAAGGTTTAAGTGGTCTATGATTAGGTTTCGACCTTGTCGAAAGCAGTAGCCTAGGGGATGATAGCTTGAAGCATTTAATCTAAAATTATTTGATTATACAAGGTTTCGATTGTGTTGGAAGGGTCTATTCGATATAGGCGACACCTGAAACACAATGTTAAACCCGATAAAAGCTTTAAGAATGGTAAAGTAATTTGTAAAATTGACAACTTCCTTCTCGTAAGCTAAAGATGATTTTATTTCTCGAAATCTCCAAATTAATTTGGTAATTAGGATGGAAAGAATCAGATCCCTCAAGCCTGACTCCTTGTAGATGCGGGTCAGCACCTTTCGACCCTAATGCTTTCGACTTGGTCGAAAGGTGGCTGCCGAATAAATCAAGTATGCTTCCGCCTTTGTCGAAAGGAACGGCTGCACCTCTCTTCTTTGTGTTGCCTTATAAGTGCTTCCGACTCTATCGATAGGCCTTATTTAATAGTTTCGATGATGTTGGTTACATCTGAGCTCTTGCTTGTGATTTGATGTGGAACCCTCCTGGGTCACAATACCTTCGACAGATTCAAAAGGCTTATTATAGCTTTCGAAGGGGTTGTTCGGGACAATACTTGCTTTCGAGTAGTTTGAATGAAGGCGAACCTTTGGTTTCGAGTGGTTTAGTCCATATACAAAGAGCTATTTTTCGTTGTCTTCAAAAGGTTTAGCCTTGACTCATTCAAAAGGTCTTCATGCATAGGGAATCACCTATTCGAAAGGTGGCTACTGAAGGAAAAAGGGTGCTTTCGACTCCTTTAAAAGGTAAGAAACTTCTAGATCTTGATTGTAGAAACCTTTCGACACCTTTTAAAGGTTTTGAAGCTTTAAACTTTGGCGGTAGCTTCCCTTCGTCTCCTTTAAAAGGTCTAGCTGGAACTTTTTTCTCTTGTTCTTCTTTGACCTCTGCTTAAATTTGTTTCGACTAAGTCAAAAGGTGAATTTTAGGAGTAACATATAGAATGTTAATAAACTTAAGTAATTTTCTTAAATTAAATAGTGATTCTTTAAAAAGGGTAATTATAATCTTGGGAAGTAGGAAGAGATAGGATTAGTATGTAGGTTATACGTAGATCATTTCTCCTTTTCACATAGTTCTTGATCCAAGATTCGAGTACATGACTCGAGGTGTTCCACACCATTCTGAATAGGGATTTGTTGCTTGATTTTTGACGTCGAGCATTGATGAGGGTTCTTATGTGGAACCAAAGGTTGTCTATCATAGTTTATGGCTATGCAAGGAGAACAAAGGTTTCTAATTAAGAAGCCTGATCAAAGTCCGCACTAGGAAGTCGAGTGAGCAATACTAGTTTGGAAGGAATGTTATGTGTTCAAGTGAGTGATCAAACTAGATATTTACAGAGGAATGATCTACGTACATCATACAGATTAATAAATACTTTTAAGTATTTTTGGGAATAGGGTTATGGTATAATTTCAGGGACGAAACTCATTTAAGGGGGAAGAATGTAACAACCTGCAAATTTATCAGTTGAATAAACTATATTTATTTTAAAAAATATTTAAATTTGGGTTTAAAAGTAAGAAATAATCATGTTTTAAGTGGTAAATAATAATAGTTATTTTGTTTGGAAAAATATTTGCGGACAAATTACCGAGGTAAAATATCGATAAAATAGCTTGAACTCATTTTATCAATAAAACTGCTTTTAAACAATAAGGATCGTGCATAGCTCTGGATTCATACATTAATATATGTATTCAAAAAAGATTATGAAATAAAATAAATTATTTTATTTTCATGAAAATAAATGTGTTTATGACGTCGACAATCATCGGTTTTGTATATTCCTTCGGAAATTCATGTTATGTTTACATATTAAATAAATGGGTTTTAATTTACATATAAACCTATTTTAATTACTTAATGATGATGGTAAAATCATTTTTATAATTTGTTCACCAAAATAGATAGTTCGTAGAAAAATAGAAAATGTGGCCGAAGAACCTTTACCGGTATTTCGAACTTTCGACACCGGAAAGTTGTTCGGAACATTGTTCGCATTTTTTCACTACACACACACATATATAAGAGTTAATTAACCATATAATAAGATGCTTCATAATGTATTATCTTATGTTAATTATGTTTAGTAAGTGATGTGACAAGACATGGTTTTAAAATATTAACTTATTTATATACTAAATCATATCATTATCTCTTGTCATTTCCTTTAGTACCATCATCATTACCCATCATGGCTTAGAGGATGAGACTAGAGAGGAGAGAAATGTGACATATAAGGGGGAGGTAGGTGGTGATGTGACATGTCAAAATAATGACATGTTACGATATTTTAAACTACGGTTAAAATAGTAATTTCCTCACTTTTCTTCATCTATAACTACACACCCTCACAGACACATTTTCATTTAAATTCCAACTTCATTCTTTTCTAAACCTTCTTCTCTAAAAATTTCATGGCTTCCATAGTTCAAAAAATTTAGAAAAGTTTAGCATTTTTTGTTGTAACTTGCTTCCATACCATCTATACTTCTTATACTGTCATTTCAACATCCTCTCCTCGAAAAACCAAGGCCATCACTACTTTACAGAGCTCTAGCCAAGCCAAATCACCTCTGCCCAAACTCATTCTAAGGCCTTATGTAACATCCCCTTTCTAGAGGCCCAAAACTAAGCGCTACAGATGCTGCAGTCATATATAGTATTAGCTTCCGACGACTAAATACGGCTATGTTAATGGTATCTACAATATCAGAAGCACTTGAATATGATACAAAACACAGATTTCAAAACAACATTTTCTTCATTATAGTTAAAAAAGATGTTCCATATTCTTAATACATAATCCCAATACGTTCCCAGGCACAAATAAAATATACTTAATACAAAATACGCCAAGAGCAGTATATGAAGATACCCCCTTGGATGATCAGAGTCATATAGTCTTAATAGACTTAATACAAACACAGTGGAAATAAAACAAAACATAAAACTGCAACCACTAAATAGCTATTTGTTTGCCTCCTGCATGCCTCGGTAGTCTTATTCTTCATCCTACTAAACCTAAAAAAGACCTTAACCCCTCAGCATACTCAAATTAATTTTGAGCACCTGAGAGTTTAAAAAGAAGACATAAACTTCAAGTCAGAAATAAATCCTGGTGTGAATAATACTATACATCCCGGTTTAATATATTAAGTGAGACCTTGCCGCTTAGAGGAATGGGTTTTCCCTCAATAAAATCCATTTAAAATATTTTTAAAACCATATTCTACGCTCCTGCATCCACAATGGTTAAAACACATATTGTTAAAACATTTTGATGATATGCATACTTGAAAACAATTAGGATTCCCGGATCCCCTATTAGAATTTAGTTGCCTCAAAGAGGGACTATCCATACCATATTCATTATACTTAAGCTAACGTGGATTGTCCATCCCACATTACATAGTTTTTCCAGGATAACAATAAACCCTTCATTAAACATATGAAGACTATCCATCTCCACATGATGTTGACTATCCGTCAAACATCCCATAGTTTAACTAGGACGAGTATGAACCCTTCTCCCAATTGATGTTGACTATCCATCAAACATTCCATGAAAATACTTATCTCATGCTATCCACATGAGTAACCTATTTCCATTAGTATCCCTAATTTAGGTTATATCCCAATTATACCCTGCTATCTGCATGGTTGACCTATTTCCATTAGTATCCCTAATTTAGGTTATATTCATTATAATTTACATTGGTATCCCTCAATGATTGTCAAAACATATAAGTGTTGATCCCCAACTATTGTCGAACTTCATTAAGCCTACCCCGGTATCCCCAAGGATAAACAACATTTATTTTATAAGGTTTAAAGAAAGCAAGTTTCCAATCCCTTCGAAAGTATCCCCTTCGAAGCCTTGCTTTCGACCTTTTCAAAAGCAATAAAACTTTAGACATCCTACTTTAAAAATGCTTCAAAACATTGCCTTAGAAAACCTTTGGAAAACCTTCCATTTAAATCCTTTTGAAACCATTCAAAGCAAACCTTTCGAAATCATTGAACTCAAACCTTTCAAATCCATTGAACTCAAACTGTTCGAAATCATTGAAGTCTAACCTTTCAAAACCATTGAAATAAAACCTTTCGAAATCATTGGAATCTAACCTTTCGAAACCATTGAACTAAAACCTTTCGAAATCATTGGACTCTAACCTTTCGAAACCATTGAACTAAAACCTTTCGAAACCATTGAACTAAAACCTTTCAAAATCATTGAACTAAAACCTTTCGAGAGCATTCAAACTTTTAAAACAAAAACCTTTCGAAAGCTTACTGGGTTCAATTTAAAACATGTGGAAAATCTTCTTTTAAAAACCTTTCAACTTCATTGGAAGCTACCTTTGGACTTTATTGAAATCTCTTCTACGAAAGCTTTAAAACACATCATTTAAAACAATAGTACCCTACCGTTAGAACAACTCCTTCGAAAGCTTTGGGTTATACTTCAATTAGAAAATTCAGGTAAAACATCTAATTCGAAAGCTTTGATACCTTTTGAAAGCATTGAGAAGTGGCTGGTTTTAGAAACAGGTAAACCTTTCGACTTTGTCGGATGGTTCAAAACAAAACAATGATAAAGTGGCAGTAACCTTTCGACTTTGTGGAAAGGTTTAAAACCTTTATTTTAAATAATTGACCTATTCGAAAGCAACCAAGTCGAAAGCTCCTTTTCGAAAGCAAGCAGGTGTAAGCTTTTGGTTTATAAAACAAACATACCCAAACCTCTTTGGCAACCAACCTTTCGACTAAGTACCCTTCGACCTTGTTCAATTTATTACATACCAAGTAACTTGATAACATATGCATTGAACTTTGACCTAGTCGATAGATATAACCTTTCGACTTTGTCGGAAGGTTTGATGCCTAAAATGGTTGAAACATGCTAAAACCATGATTTTCTTGTTTTTAACTTAAAAAATATAACTTTTCAACTAACCTACCTTTGTTTGTCAAATTCTAATTGGTTAATAAATACTTTTCTGAAAAGTGCTGCCACTAATCTCAGAATTAAATAATAATTTTATTTTGTAAAATGCCCCTTCTTAATTAAATATATAAAACATTTAAGTCGCATACCTTAAATAATTTTATATATTCATCAAATAACCTAGGAAAAATCTAGAAAAATTCTAGAAAATCAATTTTAATTTGTTTCCCAACATATAAAAATTTCAAATCCGAATAATTATTTATTTAGCTATAAATAATTTATAACCCAATAAATTGTTTTCTTCACTAGAAAATTAATATAACATCCACATTAATTTAGAAAATTATGAAAATTGGAACTCATCTCTAAAATATCATTTCCGACCTATATTTAAATTTTCAAGGCATTTGGATGTCATTTAATAGGGTTTTCATATCAAACATTCCATAAATACTAATATGAACATGCATAATTGACCAACAAACAAATATATAACTTTAATCATCAAAACATGGCATATACTTGCAAAAACATTTCAGATCTAATCTTAAAACCGAAAACTATAAGAAAATGGGATGAATTAATTATTCACCTTAGCTTTGAGATTAAAAGATGTGAGATTTGATGTTGAATTAGTTGATTATATTCCTTCTCTTGAATCATAGCTTTAATCTTTCCTTGATTACAATAATGGTGGCCGGCCATAAGAGTTTTTTTAGTTTGGTAAATTGAGAATGAATGTGAGTTTCAATTCCTAAAGGTTTAGGGTATAAGCCTTTCCTATTTCCCATAATGCCCTTACTCATTTCCTAACACATTAGTTTATGTTTTATCATTTTAAATTACACATTAACATGGCACAGCTACCCTTAGTTTAATCAAATCTCAAACTATTAATCTTCACATTATTTTATTTAATTTAACCAATTTAATATCTTAAATAATGTTATAAAAATATTGGGTGTTACAGACTCCCCACCTTAAAGAATTTCGTCCTCGAAATTACGATAAGGTGCACAATCAAAACAACCAAAGGTAAAACATATCATCAAACAAATCAGGATAAGCCTCTCTAATCCTACTCTCAGTTTCCTAAGTACAGTCTCTAGCATCGTCATTACACTGGACATTTGCTAATATGACAGTCTTGTTCCTCAACTTCTTGTCATCTCTTGCCACAATCCGAATCGGCTTTCTAACTATGGTCAAGTCCGACTCTACTTCTAAATCTTCTAACACTGTAGGTGCCATGGTAGTCTCCGGGTCTCTAACACACTTTCTAAGATAGAAACATGGAAAACAACATGGACCC
The DNA here is from genome assembly GCA_030737815.1 of Allium fistulosum. Classification (NCBI taxonomy): domain Eukaryota; kingdom Viridiplantae; phylum Streptophyta; class Magnoliopsida; order Asparagales; family Amaryllidaceae; genus Allium; species Allium fistulosum. The sequence continues at coordinate 1,082,480,242 of CM060903.1, forward strand.
CTACCGAACTTCTTGGCAATTCCACTTTAAAAGCGAGTTTCCTGATCCTCTCAACAATACGGAAGGGTCCAACGAATCTAGGTGCTAACTTTCCTGACGTTCCAAATCTAGTCACACCCTTCATCGGTGAAACCTTAATAAACACATAGTCTCCAACAGAGAATTCTAAGTCTTTCCTTCTTCTGTCTGCTTAACTTTTCTGTCTAGACTAGGCTTCCTTCATCCTAGCTCGGATCAACTTAATCTTCTTTGCGGCTTCTTTCACCAAATCCGGACCAAGAACCAACCTATCCCCGGTCTCTAACCAACACACGAGAGATTTGCATGGTCTCCCATACAAAGCTTCAAACGGTGCCATCCCAATACTCGTTTAATAACTATTGTTATATGAGAACTCGACTTAATGTAGATGGTGCTCCTATGTCTCCCTAAATCCAATACATAAGACCTTAACAAATCCTCCAAGACTTTGTTAACTCTTTCCGTTTGCCCATCAGTCTGTGGATGGTAAGCAGTACTCATATTGAGCTTGGTTCCTAATGTTTCCTGTAGACTCTTCCAGAACTCACTAGTAAACAAAGAATCTCTATCACTGATGATACTACCAGGAATCCCGTGCAGTCTAACTACATTCTTTATAAATAACTTCGCTAAAATAGATGACGTCCTATTTGACTTTACTCGAATGAAATGAGCACTCTTAGTCAGTCTATCTACTATGAACCATATGCTTTCATTTCCTCTACTAGAACATGGCAACCCATCAATAAAATCCATAGAGATAGAATCCCACTTCCATAATGGAACTTCCAACGGTTGAAGCAATCCACTTGGCTTATGGTATTCAGCCTTTGCCTGCTAGCAATTCAAGCACTGCTTAACACATAAACTAATGTCTCGTTTCATACCTTCCCAGAAGAAACATCTCTTTATATCCTGATACATCTTTGTTCCTCCTAAATGGATAGTGAACTTCGAATGATGGCATTTATCCAAAACTTCTTTCCTCGTGTCTCCTATGTTTGGAATACACAACCTTCCTTTCTTTCTTAACCATCCATTTTGGTCAAGACTGAAATCCTTTATATCATTGCTCTCTGTTCCCTCCTTTAACTTTCTGGTCCGTTCAGCCAAAACTGGATCCTCCTCCTATCTAAAAGCTATCTTTTCAATCATTACCGGTCGAACTTCTAAGCAAGACAATATAGCACTTCCTGCACTAGAACCTGCCTCGGATCTATACTGCACACTACAAGCTGATAACTCTTCCAAATCTTTCCACTCAGCAATTATAGCCAATACTGCATCTGATGTTTCCTGCTAAGTGCATCCTCCACCTTGTTTCCTTTTCAGGGTGCGTACTCAATTCCAAAATCATAAGCAGCAATAAACTCCAACCATCTCTACTGTCTCATGTTCAACTCCTTCTGAGAGACATGTACTTCAACGACTTATGATCTGTATAAAGCTCAAATCGCTCTCCCAACGGATAATGGCTCCACACCTTTAAAGCAAATATTACGGCAACTAACTCCAAATCATGCATTGGATACCTAACTTCATGTGGTCTGAGCTGTCTAGAAGCATAAGCAATCACTTTACCTCTTTGCATCAACACAGCACCCAATCTAGTTCCACATGCATAAGTATAAACAACCAAATTTTGATTCCCCTTCGAAACCACCAAAACCGGTGCGTGGGTCAATAAGTGTTTCAAGCTTTGGAATGCTTCCTCACACTTATTAGTCCATACAAACTTCACATCTTTTCGCATAAGCTTAGTCTTCGGTGCAGCTATCCACAAAAAATCCTTTATAAACCTTCGATAATATCCAGCTAATTTAAGAAAGCTCTTTATCTCGGTCACCGTCTCGGGCTCTTCCAATTATTCACCGCCTCAATCTTGGTCAGATCAACAGACAACCCTTTCTCTGAGACTGCATGACCAAGGAACTTCACTTCCTTCTTCCAAAAATTACACTTCGAAAACTTAGTTTTCAACTGATGCTCCCTCAACATCTCAAGCACAACTCTAAGATGAACTTCATGCTCCTTCTCATTCTTAGAGTATATCAGAATGTCATCTATGAAGACCATCACAAACCTATCCAAGTGCTCTCGGAAAATTAGGTTCATCAAATCTAGAAATAATGTCGGCGCATTAGTTAGTCCGAATGGCATGACTAACCATTCGTACGATCCATACCTTGTCCTAAACGCCATCAATGGAATACTACCCTCTACCACTCTAAGCTGATGAAATCACATCGCCAAATCCAGTTGAGAGAATACCTTGGCTCCACTTAACTGATCGAACAAATCGTCAATTCTCGGCAATGGATATCGGTTCTTTATCGTCTTCTCATTCAACTTACGATAATCGATACATAGCCCTAACGATCCGTCCGGCTTCTTAATGAATACGGCGGCGGCTCCCGAAGGCGAACTACTCGGTTGGATAAAAATATAGCCTTCCAAATCCACCAACTGCACCTTCAACTCTTTCATCTCTGTGGGTGTCATCCTGCTTGGTGGCCTACTCACCGGTTCTGCTCCAGGCACTAAATCAATTCGAAACTCAATGACTCATTATAGCGGCAGTCCAACTACCGGCTAAACACATTAGCAAATTCTCTAACAACAAAGAATCAGTGCAACTCATCCTCCAACCCATGATACCCAATAAAGCACTCACTTCGCAACTTGGGTTCTCTACGGTATAAACTATCCGATCACTACAATATGGGTGACTAAGTGATATTTTTCTATATTGGCAAAATATCCTAGCATAATATTTAATTAACCAATCCATCTCAAGGATAATCCTACAAAATCAAACACATGCGAACAACAATCAAAAGTATGACCTATCAAATCCAACTCTTAATGGTCACACCTCATCCCAAGTGTTGCATACCCTCTTATTGGATTCGCAACCCTTAAGGAAGTAACAAGGTATGTGGGTTCTATACATAACCTATCAACCAAATACTATGATATAAGTGAATGAGATGCTCTAGTATCAAACAATACCCTAAATGGTATGTTATGAATCAAAAGCGTACCATCCATCCTAGACTTTCCTTTCTTAGTAGCTGTTGGTTTAGAGGATGATGGCTCCAAAGAAAAACATTTCCTATTCCTTCCTTGGCAGCTTCAGGAAACTTATTCTTGTAATGCCCCATTTGGTTGCAATTATAGCATTGCACATTCTGCTTCCCCACAACCAACCTTCCATCACCCGAACGACACTCATTAGCATAGTGCCCCGTTTTATCACACTTGTAGCAAACTATATCTGCTTTCCCTTTCTTGGCAACTCTTGCTTTCTGAGCGCCCTTCTTCTTGAAGAACTTCCTCTTTCTTACCTGAGGACCCTGGGAATCAACCGGCTTCTCCCTGGCTAAAATAGCAAGCATCTCCTCATGGCGAATAGCCATTTCCACCACCACATTAGAAGGATCTCATATATAGGCCATAGTCATTCTGCCTAGCTCAGGCCTCAATCCTCTAACGAATATCTCATTCCTTCTGACATCAGTGTCAACCAAAGCATAACCATATCAAGATAGCTCACCAAACCTAGCAGCATACTCAATCACAAACATCTATCCTTGTTCAAGATACATAAACTTCCTCATCAACGCCGACTTGGCAACTTCAGAAAAGAACCTCCGCTCAAACCTTCTCCTGAAATCATCCCATGTCAGCTCTTCTTTCGGAACTCCAACTGCCACACTATTCCACCAATGAAGCACTAACCCTTGCAACTATCTAGAGGCTAGCCTTCTCTTCTCTCCACCATTCAAGCCTAAATCTGCAAAGATTCTTTCATAGTTCAACCACCAGTTCTCAACTTCAACAACATCCTCAGCTCCAATAAACGGCTTTCATCCCAGACTGATGTAGTCTTTACTCAGCTTAGCATGGTTATATCCAACTGGAACTATAGGATTAGCTCCACCAACATTTCCAGCAGCACCCACTTGCAAAAGATTTGCCAACAACTGATACACCATCCCTGCATCTATTGGCGAATTTCCAACACCTACATTTTCAGCTTGAGCCTGACCTGGACCTCTTCTAGCATTTGGTCGGGCATTTCCATTAGTGGTGGTGCTCTCTCCCCCGAGATTAACTATGCCTCTTCTTCCTTCCATATCTGTATGCATACTTCGTGAGATAGATGAAAGCCTAACTAAGATAGGAGTCTAGAGATATAGCGTATACTTATATATAACAAATTCAAGTACGTTACTATAGCGTTATCCCATACCCCGATCTTAACTCTAATTACTAAGGATTATGTTTTCAGAAACCATTTTCATTATTTTTTTAGTTAAAGTATTTCATAAACCATGCTCTGATACTAAGCTGTAACATCCCCTATCTAGAGGCCCAAAACTAAGCACTACAGATGCTGAAGTCATCTATAGTATTAGATTTCGACGATAAAATACGGCTATTGTTAGCGCCAAAATTGGTCACTAACCCCCAAATCCAGATGTAAGCACCAAATACCAATCACAGCTCAGAGATAGAATGTATGTAGAGAGTAATAATGTGAAGAACAGTTAAAACCGAAATGAAAGCAGTAAAGAACAACAGATTTTATAGTGGTTCGGCTAACTCCGGCCTACGTCCACTCCAGAAGTTTGCTTTTTATTGCTGTAATAATCGATTACAGTTACAAAATGGCAGAGTTGCCTTAGCCTTAGAAAAGAGAAAGTAAGAGAGCAGAAAGAAGATCCTCTTTTACTGTGCCCCTACCTCTCTATTTATAGACAAAGACGGGTTAGACTTCCCTGGTGGGCCTGGTAGCCGAGTACCTCAGCCCAAATGGAGTGGTCTCCATATGCCAAACCATAGATGTCGAACGCTGAATGCCGAACGATCTCCTCATGCCGAACGTTGGGAGGTGCGAGGTACGGAGGTATCGAGGTGCGAGGTATGGAGGTGCGAGGTACCAAGATATGGAGGTGCGAGGTACCGAGGTATGGAGGTGCGAGGTACCAAGATATGGAGGTGCGAGGTATGGAGGTGCGAGGTGCAATGCCGAGCGAGGTGAGGTATGCCGAACGACCCATCCAATGCCGAACGCTCCTTGATGCCGAACGATCCATCCAATGCCGAACGTCTCCAGAGGCCGAACGAGATTTATACCGAGCGCTCCATCCAATGCCGAACGACGATCTCTCTATGCCGAACGCTCGTCCAGTGCCGAACAGTCCTCTATGCCGAACGATCCTTCTAATGCCGAGCACTCATTCAGTGCCGAACGATCCCTCTATGTCGAACGACGATCTCTCTATGCCGAACGCTCGTCCAGTGCCGAACATTCCTCTATGCCGAACGATCCCAATGCCGAACCTCCATCAAGCCGAACCATTGATCAACCTTTATCAAACCATATTTCCATCTTCCAAGCATGTTGCGTCATCTATCCATCCAATCAACTGAATCCATCGTACTCTAGCCTCGACGAACATGCAGTTGATTAGGTTAAACCCGTCTGTCCGCGGCCTTGCCAAAAGGCGGGTTAACACTTGCCCCCCAAAACATGCCTTGCTGTGAAAGGTGTGTTTTGAATAGCCTCAAGTCCAATATCCCAAGTATATATGTTATCCACATCCATATTTTCCGATTCATAATCCAATCCATTACCAAGCCATCTTATCCGAGTGCCACGTCCATATCCTGATCCATTTCCGCGACTGTTCCGAGTCGATGTCTGATTCTTATCCTGTGACCAAGTCCTTATCCAATTCCACATCCATCGGAACCCGACTACCGAGTTCCAATCCATCCATATCCAATAACTTATAACCATATCCGTAACCTCTCCGGGTCGATATCCAAATCCGGGACCGCTCCGGGTCCTTGTCCGAATCCTTAGCTATTCATAGCCAATATCCAAATCCGTAACCTCTCTGGGTTCTTCCCAAGCGCAATCCACACTTGACGACCTACGTTAAGTAATTCCATGGTGTTCATGGTTCAGTGTCCCTGAACGTCGAAGAATGCCGTGGCTTAAGTCCTAAGCCGAATCCTGGTCACTCCGGACCCTTGCCGAGCATAGTCCATACTCGACGATCTAAAATAGTAACCGATAATATATAGCCTAAGTCCTAGGCCGAATCCTGGTCTCTCCGGACCCTTGCCGAGCATAGTCCATACTCGACGACCTTTTAGCCAATAATTCGGAGAAAATCCAATCGAAATCCAATCCGAAATCCAAATCCAAATAGAAAACCAGAAACCCATATCAAAAATCCATACCAAAAAATAAACATCCAAACCAGAATCCAAACCAGAAAATGAGCAAAACAGGGAGTTCAAACTAAACTCCAAAACCAAACCAGAAAAAGCAAATGTCCAAGTCAAAGGAAAAAACAGATTTCACAAACCCTGGCGTTTCGATAAGCCATCATCTTAGAGCATGGCTGAGGGTTATCTCCGACCCCGTACATGAGTAAGTGATTTAACCGTTTTCCCGGAGTTTGCTACTTATTCCAAACCATCAAGATTAGTTAATGACCAATCGGCCACCATTCTTACCGGCATTTTATTGCATGGTGTTACCTGGAATTCCTCCATGAGTTGGTCTAGCATTTCCTGGTGGTGTGCCCCCGAGCCTAGGTCCTTCCAGATTGATAGCTGTCTGCCGATTGGGGGCTGCCCCCTGCTGATTCACTCCATCTGTCCGTTGGTTGAGTTCCTCTGGTCCAGCTCCACGATCTGGAGCAACTGCAGTTCCTGGTTGTCTAAATTGCCTAAGAAGAGCCTGCATCATCTCCTCTTGCCGTTTCATCATCTGCTCTTGCATAGAATTCATCATCACTTGCATCTCGTCCCGAGTTATGTAGATGGATGCATGAACCTCCCCAGCTCCAGAAGATGCCGCTTGACTTCCTTCTTGATTGCTCCTTTCCACTGCTTGCTTCCTCGTTGGTGGTCTTGCCATTGCTTTCTAAGATCCAAGTTCATAACTCCAAAATTCCTGAGTGTTTCAATTCTCAGTGAAAGCACCAAAGTGTTAGCGCCAAAATTGGTCACTAACCCCCAAATCCAGATGAAAGCACCAAATACCAATCACAGCTCAGAGATAGAATGTATGTAGAGAGTAATAATGTGAAGAACAGTTAAAACCGAAATGAAAGCAGTAAAGAACAACAGATTTTATAGTGGTTCGGCTAACTCTGGCCTACGTCCACTCCAGAAGTTTGCTTTTTATTGCTGTAATAATCGATTACAGTTACAAAATGGCAGTGTTGCCTTAGCCTTAGAAAAGAGAAAGTAAGAGAGCAGAAAGAAGATCCTCTTTTACTGTGCCCCTGCCTCTCTATTTATAGACAAAGATGGGTTGGACTTCCCTGGTGGGCCTGGTAGCCGAGTACCTCAGCCCAAATGGAGTGGTCTCCATATGGCGAACCATAGATGCCGAACGTTGAATGCCGAACGATCTCCTCATGCCGAACGATCTCCTCATGCCGAACGTTGGGAGGTGCGAGGTACCGGGGTATCGAGGTACGGAGGTACCGAGGTATGGAGGTGCGAGGTACCAAGATATGGAGGTGCGAGGTACCAAGATATGGAGGTGCGAGGTACCGAGGTATGGAGGTGCGAGGTACCAAGATATGGAGGTGCGAGGTATGGAGGTGCGAGGTGCAATGCCGAGCGAGGTGAGGTATGCCGAATGACCCATCCAATGCCGAACGCTCCTTGATGCCGAACGATCCATCCAATGCCGAACGTCTCCAGATGCCGAACGAGATTTATACCGAGCGCTCCATCTAATGCCGAACGATGATCTCTCTATGCCGAACGCTCGTCCAGTGCCGAACATTCCTCTATGCCGAACGATCCTTCTAATGTCGAGCACTCGTTCAGTGCCGAACGATCCCTCTATGTCGAACGACGATCTCTCTATGCCGAACGCTCGTCCAGTGCCGAACATTCCTCTATGCCGAACGATCCCAATGTCGAACCTCCATCAAGCCGAACCATTGATCAACCTTTATCCAACCATATTTCCATCTTCCAAGCATGTTGCGTCATTTATCCATCCAATCAACTGAATCCATCGTACTCTAGCCTCGACGAACATGCAGTTGATTAGGTTAAACCCGTCTGTCCGCGGCCTTGCCAAAAGGCGGGTTAACAGCTATGTTATTGGTATCTACAATATCAGAAGCACTTGAATATGAAACAAAACACAAATTTAAAAACAACATTTTCTTCATTATAGTTAAAATAGATGTTCCATATTCTTAAATACATAATCCTAATACGTTCCTTGGCACAGATAAAATATACTTACTACGAAATACGCCAAGAGCGGTATATGAAGAGATCCCTTTGGATGTTCAGAGTCATATAGTCTTAATAGACTTAATACAAACACAGCGAAAATACAACAAAACATAAAACTGCAACTCCTAAATAGCTATTTGTTTGCCTCCTACATGCCTCGGTAGCCTTATTCATCATCCTATTAAACTTGAAAAAGACCTTAAACCCTCAACTTGCTCAACTTAATTTTGAGCACCCGAGAGTTTAAGGAGAAAATATAAACTTCGAGTCAGACATAAAGATTGGTGTGAATAATACTATACATCCCGGTTTAATATGTTAAGTGAGACCACGCCGCTTAGCGGAACAGGTTTCCCCTCACTAACATCCTTTTAAAACATTTTTAAAACCATATTCTATGCTCCTGCATCCACAATGGTTAAAACATATATTTTTAAAACATTATGATAATATGCGTACTTGAAAATAATTAGGATTTCTCCATCCCCTATTAGATTTTAATTGCCTCAAAGAGGGACTATCCATCCCACATTCATTTTACTTAAGCTGACACGGACTATCCATCGCACATCAAATAGTTTTCCTAGGATAACTATAAACCCTTCATTAAACATATGAAGACTATCCATCTCCACATGATGTTGACTATCCATCAAACATCCCATAGTTTTCCCTAGACGACTATGAACCCTTCTTCAATCATATGCAGACTATCCATATCCAACTTGATGTTGACTATCCATCAAACATCCCATGAATATACTTATCTCATGCTATCCACATGAGTAACCTATTTCCATTAGTATCCTAATTTAGGTTATATCCCAATTATCCCATGCTATCTACATGGTTGACCTATTTCCATTAGTATCCCTAATTTAGGTTATATTCATTATAATTTACATTGGTATCCTTCAATGATTGTCAAAACATATAAGTGTTAATCCCTAAGTATTGTTGAACTTCATTAAGCCCACCCCAGTATCCCCGAGGATAAACAACATTTATTTTATAAGGTTTAAAGAAAGCAAGTTTCCAATCCCTTCGAAAGTATCCCCTTTGAAGCCTTCCTTTCGACCTTTTCAAAAGCAATAAAACTTTAGACATCCTACTTAAAAATGATTCGAAACATTTCCTTAGAAAACCTTTGGAAAACCATCCATTTAAAGCCTTTCGAAACCATTCAAAGCAAACCTTTCGAAATCATTGAACTCAAACCTTTCGAAACCATTGAACTCAAATAATTCAAAATGATTGAACTCTAAACTTTCGAAACCATTGAACTAATACCTTTCGAAATCATTGGACTCTAACCTTTCAAAACCATTGAACTCGAACCTTTCGAAACCATTGAACTAAAACCTTTCGAAACCATTGAACTCAACCCTTTCGGAACCATTGAACTCAAACCTTTCAAAACCATTGAACTAAAACCTTTAAAAATCATTAAACTCAAACCTTTCGAAACCATTGAACTAAAAACTTTCGAGAGCATTCAACCTTTTAGAACGAAAACCTTTCAAAAGCTTACTGGGTGTAATTTAAAACATGTGGAAATTCTTCTTTAAAACCTTTCGACTTCATTGAAAGCTACCTTTTGACTTTGTCGAAAGCTCTGCTTCGAAAGCTTTAAAACATATCACTTAAAATAATTGTCCCCTGTCATTAGAACAACTCCTTCGAAAGCTTTAGGTTATACTTCAATTAGAAAAGTCAGGTAAAACATCGAAACCGTTGAACTAAACCTTTGAAAATCATTGAACTCAAACCTTTCGAAACCATTGAACTAAAACCTTTCGAGAGCATTCAACCTTTTAGAACAAAAACCATTCGAAAGCTTACTGGGTTCAATTAAAAACATGTGGAAAATCTTCTTTTAAAAACCTTTTGAATTCATTGGAAGCTACCTTTCGACTTTGTCGAAAGCTCTGCTTCAAAAGCTTTAAAACACATCATTTAAAACAATAGTCCCCTCCCGTTAGAAGAACTCCTCGAAAGCTTTAGGTTATACTTTAATTAGAAAAGTCAGGTAAAACATCTAAGTCGAAATCTTTGATACCTTTCGAAAGCATTGAAAAGTGGCTTATTTTAGAAATAGGTAAATCTTTCGACTATGTCGGAAAGTTCAAAACAAAATCATGATAAAGCGGCAGTAACCTTTCGACTTTGTCGAAAGGATTAAAACCTTTATTTTAAATAATTGACCTAGTCGGAAGTAACCAAGTCGAAAGCTCCTTTTCGAAAGCAAGTAGGTGTAAGCTTTTGGTTTGTAAAACGAACATACCCCAACCTCTTTGGCAACCAACCTTTTGACTAAGTACCCTTCGACCTTGTTCAATTCATTACGTACCAAGTAACTTGACCATATGCATTGAACTTTGACCTTGTCGAAAGTTATAATCTTTCGACTTTGTTGGAAGGTCTGGGTCGGAAGGTTTGTTGCCTAAAATGGCTGAAACATGCTAAAAGCCTGATTTTCTTGTTTTTAACTTAAAACATATAACTTTTCAACTAACCTGCCTTTGTTTGTCAAATTCACATTGGTTAATAAATACTTTTCAGAAACATGCTTTCACTAGTTTTAGAATTAAATAATAATTTTATTTTATAAAATGCCCCTTCTCCTAAATTAAATATATAAAACATTTAAGTCCCAAACATTAAATAATTTTATATATTCATCAAATCACTTAGGAAAAATCTGAAAAATTTCCTGAAAATCTATTTTAATATGTTTTCCAACATATAAAAATTTCAAATACAAATAGTTATTGATATAGCCATAAATAATTTATAAGCCAATAAATCATTTTCTTCACTAGAAAATTATTATAAAATCCACATTAAATCAGAAAATTATGAAAATTGGAATCCATCTTTAAAATATCATTTTTGACTTGTATTGAAATTTTCAATGTATTTGGATGTCATTTAATAGGGTTTTCATATCGAACAATCCATAAATACTAATATGAACATGCATAATTCACCAACAAACAAATATATAACTTTAATCATCCAAACATGGCATATACTTGCAAAAACTTTTCGGATCTAATCATAAAACCCAAAACTACAAGAAAATGGGATGAAGTAATTATTCACCTTAGTTTTGATATTAAAAGATGTGAGATTTGATGTTGAATTAGTTGATTATCTTCCTTCTCTTGAATCCTAGCTTTAATCTTTCCTTGAGATCAATAATGGTGGCAAGCTTTAAGAGTTTTTTCTTAGTTTGGTAAAATCAGAATGAATGTGGGTTTCAATTCCTAAGGGTTTTAGGGTATAAGCCTTTCCTATTTTCCATAATGCCCTTACTCATTTCCTAACACATTAGTGTATGTTTTCTCATTTTAATTTACACGTTAACATGGCACAGCTACCCTTAGTTTAATCAAATCTCAATCTATTAATCTTCACATTATTTTATTTAATTTAACCAATTTAATATCCTAAATAATGTTATAAAAATATGGGGTGTTACACCTTAGCCCTTCTAAAGTTTCAAATTTTTAAGCTAGAGTCGAGCATAGAGGCGTTGTCGAGTTATAGTCGAAGTTCGAGAGAAGTTAGTTAGCATAAAGGTGAGTAAAACTATATATTTTTAGGAAAGTTTTAGACTTTATTGTGATGTTTTATTATGGTGAAAATATGATGAGAAAATTGTATGTTTATTATGTTGTCGATGGTGATTTGATGGTTGTTTGCGATTGGTGTTGAATTTGAGATATGAGTGTGATGTTGTCGACTTAGTAAGCGTATAACCTTATATTTATATAGGTGTTTTAGTGTGATGTTAAAAGTATGGTAGTATGGATGTATGATTGTGTTCTAAGAACCAAAGTATGTTGAGTTGAAACAAAGTTAACAACTTTTTGTGTTGCAATGGACGTGAGATCCGATTCGCAATCAAAAACTATGTTATCTTATTTTAAAGTTTGGAAATTATTTCAAAGTTTCAAACTTCGTTTCTAAGTCTCAAAAACTTTAAAATTCATGTTTTTAGACATGAAATAGGAAATAATAAGTAAGTGTTTTCGCTTAAAATATGTTTAAGCGAACTGCGCTCATAGCGATACTCGTTGTGGACGCATCTCAACAAAATTTCCGATTTTCGTTTTAAAATGTTTTTTTTGAAATGGTTTTGCAAAAGTTTTTAAAACCTAATTAGTAACATAAAAAGAGATTAAGTTTATTTAAATTAATATTTTATTATTTAATAAAACAATTAAAGGTAACTAGCACTTAATTAGTAATTAAGTAAGTGATTAGAAGCTAAGTAACACTTAAGGAAGATTAATGACTAATATTGATTAATAAGGTTTTAATTAGTGATTAATGAAGTTAAGAAGTAATTTAATGATTAAATATTATTTAGTTAAGTTAATTAGTCAATTATTTATTATTTAATTAAGTGGTTATTTAATTAGTTTTTAATTAATTAAGATTTAACTAATAACGAATTGTTTAAACCTTAACTAAGATACATTAGGAAGATAATTAGGACTTAACCAAGTCCATAAAGTTAATTAAAGTTTAATTATGAATTAATCTTGGTTTATTTAAGATATAATTTGGGTTTAAGCTAACTTAATATACTTTAACCTTTTCAAAGCTATTTTTTAACTTAATCGGTTATATGTAAAATCCATCTTCTTTTCAAGTTAATTTATTTCAAATCAAAGGATCTCTTGTCTGGACCATTAAGTAGCCACATGAATTAAAGTAGGGATAGTAAAATGTTGACACATTTTATGGGAAGTAATTTGACTTTTGTTTAGCTCAAATGTTGAATATCAGTAACATGTTAGACACAAGGAAGTTAATTTCAATAAGTGGGCCATGGTAACTTAAGCATATAGAATATACTTCTATATGTATATTTTTGACCAATAATGGATGTACCTATAATTATAGCTTGAGCATCCACCTATGATTGATTGGTGTTATGTGTTAATTCTTTATATATATATATCTAATGTTTGGCAGAATCTATGACATAACTTAAGTAAGTTAAACCCAAATTTAATGATCTTCGTTTTGTAAAGTAAATATTTCATTTTCTTTTGAAATGGTCTTCAAAGTTATTCTATAGTGCTTATAAAGAAGTTATATAACCGGGCTTGAATAATCATAAAGAGTTCATAAATGAGTATGGAAGTTGGTAAATGTTTGTAAATGGGTTTGGGTTAAAGCAAAGAGGATTTCATGGATAAAGATAATTTATAAAAGTATTTATTTAAGATAAATAAAACGGGAATTTGAGGTTTGGGTTTCTCGAGGCTGACCTTTTAAAAATGGTCGTATAGAACATCCGTTCCAATCTTAACATCGAAGGAATAGCGCTTAGAGTTATCCATTTCTACAACTTAAATAATGTTGTTAAATCATTTTAAGAGATTTGGAAATGGGAAATCATATAAATGTTTATGGAATATACTTATGTAAAGGAGATAAGTATAGGAATGTTTATAAATGTTTAGGAAAGAAGATTTATAAATGAAAATGATTTTGAGGCTTAGTGATTGATTTGGGTAATTAAATCTCTAGATGTTATTATGTTATACGATAGTTAAATAATCGACTATCAAATTTGGCCTAGTTTTACTTAGAAATTATGAATGAAAATTCGAGTTCCATGATGAGGACTCGAATACTTACTTCCAAAAGAAACAAGAATCAGTCAACCGGAAATTATCGATTGTTGGTACGTAGAGATCGGGATCAGATTTATATATCGAAAACCACTCCGAACCAACGTGCACGTACACGTGGAAGACATCTTGATGATTGAAGATGGTGCTCTTTGAAGTGCAAGGGCTGCTGCTACTAATCCTGAGGGTGATTCCAAAATGGATGTAGTAGAGTTAGTTGCTTAGGTTTCGTTCAGACCTAGAACGAACTATTATGGACGAATGCTAGCATTGCATTGACGCTTGGAGGGAAGTGTTTGCATTCCAAGATGGATTGCTATTCAGAAAGGTAAAACGTAGCCTCAAACCTCACAACTGGAAGGAATGGCAAAAATAGGGCATGCGGTACGGCTATGTGGTTAGCTAATGGTAGGAGCGGTCACCCCATTCTAGATGTCCCTTTCAAAGTTGGTTTACGAGCAAACACCGTGGTAGTATAAGGCCTCAGTGTCAATGGGGTGAGGTAATCTGGTCTGCCATGTTAAAGGGGCAACCGACTTTGTGTTAGCATCAGTGCATTTTCTAGAGGTGTATCATCGGAAGGTAGTGCCTTATCTTGCCATTGTTAGGATCTAGTCTCCAATACGTGCCTTACGATTTTGATTGTAGAGCCTAGTGTTGGAATGCAAGATGCAAACATTTCAGCTATTTTATCTATTTACTTTAAACCTAGACACTATGTTAATTTTACTAGATTTTGATATTAAATGTTTTGGTTATCGTAAGGTACAAACACATCCGTTTATATGTGTGGTGTGGTCTTATGAGATACCCTTTGTTTGAAAATTTTCAAAATGCAGAAATCAATTTGGTTGTTACTTGTTATCGAGGTTTACTCACGCTGGTTTATCAGACTGACCCGGGCTTTATTCTATGTAATGCTCGGGTCGAACCGAGCATGTTTTCCCAGGTTTTGCCGGATCCATTGGAGTTGGAGAGGAGCTAGATGGTCAGGACATATTCACATTTATTTTTCTTCTGCTATATTATAGAGTCTGTATGTTGTCAATGTAAGGACATGTTTCTATAACTGCTAAACTTTAGGATAAGTCTAGCGTAATCTTATGTTGTATATATGAATAAAGATGTTTCCTTTTTGTAAAGATCATTGTTTTATTATATATTATTCGCTGCATTATGAGATTTTGTGTTGTTTAGTTTTCTTCTATCTTCTACCTTCTTCTTTCACCCTAACAAATCGGTATTTCCAACAACTGAATGTTCGACATGTGATATAGTGGACGTATTAGTATCGATTTTCGTTGGTCGAAAATCTGGTTCGTTAAAAGATATATATCTTCAAATGGTTGCATGTTGTTTTGAAAAGAGGACATCAGTCTTAGGAAGTGTAGAATATGTAACGAGGAAAGGCACAAACCAAGAAAAATAAGGGAAAGTAAGTTCCATACAAATGTATGCATCACTTGCCCATCACTCATAGAATTCAAGATTATACGCATCTTCTTTTACTGCACCTCATATGAGATGGCATAGCGTGAGAACAGAGGAAGAAGGTACGTTGACACATCCAATCGATGGAGAAGCAGGGAAGAATTTTGACATAACTTGTCCCACTTTTGCAACGGAGTGTCATAATGTAAGACTTGGATTATATATGGATGGTTTTTGCCATTTTCTCAATTTGGTGCCAAATATTCATCTTAGCCCATTATCATCACACCTTATAATTTACCTCCATGGATCTGTATGAAAACTCCATATATGTTTCTTGGTGTTGTTGTTCTTGGCCCAAACGATCCGACATAAGGAATCGATGTATATTTACAACCATTGATTGAGGAGTAAAAATGCTGTGGAATGAAGGAGTAGAAACATACAACGTTTAGAAGAAATTTTTTTTTGTATGTTTGCTTCTTTGTTGTGGACTATTACTGATTTTCCTTTTTATGCAATGCTTTCAAGATGGAGAGCATCTGGTTGTCTAGCTTGTCCTTATTGCATGGAAGAAACACGAGCATTTTCTTTACCGAATGGTAAGAAAATTTCATGGTTTGACTGCCATCGACGTTTTCTCCATGTCAATCATCCCTTTAGAGGAGATAGAAATTTTTTTTTAGCTAATAGAGTAGAAACCAAAAAGCCACCAATGATATGGTCAAGCAAAGACATATATGAACTTGTAATGGACTATCTAAAGATACATGAAACTGGAGTACAAACTGAAACCCAATGTGAATCAATTAGTCATGATTGGTGTAAAAAAAGTATATTTTGAGTGTTGCCTTATTGGAAAGGTCTTCTGCTTCGTCATAATATTGATGTGATGCACAACAAGAAAAATGTATTTGATAATGTTTTCAACACAATTTGGAATGTTAAGGGGAAGACTAAGGATGATTTGAAATCAAGACGCGATGTACAAGAAGTATACAAATGTCCTAAGCTTCATATGAAACCAAATGACAATAAA
This sequence comes from Allium fistulosum, assembly GCA_030737815.1. NCBI lineage: Eukaryota > Viridiplantae > Streptophyta > Magnoliopsida > Asparagales > Amaryllidaceae > Allium > Allium fistulosum. Next base: position 1,082,496,679 of record CM060903.1, read on the forward strand.
AAAACCCAAAGCGTGCTATAAGTTAGATAATAATCAAGTTAATGTTGTGTTAAAATGGGTGGAAGGATTAAGATTTCCTGATGGGATTTCATCAAATCTTCGTAGATGTGTTGACTTTAAAAACGGTAGATTGAGTGGAATGAAAAGCCATGACTGTGACATAATGATGAAAAGTTTATTACCCATTGTATTCAAAGAACTATTGCCCTTAAATGTTTGGAAGGTAATAAAGGAACTTTGTCTGTTTTACAAAGAGCTTTGTTCGACTACATTAAAAGTGCAATGTTTACATAAATTTGAAGAAGATATTCCTATATTGCTCTACAAATTGGAGAAAATATTTCCACTAGGTTTTTTTTAATGTAATGGAGCATTTACTTGTTCATCTCCCATCTGAAGCACGACTTCGAGGTCCTATGCAATATGGATGGATGTACCCATTCGAGAGGCATGAAATATGTTACCTATTAATTTAACTACATTGGGAAGTTAAAGTTAATGTAAATTAATTTTTCATAGATACTTAAATCATATGAAGAAAAAGGTGAGGCAAAAAGCACGAGTTGAAGGTTCGATCTGTAAATCATACATCGAAGAAGAAGTTTCGTTCTTTTTCTCTCACTATTTCAGTGATGATGTGAACATATCATTTGAAACTGTTCCACGTAATGATGAAGGCGACGAACAAAAGTCCTCTCAAACAGTGTTATCTATTTTTAGACAACATGGTCGACCTGCTTCAAATGTGTAGACGTATGTTTAGACGATGGAGATCTTCATATAGTACACTTATACTCTTCTTAATTTCTGCTGAGGTTGCACCATTTGTTAGGTAATATGAAATAATAATTCTTGATTTATTCATTTCAATAATGCAAGCGTATATAGAATTTATTGCAATATTTTATTTATATATGCAGTATTTATGAAAGAGAACATCCAGGCGGAGATCTCAGTAAAGAATTTTCTGATTGGTTTTCAAAGTACGTTTATGAACCATGAAATTATGTGGTCGACGAAGGATTGAAACATCATGCATTGGGACCAAAAAGAAATGTCAAGACATATCCAATATATTTCTTTAATGGATAGAAATTCAATACCAAAGAATATGGTGCTGAAAAATTAACAAATAATACATGTGTATTTGTTAAAGGTAGTGATGATCCAAAAAATCACATAAATGACTTTTATGGGGTTTAACCCTAATTTTGCAACTGACATATTTCTCACGACCTATGGAGGATGTTTTTCTGTTTAGAATTGGTTCAGCAATGTTCCAAGTTCTGGAATTAATGTGCACAAGGATCATAATCTTATAGAAATAAAGCACACATCACATTATCACAAGTACAATCCTTTTGTACTAGACAAACAAGCACTGCAAGTTTATTACACCCCTTATTCTTCTCTAAAAAGAGATAAAGCAGATTGGTTAGCAGTTTTTAAAATAAATGCAAGATTTACGTTTGATGGAAAGAATATTCCAAACGAACAAGCATATCAGGCAGATTTTGAGCAAAGCAACGAAATAATAATAACAGACGATCGTACTTATTTTGGACCATTGAATGATGAATCATATGTTTTAGTAAAAGCATTTGAGAGTAGAGAGGAAAATAATGTAGAATATGAGACCGAATCTGAATCAGAAGACGATGAGGATTGATAAAAATATTATGTTGAATTCTGATGTATTATGCAATTTATGTAACTGATGACATTTATTTTGCAAGTTATGTAATTTATGTCATTTATGAAACCGAATCTGCTTATCATCATTTACGCAATTTGTGTCATGTAAGTAATTTATGTCATTCACGTCATTTATATCATTTATATCATTTATTTAGAAATTTATATTAAAAATGCTATATTCGGCTTATCGTCGGAATATGAGAGCCAAACTGAATCAAGTATATTTTGCAATTTGTGTACTTTATGTCAATTATGCCATTATTATACAATATATGTCGTTATTATGCTATTATTCTCTTATAAAATGATGTGTCTGTGACAGGTATCATGTCGTCTAGAAGGAGGAGCTCATCCCATTCATATGGAGGCAATGGCAGCAGCCCATCACAGTCGCCATAACGTCCAGCTCTGTATCCTGTGCCTAAAGCGGAGGGGTAGGTATTATATTTTTTCAGCGAGATAAATATTTTATGTACGATATAATAACCTGTATCATATTTAACACAGGGTGTTCGACCAAAAGCCGTCATCTGTAGTTCTATCAGTTTCTAGAGATTCATATCAGAATAGGATGATGGCTTGTTGGCCTAAGTGGGATAATATCCCTACCCACATCATGGAGTGTATATGGTAGGATTTCATTGTAAGTTTAACCTTCTATTTCCCATTCTCAATTTTTTTGTCTCTTATTTATTGTTCATGTTATATTGTTCAATTATTTGTCGCTTATTTATCATGAAATGTAGGCCGCAGTCGACGTCCAAGCAAACGACATGCAGTTGGTACGACACTACTTGATGCTGAACATAAGGAAGATTTACCAGGATTCTATGTTGGCTGTGAAGCATAAAGGGGAGAAGCCGAACTGGATGGGAGCGAGAGTGTGGGAGGGTGGGCTAGTGCATTGGGAGAGTGACGAAGCGAAGGTAAGTGTACTAATCTTTTATTATTTGTTTGATTGATATGTAAATATCAAAAAATATTTTGTAAGTAAATAACATATAGTTTATCTAAATGTACAGACAGAGTCGCAAAGAAACTCTGTGTTAACAAGAAATCTTGCTAACACCCCAAAGTAGAGTTTTTAGGACAAGGTCAATTCCTTGTGGTTTCTCTTAGAAGGGTTGAGAGGAATGGAATGTGTGTATTTACTTCGATGTCCTTTTGAAACAGGTTGGTATAGTGAAAGCATGCTTAAGCCAACCTTTCGACTCAGTCGAAACGATTATTTCCTTTCCTTATTAACCTTTCAACTTTGTTGAGATAAATGTGTTTACGCTTCAAAGGCTCTCCTTTTGAAGTGGAAGTAGAATCCAAGTAGATGGTCATTGGGATCACTGGATGAAGGTTGATCTAGAGGGTTTCAACCATGTCAAAAGCCTAAGTTGTTAAGTGACTTGGGCTTTAGTCAAATATCTAAAGAAGTGGTTTCGACCTTACCAAAAGCTGTGAGCTTAGATGTCTTGGATTTTTATTGAAAGTCTCCTGTTTAAGCAGTCTTAGATAGATTTCGACCTTGTCGAAAGCAAGATCCTTGGGTTTCTTGTCTCAATCCAAGGTTGAAGTGATCTATGATTTTGTTTCAACCTTGTCGAAAGCAGTGGCCCAGAAGAAGATAGCCTGAAACATTTAAACGGAAGTTATTTGAATACAGGAGGTTTCGACTATGTCGGCAGGGACCTTTCGATGTAGGCGACACCTGAAATATAAAGTAAACCTAACAAAAGCCTTAAAAACAGTAAAGTAATCTGAAATATTTATGACTTCCCTTTCGTGGGCAAAAGATGATTTTATTACTTGAAATCCCTAAATCAATTTTGTAATTAGGGTTTACAACACTTTTGATTAAGAAGATCCAAGTTTAGAATGGAAAGAATCGGATCCTCAAAACCAAGCCCCTTGTATCTTATTTATAGATGCGAGTCAGCACCTTTCGACCCTGATGCTTTTGACTTGGTCGAAAGGTGGCTTCCAAATAACCCAAGTATGCTTCCGCCTTTGTCGAAAGGAAAAGATGGGCTTCTGTTCTTTGTGTTGCCTTGTAAGTGCTTCAGACTCTGTCGACGGGCTTTGTTTAATAGTTTCGATGACGTTGGTTACGTCTGAGCTCTTGCTTTTGTTTTGATGCGGAACCCTCCTGGATCACATTGGCTTCGACTGATTCGAAAGGCTTATTATAGATTCCGAAGGGGTTGTTCAGGAAAATGCTTGCTTTTGCGTGGTTTGAATGAAGGCAAAACCTTTGGTTTCGAAAGGTTTGGCGCATATACAATGAGCTGTTTTTTATTGTCTTTGAAAGGTGCTGCTTTGACTCATTCCAAAGGTCTTCATGCATATGGGTTAACCTAGTCGAAAGGTTGTTAACGAAGGCGCAAGGGTGCTTTCGACTCCTTCGACACCTTTGAAAGGTATGAACTACTGGATCTTGATTATAGAAACCTTTCGACACCTTCAAAATGTTCTGAAGCTTTCATACTTTAGTGGTAGCATCCCTTCGACTCCTTCGAAAGGACTAGCTGGAATTTTTTTCGCTTGGTTTTTTTAATTCTGCTCAAATTGGTTTCGACTAAGTCGAAAGGTTGATTTTAGGAGTAACATTTGCCCCCCTTGCAAAGTGGTGCTCTTGACTTTCCAAGTCATCTTCGTCGAAACCTAAAAGTTTCCCGCCTCTTGGTCTTCCAACGTGAATCTTAGCCGTCAGTTTAAATCTAATCCAACGACTTGTAGCTCTTTGAAAGCTTTTCTTATAAGTACGCTCTTTCTCTCTTCTTCATTTACGTTCTATCGGATTTTCGAGTAAAAGTAAAAGAATCCTAAAATTCTTCAATTTTCTTTCTCCTGAATAAAAGATTAACCAGATCTAAATGTAAGTTTGAGATTATTTCTACTTTTTTATAATCTATCTTTCTCTATTATTTGTATTTCACGGTAAATTTCACACTCTCATACTTTATAATTAGGATTTCGATTTAGAAATGTTAGAATCTTAATTTCCTGAAAGTAAGTTTAATTCGTTTTACTGAGGGTCGTTTAAGTTTATGATTCAAATCCTCAAAGATAATTTCGCGATTCAGTCTCATGATCCTGGATTTGCAATCGGGTTTGGGGATGACAAAAGCTTTTGTTTTTTTTGCTTGGATGTTTCGGGTTGTACGGATGAAACATTGGCGCCATAAATTGGCCTTTCTACCCCTTCGAAAGGGATTAAGGCGGCAACATTGTTTTTTGCTTTCTTAGCCCCTTTCAATGGGGTCGAAAGGTATTGTAGCGTGAGTTTGATCAACATTGTCGAAAGGTTGTGAAACAAAATGTAGTCATCCCTCTCGAAAGCAAAACATTTTGACTGAGTCAAAACCTTTTATGTTGGTTGAAATCCTTTCTCTTTAGTATGTTTTCAAACCATAATGCCCCTTCGTTCCTTTCGAGACCTTTTGTAACGACTCGGTCGGAACCTTCTATAATCACCTTTCCTTAGTACCGTCAAAAAGTTCCGAGTTCATATCAATTTATCCTAGGACCTTTCGACTTGATGGGTATATAAGGTTTCGACAACATTCATAGAAAATTTAAGTCATAGGTTTCGACAGTGTCAAAGGGTTATGTTATTTTGTTTTTGAAATGTCTGTAGTATATTTTTATTCAAGTTTTTAAGTTAACTTTAACAATTTTCCTGAAGCAATTTGGTTCTTGTGGAGCTTTCGACATTGTTGAAAAGTACCGCTATATATTCCCATCTTTCGTTTCAACCCTCTCGAAAGCTCAGTGATGTCTCATATTTATGCTTTCGACACTATCAGAAGGTTATGGATAAAGGATAATTTTCTTTCCCTTTCGACTCTATTGAAGGCTCTATATCGCTGATTTCTAATCTTAACATTTTTCCAAGAATTTGAAGTTCTATGCTTGGTTTTGTGTTTAAGTTGCTTAAGTAGGCTTTTTTCCCCAATTCTTGAAAGAATGCTAAATTCATAATAAACTTGAAAATTTTAACTGAAACGTTTTAACTTGGCAGAATCATGTGCTCTCCAAAGAAACTCGACGCCATTTCAAAGCATTCCTTGATATCTTCACAGGATGAGGTTGATGCCTTTCTCAAAGTCTTCGGAATTATAGGTATGGAAGCTATTTCATCCAGGGAAACTAATACCATTGACAACCCTCCCGAAGCGTTCTTCGCTTATACTACCGTTCACATATGGCACGAAGGATTTCTACCTTTTCCAGAATTCTTGTCCAGATTTCTTTCTCATCTCGGGATTCTCTAATCCAGTTGTCCCCAAATGTCTACACCTACCTCTTATCTCTGGAGCTAATGGCACTAGAGTCTGGACTACCCTCCTTAAACACTGAAGTTTAGAACCACTTGACCCAACGAGTCAAACTCACAACTCTAAATAGCCAAATATTCAAAGAAAACCTCTTGAAGAAGCTAATATCTAAGGGGATTAATAAGTTAAAGGACTTGGAGAACTAGTTTTTCTTTGTTCGATATTTCCCAAACATTAGTGGGACCATTTCTACTCCTTTTGAGCTCAAATTTCCATTATCTTCCTTCCGCTTTATTACTTCTCTTGTCTAATCGTTACCTTGTATATGGTTCTCCTGCCAAAGAACTTAATGAGGCAGATAGAAGAGCAGTGGAGTCTTTAATTGTGGCCTCTAACAAGATTGGTAATTCGACCTAATTTAAAGAAGCACTCTCTTCTTTCCTCTGATTAAAGGATCTTGGGGCTACCTCCTTTGATTTAGCACACATCAAAGGGAAAACGCTTTCTCTCCTTGGGAGATCCTACTCATTTCTCTCCCATGTCACCTATTTGCTCCACCATCCCAGTACGTTATAGACACTGCATTTTTTCTCTATTCCCGAGTTGCATTCCAAATCATTCTGCTGACTTTTTATCTGTTTGGATCCTTTACAGCTGCTTCTCAGGTTACAATGCCTGTTAGTGGTGCCGCTCCTCCTCCTACAACTTCCTGTGTGCCATCTGAAGGTTGCTAAAATTGTTGATATAGAGGAGGAGGGAGATTCATCTTTTGATAAAACTCCAAAGAGCCCGATCGTGGAAGCTTCCAAAGATAAAACGAAGCAAACTCCTACAGTGCTTGATCCCCTCTCTCGCATTTCTGTTTCTGACTCTCTGGCTGCACTCGAACAAATGCAACTGCCTTTGGAGACGACCCCCGCTCTAAAGTGCACCCCTCAGAGGCCAACATCTTCTTCTCCTTCCGGTAATTTTGAGGAGATAGCTCAATTTATTTTAAATTCGAAGTCCTTCAGTTCTATCCACCCACCTTCTTCCGTTCCTGATTTGGTGGGGCATTTTCGCTCTCTAATAGAGTAACCATATTTGTCGAGTTTCACATTAATTAACTTTGTCTTTTCTTTTCTTCTTCCAAATTTTCTGACTTGCGCTGCCCTTTTGTCTTTCAGATTTCCAAGAGCTAGTTAGTTTTGAGCGAGCATGCATCAAAATCTTCTGCTGAATCATCCAAGTTTTAGGAGGAAATTTTTGCCCTAAAGAACCAATTGTCTTCTCTTTCTGTGGCCAAAGATGAAGCGACTTCTGAATTGGAACAATTAAGAGCTTCTCTTGCCCGGACAGAATCTGATCTCTTGGAAGAAAGAAAGGCTCGTCAACTCCTCGCCGACGAAATTTTTGCCACGGATCTAACCTTGAAAGAATCCAACAAGGAGAAGGCCCACATAGCGGCGAAGAACATTTCTTTGAAAGAGAAGTTCAAGAAAAGCAGGACCTTACTGAAACTGGCTGTCAATACCATCACAGACGCCCAAAAGCGAGTATCTCAGTTTCTTAATACTACTCTTGAGAAGATTATGTTAAATTCCTACGAAGAGGCTTTGATGCTCATTTATGTTGATAATTTTGAGAAGTGCCCTGACCTAAGCTTCCCCTCGCTTGATTTTGCCCTTGTTGAAAGGGTAATGGGCAAGATTAATGAAATGAAGCAGGGAATTGAAGCCGCAGCAGAGGAGGAAATTGACACCTCTAAATTTCTTTCTTTCGATGTTCCCTCTTTCGAAATCGAATCTGACTTTTAGGATGAGGTGACAAGGACGATGCTGCCGGGGAGGAAGGTGATGATAATGATGGTGATAATAATGATGATAATAATGATGACGACGACGAGGATAACCTCAATGGCGGCCAAGGTTCAAGTGGTGATAGAGGGGGCCATACTGAAACCAGTGACAAGGATGGTGATGATGATATTAGTTCTCCTGAAAAAGAGCCATTTTCCCAAAAGTTGTTTTGCTTGAATCCACTAGGACATCTACTCCTCAATTATAGGATCCTGCTCCCATTAATGTTGAGAAGATGAAAGGAAAGGAGCAGGCTTCCTAGTGTTAACACCACTTTTTCAACGACCTAGCACTCAGCGACCTACGACTTACCGATCTAAAGGACTCAAGCAACTCAAGGAACTCAAGGCTTCAGCGACCCAACGACTTAGCGAGCTAAGAGACTCACCGACTTAACAATCTATAACAAGCTAGCGACCTAACAAGATAAGAAGGCTGCGACCTAACTCCAGAAACGACTTAGCGACCTAACTCTAGAAAGCGACCTAGCGACCTAACGAGTTAGCGGCCTAGCGACCTAACGAGTTAGCGGCCTAGCGACCTAGCAATTCAGGAAAAAGGAACGACTTAACATGCTCCAAAGTAAAGCCACACGACCTATCTCTTTTGTTAGGTCGCTCACGACCTAATCTTGCCGAGATAACTTCTGAATTCACTACATTAGGTCGCTCACACCCAGTATCTCACCCAGAATGGCTCCCTTAAGTCGCCAACGACTTAAGCTAACTCGGGATGACCCTTAGGTCGCTTACGACCTACGACCTAACCCCTAAGTCGTCCACGACCTACGACCTACCTCCAGATTTTCGCTATAAATACCCTGCCTACTCCGAATTTGAGGGGGGACTCTTTCCAGACTTTGAAGCGCCGAAACTCTGCTGCATTCACGACCTCTACAACTCCTCTACTACCAAAAACATTTCAAAACTACCTAAAGAGAAGATCAACTACATTCAAGATGGATTCCAGAATCTCTTTTGCATTGTAGTGTTGATTACTTGTATCGATTATTGAATAATCGAAGGAATTCCTGTAAAACTTGTAATCGAACTTGTGATAAAGAAGATAAAGTGGACGTAGGCTTGATTTTGAGCCGAACCACTATAAAACCTGTTGTCTCTTTACTTTTACTGCAATTATCTGCTTGTTTTAGTTCTCGTACCAAAGGGTGGTGCTTTCACTTTACTAATATTCACACCGGGGTGTTAGCGTTCGATTTTTACGTTAACATTTTTGGTGCTTTCACCGAGAAAGTTGAACTCAGGTGTGTTCTCACCATTGCTTCACAAAGATTTGTTGAAAGACTTTCCTTAAAAACCAGAAGTCTATCTGAAATCATGGCTCTAGGAAGAAAGAGTAGATCTACTAGATCCGGAAATGCTTATGACAGGACAGCCACTTCTCCAGCGCCAAATCAGGCGACTCCGACTGTTGGAGTCACAAGGGCCGAACTTGATGATGTCGTATCTGGGTTATACCAACAAATGGAAGCTCGAAATGCTTTGATGATGGACAGGTTAAACGCTCTACTTGGGGTTCACCAACAACCAGAAAATAATGAACCAACCTTTGCTGAAGATGCTCATGACTCCCAAGAGAAAAGTATTCCTCAAAGGGCAGCTGGCACCACCGAAGGGGCACCTCCCCAAGCTGGAGGTTCAAGGCCGCAGCCACCTCTTCGCGAACGTTTGTTCAGGAAAACTTCCGAGAAAGTGGCTGACGTCTGCCCGGCAAGGCCTCTGAATGATGAAGAATACTTATCAGGGATGATTCGCCATATTATGAAAGAAAGTATGCAAAGGAATGAAGATGAAAATGACTGGGATTTGCTCTAAGCAATACTTCGTTTACCGAAAGAATTCTAAAAGCTGAATTTCCAAAGAAGTTTGTATCCCACTATCCCAGCCTATCGGGGGACAAGCGACCCTAATCAGTTCTTGTACAAGTATGACTGGCATATGACAGGTGCCAGGGCAACAGATGAGATTAAATGTAGATATTTTCCTGTCTATTTGGAGGGGGCGGCTCTACTTTGGTTCACAAAGCTACCGGTTCGATCTGTGGATCAATTCTCTGACTTAACTCGTAAATTCAAGGATCAGTTCAGGTTGTATGCTTCAAAGGCCAAGGACATAATGTCATTGTCCAGCCTCAAACAAGCTCTTAGAGAATCTATCAAATCCTTCTTGAACTGCTTTAATATAGCCTTGGCCGAAGTGGATAATGCTGAGCCTCGAATGATTCTAACTTACTTGATGCAAGCCATCGATAAAACAAGTGAGTTCGGAAAATGGTTGAAGATGAAGGAACCAAATTCACTTGAGAAGTTTTATAAGAAGGCTGATGAATTTATGCGTCTGGAGAATCTTCCTGCACCAGCAAAGGTGGTTGTGGCTAAAATAGAAAACAATAATGTTGCTACTAACAAAAAGGAATCTGGCGGTCAGAAGAGGAAAAATGATAGTTGGAAAGGACAGAAACATATGAAGAAACTTCGTTACTTTAAGCCTTCAGACTTTACTCCTTTGACGAGACTCCAGAGAACATCTTCTTTGCAACCAAGGATGCTATCGAGTACCATAAGCCACCTGAAATAAAGCTTGGGAAAAATTTTGTGCGTAATGGAAGATTCTGTCGATTTCACAATCAGCCTGGCCATGACACTAATGAGTGTCGCCATTTGAAGAATTTAATTGAAGACTGCTGCGGCAGAATAAACTGCAACAGTATGTCAAGAGAAACAGAGGTGATCCGGCCTCATCCACTCAGGGGCAGCAACTTCCTGCTCGTCAATCTGGCATAGGTGAAAAGGATGTGGTGTAGGAATCTGAAAGGCCTGTTATTAATGTAATCACAGGGGGTCCTCACCCAACAGGCAGAAGTTGGGGAGAGATGGAGAGGTATGCTCATGCTCTGAGACACGCCCCGAAAGAAGAAACTGTTTTTTGTCTTTAAAGATGCTGTGCCTTCAAAACAGCAAAGAACTTGTCACGATGGCATCGTATTCAGAGTTAGAGATTCTATGGGAATTGAGGCTCCCACCATGGATCCTTTGGAAATAACCGCCGGTATCGGACCAGCTATTGTGAGAAGAGTGCTTGTTGATTGCGGCGCTTCTTGTAATATCCACTTCAAAAAGACCTTTGATCAAATGAAAATTCCGATGGTTGATGTTCAAGCTTCTTCGCAAAAAAATATTTGGTTCACTGGGGAACCAAAACAGCCCATCGGAACTGTCGACTTATTTGTAGAACTTGGTGAAGGGTAAAGAAAAGTGGTCCGTAAGCAAACTTTTGTTATTGTTGATGAATTTTCTGCTTATAACGCCTTCTTGGGACGTCCAACTCTTGCTGCATTCAAAGCTATTCACACCCCGTGGTGCCTAACTATGAAATTCCCCACTGATAACGGCGTTGGTGTTTTGAAAGGGGACCAGAATGCTGGGCGGGAATGTTATCTTATAGAGTTGCGGGAGGCGAAGAAGAGAGAGATGGGAAAGGGTGCGGCAGCTCCGCTCCACATCAAAGAACCCACCTTGTAGCAATTATGGGGTGGACCCTGCACTGGTGAGCATAGTGGTGCATGAAAAGAAATTGATCCCAGAAAGACTAGTGCAGGGGAGAATAGAGTGGTGCCGGTAGAAGTAACGGTGCCAATACCTGTTGACCCGAATGACCCAAACAAGGTGCTGAATGTGGGTTCACAACTTGGTATGACGGTTCAGAATATACTAATAGCTTTCTTGAAAGCAAACCTGGATGTTTTCGCTTGGAGTCATGCCGACATGTGTGGAATATCTCCAAAAATCGCAGTGCATACTTTGAATATTGATCCGAAGTTCACACCCGTAAAGTAGAAAAGAAGAACCCAGGGTCCTGAAAAGTCAACATCATTGAAAGGAGAAGTAGATCGGCTCATGGAGAATGGCTTCATCAGAGAATCCACTTATCCAAATTGGGTTTCTAATCCAGTGTTGGTTAAAAAAGCAAATGGGAAATGGAGTGTATGTATCGACTTTTCAGACTTGAATAAAGCATGTCCCAAAGACTGTTATCCGTTGCCCAGAATTGATCAGTTGGTGGATGGAACAGCCGGGCATGAATTAATGTCTTTTATGGATGCTTACTTAGGATATAACCAAATCATGATGCATGAGCCAGATCAAGAGGACACAAGCTTCATCACTGATGTTGGTCTTTACTGTTATAAAGTCATGCCCTTCGGACTAAAGAATGCGGGGGCAACTTATCAAAGACTTGTGAATGCCATGTTCAAACCCCAGATTGGGAAGACTATGGAAGTGTATGTTGATGATATGTTGGTGAAATCGAAAAAGGCAGTAGACCACATGGATCATTTGGCAGAGATGTTCACGGTTCTCCGAAAGTATGGGATGAAGCTAAATCCTTTGAAATATTCATTCGGAGTAGAGTCCGAAAAATTCTTGGGTTTCATTATGAGTGATAGGGGCATCGAAGCTAGTCCTGCTCAAATTACTGCCTTAAGAGAAGTTTAAGGCTCTAGAACAAAGAAGGAATTGCAAAGCCTCAATGGGAAAGTCACTGCTTTGAGTCGATTTATTTCTAGAGTCACTGATAAATGCATTCCCTTCTTTGATGCTCTGAAGAAAGGAAAGAAAAACTTTGAGTGGACTCCCGAATGTCAGAAAACTTTTGAAGAACTGATTCATCACATGGAAAAGCCTCCAGTACTTTCTCAACCCAGCAATGGTGAAGATCTTTTCATATACTTAGCAGTCTCATCTCATGCTCTCAGTGCAGCATTAGTACGGGAAGATGTAAAAGTTCAACACCCGGTTTATTACATCAGCAAAAGATTCACTAGGGCAGAGATGAATTATTCGAAGTTAGAAAAGCTCGCCTACTGTCTATTGATCGCGTCCAGAAAGTTGAGGCCATACTTCCAGGCTCATCCTATTAAAGTCCTCACTGATCAACCTCTAAAGCAAGTCCTATTCCACCCTGAAACTTCGGGTCGTCTTTTGAAGTGGAATATTGAACTCATTCAATACGATATCACCTACCACCCCCGAAGAGAAACCAATGGACAATCTTTAGCAGATTTCATTGCAGAATATACAGAAAAAGGTGGTAGTGAGGAAGAGGTGACTTATGACATTCCGATCCGATGGAAATTATATGCTGATGGTGCAAGAAATGACTACTGTTCTGGAGCTGGGGTTGTGCTTGAAACCCCCGAAGGGCAGTCATTGTGTTATGCATTGAGATTAGAATTTCTTTCGACAAATAATGAAGCCGAATATGAAGCTCTTATTGCCGGTCTGAGGATCGCTAAAGAACTGAGCATCAAAGTATTGCAGATCTTCAGTGATTCCCAGCTTATTGTATGCCAAATCAAGAAAGAGTTTCAAACTAAAGGAGGAAATCTGCCTGCTTACTTATCAAAAGCCTGGGAGCTTCTCGATGATTTTGATCATTATACAATAAACCATATACCCCGGGAAGAGAACATGAAGGCAGATTCTCTCGCGAAAAACTCAAGCTCTGGCGAAGGTCAATTATTGGGATTGGACCCTGTAGAAGTCTTGACAGCTCCGAGTATTGATGAGATGGATATTGACTGGATCATGGCTGTATCTCAAGTACAGGAGTCATGGATGACCCCGATCAAGGAATATCTACTCAACGGCTCCTTGCCAGAAAACTCAAAAGAGCGCCAGAAGCTGTTAAGAAAAGCCCCGAGATATGTAATTCAAGGCGACCATCTGTACAGACGAGGATTCTAGATGCCATTACTCCGATGTGTAACCAAAGAAGAGGCTAAGACAATTTTAGCTGAGGTGCACGGAGGAGAGAGTGGGGATCATTCAGGTGGCCAAACTCTTGCAAAGAAAATTCTCCGCTATGGGTATTTTTGGCCGGATATTAATCGAGATGCAGCTAGCTACTCCCGAAAGTGTGACAAATGCCAGAGATTTGCAAAAATACCAAGAGCACCTTCCACCGTGCTAACACAAATGGTCAGTCCATGGCCATTCGCCATTTGGGGGATAGATCTCATTGGGCCTATGCTGATTGCCAGATCCGGAATCAAATATGTTATTGTTGCTGTTGATTATTTCACTAAATGGGCTGAAGCTGAACCATTGGCTACTATTACCTCTAAAAAGATGATAAACTTTGTGACTAAAAATATCATTTGCAGGTATGGTGTGCCTCAAAAGATAATCACAGACAATGGTACCCAATTCGAAAGCGAAGAATTCCAAGACTTTTGCAGGCGATTCAAGATGCGTAAAAGCTTTTCAGCAGTGGCTCATCTGCAGGCAAACGGGAAAGTGGAAGCAGTGAACAAAATTATCAAGTCAACCATTAAAAAACAGCTGGAAAAAGCAAAAGGTGGTTGGGTCGATAAGCTGCCACTAGCACTATGGGCATATAGGACTACCCACAAAACTGCGACTGGGCACACTCCATTCTCATTAGCATATGGATCAGAAGCAATGATTCCAGTGGAAATAGAGGTCCCCTCACACGGGAAAATTCATTTCAACCAAGCTGAAAATGAAAAGCTGCAACTTGAAGCACTTGACTTGCTTGATGAAAGAAGGAAAGAAGCTGAACTCGGAGTTGCAGCTCGACAGCAAAGGATAGCCAGGCACTTCAATTCTAAAGTTCATCAACGCAGCTTTGAAATTGGGGATTTAGTCTTGAAAAGGATCATGACAGCAACAGGAGTGTTTGGGCCAAACTGGGAAGGGCCGTATGTCATAGGCAAAAAACTTCTTGATGGCACTTTCAAACTCACAACTGTTGAAGGAGATCCAATCCCGAGAGCCTAGAACAGCAACCACTTGCGTCCATATTTTACTTAAAAGCCATGTTTAAATTTGTAAAATAATTCTGGATGTATCATTCTTGTATTGTAAGCCATTGTAAAATCAGTGTGACTCAGCAATAATAACTATAAAGTGGATGTAGGCCCAATTCTTGGCCGAACCACTATAAATCTTGTGTCTTTTACTACTGTAAAATGCTTGTCTCATTTCGATGTGCAAATATCTTAAATATTTTGTTAAAATATCGATTTAATATTGCAGGCAATCAAAGCAAAGCTTACCTATTCAACACGTCACAAACCCAAGCGATTCCATAAATCACTCAACAAACAAATGTCAAGCCACAAAAATTCCAGATTCAATTCCTACATAAGAAGTACTTCTCACAAACGGTTGGTGATTCCACCGAAGGGGCACCTTCCAAAAGTGAAGGTTCTAGGCCCTTGCTAACTGATCGGGATCGTTTGTGCAAACAAACATCCGATTAAGTAGCTTGCGTCTGCCCCGTGGATTCACTTAACAAAGAAGTGCGCTTCTCTGGAAGAATCAAACAACCTGCAAAAGGAAGGAACATGTATTCAAAAGTGATAACAAGGGATCGCTAAGGAACAGATGATGAAAATATATTGGCAAGCAGACAAAAAACAGCCAAAACAAAATCTTGTCTCTCAACCAAAAAGGTTGGTGGAACCACCGAAGGGGCACCTTCCCAAATTGAAGGCACCAGGCCCTTGTTGCTTAATTGTGATCGTTTGTGCAAACAAACATCCAGTTAGGTGGCTTGCGTCCGCCCCGTGGAACCATTTAACTGTGAGACGCAACCTTCCTGGCAAACAATTCAAAGCCCTCTCCGGAGGCACAATTTAAAGCCCTCCAACGAGGCACGCTGTAAAATGAAATGTTTTTCTCAACCAATAAGGTTGATGGTACCACCGAAGGGGCACCTTCCCAAAGGAAAACACCGGGCCCTTGCTAGTTAATTGCGATCGTTTGTGCACGAACATCCAATTAAGAGGCTTGTGTCTGCCCCGTGGATCCATTTGACTGTGAGAAATAACTTTCAGGCAAATAAATAAAGCCCTCCAACGAGGAACGCTGTAAAATGAAATGTTTTTCTCAACCAAAAAGGTTGGTGGTACCACCGAAGGGGCAACTTCCCAAAGTGAAGGCACCGGGCCCTTCCTGCTTGATTATGATTGTCTGTGCAAACAAACATCCAATTAAGTGGCTTGCATCAGCCCCGTGGATCCATTTAACTGTGAGAAATAACTTTCAGGCAAAACAAGAAGCCCTCTACGGAGGCACAAAGCCCTCTTCGGAGACACAAATCAAGAAGCCCTCTTCGGAGGCACAAAGCCTTCTTCGGAAGCACTAAACAAATAAAGCCCTCTAACGAGGCACATCCAAAAATTTGTTGATGGAACCACCGAAGGGGCACCTTCTCAAAAAGAAGGTTCTAGGCCGCACCTAAATACTCGTGATCATTTGTGCAAACAAATATCTGATAAAAACAGCTGACGTCTATCCCGTGGGCCCATTCAACGATGAAATATAACTTTCTGTCAAAACAGATCAAAGCTTTCTTCGGAAGCCCGCTTCACTGCGAAGGGGAATCTACTTTTCAAAAATGAAATTGACCATCTCCGAAAGTCGAAGTGTTTTAAAAAAAAAGGAGAAAAACTTCTCCGATGTAAGGCACACTCTACTAAAGCAGAATAATATTTCCACAAAACGGAAGAATTATTCTCTAGAATAAGAGTACAAGTCTTTTCAGAATATTGCAATGAGCCGTGGTATGGGGGCATATAGCTGCATTAATAAAAACAACGCTCAAACAACATACCACGAGCTCACTGCAGTATCGTATAAAGAAAATAAAGAAATTTGTGCAAAAACAAGGAATAAATGCATTCACAAATACTGACAAGCGATTGTACAAGTAAAAAGAGTCATTTTTATTCCATACTATCAATTTTTTTATACCTGTACAGGTTTCAAAAAGCGGGGGCCGGTACCCGCACAATCTCCGGTCTATACAAGTCTCTAGACAAAAGACAAAATAGCAAAACAAGAAAGATGGAACCAAACTCATTTCTTATTCCTCAAGCCGCCTTTGGAGCCTTCACCTGGCTTAATGACTAACTTCGCAAGCCGGCCTGGACGAGTTGCGGAAGAAGGAGAAAGAGGTGCAATTGGGTCATCTTCTGTTTTTTGGTCACTAGTGGAAGTGTCCGCTTTTTCATCATTAGCAGAAAGCGCCTTTCTTTTTCTTTGAAGCTCCGCGCTTTCCCCTCTTCTTCGAGGAAGATTCGCTGCCCAGAGAGATAAGATCAGAAAGTTTTGTATCATCGGCAGTGAATCTCTCCGGGGTCCTCTCGCCCTCCTCAAGTTCCTCGGCTTTTTGCTCTTGAGAAGCCGCCGGGTCATCTAAAACTTGGAGAGCTTCTATTTGTTCCTCTTGCGACCCCGGTTGAGAAGCAAAAGGAGGAGTAACTTGAAGAGGTGGAGGAGCAGCAGTTGGGGGAGGCGAAGCCTGTGCGGCACTTGTTATTTCGCTACAGAAGAAGAAAAGTTAAAAACATCAATATTTCCCGCAAAGAGAGGAGATAGTGGCACGTCAAAGCTTAAGTAATAGGCAAAAAGTTCATCAAGCTCATGTGAAGCAAACGAGCAGTCCACTTGAGCCAGATCGGAATTGAAGTTACCTGGAGATCTCGGGTTGATCACTTCGATTTCATAGTCTTAGGCTTCAGTACTTTCTTGGGCCTCTTCTTCAGTGTGAGCAGTTGGCGGCTCAGGAATTGTGATTTCAGTTTCGGCTTTTGCAGGAGGCAGAGAATGAGAGCTAGAACCGATGATATCAGGGTTAACCGAAGCCGAAGGACGAGTGGGGTCAGCCAAAGGTGCCTTACCCAAATGCTCTCCTTCTGCCGCTTCAGCTCGCTCCCTGGCAAGTTGTTCTTTCCCTCTAGCCAGGGCGGCACGACCCTCGTCGTCCAAGTAGCAAGCTTCCAGATCCTTCTCTGCTTAACCAGCACCTTTAAACATTTCACTTATTGCCTCCCACACTTCGGCCAGTGTAATTTCATATTTTGGACCCAAGAAAGAAAGACTGCCTTTCCCTAAGACGCTAAGAACGTAAAACTTAAAGAGAGTGGAGCTGATGGTGGCCTTGGTTGTTTCGTGCGATTCTTCAGCAGCCGCTTTTCCAGCAATGGCCTCATCACGCTCCTTTTCTGCTTTTGAAAGTTGAGCTTTTAACATGGTAATCTTCAAGTCTTGAGAGTTGACTTTTTCTCGCAGCTGGACGGTATCGTTGCAGTATTTTTCAACAACATGTCGTTCCGCCTCAAGTTTGGTCTCGGCATCTCTCTGAGCAGCATGCGCATCTCTCACTTGCTTTTGAAAAACCTCTTCCTTTTGAGAATGGGAAGCGGAAGAGGTAGCAAGGTCCTCCTTAAGTTTCTTAACTTCGGCCTCAAGCTCCTCATTGAAAGTAGTGATGCTCTTCATTTCCACATCGTGCTGATCAAGAATTTTCTGCCACTCAGACTTATCATTTTCCATAGTCAGCATAGCCTTAAGATTTTGGCGGTTTACTCTTTGGAGTTCATCGACCAGTTTTTGCCAGTTGGACATTCTTTCGATATCGAGCTTTACAGCATCAAGATTTCGCAGCATGGCTTGTTTGTCGATCGGTACCAAATCCAAATCAAAACGCACTCCTTTTAGACACCAGTTTGGGAATCGGCTGTGGAGTGTAGGCGGAGGCTTCTCGACTTGGTAGGGAGGCCTATTGATGATTGATTGGATATCAGTTCTTTTGAGGGCAGGAGAGCTGGAGGGGATGTCTAAAGAAATAGAAGCAGCGGGCACTTTAGAGATTTCGAAAGAAGACTTGTCGTCGAGTTTGGCCCGCTTGCTTGGATCCTCTGTTATGTGACTCTTTCCCCTGTCATCGTGAGATTTTCTTTTATGAGAATCGTCATCTCTTTGAGAGGAGTCATGGCGGTCAACTTTTCTT
Source organism: Allium fistulosum (assembly GCA_030737815.1). NCBI lineage: Eukaryota > Viridiplantae > Streptophyta > Magnoliopsida > Asparagales > Amaryllidaceae > Allium > Allium fistulosum. Next base: position 1,082,515,327 of record CM060903.1, read on the forward strand.
CCATATCGCTCCTCGTAAGCCTGCCTCTCACGAGCTTTCCTGGCCGCTCGTTCCTCATCAGTTTCCCTGGGGGCAGAGAGATAGCGCCGGGGATCATAAAAGTCACACCGTCCGTAGCGTTGAAAATCATCATAATACGAGCCACTTTGTCCCATTGGAGAATCTGAAAATGAAAAAGAGATAGAATTTAGAAATCTCCAGAAAAAAGAAGTTAAGTGCGAGTAACTGCTGAAAATCCTAAGTGTCTGTGGCGTGCAAACTACGCGCGTCAAGCTACAAACCACTCTTCAGCTTAGGAGTGATGTCGGCTTTTACAATAGGGGTCAACTCTTGGGTTGACGGAAGTGGTCATAGGACAGATGTTGCTTCGACCGATGGAGAGACAAGCTTAGGAGCGGTGATATCGTCTTTAAAAAGCTCTTGAGAAGTCACCAAAAAGTCGCTTAACCCCCCGAAGATGTCGTCACCGTTATGCCCAGCCGAGTGAGTCACACCAGCAGTTCCTTCTTCAGCATTTTCAGCACTTTTTGTGGCAGAACTTTCCTTCTCCATCCCTTCATCAACTTCCGTGGCGGCCTTCCCGGGACATTGAGGGAGTTCCTCTTCTTCGATAACCGGAAGAAGTTTAGACTTGCCGGAAAACTCTGCGCCCTCAGCAGAACCGGAGCATTTTATCAATGAAGCTTCTGCAACTAGTTCTTTCGATGCAAGTTCTTTTGTAGGAGCTGGGGCATCAGATGTTTCCGGTTGAGAAGCAGGGGCATCGCGGAGCTGAAGGGATCGGGAAGGATGTAAAAGGCCAAATTGATGTAGAAATTCATCTTTCAAAATAAATTTGATACTCCTTCCCTCGACGGCTACATCATTTAGCCTTTCAAAAGTCGACTTGTGACTGGAGTCTTTAGAAGGGAGAGGAAGTGCTGCAAGAGTAAAAATGAAGTTAATACTTGGCAACCCGAATTCTGAAAGGCTCAGAAATGGAGTAAATGGAGATAAACAATCTTACTTCCTACTCTTCAGATGCCATAGAATTCTGAAGGGCAACGAACGAAGAAAAACTGATTTAAGAACCCGTGAGCGCTGTCGGGCAAGTCTGTAATCAGTTTACGATTTCTAGCGCTCCTTATAAGTGTGATGGAAGGATGATCTTTATTCCTCCCGAACGAACACAAGTAGCAAATTTCGTCGAAGTTCGGAAGGCGATTAAGTGTTCTCTCGAACAGCACACACAACCCCATCAGAATGGCATAGCCATTGGGGTGCAACTGGAATGGAGAAATAGTAAACCGAAGAAGCAACTTTCTGAGAAAGTCATTAAAAGGAGGAATAGCTCCGCTCAAGCACATCTGACGGTCGACCGCAATAAAGCCAGGAGGTGGCCTGTCGGTGGTATCATTTACTCCAGGAAGTAAAGCTTCGGTCTCAGCAATGCCAAATTGGACGCAAAACTGGCTGAAAGCCCGTTGGGTTAGAGTGGTTGAGACTGTATCCGGAGGATTCTCCAGAGGGTCAGCTATTGGGAAGATTTCTTCAATCTATTCTACTGTTTCTTCTTGTGCTTGATGAGAAGTCATTCTATACAAGGAACTGGATGTTCAAATATGAAGGTGCACGTTTCCTAAAAAGCGTGTGAAGTGTTGTGCAAAGCTAATAAAATAACAAGTAAATAAAGATAATAATACTGGTTGGCATACGTCAATTCAGGAAAATTCAATACTTGTTGTTAAATTAAAACTGAGAGCAGTGTCAATGCAGATAACATTCGATAATAAGCAGTTTTAACTGTGAGAATTTTGCGTTGACACTTCATTCAAGTTAGTTAATTCGCAGCATTTCACACTCGATTTAATTCAGGATATTTTACTTAAGTAGAATATTGTCTCTTGATCAAATCCATCATTCGATGTGGGCAGTCAATGATGAGTATATTCGTCCCAGTTTTCTGCAAATGTTGTATTTAACAGGTTATTAGCAATCAAGTCAATACAATCTGTGAAAAAGTGCAACAAGTTCAGGCAGTACAAATTGGCAATTCAGTCAAGTTCTGTAAAAAATTTGCAAGTGTTCAAGTTCTTAAGTCGCAGGAACGACTTAAGACTAGCTCGGGATTACTTAGGTCGTCCAAATCATGTTCAACGACCTAACATAAGTTGACCTCAGTTAAGTCGCTCTGCTCGAGTTATGGAGTTCATTAGTCATGTTCCTACGAGTTAAAGCTACGCTGCAAGTTAAGGCATAAGGCTTTAAGACAAGACAGGGAAAATTTGTTTAAGTGTTAGCTCGTCCAAGTACGCCCGCGACCTAAAGGTTATGTCGCAAGAAGTTAAGTCGCCCAGATCATAGTGCGACCCAAAGATAGGTCATAAGGAGAGTTATCTCGCCCGAAGAAATATGCTACACATCTTAAGTCGCAAGCTTGTAAGTCGTTCAGATTCTTTTAAGTCGCAAGGCTCTTAGGTCGTTCGATGCATTAGGTCGCTCTAAGAGTAACTCGGAAATGCCGAGTTTTCTTCCATCAAAAAACACTAAGTCCTACTCTCCACTCGCATGTTGCCGCGTGTCCATCCCCCTTACCTTACTAGAAACACCTCAACATAACCCGCTATCCACTAACCTGTTTACCTAATATCTCCTCGCCTCCTCCAAACACCTAAAACCTCATCGCCTTCTCCAAACACCTAAAACCTCATCGCCTTCTCACCAACGATTCAACGATGATCAGAGGGCGAAACGGAGTACAATTTTACACAATGGTAACAGAAATTGAATAGAATTGATGATAGGAGAATCGATGGAAGGCGCAATAGATGGATGATCAGCATTACCTAAATTCGCTGTTAGAAATGATGAATGAAATAACGAGGAATGGAATTTCACTTTGAAGTTCTGGAGCTCAGAAATTCGTCAATGGAGGTTTCAAAGGTTAGAGCAAGTGAGGAGAAGGAAGGAGAAGACGAGCAACTTATAGGCGGGAAAGGTGGAATTCGAATCGGCTTAAACGACCTAACAACTCCAGCGACTCACGACTTAGCAACTCAGATGGCACGAGTTAAAAAGTGTCAGAGCACACGACCTAGTCCCTAGGCGTTTACTTCGAGGGGCAAGTGTTAACACCACTTTTTCAACGACCTAGCACTCAGCGACCTACGACTTACCGATCTAAAGGACTCAAGCGACTCAAGGAACTCAAGGCTTCAGCGACCCAACGACTTAGCGAGCTAAGAGACTCACCGACTTAACAATCTATAACAAGCTAGCGACCTAATGAGATAAGAAGGTTGCGACCTAACTTCAGAAAGCGACTTAGCGACCTAACTCCAGAAAGCGACTTAGCGATCTAGCGAGTTAGCGGCCTAGCGACCTAGCAATTCAGGAAAAGGGAACGACTTAACATGCTCCAAAGTAAAGCCACACGACCTACCTCTTCTGTTAGGTCGCTCACGAACTAATCTTGCCGAGATAACTTCTGAATTCACTACATTAGGTCGCTCACACCCAGTATCTCACCCAGAATGGCTCCCTTAAGTCGCCAACGATTTAAGCTAACTCGGGATGACCCTTAGGTCCCTTACGACCTACGACCTACGACCTAACCCCTAAGTCGTCCACAACCTACGACCTACCTCCAGATTTTCCCTATAAATACTCCGCCTACTCCGCATTTGAGGGGGGACTCTTTCCAGACTTTGAAGCGTCGAAACTCTGCTGCATTCACGACCTCTACAACTCCTCTACTACCAAAAACATTTCAAAACTACCTAAAGAGAAGATCAACTACATTCAAGATTGATACCAGAATCTCTTTTGCATTATAGTGTTGATTAGTTGTATCGATTGTTGAATAATCAAAGGAATTCCTATAAAACTTGTAATCGAACTTGTGATAAAGAAGATAAAGTGGACGTAGGCTTGATTTTGAGCCGAACCACTATAAAATCTGCTGTCTCTTTACTTTTACTGCAATTATCTGCTTGTTTTAGTTCCCGTACCAACGGGTGGTGCTTTCACTTTACTAATATTCACACCGGGGTGTTAACGTTTGATTTTTACGTTAACACCTAGACTTCTATCCCGATATCACAGGTATAGGATTCACTGTTTAAATATCTTTCACGTCGAAGATAATAATAGTGTAAATCATTTATTGTAGATAAGGAAGAAATCTGTCCTCCCTTATAAAATCAAAATTGAGAGGAAACAGGTTATATAAGGAGTCAAACAAGCAAAAAAGGAGCAAAATATGATTTCAGATGAATATCATAGACTTGAAAGAAGTGCATCGGTGTTGGCATCTTTTAAGCATCGAAACGCTGCCATCTTACCCAAGATAGCGCGCCTTCGCTATGATGCTGTCTTAAAAGAAAACTGGGAGTTAATCACCCTATTTTGGATGTTGATTGAAGAAAGTGACATTCTAATCAACTTCTTATATAAGGCTTATTGTAGACATTCAATTATTGATTTTTCGTACTTAGGTGAATTTAGTGGGGGTCTACTAAGACGTTTTCATTAGAGATACTTGGATAAATTCGCATCTGACCCGCACTCGGGAGCTTGTTGGAATTCACCATGGGTCAGATCGATTCCCTAAGATCTCCCCTTGAAAAGCTTAAGTATTATAAGAACAAATTTGTCTCTGAGTTATTTTCTAAGTCTGTTTAGTATAAACCAGACGAGTAATTGTAAACATGTAACAATGTGTTGATTATGTAAATATTTGCTATAGTTTTGTTTTTATGCTTAGATTTGTTTTATTATATTATCACAGAGTGACTGTTTGTTAGGTCGACTTGTTCCTAGAGGCCATTTAAGCCAATATGTTAAACTAAGAAGATTTTATCTTGAAAAGGCTTCAATTTTAAAATATTCGAAACTAGCAAAATACTATTTCCTTAGAGATTTACAAAAAGTTTACTTGGAATATCCTCGTCTTCGCTTTGACTTTCTTGGCGAGGAAAAAAGAAGCTTCTTAAGGAAATTAGAAAATTTCATTCTAAGTTAATTTGTAGTCATGATAGTCCTCCAGTTGGAAAGTGGGACTATAGCAGATGTCCACCCGTTATCACTTCTGAAGGAGTTAATATTCCCTTTGATTCAATAGTTACCCTTTCTGCTAATTCATTAGACAATGTTAGAAATGCAATTTCTCAACATTAGTATAAATTATTTATTTATTGTATCTTTTAGCTCCATTGTTGTTTGAGTTATAATCTGTTATTATAATAATAATAAAGAGATTTTTCATCTTTATTTTGACTTTATTTTGTTTCTTTTTGCTTAAATAGAAGCTGCAACCATCTATAGTTTCTCTCCCTATTGTTTTAACATCACGCATCGCCAATCTTAGAGATAAACTGTTAAAATCATATGGAAGGAGTGAACTCAGTGATGATATCTTGCTGGCATGCTTCGGTGGCAACGCCGAAGCCTTGAAATGGCATAAAATATATTTTCTCCAGAAAACCATTGCTGGTAATCTAAAAGATCAAATTGCCTATCTCGAGGCCAATATTAAAAGCAAAGATGAAATGATCTCGTCATAGAAGCGACAAGTAAAGTCAAACCCTTCAATCGATTTTGATCATAAGATGTCAGAACTTATCCAACAAATCAGTGACTTGGAATTGAAATTGAAGGACAGTCAAGCGTAGTGCGAATCATTAGAATATATCATGGAGACAAGGTTTTGAGTATTGATTTGTCGGTTCCTTGCGCAACTCCCTCGGTTACCAGCCCTAATACATAAAATTCTCTCGCTGTTCAAAAATTTCCCACCATGATTAACCCTCCCCCAGGCTTAGATGAGAATGTTGTGGGTAAGTGGTGTAGGAGAGTTATGTTCAAAATAGCTAAGTATTTTGATGAGCAACAAAACGAGAAATATTCATAGAGTATCAACAATTATGCAGCCATGATTCAGAAGCTTGAACGCGATAATTACTTCCTTCAGAAGTGCATGGCAGAATTAAAAAGGGAATACAAGACCCTTAGGATGCCAACAAGACTTTCAACGCGCTCCGAAGACAAATATTTATGAGATCAACGACGCATACAAGGTAAGGAAGAAGGAAAAGAAACTTACAGAAGTTCTCTACGCCGCCATTCGTCACATTGTTGATCCTTCGATCACTGAGAATCTTAGCATGGCTGCTCAAGACTTATGACATATTTATATCTTTGAGATGTATAGACTTGTCTTGTATATATGCATATAACTACATATATTTTGTAAATAATTTCACGAGTTATGTAAATTGTATAAACTTTGTAAATATCACCCGATTTGTAATTATTTTCTGTAATATCTCTTCTGAAATGATTTTTGATAGCTCATACATTGATTTTTGTACTTGTTGAATCTTTCTTTTCTCTTTGCTATGCCGATTTCCCTGAAAAGTACAAAGCAAACAATATTTCTAATTGTTAGCTTGAAATTAACATGCAAATCCATGTATACCATTTGTATAGATTAACAAACCATCTTGTTAATCACGTAATAAGTTGTTTATATCAAATATCTAAATCTCATCTTTCACCATGATGAGAAATAATTAAGAATTTAACTTCACATATTTGGCTGGAATGTCTGAAATTTGTTGATAGGAAATCCCACCCTATCACAAGGGCATAAATGTCGAAAAGTGATTTTATAAAGAGCTAAATCCAGAAATCATTATCTGAATATTTGTTGTAGAAACTCACTGACCCAAACTCGGGTATTAATGAAATTGGAAAACGCAAAAATTCGAGATCCAGATTCGAGTATTAATGGAAACTTATAACAATGATCTTCTTGAGAGTATCCTTTAACCTAGATTTAGGCATTTGTGATGGGTAAATAGAAATCCATTACTGAGATCTTACACCCAGATTAGGGCGCAAACAAGTAATAGTCTCAAAACCCAGATTTGGGTATACAAAAATAGCTAGTGATTGATAGAGACCCGAAACACAGATTCTGGTATTAGTAAATGATGTTTTGAAATGAATGTCCCGAAACCTAGATTCGAGAATTAATTGATGAAATTCAGATATGAGAGACCCGAAACCAAGATTCGGGTATTAATAGATGATGTTTAGAAATGAAAGTCCCAAAACCCAAATTCATGTATTAATAAGCGTTGTTCTGTTCTACTCCATTGATGCATGTACCCTTCAGGTCTTGTATATATATAAGTAATTTGATTAGCTTCCTTTTGAGCTTGGATGTCTTAGTCCATAATTGGATATGCCATTTCTCAAGCTTGGACATTTTAGTCAATCATTTGATGAGCCTCCTCTTGGGCATGGAAATCTCAGTCCATTGTTTAATATGCCTCTTCTTACGGCTGGACATCTTAGTCCATTGTTGAATGAGCCTCTTCTTGGGCCTGGACATCTTAGTCCATTGTTTGATGGGCCTCTTCTTGGCCTGGACATCTTAGTCCGTTGTTTGATGGGCTTCTTCTTGTGCCTAGACATCTTAGTCCATTGTTCTAGCTCTTGGTTAGCTCGTCTTAGAGGCTGGAACCAAGGACTTACCCAACCTCTCTCCAGGAGGTGCCCGGCCTTCGCCCTTGTGCGGCACGGACAGAGGCTTGTTTGTTGCTTTAACCTGGCCATAGCGTGGCATGGATAAAGGCTTACTCCGTCCTCCCTCTAAGATGTGCCTTACCCTGGCCATAGCGTGGCGCGGAAAAGGGCTTGTTCGGTGCTTTACCCTGGCCATCTCATGGCGCGGATACAAGCTTACTCCATCCTCCCTCCAGGAGGTGCCTTGACCTTACCGGAGGCGCGGCTAAGAAACTTAAATTCTATCAACCTTGAAAGTACTTTCACAGGCAGCGGCCATTCTCAACCTCAAATTATTAACATCTACAAGGGAAGTAACCATGCATTTAATAATTACAACTTGAATGATAATATAAATAAAAGTTCTAATTTACCTTCCATCTTTTCATATTTGAGCTGGAACTACCGTGCGTGCTGCTTAGTGCTTAAAGAACAGTAAAACACAAATTGTAAGAGAAGAAGTAATAATCTATACAGAAGGATTTTATGCAATCGAAGATTATGCTTATCTAATAGAGACAGTCACGAAAGAAGCATCCTCCAAAAGCCAATTTTTGACTGGAAACCACCGTAAAGCCTTGTGAGAAAGCAAGAAGCTCTAATTATCCCCTGGGGTAGGGTTTCGTATGCTATCAGCGCCTCAAAGCTTTTTATTCTTCCAGTCAAAGTAAAAGTAGCAAGCTTTGAGATCAAGTGAAGCATAATGAAATAGAACGTGAGTTATCGATCAACGTTGGATAAAGCTCATAAGACTCGCATACTGATAGAAGTTATTTCAGCAAGGAGAATTGTTTAAAACTCCCTTAAGTTGGAATTCAAGAAAAGTTTGATTTGCCCTAATTTTTTTAGGGTTTGCGATTTGTTTTCTTTTTGTTTTAGAGGAAGAGGGATTTGCACGGCTGTGTGTTTATTAGCCGTATTTGTGGCTTTGTGGGTTTCATATACCCGCTTTTTGTTTTTTCTTCTAGGCCTTGGGCCGTGATGGCCAATTTTTCAAGAATAAATGTAATTTGTTCATTTCCAACAACCTTAGGGAAGTACAGTGCTGTTATGTAATTTAACCGATCATCCAATAATACCTAATGACTTGGTTTAACCACATTTTTTAATGTGGAAATTAGGGAGGCATCCCTATCATACTTTCATATTGTAAAGCGGGTCCCTGTCAAAGTTTCATTGTAAAGCGGGTCCCTGTTTTCTAGAAACGAAGAAAAATTATTGCTGAAATGTCAGCAACTTTTATAAATAAGTGCTGATATTTCAGCAACTATCTGTGTCAAAGTTTTATTGTAAAAACAAAGAAAAATTATTGCTGAAATGTCAGCAACTTTTATAAATAAGTGCTGATATTTCAGCAACTTTCATAAACTGTGTTCACAGTGTACATAAATGTTGCTGAAATATCAGCAACTTTAATAAATAAGTGTTGATATTTCAGCAACTTTCATACACTACGTTCACAGTGTACAGAAATGTTGCGGAAATGTCAGCAACTTTTATGAAATGTTGCATCATGCTCTGCAATAATCGTGAATAAAAAACAAGGACCTAATTTACACTGAAATTTAGTGAAGGACTTTTCGTGAATTTTGAAACTTAATAAGGACCTGTGCCAAAAGTACCCTTTTTTAATTTGCAACATTCGTTGTTGTACGTTTTGTTTAACAACCGACAATGCATGAACGTGTGCAAGATTTTTGGATTTAACTTCGTAATAGCCTCAATTTCATATCTATAAAATTTTTAATATGGATAATGTAGACTTCAATGCTATATGCTTCTATGCATCATTCTGCAGGCTCCATGATTTGTATGGTGAAAATAATTTCCACGTTTAGCAATTTAGAAATTCGAGTGCCAACAAAAGCACTTCCAATTGTATTTATTACCTTCTAATATAATTCATAACTCAAGATTCAACAATGGTTTTGTTTCCAACATTAGTTGCTGATATTATTTTCATCAACGTTGAATTAAAATATAAACTTTTGATATTATTTTCATCAACGTTGAATTAAAATATAAAATTTTGAAGGTACATCGATCAAAATGACAAAATCTGTGAGCATAGCATGGGTTCGTCCTAGTTATACAATTTTGATAAATATTTAGTTGGTTCTCCTCCCCCTTTTATCTGACCCTAGCTTCAATTTCTTCCCATGCACGTCCAATTGAGTTTGCTGAATTCCCTCTATCGAACAAACCCTTCTAGATATGCATAGTTATTGAAGAGAGAAGCAATTTTCTTGTTATTTGATTGAGTCTCCAACACACGGTGAATATTGGATTCTTAATATGTCAAGTAGCTACGTTGTGCAACCAACCACTTCGTCCAATGTAATGTATAATTTGTTCATTTGGTTTTCTTCTAAATAGATTATTTTGATTACCATGTCGTTTTCTTTCTGTTTTTGGATGGATATTTAAATTTTGGTTTGGTTCTCCCTATGTCAGTTTTAAATACATTAATTTTGTCCTATTGTTCAACTGAAATTTCAATCGAGCTTTTTGCTGCTTTTATTCAAGTGGATTGAGGTAATTTTTAAGCTTTATTCTGAATTTTATTCAAAATTTGTTCTTTGTAGTGGAAATCACAAAGTCTAATCTTAAATCTACTCTGTTGAACTAAGATCAGGACATTCATGATACAAGTAAGAATTTTTTATTCACTTTTTTGGCTTTATTCTTTGACGTAGTTAAACAATTAAGTAATATAATATTGGTTCTTATAGACTTAATTATTTCACTCAATAATTTTTATATGAATTGATCTTTACAGATATCTTGTATCTTGTAGTAAATTCACCGATCTTAATGTTTTCTACCTTATTTTAATTTATGACTGTGTAATGATTGCTATGTATATGAGAAGCTTTCACCAAGGTCTGATGTTTTTCAGTAAATTCGAAAGCAACTTTTCTATGTCGTATTTTCTTTCAAGCCCAAAATGCATGCAATGTTCATTTAAACAGTGTGATGCATACAATGTTCTTTCAAACAGTGCGAATAATTTTATGTTTTTTAAGCATTCCATGTGTGAATATATTTGGTGTATGAATGACATGTTTTACTGCTATTTTGTGGTGCTTTCGATAAAACTATTTTTCATACAAAAATATTAAAACGCCCTCATACTCACAGATAATCTAGGACGTGAATTCAATAAATAATTTCAAAACAATTCAGTATGAAATTATTTATTTACTTTTTTTTTTATATTTTAGTATTTTTGGCACATAGCATCAAATATGTTGCATTTATAATACCATACACGTTTACATTGTAGTTGAACAAACTAAGGTAGCGTTTGGTTTGTTAATTTTAGTTTTGAGTTTTCGTCCACACAAAAACGCACACGATGCATGTATATTGCCGAAAACAACCAATTTAGAAAATGAAGTTAACATACAAAATAGAAAACAACTTTTTTTTATTTTTTGTGTTTTGAAAAATAACACAAGCACGAGAAACAATCCATTCTTCCATTGTTCTTGTATCCCTTCCGTCCTTTCCTCCGTCTTTCTTTCTTCCCCTCCGTCATCCCTCCACTCTTCTCATGTTTGACATACGTATTGAAAACCGAAAACATAAAATTTGTTTTTAAACCAAACACTACCTAAACCTTTTACCTTTCTATAAGAAGTTATTAGTAGAGGATCCCGGTGAAAGGTTCTTGTAACGACCCGTAAATTTTCAATAATTAAAGTTGTCAATTTAATAAGATTTTGGTAAATAAATTTGGAGGAAGTAAAAATCCTTGTAATTTAATAATGAAAATGAATGCCAAAATGAAATGTAACAATGTATTTAAAAACTAATTATTAACAATTGAAATGAAATTACAAATTAGTGAAGTAATGAAAATTGGTATACTTGGCTATAAATTAATGTAAGAAAACTAATGCAAACATTTAAATTTATAAAAGGAATAATATGAATTAAATGACTTTTGAATAAAGATTGGGTATATAAGAATGGTAACATTTGTTGTGAACAATGAAATCACAAGTGTGAATGTTGAATCATCAATGAGATAATATATGATTAATATAAATTGAAGTAAATCAGTGTTAATTAAGTAATTGTAACATTTGATTTGTAAACAATAATGAATCCATTAATGTGACTTAAAGTAATAGTAACGATTGTAAGTTACTATTTAATTGGCCTATTAATTTAGTTGTAACCGTTATATTTGAGTATAAATTTGAATATAAGTAAATAAGGGTAAGTGGTGTGTAAATAAATGAATTAGTATAATTAATAGTAATTGAGTAAATTCGATATTTGGTAGGTAATTATAATAATTAGTTGAATATAATAAACTTAACTGTAAATTAAAGGGTAATGGTAACAGCTATTATAAGTTTCCTATTTAGTCTATAAAATAAATCAGAAATCTTTAATGTCATTAATGAGAATTAATGCAGTAACGGGAGGTGTGAATGTATGAATTAAATAGGAACGTAAATTTATTTATAAAGTAATAAATTGGTAAAAGGAATGGAACTAAGTTAAATTAATTAATTGGTTTTAAACCTTAATTAATGTGTACATTTGACAAGATTTCACATTTAGAAATGTAACATTTAATACAAATTTAAGATGAAAATAGGAGTAGAATAGTGTAATGGAATATAAAACTAATGTAACTAGGCATAGATGGTAATAATGGACCTAGTATAAAGATGGCAATTAAACCAAATCAAATTATTTGAAGCAATTTTTATTTAATTGGAATGTAATCTATAATAAAATGGATTATTGTAGGTAAATGAAATTAATTACTATGTAAATTGAAATTTGGATGAATTGGGAAGTTATTAATGTATTAGTATATAAACCAATGTTAATATTACCCATAAGAGGACAAGTTAATAGTTGATTCAATAACAAAATTGAGAAATCAAATATATGGATTTAATTGGGGATTTAAACTTATAATTTTTAAATTAGATAAAATACGGTGTTGACACACAATGACTTTCTATATTTTATTTCCATATGTTTGTTTCTCTAATTTTTATTTTCTATTTTATTTGTATAAACTTTGAATATGTTTTTTGATTTCTGATTGATTTTTTTTGAAATTGCAAGAGATATAGGTTACTTGTTTTGTTTATTTGTTGTCTTTTTCTTTTCCCTTGCATTTCCATTTGCATAGCCAATTACTTCCCACATTCATTAACCGTGAATTCTTCTCATAATTCATGTACATATTGTTCCTTAAACCCCTCTTTTCATTGCATGCAAACAAAGGAAAAAAAATTAATAAATACATCAAGTTATTTGTTGCCTTTTTATTTCCCAAACCATTCAAACTCCTACCTTTTATTGCCAAGCCTCTTTATTTCTTACCTTAGTTGTTCATTCCTTTAACCTAGCCGCCACTCTCTCTTTTTATTTCACGTACAAAGTTTCTCATCTCCTCATCTTATTCATTTGCGTGAAGAAAAAAAATACAAGATCTAAAGTCATGGCTTTCTTCTCCTTTTTTTTTCATTCTGTTTTCTTTGTCTTCCTCCAAGTTAGGCTCGGCCTCCATCTTCCCCTAGCACACCTCTAACCTTCATGACCAAGCAACACAAGATGATGGTTGAACCCATATGTGGTGTAGCCAAGCCATTGATTGATTAAGGCAAGTTATGCCACTTTGATTCGTTATTTTTTTTCCATTGTTTTAACCTCTATTCTTTTGTATTGAATCATATTCTTATGTATGTAATATTTGTTTGCATACAAGATTTGGATCTGACTCTTCATCCACTCAAGTTTGCATTGTGCTTTGTCGTGTTTTTTCGTGCTTTGCGGAGTCTAGATTTGGGTTTGAATTTCAATTCTAGCTTTTAAAAGGTGAGTTATTCACTCTAGACATACGTACTTTTATAATTGTGAATTGATGACAAGTTAATTGTATAAAATAATGTGTTATGTTCATACATGTCTGTGATATATTTATATGATGTAAAATACTGTTTATATGCCTGTTATATCATCTGTTATAATATTATTTCTATACGGTTATTTATTTCCGGCTTATCATCACTGCAAGTTGCCTATCACTATGGTTTGAAATGATACATACCCGAACGGTCTTTAGAATAGGGAAAAATCATTATGGGCTAAAATGATAGGCCTGAGCGATTTTTATTTATTTTATTTAACTTGGGATTGCGGGTTTGAAATGATAGAACCCGGATTTTTCTTTGTAAATTACAGATAGAAATGATATATTATCCGTATCACTTGACCTAGGTTAGAAAATATTATACAGACCCGTGGTTATTTTATATATTTTTCTAGAAGTTTTAAGTATTTTAAAAATGTAAATTTTGATATTTTAACTTAAATTTGGTTTTTAAAATGATTTAATAAAGTTAAAAATGATTTTCTTTGTATTAAAAATGTTAAATAAATGAATGGAAATTTGTGATTGGAAATATAACCTAATTTGGAAATATGTGATATTGATTAAGACAATAAATGCTCTTTATTGTGAAAATAAAATGTATGTTAAAAATGAACATTTGACATGTAATTTTAATTAATGGGAGATTGAATAAGACAATAAATGCTCTTTATTGTGAAATAAAATGTAAGTTAAAAATGAACATTTGACATGTAATTTAAATTAATGGGATATTGATTAAGACAATAAATGCTCTTTATTGTGAAAATAAAATGTATGTTAAAAATGAACATTTGACATGTAATTTTAATTAATGGGAGATTGAATAAGACAATAAATGCACTTTATTGTGAAATAAAATGTAAGTTAAAAATGAACATTTGACTTGTAATTTTAATTAATAGGATATTGAACAACCGACAATGTATGAACATGTGCAAGATTTTTGGATTTAACATCGTAACAGCCACAATTTCGTATCTGTAAAATTTTAATACGGACAATGTAAACTTCAATGCTTTATGCTTCTATGCATCATTCTGCACGTTCCATGATTTGTATGGTGAAAATAATTTCCACATTTAGCAATTTAGAAATCCAAGGATAAAGCTTTCCACCACATCGAAGGTAGACGAGGCCTTTCGACCATGTCGAATGGAATGAGGTAGAATATAAAAGTGTCTTTCGACTAGGTTGAAAGCATAGGCGTGGAAGAGGGTCGACCTGCATCTATAAATAAAACCCAAGGGGTCTGATTTTGTTGATGGAATTTTGGAATCCTAAGCTTATTTCTTTCACTTCTACTTCTTTGCATCGACAAAATCTTTGTAAATTCTAAATCAGTTTTGGGAAAAAGCTCTAAAAATGGTAACTCATTTTGGATTAATGATAATGGTGTAACAACCCGTATTTTGGACCATCCGCATCCATTATAAGTGTATAGATAGACACTCAAGCCAGAATTGAATTGCTCAAAATACCGCGTTGTTAATTTAAATTTGGCTAAACTGAACATATACAGTAAATAAAAATCACAGATCACAGACACAGAGTAATAAGTGCAGCGGAAATAAAAGAGATAGTAGTTCATGAAGCTACTATATGAATATATAAAATACATCAGAGTTTACAACAGAAGAATAATACGATACATCAGAGTTAAACCAGATACAACGGAAGAGTAACATGATACATCAGATACAAATCAGAATGCATCACTGGAATCATCGAATACTGAAAGCTGGATAGATAGCTGGATCTCCAACCGAAGCTCCAACTCCAAAGGTGAGTCTCGAAAGCTGAACCACTCAGTCTGACCCGAGCGTAAAGCAAAATACAAAACACTCGAGTCAGGATTAACATTCTTATATTAATAAATCCAACTCAAGTGAAATATCCATTGAAATACAAGTAATTCAAAGGATGTTTGGAATAACCATCCTTTAAGGATCCGTTAAACTATCTACTATGTAGTAGTGTACGATAAGTAGATAATGTCTATCAGTAATATAAAAAGATATCAAAATAGCGTTAAGTCATGGCCCATTCCACCCTTAACACATTTTTATTCCCAAAAGCATATACAAGACCGTAGTTTCCCCAAAACCGGAAGTCACCAGAGGGCAATCCATATACTAAAGGTACAAATCAAAATCGTAGTGGTCGCGAATAAATGGAATACAAGTATGACAAGGCACATGAGGCAATACCCAAGGTAGTGATACTACCGTTCGCCTGATCCGGACTGGTGAGAACGCAACGCCGCAGCGCCCGCAACACCGTGAAACAACACTCCCAAAATCAAGGGTGCACCAATCGACAACAAGTATAAGTAGTTCGAAGAAGTGTGTCCACTTGAGGTAGCTAATCCTCCATTGGCCCGGCACAGCTCCTGTTCTAGTCATTTCCAATTTGACACAAGTGTCAAGTCTATCCATCATCGTTCTCTTTCTTCAGTCATCACGTACATCATTCCAACCACTTCATTCTGGATCATCACTCCGCGCATAGTTATTAAAGTGGTTTCGGTTCAGATAGAGAGTATATCCATTACCGATCCCGGTCTCTTTAATAACTTTCGTAATTATTACACCGATTAGTCGTTTATATATTTCAAAAACCAAATCAATTTCAATTCAATTAGAATTCGTAAATCAACATTTCATTTGTCTTTCAAACCAATTTCCAAAAATTCACGTTTCAAAACATTCAAATTACCATTTCAAGATCTTATAATTCAATTTCAATTTCCTTTAAAACAATTCAAATATTGATTCAAGTTCGTATATAAGATTCATTCCGAAATCACTTAAATAAATTTTATTTAATATTCAAATCAATTTAAACTCATCTATCGATTTCATTTAATATTCGTTAGGTAAATTTGTTATTCAAAACAAATTCCGTTATATTTCCAATCCATTAAATCCATTATTTAAATTCAACTTCCTTATATCAAAACTTACAAATTGAATTAGATTAAATCCATCAAATCAAATTATTTACATTTCAAGCCTTACATTAATTCCAAAAATATCACATTTTCATTTCTTGTTAAAGAAATTCAATTTCACTTATTTACTTACTTAAATAATTGTCCAAAACTTAATTAATAAAGAAACTCAATTTCATTTATTTACGAAGTAAAATCCAGTTATTCAAAAGTTCAATTTTTCTTATTAAAGAATTTCAATTCAATTTAATCATTTAATAATTCAATCTTATATAATTATTAAATAATTCAAAACTTAATTATTAAATAATTTCAAAGTTTAATAATTCCAAACTTAATTATAATTTCAAACTTGATTATTAAATCGTTTCAAAGTTTAATAATTTCAAACTTAATTATAATTTCAAACTTGATTATTAAATCATTTCAAAGTTTAATAATTTCAAACTTAATTATAATTTCAAAATTAATTATTAAATCATTCTCAAATTAAACAACATTCTTTCATCAATTACATTGTAAATATTTTGTTTCAGATTATTAAATATTACGATTTCCTTTCATCAAAAATTCAAATTTCAACTTCATTTCAAAACCGTAATATTTATTCAAATAAAATCCTTATTTTATTTTTAAATCAATTTTTTTTGACCAATCGGTTTTATTTAATTTTCTATCCTAGGTCAAAGTTCAACTTGGGTATTTATCATTTCAACCCGATTCCAATTCAATTCAAAATCAAAGCATAACAAAGGGAACTTGCAGTGTGATAGCTGGGATGGTGTCAAAGTAAATAACAAGCAATAACAACAATCAATAACAATCCAAAAATCAATTCAAATAATCCCGAAATAACCGTATTAATTCGCATCGTTATTTGTACGAATTAATATAATTATTTCTAGAATCTACACTATCATTTCATGTAGATTAAAGATTATTACATTACGGGTTTCACTTGTCATCCATTACAATTTCATACATCATCAATTTAACAACATACATTCAGTGGTTCAAAGTGTAATTAAATAAATCCTACGTGTCAATAAATTTAACAATTAAATGGGTCATATTATACAATGTCATTTAATCAAATTTAACATTTAACTATTCTATATCAATTTCAATTACATACTATTTATCAGTTTAACATTAACAATTTAACGTCCAATATAAACATCAACAATCAATCAATTATCAGCCAAACTGTATTATCATCGCATAAATAATTAACAGATAATGGTGTCAGATGTCATAGGTGAACTGATACAGGTAATAGCATATATAACAGTGTAATCAACTAACAGCAGCATATTTCTATTGTCGTTTCAATTGAAATCAAATTTAATAAATAAAAGAACGTTAATCGTAAGTGAGTGCTCACCTTTCGAGGTTAGAGAGATGAACGGAATGAGATGAGTTACAGATCCAAGCACGAATTTCGAAGCAAAGCAAGATGGATTCGAGTTCGACAGACAATGCTGATAACAAGAATTTGTGCAAACAAAACAAATCAGTTTTGATAAAATTTAAAACAAAATGTAAGTTATATCGCTATACATTTCTCAAATCAAAATATAAAGTTTAAAACACACACCACTATATTACTTTAAAATCATCATTTCTATAATATATATATCTTTATAAAATCAACTGACAAATGTATCGAAATTGTTATATATATATATATAGCCAAATATAAGGGAAATGACATATACTATAGCCCATGTATTATAAAACTAACATAAGCTCAATACGCGTAATATATATAAAACTACAACTTTCATATTGTAATCAATTATACTGTAAACACACGGTTTCGTTTGTAATCGATGTACAATAAGTTTCGCATACAACAGGGAATGCTACAGGATAAAATACTTTCTTATATAAAGTTTACAAAACAAAAAATAAAACAACAAACTGTATGTTTTTCCCTTTTCCCGTATACAAACTGCACTTAAGGCCAGTGCTTAGATAAAATCAGTATAACATATGAACTCTTATGTACCGTATATATTATTAATTTAAGCTATGTAAACTATCTATAACATAACATATCACATACCGTATAGTATATATACAAGTAATTTGAACCACAGGCTATATTTTAAAACTGTCGAAGTATGTATATAGATTTTGACATAATCTCTATAACAACATGCATGCAGATTTCCCACTATGCAAACTATTCTTGTATACCCATATAAAATGTAAAGTAATACTATATAAATTAGACATGTAGCCAACAGAACGAAATATATAATTCTAAAATATAAACAGTATTTATATTTAGAACACTACGTGTATATATTATATACTAAATAAAATTTGCAAGATGCTATATATACATACAAATGGCTCCACTCTTATTTTATACGGTAAACCAAATATACAATAGGTATAGTTTTGTACATAAAAGCATTACATAGATAAAAGAATGCATGCAGACCTATATGCGAATGCATATATCTTACTTTTGAAACATATATATAACGTACCTATATATTTAAACTAACTAACTAGCATAAAATAGCTTTATATATATACAAAATATATATATATATATATATATATGTATGTATATACTCAACACTTATAATATCTCTATCAACAGAAATATAATTTACCTGTATATAAAAATAAGAGGAACAACCGAACCCGAGATGGCGGGTGGTAATATGCTCGTGGCAGGTGGTGAAGTGGGCGTGAGTAGCGCATGGCGGCGGAGCTAGGTCTAGACTAGCTTGCGGCTGGCAGGGCAAGAGGGGAGAGAGGGGAAGATGAAGGCGAGGTGGATGAGGAAGACGGCGTGGGTTGCTCATGGCTGTCAGTTGGTCGGGTGATGACGTGGGAAGTTGGAGAGGCTGTCGAATGGGCAGTGGCCGGCCGTGACTGCTAGGGAGAGACCACTGGGTTTGGATTCGCGATGTTGGTGGAAAGGTGAGGCTGTGGTGGTCGGTTTCAGGCGAGGGAAGTGAATCTGGTTTTGGTAGGGAGGAGAGCGTCTTCGGGTTCGGTGAACTAGTGGTCGGCATGGTGGATCTGGGCGAAGGCAAGGAGATGAGGCGGCTATGGAGATGGTTGTTCGGGAAAAGGGGTGCGTGAGGAGTTGATGAGGTGGAGCTTCGGACGGTTGGACGTGGGAGATGGTGAACTCGGCTTAAGTTGTTTACTGGAAGGAGGGGAATGCAAAGTGAATTATCATGCAGGGTAGGAGGCAAGAGTATGGAAAAATTAAAAGGCAGGCTAAAGAAAAATATAGTGTGAAGGTGCGTTTTTGTTTCTTGGCATCAGAGGAGAAAGAAGAAGTATTGAAAATGGAATGTGAATTGGTTTCCTTCATTCCAAGATTTGCACTGAAAAAGTGAAAATAATAAATGACACAGCTGCTACTTGGAAAGCTAAAAGTCAGTAGCCGTTTAGATTCAACCGGAGGAAGTGGAAGGCAATTGCAAATCAAAAGACATACCGGTATGGTTAACCTTTTCACAAATTTCGCCACGTATCAGAAGTCAAAACACAGAATTGAATATACCATAGAGATCAGTTCGACGAGACGATCAAAACGGTATACAGATATTAGTGGTACGATTGAATTATAAAAACTCGAATTTTTCTACCAGCGGAAAATGCAAGAAAAACACTGAAAAATAAGATCGACGGAGCCAAAGATGTCCGAATTTGGAAAAACAACAAACTGACATCTTGCTCAGAAGATGGTTTAGAATTTTTCTATGTAAAAATATTTAGGTTTCGGAAACATTTTATTTTCAACGCTTTTTAACTGATTAAATTGAAGTAAATTTACGCACGAAATAAACTTTCATATTTTCGGACGAAAATTTACCAGTTGCTATGTTTATTTAGACGCATTCCAAATATCAAATTTATATTTCAAAATTTTATCATTTAAAATTTCACAAAATTTCAACTAACTACGTTATTAAATAGTTGAAATTTACGGGTCGTTACATTCTCCCCCACTCAAAACTTTTCGTCCCCGAAAAGGAACGAGGTAGGAGAATAGAACAACCAGAAAGAAAAACAGATTTGAAATACAAAATAACAATTAATTTAAACCATATAAATTCAAATTTAAATTAATTGATATTCAATAATTGATTTAATCCATTTGATTTTCTTAAGTTAAATCAAGCTTTAACTATTTCTAGATTGATTTTCTTATTATCCAATCATCTTTAATTAAAAGTTTCAAAATCATAAATTTGAATAGTCACTTATTACAATCATATTTTATTTCAGCAATTTAAATTCTTCTTTATTCCAAATTATTGTTAAATTTATTCTACTTAATATATCTTATCACATATATTTAACCCATATAAATTAATTTAAACCATAAAAGTTTCGATTTAAATTAATTAATATTTACTAATTGCTTTCAAATTCAAGGTATTTCATAAGTTGATCAAATTTCAATTTTTCAAAACAAATTTATTAATTCTTTCAAAACAAAATTATTTCATTATTAATTGAGTTTTACTTATTATCCTGTCTAACTTTATTAACATCTTTATAATCAAAATTTAGTGCATAATATTTATTATAAACACTCAAATTTTATTTATAAATTCAATTTATCTTATATATTATCCAATTACATATTCAACTTCTGTATGATTTAGGTAAGTTGTATTAAAATGGAGTTGAACAATATACAAACAAAGTTTTCCCAATTCAATTATTCAAGTTTAAATATTTATCCCAAATTTTGGTTTTATTTATAACTAAAATCATCTTTTAACAAAATTTAAGAATTTGATTTCCGATTAACTTTAAACAATTTAGAGATATATATAATATATTTATATCAAATCAAATAAAATTTTAAAATAAGGTACTTATATATATATAAATCCAATTATACTGAAGAAATTCAAATCAAAATATTTTTCAAAACAAAATCATAGCAAAGCTACAGAATAGTATCTTCACTTCGAAACTCGAAAATGAATGTCGATGATGCGGCCGCCATCACCGAAATTATTTTCCAGCGACATAGAAAAGAGCACTGATTTCAACATTTTAAAATTCTTTGGAAACGATTTCTATTTGAAAATATTTTCAATAATATACATTAAAATTCTTTGGAAACAAATTATAGTCAAAATACCTTTAAATAATGTGCATTTTAAACCTTTAAAACCATAGTTCGAAATCATTGGAAATTAAATTCTCAAATTCTTAATTTAATTTTATTTCAAATTCTAAATCAGTTTATAAACCAAGTTTATAAATTCAGTTATCGAACAATAGATGACAATCAAATATTATTATTTCAAACAACAAATTTATTAACAATTTAATTTCAGAAAACTTATATTTATATATAATATAATCATACAAAATTTAATTTGTTTACAAAATTTGAAAACGATATTGTGTCGGTTTGCTCTGTTAAAGTGTTTTGGAAATCCTATCGATAGCGTTGATCAGACGAATCGATCAGAAGCCCAAATCAACATCAACAACTCAAACAACACAATATATAAAACATTTTAATATAATTTTTCAAATACACTTCCTCGCTCGACTATACAAGAATGGATTTCAAAGCAAGGATAGAGATTCAAATTTGATGGACTCAAATCAAAGAGAATTTTGATTCGAAAATAAGTTTGAAACAGAAGATAAGATAATTCAATTACCACAATTGGGAGACGGATGAGTTTATTTAGTTCACGGGCAACCTTAACCGGGTCATCCGTAACTTCAAGAATAAGATCGATGTGGAATTCCGAGGTAAATCGACATTCGATCTCACGAAATAGAATTCAGGTATAGCAGGAGATAGATAGCATCGTAAACCGAGGATACAGAAATCTCTGGTAAATCGATGTCTATTATAAAGGAGTTTTACTCCTTTACGAATCATTCGAAGATTGGCGAGACCGCCGATCTATTATAGATATCATTCAAAATGGAGTTATGGGGTGCTCCAGAAATTGAAAGAAGACGAATAGTGAAGGACACGAATGAATTTCGGAACCGAGGGGAACGTTCCAAAATTCAAAGAAATTGAGTCAAGGGAAGAGATTGAAACTCGAATGAGAGTGATTCTGTAAATACATTTACCCTATATGTTAAGTTCTGCCTAGAGCTACCAAAGCTCTGATACCAACTGTAACGGACCGCGTCAGTGGGGTTACGCCCACCGTAGCATACAGCAGTATTTGTGTTCTGCCTTTACGGCCAGCCTCTCGACTGCACCAACCCCGCAGGGACATGTAGGAGTAAGAGTCATCCGCTCGCTACCAAACCAAATGCGAGAACCCCCTATCATGCTGCACCCGCCAAGTGCATAGGCAGACACACATGTCAGAATTGAATTGCTCAAAATACCGCGTTGTTAATTTAAATTTGGCTAAACTGAACATATACAGTAAATAAAAATCACAGATCACAGACACAGAGTAATAAGTGCAGCGGAAATAAAAGAGATAGTAGTTCATGAAGCTACTATATGAATATATAAAATACATCAGAGTTTACAACAGAAGAATAATACGATACATCAGAGTTAAACCAGATACAACGGAAGAGTAACACGATACATCAGATACAAATCAGAATGCATCACTGGAATCATCGAATACTGAAAGCTGGATAGATAGCTGGATCTCCAACCGAAGCTCCAACTCCAAAGGTGAGTCTCGAAAGCTGAACCACTCAGTCTGACCCGAGCGTAAAGCAAAATACAAAACACTCGAGTCAGGATTAACATTCTTATATTAATAAATCCAACTCAAGTGAAATAACCATTGAAATACAAGTAACTCAAAGGATGTTTGGAATAACTATCCTTTAAGGATCCGTTAAACTATCTACTATGTAGTAGTGTACGATAAGTAGATAATGTCTATCAGTAATATAAAAAGATATCAAAATAGCGTTAAGTCATGGCCCATTCCACCCTTAACACATTTTTATTCCCAAAAGCATATACAAGACCGTAGTTTCCCCAAAACCGGAAGTCACCAGAGGGCAATCCATATACTAAAGGTACAAATCAAAATCGTAGTGGTCGCGAATAAATGGAATACAAGTATGACAAGGCACATGAGGCAATACCCAAGGTAGTGATACTACCGTTCGCCTGATCCGGACTGGTGAGAACGCAACGCCGCAGCGCCCGCAACACCGTGAAACAACACTCCCAAAATCAAGGGTGCACCAATCGACAACAAGTATAAGTAGTTCGAAGAAGTGTGTCCACTTGAGGTAGCTAATCCTCCATTGGCCCGGCACAGCTCCTGTTTTAGTCATTTCCAATTTGACACAAGTGTCAAGGCTATCCATCATCGTTCTCTTTCTTCAGTCATCACGTACATCATTCCAACCACTTCATTCTGGATCATCACTCCGCGCATAGTTATTAAAGTGGTTTCGGTTCAGATAGAGAGTATATCCATTACCGATCTCGGTCTCTTTAATAACTTTCGTAATTATTACACCGATTAGTCGTTTATATATTTCAAAAACCAAATCAATTTCAATTCAATTAGAATTCGTAAATCAACATTTCATTTGTCTTTCAAACCAATTTCCAAAAATTCACGTTTCAAAACATTCAAATTACCATTTCAAGATCTTATAATTCAATTTCAATTTCCTTTAAAACAATTCAAATATTGATTCAAGTTTGTATATAAGATTCATTCCGAAATCACTTAAATAAATTTTATTTAATATTCAAATCAATTTAAACTCATCTATCGATTTCATTTAATATTCGTTAGGTAAATTTGTTATTCAAAACAAATTCCGTTATATTTCCAATCCATTAAATCCATTATTTAAATTCAACTTCCTTATATCAAAACTTACAAATTGAATTAGATTAAATCCATCAAATCAAATTATTTACATTTCAAGCCTTACATTAATTCCAAAAATATCACATTTTCATTTCTTGTTAAAGAAATTCAATTTCACTTATTTACTTACTTAAATAATTGTCCAAAACTTAATTAATAAAGAAACTCAATTTCAATTATTTACGAAGTAAAATCCACTTATTCAAAAGTTCAATTTTTCTTATTAAAGAATTTCAATTCAATTTAATCATTTAATAATTCAATCTTATATAATTATTAAATAATTCAAAACTTAATTATTAAATAATTTCAAAGTTTAATAATTCCAAACTTAATTATAATTTCAAACTTGATTATTAAATCGTTTCAAACTTTAATAATTTCAAACTTAATTATAATTTCAAACTTGATTATTAAATCATTTCAAAGTTTAATAATTTCAAACTTAATTATAATTTCAAAATTAATTATTAAATCATTCTCAAATTAAACAACATTCTTTCATCGATTACATTGTAAATATTTTGTTTCAGATTATTAAATATTACGATTTCCTTTCATCAAAAATTCAAATTTCAACTTCATTTCAAAACCATAATATTTATTCAAATAAAATCCTTATTTTATTTTTAAATCAATTTTTTTTTGACCAATCGGTTTTATTTAATTTTCTATCCTAGGTCAAAGTTCAACTTGGGTATTTATCATTTCAACCCGATTCCAATTCAATTCAAAATCAAAGCATAACAAAGGGAACTTGCAGTGTGATAGCTGGGATGGTGTCAAAGTAAATAACAAGCAATAACAACAATCAATAACAATCCAAAAATCAATTCAAATAATCCCGAAATAACCGTATTAATTCGCATCGTTATTTGTACGAATTAATATAATTATTTCTAGAATCTACACTATCATTTCATGTAGATTAAAGATTATTACATTACGGGTTTCACTTGTCATCCATTACAATTTCATACATCATCAATTTAACAACATACATTCAGTGGTTCAAAGTGTAATTAAATAAATCCTACGTGTCAATAAATTTAACAATTAAATGGGTCATATTATACAATGTCATTTAATCAAATTTAACATTTAACTATTCTATATCAATTTCAATTACATACTATTTATCAGTTTAACATTAACAATTTAACGTCCAATATAAACATCAACAATCAATCAATTATCAGCCAAACTGTATTATCATCGCATAAATAATTAACAGATAATGGTGTCAGATGTCATAGGTGAACTGATACAGGTAATAGCATATATAACAGTGTAATCAACTAACAGCAGCATATTTCTATTGTCGTTTCAATTGAAATCAAATTTAATAAATAAAAGAACGTTAATCGTGAGTGAGTGCTCACCTTTCGAGGTTAGAGAGATGAACGAAATGAGATGAGTTACAGATCCAAGCATGAATTTCGAAGCAAAGCAAGATGGATTCGAGTTCGACAAACAATGCTGATAACAAGAATTTGTGCAAACAAAACAAATCAGTTTTGATAAAATTTAAAACAAAATGTAAGTTATATCGCTATACATTTCTCAAATCAAAATATAAAGTTTAAAACACACACCACTATATTACTTTAAAATCATCATTTCTATAATATATATATCTTTATAAAATCAACTGACAAATGTATCGAAATTGTTATATATATATATATATAGCCAAATATAAGGGAAATGACATATACTTTAGCCCATGTATTATAAAACTAACATAAGCTCAATACGCGTAATATATATAAAACTGCAACTTTCATATTGTAATCATTTATACTGTAAACACACGGTTCGTTTGTAATCGATGTACAATAAGTTTCGCATACAACAGGGAATGCTACAGGATAAAATACTTTCTTATATAAAGTTTACAAAACAAAAAATAAAACAACAAACTGTATGTTTTTCCCTTTTCCCGTATACAAACTGCACTTAAGGCCAGTGCTTAGATAAAATCAGTATAACATATGAACTCTTATGTACCGTATATATTATTAATTTAAGCTATGTAAACTATCTATAACATAACATATCACATACCGTATAGTATATATACAAGTAATTTGAACCACAGGCTATATTTTAAAACTGTCGAAGTATGTATATAGATTTTGACATAATCTCTATAACAACTTGCATGCAGATTTCCCACTATGCAAACTATTCTTGTATACCCATATAAAATGTAAAGTAATACTATATAAATTAGACATGTAGCCAACAGAACGAAATATATAATTCTAAAATTTAAACAGTATTTATATTTAGAACACTACGTGTATATATTATATACTAAATAAAATTTGCAAGATGCTATATATACATACAAATGGCTCCACTCTTATTTTATACGGTAAACCAAATATACAATAGGTATAGTTTTGTACATAAAAGCATTACATAGATAAAAGAATGCATGCAGACCTATATGCGAATGCATATATCTTACTTTTGAAACATATATATAACGTACCTATATATTTAAACTAACTAACTAGCATAAAATAGCTTTATATATATATAAAAAAATATATATATATATGTATGTATATACTCAACACTTATAATATCTCTATCAACAGAAATATAATTTACCTGTATATAAAAATAAGAGGAACAACCGAACCCGAGATGGCGGGTGGTAATATGCTCGTGGCAGGTAGTGAAGTGGGCGTGAGTAGCGCATGGCGGCGGAGCTAGGTCTAGACTAGCTTGCGGCTGGCAGGGCAAGAGGGGAGAGAGGGAAAGATGCAGGCGAGGTGGATGAGGAAGACGGCGTGGGTTGCTCATGGCTGTCAGTTGGTCGGGTGATGACGTGGGAAGTTGGAGAGGCTGTCGAATGGGCAGTGGCCGGCCGTGACTGCTAGGGAGAGACCACTGGGTTTGGATTCGCGATGTTGGTGGAAAGGTGAGGCTGTGGTGGTCGGTTTCAGGCGAGGGAAGTGAATCTGGTTTTGGTAGGGAGGAGAGCGTCTTCGGGTTCGGTGAACTAGTGGTCGGCATGGTGGATCTGGGCGAAGGCAAGGAGATGAGGCGGCTATGGAGATGGTTGTTCGGGAAAAGGGGTGCGTGAGGAGTTGATGAGGTGGAGCTTCGGACGGTTGGACGTGGGAGATGGTGAGCTCGGCTTAAGTTGTTTACTGGAAGGAGGGGAATGCAAAGTGAATTATCATGCAGGGTAGGAGGCAAGAGTATGGAAAAATGAAAAGGCAGGCTAAAGAAAAATATAGTGTGAAGGTGCGTTTTTGTTTCTTGGCATCAGAGGAGAAAGAAGAAGTATTGAAAATGGAATGTGAATTGGTTTCCTTCATTCCAAGATTTGCATTGAAAAAGTGAAAATAATAAATGACACAGCTGCTACTTGGAAAGCTAAAAGTCAGTAGCCGTTTAGATTCAACCAGAGGAAGTGGAAGGCAATTGCAAATCAAAAGACATACCGGTATGGTTAACCTTTTCACAAATTTCGCCACGTATCAGAAGTCAAAACACAGAATTGAATATCCCGTAGAGATCAGTTTGACGAGACGATCAAAACGGTATACAGATATTAGTGGTACGATTGAATTATAAAAACTCGAATTTTTCTACCAGCGGAAAATGCAAGAAAAACACTGAAAAATAAGATCGACGGAGCCAAAGATGTCCGAATTTGGAAAAACAACAAACTGACATCTTGCTCAGAAGATGGTTTAGAATTTTTCTATGTAAAAATATTTAGGTTTCGGAAACATTTTATTTTCAACGCTTTTTAACTGATTAAATTGAAGTAAATTTACGCGCGAAATAAACTTTCATATTTTCGGACGAAAATTTACCAGTTGCTATGTTTATTTAGACGCATTCCAAATATCAAATTTATATTTCAAAATTTTATCATTTAAAATTTCACAAAATTTCAACTAACTACGTTATTAAAACAGTTGAAATTTACGGGTCGTTACAAATGGAGAGCTGCACGGATTCATTAAGGATTTCGATTATGAGGAAGATAATTACAATCATTAGCTAGACTAATTATCAATTGCACATGATGCTATTTTATTCTCTTAACTTCTTTTTGTCTATGCAAATCATTAGGATTGACTTGGATATCATACATTCAAAACATATCATCATTATAACAAATATCATATGATGACAAATAAAATGATGATGATGTTTAAACAAAGATAAGTTCTTAGAACTTTCAAATATCCAAGACGGTCTTATACACTAGATAGAGCTTAGGAAATTGTAAACCGAATTTGTTTCGAAAGAATAAAATCCTTTTCGACCTAGTCAAAAGGGATGTCTCGATGGTAATCTGGCCTGCAATTGGCAAGCAATCATATGAGGAGGAGTCCATCCCGAAATGAACCTACACTCAACTACATTAGAAAACCTTTCGAAGGGGATCCTCCATATAAGAAACGAAATCAATGAGGTTGAAAGCAGCAATTTCATTTCAATAGGTCAAGCATACCTTTCGACATGGTCGAAAGGACTAGAATGAACCTTTCAACATGATCGACAAGATGAAAATTCAATATGAATAGTTGTCTTCAACTTATTCGAATAAATAGTTTCGAGTAAGATGCTACTTCCCTTGCCTGCATTTCAAAGCTATCTTCTAAAACTGTTTCGACCAAGTCAACCCGGTCGAAACGATGGTTTCGAAGGAAGCAATCTTTCTTGATAACCTTATTATATATTTTTATTTTCCATTCACATAGCTTTGGGGATGTTGACAAGTTTACTTGTTAACATTTTTGGTTCTAGAAGGAGGGCTTGAACTTCTGACCTTGTTGCTATCTTATAGAGTAATCATGGATCGTTTAACTTGACGTAGGAAAATAAAATCTAGGAGACTCAGCCGAATAGATGAAGAGTTCATCCACACTACAACCCTTGAAGAGAACATAGGTCCAACCTTCAATCTGAATAGGATTGTTCAAGGGAACCTTCATCATCAACTTAGCAGGACAATAACACTGCCAAAATCAAGCATCTAGAGCAGCAACTGCAGGAAATGTAGGACTTATAAAGATGGCGTTATCTCAAAAGTCCTCTAAAACGGTGAGGCCAACGAAGGGGGATGAGTTGGTTTCACCCAGAAGGAACTTGAAGGCTCATTCAAATGAAAACAAGAGCAAGGTAGATCTAACATATTCAAAGAAAGAGCATCCTCAATCTAAAGCTGATCATTAAGGAAGGGTGCTTGATAAATCACTTGAACAATCTGGTAGCTCTACGTCAAAAGAATACCATCCAAACCAGAAAAGATACCATGATGTCAAAGCTTATATGAAGGATGCGGCGGAGAAGGCAATTAAAGATGCAATAAATGCAAAGGGGAAGACGACCATGGACGAAAACGCCAATGATAACGAGCGAGTGCCACCCATTACAGATGAGATTATGGCAATAAACATCCCATCTTATGTAAAGAATACGGCAATGAAGTATCATGGAATCACTGATCCCGATGATCATTTGATGGCTTTCGATAGCCAAATGAATCTGTACAATACACTAGGAGCTGTTAGATGCAGATTATTTCCTGTAACTCTCCATGGAGCCGGTGCCTAGTGGTATCGACAATACCGAGAGAAGACCATTTATTTCTGGAAGCAATTTTAATACAAATTCTCCGCTCAGTTTTGCATATGTAAAGAACCCACCATTGATTACAAAGTCCTGGCAAACATAAAGCAAAGGCAAGAGGAACCTTTGGGAGACTATCTTAAAAGATTCAACACTGAAGCACTAAAACCAAAGGACATGAATGACCGTGACAGTCTTATCGTGGTACATTCTGGCTTAATATTGAACGCCCCATTCTAGAAGCAACTCTTTGTTAATGGGTATAAAGATTTACAAGATTTCCATGTTCAAGCTGACATGTTCTTTCGAATGGATGAGTTGTATCATGCCAAAAGAAAAGCGATTCCTAAGAAGGGAGGAAGATTTTTCCTAGATCGAGGACATAAAAGAATGAAATAGGAAGAGCCAATTGCTAATGCAGTCGATTTGAACAAGCCCCTATCATACGTTTTTGTTGTGACGAAGGAAAGAGTCAACTTCCCAACTTCTTTCAAGGCTAAGAACCACCCAGAGCAAAGAAGAGGAGAGTCTATAGAAATCATCTAATTCTACTCAATATCAATCCCCGTATTCAACAAATACAATGGGGAGAATAACGACGAAGTCACCTTTTAAATTCCACGAATAGTACGAGTTCACTCTTTGGGCTTTAACCCCGAGTATAAGAAGATCATCTCTATACAATCAAGTTGTATTTAATTTAAATTTGGAAAAATTAAATACTGTTTTTTTAGACTTGTTTCCAACATTTCGACCTTATCTTTCCCTCTCCTAGGGAAGAGGCCAGGTGAGCCAGGGTGCTGCTCCTGAACATCTCCTTAGTTTAAGCATGTCACATCCGGATCTCATGAATAGAAACATCCAGTCTACTCGTCGGCTTTTAAAGCCAAGATTAAACCACTTTATTTATAATAGCTTTTCTTTAAACAGTTATTTAAACTCTCTTAAATAAGCTAGAAAATCTCCAATCATCATTAAAACATTTAATTATCCTTTTGGAAACATTTATAAAAGATTTTTAAAAGAATCGTTAAGTTTAAATCTAAAATTTAAAAGTTAGAGAAAAGTGCTGTGGAAAAGTGCCTTGGAAAGTGCTTTTTAAGCTATATTGATGAAAACAACTTTTTATTATGTGAAAATTCATTTTTATTACTCAAATCTCTTTTAAAACATTTTAAGATTTATAAGATTTATTCCATATTTTTAAACAATTTTAAAATATAATTTTCTAAGAAATCCAGTTTTGGATCCCGAATTGCAAAAACCGCGATTTTTCAAATGCTTCTTTTGCTCATATCTCAAAATCTACTTATCGAAATTTTGATTTTGATTTTTCATTTGAGAACTATGGATACAATAGTTCGGAAAATTCTTATCTCTAAGAATTTGGAGCTATATTCCAACTCTTAACTCGTTTGACTTTTATGGATATAATAGTTCAGAAAATTCTAACTTTTCTAAAATATTTTCTATGAATAAGAAGCCATTGGAGAGGCTCTTAGAAAGCTTGAAAAGAAGCCGAAGAAGAAGTGGAATGGTATTAGAATTTTATGAGAAGAGGGGTGGTATTTATAGAAAAAACTTGGAATAAAATATTCAAATGCAAAATTATCAAAACGCCCCTAGCCTACACCCCCTAGCCTCTACATGCACGGCTCCCCCTCTAAAGCCATGTGATGGTGATGTGAGGTGATGGTGTGGTACAATGATTTGATGTATGCATTATGGTTGCATAAAGTTTAAGCTTTAGGAATTATTTAATCATTTTTGTAATATACATATACATATATATGTCTGTGTGTGTGCGCGCACGCGCGTGTGTGTTTATGTACACACGTATATGTTATCTTGTGCATGTGACATATATATGTATGTGCATGTAGTTGCATAACACTTCGAATGGCTTTGAACAACTTTTGTTTATTAAATCGATGAAATCTGGGGAACAGAATACCGGTCACATTTTGACTTATTTATTAATGTACATATATTAGTAAACAAAATTCAAAAATAAATTTTTGATCATTTTAAATAAATTAAAATGATCATATTTGAATTATAAAACCATATAAATTAATATTAACAATTGTTTACAATAATTGTTATTATTCTGATAAAGCATTATCGATTTTTCCTTATATTTTTAAATCAAATATATCTCTTTATTAAACTATTATAAATGATTTATTATCACTTTAAAACTATTCAAAATGAATTAGAATCATTTAAAGTAATTATTTGGACATTTAAAATAATTATTAAATCATTAAATCTAAATTTAAATTCATAAATCCATATTTTAATACAATGCTATCATATCGATATAAATTTCGAGGAAAATAATTTTGTAAATATTTATTCAAAACAAGATTACTATTACTATTATCACTTGAAACAATATTATTTGTATTATTAATCTTTTATTTGCATAAATTTAAAAATAAATATAATTTATCAAAGTGATAAATTGGCGAGTCGTTACATTGCACTAGGTGGATTTTTGACCCAACACGAATGTTTCCTTTATAAATACAGGCCTACTAGCTACTAAAAGGAGGGGGAATTCACTAACTGCAGAGACCATTCATCTTCTTTGCCTCTAAACTCTCCTCCATCAAAGTCACATAGGAAACAACTATTTGCTGTTCTAGGACTTAGATCAGCCAATTCTTAGTACAAGTGATCTCAAACTCTCTAGAAACATCATTGTAAATATGAGATCCACTAGATTGTGGTCAAGTCTTTGAAGACTAGTTGTAATCCAGAGAAAGAACAATTAATATAAGGATTGAAGTGGACGTAGGCCGGAGATTACGTCGAACCACTATAAAAACTTCCTTTGTGTTCTTATCTATTTTTTGCTTTTTCTATTGATTTAATCTGAACAAGTGCTTTCATTTTGATTCTGGGTGTTGATCCATTTTTTGGGTTAATACAACACTTGTCTATGGTATCAGGGAAAGCTTGCTTATTGTAGTAGTTTATTTATCAAAGAGATATTGACACATTTGTAATCTCACGTGGGAGATTCTATAGCTTGAAAATATGTACTTTATTTACATTTAGATTTTTACTGGTTTTTTTCCTATTTTATGTCTATGTTCTATTATGTTTTATTTATGCACTATTAGACATATGGTTAGTTATTAGACTTTTCATCAAATTTTTGAATAAACCTTTGATGTGTTGGATTCTCAGTAATGCTGGAGAAACATTTATAGGTATCAAATGTTGGGAGGCATTTCATCATGGTCCTCCTAAATATTTCTTCCCGAAATTCCTTTGCATTCATTTTCCAAATGAAACCATCTCAACATTAATTAATTATTTTTTAGAAAAGTGGTGGAGAAAAATGAAGTAACCTAAAAATAAGTTTGGGGGGGAGAGAGGATAAATAAGGAAAGTTAGTAGGTTGGTTTGAATTAACTATCTCTAAATTACATTTCAAAATGCGTATACCATTCGTAGTTTAAACTTTATTTTCTACTATATTTAGTTCACACATTTTTCATGGATTAAATGAAAATCGTGGTTGATTAATATGCACCCTTTTAACAAACATAAGGCATCAGACTATTTTGGATTCACTAATGATCAACATTTAACAAACCAAAAATGTACACTTATGCCTCTATTTTATCCACATGTGCTCACCTACGTATAATTGTACACAACTAACCATGCATATATAAATACATAGGTTAAATGATATTTTAACATAATTCCTATATACAAAAAGTTACATGGTTGTAAAGAATTCTTTTGGAAGGCAAGTGCCTAATTTCATTCCCGTAAAAAAGGTGTTTTTAGTATAAAACAACAATTTTTGGAAAACCAAGCTTTGTTATCTATCACTTGAAATAATGGAATTTAACTTCTATTATAAATTAGATTAAGATTATTATCCTTAATTACACGAAAGAAGTTTAATTTTCTTCCTAAAATAAAGGAAATGTGAACCTACAACAATTATTCTATATACATCGAGTTGCATGTAATTTAAACAAATTTGGAGCATGTATTTAGACAATAAAGACAAATTACAGATCACACTTTTGGCAAAAATTACCATTTTCAAAAATTGACTACTATGAAATTGGATTTTTACAAATGTATGATATCAATTTTTATAAAGATATGAAAATTATAATTTTTCTTGTGTTTCCAGTAACAATAACCGCATCATAAAATCCAAATGGAAATAAATTTTTATACAATAGGTATTTTAGAAGAATTAAAAAGAGCGGGGACCTAATTTTATATCGGTAAAATATATTTTTTATTCAATATGGGTCTTATGTTAGATTCTCATTGTGGAAAATTATTCTACCGAGATTAAGAAAGATATTGATTTAAAATAAAACTTTTTTTGCTTTTAAAATATAAATATTATTTTTCTTAAACAGTAATAACCAGATCATTATTTTGACACCAAATGGAACATAACAATCTCATGAAAAAGCACAAAACTTGAATAAAAATTAATATCAATAACTTACATAATAATAATGTCCGGAAGAATTAGAAAATCGAAATTAGATGTTTTTGAATAACCATGGTTATTTATTATGGAAAGTGTAATCGGCTTCAACGTATAAAAAATAGTTGAATATAGACAAACATCATAATTAATGATATTTTAAATAAAATTCAATTAATGCTGCATTATATTTCTACCGACTTTCCCCCATTCAGTTTTCTTGTTAGTTTTAAAAAATGAATATCCTAATACATGAACCATAATCTATTACTTTCTCTGGTTTCATCCAATAAAGAATTAAAAAAAATTAGCTGTTACAAAATTATGAATGTACATTAAAAATAGTTGGAAGTTATCAATATAAAACATATTGGAAAATATTATTGCAAATTATATCTAATTATCTTAATATATATCCTGTATAATATGATTCATGCATCAAATGTATTAGATTAATCCCCATAATGAATTCTCACTTGCTCAATTAATATGCAATAAATTTTACTATTAGATTTCCTTCTCCACTTAATCCTATCAAATACAAAATCTACCGTATAAATATAAAAGGGAATTTCACTCACAATTGCATTGCATAATATAAAACTAAAAAATGGATCTTCTAAAGAGTTTCTTTTCTATAGTTATTGCAATTGCAATACTAAATGCAACAACAATATTAGGTAATTCTGATAATGAAATTTTCTCAATGGAAGTTGGTGAGAAAGAAATGTCACCAGTCCCCCAAACAAACATTCAATCTATAATAGAAGCTATGATGGAAGATACAGAGAAAGAAACAATGGAATATATCATTGAACCAGATCTTAATCGTTTTCGTCCTCATGCTCCATCTTCGGAAGAACATCATACTCCTACTCCTCACCATCACCGCCACCACAAGCACTACGGTCATGCTCCATCTCCACACCACCACCATAAACACCCTGCTCAAGCTCCCGCTCCGCAAAGTCGTCACCATGATCTTCATAAACATCACACTCATGCTCCCTCTCCTCACGGTCACCTCCATCGCCACAAGCGCCACAGTCATGCTCCAACACCACACCATCACCATAAACACCACGCTCATGCTCCAGCTCCTCACCATCACCACAAAAACCATGTTCATGCTCCAACTCCTCACCATCGCAACAAACAACATGCGCATGCTCCAGCTCCTCACCATCGCCACAAACGCCATGGTCCTTCTCCTGCCCCAAACCATTATATCCTTGCTGATCTTGACTACTAAAATTGATCATTATATCCTTAGTTATGAGTTCTTCATTTTCTCTTTATGTATTAAAATCAAGTAGAGATATCTCTTTGTCGATCTCATAATGTATTTGGATTTCAATAAACTTATTTTTGTTTAAAAGCTACAAACAATGACATAATTAGATCATTTTTACATTGTTATTTTAAATCATTTTTATCATTATGTTATATTGAAAGTAGCGGTTAACCATATCAAGGAATAATAATTGTATCAAATTTTTTAAATGAAAACCATTTGATCTATTTGATTTTATAAGTTCAATTTTTTTCCTTTCAATTTTTAGTTTTGCAAAATAGTAAAAGTTATTTTGATATAGAACTTCCCAAAACACATTATTTTGAAAATGAGCTTTGTATTAATTAAGTTGAAAAAGTTCTCTTTTAGCTTTGGCCTAAATTAGAACCTATAAGATAAAAACAAAAAACCAAGAAAACCATACAAATTCACTATACGAACACAAATACGTTATTCTTGACATTGTCTTCTCCAATTTTTCTATGGAAAAAAAAATCAAATATTCTTCACGTGAATTTCACTAATTGTGTTAATATCGTCCTCTCCCATACTATCAATCTTTCTTGGAAAAATCACTCTCATCTTCGAATCTAGTCCCCAAATCATTTAGAAAATTCAGGTGGTTCTTCCATATATAGTATAAATAATAAATTTTTAGTTAATTTGACGTGTATTTATGATGAATTATAAACATTGGATTGGTAGTTAGGTTGTGTAAGTTAGTGTAATTTTCAAATACGACGTCTTTAACCTAGTATGAAATCATCATTTACAAATTCTCTTTTATCGAGGTCAATTAATTTGGAACATTACAGGTGGATATAAAATCGATAACATAGTAAAAAGTATTTATCAGTGTGAAATCATATTATTATGTTATCAAATTCTTCAGAATAGGGTGTCAATGAAATTGGTATAGACTACAAACGCAAAGAATGTAAGATTACATGTGTTGTCTTCAAATATGATAATTAAAAGAAAAACAAGATATGGTCACCATAAGCACAAGTGAAACTAACCTAATACATGGTGATGCATACTATTAGATATGGTTGATTTTGTCGTTCTAATTATGGTTTTGGTGTCATTCTCTTGCAAAGGGAATGTGTTATTACATATGCTTCTTGACAATTAAAGCTTGTCGAGACTAGATATGCCATTCATGATCTAGTGCTCGCGGCCATTGTTTTTGCTCTTAGAATTTGGCGACATTATCTTTTGGGAGAGAAATTTGTTCTCTACACCCATCATAAATCTTTGAAGTATTTATTTTCTCAAAAGGAACTTAATTTGCGTCAACAACGTTGCCTCAAGTTCCTTGCATCTTATGATCTTGATATTCTTTATCTTCCCGGAAAGGGAAATTATGTTACCGATGTCCTTAGTCGTAAGCAACAATCGGTTGTTTCTACGATGATATCTGAATGGAATAATCTCGAGACTTTGTCCTCTTGTGAGATTCGAGGTCGTTAATCCAATTCATGTTCAACTCTTATTTTGTGTAGCCTTGAGGCTCATCCTTCTCTTTTGGACTATACATCTTTTGGCTAAACTCTATGTTAAAGAAATTGTTAAATTGCATGGAGTTTCTACTTCTATTGTCAACAATCGTGATCCATTATTTTACTAGTGGATTTTGGTAAGGTCTTCAAAAGCTTTGGGAACAAAGCTTAATTTTAGCACCGTCTATCGTCCTTAATCCAATGGACAAATGGAGCGTGTGAATTAAACTCTCGAAGATCTTCTTCGAGCATGTGTCCTTGATTTTGGTGGAAGTTGGGAAGATCATATTTCTCTTGTTGAGTCTTCCTATAATAATAGCTTCGAATCTAGTATTGGTATGGCACCTTTCGAGATACTCTACGGAAGGCCATGCCAATTTCCTTCGTGTTCGCTTGAAGCCGGTGAGAAGCTGGTTTTAGGTCCAAATTTTATTGGTGTTCATTTGTGTTTCACCTATGAGGGGTGTTGTGCATTTCAGTCGATCGGGAAAGTTAGCACCTCGATATGTTGGTCTGTTTCCCATCGCCGAAAGTATTGGTTCCATGGCTTATCGCTTTCTATTACCAGCTCAATTTTCTGCTATTCGTGACATTTTCCACGTCTCTCAACTACGGGAATGTCTTAGAGATTCCGATTCTATTCTTGAGCCTGGTGTTATTGAAGAAATTGAAGTTTCACCAAATTTGACTTATGAGCAACATTCTATTCGTATCATTACTTCGGAGTTTAAACGCCTTCGAAATAAAGAGGTTCTTCTTGTGAAAGTTCAATGGTCCTCAAATCCTAAGGATTGCTCTTGGGAATCTAGAGAATTCATCGAGCAAACACATCCGGACTTACTCTCTCGTGCTCTTTATGGTGAACTTCTCATTTCAAAATTTCTTCCTTTTGTGTTGTTATGCCTTTGTATGGTTGTTACATTTTATTTCTTTTTCTTAAGTATTGCGAGGATGCAATTTCTTTAAGGAGGGGAGTCTGAAACAACACGCATATTTTACGATTGTATATTTAAATGTTTTATTTAATTATAGCATCGTTAGTCGGATTTAAGTCCGAAATGTCACTTTTTGCAAACAGTCGAATTAGGACACAAGACCACTTCCATTAAGTCCAAAATGGCGTTTGCGACCTTTTTAAGTATAAACATCGGTATGTTTGGAGTTGAGTGAAAATTTAATATTTTCATTTAGGGCTTTGGGTTTGGTTTTCAGCCCACCAACCCATCTAATACCCTAACACTCCACTCAACTCCTCTTCATTCACTCATTCCTTTTCCTAACACTCTAGCTCAAGAGAAATGGGGGAAAAAGATTGGAAATAGAAATTCCAAACACTAGTTTGATTTGGAAACACAAGTTCTTGCTCCAAAGTCAAAGAGAAGCTTTGGTAAGCATCATCTTCATCTTCTCCATCTCTATCTCTCTTCAATTTCAGAAATTCCTAAACTCTAACTTAGGAAATATTTTCTTATTAGCTTAGATTGGAGCTTCTTGAGTTGAAACTGAAGAGGAATTGGTCTTTCCTTTGTTTTCAAGCTTCTCGCTTGTGTTTTGAGTTTAAAACTTGTGTTTTTGAACTCACATCTATGTCTATATCATTGATAGTTGTTAGGTAGTAATTCCTAACATTTCTTCCTTGTCCATTTGCTTTTGGATTGAATTGGTTTGATGAATATTCCAATTTTTGTTGTTTTGAGGTCAAATCTTTAAAAATCCTATCTTTGATGTTTGAACACGTTTTTGGGGGTGTTTCGAAGAGCCGTACAAGGCTGGGTTGTCGCTTGGCGTAAATCCTTAGTCTCCATTGCTTCTCCGTTCGCCTCCGGTTAGGATTTTGCCCCATTTGGGGGATAGGCTGGTAATGCTGTAGAAGCGGGTTCAGTCGACTGAACCAGGAGGTCAGTCGACTGAACCAAGGGAAACAAAATACTCTATACCTGTATCAGTCGATTGACCTTATGGTTAAGTCGACTGACCTGGAAACCGAAAGTTTCCAGGCATAGTATCAGTCGACTGACCACCTGGTTCAGTCGATTGATCAACTTGTCTCAGCCCAATTTGCCTATTTTGCGTGGGTTTCCAATTTTAATCGATTCGTGCTGATCCGATCTGTTGTTATCATTTACATCGACTTTGATGACTTCTTTTTCAGGATTTTTGGGAATATCCATTTTGATGGACTCGGTATCGATTTTTATGGATTTGATTCACGTCTTTGTATGTGAATTTTTGGTGATTGATTGTTTCTGCAATCATTTCTGTTACTTGTCACATTAAAATACAAAGGTTTCTATACTAGTAGTAAATATTCAAACTATTTCACAAAGCGGATTTCAACCCTATTTTTAATACAAACCTCGTTTATAAAACTGTTTTTTTCAATCTATTAGTATATACAAACTTTACCTCGTTCGTATGAGAAATCTAATTAAACGACTTTGTAAAACAAGTGGTATGAAACACTTGCGTTTACTCCGTCGGTTAATTCTTGGACTTGTTCGATTGAAAATCTTATGACAATCTTCGAGTGGAAATCTACAATTTGTTCGTAAATATTTAAGTTAAGCTAGTGGTTATGGGACATGAAGCTAAACTCATTTATTTACTAGCTTAGTGTAATCGACACTTCTTATTTATCAATGATGATCATTTTATGGTTTAGACTAGCGATGTGCGATTTCTCTTTGTCCACGTGGGGGACTATACCTCGTTCTGTTGAGCTTCGTTTCATTTTTATAGGCTAGCGACCTATGGTTTATGGAGTGCGGTTCATCGGGCGTTCGCTGTACTACGTCGTTGTGCCTGATTATTTGAGTTTGGTTCATCGGGCGTAACGCTGTACTACGTCGATGTTCTGGATTATTTGAGTTTCGAGTTCCTCTGGCGTTCGTTGTACTACGTCGTGGCACCGGCTCTATGGTTAGCGACCACGAGATAGCGACCCATTTGTGATGCACGTGTTGGTGAGTTTTCATGCTCCCGTTTGTGATAGGCCTTCCCCCTTTTGTGATTTCTGGATTTCTATTTGATGATTTGTAGAATTTGTGTTTCACCGATTTTTATGATTGACAATGATATGTTTTGTCAATATTTGTGTTTTGGTGAATAATTTAAAGAATATGACATTCTTTTTGGTGCTTTGAGATTCTTGAGATATCGTATGATTATTGTTGTTATTTGATGTATACTTGTCACAGTATGGCATTTTTGTTATCATACGTTTTTGGTCATATCTCTTATCCTATCTCATTTTATATGATATTTATAGCTAGACTGATCCATTTATTATTATCTTCTTAAATAATACTCGGGTCAGACCGAGGTATTTCAGGTGCTCCTGCTTGACTTCTTATCAGGGTCCTTCACCTGACTTTTGGCTAACTACTTTAGCATAGTAGTTTTTGTTAGTATACATTTGAGATAGAGACTCCTTGATGTATACTTATTCTTTTGTCTAGCACTTGTATCTATTCTTTTGTGATGTAGTGGATCTTGTTTGGCCACTACTTTGATGTACACTTCTATGTGTTATATTCATATCTGTTTCCGCCTTTGTGATATGAATATATGTGACTGATTTGTGTTATGTTTATTTCTATATTTGTTTACGAAGTCCACATAGCCATTGTGTGGTAGCTTTGAGTTTGCATTCGATATGTCGGATTTCTTCTTGAACTAAAATGTAAGCTATATTATCTGACATATCAGTACTCGCACAAAGCAATTATACAAATGGTCGTTCCTCAACAGCCTTATTCTTCATGCTAGTCCACGGCATTACTCAGTAGTGTCCTTGGCTAGTGTGAGTATAGAGGTGGGGCGTCACATGGGCGGTAGTAGCTGCTATGCGTTACCACCAGTCCGGATGCGCAAACGGTAAATCTACCTTGGCATTGCCTCGCGTGCCGTGTCACATGCCCTACAGCGCCATCTACGAGTTTCTTTTGTGTCGTACCTATGGAGTGCTCCCTGATAGCCCACCCACGGGTGGAGTTACAGTATCTGTATAGACTACGACATTATATAAAATGTGTTAAGGGGGATATGGGTAACGCCTTAACGCTATTTTAATAGTTTACTTTACCATAGACATATTATAATAGCGTATATTACTACATAGTAGATAGTTCCACGGATCCTTAGAGGATGGAAATCCCAAAAATCCTTTAAGTTACTTGTATTTCAATTGACATTTCACTTGAGTTGAATTTATTATTATAAGAATGTTAATTCTAACTCGAGTGTTTTGTGTTTTGCTTTACGCGCCGGTCAAACTGAGTGTCACAACATTTGAGACTCACCTTTGGAGTTGGAGCTTCACTTTGAGATCCATCTATATCTTTTCAGCTTTCAGCTATCCAGTGGTTTTGTTCAGATTTGTCATCTGTTGTATCCGAGACTACATTATACATATATATTCTGTTGTATTTTATTTCAAACTCTATTGTTTATATAGTAGCTTTATGAACTACAATTTATCTATTCCGCTGCTTATTCTTATATTACTCTATGTCTGTGATTCTGTGATTGATTTATTTACTGTATATGCTGAGTTTTCCCAAATATAAATTAAAAATCTGATATTTTGAGCAATTCAAGTCCGACATGTGCGGATGCGAATGGCATGAAATGTCGGGTTGTTACATCGAGCGTTGATGAGAGTTCTTATATGGAACCAAAGGTTGTCTATCACAATGTATGGCTATGCAAGGAGAATAGAGGTTTCTAACTAAGAAGCTTGATAAAAGTCCACGCCAGGAAGTCGAGTGAGCGATACAAGTTTAGAAGGAAAGTTATGTGTTCAAGTGAGTGATCGAACCAGATTTTTACATAGGAATGATCTATGTACATCATACGGATTGATAAATACTTTTAAGTATTTCTGGGAATAGGGTTGTGGTATAATTCGGGGATGAAACTCATTTAAGGGGGGAAGAATGCAACGACCCACAAATTTATCACTTGAATAAATTATATTTATTTTAAAAAATATTTAAATAAGGGTTTAAAAGTAAGAAATAATCAGGTTTTAAGTGGTAAATAATAATAGTTATTTTGTTTGGAAAAATATTTTCGAACAAATTACCGAAGTAAAATATCGATAAAAGAGCTTTAAATCATTTTGTCAATAAAATTGCTTTTAAACAATAAGGATCTTGCACAACTCTGGATTCATACACTAATATATGTATTCAAACAAGATTATGAAATAAAATATTTTGTTTTATTTTTATGAAAATAAAATGTATTTAAGACGTCGACGTCTGATATCATCAGTTTTATATATTTCTTTGGAAATTCAAGTTAAGTTTACATATTAAATAAATTGGTTTTTATTTACAAATAAACCTATTTAAATTATTTAATAATGATGGTAAATTCATTTTTAAAAATTGTTCACTAAAATAGATAGTTCGTAGAAAAATATAAAATGTAACCGAAGAACGTTTACTGGTATTTCGACCTTTCGGCACCGGAAAGTTGTCGGGAACGTTGTCTGCCTTTATACACAATATATACACATATATAAGAGTTAATTAACCATATAATAATATACTTAATAATGTATTGTCTTATGTTGATTATGTTTAGTAAGTGATGTGACAAGACATGGTTTTAAAATAATAACATATTTATATATTAAATCATATCATTATCTCTTGTCATTTCCTTTAGTACCTTCATCATTACCCATCAAGGCTTAGAGGATGTGACTAGAGAGGGGGAGATGTGACATATGAGGGGGAGGTTAGTGGTGGGTGATGTGACATGTCAAAATAATGACATGTTACGATATTTTAAACTAAGGTTAAAATGGTAATTTCCCTACTTTCCTTCATCTATAAATACACACCCTCACAGACACATTTCCATTTAAATTCCAACTTCATTCTTTTCTAAACCATCTTCTCTAA
Organism: Allium fistulosum; assembly: GCA_030737815.1. Taxonomy (NCBI): domain Eukaryota; kingdom Viridiplantae; phylum Streptophyta; class Magnoliopsida; order Asparagales; family Amaryllidaceae; genus Allium; species Allium fistulosum. The sequence goes on from CM060903.1 coordinate 1,082,558,381, forward strand.
AAATTTCATCGCTTCCATAGTTCAAAAAATTTAGAAAAAGTTAGCCTTTTGTGTTGGAACTTACTTCCATACCATCTATACTTCTTATACTTTCATTTCAACATCCTATCTTCAAAAAACCAAGGCCATCACTACTCCACAAAGCTCTAGACAAGCCAAATAAGCTCTAGCCGAACCCATTCTAAGGCCTTAGCCCTTCCAAAGTTTCGAATTTTTAAGCTTATAGAGTCGAGCATAGAGGCGTTGCCGAGTTATAGTCGAAGTTCGGGCGAAGTTAGTTAGCATAAAGGTGAGTAAAACTATATTGTTTTTGGAAAGTTTTTGACTTTATTATGATGTGTTATTATGGTTATAACATGATGAGAAATTTGTATGGTTATTATGTTGGTCGATGGTAATTTGATGGTTGTTTGCAATTGGTACTGAATTTGAGATATGAATGTGATGTTGTAGACTTAGTAAGCATATTACCTTATGTTCATATAGGTGTTTGACTGTGATGTTAAAAGTATGGTAGTATGGATGTATGATTGTGTTCTAAGAACCAAAGTATGTTGAGTTGAAACAAAGTTAACAACCTTTTGGGTTTCGATGGACGTGATATCCGATTCAAAATCAAAAACCATGTTATCTTGTTTTAAAGTTTGGAAATTATTTTAAAGTTTCAATCTTTGTTTCTAAGTCTCAAAAAATTTAAAAGTTATGTTTCTAGACATGAAATAGGAAAGAATAAGCAAGTGTTTTCACTTAAAATATGTTTAAGCGAACTGCGCTCATAGCGATAGTCGGTGTGGACACAGTGTAAAAAATTTCTGATTTTCGTTTTAAAATGTTTTTTTTTGAAATGGTTTTGCAAAAGTTTTTTAAACTTAATTAGTAACATAAAAAGAGATTAAGTTTAGTTAAATTAATATTTTATTATTTAATAAAAAAATTAAAGGTAACTAACACTTATTAGTAATTAAGTAAGTGATTAGAAGTTAAGTAACAATTAAAGAAGATTAATGACTAATTATTGATTAATTAGGTTTTAATTAGTGATTAATAAATTTAAGAAGTAATTTAATGATTAATTATAATTTAATTCGGTTAATTAGTTAATTAATTATTATTTAATTAAGTGATAATTTAATTAGTTTTTAATTAATTAGGATTTAACTAATAATGAAGTGTTAAACCTTAACTAAGATACATTTGGAAGATAATTAGGACTTAACCAAGTCCAATAAGTTAATTAAAGTTTAATTATGAATTAATCTTGGTTTAATTAAGATATAATTTGGGTTTAAGCTAACTGAATATAGTTTAACCTTGTCAAAGCTATTTTTAACTTAATCGGTTTTATTTTAAATCCATCTTCTTTTCAAGTTAATTTATTTCAAATCAAAGGATCTCTCATCTGGACCATTAAGTGACCACATGAATTATAGTAGTGATTCTAAAACGATGACATATTTTATGGGAAGTAATTTGAATTTTGTTTAGCATAATTATTGAATATAGGTAACGTGATAGACACAAGGAAGTTAATTTCAGTAAGTGGGTCATGGTAACTTAAGCATATAGAATATACTTCTATATGTGCATTTTTCACCAATATTGGATGTACCTATATTTATAGCTTAGGTATCCACCTATGATTGATTGGGTGTTATGTGTGAATTCTTTATATATATATATGATGTTTGGCAGAATCTATGATATCACTTAAATAAGCTAAACCCAAATTTAATGATCCATTGTAGTCGTTGAGCCTCCGTTTGGTTTTACAAAGTAAATATTTCATTTTCTTTTGAATTGTCTTCAAAGTTATTCTATTTTGAATAAGATATTTGAAGAATTATTTGACAATTGGTTTGAGAAGTTTTATAAATGATTTTGGGTATTTAGAAAAGGAGTTTTAGAAATGGTTTTTAATGTTTATAAAAAGATTTTATAAATGGGTTTGGATGTCTATAAAGGGATGTTTTATACAAGGTTTTGAAGTATATAAAGAAGTTATACAACCTGGTTTGAATAATTATATAGGTTCATAAATGAGTATGGAAGTTGATAAATGTTTGTAAACGGGTATGGGTTAAAGCAAAGAGGATTTCATGGATAAAGAAAATTTATAAAAGAATTTATTTAAGATAAATAAAACTGGAATTTGAGGTTTGGGTTTCTCGAGGCTGGCCTTTTAAAAATGGTCGTATAGAACATCCATTCCACACTTAACACCGAAGGAATAGTGCATAGAGTTATCCTTTTCTACAACTCAAATAATACATTTAAATTAGTTTAAGAGATTTGGAAATGGAAAATCTTATAAATGTTTTATGAATATACTTATGTAAAAGAGTTAAGTATATAAATGTTTATAAATATTTTGGTAAGGAGATTTATAAATGAACATGATTTTGAGGCTTAGTGTAACGACCCCGAATTTCATATAAATTTAAATTGATAATTTAAAGAATTTTTGAAGAAAATTTGTAAAATTAAGTGATAAATTGATTCGAGTTTCCCCGAAACCAAATAAAAATATATTGAATCATTTTTAGATTTAGAAATTGTATATATGTGGTTTGAATTTAAATCTTGGATAAATGGTTTAGAATATAAATAATAAAGTGTTGGGTAATAAAAATTTTAAAAGGAATTCAAGATAAGTGTTGATGTTAAACAAATATTTCGAATAAATCTATGGTTATAGAAAATATGAAATGAACTTATAAACTTTTAGAAATAAATAAAAATGGAAATGTATAAGATAAACCATGTACCAAATATAAAAGTAAGCTTGTATAGGAAGACATAGGGTACATATGCATTGAATGCTTTCATCTCTAGCCCAATACAATAAGCTGCAGCCATCAAAACAAAGAAGAGAAATATAACAAAATCTCTCAATCAAGATCTGCATAATGAAAAACAAAGCAAATTAATGCTAAGTCTTATATCAGCCGAAATTGCAAGATCTTTAGCCACCAAATCATCATCTCTAGCATGGCAAAGAAAATTATCAGCCGAGATAAGTAGTAAAAAAATGCATATTTTGTACAAAGGCAATTAATGCCATATCTCTTCAGCCTCCATGCAAATGAAAAGAAAAAAAATGTAACATCACTTGTACAAAATAATATAATACCCTGTACAACTCAATTTCATTTATCTATCCCTCCTCATTTCAGTTCGAGTTGAGAATATATGAAGTAAACATCATCTCCTCTAAAGCACAAACAAAACTTCAAACCAAAACCAAACATTCCAGAAAATAAAAATAAAGAAGGCTTCAGCAAGCTAGAACCTGGGGGCTTTAAATCCAAAGCCTGAGACAAAGCAAAATCTGTAAAGCAACTTCAAGAAATGCAAAGCTTCATTCAAGTTTCAATTTGCATTCAAAACAAACTTCAAATCTGCAGTTGCAAACAAGAAGGGTCCTCTGTTCTTCATCTTTACAAGTGAGCAACTCCTATTTTTCAAAGCTTAACCTGTTTTGATATCTTGATGCTTGTGAGTAAACCTTCTTTTAACTAGCCTTCTTTGTTTCTTCCACCTGTGAGCAACCTTCAACTCTGAATTTGCTTATTTTTGTTGTGAGCAAACTACCATTTATGTTTTGAATCTGTGGTTGACCTTGATGCTATGATTAACACTGAAATTGATACTTGTCTGTGTGTATATATAGATGCATGTTTATGAATGTGATTGTACATCTCTAGGAACAGACAAAACCCTGCTTGTGTTCATCCCAGGTTTTGAAAGTTTATGTGAAAATTTAAATTATTAAAACACAAAAACATTTTTAGCTGTTGTTTCCTGAATGAAATAATGTTCACATGAGGATAACGTCAGTTATAAAACTATAATTAACAATGATCATTGGAAACTAAAATCTACAGAAAAAAAAGTATCTCTGTTTATATAACAGGCTTTGTCAACCTGTTCAAAATCTTACACCACCAAAAGGAATCAATATTAAGTTTAGATTCCTAGATGAAATTTGCTTGTAGTTGTCAAGTTAAAAGTTTTTTTTTTTTAAAAAAAAAAGTTTCAAGAAATTTTATTATTAAGAAGTTTACTGAAAACTTGAAAATATACAGTCAAACTTTCAGAAATGATAAAATCAACCATTCTAATTTTGAATTTGGATTTCATAAATTAGATCATATGAAAGAATGATGAATTTAGATAATCATTTCATGATTTTTAAACTTGTAATTGTTGGGAATTCGTGAGTTGAACATAAAGAACATTTTCGTCAATTCCGATCGACGCGAGGGGTAGTTGTCGTCGTGCTTCAGGCTGGAGGAAGGTAGATGATGGTAGACTACTGGAAAAATATAAGATGAATTTTTAATTCATCAAGGTTGGAGATTCAAATCGATTTAGGGTTAAGCCTGCGTTTCATACGTGGTTGTCGTGGATTATTTTTCATCTTCGACATTTCGATTCAGGCAATCGCACTGGGAGGGAAAGCTTCGGGGGCAAACGGCGATGGTGTGGGTGAAGTTTCACAACCTCCGGTGAACTATGGCGGCAAGTCGAGGTGTTTTTCTGATGGTTTGCTTCGTTCCAGTTTTGGCCAACATGTTCGAATTTGATATCGGGGACGTTTTCGAGAATCTGGTTGTTTGGGTTGGTCAGTGATGATGTTGTCGACTTGTCGAAGGTAGCGTGGTTGACCAAGGATCGCCGGAATGTTCGTGCACGTGCACGACAGCGGTGATGTGTGTCTGAGACATGGAATCATGGTCGTCGCGAGTTATACTCGAGATGTTTTGATGTTTGCTTCGAGTTGATCGTGTGCGTGAATCGTGACCTGATGCTTTAACTTATAATTTTGTTTAAAACTTAAACTACCGAGAAAAAAAAAGAGAAGGAGTATACGAGTAGAAGAAAGACGCGGGGAAAAATGGGAGGAAACTCGGGCTGCTACTCGAGAGAACAGGCTGTTTAACTCAGGTCCATTTTCTGGTGAATTAGCCTAAATACTTAATCAATAAATGAATAGTAATTAACTAATTGAGAAATTTATTAAGGATTAATGATTAATAAATTGGTAAATTAATAATTAAGTGTCTAATTTATTTGTAATTAAGAAGTGTTAATGATAATTAATTACAAATGGGTTAATTAAAGATTTTAATAAGTTAAGTGAATTAATTAAAGGATAATTGAATAATTAAAGGTTAGTCAATTAAAAGTTAATTAATTAATTTAATAAATGATTAAAGGACAATTAATCAAATGATTTGAAATCAATTAAAGTTAATTAACCATGATTGATAACTTATCTGATTTAAATTTATCAGATAAATAATTGAGCTTACTTATGGATGTTTGGATTCTATGGAATGATGAATTGATTGATATCCCTGATATATGATGCTTTGTGATATACCCTGATTTATGATGTGGTCGGTAATTTACTTATCTGCGATATATATATCTGTGATTTCTGTTTCTGTGATATATTGCTATGTGAATATGAAAACCCTATGATCTGTAAATGACATTTAAACTTCGATGCGACAGGGAGTCGGATTACAGTTGGTTATCCGAAACCCACATCGAATTATAATAGTGAATCTTTGTGACTGATAAATTTATTTTATCTATGAATCTGTGAATGAAGATAAGCGTTATCGATTATACCGCTTATCGATATATCTGTGATGATTAATGTTGCACTATTGTGTGTAAAATCCCTGGACTACACCATACACACACAAATATGGATTTCACGTGGAAATCGGTTAAGTCACAGATGATTTAAATTTGATGTTTTTGAAATTGAAAATTTTAATTTCAATTGATTTTGAAATTGGAAATTTAAGCTTTTGAAATGGGATTTCAAAGATAAAAGTTATTTCGAATAACTTAATCGAGTTTCGAAAATTTAAATAATCTGATTTAAATTTGAATTCAAGTTTGAAATTGAATCCTATGATTTGAAACTAGGGATTAAAGATGTTATACTAGTTATATATGGGTTAAACCATTTTAAAGATATTGATTTGGGAATTTGAATTTAATTCAAGGGTTTTAACTCGTGTAAATATAACTGGATTTTTCTGAAACGAAACTATTTGTTTTCAAATAGTAAAAGCTTTCACATAAGTAAAGGATTTCCAAATTGTGTTGAACGGTTTCAAGTTTGAAATAGAATTGAAATGTTTTGAAATTTATGAAATGAGTCTTTGATTCAAAGACCGAACGAGTTAATCCAATTTGAACTGGAATTGTTTTGAAAGCTATAAGTTAAATCTTGATTTAAAGATTTAACGAGTTAATCAGATTGAAACGGAAATTGTTTTGAAATCCATGAATGGATCTTTGGGAATGGGGTGAACTTTGTGAATTGAATCTTTTTGTTTAAAAGATTAAAAGTGTGGAAATTGTTTAAACCATTGAAGGTTTTTGAAATGAATCTTTTTGTTTAAAAGATTGGAAATGGTAAATTGTTTTAACCATTCGAATGAAAAGTTTTGGGCTTTAAGCTGTGATTTAACTGAGACCCCAGTATCTATATGATTTTTTATTTGCGCTCGTTATTCGGTTTAGCCGGGAGAGGACCTTTGTGTCATATAACCCATTCCGAATAGTGATACGACGATATGGATAGCATTTGAAGACCGGTGGTGAAGACCGGGTATTTGCGAGAGCGATATGATGACCTATCGATTTTCTCTGCATCATGGCTCCGGTATAGAGATTCCCTAAGTGATGGGAAGTCCGATCGAGATTGTGAATACCCGGATGTGCAAGGGCTTCTTCGGAAGTGCCTTCGGTTTTGTTCGAACCCGGAACAGACTTGTATGGATGTGTGTCTGACGTTACACTTTGAGATGTAAAGCTGGTTTCTATCAAATACATTTCTGTTGGTGGCGGAGAATTTATTCTCTTAGCTTAACACCCTTCTCTGAGACGTACGAGCTCAGAGGTTATGTAGTTGATGGTTACTAGTGATACATTCCCAATTTGGTAATGTGGCATACGAAGTGCTGCTGATCATTTGTTGATCGAAGCGTGGCTTTGTGAAAAAGCGTGGCTTTGTGGACGAGACTTCGTCGAGCCTCACAACCCGGTAATGGTCGAAACAGGAATGTTGCGGCAAAGGTTTGTAGGGGTAGCGCCCCTAGGGTATGTCATTTCCTTCTGGATAAAGGGTGGTATCATGGTATGGAGCCCAGATACTTAACTCATGTGGACACGGTAATTTATTACTGTATGATGTTGCTTTGTTGGTTTTCGGGATCCCGCGGATAAAGGTCGGTAACGACCGGGGGATGACATGACTCGTGTGTTAGTTACCTAGTTACAGCTGTACAGCGTGAGGTAGCGTCAGTGTGTTAGTTACCTAGTTACAACTGTACAGCGTGAGGTAGCGTCGACCTTTTGTTTGCAGAGATCCGGTTAGGATCCTGGGAGTCTTTCCAGAGGCGTTTCTATTTCGGTAAGGAAGTTCCTTTGCCTGATCATTTGTTGGAAATCCAAAGAAACAATACGAACCCAGTACGGTTTTAGTTGTATTACCTGCTATGGAATGTGGCGGTAACCTGCTATTGAACATGGTAGCTATAGTAGGCATACGATGAAATTTTGTATGTTGGCTAAGATTGATATTATATTTTCGAAATGGTTTTCGACACTATGCACTAATGATAATAATATCGAATGATTTTGCGTAGTAAGCATTTTTGACTATCATAAGGAGAAATCTCCTCCAATTCTGCGATTGCATTGTGTGTGTGGTGGGAGGCCTTATGGTAGTTTCATTTTCCAAAAACATTGCGGATTTCAATGTTTAAAAGCCTTTTGTGTTTGTTTAAAGATAAACTGTTTTTGTTGCTCACACCAGTCCCATGACTGATCCGGAGTTTATTGTTCCCTTCCTAAACTCTGGGTGCCCACTATTTTCCACACGGGCAGTCAAGAGTTGGGTTTCTCAGATATTCAGGTTTGGTAGATTATCTGGAGCTAGTCAGTTCTTGGAGTTCATGGATTGACGTTGCTTATCTTGGAGCATTCTATTGGGGATATTCTATCCGCTGCTGGTGTTATCTATTTTCTTTCCGCTGCTATTTCTTGTATCATATCTCTGATGTATATTGATATCTGTTGTATCATTCTGTTGTACCTGTCATTGTATCAATGTTATGTAATTGATATATTCTTTTTCCGCTGTGTTGTTATTTACTTAATTGTGTTATAGCTCCGGCGAATCGGATTTGAACGGTCGAATCTGCGGCATTCTAGTACAATGTGAAGTACGGATGTTGATTTTCGAGCGCGAAAAATCCGGATCGTTACATGTGGTATCAGAGCTAAGGTTGAACTTTAGCTCAGGAGTATAACACATTAAGTAGCTCATTAGAGATAGGGTGAAGTATACCCTAGAATGAGTATTTCTCAGATATCTGTCCGTATGCCTCAGTAAATTCTCTTGCTATCCACTGATAGTGAGTATGAGCGCGAGAAGAGGATGAGATAGGGGACAGGGGAGTACGACTATACCCTGTAACAACAGTGGAAACAATCTTTTCTCTATCAATCTCTTTTGTTCGTCATCTTTTCTCAATTCTTCGATAGTTTCTGGTAGATCTAAGAAGAAGATTTGCTATATTTGTTATGGGACATAAACTCTGGATGGACCAAAATTGGTTGTTTGGATGAATTGATTGCTTTGTTTGCTATGGTTGATAGGTATACTTTAGTTCTAAACCAAAAGTTTCGAAATTGTATCTATATATCTATCTATTCTTTGAGTCTGGATATATTCTACGAATGGTTAGTTATCCTTTTGAACTAACCGATGCCCCTGCATATTTCGTAGAACTGGATAACCCGAGTATCTTGTGAAGTGTTAAACAGATTCGTTCTTGTATCTGTTATTGATATTCTGATTTGGTAAGCCAAATGCAGAATAGATGTTCAGTTTGATTTGATGAAACATTCTTCATCTATCTTTGTGTCTCCCTGTGCAATTTCGAGGACGAAATTCTTTTAAGGGGGGAAGTCTGTAACGACCCCGAATTTCATATAAATTTAAATTGATAATTTAAAGAATTTTTGAAGAAAATTTGTAAAATTAAGTGATAAATTGATTCGAGTTTCCCCGAAACCAAATAAAAATATATTGAATCATTTTTAGATTTAGAAATTGTATATATGTGGTTTGAATTTAAATCTTGGATAAATGGTTTAGAATATAAATAATAAAGTGTTGGGTAATTAAAATTTTAAAAGGAATTCAAGATAAGTGTTGATGTTAAACAAATATTTCGAATAAATCTATGGTTATAGAAAATATGAAATGAACTTATAAACTTTTAGAAATAAATAAAAATGGAAATGTATAAGATAAACCATGTACCAAATATAAAAGTAAGCTTGTATAGGAAGACATAGGGTACATATGCATTGAATGCTTTCATCTCTAGCCCAATACAATAAGCTGCAGCCATCAAAACAAAGAAGAGAAATATAACAAAATCTCTCAATCAAGATCTGCATAATGAAAAACAAAGCAAATTAATGCTAAGTCTTATATCAGCCGAAATTGCAAGATCTTTAGCCACCAAATCATCATCTCTAGCATGGCAAAGAAAATTATCAGCCGAGATAAGTAGTAAAAAAATGCATATTTTGTACAAAGGCAATTAATGCCATATCTCTTCAGCCTCCATGCAAATGAAAAGAAAAAAAATGTAACATCACTTGTACAAAATAATATAATACCCTGTACAACTCAATTTCATTTATCTATCCCTCCTCATTTTTGTTCGAGTTGAGAATATATGAAGTAAACATCATCTCCTCTAAAGCACAAACAAAACTTCAAACCAAAACCAAACATTCCAGAAAATAAAAATAAAGAAGGCTTCAGCAAGCTAGAACCTGGGGGCTTTAAATCCAAAGCCTGAGACAAAGCAAAATCTGTAAAGCAACTTCAAGAAATGCAAAGCTTCATTCAAGTTTCAATTTGCATTCAAAACAAACTTCAAATCTGCAGTTGCAAACAAGAAGGGTCCTCTGTTCTTCATCTTTACAAGTGAGCAACTCCTATTTTTCAAAGCTTAACCTGTTTTGATATCTTGATGCTTGTGAGTAAACCTTCTTTTAACTAGCCTTCTTTGTTTCTTCCACCTGTGAGCAACCTTCAACTCTGAATTTGCTTATTTTTGTTGTGAGCAAACTACCATTTATGTTTTGAATCTGTGGTTGACCTTGATGCTATGATTAACACTGAAATTGATACTTGTCTGTGTGTATATATAGATGCATGTTTATGAATGTGATTGTACATCTCTAGGAACAGACAAAACCCTGCTTGTGTTCATCCCAGGTTTTGAAAGTTTATGTGAAAATTTAAATTATTAAAACACAAAAACATTTTTAGCTGTTGTTTCCTGAATGAAATAATGTTCACATGAGGATAACGTCAGTTATAAAACTATAATTAACAATGATCATTGGAAACTAAAATCTACAGAAAAAAAAGTATCTCTGTTTATATAACAGGCTTTGTCAACCTGTTCAAAATCTTACACCACCAAAAGGAATCAATATTAAGTTTAGATTCCTAGATGAAATTTGCTTGTAGTTGTCAAGTTAAAAGTTTTTTTTTAAAAAAAAAAGTTTCAAGAAATTTTATTATTAAGAAGTTTACTGAAAACTTGAAAATATACAGTCAAACTTTCAGAAATGATAAAATCAACCATTCTAATTTTGAATTTGGATTTCATAAATTAGATCATATGAAAGAATGATGAATTTAGATAATCATTTCATGATTTTTAAACTTGTAATTGTTGGGAATTCGTGAGTTGAACATAAAGAACATTTTCGTCAATTCCGATCGACGCGAGGGGTAGTTGTCGTCGTGCTTCAGGCTGGAGGAAGGTAGATGATGGTAGACTACTGGAAAAATATAAGATGAATTTTTAATTCATCAAGGTTGGAGATTCAAATCGATTTAGGGTTAAGCCTGCGTTTCATACGTGGTTGTCGCGGGTTATTTTTCATCTTCGACATTTCGATTCAGGCAATCGCACTGGGAGGGAAAGCTTCGGGGGCAAACGACGATGGTGTGGGTGAAGTTTCACAACCTCCGGTGAACTATGGCGGCAAGTCGAGGTGTTTTTCTGATGGTTTGCTTCGTTCCAGTTTTGGCCAACATGTTCGAATTTGATATCGGGGACGTTTTCGAGAATCTGGTTGTTTGGGTTGGTCAGTGATGATGTTGTCGACTTGTCGAAGGTAGCGTGGTTGACCAAGGATCGCCGGAATGTTCGTGCACGTGCACGACAGCGGTGATGTGTGTCTGAGACGTGGAATCATGGTCGTCGCGAGTTATTCTCGAGATGTTTTGATGTTTGCTTCGAGTTGATCGTGTGCGTGAATCGTGACCTGATGCTTTAACTTATAATTTTGTTTAAAACTTAAACTACCGAGAAAAAAAAAGAGAAGGAGTATACGAGTAGAAGAAAGACGCGGGGGAAAATGGGAGGAAACTCGGGCTGCTACTCGAGAGAACAGGCTGTTTAACTCGGGTCCATTTTCTGGTGAATTAGCCTAAATACTTAATCAATAAATGAATAGTAATTAACTAATTGAGAAATTTATTAAGGATTAATGATTAATAAACTGGTAAATTAATAATTAAGTGTCTAATTTATTTGTAATTAAGAAGTGTTAATGATAATTAATTACAAATGGGTTAATTAAAGATTTTAATAAGTTAAGTGAATTAATTAAAGGATAATTGAATAATTAAAGGTTAGTCAATTAAAAGTTGATTAATTAATTTAATAAATGATTAAAGGACAATTAATCAAATGATTTGAAATCAATTAAAGTTAATTAACCATGATTGATAACTTATCTGATTTAAATTTATCAGATAAATAATTGAGCTTACTTATGGATGTTTGGATTCTATGGAATGATGAATTGATTGATATCCCTGATATATGATGCTTTGTGATATACCCTGATTTATGATGTGGTCGGTAATTTACTTATCTGCGATATATATATCTGTGATTTCTGTTTCTGTGATATATTGCTATGTGAATATGAAAACCCTGTGATCTGTAAATGACATTTAAACTTCGATGCGACAGGGAGTCGGATTCCAGTTGGTTATCCGAAACCCACATCGAATTATAATAGTGAATCTTTGTGACTGATAAATTTATTTTATCTATGAATCCGTGAATGAAGATAAGCGTTATCGATTATACCGCTTATCGATATATCTGTGATGATTGATGTTGCACTATTGTGTGTAAAATCCCTGGACTACACCATACACACACAAATATGGATTTCACGTGGAAATCGGTTAAGTCACAGATGATTTAAATTTGATGTTTTTGAAATTGAAAATTTTAATTTCAATTGATTTTGAAATTGGAAATTTAAGCTTTTGAAATGGGATTTCAAAGATAAAAGTTATTTCGAATAACTTAATCGAGTTTCGAAAATTTAAATAATCTGATTTAAATTTGAATTCAAGTTTGAAATTGAATCCTATGATTTGAAACTAGGGATTAAAGATGTTATACTAGTTATATATGGGTTAAACCATTTTAAAGATATTGATTTGGGAATTTGAATTTAATTCAAGGGTTTTAACTCGTGTAAATATAACTGGATTTTTCTGAAACGAAACTATTTGTTTTCAAATAGTAAAAGCTTTCACATAAGTAAAGGATTTCCAAATTGTGTTGAACGGTTTCAAGTTTGAAATAGAATTGAAATGTTTTGAAATTTATGAAATGAGTCTTTGATTCAAAGACCGAACGAGTTAATCCAATTTGAAATGGAATTGTTTTGAAAGCTATAAGTTAAATCTTGATTTAAAGATTTAACGAGTTAATCAGATTGAAACGGAAATTGTTTTGAAATCCATGAATGGATCTTTGGGAATGGGGTGAACTTTGTGAATTGAATCTTTTTGTTTAAAAGATTAAAAGTGTGGAAATTGTTTAAACCATTGAAGGTTTTTGAAATGAATCTTTTTGTTTAAAAGATTGGAAATGGTAAATTGTTTTAACCATTCGAATGAAAAGTTTTGGGCTTTAAGCTGTGATTTAACTGAGACCCCAGTATCTATATGATTTTTTATTTGCGCTCGTTATTCGGTTTAGCCGGGAGAGGACCTTTGTGTCATATAACCCATTCCGAATAGTGATACGACGATATGGATAGCATTTGAAGACCGGTGGTGAAGACCGGGTATTTGCGAGAGCGATATGATGACCTATCGATTTTCTCTGCATCATGGCTCCGGTATAGAGATTCCCTAAGTGATGGGAAGTCCGATCGAGATTGTGAATACCCGGATGTGCAAGGGCTTCTTCGGAAGTGCCTTCGGTTCTGTTCGAACCCGGAACAGACTTGTATGGATGTGTGTCTGACGTTACACTTTGAGATGTAAAGCTGGTTTCTATCAAATACATTTCTGTTGGTGGCGGAGAATTTATTCTCTTAGCTTAACACCCTTCTCTGAGACGTACGAGCTCAGAGGTTATGTAGTTGATGGTTACTAGTGATACATTCCCAATTTGGTAATGTGGCATACGAAGTGCTGCCGATCATTTGTTGATCGAAGCGTGGCTTTGTGAAAAAGCGTGGCTTTGTGGACGAGACTTCGTCGAGCCTCACAACCCGGTAATGGTCGAAACAGGAATGTTGCGGCAAAGGTTTGTAGGGGTAGCGCCCCTAGGGTATGTCATTTCCTTCTGGATAAAGGGTGGTATCATGGTATGGAGCCCAGATACTTAACTCATGTGGACACGGTAATTTATTACTGTATGATGTTGCTTTGTTGGTTTTCGGGATCCCGCGGATAAAGGTCGGTAACGACCGGGGGATGACATGACTCGTGTGTTAGTTACCTAGTTACAGCTGTACAGCGTGAGGTAGCGTCAGTGTGTTAGTTACCTAGTTACAGCTGTACAACGTGAGGTAGCGTCGACCTTTTGTTTGCAGAGATCCGGTTAGGATCCGGGGCGTCTTTCCAGAGGCGTTTCTATTTCGGTAAGGAAGTTCCTTTGCCTGATCATTTGTTGGAAATCCAAAGAAACAATACGAACCCAGTACGGTTTTAGTTGTATTACCTGCTATGGAATGTGGCGGTAACCTGCTATTGAACATGGTAGCTATAGTAGGCATACGATGAAATGTTGTATGTTGGCTAAGATTGATATTATATTTTCGAAATGGTTTTCGACACTATGCACTAATGATAATAATATCGAATGATTTTGCGTAGTAAGCATTTTTGACTATCATAAGGAGAAATCTCCTCCAATTCTGCGATTGCATTGTGTGTGTGGTGGGAGGCCTTATGGTAGTTTCATTTTCCAAAAACATTGCGGATTTCAATGTTTAAAAGCCTTTTGTGTTTGTTTAAAGATAAACTGTTTTTGTTGCTCACACCAGTCCCATGACTGATCCGGAGTTTATTGTTCCCTTCCTAAACTCTGGGTGCCCACTATTTTCCACACGGGCAGTCTAGAGTTGGGTTTCTAAGATATTCAGGTTTGGTAGATTATCTGGAGCTAGTCAGTTCTTGGAGTTCATGGATTGACGTTGCTTATCTTGGAGCATTCTATTGGGGATATTCTATCCGCTGCTGGTGTTATCTATTTTCTTTCCGCTGCTATTTCTTGTATCATATCTCTGATGTATATTGATATCTGTTGTATCATTCTGTTGTACCTGTCATTGTATCAATGTTATGTAATTGATATATTCTTTTTCCGCTGTGTTGTTATTTACTTAATTGTGTTATAGCTCCGGCGAATCGGATTTGAATGGTCGAATCTGCGGCATTCTAGTACAATGTGAAGTATGGATGTTGATTTTCGAGCGCGAAAAATCCAGATCGTTACACTTAGCGATTGATTTAGGTAATTAAATCTCTAGATTTTATTGTTGTTATTTGGTAGTTGAATAATCGACTATCAAATTTGGCCTAATTTTGACTTAGGAAGTATGAATGAAAATTCGACTTCCACGATGAGGACTCATATACTCACTTCAAAGAATAAGTCAACCAGAAATTATCAGTTGTTAGTACGGAGTGATCGGGATTGGATTTATATATCGAAAACCACTCCGAACCAACGTGCACGTCCAAGTGGAGACATCTTGATGATTGAAGATAGTGCTCTTCGAAGTGCAAGGGCTACTACTACTAATCCCGAGGGTGATTCCAAAATGGATGTAGTAGAGTTAGTAGCTTCGGTTTCATTTTGACCTAGAATGAACTTTTATGGATGAATGTTGGCATTGCATTGATGCCTGGAGGGCAGTGTTTGCATTACAAGATGGATTGCTATTCAGAAAGGCAATGCGTAGCCTCAAGCCTCACAACTGGGAGGAACGGTTAAAATAGGGCATGTAGCAGAGCTGTGGGTAGCTAATTGTAGGAGCGGTCACCCCATTCTAGATGTCCCTTTCAAAGTTGGTTTGTGAGTAAACACCGTGGTAGTATAAGGCCTCGGTGTCAAGGGGGTAAGGTAATCTGGTCTGCCATGTTAAAGGGGCAACTGGCTCTGTGTTAGCATCGGTGCATTTTCTAGAGGTGTATCATCGAAAGGTAGTTCCTTACCTTGCCATTGTTGGGATCCAGTCTCCAATACATGCCTTACGATTTTGATTGTAGAGCCTAGTGTTAGAATGCGAGATGCAAACATTTCAACTATTTTATCTATTTACTTTAAACCTAGACACTATGTTAATATCACTAGATTTTAATATTAATTGTTTTGGTTATCGTAAGGTACAAACACATCCGTTTTTACGTGCGGTGTGGTCTTATGAGATACCCTTTGTTTGAAAATTTTCAAAATGCTGGAATCAGTTTGGTTGTTACTTGTTATCGAGTTTTACTCATGCCGGTTTACCAGACTGACCCGGGCTTTATTCTATGTAATGCTCGTGTTAGACCAAGCATGTTTTCCTAGGTTTAGCTGGATACTTTGGAGTTGGAGAGGAGCTGGATGGTCAGGACGTATTCACGTTTATTTTTCTTCCGCTATATTATAGAGTCTGTATGTTTTCAATGTAAGGACAGGTTCCTATAACTACACAACTTTAGGATAAGTCTAGTGTACTCTGATTTTGTATATATGAATAAAGATGGTTCCTTTTTGTAAAGATCATTATTGTATTATATATTATTCGCTGCATTATGAGATTCTGTGTTGTTTAGTTTTCTTCTATCTTCTACCTTCTTCTTTCTCCCTAACAAATCAGTATTTTCGACAGTTGAATGTTTGACATGTGATACAGTGGACGTATTAGTGTCGATTTTTGAGAGTCGAAAATCTGGTTCATTACAAGATACATCTTCAAATGGCTGCATGTTGTTTTGAAAAGAGGACATCATTCTTTGGAAGTGTAGAATATGTAACGAGGAAAGGCATAAACTAAGAAAAAAGAAGGGAAAGGAAGTTTCATACAAACGTATACATTACTTGCCCATCACCCCTAGGCTTCAAAGATTATACGCATCTTCTTTAACTGCACCTCATATGAGATGGCATTGTGTGAGAACAGAGGAAGAAGGTACGTTGACACATCCAGCCAATGGAGAAGCATGGAAGAATTTTGACACAAGTTTTCCCACTTTTGCAGGGGAGTGTCGTAATGTTAGACTCAGATTATGTATGGATGGTTTTTTCCATTTTCTAATTTGGTGCCAAATATTCATCTTGGCCCATTATCGTCACACCTTATAATTTATCTCCTTGGATGTATAAGAAAACTCCATATATGTCTCTTACTGTTGTTGTTCCTGGCCTCGATCGGACACAAGGAATCGATGTTTATTTACAACCATTGATTGAGGAGTAAAAAACGCTGTGGAGCAAAGGAGTAGAAACATACGATGTTTCAAAGAAAAAAATTTCATATGTTTGCTTCTTTGTTGTGGACTATAAGTGATTTTCCTTCTTATCCAATGCTTTCAGGATGGAGTACATCCGGTTGTTTAACTTGTCCATATTGCACAGAAGAAACACGAGCATTTCTTTACAGAATGGTAAGAAAATATCTTAGTTTGACTGCCATCGATGTTTTCTCTATGTCAATAATCCCTTCGGAGGAGATAGAAAAAACTTTTTAGCTAATAGAGTGGAAACCAGACAACCACCATTGATATGGTCAAGTGAAGACATATATGAACTTGTAAGGGACTATTCAAAGATACATGAAATTGGAGTACAAACTGAAATCGCATGTAAATTGACTATTCATAATTGGTGGAAACAAAGTATATTTTGGAGTTGCCTTATTGTAAAGATCTTCTACTTCGTCATAATATTGATATGATGCACAATGAGAAAAATGTATTTGAAATGTTTTTAACACAATTTTGAATGTCAAGGGGAAGACTAAGGATGATTTGAAATCAAAATGCGATGTACAAGAATTATACAAACATCCTAAGCTTCATATGAAACCAAACGACAATAAAAAACCCAAAGCGTGCTATGAGTTAGATAATAATCAAGTTAAAGTTGTGTTAAAATGGGTGGAAGGACTAAGATTTCCTGATGGGATTTCATCAAATCTTCGTAGATGTTTTGACTTTAAAAATGGTAGATTGAGTGAAATGAAAAGCCACGACTGTCACATAATGATGGAAAATTTATTACCTCTTGTATTCAAAGAACTATTGCCCTTATAAGTTTGGAAGGTAATAAAGGAACTTAGTCTGTTTTACGAAGAGCTTTGTTCGACAACATTAAAAGTGCAATATTTACGTAAACTTGAAGAAGATATTCCTATATTTCTCTACAATTTGGAGAAAATATTTCCACCAGGTTTTTTTTAATGTAACGGAGAAAATATTTCCACCAGGTTTTCTATTCGAGAGGTATGAAATATGTTACCTATTAATTTAACTGCATTCTGAAGTTAAAGTAAATGTAAATAATTTTTTCATGGATACTTAAATCATCTGAAGAAAAAAGTGAGGCAAAAAGCACGAGTTGAAGGTTCAATCTGTAAATCGTACATCGAAGAAGAAGCTTAGTTCTTTTTCTCTCACTATTTCAGTGACCATGTGAACATATCGTTTGAAACTGTTCCACGTAATGATGAAGGCGACGAACAAAAGTCCTCTCAAACAATGTTATCTATTTTTAGACAACATCGTCGACCTTTTGGAAAATTTATAGACGTATGATTAGACAATAGAGATCTTCATATAGCACACACTTATATTATTCTTAATTGTGCTGAGGTTGAACCATTTGTTAGGTAATATGAAATAATAATTCTTGATTTATTCATTTCAATAATGCATGCGCGTATAGAATTTAATGCAATATTTTATTTATATATGCAGTATTTATGAAAGAGAACATCCACGCGGAGATCTCAGTAAAGAATTTTCTGATTGGTTTTCAAAGTACGTTTATGGACCATGAAATTGTGTGGTCGACAAAGGATTGAAACATCTTGCATTGGGACAAAAAAGTGACGTCAAGACATATCCAATATATTCGTTCAATGGATAAAAATTCAATACCAAAGAATATGGTGCTAAAAATTTAACTAATAATACAAGTGTATTTGTTAAAGATAGTGATGATCCAGAACATCACATAAATGACTTTTAGGGCGTTTTAACCCTAGTTTTGCAACTGACATATTTCTCACGACCCATAAGGAATGTTTTTCTGTTTAGATGCAATTGGTTCAACAATGTTCCAGGTTATGGAATTAGTGTGCACAAGGATTTAATCTTATAGAAATAAAGCACACACCGCATTATCAGAAGTACAATCCTTTCGTACTAGCCAAACAAGCATTGCATGTTTATAATGCTCCTTATCCTTCTCTAAAAAGAGATAAAGCATATTGGTTAGCAGTTTTTAAAACAAGGGAAAGATTTATGTTTGATGGGAAGAATATTCCAAACGAACAAGCTTTTCAGGCAGATCTTGAGCAAAGCAATGAAATAATAATAATAGGCGATCGTACTGATTTTGGACCTTTGAACAGTGAATAATATGTTTTTGTAGAAGCATTTGAGAGTAGAGAGGAAAATAATGTAGAATATGAGACCGAATCTGAATAAGAAGATGATGAGGATTGATAAAAATATTATGTTGAATTCTGATGTATTACGCAATTTATGTAACCGATGACATTTATTTTGCAAGTTATGTAATTTATGAAATCGAATCTGCTTATCGTCATTTACGTAATTTATGACATTTATGTAATTTTTTTCATTCACGTCATTTATATCATTTATGTCATTTATTTAGCAATTTATGTTAAAAATGCTATATTCGGCTTATCGGCGGAATATGAGACCCAATCTGAATCGGGTATATTTTGTAATTTAGGTACTTTATGTCAATTATGCCATTATTATACAATATATGTCGTTATTGTGCTATTATTCTCTTTTAAAATAATGTGTATGTGATAGATATCATGTCCTCTAGAAGGAGGAGCTCATCCCATTCATGCGAAGGCAATGGCTGCGGCCCATCACGGTCGCCACAACGTCCAGCTTTGTATCTGGTGCCAGAACCAGATGGATAGGTATTAAATTTTTTTAGCGACATAAATATTATGTGTACGATATGATAATCTGTATCATATTTAACACAAGGGGTTAGACCTAAAGCCGTCATTTGTAGTTCTATCAGTTTCTAGAGATTCATATAAGAGTAGGATGATGGCTTGCTGGCCCAAGTGGGATAATATCCCTACCCACATCATGGAGTGTATATGGCAGGATTTCATTGTAAGTTCAACCTTCTATTTTCCCTTCTCAATTTGTTTGTCTCTTATTTATTGTTCATATTATATTGTTTAATTATTTTTCGCTTCTTTATCATGAAATGTAGGCTGCAGTCGACGTCCAAGCAGACAACATGCAGTTGGTATGACACTACTGGATGCGAAAGATGAAGAATAATTACCGAGATTCTATGTTGGCTGTGAAGCAAAAAGGGGAGAAGCCGAACTGGATGGGAGCGAGTGTGTGGGAGGGTTGGCTGACGCATTGGGAGAATGACGAAGCGAAGGTAAGTGTACTAATCTTTTATTAATTATTTGATTGATATGTAAATATCAAAAAATATTTAGTAAGTAAATAACGTATGGTTGATCTAAATGTACAGACAGAATCGCAGAGAAACTCCGTGTTAACAAGAAATCTTGTTAACACCCCAAAGTAGAGTTTTTAGGACAAGGTCAATTCCATGTGGTTTCTCTTAGAAGAGTTGAGAGGAATGGATTGTGTGTATTTACTTCGGTATCCTTTTGAAATAGGTTGGCATAGTGAAAGCTTGCTTATGCCAACCTTTCAACTCAGTCGAAAAGTTCATTTCCTTTCCTTATTAATCATTCGGGTTTATTGAGATAAATGTGTTTACCCTTTGAAGGCTCTCCTTTCGAAGTGGAAGTAGAATCCAAGTGGATGGTCTTTGGGATCACTAGATGAAGGTCGATCTAGAGGGGTTCCAACCTATCGAAAGCCTAAGTTGTTAAGTGACTTGGGCTTTGGTCAAATATTTGAAGTAGAGGTTTCAACCTTGCCGAAAGCTGTGAGCTTAGATGTCTTGGATTTGGATTGGAAGTCTCTAGTTTAAGAAGTCTTAAGATAGGCTTCGACCTCGTTGAAAGCAAGACCATTGGATTTCTTGTCTCAATCCAAGGTTGAAGTGATCTATGATTGGTTTCGACCTTGTCGAAAGCAGTAGCCCAGGGGAAGATAGCTTGAAACATATAAACTAAAGTAATTTGAATATAGAAGGTTTCGACTATGTCGGCAGGGACCTTTCGATGTAGGCGACACCTGAAATATAAGAGTAAACCTAACAAAAGTCTTAAAAACAGTACAGTAATCTAAAATATTTGAGACTTCCCTTTCGTGAGCAAAATATGATTTTATTAATTGAAATCCCTAAATCAATTTTGTAATTAGGGTTTACAACACTTTTGATTAAGAAGATACAAGTTTAGAATGGAAAGAGTCAGATCCTCATAACCTGGCCCCTTGGGGTCTTATTTATAGATGAGGGTCAGCACCATTCGATCCTTATTCTTTTTACTTGGTCGAAAGGTGGCTACCGAATAACCCAAGTATGCTTCCGCCTTTGTTGAAAGGAACGACTGCACTTCTCTTTTTTGTATTGCCTTATAAGTGCTTCCGACTCTATTGACAGGCTTTGTTCAATGGTTTTGATGATGTTGGTTACATCTGAGCTCTTGCTTCTGATTTGATGTGGAACTCTCCTGGGTCACATTGGCTTCGACTGGTTTAAAAGGCTTATTATAGCTTCCGAAGGGGTTTTTCAGGAATCTGCTTGCATTTGCGTGGTTCGAATCTTAATTTCATGAAAGTAAGTTTAATTCGATTTACTGAGAGTCGTTGAAGTTTATGATTTAAATCCTCCAAGATAATTTCACGATTCAGTCTCATGAATCGCTGACATTTATTTCCCTTTTTAAACTTGATTCCAGCGTTTATGATTTCTGTTATTTTGAAAGAATTTGAATTCTCATTTCACAAATTTTGAAACGGAAAATGGTTGATTCATATTGAAATCTGTTTCCTTAACGGGTTTGATTTATCTGTTTAAGAAAATTTTGAAATCCTGGATTTGCAGTCAGGTTTGGGGAAGACCAAACTGTTTATTTTTTTCGCACGGAAGTTTCGAGTTGTACGCATGAAACATTGGCGCCACAAATTGACCTTTCTACCCCTTCGAAAGAGATTAAGGCGACAACATTGGTTTTTCATTCTTAGCCACTTTCGATGGGGTCGAAAGGTACTGTAGCGTGAGTTTGTCAAACTTGTCGAAAGGTTGTGAAATAGAATGTATTCATCCCTCTTGAAAGCAAAATGTTTTGACCGAGACAAAACCTTTTGTGCCGATTGAAATACTTTCTCTTTAGTATGTTTTCGAAACCATAATACCCCTTCGTCCCTTTCGAGACCTTTTGTAACGACTCGGTCGGAACCTTCCATAATCACCTTTCCTTAGTACAGTCGAAACGTTATGGGTTCATATCAATTTATCCTAGGACCTTTCGAATTGATGGATAAACGCGGTTTTGACAACATTCGTAGAAAATTTAAGTCATAGGTTTCGACAACGTCGAAGGGTTTTTTTATTTTGTTTATGAAATGTTTATAGTATATTTTTAGTCAAGTTTTTAAGTTAAATTTAACCATTTGCTTTTAGCAATTTGGTTCCTGTGGAGCTTTCGACATTGTTGAAAAGTACCACTATATATTCCCATCTTTCCTTTCAACCCTATTGAAAGCTCAGTGATGGCTCATATTTATGCTTTCGACAATGTCGAAAGGTTGTGGTTAAATGATAATTTTCTTTCCCTTTCGACTCTGTCGAAGGCTCTATTTCTTTGATTTTTAATCTTAACATTTTTCCAAGAATTTGAAGTTCTATGCTTGGTTTTGTGTTTAAGTTTCTTAAGTAGGTTTTTTTCCCAATTCTTGAAAGAATGCTAAATTGATAACAAACTTGAAAATTTTAACTAAAACATTTTCACCTGGCAGAATCATGAGCTCTCAGAAGAAACTCGATGCCATTTCAAAGCATTCCTTGTTATCTTCACAGGTTGAGGTTGATGCCATCCTCAAAGACTTTGCAATTATCGGTGTGGAAGCTATTCCACCGAGGGAAACACATATCATCAACAACCCTCCCGAAGGGTTCTTCGCTTATACTACCGTCCACATATGGCACGAAGGATTTCTAACTTTTCCTAAATTCCTGTCCAGCTTTCTTTCTCTTCTCGGGATTCTCCAATCTAGTTGTCTCCATATGTCTATACCTACCTCTTATCTCTGGTGCTAATGGCACTAGAGTCTGGAGACACCTCCTTAAACGCTGATGTTCCGAACCATTTGACCCGACTAGTCAAACACAGCACTCTCAAAAGCTAAATATTCAGAGCAAACCTCTTGAAGAAGCTAATATCTGAGGGATTAATAAGTTCAAGGACTTGGAGAACTAGTTTTCCATTTTTCGATGATTCCCAAACATCAGTGGGACCTTTTCTACTCCTCGTAAGTTGAAATTTCCATTGTCTTCCTTCCATTTTATTACTTCTCTTGTCTAATCTTTATCTTATATTAGGTTCTCCTGCCATAGAACTTAATGAGGCAGACAGAAGAACGGTGGAATCTTTAATTGTGGCCTCTAACAAGATCAGAAATCGACTGAGATAGCTAATCCCATCTAATTTAAAGAAGCACTCTCTTCTTCCCCTTGGTCAAAGGATCTTGGGGCTACCTCCTTTGATTTAGCACACATCAAAGGGAAAATGCTTCCTCTCCTTGGGAGATCCTACTCATTTCTCTCCCACGTCACCTATTTTCTCCAACCATCCCGGTACGTCATAGACACTGCATTTGTTCTCTATTCCTGAGTTACTTTCCAATTCACTCGGTTAACCTTTTATCTTTTTAGATCCTTTACAATTGCTTCTCAGGTTACAATGCCTGTTAGTGGTGCCGCTCCTCCTCCTACAACTTCCGATGTGCCATATATTGTTCAATCTCTCGCCAAAACTAAGAAGGCCATCAAAAGGAAGTTAGCACTACCGACCGAAGTGGAATCTCTTCTGAAGGTTGCTAAAATTGTTGATATAAGGGAGGAGGGAGATTCGTCTTTTGATAAAGCTCCGAAGAACCCGATCGTGGAAGCTTCCAAAGATAAAACGGAGCAAACTTCTACAGTGATCGATCCCCTCTCTCGCATTTCTGTTCCTGACTCTCTGGCCGCACTCGAACAAATGCAACTGCCTTTGGAGACGACCTCCGCTCTAAAGTGCACCACTCAGAAGCCAACATCTTCTTCTCCTTCCGCTAATTTTGAGGAGACAGCTCAATCTATTTTAAATTTGAAGTCCTTCACTTCTATCCACCTGCCTTCTTCCATTCCAGATTCGGCGGGGCATTTTCGTTCTCTAACAAAGCAACATTTTTGGTGAATTTCACTTTAATTAACTTTGTCTTTGCTTTTCTTCTTCCAAATTTTCTAACTTGTGCTACCCTTCTGTCTTTAGATTTCCAAGAGCTAGTTAGTTTTGAACGAGCATACATCGAAATCTTCTACCGAATCATCCAAGTTTTAGGAGGAAATTTCTTCCCTAGAGAACCAATTGTCTTCTCTTTCTGTGGCCAAAGATGAAGCGACTTCTGTATTGGAACGATTAAGAGTTTTTCTTGCCCGGATAGAATCTGATCTCTTGGAAGAAAGAAGGGCTCGTCAACTCCTTGCCGATGAAATTTTTTCCATGGATCTAACCTTGAAAGAATCCAACGAGGAGAAGGCCCGCATAACAATGAAGAACATTTCTTTAAAAGAGAAGTTAAATTCCTACGAAGAGGATTTGATGCTCGTTTATGCTGATAATTTTGAGAAGTGCCATGACCTAAGCTTCCCCTCGCTAGATTTTTCCCTTGTTGATAGGGTAATGGGCAAGATTAATCAAATGAATCAGGGAATTGAAGCTGCGGTAGAGGAGGAAATTGACGCCTCTAAAATTCTTTCTTTCGACGTCCCATCTTTCGAAATCGAATCTGACTCTAAGGATGAAGGTGACAAGAATGATGTTGCTGGGGAGGAAGGTGATGATAATGATGGTGATGATAATGATGATAATGATGACGACGACGATGATAACCTCGATGGTGGCTAAGGTTCAGGTGGTGATAAAGGGGGCCAAACTGAAACCTGTGACAAGGATGGCGATGATGATATTAGTGCTCCTGAAAAAGAGCCATTTTCCAAAAATGATGTTCCGCCTGAATCCACCGGGCCATCAGCTCCTCAGGAAGAAGAGCCTGCTCCTATTAATGTTGACAATCTGAAAGGAAAAGATCAGGCTTCCCAGACTTCTATCCCCATATCACAGGTATAGGATTCACTGTTTAAATATCTTTCACTTCGAAGATAATAATAGTGTAAATCGTTTATTTTAGATAAGGAAGAAATCTGTCCCCTCCTATAAAATCAAACTTGAGAGAAAACAAACAAAGATAAACAAGTTTTATAAGGAGTTAGACAAGCAAATAAAAGAGCAGAATGTGCTTTCAGAAAAATATCATAGACTTGATAGAAGTTCATCGGTGTTGGCGTCTTTTAGCATCAAAAGGCTGCCCCCTTACTCAAGAGAGTGCGCCTTCGCTACGCCGCTCTCTTAAAAGAAAACCGGGAGTTAATCACCCTATTTTGGATGTTGATTGAAGAAAGAGACATTCTGATCAACTTCTTATATAAGTTTTAATGTACACATTCAATTATTGATTTTTCATACTTAGGTGAATTTAGTGGGGGTCTACTTAGAAGTTTTCATAAGAGATACTTGGATGAATTTACATCTGGCTGCACCCGAGATCTTGTTGGAACTTACCAAAGGTAAGATCGATTCCCCAAGATCTCCCCCCTGAATAGCTTAAGTATTATAAGAACAAATTTATCTCTAAGTTATTTTCTAAGTCTGTTTTGTATGAACCAGATGAGTAATTGTAAACATGTAACAATGTATTGATTCTGTAAATATTTGCTTTATTTTTGTTCTTTATGCTTAGCTTCGTTTTATTATATTATCATAGAGTGACGATTCGTTTGGTCGACTTGTTCCTAGTGACCATTTAAGCCAATATGTTAAACTGAGAAGATTTTATCTTGAAAACGCTTCAATTTTAAAATCTTCGAAACTAAAAAGATACTGCTTCCTTAGTGATTTACAAAAACTTTACTTGGAATATCGTCGTCTTCGCTTTTACTTTCTTGGCAGTGAAAAAGAGAAGCTTCTTAAGGAAATTAGAACATTTCATTCTAAGTGAATTTTTGTTGTGATAGTCCTCCAGTTGGGAAGTGGGACTATAGCATATGCCTACCAGTTACCATTCCTGTAGGAGTTAATATTCCCTTTGATTCAATAGTTACCCTTTCTGCTAATTCATTAGATAAAGTTAGAAATGTAGTTTCTCAACTTTAGATATAAATAAATTGTTTATTTTACCTTTTAGCTTTGTTGTTTGAGTTGTAATCTGTTATTATAAAAATAATAAAGAGATTTTTCATCTTTATTTTGACTTTATTTTGTTTCTTTTTGCTTAAACAGGAGCTACAACCATCTACAGTTTCTCTCCCTATTGATTTAACATCATGCATCACCGGTCTTAGAGATAAACTATTAAAATCATGTGGAAGGAGTGAACTCAGTGATGATATCTTACTAGCACGCTTCGATGGCAACGCCGAAGCCTTGAAATGGAATAAAAGATATTTTCTCTAGAAAACCATTGCTAGTAATCTGAAAGATCAAATTGCCTATCTCAAGGAAGATATTAAAAGAAAAGTTGAAATGATCTCGTCACTGAAGCAACAAGTAAAGTCAAACCCTTCAATTGATTTCGATCATAAGATGTCAGAACTTATCCAACAAATCAACGACTTCTAATTGAAATTGAAGGACAGTCAAGCGCAGTGCGAATCATTAGAATATATTACAGGAGAAAAGGTTTCGAGTATTGATTTGTCGGTTCCTCGTGCTACTCCGTCGGTTACCAGACCTACGAGGTCAAATTCTCTCGCTGTTCAAAAATTTCCCACCATGATTAACCCTCCCCCAGGCTTAGATGAGAATGTTGTGGGTAACTGGTGCAAGAGAATTATGTTCTTAATAGCTAAGTATTTTTATAAGCAAAAAAATAATAGAAATATTCATAGAGTATCAACGAGTATGAAGCCAAGATTCAGAAGCTTGAACGCGATAATTACTTCTTTCAAAAGTGCATGGTGGAATTTGAAAGGGAAAACAAGACCATTAGGGGTGCCAACAGAACTTTTAACCGCGCTCTGAAGACAAAGATTAATGTGATCGACGACGTAGACAAGGTAAGGAAGAAGGAAAAGAAACTTAAAGAAGTTCTCTATGCCGCCATTCATCACATAGTTGATCCTTCAATCGCTGAGAATCTTAGCAAGGCTGCTCAAGACTTATGACATATTTGTATAATTGAAATGTACATACTTGTCTTGTATATATGCGAATAACTTCATAAATTTTGTAAATAATTTCATGAGTTATGTAAATTGTATAAACTTTGTAAATATCACCTGATTTGTAATTCTTTTCTGTAATGTCTTATTCCAAATGCTTTTTTATAGCTCATACATTGACTTATGTACTTGTTGAATCTTTCTTTTCTCTTTGTTGTGCTGATTTCCCTGAAAAGTATGAAGCAAACAATATTTCTAATTGTTAGCTTGAAATTGAGATGGAAATCCATTTATATCATTTCTATAGATTAACAAACCATCCTGTTAATCGCGTAAAATGTTGTTTATATCAAATATCCAAATCTCATCTTTCACCGTGATGAGAAATAATTCAGAATTTAACTTCAACTATTTGGTTGGCATATCTGAAATTTGTTGATAGGAAATCCCACCCTATCACAAGGGCATAAATGTCGGAAAGTGATTTTCTAAAGAGCTAAATCCAGAAATCATTATCTGAATATTTGATGCAGAAACTCACTGACCCATTCTCGGGTGTTAATGAAATTTGAAAACTTAGAAATTTGAGACCCAGATTTGGGTATTAATGGAAACTTATAACAATGATCTTCTTGAGAGTATTCTTTGACCGAGAATCAGGCATTTGTGATGGGTAAATAGAAATCCATTATTGAGATCTTATACCCAGATTAGGGCGCAATCAAGTAATAGTCTCGAAACCCAGATTCGGGTATAACAAAGATAGTAAGTGATTGACAAAGTCCTGAAACGCAGATTCGGGTATTTGTAAATGAAGTTCTGAAACAAATGTCCCAAATCCCAGATTTTGGAATTAATTGATGAAATTCAGATATGAGAGATCCGAAACAATGATTCATGTATTAATAGATGATGTTTAGAGTTGAAAGTCCTGAAACCCAGATTCAGGTATTAATAATAAATGGAGTTCTGTTCTACTCCTTTGATACATGTACCCTTCAAGTCTTGTATATATATAAGTAATTTGATTAGCTGCCTCTAGGGCATGGATGTCTTAGTCCATAATTGGATATGCCATTCCTCAAGCTTGGACATTTCAGTCTTTCATTTGGTGAGCCTCCTCTTAGGCGTGGACGTCTCAGTCTATTATTTGATGGGCCTCTTCTTAGGCCTAGACATCTTAGTCCATTGTTGAATGAGCCTCTTCTTAGACCTGGACATCTTAGTCCACTCTTAGATGGGCATGTTCTTGGGCCTGGACATCTTAGTCCATTGTTTGATGGGCCTCTTCTTGGGCCTGGACATCTTAGTCCATTGTTGTCTGGTGCTCTTGGTTAGCTCATCTTAGAGGCTAGAACCAAGGACTTACCCGACCTCCCTCCAAGAGATGCCCTGCCCTAACCATTGTGAGGTGCAGACAAGGGCTTGTTCGGTGCTTTAACCTGGCCGTAGCATGGCCGGATAAAGAATTACTCCGTCCTCGCTCCAGGAGTTGCCTTACCCTCGCCATAGCATGGCGCGGATAAGAGCTTGTTCGGTGCTTTACCCTGGCCATCTCATGGCACGGATAAAGGCTTACTCCGTCCTCCCTCCAAGAGGTGCCTTGACCTGACCAGAGGCGCGACCAAGGGCTTGTCCGGTGCTTGAACCTGGCCATCTTATGGCATGGCTAAAGGCTTATCCGCCCTTCCTCCAGGAGATGCTCTGCCCCGGCCAACTAGGCACGGACAATGGCTTTCTACCATCTTAGGTAGACTATCATCTTAGGTAGTATCCAAATATAAGGAGTATATCACTCCCAACCATGTAGATTTTTCTTTGAAAAGCAACTCTTTATTGATGTTTCTCAAATCCTTATTACAAATTCATGAATCTTTCCTTGTTGGAAGAAATCGACGAGCATTCCCTCCAGGGCTCTGCAATGATTAGTTTCATAGACATTCATCATGTTGTAATAACAGTAGGATCCTTCCAGATTCCTTTCATGCTTTGGCTTCTTCTTTGTGATGGCCAATAATTGAGCTCTTCTTTAGTTAGCAATTAGACATTCTCCATGGATGTTGTTGAATTGCATTCTTTCGGAAGTCTAGATTTGAAGCTTGATTCTTGAGGATAGCTCTTTGATTTTTATTCCTTGGCCTTATAGTTCCATACACTTCGATTGCTTTACTTTTTTCCACCCTTTATAGTTCTTATGTAGGAAGCGTTCTTGTTGTAGTTGGTTGTTGCCACTTATTTGCAAAGGAATTGTAATCAGCCATTATCTCCTTTTTAAAGATCGTGCCTTTGGAATAGTGCTGGATGGTTCTTCTCATTTGATTGAATACAATATCACTTCCATCTGTTCTTTTTCTAAGGAAAATATTGGAGTGGGGCCAACATGAACGGGGTTTAAGCTCCATTTCTCAGGATCATATGATTCCACTTTTTTCTTATTTATAATTCTCAAGACTTCTAGCTTTAACCTTTGCTCTTCATTTTGATTGGAGTCTTTGATGAATTTTGAGGGGAACTTTATCTCATGTGGCTCAGAGGATCCTTGTTCAGATCTTATAGCGAAATCTTGCTTAAGCCAACCTTTTGACTCAGTCGGAACGGTTATTTCCTTTCCTTATTAACGTTTTTACTTTGTTAAGATAAACATGTTTACCCTTCTAAGGCTCTCCTTTCGAAGTGGAAGTAGAATCCAAGTAGATGGTCTTTAGGATGCACTGGATGAAGGTTGATCTAGAGGGTTTTGACCCTGTCGAAAGCCTATGTTGTTAAGTGACTTAGGCTTTGGTCAAATATCTAAAGTTAAGTTTTCGACCTTGTCGAAAGCTGTGAGCGTAGATGTCTTGGATTTCCATTCGATGTCTCTGGTTTAAGAAGTCTTAAGATAGGTTTCAACCTCGTCGAAAGCAAGACCCTTGGGTTTCTTGTCTCAATCTAACGTGGAAGTAATCTATGATTTGGTTTCGACCTTTTCGAAAGCAGTGGCCTAGGGGAAAATAGCTTGAAACATATAAATTGAAATTATTTGAATATAGGAGTTTTCGAATATATCGGCAGGGACCTTTCGATGCAGATGACACATGAAATATAAGTGTAAACCTGACAAAAGCCTTAAAAACAGTAAAGTAATCTGAAATATTTTAGACTACCCTTTCGTGAGGAAAAGAAGATTTTATTACTTGAAATCTCCAAATCAATTTTGTAATTATGGTTTACAACACTTTTGATTAAGAAGATACAAGTTTAGAATGGAAAGAATCGGATCCTCAAAACCTGACCCTTTAGGTCTTATTTATAGATGCAGTCAGCACCTTTCGACCCTAATAATTTCGACTTGGTCGAAAGGTGGCTGTCGAATAACTCAAGTATGCTTCCGCCTTTGTCGAAAGAAATGGCCGTGCTTCTCAACTTTGTGTTGCCTTGTAAGTTCTTCTGACTCTATCGACAGGATTTGTTCAATGGTTTCGATGACGCTGGTTATGTCTGAACTATTGCTTCTGATTTAATGTGGAACCCTCCTGGATCACATTGGCTTCAACCGGTCTGAATGGATTATTATAGCTTTCGAAGAGGTTGTTCAAGACAATGTCTGCTTTCGCGTGGTTTGAATGAAGGCGAAAACTTTGGTTTCAAAAAGTTTAGCATATATGCAAAGAGCTGTTCTTTATTGTCTATGAAAGGTGCTGCTTTAACTCATTTGAAAGGTCTTCATGCATATGGATTCACCTATTCGAAAAGTTGTTAACGAAGGCAGAAGGGTGCTTTCGACTCCTTTGACTCCTTCAAAAGGTATGAACTACTAGATCTTGATTGTAGAAACCTTTCGACGCCTTCAAAACGTTCTGAAGCTTTCAGACATTAGTGGTAGCAACCCTTCGACTCCTTCAAAAGGACTGGCTGGAATCTTAATCTCGTATTTTTTCTATGAATTTTGCTCAAATTAGTTTCGACTAAGTCGAAAAGTGGATTTTATGAGACACTCTACAAACAAGAACATGAATCTTGTCACTCATCGAGGAGGGTCCGAGTCATTCCAACAATATTGTCGATGGTTTGTAAATTTATTAACTGTGAATTGTAAATAGTTATTATGTTGTATAATTTTGAATATATATAATAATAGTACATAACAATCAATTCCAGGAAGCGAAGGCATAGAGTCCCGTATCGTACATGGATGTATTTACCCATGCTCATACTATCGAGAATGTAAATCTAGACGTGACTGTTTTGTATACATGGCACGACGATAAATCGCGGAAGAGCCATGTAAGCGTATTTTAGTTTATACACTATTAGTAATTGTTTTATTTATTAAAGTATAATGAATTAAGATATTATACTATTGATTTCAAATATATTTTTATTTGTTCATGCAAGCACGGTTTATGGAACAAAGGCAGAAACTCCTGAAGGAAACAGGTCGAGAGCAGCTGACTACGTATGAGGAGGATGTCATTTTTGAGTAAGCCATGGACCCACTTTCATGGAACAGGCGTTACAGTTTTGGTAATCAAGCGATAATGACTAATATATTTAGGCATAACAATTTAGTAATCTTTCAGTTCTAAAGAACTTCATAGAATAGGCGTTACGGAGGAGAGCCAACCAAAGCAAAGCTCAGATCGATCTAGCAGAGATTGAGGAATTCAGAGCTAGGATGGCGTAGTTGGAGAAGTAGAAACGTCGGCAGGCCATTGAATTGAAACAGCTACTGGACTAGCGTATTGCTGAGTGCATGCAACAGTATGGAAGTCGCTTTCCATCTATAGCTAGTTCCGAAGGTTCTGGATGTGATTCACAAGAGTAATAGGTATTTTTTTGTGGTGCGACATTGCTTGATGATACATAGAGATGGT
Source organism: Allium fistulosum (assembly GCA_030737815.1). Taxonomy (NCBI): domain Eukaryota; kingdom Viridiplantae; phylum Streptophyta; class Magnoliopsida; order Asparagales; family Amaryllidaceae; genus Allium; species Allium fistulosum. The sequence continues at coordinate 1,082,590,254 of CM060903.1, forward strand.
GCGGTTGGATACTTTGAGATGTTTTATGAATTATTTGATGGTACATTTGGTGATGGTCAGTTTGACATTTGTGAGTTGATGGTGGTGAGTTTTTGATTATGAGATTTGAGTTGTTGATGTTATGAGATTTGTTTGTGTTTCATGATATATATATGTTGTATGATGACATGTATTTATATTATGTTAAAGAAGTGTTGGTTGGTTTGATGTTATTTGAGTTATGGTTGGTTTGATTTTCTTTATGTGATTTGAGTATATTTGTATGATTTGAGATTATGTTGACTATCTGAATTTGATATGTGCTTGTATATGACTATATTATACTTCTGAATTGTGTCTGTGTGGCTAGCATGTAGCAGAAATCTAGTCTAAAAAGATGCTTCAGGTATTCTGACGGATCCTGACGGCTGGCGACGGCTTACTTCTCAACATTTTCCGACGGCTTTCGACGGCTAGTGGTGATTTTGTTGCTTTCTCTTGATCGGCCATGTGTCTTCGATGACCTTCAAGAGCCGTCCGGTTTTCTATCAGTGGTCATCGGAAAGTTTACGACGGGGGCTGTTGGAAGCCGTCGGATAAACCGTGCGGCGACGGAAAAAATTGCGATGGTGTTGCTTTAACTCATTTGAAAGGTCTTCATGCATATGGATTCACCTAGTAGAAAAGTTGTTAACGAAGGCAGAAGGGTGCTTTCGACTCCTTTGACTCCTTCGAAAGGTATGAAGTACTAGATCTTGATTGTAGAAACCTTTCGACACCTTCAAAACGTTCTGAAGCTTTCAGACTTTAGTGGTAGCAACCCTTCGACTCCTTCAAAAGGACTGGCTGGAATCTTATTCTTGTATTTTTTCTATGAATTTTTCTCAAATTAGTTTCGACTAAGTCGAAAAGTCGATTTTATGAGTAACACTCTGCAAACAGGAACAGGAATCTTGTCACTCATCGAGGAGGGTCCGAGTCATTCCAACAATATTGTCGGTGGTTGGTAAATTTATTAACTGTGAATTGTAAATAGTTATTATGTTGTATAATTTTGAATATATATAATAATAGTACATAACAATCAATTCCAGGAAGCGAAGGCATAGGGTCCCGTATCGTACATGGATGTATTTACCCATGCTCATACTATCGAGAATGTAAATCTTGACGTGACTGTTTTGTATACATGGCACGACGATAAATCGCGGAACAGCCATGTAAGCGTATTTTAGTTTATACACTATTAGTAATTGTTTTATTTATTAAAGTATAATGAATTAAGATATTATACTATTGATTTCAAATATATTTTTATTTGTTCATGCAAGCACGGTTTATGGAACAAAGGCAGAAACTCCTGAAGGAAACAGGTCAAGAGCAGCTGACTACGAATGAGGAGGATAACTTTTTTGAGTAAGCCATGGACCCACCTTTATGGAACAGGCGTTACGGTTTTGGTAATCAAGTGATAATGAATAATATATTCAGGCATAACAATTTAGTAATCTTTAAGTTCTAAAGAACTTCATAGAATAGGCGTTATGGAGGAGAGCCAACCAAAGCAAAGCTCAGATCGATCTAGCAAAGATTGAGGAAATGAGAGCGAGGGTGGCATAGTTGGAGAAGTAGAAACCTCGGCAGGCCATTGAGTTGAAACAGCTACTGGACTAGCGTATTGCTGAGTGCATGCAATAGTATGGTAGTCGCTTTCCATCTATAGCTAGTTCTGGAGGTTCTAGATGTGATTCACAAGAGTAAAAGGTATTTTTTTGTGGTGCGACATTGCTTGATGATACATGGAGATGGTGCGGTTGTATACTTTGAGATGTTTTATGAATTATTTGATGGTACTTTGGTGATGGTCAATTTAACATTTGTGAGTTGATGGTGGTGAGTTGTTGATTATGAGATTTGAGTTGTAGATGGTATGAGTTTTGTTCGTGTTTCATGATATATATGTTGTATGATGACATGTATTTATATTATGTTAACGAAGTGTTGGTTGGTTTGATGTTATCTGAGTTATGGTTGGTTTGATTTTCTTTATGTGATTTGAGTATATTTGTATGATTTGAGATTATGTTGACTATCTGAATTTGATATGTGCTTGTATATGACTATATTATACTTCTGAATTGTGTCCGTGTGGCTAGCATGTAGCAGAAATCTAGTCTGAAAAGATGCTTCAGGTATTCTGACGGATCCTGACGGCTGGCGACGGCTTACTTGTCAACATTTTCCGACGGCTTTCGACGGCTAGTGGTGATTTTGTTTCTTTCTCTTGATCGGCCATGTGTCTTCGATGACATTCAAGAGCCGTCCGGTTTTCTATCGGTGGTCGTCAGAAAGTTTACGACGGGGGCTGTTGGAAGCCGTCGGATAAACCGTGCGGCGACGGAAAAAATTGCGATGGTTTTTTGCGTCAATTTCCGACGGCTAAAAACAGACGGTCTTTGTTGGTTTTTAGCCTTTGGAAATCGTTGGACATAGAGTCCATATTGCTATTTATTGTAGTGTACTATTTTCTTTAATTTTTAAACCATCATATTTTAATTACTGTTACAATGTAATTTTTGCTACTAAGTCCATATGCATTGGAAATAGGAATAATTTAAAATTGATAATGAATTCGAAAGTTCATCAATCGAAGGTTGCTTGCAGTGATGGACGGCAAATTTTATGCATACAAACACACTCGTGTGTTTCTATGTTATGTATGTAGTTAGAAAAAAGGTCATATATCTACTACAATCACATAAAATTTGCGGTAGATATAACACATTGAGTTGGTTAGGTGAGTTTGCACTTATGAGGAAATATTACCATATTGAACATGTTTGCAAATAAGAAGATCGAGATTCATAATTCTTACTTACAAGTGGTTAACTACAACCCATAATGACATGATTAAATGGATATTATCTTACAATAGAGTTTTATTGCCTTTCCTTTCTAACCACGTGCTCAATATATCTACAAATCATGCATAGTGGTATTGCATTTTTTATTATCCTTCTCTTCAACTATATTTACGCTCCATCAATTCAATCATTATTCTATTAAGTAGGTACAGAACTTGCTCTAATAAAATAAGACCACAACTATGTTTTTCTAACTACTACTGTGTTTGTTTTCTTGTTTCTATGTTTAAATTTTGCAGTCATGGTAAACGTATACAAGATCTCAACAATACGTAGCACTTGTTGATAGGGGAACACAAGATAGCACAAAAGAATTGTTGCAAGTGCAGTCTGATGATGATTTGCCTTATAGCTTCCTTCACTATCACTGTCATACTGAAATTCAAAATACAATTCTATGTCAAAATTGTTAATCACCTGTTTTTTTCTAATCAATGCAATTTTGTTCATTTCCAGCAACCTTACTAAAGTACAGTGCTATTATGTAATTTAATTAACTGATCATCGAATAATACCTAATGACTTGGTTTCACCACATTTATTTAATTTGCAGCATTCGTTGTTGTATGTTTAGTTTAACAACCTACAATGCATGAACATGTGCAAGATTTTTGGATTTAACATCGTAACAGCCACAATTTCGTATCTGTAAAATTTTAATACGGATAATGTAAACTTCAATGCTTTATGCTTCTATGCATCATTCTGCACGTTCCATGATTTGTATGGTGAAAATAATTTCCACGTTTAGCAATTTAGAAATCCAAGGATAAAGCTTTCCACCACATCGAAGGTAGACGAGGCCTTTCGACCATGTCGAATGGAATGAGGTAGAATATAAAAGTGTCTTTCGACTAGGTTGAAAGCATAGGCGTGGAAGAGGGTCAACCTGCATCTATAAATAAAACCCAAGGGGTCTGATTTTGTTGATGGAATTTTGGAATCCTAAGCTCATTTCTTTCACTTCTACTTCTTTGCATCAACAAAATCTTTGTAAATTCAAAATCAGTTTTGGGAAAAAGCTCTAAAAATGGTAACTCATTTTGGATTAATGATAATGGAGAGCTGCATGGATTCATTAAGGATTTCGATTATGAGGAAGATAATTACAATAATTAGCTAGACTAATTATCAATTGCACATGATGCTATCTTATTCTCTTAACTTCTTTTTGTCTATGCAAATCATTAGGATTGACTTGGAAATCATACATTCAAAACGTATCATCATTAACAAATATCATATGATGACAAATAAGATGATGATGATGTTTAAACAAAGATAAGTTCTTAGAACTTTCAAATATCCAAGACGGTCTTATACACTAGATCGAGCTTAGGCAATTGTAAACCGAATTTGTTTCGAAAGGATAAAATCCTTTTCGACCTAGTCAAAAGGGATATCTCGAAGGAAATATGGCCTGCAATTGGCAAGCAATCATATGAGGAGGAGTCCATCCCGAAATGAACCTACACTGTAACGACCCGCAAAATTCAATGGTTAAAAGTATATTTAACTAGAAATTTGTGAAATTTTAAACAATAAAATTTGAAATTAAAAATTTATTATTTGGAATACGTCTATTTTAATATAGCAACTGGTAAATTTTCATCTCATAATATTGAAGTTTATTTTCCTGTGAAATTTTATTTCAATTTAAACCGGTTAATAACAGTGAATTTAAAAGTTTTCCGAAACCAAAATATGTCAACAGGAGAAAATTTATTCAGATCATTCTGAATCCGACTGCGAAATTCGTTTTTCCAAATTTGGACTTCTTCTGCTCCGTTTATCTTAATTCTGGCAGAATAGCAGCATTTTCGGTACCGGTTATCGAATTTTGATCGGATGATCGTACCACCAATATCTGTATACCGTTTTGATTGTCTCGTCATGCTGATATCCACGGTATATTCATTTGTTTATTTCAGCGTCGGATAAACAACAGAATCTGTAAAACAGTTCACCGCATCGGTACGTTTCGAGCCGTTTGTTAGTTGGGTCCATTCAGATTTCAAGCAGCAGCCACTAGCTTTTATTTTTAATACTTATCTCATCGGTTACTAAAATTCGACCGTGGCCATACCATCTAGATGTGTGAACGTACAAAACTAATGTACGTTTCACATTTATTAAATGTGAACAGTTCATTTCCATTTTGCCTTTATACCTTCATTTCCGTTCCAGAGCGTTGCTTAAGAATTTTGCTCAAAATCTTTTAGCCTCACTTTTCTTTTGCCACCTCTCCACCTGTTCTTTTCCTCACCATTTCCTCTCTTGCTCCAGACCAACCCAAAAGCTTTGCCACTTTTCATTTCTCTTCATTTCCACCTGAAGCCACGTCTCCTCTTCATTTTCACACTTCTCCCACTTCATGCGGCATCAAACACGTCTATACCTGCCACCTTGTGCCTTCGCCAAAAACCCCTTCGCCATAGCCGCCTCCACCCGCGCCTAAGCCTCCAACCGCGTCTCCTCCGCCCTGACAGTGACCATCACCTCACAGCAGCCCCGCCGTTTTCTCACGTCCTTGCCTCCTCAAACTCATAGCACACCGTTCCCATTCCCTTCGCCTTAGATCAAAGCCCGGCCATGTCCTCGAACCCACTGCCGTGTCCTTCACCCCGAGCAACCAACGGCCACATCTCATCCCCGATCTTCTGCCACCTCCCCTTCTTGCCGAGTCATCTTGGCTGCTTCATAGCCAAAATATTCGTACATATCTATGCTTACAGGTATGTTGCTTAAGTTGGAATCTGTTAGTGGTTTATATATATAATCATATCCAAGTAAGTTTTGTATTAAGTTTACATTTTTTAAGTTATATATATGAGTGCTTAGTTATAACTGTTGTGTTCAAACATATAGTAATACATAAACATACTGTTTTAAAGAAAGAAGAAATTGTGGATACTTTACCTTATAAATTTTTATATATATATTCAGGTAGGCTATGGTCTAGTATAGAAATAGTTAACACTAAAATATAGTACATACCTTTACAACGCATGTCTTATAAGCTTGGCCAGCTGTGTTCGTGCTTTATGCAATATGCACACTTTGTTTATGCAAAGAGGTTATGATGGTTTAATTATGTAATATAAACTCGTTATCTGTGAATATAAGAATATGAGTCTAGTCTATATATTGGCTATAATATGAAGTGTAGTATCTGCTCTTATTAAACAATGATTTTTTTTTTTAAATTGGTATAAACTTTTTGATCTATCTATTGTTTATAAAGCTTACATATAAAGTACTAGTATATATCTTATTTTGATAAAGTTGGAGCTTTGCATTTGTATGTGTATTTTATAGTAAAGTAAGTGTTATTTCTTTGTATATGATTTGTGGTATATATTAATCTTTATAAGTTACAGTTTATATTTTAAAACATATGTGTTTCGGCAGTTATATAATCTTATAATTTAAAGGTATATATAGGTTCAAGTGTTTTATTTTGATTTGGTTACAACATATTCTATGCATATACAACAGTTTGTAATATCCTAAATATATGTGTATCTAACAGTTTGGTTAATGATTTAAATGTATAACTAGGCTATAGTTATTTTATAATAATATATATAAATACTCTATGTTATAAGTGGTTTGCATAGATGCCTTATATTTTGTTTGAATAGGATTTGGTTGCCTTATGTATATGGCTGCATATATTTTATTGGTGGTATAGTCGCATGCATATATTCAGTGTATATTTCATATGGGGTCTTCATATATATATATAAATATATATATGTGTGTGTTTACATATCAAGTAGGTATATAGATATACCGGTCTGCATAAATTATATAAATTTTGGAAGATTGTATATTTGTTATTTATACCTATGTTTATATATTGGTTTTTGTAGATAGGTAGATATGAGTTTGGTTTCCACATATGTGTGTATATATATATATGTTTAAAACTGATTTTTGAAATATATATATGTATATAAACCATATTTCGTTTCTATCAAGCAAAATTGATTTGATCCATTCTCATCGATTTCTTATCTATCAGCTTGTCCGACGAATCTGTGTCCATTGTGCTTTGCGTTGCAATTCGTGCTTGGATTCGTAGCTCATTTCTTCGTTAAATCTATCTAGCCTCGAAAGGTGAGCAATCACTCACGATTAACGTTCTTTTATTATTTAAATTTGGTTTCAATTGAAATAGCAATTGAAATATGCTGCTGTAGTTATTTACATTGTTATATATGCTATTATCTATAACTGTTCACCTGTGACATCTGACACCAGTATCTAGTATCATATGCATGTTATTACTATTATCTTTATATGTTCACCTATGACATCTGACACCAGTATCTGTTATTTATACTGATGATATATGCCTGTTGTTATATATATATTTTTGTATCTGTTATCACTCTGCAAGTTCCCTGTTAGTATAGAATTCACTATGGGTTGAAATGATACATACCCGAACAGACTTTAGAATAGGAGAATTTCGTTATGGGTTGAAATGATAAACCCAAGCGATTTTTCATTCGAATTGAAATTGGGATTACGGGTCGAAATGATATCTACCCGTATATATTTAAATTTCGGATTGAAATGATAAATATCCGTATCACTTAACCATATGATAAATATATATACAAACACCGTTGGTCCATATATATAAATATTTTAAAAATGAATTCTATGGTTTTGGAAAGAAATATATGGTTTTAATAAATGTTGAGCCTTAGATTATTATATATAAATGGGAATGATTGATTTAAATACATATAATATGTTGAGTATTTAAAATATATTTCAAAATAGATTTTGGTAATAATTTGAATAAGTTAAGGTTAGAAAGATAATTTGAATTTAGTTGAAATTGTATTCAATAAAGAATTTTATTTAATTAAACCGATTTGAAACTTATTGAAATTGAGATGAAGATATGATTTATAACTTCATTAATAAGTAATCTAATGAATATTCTTGTTTAAATAAAGTTTAAGGAAATATTTAGTAAAATGTGATTTAAGGCTAGTAAATGATATTGAATCTATTAAGTGAATATTCCCTGATTAAATAATAATGAAGTTAAATCAAGAGGTATATGAAACTGTTAAATCTAACTTTGAAAATGTTGAATATTAAAGCTTTGAAATATATTGAAAAATAAATGGTATATTTATAACTGAATTAAATTGATGAATTGAGCTTTGAATAAATTTGAATCTGGAATTTTGAAGTTGATTTGAATCGATTTGCGAGACTTGAGGAAATTTTAAATACTTTACTTTTAAATCATTTAATATATATATACATATATACTATTTTGGAAAATAGATATATTTGAAATGAAATGATATGTGGGTTTTGAAGTATAAATTAAATTGAAATGACCACGGTGTTATAATGTATATTTCCGTCTTGTAGATAGTTCTGAAGATCCTTAGAGGATGGTTATCCCAAACATCCTTTAAGTTAATTGTATTTCAGTTGATGTTTCACTTGAGTTGGATTTATTTATATAAGAATGTTAATCCTGACTCGAGTGTTTTGTGTTTTGCTTTACGCTCGGGTCAGACCGAGTGATACAGCATTTGAGACTCATCCTTGGAGTTTGGAGCTTCCTTTGGAGATCCAACCTATTGCCTCAGCTTTCAGCTCTTCTAGTTGATTTGTCCAGAGAAGTCATCTGTTGTACTGGAGACTTCACTACATTTGAGATATTCTGTTGTATTTTATTTCTAACTCTGATGTTTATATAGTAGCTTCATGAACTACTATTTTATCTATTCCGCTGCGTATTATTGTATTACTCTGTGTCTGTGATTCTGTGATTGATTTATTTACTGCATATGATGAGTTTTGCCAAATTTAAATTAACAATCTGATATTTTGAATTATTCAAGTCAGACATGTGTGTCTGCCTATGCACTTGGCGGGTGCAGCATGATAGGGGGTTCTCGCATTTGGTTTGGTAGCGAGCGGATGACTCTTACTCCTACATGTCCCTGCGGGGTTGGTGCAGTCGAGAGGCTGGCTGTAAAGGTAGAACACAGGTACTGCTGTATGCTACGGTGGGCGTTACCCCACTGACGCGGTCCGTTACAGTTGGTATCAGAGCTTTGGCTCTAGGCAAAGCTTAGCATATATAGTAAATTTATTTACAGAATCACTTTCGTTCGAGTTTAATCTCTTCCTTTTGACTCGATTTCCTTTGAACTTTGGAACGTTCCCTACGGTTCCAAAATTCATTCTTGTCTCTCTCTATTGGTATTCTTTTGATTCTGGAGTATCCCATAACTCCACTTCGAATGATCTCTATAAGAATAGGCGATCCCGCCGATGTTTGAATGTTTTGCAAAGGGGTGAAACTCCTTTACAATTGGCATTGAATCACCGAAGATTTATATATCACTCGGTTTAGATGCTGCTATCTCTTGATATGCTGAATTCTATCTCTTGCGATCGAATGTCGATTTGCCTTAGATTTCCGCATCGATTATATTCTTGAAGTCACGGTTGACCCGGTTAAGGTCGCCCGCGATTTATATAAGTGTATCCATCTACTGTTTTGTAATTAATTATCTCATTTTCGTTCGAACTTATCTTCGAATCAAAATTCTATTTGACAAGAGTCCCTCTAATTTGAATCTCTATCTTTGTTTTGAAATCCGTTCGTGAATTGTCCTTTGAAAATCGGGTTTGTTTATATTTTAGAAATTGTTTTCTAAACCGAAATTATTATTTTGATAAGTATGATTATATTCTATATATAAAAGTGTAATGTTTTCGATAAAGATTTTAAACCCTTTTCAAATAAGAATTTGAGGTTTCGAAAGGATTTGTAATTTTGAAAAAAAAATCTATATAAGAAATTTGATTTATCTAAAAATGATTTATAACTAAAGGATTTTTTAAATTTGAATTCGAGAATTGAACCCCGGTGTTTTGAAATTGGTTTTAAGATTTTGAAATATATAATAATAATATGATTTAAAGGGATTTTCCGAATAAGAAATGTTTTAAATAATTTTAATAAGTTTCGAACGATTCCAAAGAAATTTCAAAAGAAGTTTGAGAAAATAGAAGTCCAGAACTCACTTATGTCGCTGGAAAATAATTTCGGTGATGAGTGCACGCATCATCGACATTGACTTTCGAGTTTCAGAGTGAGGGATAGGCCACTTTAGTAGCATTGCTATGCGAGTGATTTTGTGAAACCATTTTTGATTTTCAAATTCTGAAGTAATATTTGATATTCGAAAGATATATGTATATATATTTGAAATGATTTGAAGTAAGCCGGTGTTCAGTCCTTTAGTTTCGGATTTGAAACCTATCTTTTGAAATTGGTTTACTGATTGGTTGATTTCCAACCCTTGAATTTGAAAATGATTTCTTCAACTATTTCGAAGGTTCGAGCACTTCCAAATCAAGGTTAACTTTTCAAAGCTAAATTTTTGAAAGTATGAATTATTTGATAAAGTATATAAATTTGTTTTGAATGTTTAAGTATGAAGTAATATGATTTAAATAAGTTGAAACTGTTTTGTTAAGTATATGAATAAGGCAAATTTTAAAATTTTCTAATATGAAATTGAGATTTGAAATGTTTTGAAAAGAATTTCGTCTTCAATATATTTTGAATAAAATTTAGCTTAAATGTTTTAACTTAGTAACATCTTTATGAAACAATATATTTAACAAGTTGGAATAAATATATAAGTTGTACGTATGCTGTTTTATTCGCATAATTAATTTGATCCAGGTTTGAGTACACAAGTTCGAGGTGAATTACACCATTTCGTGTTAGGATTTTTCATTCGATTCTTGATGGCGAATATTTGATATGGATTTTGGGCTTGATTCTAGAATTCTCTATCATAGTATATGGCTATGCAAGGAGACTGATGGCTTCTAGTCGAGAAACCACATCGAAATCCGCATTAGGGAAGTCGAATGGACAATACTAGTTCGAAAGCGAACTTGTGTGATCGAGCGAGCGATCAAATGTGATTTTGCGAAATGATGACGTATGTACATCTTATATTCTAATATCATTGATATATTGTGACGCTGAAATTGAAAGCTGTCGGGTTAGAATATCTTTGCTTACTAAAAGAAAATTTCCAATTTAAATTACAAAGATATATATAACCCATAAAAGCAAAGATATTCAATCCCATATGGCTCTTCATACAACGAAATTTATTTTGAAAATTTTGATCCTTATATAAGGTGGACCTTATGTAAATATAAGATTATTTTGAAAACCATTGATTTTGGAAATGAATTGGTTGACTTAAATTATATTGATTTGGAAAATTGGATTTATTTTCTAAATATATTATTTTGGAAACTTTGAAACGAAAGATATTTAATTTGAGAAGAAATAATTTGGTGAAATTGTATATGATTTTAAAATTGAACTGATATTGAAACAAATTGAAATTTGAGAACCTTATGTTACTAAACACTTGATTTGGGAGTTGTCGAACTTATATAAAATTGATTTGTATGAGTATGAAATTGATTCGAAAACTATAGATTTGAAAAGGTACTCAATTTGAAAAGTGAAATCTTATATAATTAAAGTCTATATAAGTATGATTTGATATACTTTTGATTTTGGAAAAGTATTTGATCTGAAAATTAAATCTTATGTATAATGGATTTTATATAAGTACGATATTTGAAAGTGATTTGAAAAGGTACTATATGATACATATTTTCGAAGTAAAGATATGGAAAGTGCCTTCTGTTTGATATCCGATTTGTGGCCACATCTTGGATTCATTCTATCGATATTATTCTCTCTGATTTTTGGTTTTCCGGATATGATACTCGAGTTTCCTTCGAATTCCATGGCGTTACCCATGGTCTTATGTTTCTCTCGTGACTGCATAGCGCAACTGCCTGGCTGAGTCTTGCCTAGGGGTACGGATTGTTTCCTGGGGGATCCAGGCGTAACCATTGTGTATCCTGCAATCTGTGTAGGTCGCGAATAGTAGCGCAAATGCTTGGCTGAGTCTTGCCTGGGGGTACGGATTGTTTCCTGGGGGATCCAGGCGTAACCATTGTGTATCCTGCATTCTACTAGTCATCATGGCGTAACTCGCAGGGCTGAGAAAGCTTACGGATATGGATTGTTTCCTGGGGGACCCATACGTAACCATTGTGTATCTGCGAACCATGGTTAGACAAAGGTTTTGTTTGTTTTTGATTGGATTGTACTTTCCATATCTGTTTTTAAAAGTTTTTTCCAGTATTTTCACTGGGTGTTGAAACAGGTCTACTAAGTACCTGGAGAATTCTAGTTTTGCGCCTGATCAACGCACTACCAGAGTCTACAGGAACAAGGATAAACTTGTTGAAACATCGAGTTATAAAAGTATTTTTGGAAGGACATTTGTTTCGATGTAAAAGTATTTTATTATAAAGGTATTTTATTATAAGGTATTTCCAACAAAGAAATTCTATATTAATATTTGAAATTAAAAACCCTTATGGTTCTAAATTAATTATTCGTGCCTGATACTATTCTTCTGAATCTACCTTATCTGCTCAGCTTTATTTATTCACCTATATTCTGTTTTCCAAATCCTCCTTTTTTTCCTTGTTGACTATATCCTTTTTAAATATTGTTTATTTATATATTATATGGTTTAATAGAAATTTTAGAGTTAAATATTTTAGAAGTTGTTAATTAAATAAAACATATTTAAGGTAAATGATTATTGATTTATTAATAATACTTGAAAAGTAATTTTGATAAAATTTATAAATTAATAAATTATGAATTTAATGTTTTCAAATAGCTTCTTTGTAAAAATAAGTAATAACGTAAATAATTGTTTTCAAATATTTTTCATATATTTATAAAGGTGTCATTTAAACTTATAAATAGTATTTATAAAGGGAAGCAAGAGATTTTACAAATGGATTTTTGAAAGGTTTTAAAGTATATAAGATAATTAAATTGCAAATGAAGTTTTCAAATGAATATTTCAAGTAAAATTTATATAGTTTAAACTAATTATTTAATCTTGACTTTCAATCTATCTTTTCTGTCTGGTTGTTCTATTCTTCTACCTCCTTCCTTTTCGGGGACGAAAAGTTTTGAGTGGGGGAGAGTGTAACGACCCGCAAAATTCAATGGTTAAAAGTATATTTAACTAGAAATTTGTGAAATTTTAAACAATAAAATTTGAAATTAAAAATTTATTATTTGGAATACGTCTATTTTAATATAGCAACTGGTAAATTTTCATCTCATAATATTGAAGTTTATTTTCCTGTGAAATTTTATTTCAATTTAAACCAGTTAATAACAGTGAATTTAAAAGTTTTCCGAAACCAAAATATGTCAACAGGAGAAAATTTATTCAGATCATTCTGAATCCGACTGTGAAATTCGTTTTTCCAAATTTGGACTTCTTCTGCTCCGTTTATCTTAATTCTGGCAGAATAGCAGCATTTTCGGTACCGGTTATCGAATTTTGATCGGATGATCGTACCACCAATATCTGTATACCGTTTTGATTGTCTCGTCATGCTGATATCCACGGTATATTCATTTGTTTATTTCGGCGTCTGATAAACAACAGAATCTGTAAAACAGTTCACCGCATCGGTACGTTTCGAGCCGTTTGTTAGTTGGGTCCATTCAGATTTCAAGCAGCAGCCACTAGCTTTTATTTTTAATACTTATCTCATCGGTTACTAAAATTCGACCGTGGCCATACCATCTAGATGTGTGAACGTACAAAACTAATGTACGTTTCACATTTATTAAATGTGAACGGTTCATTTCCATTTTGCCTTTATACCTTCATTTCCGTTCCAAAGCGTTGCTTAAGAATTTTGCTCAAAATCTTTTAGCCTCACTTTTCTTTTGCCACCTCTCCACCTGTTCTTTTCCTCACCATTTCCTCTCTTGCTCCAGACCAACCCAAAAGCTTTGCCACTTTTCATTTCTCTTCATTTCCACCTGAAGCCACGTCTCCTCTTCATTTTCACACTTCTCCCACTTCATGCGGCATCAAACACGTCTATACCCGCCACCTTGTGCCTTCGCCAAAAACCCCTTCGCCATAGCCGCCTCCACCCGCGCCTAAGCCTCCAACCGCGTCTCCTCCGCCCTGACAGTGACCATCACCTCACAGCAGCCCCGCCGTTTTCTCACGTCCTTGCCTCCTCAAACTCATAGCACACCGTTCCCATTCCCTTCGCCTTAGATCAAAGCCCGGCCATGTCCTCGAACCCACTGCCGTGTCCTTCACCCCGAGCAACCAACGGCCACATCTCCTCCCCGATCTTCCGCCACCTCCCCTTCTTGCCGAGTCATCTTGGCTGCTTCATAGCCAAAATATTCGTACATATCTATGCTTACAGGTATGTTGCTTAAGTTGGAATCTGTTAGTGGTTTATATATATAATCATATCCAAGTAAGTTTTGTATTAAGTTTACATTTTTTAAGTTATATATATGAGTGCTTAGTTATAACTGTTGTGTTCAAACATATAGTAATACATAAACATACTGTTTTAAAGAAAGAAGAAATTGTGGATACTTTACCTTATAAATTTTTATATATATATTCAGGTAGGCTATGGTCTAGTATAGAAATAGTTAACACTAAAATATAGTACATACCTTTACAACGCATGTCTTATAAGCTTGGCCAGCTGTGTTCGTGCTTTATGCAATATGCACACTTTGTTTATGCAAAGAGGTTATGATGGTTTAATTATGTAATATAAACTCGTTATCTGTGAATATAAGAATATGAGTCTAGTCTATATATTGGCTATAATATGAAGTGTAGTATCTGCTCTTATTAAACAATGATATTTTTTTTAAATTGGTATAAACTTTTTGATCTATCTATTGTTTATAAAGCTTACATATAAAGTACTAGTATATATCTTATTTTGATAAAGTTGGAGCTTTGCATTTGTATGTGTATTTTATAGTAAAGTAAGTGTTATTTCTTTGTATATGATTTGTGGTATATATTAATCTTTATAAGTTACAGTTTATATTTTAAAACATATGTGTTTCGACAGTTATATAATCTTATAATTTAAAGGTATATATAGGTTCAAGTGTTTTATTTTGATTTGGTTACAACATATTCTATGCATATACAACAGTTTGTAATATCCTAAATATATGTGTATCTAACAGTTTGGTTAATGATTTAAATGTATAACTAGGTTATAGTTATTTTATAATAATATATATAAATACTCTATGTTATAAGTGGTTTGCATAGATGCCTTATATTTTGTTTGAATAGGATTTGGTTGCCTTATGTATATGGCTGCATATATTTTATTGGTGGTATAGTTGCATGCATATATTCAGTGTATATTTCATATGGGGTCTTCATATATATATATATAAATATATATATGTGTGTGTTTACATATCAAGTAGGTATATAGATATACCGGTCTGCATAAATTATATAAATTTTGGAAGATTGTATATTTGTTATTTATACCTATGTTTATATATTGGTTTTTGTAGATAGGTAGATTTGAGTTTGGTTTCCACATATGTGTGTATATATATATATGTTTAAAACTGATTTTTGAAATATATATATGTATATAAACCATATTTTGTTTCTATCAAGCAAAATTGATTTGATCCATTCTCATCGATTTCTTATCTATCAGCTTGTCCGACGAATCCATGTCCATTGTGCTTTGCGTTGCAATTCGTGCTTGGATTCGTAGCTCATTTCTTCGTTAAATCTATCTAGCCTCGAAAGGTGAGCAATCACTCACGATTAACGTTCTTTTATTATTTAAATTTGATTTCAATTGAAATAGCAATTTAAATATGCTGCTGTAGTTATTTACATTGTTATATATGCTATTATCTATAACTGTTCACCTGTGACATCTGACACCAGTATCTAGTATCATATGCCTGTTATTACTATTATCTGTATATGTTCACCTATGACATCTGACACCAGTATCTGTTATTTATACTGATGATATATGCCTGTTGTTATATATATATTTTTGTATCTGTTATCACTCTGCAAGTTCCCTGTTAGTATAGAATTCACTATGGGTTGAAATGATACATACCCGAACAGACTTTAGAATAGGAGAATTTCGTTATGGGTTGAAATGATAAACCCAAGCGATTTTTCATTCGAATTGAAATTGGGATTACGGGTCGAAATGATATCTACCCGTATATATTTAAATTTCGGATTGAAATGATAAATATCCGTATCACTTAACCATATGATAAATATATATACAAACACCGTTGGTCCATATATATAAATATTTTAAAAATGAATTCTATGGTTTTGGAAAGAAATATATGGTTTTAATAAATGTTGAGCCTTAGATTATTATATATAAATGGGAATGATTGATTTAAATACATATAATATGTTGAGTATTTAAAATATATTTCAAAATAGATTTTGGTAATAATTTGAATAAGTTAAGGTTAGAAAGATAATTTGAATTTAGTTGAAATTGTATTCAATAAAGAATTTTATTTAATTAAACCGATTTGAAACTTATTGAAATTGAGATGAAGATATGATTTATAACTTGATTAATAAGTAATCTAATGAATATTCTTGTTTAAATAAAGTTTAAGGAAATATTTAGTAAAATGTGATTTAAGGCTAGTAAATGATATTGAATCTATTAAGTGAATATTCCATGATTAAATAATAATGAAGTTAAATCAAGAGGTATATGAAACTGTTAAATCTAACTTTGAAAATGTTGAATATTAAAGCTTTGAAATATATTGAAAAATAAATGGTATATTTATAACTGAATTAAATTGATGAATTGAGCTTTGAATAAATTTGAATCTGGAATTTTGAAGTTGATTTGAATCGATTTGCGAGACTTGAGGAAATTTTAAATACTTTACTTTTAAATCATTTAATATATATATACATATATACTATTTTGGAAAATAGATATATTTGAAATGAAATGATATGTGGGTTTTGAAGTATAAATTAAATTGAAATGACCACGGTGTTATAATGTATATTTCCGTCTTGTAGATAGTTCTGAAGATCCTTAGAGGATGGTTATCCCAAACATCCTTTAAGTTAATTGTATTTCAGTTGATGTTTCACTTGAGTTGGATTTATTTATATAAGAATGTTAATCCTGACTCGAGTGTTTTGTGTTTTGCTTTACGCTCGGGTCATACCGAGTGATACAGCATTTGAGACTCATCCTTGGAGTTTGGAGCTTCCTTTGGAGATCCAACCTATTGCCTCAGCTTTCAGCTCTTCTAGTTGATTTGTCCAGAGAAGTCATCTGTTGTACTGGAGACTTCACTACATTTGAGATATTCTGTTGTATTTTATTTCTAACTCTGATGTTTATATAGTAGCTTCATGAACTACTATTTTATCTATTCCGCTGCGTATTATTGTATTACTCTGTGTCTGTGATTCTGTGATTGATTTATATACTGCATATGATGAGTTTTGCCAAATTTAAATTAACAATCTGATATTTTGAATTATTCAAGTCAGACATGTGTGGATTTATTGTCGATTTGAATGGTCCAAAATAACGGGTCGTTACATACACTCAACTACATTAGCAAACCTTTCGAAGGGGATCCTCCATATAAGAAACGAAATCAATGAGGTTGAAAGCAGCAATTTCATTTCAATAGGTCAAGCATACCTTTCGACATGGTCGAAAGGGCTAGAACGAACCTTTCAACATGATCGACAAGATGAAAATTCAATATGAATAGTTGTCTTCAACTTATTCGAATAAATGGTTTTGAGTAAGATGCTACTTCCCTTGCCTGCATTTCTAAGCTATCTTCTAAAACTGTTTCGACCAAGTCAACCCGGTCGAAACGATGGTTTCGAAGGAAGCAATCTTTCTTGATAACCTTATTATATATTTTTATTTTCCATTCACATAACTTTAGGGACGTTGACAAGTTTACTTGTTAACATTTTTGGCTCTAGAAGGAGGGCTTGAACTTCTGACCTTGTTGCTATCTTATAGAGTAATCATGGATCGTTTGACTTGACGTAGGAAAATAAAATCTAAGAGACTCAGTCGAATGGATGAAGAGGTCATCCACACTACAACCCTCGAAGAGAACATAGGTCCAACCTTCAATCTGAATAGGATTGTTCAAGGGAACCTTCATCATCAACTTAGCAGGACAATTACACTGCCAAAATCAAGCATCTAGAGCAGCAACTGCAGG
The DNA here is from genome assembly GCA_030737815.1 of Allium fistulosum. Taxonomy (NCBI): domain Eukaryota; kingdom Viridiplantae; phylum Streptophyta; class Magnoliopsida; order Asparagales; family Amaryllidaceae; genus Allium; species Allium fistulosum. The sequence continues at coordinate 1,082,608,386 of CM060903.1, forward strand.
AAATGTAGGACTTATAAAGATGGCGTTATCTCAAAAGTCCTCTAAAACAGTGAGGCCAACAAAGGGGGATGAGTTGGTTTAACCCAGAAGGAACTTGAAGGCTCATTCAAATGAAAACAAGAGCAAGGTAGATGTAACATATTCGAAGAAAGAGCATCCTCAATCTAAAGCTGATCATTAAGGAAGGGTGATCGATAAATCACTTGAACAATCTGATAGCTCTACGTCAAAAGAATACCATCCAAACCAGAAAAGATACCATGATGTCAAACCTTATATGAAGGATGCGGCGGAGAAGGCAATTAAAGATGCAATAAATGCAAAGGGGAAGACGACCATGGACGAAAACGCCAATGATAACGAGCGAGTGCCACCCATTACAGATGAGATTATGGCAATATACATCCCATCTTATGTAAAGATTCCGGCAATGAAGTATCAAGGAATCACTGATCCCGATGATCATTTGATGGCTTTCGATAGCCAAATGAATCTGTACAATGCACTAGGAGCTGTTAGATGGAGATTATTTCCTGTAACTCTCCATGGAGCCGGGGCCTAGTGGTATCGACAATACCAAGAGAAGACCATTTATTCCTGGAAGCAATTTTAATACAAATTCTCCGCTCAGTTTTGCATATGTAAAGAACCCACCATTGATTACAAAGTCTTGGCAAACATAAAGCAAAGGCAAGAGGAACCTTTGGGAGACTATCTTAAAAGATTCAACACTGAAGCACTAAAATCAAAGGACATGAATGACCGTAACAATCTTATCGTGGTACATTCTGGCTTAATATTGAACGCCCCATTCTAGAAGCAGCACTTTGTTAATGGGTATAAAGATTTACAAGATTTCCATGTTCAAGCTGACAAGTTCTTTCGAATGGATGAGTTGTATCATGCCAAAAGAAAAGCAATTCCTAAGAAGGAAGGAGGAAGATTTTGCCTAGATCGAGGACATAAAAGAATGAAATAGGAAGACCCAATTGCTAATGCAGTCAATTTGTACAAGCCACAATTATACGTTTTTGCTGTGATGAAGGAAAGAGTGAACTTCCCAACTTCTTTCAAGGCTAAGAACCACCCAGAGCAAAGAAGAGGAGAATCTATAGAAATTATCTAATTCTACTCAATTTCAATCCCCGTATTCAACAAATACAATGGGGAGAATAACGACGAAGTCACCTTTTAAATTCCACAAATAGTACGAGTTCACTCTTTGGGCTTTAACCCCGAGTATAAGAAGATCATCTCTATACAATCAAGTTGTATTTAATTTAAATTTGGAAAAAATAAATACAGTTTTTTTATACTTGTTTCCGACATTTCGACCTTATCTATCCCTCGCCTAGGGAAGAGGCCAGGTGAGCCAGGGTGCTACTCCTAAACATCTCCTTAGTTTAAGCATGTCACATCCGGATCTCACGAATAGAAACATCCAGTCTACTCATCGGCTTTTAAAGCCAAGATTAAAACACTTTATTTATAATAGCTTTTCTTTAAACAGTTATTTAAACTCTCTTAAATAAGCTAGAAAATCTCCAATCATCATTAAAACATTTAATTATCCTTTTGGAAACATTTATAAAAGTTTTTTAAAAGAATCGTTAAGTTTAAATCTAAAATTTAAAAGTTAGAGAAAAGTGCTGCGGAAAAGTGCCTTGGAAAGTGCTTTTTAAGCTATATTGATGAAAACAACTTTTTATTATGTGAAAATTCATTTTTATTACTCAAATCTCTTTTAAAACATTTTAAGATTTATAATATTTATTCCATATTTTTAAACAATTTTAAAATATAATTTTCTAAGAAATCCAGTTTTGGATCCCGAATTGCAAAAACCGCGATTTTTCAAATGCTTCTTTGCTCATATCTCAAAATCTACTTATCGAAATTTTGATTTTGATTTTTCATTTGAAAACTATGGATATAATAGTTCAGAAAATTCTTATCCCTAAGAATTTGGAGCTATATTCCAACTCTTAACTCGTTTGACTTTTATGGATATAATAGTTCAGAAAATTCTAACTTTTCTAAAATCTTTTCTATGAATAAGAAGCCATTAGAGAGGCTCTTAGAAAGCTTGAAAAGAAGCGGAAGAAGAAGTGGAATGGTATTAGCATTTTATGAGAAGAGGGGTGGTATTTATAGAAAAAACTTGGAATAAAATATTCAAATGCAAAATTATCAAAATGCCCCTAGCCTACACCCTCCTAGCCTCTACATGCACGGCTCCCCCCTAAAGCCATGTGATGGTGATGTGAGGTGATGGTGTGATACAATGATTTGATGTATGCATTATGGTTGCATAAAGTTTAAGCTTTACGAATTATTAAATCATTTTTGTAATATACATATACATATACATATATATGTGTGTGTGTGTGCGCGCACGCGCGTGTGTGTTTATGTACACATGTATATGGTATCTTGTGCATGTGACATATATATGTATGTACATGTAGGTGCATAACACTTCGAATGGCTTTGAACAACTTTTGTTTATTAAATCGATGAAATTTGGGGAACCGAATATCGGTCACATTTTGACTTATTTATTAATGTACATATATTAGTAAACAAAATTCAAAAATAAATTTCTGATCATTTTAAATAAATTAAAATGATCATATTTGAATTATAAAACCATATAAATTAATATTAACAATTGTTTACAATAATTTTTATTATTCTGATAAAGCATTATCGATTTTTCCTTATATTTTTAAATCAAATATATCTCTTTATTAAACTATTATAAATGATTTATTATCAGTTTAAAACTATTCAAAATGAATTAGAATCATTTAAAGTAATTATTTGGACAATTAAAATAATTATTAAATAATTAAATCTCAATTTAAATTCATAAATCCATATTTTAATACAATGCTATCTTATCGATATAAATTTCGAGGAAAATAATTTTGTAAATATTTATTCAAAACAAGATTACTATTACTATTATCACTTGAAACAATATTATTTGTATTATCAATCTTTTATTTATATAAATTTAAAAATAAATATAATTTATCAAAGTGATAAATTGGCGAGTCGTTACATTGCACTAGGTGGATTTTTGACCCAACATGAATGTTCTTTTATAAATATAGGCCTACTAGCTACCAAAAGGAAGGGGAATTCACTAACTGCAGAGACCATTCGTCTTCTTTGCCTCTAAACTCTCCTCCATTAAAGTCACATAGGAAACAACTATCTGCTGTTCTAGGACTTAGATCAGCCAATTCTTAGTACATGTGATCTCAAACTCTCTAGAAACATCATTGTAAATATGAGATCCACTAGATTGTGGTCAAGTCTTTGAAGACTAGTTGTAATCCAGAGAAAGAACAATTAATATAAAGATTGAAGTGGACGTATGCCGGAGATTACGTCGAACCACTATAAAAACTTCCTTTGTGTTCTTATCAATTTTTTGCTTTTTCTGTTGATTTAATCTGAACAAGTACTTTCATTTTGATTTTGGGTGTTGATCCATTTTTTGGGTTAATACAACACTTTTCTATGGTATCAGGGAAAGCTTGCTTATTGTAGTAGTTTATTTATCAAAGAGATATTGACACATTTGTAATCTCATGTGGGAGATTCTATAGCTTGAAAATATGTACTTTATTTACATTTAGATTTTTACTGGTTTTTTTCCTATTTTATGTCTATGTTCTATTATGTTTTATTTATGAATTATTAGACATATGGTTAGTTATTAGACTTTTCATCAAATTTTTGAATAAACCTTTGATGTGTTGGATTCTCAATAATGCTGGAGAAACATTTATAGGTATCAAATGTTGGGAGGCATTTCATCGTGGTCCTCCTAAATATTTCTTCCCAAAATTCCTTGTCATTCATTTTCCAAATGAAACCATCTCAACATTAATTAATTATTTTTTAGAAAAGTGGTGGAGAAAAATGAAGTAACCTAAAAATAAGTTTTTTGGGGGAGGGGGGTGGAGGGAGGATAAATAAGGAAAGTTAGTAGGTTGGTTTGAATTAACTATCTCTAAATTACATTTCAAAATGCGTATACCATTCGTAGTTTAAGCTTTATTTTCTACTATATTTAGTTCACACATTTTTCATGGATTAAATGAAAATCATGGTTGATTAATATGCACCCTTTTAACAAACATAAGCCATCGGACTATTTTGGATTCACTAATGATCAACATTTAACAAAAATTACCAAAAATGTACACTTATGCCTCTATTTTATCCATATGTGCTCACGTACGTATAAATGTACACAACTAACCATGGATATATAAATACATAGGTTAAATGATATTTTAACATAATTCCTTTATACAAAAAGTTACATGGTTGTAAAGAATTCCTTTTGGAAGGCAAGTGCCTAATTTCATTCCCGTAAAAAAAGGTGTTTTTAGTATAAAACAACATTTTTTGGAAAACCAAGCTTTGTTATCTATCACTTGAAATAATGGAATTTAACTTCTATTATAAATTAGATTAAGATTATTATCCTTAATAACACGAAAGAAGTTTAATTTTCTTCCTAAAATAAAGGAAATGTGAACCTACAACAATTATTCTATATACATCGAGTTGCATGTAATTTAAACAAATTTGGAGCATGTATTTAGACAATAAAGACAAATTACATATCACACTTTTGGCAAAAATTATCATTTTCAAAAATTGACTACTATGAAATTGGATTTTTACAAATGTATGATATCAATTTTTATAAAGATATGAAAATTATAATTTTTCTTGTGTTTCCAGTAACAATAACCGCATCATAAAATCCAAACGAAAATAAATTTTTATACAATAGATATTTTAGAAGAATTAAAAAGAGAGGGGACCTATTTTATATCGGTAAAATATATTTTTTATTCAATATGGGTCTTATGTTAGATTCTCATTGTGGAAAATTATTCTACCTAGATTAAGAAAGATATTGATTTAAAATAATTTTTTTTGCTTTTAAAGTATAAATATTATTTTTCTTAAACAGTAATAACCAGATCATTATTTTGACACCAAATGGAACATAACAATCTCATGAAAAAGCACAAAACTTGAATAAAAGTTAATATCAATAACTTACATAATAATAATGTCCGAAAGAATTAGAAAATTGAATTTAGATGTTTTTGAATAGCCATGGTTATTTATTATGGAAAGTGTAATCGGCTTCAACGTATAAAAAATAGTTGAATATAGATAAACATCATAATTAATGATATTTTAAATAAAATTCAATTAATGTTGCATTATATTTCTACCGACTTTCCCCCATTCAGTTTTCTTATTAGTTTTAAAAAATAAATATCCCAATACATGAACCATAATCTATTACTTGTTAGTTTTAAAAAATAAATATCCCAATACATGAACCATAATCTAGTACTTTCTCTGGTTTCATCCAATAAAGAATTAAAACAAATTAGCTGTTACAATATTATGAATGTACATTAAAAATAGTTGGAAGTTATTAATATAAAACATATTGGAAAATATTATTGCAAATTATATCTAATTATCTTAATATATATCCTGTATAATATGATTCATGCATCAAATGTATTAGATTAATCCCCATAATGAATTCTCACTTGCTCAATTAATATGCAATAAATTTTACTATTAGATTTCCTTCTCCACTTAATCCTATCAAATACAAAATCTACCGTATAAATATAATAGGGAATTTCATTCACAATCGCATTGCATAATATAAAACTAAAAAATGGATCTTCTAAAGAGTTTCTTTTCTATAGTTATTGCAATTACAATACTAAATGCAACAACAATATTAGGTAATTCTGATAATGAAATTTTCTCAATGGAAGTTGGTGAGAAAGAAATGTCACCAGACCACCAAACAAACATTCAATCTACAATAGAAGCTATGATGGAAGATACAGAGAAAGAAACAATGGAATATATCATTGAACCAGATCTTGATCGTTTTCGTCCTCATGCTCCATCTTCGGAAGAACATCATACTCCTGCTCCTCACCATCACCGCCACCACAAGCACTACGGTCATGCTCCATCTCCACACCACCACCATAAACACCCTGCTCAAGCTCCCGCTCCGCAAAGCCACCACCATGATCTTCATAAACATCACACTCATGCTCCCTCTCCTCACGGTCACCTCCATCGCCACAAGCGCCACAGTCATGCTCCAACACCACACCATCACCACAAACACCACGCTCATGCTCCAGCTCCTCACCATCACCACAAAAACCATGCTCATGCTCCAACTCCTCACCATCGCAACAAACAACATGCGCATGCTCCAGCTCCTCACCATCACCACAAACGCCATGCTCCTTCTCCTGCCCCTAACCATTATATCCTTGCTGATCTTGACTACTAAAATGGATCATTATATCCTTAGTTATGAGTTCTTCATTTTCTCTTTATGTATTAAAATCAAGTAGAGATATCTCTTTGTCGATCTCATAATGTATTTGGATTTCAATAAACTTATTTTTGTTAAAAGCTACAAACTATGACATAATTAGATCATCTTTACATTGTTATTTTAAATGATATTAGTTAGATAATAGTCAATGTATAACGTATCATTATGTAATATTGAAAGTAGCGGTTAACCATATCAAGGACTAATAATTGTATCAAATTTTTTAAACCAAAACCATTTGATCTATTTGATTTTATAAGTTCAATTTTTTTCCTTCCAATTTTTAGTTTTGCAAAATAGTAAAAGTTATTTTGATATAGAACTTCCCAAAACACATTATTTTGACAATGAGCTTTGTATTAATTAAGTTGAAAATGTTCTCTTTTAGCTTTGGCCTAAATTAGAACCTATAAAATAAAAAAAAACCAAGAAAACCATACAAATTCACTGTACGAACACAAATACGTTATTCTTGACATTGTCTTCTCCAATTTTTCTATGGAAAAAAAATCAAATATTCTTCACGTGAATTTCACTAATTGTGTTAATATCATCCTCTCCCATACTATCAATCTTTCTCGGAAAAATCACTCTCATCTTCAAATCTAGTCCCCAAATCATTTAGAAAATTCAGGTGGTTCTTCCATATATAGTATAAATAATAAATTTTTAGTTAATTTGACGTGTATTTATGATGAATTATAAACATTGGATTGGTAGTTAGGTTGTGTAAGTTAGTGTAATTTTCAAATACGGCGTCTTTAACCTAGTATGAAATCATCATTTACAAATTCTCTTTTATCGAGGTCAATTAATTTGGAACATTACAGGTGGATATAAAATCGGTAACATAGTAAAAAGTATTTATCAGTGTGAAATCATATTATTATGTTATCAAATTCTTCAGAATAGGGTGTCAATGAAATTGGTATAGACTACGAATGCAAAGAATGTAAGATTACATGTGTTGTCTTCAAATATGATAATTAAAAGAAAAACAAGATATGGTCAACATAAGCACAACTGAAATTAACCTAACACATGGTGATACATACTATTAGATATGGTTGATTTTGTCGTTCTAATTATGGTTTGGGTGTCATTCTCTTGCAAAGGGAATGTGTTATTACATATGCTTCTTGACAATTAAAGCATGTCGAGACTAGATATGCCATTCATGATCTAGTGCTCGCGGCTATTGTTTTTGCTCTTAGAATTTGGCGACATTATCTTTTTGGAGAGAAATTTGTTCTCTACACCCATCATAAATCTTTGAAGTATTTATTTTCTCAAAAGGGACTTAATTTGCAACAACAACGTTGCCTCAATTTCCTTGCATCTTATGATCTTGATATTCTATATCTTCCCGGAAAGGGAAATTGTGTTACCGATGTCCTTAGTCGTAAGCAACAATCGGTTGTTTCTATGATGATATCTGAATGGAATGATCTCGAGACTTTGTCCACTTGTGAGATTCGAGGTCGTTAATCCAATTCATGTTCAACTCTTATTTTGTGTATCCTTGAGGCTCATCCTTCTCTTTTGGACTATACCTCTTTTGGCTAAACTCTATGTCAAAGAAATTGTTAAATTGCATGGAGTTTCTACTTCTATTGTTAACAATCGTGATCCATTATTTTACTAGTGGATTTTGGTAAGGTCTTCAAAAGCTTTGGGAACAAAGCTTAATTTTAGCACCGTCTATTGTCCTTAATCCGATGGACAAATGGAGCGTGTGAATTAAACTCCTGAAGATCTTCTTTGAGCATGTGTCCTTGATTTTGGTGGAAGTTGGGAAGATCATATTTCTCTTGTTGAGTCTTCCTATAATAATAGCTTCCAATCTAGTATTGGTATGGCACCTTTCGAGATACTCTACGGAAGGCCATGCCAATTTCCTTCGTGTTCGCTTGAAGCCAGTGAGAAGCAGGTTTTAGGTCCAAATTTTATTGGTGTTCATTTGTGTTTCACCTATGAGGGGTGTTGTGCGTTTCAGTCGATCAGAAAAGTTAGCACCTCGATATGTTGGTCCGTTTCCCATCGCCGAAAGTATTGGTTCCATGGCTTATTGCTTTCTATTACCGGCTCAATTTTATGCTATTCGTGACATTTCCACGTCTCTCACCTACGGGAATGTCTTAGAGATTCCGATTCTATTCTTGAGCCCGGTGTTATTGAAGAAATTGAAGTTTCACCAAATTTTACTTATGAGCAACATTATATTCGTATCAATACTTCGGAGTTTAAACGCCTTCGAAATAAAGAGGTTCTTCTTGTGAAAGTTCAATGGTCCTCAAATCCTAAGGATTGCTCTTGGGAATCTAGAGAATTCATCGAGCAAACACATCCGGACTTACTCTCTCGTGCTCTTTATGGTGAACTTCTCATTTCAAAATTTCTTCCTATTGTGTTGTTATGCCTTTGTATGGTTGTTACTTTTTATTTCTTTTTCTTAAGTATTGCAAGGATGCAATTTCTTTAAGGAGGGGAGTCTGTAGCAACACGCATATTTTACGATTGTATATTTCAATGTTTTATTTAAATATAGCATCGTTAGTCGGATTTAAGTCCGAAATGTCACTTTTTGCAAACAGTTGAATTAGGACACAAGACCACTTCCATTGAGTCCAAAATGACGTTTGCGACCTTTTTAAGTATAAACATCGGTATGTTTGGAGTTGAGTGAAAATTTGATATTTTCATTTAGGGCTTTGGGTTTGGTTTTCAGCCCACCAACCCATCAAATACCCTAACACTCCACTCAACTCCTCTTCATTCACTCATTCCTTTTCCTAACACTCTAGCTCAAGAGAAATGGGGGAAAAAGATTGGAAATAGAAATTCCAAACACTAGTTTGATTTGGAAACACAAGTTCTTGCTCCAAAGTCAAAGAGAAGCTTTGGTAAGCATCATCTTCATCTTCTCCATCCTTATCTCTCTTCAATTTCAGAAATTCCTAAACTCTAACTTGGGAAATATTTTCTTATTAGCTTAGATTGGAGCTTCTTGAGTTGAGACTGAAGAGGAATTTGTCTTTCCTTTGTTTTTAAGCTTCTCGCTTGTGTTTTGAGTTTAAAACTTGAGTTTTTGAACTCACATCTATGTCTATATCATTGATAGTTGTTAGGTAGTAATTTCTAATATCTTTTCCTTGTCCATTTGCTTTTGGATTGAATTGGTTTGATGAATATTCCAATTTTTGTTGTTTTGAGGTCAAATCTTTAAAATCCTATCTTTGATGTTTGAACACGTTTTTGGGGGTGTTTCGAAGAGCCGTACAAGGCTGGGTTGTCGCTTGGCGTAAATCCTTAGTCTCCGTTGCACCTCCGTTCGCCTCCGGTTAGAATTTTGCCCCATTTGGGGGCTAGGCTGATAATTGCTGTAGAAGCAGGTTCAGTCGACTGAACCAGGAGGTCAGTCGACTGAACCAAGGGAAACAAAATACTCTTTACCTGTATCAGTCGATTGACCTTATGGTTAAGTCGACTGACCTGGAAACCGAAAGTTTCCATGCATAGTATAGTCGACTGACCACCTGGTTCAGTCGACTGATCAACTTGTCTCAGCCCAATTCGCCTATTTTGCATGGGTTTCCAATTTTAATCGATTCATGCTGATCCGATCTGTTGTTATCACTTACATCGACTTTGATGACTTCATTTTCGGGATTTTTGGGAATATCCATTTTGATGGACTCGGTATCGATTTTTATGGATTTGATTCACGTCTTCTTATGTGAATTTTTGGTGATTGATTGTTTCTACAATCATTTCTGTGACTTGTCACTTTAAAATACAAAGGTTTCTATACTAGTAGTAAATATTCAAACTATTTCACAAAGATGATTTCAAACCTATTTTTAATACAAACCTCGTTTATAAAACTGTTTTTTCAATCTATTAGTATATACAAACTTTACATCATTCGTATGAGAAATCTAATTAAACGGCTTAGTAAAACAAGTGGTATGAAACGCTTGTGTTTACTTCGTCGGTTAATTCTTGGACTTGTTAGATTGAAAATCTTGTGACAATCTTCAAGTGGAAATCTACAATTTGTTCGTAAATGTTTAAGTTAAGCTAGTGGTTATGGGACATGAAGCTAAACACATTTATTTACTAGCTTAGTGTAACCGACACTTCTTATTGATCAATGATGATCATTTTATGGTTTAGACTAGTAATGTGCGATGTCTCTTTGTCCACGTGGGGGACTATACCTCGTTCTATTGAGCTTGGTTTCATTTTTATAGGCTAGCGACCTTTGGTTTATGGAGTTCGATTCATCGGGCGTTCGCTGTACTACGTCGATGTTCCGGATTATTTGTGTTCCGGTTCATCGGGCGTTTGCTATACTACGTCGTTGTGCCTGATTATTTGAGTTTGGTTCATCGGGCGTAACGCTGTACTACGTTGATGTTCTAGATTATTTGAGTTTCGGGTTCCTCTGACGTTCGCTGTACTACTGTAACGACCCGTAAATTTTAACTGTTTTAATATCGTAATTAGTGGAAATTTTGTGAAATTTTAAACGATAAAATTTTGAAAAATAAATTTGATATTTGGAATGCGTCTAGTTAAACATAGCAACTGGTAAATTTTCGTCCGAAAATATGAAAGTTTATTTCGCGCGTAAGTTTACTTCAATTTAATCAGTTAAAAAGTAATGAAAATAAAATGTTTTCGGAACCTAAATATTTTTACATAGAAAAATTATAAACCATCTTCTGAGCAAGATGTCAGTTTGTCATTTTTCCAAATTCGGACATCTTTGGCTCCGTCGATCTTATTTTTCAGTGTTTTTCTTGCATTTTCCGCTAGTAGAAAATTTGAAATTTTTATAATTCATTCGTACCACTGATATCAGTATACCGTTTTGATCATCTCGTCATGCTGATCTCTGTGGTATATTCGATTCTATATTTTTGGAGTCCGGATAGTGATGAAATCTACGGAACGATTTCCATATCGGTTCTGCAATTTGGCTTTTGACTTTCTGTGACCGTTCAAATTTTCCTACGGATATAAATAAAACAGCCAATTGCATTTAATTTTTTTATTTACCTTCCTAACTTTTAACGTTCCCAATGTTTGCACTTATGTGCCGGTTCAATATGTGGCCGTTCAACTTTTAATTACCTTTTCGTATTGTTACATACATTGTTTTTGTGCAAGTTTTATTTGTAGTCTTACTTTGTTAACTTACTCCTCCTCCTATGCAAATCCTTCCAACCTTGCTCTTTGAAAAGAGAAAAACAAACCTCTGCCATTTTCTTTCATCTCCTACCCAAACTTCTATTGCCTGAAGCCATTTCTCCTCCTCACTTTCCCTTGCACTCTTCTCTTTATTTGGCCTTGGCCTTTCTGTTCTCCTTCATTCTGTTTTTGCCTTGTCTGCTTCCACCTCTAAATTTCCTGCTTCCACCTCTAACGCCTCATCTCTTAGCCAACCCGACCCAAGAACCCTCCGCCTCCCTCTCCAAAGCAACCAGCCACCGCGTACATCTTTCCTCCCAACGCACGCAACCCCACCAGCCTCGACCCAATCCTCTTCGTTCAGCCTCCACCCGCTCCTCCGCGTGCCACCATCTCATGGCCGAGACCCTATCCCACCTCCACGTGAACGCCACCAATCTCCGCTTCTTCCCTTCCAACCCTCAAGCACCCGCCTGAGCACCACAACCATCAACCGTCTCATCCACCTTTCCCATCACCGCTCCTTCCCACTTGAAGACAGCCGAACTCTAACTCTCTATATTTTTCCTTCTTTCTTAAATAGGTAATATATATATCATTTATATATTCGTTTATTTGAAGTTAAACAATGGATTTTTAAGTATATATTAATATGTATAGATGTATTTAAGATATGGCTATAGTTGCCTACAGATAGCAATGAATTTTATATATTGTGATATTTTTTTTATGTCAGTCATATTATATATTGGTTACTGTACATACATTTTATAAGGATATATACTTGCACGTGTATTATGAGAATTTATACTTTATATTGTATACTTATATGGGTTACGCTACTGTAACATCCCGTATTTTTAAGCTATTGAATTTGAACATTTAATTCGTTTTAAACTTTAATGTGGATTCTTAATTGATTTTGAAATGAATGGATTTGGGTTCAATCAATGAAAATGAGCTATAATTTTAAGTTATAGCAATTCTGGTTGAATTTGATTAATGGAAAAATAATAGTTAAATATTCGAAATTGGGATAAAAGGTGAATTTGGGATAAATGATTATAAAACTGGTGTTTACATGTATTTTTAAGTTCAATTGGTTATAAACAATAATGTTGGATTTTTAGATGAATTTTAAAATCGATAAATTATTATTTGGGATTTTTTTTATTAATTTAAAAATGAATTTAATATTATTAAAATGCTATTAAATCAAATTTTTGTCAGAATGAGCCAGAATGATTTTTAACGTGTTTATAAATTTTATATGATTTATTATTAAGTTAACAAAATTTTAAAAGTGAAATTTTATGCATTTTCGTAAATTTTGAAAATCAACCGATTGAATAGACGAGGGAAAGTAGCCTTCCGGGGCACAGTCTCGGAATTCGACGAAACCAGTTCCATTGGATCCGTAATAGTTAGTTATTATCGGATTTCAATTTTCGTGGCAATAGGAGTTGTCGTTTGACCGTGGCAGCTCGAAACGCATCGAAATCGATTTAATCGATTTAATTTTAAATTGATCGTTTAATTCCGTATCTCGCGCATACGATCAAATTAGCTTACGAAACCTGTTCCATTGTGTCCGAAACGTGGAAAAACCCCAGGATAGCCTATCGGAACGTGAGAATTGGAGTTCGTTTGCGTAAGTGATAAATTGAGTGGAACGATAATAAAATAATATTAAAACATATTATATATCTCGATATTTTATTCAAAACCCTAATATATATCTGGAGCCGCCGTTTAGGGCAACTCCAGTGGTGCAATTACATGTTGAATCGGGGGGAAAAAATCTCCAGTGGCTCCGTGAAGGCTGAACATTCAGCTTAACGTTCAGGATCCGATTACGGATCCTGAACTGGGCTTGGGCGCCCATTTAATGGGCGCCCAAGCCCATCATACCCTCCACCAGCCCTTCCGTCTACATCCCCTTCTGCATCCGAATTCCAACGGCTCCAAGCAGTCAAATTTTGACTCCAACGGCTATAAACGGTCGTATTTCAAATTACAACGGCTATAAACGGTCATATTTCAAATCACAACGGCTATAAACGGTCATATTTTTGATTTCACTACATATACCGGGAGATTATTCAGATTGTAATACACACATCTCTTCTTCTATTACAATTATATTCTCAATTCATTAATATTGAATACATGTCTCATCCATTTCAATCATATACCGAAGCGATGAATATGGATAGCTGGGATTTAGATTCTCAACCCTTTCAAAATGTTCATCCCCTTACCGCCCCCCTCTATCATTCCATTCTTCGGCTCCATGGTCTGGCGATGAAGATAAGGATTTGCGTTATATTTATTGTCATTTTTCTAACGACTCGGTAAAGGGGAACGACCAAAGTGGAGAGGCGTTTTGGGAAAAAGTCATGAGTGCGTACAATAAAAAACATGTTGAAAAGACGAGGTCAATGTCTGCAATCACTGGTCGTTTTGGGAAGATTAATCGACAAACACAATTCTACGAGTCGCAGATCCACAAAATAAGAACAGCAAATCCAAGTGGAATTGGTGGCGAAGCTGACTTGGTAGCATTTTGTAAAATTTGATTTTTAATTTACATTCATCTCTGATCACTTTGTGAATATATGATTTTTTGTTTCTGTTTTTGTAGAAGAGAATGGCAAACGATCAATTCTTGAAATTATTTCCAAGAGAAAATGGTACAAAGAAACCACACTACTATCAGTTTGCAAACTGCTATGACTTGCTTGTTAGTTAGCAAAAATGGAACTCAAACACAGCAAAAAGCTTAAGAGATGTCCAGACGAAGTCGAAGGGGAAGAAAAAAACAAGTAGATCTAATTACAATTCTAGCCCAGGCAATTCTTCTCATATGGACTCAAATGAATGCCCAGATAACGTAGATGAAGAAGCAGTTCCCGCATTTGATGAAGACGCTAGACCGATGGGGCAACGAGCAGCTAAGAAGAAAATTGTTGTTCAATCTCAAATCGATTCTCGTTTAGCCCTAATGCATGAAAAACATGCAAGAGAAAATGCAGAACGTCAAAAAGGAAGTGCAGAAAAGCTTGCCGTGTTAAAAGAATTGACTCAGATTGAGAAGGGCCGGTTTGAGCTAGAGCGGCAACGCCAAGAGACCTTAGTAATGGAAAAGGATGTCACCGGAATGGACCCAATTACAATGCAATATTGGATGGAGTACAAACAACGCATTGTTGAGAGTCGATCTGGAACAAAACATATGTAGTTGACGTAATAATATGATATTTCTAGTTAATGTAGTTTCAATATCCATGTACCTTCAGTTCATATATGCAATCAACTGCCCATGATCAGTTTTACATTATTCAACGGCATATCATTTTTTCGATGCATTATGTAGATATCAATATCGATTTAATTCATCAAACATAAATGATATTACAAACGTTAAAATTGAAGCATTATACACTTCGTTATAGGAAATAAAAGGCAAACATATGTAATCAAACAAAAGTCCACCATCTTCAACTACTGATTTCCATGAGAATTCCAAATATGCTCCATTAAATCCTTTTGGAGTCTATTATGAATAGCTGCATTACGATATAATTCATGATGATCGTTATGAATTGTGTATTGTCCTTCATTTCGTAACGTGGTTGTGCGAAACAATTCGGGGGGTTGTCTTGCCCCCTCATACTCGAAATCGGGATAATCCATATCGCGTTCATCTTCAATGATCATGTTATGCAGAATTATACAACAGAACATAATTATAGCCATTTTTGATCTCTTCCATAATCTACATGGATTGCTAACCATTGCTGTGACGCCCCACCTCTATGCTCATAATAACAAAGAGTATTAAAAGGAATACTGTCTATTATTAAGAAGAATAAGGCTGGATAGGAGCGACCATCCGTAATTGGCCTTACACTGATATTGGTTATCTCGATAGGAGTGGTATATACTTTTTTTCATTTTTCATCTATTAATTATTTACTCCCATCGACATATCCAATTATCAGTATAAAACAAACTACGATAGTTCATAATAGTTTAGGACATTAGATATAACAATAACACAGATAATATAAATGCGGAACACAGATAAAAACAAAAGTCTCAGATATATATAACTGATGTCAGTTAATACATAGTTGACACTATACATATGATACAACTACAACTGTCGACTCTAGAAGTTATATATACAAGTACATTATCGACTAATATACAAGAATACATATCATTCTATACAGTGACACGACTACTACGAAATGACTGACAACTTCAGAAGATGTGAAAAGTCTTCAATCCCGAACAGCAACTCAAAGAAAGAAATCTACAACCTGAAATACTCGGGTCTGACCCGAGTATTACATTCAAAAGAAAATAATACCTAGGTCAGTCTAATTCAAACCAGTTTATTAGTGCATATAGGCAGTAATAATTCTAATAGACGACAGTCATAATAATTCCCGTCTATCCGATTCTTTAAACAAAGAAACCGGATAACGGTCAATATAACACTTAACAGTGTTTAACAAAAATCAGCAGATTTAAATCATCAACAGAGATAAATAAACAATTTATCAAATCGACTAAATCAATTTAAAACTGTCAAATCTGATAGGGCTGCAGTACACGCACGCGTGTACTGCCTCGCCACTATCGTAGGAGATACACAAAAGCTCAGCGAAAGTCACAAATGATCACAAGGTCAAACCCTGAATCCGGGTTCAACACAAGTGCGATAACAACACAAATGACTAAATTGCAACTGCGTGCAAACAGCCTCAAAACCCGAATGAACGAATTGCAACATAAATATAGTACTGTAAACTGGACAGTATTAACATCATAATCATACCGCAGTAATAACCATCATGGCATCAACTCGAAACAATGAACCAACAAACCAAGCTCACCTAATTCGAGCAAATGGAAACTTCCAAAATGTCAGACTCGAAACAGAGACAAGTACAACCAGTGCCCAAGTTTATATGCAAATAATAGTGTAGTTATGTACAATAGCATAGGACCAGAGCCATGCAAGAGAGGTCATACAACTAAGACTTTACGGTGCACTAAGTAAGTGGCGATATCATGAAGCTCCAACCAAGTAATTATTGGATATGTACACAAGGATGTACAAAACCAACTGTACATGGCAAAATGAATCAAAGGTGAACAAAGAAATGGCGCAGGCATGTGCAGGTCTGAAACTACAAGGACAATGATAGCATTTTCATGCAATACTAGTTAAATGTGAGCAATGTGCCCGGCAACACTTCAAGTGGACTAATGCAAAATGTATAATACATCAAGACCAAATGCAATTGCAATATGGACCTGTCAGTATACAAGTAATACTATCTCAAGGTAAATAGGCGGTGCCACTAAAACAGGCATAACTACAAATTATAAAGTGACACAAGAATGAACAGTCGACAAGTGTAAACTGCACCTAAGACAGCAACTACGTGAAGACCCGACCACATATTTTAATTACCATGATGTGTATGTCACTTAGGCCAAGATTCAAGTGTCAACCAAACTACAAATTCAAGTGCAGACTGTACCACATGAACCACAATTCTTACATAAGTATATTCTCAATTACACCAATCAGTAAAGAATACATTGATATCGGAAGCATATCGAAGTAAACAAGAAATTCTCGATTCCAAAACTGACAGAAAACAATGTACGAACCGGTCGTAAATCATCAACAACAACCCAAGTCGAACGAATTTACTTCGTCAAATCAAGTAACGGCCAAGGCCAACCTTAACACATTTTTAAGTGATCGAATATAGCAGGTAACACAAAATCATCCTATTTACAACTGGCCAACAGGGAATACAAAACTACGGTCAACGACCTAAGTAGAGAAGAACGACAAAGCCCAACTAAAAAGAAACGACATTATCAAAATTCAAAGCCGAAGGCAGGAATAAACTCGAGAATTCGAAGATTACGAACTCCATATACATCATCGACAAATTAATCCAAAACCACAGATCACAAGTTCGAAAATCGAACAAAACCAGAATCATCATAAAATCAGGGAAAGAAAAAGGGGCAACATGAATCGAAATCAAACATTCCCAGCACAAGACAAAATCGAACTGCCTGAATTACTGTATATCGAATTAGATGTGAGGGAATTAACCACTCACCTTTGTCACGAATTTGAGTAGCCGCGTTCAAACTGAAGAAATTGACGCCGAGCGCTCTCGAGATCGAGCGAAGCAAGGGACGAGTCGAAGCCCTAATATTTGACGAAGAGGAGGGAACGGGTCAAAGAAAATGCCGCCATTCTTTCTTTCCTTTTTTCGTGGTTATGCCTTAGGGTTTTTGAACTGGAGGGGTCGGGTTAGATATTATCACGGCGTCAAAAATAAATGGGCCAAGTTGATTCTTTTTTTTTTTTAAGCCCACAACCCTTTTTCAACCAATTTCAAAAGAATTTCTACTAATTAAAAACTCCAACAACAATTAACAAACGATATAAATCGTCCAATGATGATAATAAATAAAATGCGAAATCCCGGGTTGTTACAGACTCCCCTCCTTAAAGAAATTGCGTCCACGCAATCATAGGGAATAAATGGACAAAAGGTAACAACCAAAAGAGCAAGGCAATGACGAGTGTACAAGCAAAGCAAATGTCAGCAGGGGAAGTACTAGATATGAAATCAAAAGGTTCGACTGCTTCAAATCAAAAGAATCAACATCGTGGGAATCAGGGATCAAAATCAGACGACTAACAAAAGCAAGAACAATCGTGTTCCAGCAACTAAAAGAGAAGGAAAACAGAGCAGAAATCCCCTACAGAGCACGAATTGAATGTGAGTAAATCAAATTACTCACTTGAATCTCCAGAGAAAAAGACGAAACTCAAATCTCAAAAATCTCAAATATTTACTTATCTCAAACGATAATCAGAAAATAAATCAAATATCTGATTATCTCAAACGATAGTCAGAAACAAATATTCAATTATCAAAACGATAATCAAATTTCTCAAATCAACATATATTCGATTATCACAAACGATAATCAAATTTCTCAAATCAACATATATTCGATTATCACAAACGATAATCAAATTTCAAATTCAGCAATTATTTAATTACCTCAAGCGATAATTAAATCTCAAAGCAACAAATGTTTAATTATCTCAAGCGATAATTAAATCTCAAATCAGCAAATATTTAATTATCTAAAGCGATAATTAAATTCGAAATTAGCAAATATTTAATTATCTAAAGCGATAATTAAATCTCAAAGCAACAAATATTTAATTATCTAAAGCGATAATTAAATTCGAAATTAGCAAATATTTAATTATCTAAAGCGATAATTAAATCTCAAAGCAACAATTATTTAATTATCTAAAGCGATAATTAAATTCGAAATTAGCAAATATTTAATTATCTAAAGCGATAATTAAATCTCAAAGCAACAATTATTTAATTATCTAAAGCGATAATTAAATTCGAAATTAGCAAATATTTAATTATCTAAAGTGATAATTAAATCTCAAAGCAACAAATATTTAATTATCTAAAGCGATAATTAAATCTCAAATCAGCAAATATTTAATTATCTAAAGCGATAATTAAATTCAAAATTAGCAAATATTTAATTATCTAAAGCGATAATTAAATCTCAAAGCAACAAATGTTTAATTATCTCAAGCGATAATTAAATCTCAAATCAGCAAATATTTAATTATCTAAAGCGATAATTAAATTCGAAATTAGCAAATATTTAATTATCTAAAGTGATAATTAAATCTCAAAGCAACAATTATTTAATTATCTAAAGCGATAATTAAATCTCAAATCAGCAAATATTTAATTATCTAAAGCGATAATTAAATTCAAAATTAGCAAATATTTAATTATCTAAAGCGATAATTAAATCTCAAAGCAACAATTATTTAATTATCTAAAGCGATAATTAAATTCGAAATTAGCAAATATTTAATTATCTGAAGCGATAATTAGAAACAACAAATATCTGATTATCAAAAACGATAACCAGAACTCATATCAACAAATATCTAATTATCACAAGCGATAATTAGAAACAACAAATATCTGATTATCAAAAACGATAACCAGAACTCATATCAACAAATATCTAATTATCACAAGCGATAATTAGAAACAACAAATATCTGATTATCAAAAACGATAACCAGAACTCATATCAACAAATATCCAATTACCTGCAGATAATTGGAAACAACAAGTATCTAGAAATCAATTAAGAAGACTAGAAAATCAACATAAAAGCTTGGATCGATCCCATCAGATGGCGAGTTTTTAATTCGCCGCACGTGCATCTCAGAGTGGCCGAAGCCTACCAAGTACTCAACATAATTTTGGCGCCCATCAGATTGACCCGAAGGTCCGCAGAGTGACCCGAAGGTCTAGTACTGGTATTTGACCCGAAGGTCCATCATATGACCCGAAGGTCCATCATAGTGGCTCGAAAGCACACGAAAGCATCAAATATTTCAATTAACGAGTCCGGAATTAACCGAAATAGCAAACGCACATGTCCCATACCACGTGTTTTACTAAATCGTTTGATTCTCTTCATCGTTTCCTTGAAAGTGTAAAATTCATCAAAATCATCAAAACAACAGATATTCAATTAACGAGTCCGGAATTAACCGAAATAGAAAAAGTGTGGTTCCATACTCCGCACTTTTGCTAAATCGTTTAAATCTCTTCATCGTTTCCTTGAAAGTGCAAAATTGTGTATTTTGTAAAAATACACTTTACATTCTCAAACGGACAAGTCCGGAATTAAACGAATCAGTAAAAGAAAGGGGTCATAGTCCTCGATTTTGCTGAAACGTTTAAATCACTTCCTCATTCTTTTGAAAGCGCAAACTGTTAAAATTTCTGAAAACAATTTTATTTATTTTGTAAAAATAACAATTCACATTCTCAACTGGACAAGTCCGGAGTTAACCGAAACAGTAAAAGAAAGGGGTCATAATCCTCGATTTTGCTGAATCGTTTAAGTCGCTTTCTCATTCTTTTGAAAACGCAACTGTTAAAAATTTATAAAACACTTTTCATTTTAAAACGATTTTCCAATCACGTGATTAAAGCAGCAAATCAGTAACAATTTCGATAAGGAAACTGTACTTCTCAAAATACCGTAAAAACGGTCACAAATCAGTATTGCGGAATAACCGCTTGAAAATCCACTTTTAAAACTTGACGGTTACTGAAGCCAAAGCGACAGTAATTTTAAAACGTCAAAATCACATTAAAACAATTTACATCAAAATGTAATATTAGTGAATTTTCATTCATCAAAATGCCACAAAACACCGTACTTCAAAATATAGCATTGGTGTAAAATTCCGTTGTAAAAATAACGGCAACAAAATACGTTTCATAACCAAGCATCGGTTCAACGTAAAATAAATGCAATAACGTGCAATTTAAATTTTTGCACGTACTGCAAAATGAACAAAGAATCATTCAAATGTATCTTCAATGAAGATAATTTAAAACAGCAAAAATCTAATCAATAGATGATTAGTACAAAAGAAAGCCAGCGGAAATTTCAACAAAAATTACATATCTTCAATTTCTTCGAATCCTCAATTCGGATTCGAAGTTCTAAAAAAAAACAAAATAATTACAGCTATGTAAACAATAAATGAAATTCATATCAATTCCGTATTTTGATTTTTAAATCAAAAAGATTATCAGTTGTACTCAGCGAAGACAGTTTCACTGTTTCCGCTGCGCACTCTGATAAACAGAACACAATTCAATCAAATCAACAAAACACAGTTTCACTTTTATTTTTAAATAAAGTTATTTAAAAATTTCATCCAAATTTCAAAACTTTAGTTTTGACTCAAAGTACAAATAAAACATCGACCAATAGTTGTAACATATGTTCCATCCAAGTTATGTTTTATATTATGTCCATAAACCCCAAGCTCTGATACCAACTGTGACGCCCCACCTCTATGCTCATAATAACAAAGAGTATTAAAAGGAATACTGTCTATTATTAAGAAGAATAAGGCTGGATAGGAGCGACCATCCGTAATTGGCCTTACACTGATATTGGTTATCTCGATAGGAGTGGTATATACTTTTTTTCATTTTTCATCTATTAATTATTTACTCCCATCGACATATCCAATTATCAGTATAAAACAAACTACGATAGTTCATAATAGTTTAGGACATTAGATATAACAATAACACAGATAATATAAATGCGGAACACAGATAAAAACAAAAGTCTCAGATATATATAACTGATGTCAGTTAATACATAGTTGACACTATACATATGATACAACTACAACTGTCGACTCTAGAAGTTATATATACAAGTACATTATCGACTAATATACAAGAATACATATCATTCTATACAGTGACACGACTACTACGAAATGACTGACAACTTCAAAAGATGTGAAACGTCTTCAATCCCGAACAGCAACTCAAAGAAAGAAATCTACAACCTGAAATACTCGGGTCTGACCCGAGTATTACATTCAAAAGAAAATAATACCCAGGTCAGTCTAATTCAAACCAGTTTATTAGTGCATATAGGCAGTAATAATTCTAATAGACGACAGTCATAATAATTCCCGTCTATCCGATTCTTTAAACAAAGAAACCGGATAACGGTCAATATAACACTTAACAGTGTTTAACAAAAATCAGCAGATTTAAATCATCAACAGAGATAAATAAACAATTTATCAAATCGACTAAATCAATTTAAAACTGTCAAATCTGATAGGGCTGCAGTACACGCACGCG
This sequence comes from Allium fistulosum, assembly GCA_030737815.1. Taxonomy (NCBI): domain Eukaryota; kingdom Viridiplantae; phylum Streptophyta; class Magnoliopsida; order Asparagales; family Amaryllidaceae; genus Allium; species Allium fistulosum. The sequence goes on from CM060903.1 coordinate 1,082,630,823, forward strand.
TGTACTGCCTCGCCACTATCGTAGGAGATACACAAAAGCTCAGCGAAAGTCACAAATGATCACAAGGTCAAACCCTGAATCCGGGTTCAACACAAGTGCGATAACAACACAAATGACTAAATTGCAACTGCGTGCAAACAGCCTCAAAACCCGAATGAACGAATTGCAACATAAATATAGTACTGTAAACTGGACAGTATTAACATCATAATCATACCGCAGTAATAACCATCATGGCATCAACTCGAAACAATGAACCAACAAACCAAGCTCACCTAATTCGAGCAAATGGAAACTTCCAAAATGTCAGACTCGAAACAGAGACAAGTACAACCAGTGCCCAAGTTTATATGCAAATAATAGTGTAGTTATGTACAATAGCATAGGACCAGAGCCATGCAAGAGAGGTCATACAACTAAGACTTTACGGTGCACTAAGTAAGTGGCGATATCATGAAGCTCCAACCAAGTAATTATTGGATATGTACACAAGGATGTACAAAACCAACTGTACATGGCAAAATGAATCAAAGGTGAACAAAGAAATGGCGTAGGCATGTGCAGGTCTGAAACTACAAGGACAATGATAGCATTTTCATGCAATACTAGTTAAATGTGAGCAATGTGCCCGGCAACACTTCAAGTGGACTAATGCAAAATGTATAATACATCAAGACCAAATGCAATTGCAATATGGACCTGTCAGTATACAAGTAATACTATCTCAAGGTAAATAGGCGGTGCCACTAAAACAGGCATAACTACAAATTATAAAGTGACACAAGAATGAACAGTCGACAAGTGTAAACTGCACCTAAGACAGCAACTACGTGAAGACCCGACCACATATTTTAATTACCATGATGTGTATGTCACTTAGGCCAAGATTCAAGTGTCAACCAAACTACAAATTCAAGTGCAGACTGTACCGCATGAACCACAATTCTTACATAAGTATATTCTCAATTACACCAATCAGTAAAGAATACATTGATATCGGAAGCATATCGAAGTAAACAAGAAATTCTCGATTCCAAAACTGACAGAAAACAATGTACGAACCGGTCGTAAATCATCAACAACAACCCAAGTCGAACGAATTTACTTCGTCAAATCAAGTAACGGCCAAGGCCAACTTTAACACATTTTTAAGTGATCGAATATAGCAGGTAACACAAAATCATCCTATTTACAACTGGCCAACAGGGAATACAAAACTACGGTCAACGACCTAAGTAGAGAAGAACGACAAAGCCCAACTAAAAAGAAACGACATTATCAAAATTCAAAGCCGAAGGCAGGAATAAACTCGAGAATTCGAAGATTACGAACTCCATATACATCATCGACAAATTAATCCAAAACCACAGATCACAAGTTCGAAAATCGAACAAAACCAGAATCATCATAAAATCAGGGAAAGAAAAAGGGGCAACATGAATCGAAATCAAACATTCCCAGCACAAGACAAAATCGAACTGCCTGAATTACTGTATATCGAATTAGATGTGAGGGAATTAACCACTCACCTTTGTCACGAATTTGAGTAGCCGCGTTCAAACTGAAGAAATTGACGCCGAGCGCTCTCGAGATCGAGCGAAGCAAGGGACGAGTCGAAGCCCTAATATTTGACGAAGAGGAGGGAACGGGTCAAAGAAAATGCCGCCATTCTTTCTTTCCTTTTTTCGTGGTTATGCCTTAGGGTTTTTGAACTGGAGGGGTCGGGTTAGATATTATCACGGCGTCAAAAATAAATGGGCCAAGTTGATTCTTTTTTTTTTTTAAGCCCACAACCCTTTTTCAACCAATTTCAAAAGAATTTCTACTAATTAAAAACTCCAACAACAATTAACAAATGATATAAATCGTCCAATGATGATAATAAATAAAATGCGAAATCCCGGGTTGTTACAATTGCAAACCTTGCTTGAAGGACCCCAAACGCCCTTTCTACGTCCTTCCTTTGTCCTTCCTGCATCGCAGCAAAGTGTTTCTATTTTGCCGTCATTGGGTTCGCAATGTCTTTACAATCGTAGTCCATTTGGGATAAATTCCATCTCCTAAATAGTATCCATACTCATATGTGTTCTGACCAAGAGTAAATGATACGGGAGTTGACTTACCTTGCGCCAAATCATTAAACAAATGAGATCGTTCGACAACGTTTAAGTCATTAAGAGAACCTAGCATTCCAAAGAAAGCATGCCAAATCCACAAATCATGAGAGGCAACTGCTTCTAAGATGATAGTTGGTTTTTTTTTCTTTGCCGTTATATGCTCCGTGAAAAGCTTTTGGACAGTTCTTCCACTCCCAAGGTGTCCGAATGATGTTACCTACAGTACGCATATCAAGCTATGACCTAGCCTCCATCAAGTCATGCCGTACACCTAAGGGGACATGATGTACGTACTGCATAGTCTCCCATCGTCTCATCCTAGGGAAGTAATGCTCAGCAGCCTGACTAGCCGTGTCCTGCATGCGGGGATGCATGTTTGCCGTGTACTCGTAGTACCATAACGGCAAAATATACCAAAAAGCATACATCTGCTTGACGTCGCCAAGCGCAAATGAATCTAGAGCGGTATAAAGGGTGCCTAATATCGCCGTGCCCCAGTCAATAGTATGTAGCTGGTCTAATCTGACTAGAGAAGCTAAATAGCCTAGTCTAACCGTACCTTTTTGGTTCGAAAAAAAGGTCGAACCAAACAAGTACAACAGAAATGCTCTAGTAACCCCATCCATCATATCGGCTCTACCTATATAACTAGTGATGTACTGCTGCAGGTACGTCAACTTAACAGAACCACTACTGACGCAGTCAACATCTATCAATGGTAAAAAAACAGTAAACAGATTGGGCGACTCGTATAAATCATCAAATGGAAAAGGTCGAAGACCATGTCGTCCAATCTCAATCCCAGTAAACATGTAGAAATCAACTGGCGAGATACCAAGCTCAAAATCTGAAAAATGAAACGTATGCGTGGTGGGCCACCACCTCTCAGCTAATGCCTGAATGAGAGGTCGATCAAAGGACTGAACAGGCCTAATCAACAAAAATGATGCAAAAGGGCTGGCCTGTAGCCTCTCAATAATAGGACCGGGAAGATAGTCATAAAACTGGGTAATGCACTTAGCCCAACTACCCCGACAGTGAATGTAATGATCCTATAGATAATTTATGAATTAACACTTTTTGAGACAGTAAGGGTTATTTAATATGAGTATGTACTGTACATATTAAAATAACAAGTTATATTCGTTTGCAGTTTATACCTGTATGGTCGTCAAAGCGGTTTCGGCTCTATGCCGATAACCATCTGGCAGCTCATGTAAAACACGTAGATCGTCTGGAGAAACGCCTGGTGGTGGCGGAACGTGTAATGGTCCAGCTTGCTCCGTTGGATGTCTCTGAACCGTTCTGCGTGCGATTTTAGTTGGACGCGGCGGCATTTTGTTTAAATTTTCAAATTTTTAAAAAAATGTAAAACAGAAATAATGGGAAGGGAGGGAGGGGATGGGGAGGCAGCGCCCATTTTATGGGCGCCTTTGCTCGGGCGCCCATAAAATGGGCGCCTGATGATCAGGCGCCCATTAAATGGGCGCCTGACCACTGAGGCCCCATCCCCCGTTACGGGCTGAATATTCAGCTCCCTGAATATTCAGCCCGTAATCTACTGGAGTTGCCCTTATTATTCACCAATGGCCGAAAATTTGTCGACCTTCTTCCCCAATTATCGATCAATCCACGCAATATCGTCAAGAGGTTTCAACTGCAAAAGTGTAGAGGGGAGAGAGATCTTCGAGATGACCGGCCGCGATCGAGTTTAGTGGAGCGTAGAGGGCAGGAGGCTGACGTGTTCGTCACGCGTTCGATGGGTTGTGACGCAGCGGATATTACAAAAACAATGTAGATCGTTGAATGTAGCAATAGATGGATTGAAGAATACTGGAATGCCCGAATTCGTTGATCCGAAGATACCGAACTCTAGCTATCTCGAACTCGTTGATCGCGCACGATACCGGGTTCAAAGATCTTCAATTCTTCAAGCGTTGATCAAGCGCACTTGATTCCGCGAATCGGCTTCTACAATCGTTGAATCGAGTGCACTCGATTATCCGAAAGAGGAGATAGGAGATTACACTCAACTACCAATTTGAATGAAAGCACAAAGCAATCAAAAGAGAATTTTATTCAATATTCAACAACCTACAAAATGACACAACTTGCCTATTTATAGGCTACAACACATATCTAGAAAAATTCCAAGTCTTAAGTCGTTTCCGACTCATCACCTACGACCTACGACTCATCATAAGTCGTATATGACTTATCAGCTTACAGTACAAATGACTCACGAGTTATCACATTATACAATACAACCGTCTTACGACTCAAAGATTACAACACAAATTACAAACATACGTCTCAAGACATATGTACAGAACGACTTACAACTTATAACAGATTACAACAAGTATACGACTTACAAACATTCGACAAACGACTTATAACAGATGCGACTTATCGACCAACACAATAGCAACTCCCTTCGACTTAAGAATCCACAGTGCAGATTAACTCGCATAAGGATCTACGGCAACAGACTTTAGCGACTTACAAACAGGCGGCATCCCAGATCACAACGACTTAAAGAAATCAATGGTTGAGATTAACTCGGCAGAGAAAACAACGGTAACCATCCTCAGCGACTTAACTCGTTAGGTCGTTCACGAGACTTAACTAAGTCGTAACTCTTCACCGACTTATCACTTCCTTTAAGTCGTAGCTGACTTAACACTTGTGTCTTCTCCTCCTTGAGTCGTGGGCGACTCATCTCACTGTTAAGTCGTAGACGAGTTATAGTTGCTTTGTTAAGTCGTAAACTCGTCGCAACTTCTCTTTTGGTTTTCCCGTTGGACGACTCATCACCGCTTCCTTAAGTCGTGTACGATTTATGTTTACTTCTTTAAGTCATGTACGACTTATGCCCTGTGCTGCATCATCACTAAGTCGTGTACGACTTAGGCTATCTCGCGTACGACTCATGTCCTTAGCTTTGATAAGTCGGTCACGACTTATGCCTTGGGCAATTATAGCTTGGCCTACATCATCCTCCCTAGGTTGAAAGAAATTCGTCCTCGAATTTGCATCTTCCTCAACACCAGTTCGTTCATCCCCATGATATGGTACGAGATGTTTAACATTGAACACGTCAGACGTATACACATCATCTGGCAGCTTCAGTTTATAAGCATTTTCATTGATTCGTTTCACAACTTCCACCGGGCCAATTTTTCATGCTTTCAATTTATTGTACGTTCCCACTGGAAAACGATCTTTTGTTAACACTGCATACACCAAATCACCTTCATGAAATTCAACATTTCTTCGTTTTAAATTTGCAGATTGTTTATACTTCTCATTTGCTTTCTCCAATCGTTCCTGAACGATTTTATGACATTCCGACAACCCTTCAACAAAATCAGCAGCTTTCTTAACTGTCTTCTTTGATTGTGGTATCACCGTTAAATCCAACGGCCCTTTCGGTAAGCTCGAATAAACAATCTGGAATGGACTGAATCCAGTACTTCGATTCGCAGCATGATTATGGGCAAACTCTGCCTGGCATAACTTCACATCCCAACTCTTCAGATTATCTTGTACAAGACACCTTAACAAGTTTCCCAACGATCGATTAACCACCTCCGTTTGTCCATCAGTTTGCGGATGATAAGCACTACTAAATTTCAGCTTCGTTCCCACCATTTTCCACAAACTCAACCAAAAATGACTCAGAAATCGAGTATCTCTATCTGACACAATAGATTCTGGCAATCCATGAAGTCGATAGATCTCCTTGAAAAACATTTGAGCAACATGAACAGCATCCGCCGTCTTCTTACAAGCAATAAAATGTGCCATTTTTGAAAATCTGTCAACCACAACAAATATAGAATCATTCCCCCTTTGAGTTCTAGGCAAACCCAAAACAAAATCCATACTAATATCCACCCATGGTTTTACAGGCACGGGTAACGGCATATATAAACCCGCATTAGTCGCAGTTCCTTTCGAAACCTGACAAATATGACAACGCTCCACAAACCTTTCCACCTCTTTCCTCATTGATGGCCAAAAGTAGGATTGTGAAATCAATTGTAAGGTACGGTCTCTCCCAACATGTCCCTCTTCGTGTAACTCCTTGATAATCTTCATTCTCAGACTACCCTCCGGTATGCACAACCGATTTCCTTTGAACAGAAAACCATCTATCATTATAAATTCATCCATCTTCCCTGCATTGTCCCTTTCAACAAATTTCTTAAAATAAGTGTCTTCTGCAATCTGCTCCGGTAATAATTCAAAACCAGTCACCTCAACTTTCATTGTCGTCAACAAATGACTCCTCCTACTCAAAGCATCAGCCACTCGATTCGTCACCCCTGATTTGTGCTTCACAACGAAAGTAAACTGTTGCAGATATGCAATCCACGATGCATGTCTCGCTGAAATCTTATCTTGCCCTTGCAAATGCTTCAATGCTTCATGATCAGTATACAGAACAAACTCTTTCTGAAATAGATAATGTCTCCAGTGTTTAATAGACTGTACAACAGCATAGAACTCCACATCATATGTACTGTATCGCATCTTCGCTCCTGACAACTTCTCACTGAAATATGCAATTGGACGCCCCTTCTGACTCAACACCCCTCCAATTCCAACCTTGGATGCATCAGTATGTAGTTCAAACACTAACTGGAAATCAGGTAATACTAGAATTGGTGCAGACGTCAACAGTTCTTTGATTCGCTCAAAAGCAACCCCTGCTTCCTCTGTCCATGCAAATTGTTTACCTTTCATGCAATCTATAACAGGCGCCATCACACTACTAAAGTGTGGAATAAACCTTCGATAAAATGAAGCCAACCCATGAAAACTACGAACTTCCGTTATCGTCTTGGGCTGTGGCCAATCTCTGATCGCCTCAACTTTACTCTGGTCCACCTGTATACCTTTTTCCGACACAACATACCCCAGAAACAACACACTATGCGTCATGAACACGCATTTCTTCGTTGTAGCATAAAATTGTTCTTGTCGTAATACCATCAGCACTTCTCTAAGATGATTCAAATGTTCCTCTGGACTTCCACTGTAAATCAGAATATCATCAAAATACACCACCACAAATTTCCCAATGTACGGTCTGAAAATTTGGTTCATCACCCTCATGAATGTACTCGGTGCATTCGATAGACCAAACGGCATTACCAGCCATTCATACAAGCCTTCCCTCGTCTTGAATGTTGTCTTCCATTCGACCCCTGGTCTAATGCGAATCTGATGATAACCGCTCTTCAAGTCAATCTTAGAAAAGATTACGGACCCACTGATCTGATCCAACAAATCATCAAGCCTCGGCATTGGAAATCTGTATCTGACTGTGATCTTATTCAATGCTCTACTGTCAGTGCACATCCTCCACGTTCCATCCCTTTTGGGTACCAATAAGGCTGGTACAGCACAAGGACTCAGACTCTCCTGCACACGCCCCTGTTCAAGCAATTCCTCTACCTGTCTCCGCAACTCTTCATGCTCCTTCGGACTCATTCGATAATGTGGTCGGTGTGGCAATACAGCACCTGGAACAAGATCTATCTGATGTTGTATATCCCTCAACGGTGGCAACTCCGTTGGTAACTCCTCTGGAACTACATCGTCAAATTCTTTCAAATCTGGTTTAACTTCTTCTGGAATTTCAACCTCCTCACTGCTCTCTCGTCCAATCAATAAGAATACTTCCGGCTCTTCCTCAACCTCCTTAACAAACTCTTTCAAAGATAATAAAGTTTTCAGCTCTTCAATCTCTTCTGACTTACTTTCTCCTTGTGATCTCTTCTTTGGAACTAGGATAATCTTCGTGCCTTCAAACATAAAACTATAACTATTGGTCCGACCGTCATGTTGTACTGCTCGATCATACTGCCATGGTCTTCCCAATAATAAATGACAAACATCCATCTCTACTACATCACACCATATTTCATCTTTGTATTTCATCCCAATAGAGAATGGTACACGAACTCGTCTATCCACTTTCACTTCTCCTCCTTTTCTCAACCATGCTAACTTGTATGGATTCGGATGTTTCTCGGTCTTCAACTTCAATTTTGTCACAGCTTCAGTTGAAACAATATTGTCATAGCTTCCTGCGTCGATCACAAACTTACACACCTTCCCCAGAATAGTACATGTTGACTGAAAAATATTACTTCTCAACCAACTAGCTTCCTCCTGCTTCGGTGTTAAACACGATCTCCTCAGCATTAGATTACAACCTTCGTCTCCTGACGCAATATCCTGTTCATCTTCCTCAACTGGATTAGAACACTCTCCATCAACATCCTCATCCTCAACTTCTGCAATCATGGTTCTCTTCTTTGGCTTTGGACACTCACTGCTTTTATGACCCAATTCCTGACAATTGTAACATTTGAAACCATTGTTAACTTTCGTCTTCTCATCCTCCTTCACCACTGGTCTACTGATAGGTTTAGAAATATTAGAACTCCCACTAACACCCTTCATTTGATTGTTGGAACTGGTAAACACACCACCTCCTCGTCTACCTTGTTTCTCCCAAGCCAACGCTTTCTGATGTGCTTCCACTACAGATCTTGGATCGAACATATTAACCATATCCTGGATCTGCATTCTCAATCCCCCAATGAATCTAGATGTCAGCTTCTCTTCTGTTTCCATAATATCATTCCTTGCAATAAGTTGATAGAATTCATCAGCATAGTCATTCACAGATTTCGTCCCTTGTCTCAAGTTTTGCAAACGTTGATACATCAAAGATTGATAATTGTATGGTAAGAACGTTGCTTTCATCAATTTCTTCATCTTCTCCCAAGATTCAACTTTTGACTTCCCCATTCGTTCACGTGTAAGCTTGGTTTGCTGCCACCATGCCAAAGCTCTACCCCTCAGCCTCGTAGCAACCAACTTCACTCTACGATTTTCTGGAACTTCTTTGAAGTCAAAAATCTCCTCAACATTAGCCACCCAATCTAGAAACTCCTCTGCTTGCATACCACCTTTGAATTCAGGAATTTCTGTCTTCATCCCCGACTCCCACTTGTGATCATACTCAGAGTAATTTCTTCCTTGTCCTCGTCCTTGTCCTTGAACGCTACCACCATCATAATCCTCTTCAAAATCAGATGTATATCGTTGTCTATCTCGTCCACCCACACCTCTACTACCATCACGTCTACCACCATCATCCCTTCTATCTACGTTGCTCCGTTCACGATCATTCACGTTCCTCCCACGCCCTTGATCATTTTCGACACTTCTGTCTCGATTGGAATGTGGCGAGACTCTACTACCCCCATGGTTAGATTCAGGTGAAACCCTTCTCCGATTTTGATTCATTTCTGTCATAAGCTTCTCTAACCGGCCAATTCCTTCGTTAAGCTTTTCACTAAAGTTCTCATTGATTCTTTGCTCCATCTCATCAGCTTCTTCTCTTCGATACAAAGCTTCTACGTTTTGGTGGCGATTAGCACTTCTTGGCGGCATACTTGAAATCTTTACAAACACTTCAACACTTCAAAATTCAAACACTTTTCGGACTTTGATCCAAAATGAAACGGATCGAAAACTTCCACTTTGTAGCAAATCGTAATGAACACGATGGACAAAGTTTTGGCTTCCAATGCAAATCCGATCAAACAATCTTCGAACAAGCCTTCTTACTCTCGGCCGTGATAAACAAATTCGAATCTTCACTTCAAGCTCGGCAAATCTCTTCAACTTCTAAATGAATAGGCTCCAAGTCTCGATCTAGCTATGATTGGCTAGAACAAGCTCTGATACCAAACTGACGCAGCGGATATTACAAAAACAATGTAGATCGTTGAATGTAGCAATAGATGGATTGAAGAATACTGGAATGCCCGAATTTGTTGATCCGAAGATACCGAACTCTAGCTATCTCGAACTCGTTGATCGCGCACGATACCGGGTTCAAAGATCTTCAATTCTTCAAGCGTTGATCAAGCGCACTTGATTCCGCGAATCGGCTTCTACAATCGTTGAATCGAGCGCACTCGATTATCCGAAAGAGGAGATAGGAGATTACACTCAACTACCAATTTGAATGAAAGCACAAAGCAATCAAAAGAGAATTTTATTCAATATTCAACAACCTACAAAATGACACAACTTGCCTATTTATAGGCTACAACACATATCCAGAAAAATTCCAAGTCTTAAGTCGTTTCCGACTCATCACCTACGACCTACGACTCATCATAAGTCGTATACGACTTATCAGCTTACAGTACAAATGACTCACGACTTATCACATTATACAATACAACCGTCTTACGACTCAAAGATTACAACACAAATTACAAACATACGTCTCAAGACATATGTACAGAACGACTTACGACTTATAACAGATTACAACAAGTATACGACTTACAAACATTCGACAAACGACTTATAACAGATGCGACTTATCGACCAACACAACAGCAACTCCCTTCGACTTAAGAATCCACGGTGCAGATTAACTCGCATAAGGATCTACGGCAACAGACTTTAGCGACTTACAAACAGGCGGCATCCCAGATCACAACGACTTAAAGAAATCAATGGTTGAGATTAACTCGACAGAGAAAACAATGGTAACCATCCTCAGCGACTTAACTCGTTAGGTCGTTCACGAGACTTAACTAAGTCGTAACTCTTCACCGACTTATCACTTCCTTTAAGTCGTAGCTGACTTAACACTTGTGTCTTCTCCTCCTTGAGTCGTGGGCGACTCATCTCCCTGTTAAGTCGTAGACGAGTTATAGTTGCTTTGTTAAGTCGTAAACTCGTCGCAACTTCTCTTTTGGTTTTCCTGTTGAGTCGTGGATGACTCATCACCGCTTCCTTAAGTCGTGTACGATTTATGTTTACTTCTTTAAGTCGTGTACGACTTATGCCCTGTGCTGCATCATCACTAAGTCGTGTACGACTTAGGCTATCTCGCGTATGACTCATGTCCTTAGCTTCTATAAGTCGGTCACGACTTATGCCTTGGGCAATTATAGCTTGGCCTACATCAGGTTGCCACGTCACTTAGGGACGACCGAGCTTCACCGCATCTGGGATGGAGGTGGAGGCGGCAAGAGACTTCAGAACGATGAGTCCCGATCGTGTTCAAGTGGATCGTAAGGGGTGCGATTCGAAACCCTAAAGAGGCGACTTTGGGTTCTTTCGTGCGTGTGCTATCTCCTGTATGCGATGATGAAGAAGAACGAACGGGTGCGGCCTTGATTTGTTGAGACAGATCTTACGGCTGTGATTGGTAATTGTAGAAGTAATTGTTTAAATTAAATTCAAACTTTAAAATTTAATATCTCGCTCGTACGTTATCAGATTTTAACGAGGTTTGGGGCGCTGGAATCGCAGAGTCGAGCGCTACGTGATGGTGCAGATCCGAAGTCATTACGGGCAAGTAGAAATTTGAGTTAAATCGAACGTCGTTCGGTTTAATTTAGATTTCGAATGCTCGCCGAAACTCAAAGTGAGTTTTCCTCACTCTCATCTGGATGCTAGACAGTTTAAAATAGTTGATATTTAAATATCTGTGTGATTGGTTGCAAATAATTGTTGTTATAAGTTTGAGATGGAAATTATATATGTGATGTGCTAATATCTGTGATGCAGGGAGAAACAGGTTGGTGGGATCCAACGGGATTCCTCACAATGTAGCGATTATTTTATAATTGATAATGTTGCCTGTTTATATGTTGTGATTGATAAATCTGAAATTAAATTGTAATGTGAAATTGTTGTATAAATTATAATTACAGAATTTAATTATGAGTAAAATTGGGTTTTTATGGAATAAAATGAAATGTTAAATTAAGAATTTCAAAGAATAAAATTTGAAATCGGATTTGGAATGGAAAATGTAAATTTGTCAAATTGGGATTTTAAATATAATGGGAAATTTATAAAATGGATAAATGGAAATTGTAAAATTTCTAGAAATAAATTTTATGGAAATTATAAAATTGTTATAATATCGAGGGATTACTTTAAAATGAATAGTGTTATTCGAAAAATTTAAAGATGTTGAAATGAAGCTTCCGGCCTTAAATTAACAGTTTTAAATGTAAATGGAATTTTCTGAAATGCCGTTTTTCATTGGGATTTCGTTTAAGTAAAATTGTAAATATGGTTTTTCATTGAAAAATTCTCCGAATCTATTTATTTAAAAATGTTTTAAACTATATTTTTAAAAATGAATTTCTAGAATGGGAAATTGTGTTGAACTTCGGATGAAGTTATGTATAAGCATGGAATTGGAAATTTTATGTTATTAAACATAAATTGAATTGAATTGAAATAAATCGGCTGGATTTATTAGATGGGTTCTTTGGGATGTTTGAATGGGAAGGGGTTTCCCTGGGAAAACCAAGTTAGTGTTTTTAAAGATTCTATTTAATTAAAAGTTAAGTCTTAAGTTGTTTAAAGAGTATTTTTAAGAAGTTGTTATTTTTAAAGTAACAAATTAATAATTTAGAAATCGTAATGATTTGAGGATATATTAGTAATTATTTTTACAAATGGATTGTTTAAAGGTTGGTTTGACTTAAGTATTGAGATTAGCATTTTTCTTTTTTTTATAACGCTATTTTGAATCTAGTTAAACAAAAAACCCTTATTTTAAATCAAAGTTTATATCTAAATAATAGTTTTCTTCACCTATTCTAAAATTTATATTTTGAGTAAATAGATAGAAGTAATTCACATATTTAAAAGTATATTTCAGTATAAAGTATTTTAACTATTTTAAAATGCAAAATGTTTTATACTTGGTTATTTCCAACGGGAATAAAAGGGTAATGGGATTTACCGTGTTAAGGAGAAATTTTTGGGAATTGAACCAAAATGAGTTTTGAAATGCGGGAATTATATCTTTTAAAGATATTAAAGGCAAATAAATAATGTGAGATTATTTATTATGTGATGGATGCTTATGGATGTTTGTGAATGTGAATTGATAGTTAAATCACCGACTATCAATATGGGCCAAATGCGCTGATCGTTTCGAAGAGACCGGGATCGGGTTTTCGTATACCGGGATTCTAGGTCTGGAGACTCGAATACTACTTCGATCCGATTTTGTATGTTTCGTGTAACGTGTTCGGAGTCGAAGATGGAGCAGTGAAGTGCAAGGGCTAGTCGCTACTAATCCTGAGGATATTTCGAAGATGGATGTAGTAGGAGTAGTGCCTTCGGTTCCGTTCGGACCCGGGACGGACCTGTATGGATGAATGCTTTCGTGACATCGTCAGGTGGGCGATGGGCATTCAAAGGGATATGTGCTATAAAGGTATCGTTTAGCCTCGAGCCTCATCAACCGGGAATGACTGAAAATCAGGGGTTATGCATCAAGGCTTCGTGGGTAGCGCCCACTGGAGAGTATTGTCATCCCTGTCTAGATGTCCCTTTTATTTCGGCTTAGTGGTGCGGTTGCTGATTCCAACCGTGGGGTGATCATATTCGGAATTGCCCATAGGTGATTCCGGCCTTGTGTTGCAGGGGAGCGGGCGTACTCCTCGGTACTGTGATCTAGGCCACGTACTGTGACAAGTGGTTCCCCAGTGCCTAGTCATTCGTTGGAAATCCATTCTCCCTACGTGCCTTGTACGAGTTTTGTTTGTATTACCCATGGTGTGGCTAATATGCTGGAATTTAATCATGTAACAATTTCAGCTATTTTAATAAGTATTTGTATATAAACACTATTATAATATCAGAGGATTTTTATAAAAAGTGTTTTAGCTATCGTAAGGTAAAAACCCGACATGTTTATTTGTGGCGTGGTCTTACGAGATGCTTTTGTTTTCAAAGGATTTTTGAAACTTTAATAATCAGTTTGGATGTATTTATGATGCGCTGGTTTGCCAGACTGACTCGGGTGTTATTTTATTATAATGCTCGGGTCAGATCGAGTATATTTCAGGATAGGTTGCTATGGAGCTCAGGAGAGGAGCTGGAATCCGAGACGTATTTCTCGTACTTGTATTATTCCACTACTGTGATTATCTGAGATTGTTTGACTGGTTATTGTTGATTGTATTGGGATATACTCTGATGATGATGTATTGTATATAAAAAGATATAGTTTCCATTTTGAGTAAAGATCTGTATTGACTATTATAATTATCCGCTGCGACTGTGAGATTCTGATGTTGTTTAGTTTCTTCTTCTTCTACCTTCTTTCTTTATCTACAATCTGTCTTTTCCGGCGTTCGATCGTCGGCATATTATACTGTGGAGTATTTTGTGTCGATTTTCGAGGGTTGAGAAGGGCTGGTCGTCACACGTGGTATCAGAGCTTAAGTTGGTGACAACCTAGGCTTTGGTGGGAAAATTACTCATTATTAATAGAGTCAATAGTACTCTATGATGAGTTGAGTGTAATAATAGCTATGAGAGCGTACTTGTTAGTGGATATAAAATTTGTTTTTATACTGTGTTGACTTATCGGTTGAGTGTTTATGAACTCTGGTCGGTGCGGGAAGTACAACCGTATCGATAGGGGTTTCTAAACTCTTAAACAAGATAAACCGACATAGTATTGTTTTTAAAACGGGTAAATGAAATAATTTTACCCAAAATTGTATTTTGATATAAAAAGAAATAATTTTCTAAATTATTACATGTATTGGATGCTTGTTTGGTTGTTTCTTCTATAATCAAATAAGAAATTAAAACATGATCTAAAATTTGAAATGATATATATAAGAAAATAAGAAGTTAAAATATTAAAATGGTTTATAAACTAAATGGAATTGATTGAATATGTTTAAATAAGAATAAGTACAATTAAAATTTGATTTAAACCAGAATTTTGATTCCGGAAATTTTGGGAAGGGTTTTAAATTGAATTTGATTGAAATTTTGGGAATGTTGAAATGTTTCCAAAGGTTTTGAAGTCAATGATGGAGAATATTTTGGAATGGAAATTGATTTGGGGTGAATTTTAGAAGTGGAAGCATCGAACTCACTTCAGTCGCTGGAAAATAATCCTGATGATGCTGGCCACATCATTAGAATTCATTTTCGAGTTTCTAAAATGATGGATTGCTTCCGTGGTGATTGGTTAAGATATTTGGTTATACTTGTTTATATACAAGTTGTTTTCACAATTTCAAAGAGAAAAATTGTTTGGTAAAAGCAGATTGTGTTGGAATGTTGTATTTGATTTGAATATCAAAAGAGAAATGTGTTGATTTTTATTTCAAATTGGTTTTGAAATATGACCAGGTAAATTGAATTCTGGAAATTCTGTTTAAAATAAAAAGGTAAAATGTGGAATAAATCAACTATAATCTTGAAAGTAAAGTTGATTTAAGTGAGAAAGGAAGGATGGAAATTTTAATCCTGAAATTAAAATTTAATTTGGGTAAATGGAAGTAAATGAAGTTATTGAAGTGAATAGAAATTTGAATTTAACTTGAGATAAGTTAAATAAAATTGGGAATTGGAATTAAATTGAATTTGATATAGAGGTGAAATGTAAATGCTTATAATTGTGTAAGTGAATTCATTTCCTAAGTTATAAAGTGTTATAATTTGAAGTTGTGATTAAATGGAAATGGACTTAAATGGGCAATCTAAACCCTTAAATAGAAGTGAAATTGAAGTTCATTAATGGAAATAGCTGGATGGTGAGGCAAATTTAAACTTAATCCTAAATGGAATGTAAAGTAAGACCAAGTAATGTGAGATGTAAAAAGTAGTGAATGAACTCACAATAGAAAATAAGTTTTGAACCTATTTATGGAGAAAATAAATTGAATTGAAATGAAATCCGAAATACAGTTGTATTATAAACAATATTGAATGGAATTCAATTATTATTTAAGTGGTAAAAGAAGTGAAATGAATTTAATTTGGCTACATAAAATTTAGTTAAACTTGGAATAAATTTGGATAAGAATCGAATTGGATAGAAATTTAATTTGGTTGAGATGATGGATGAAGTAAATGTTCACTAAATTAAATCCAAAATAATTGTTTGGAAATGAATTTGTGTAAACTAAATTAAATGGAATGTGTATGGTAATGAATAGAATTTTGATAGTCGGTCAAAGTTTGAAAGGTAAATAAAATCCAGTTTTGGGATGGAATTTAAGTTTGGTAATAAATGTTGGAAGTGAGAATGAATAATGTAATTAGCTTATAATAGTGATGGTTTGAATTGTAAAGGAAATTCAAATGAGTGAAATAATTTAAATGGTCTCCTTGTTAATAAATAAATTCGTACATGAATTGGATAAGTAAACAAAGAGCATTTAAGTTGTAAATGAATTGGAAATTGATTTAATAGGAATCAAATGGGAATCAAATAAAATTGATATAAGAAGATAATAAAACTATTGTGAAAGAACTTAAGCGAACTGAATTAAAATTGTGGTCGAGCTTTATAATGTGGTCTTGAATGAAATTTGTTAGCAAGTAAAATGGAAATGTTTGGGTAATTGTATTAATTAATTATTGAGATGCTATAATTTGAACTAAAATGTTAATCTTGAAGTGAAAAAAAAAGAAAAAAAATTGAATTAAAGATAGCGATTGAATAAGCATGCTTGAATTGTGAACCATGCAAAATGGAATAAAATGGATATGAATCTAAATTGGAATTAATTTTAAATGGTTATAAGCTTAAGTGGTGATTATTTTGTTTGAATAACATGAAATTGACATGTATTCGGAGTTGAGTTGTTTAACAAGCAATTGAAATGGATTTTTGAATAAATTGATATGGATTGAAATCTAATTCAAAGAGTTTGTAAATGAATTGAAGTGAATTGGTTTTAAGTAGCAAATGGAATGGATTTAAAATCAGTTGGAATGAATTGACATTTTAATAAGTAACGTTTGCATAAGAATTGAATTGAGAATCGTTTTGGAAATAGATCATAAAAGAAGTGTAAATGCTTCAGAATTAAAATAAGAATTGGTTGGTGAATCAATTTGGAATTGAAAAAGAAAAGACCGACGTTGTAAAGCACATGTTAACCATATGGTAAATAAAAATGAATTGGAAAGGATAAATTTAGATTGTATGTAGTGAACTTGAATTTAAAGCATTCAAGCGAGAAAAAAAAATGAAGTTGGATTTGAATAAGAAATTTGGAAGGTAGTTTGATCTTTAAATTGTTGGTAAATATGGTTAACATTGTTAAATGATGGAGTTTGTTGGTTTGGTTATGAAATGGATATGTTTAGCTTGCATTTATATTGGAAATGCTAATGAAATGTTCTTATCTTTGAAATTTGATGTGTTTGTTGAGTATAGTACAGGTGCGGAAGGCGATTGATAGTGTTGGAGCGCGCATATGCGTTGTATTAGCCACTTGCTATTTAAAATTTTGCTTAAAAGGTACGCCTACGCAAATATAATTGGGAAATGATATATATTTGGTGATATATTTTGGTTTCCGGCCATGTGAGCCGATGTATATATATATTTGTGTATCCTACGATATCGCAGAAGCTCCACCGTACAAAGGAGACTCCGCCAAAAATTTTCAAAAATTTTGGGAGTTATAATTTTTTTGGGTTTGAAAAAAAAATTTTGTTGACGAGTAAAGCTATTTTGAAATACGTTAAAATTTAACGTTTAGAGCGAATAAGCAATTGAGTTTGGGATTGGGCTAAAGGATTTTGGAAAGTGAATATAAACTTTAGCTAAGCAAATTGAGTAAGTAAATGGGTTGGGAAGTATGTTCCTACCTTAGCAAATTTCGGGGACGAAATTTTTATAAGGGGGGAGGAATGTAACATCCCGTATTTTTAAGCTATTGAATTTGAACATTTAATTCGTTTTAAACGTTAATGTGGATTCTTAATTGATTTTGAAATGAATGGATTTGGGTTCAATCAATGAAAATGAGCTATAATTTTAATTTATAGCAATTCTGGTTGAATCTGATTAATGGAAAAATAATAGTTAAATATTCGAAATTGGGATAAAAGGTAAATTTGGGATAAATGATTATAAAAATGGTGTTTACATGTATTTTTAAGTTCAATTGGTTATAAACAATAATGTTGGATTTTTAGATGAATTTTAAAGTCGATAAATTATTATTTGGGATTTTTTTTATTAATTTAAAAATGAATTTAATTAAAATGCTATTAAATCAAATTTTTGTCAGAATGAGCCAGAATGATTTTTAACGTGTTTATAAATTTTATATGATTTATTATTAAGTTAACAAAATTTTAAAAGTGAAATTTTACGCATTTTCGTAAATTTTGAAAATCAACCGATTGAATAGACGAGTGAAAATAGCCTTCCGGGGCATAGTCTCGGAATTCGACGAAACCAGTTCCATTGGATCCGTAATAGTTAGTTATTATCGGATTTCAATTTTCATGGCAATAGGAGTTGTCGTTTGACCGTGGCAGCTCGAAACGCATCGAAATCGATTTAATCGATTTAATTTTAAATTGATCGTTTAATTCCGTATCTCGCGCATACGATCAAATTAGATTACGAAACCTGTTCCATTGTGTCCGGAACGTGGAAAAACCCCAGGATAGCCTGTCGGAACGTGAGAATTGGAGTTCGTTTGCGTAAGTGATAAATTGAGTGGAACGATAATAAAATAATATTAAAACATATTATATATCTCAATATTTTATTCAAAACCCTAATATATATCTGGAGCCGCCATTTATTATTCACCAATGGCCGAAAATTTGTCGACCTTCTTCCCCAATTATCGATCAATCCACGCAATATCGTCAAGAGGTTTCAACTACAAAAGTGTAGAGGGGAGAGAGATCTTCGAGATGACCGGCCGCGATCGAGTTTAGTGGAGCGTAGAGGGCAGGGGGCTGACGCGTTCGTCATGCGTTCGATGGGTTGCCACGTCACTTAGGGACGACCGAGCTTCACCGCATCTGGGGTGGAGGTGGAGGCGGCAAGAGACTTCAGAACGATGAGTCCCGATCGCGTTCAAGTGGATCGTAAGGGTTGCGATTCAAAACCCTAAAGAGGCGACTTTGGGTTCTTTCGTGCGTGTGCTATCTCCTGTATGCGATGATGAAGAAGAATGAACGGGTGCAGCCTTGATTTGTTGAGACAGATCTTACGGCTGTGATTGGTAATTGTAGAAGTAATTGTTTAAATTAAATTCAAACTTTAAAATTTAATATCTCGCTCGTACGTTATCAGATTTTAACGAGGTTTGGGGCGCTGGAATCGCAGAGTCGAGCGCTACGTGATGGTGCAGATCCGAAGTCATTCCGGGCAAGTAGAAATTTGAGTTAAATCGAACGTCGTTCAGTTTAATTTAAATTTCGAACGCTCGCCGAAACTCAAAGTGAGTTTTCCTCACTCACATCTGGATGCTAGACAGTTTAAAATAGTTGATATTTAAATATCTGTGTGATTGGTTGCATATAATTGTTGTTATCAGTTTGAGATGGAAATTATATATGTGATGTGCTAATATCTGTGATGCAGGGAGAAACAGGTTGGAGGGATCCAATGGGATTCCTCACAATGTAGCGATTATTTTATAATTGATAATGTTGCCTGTTTATATGTTGTGATTGATAAATCTGAAATTAAATTGTAATGTGAAATTGTTGTATAAATTATAATTACATAATTTAATTATGAGTAAAATTGGGTTTTTACGGAATAAAATGAAATGTTAAATTAAGAATTTCAAAGAATAAAATTTGAAATCGGATTTGGAATGGAAAATGTAAATTTGTCAAATTGGGATTTTAAATATAATGGGAAATTTATAAAATGGATAAATGGAAATTGTAAAATTTCTAGAAATAAATTTTATGGAAATTATAAAATTGTTATAATATCGAGGGATTACTTTAAAATGAATAGTGTTATTCGGAAAATTTAAAGATGTTGAAATGAAGCTTCCGGCCTTAAATTAACAGTTTTAAATGTAAATGGAATTTTCTGAAATGCCGTTTTTCATTGGGATTTCGTTTAAGTAAAATTGTAAATATGGTTTTTCATTGAAAAATTCTCCGAATCTATTTATTTAAAAATGTTTTAAACTATATTTTTAAAAATGAATTTCTAGAATGGGAAATTGTGTTGAACTTCGGATGAAGTTATGGATAAGCATGGAATTGGAAATTTTATGTTATTAAACATAAATTGAATTGAATTGAAATAAATCGGCTGGATTTATTAGATGGGTTCTTTGGGATGTTTGAATGGGAAGGGGTTTCCCTGGGAAAACCAAGTTAGTGTTTTTAAAGATTCTATTTAATTAAAAGTTAAGTCTTAAGTTGTTTAAAGAGTATTTTTAAGAAGTTGTTATTTTTAAAGTAACAAATTAATAATTTAGAAATCGTAATGATTTGAGGATATATTAGTAATTATTTTTACAAATGGATTGTTTAAAGGTTGGTTTGACTTAAGTATTGAGATTAGCATTTTTCTTTTTTTTTATAACGCTATTTTGAATCTAGTTAAACAAAAAACCCTTATTTTAAATCAAAGTTTATATCTAAATAATAGTTTTCTTCACCTATTCTAAAATTTATATTTTGAGTAAATAGATAGAAGTAATTTACATATTTAAAAGTATATTTCAGTATAAAGTATTTTAACTATTTTAAAATGCAAAATGTTTTATACTTGGTTATTTCCAACGGGAATAAAAGGGTAATGGGATTTACCGTGTTAAGGAGAAATTTTTGGGAATTGAACCAAAATGAGTTTTGAAATGCGGGAATTATATCTTTTAAAGATATTAAAGGCAAATAAATAATGTGAGATTATTTATTATTTGATGGATGCTTATGGATGTTTGTGAATGTGAATTGATAGTTAAATCACCGACTATCAATATGGGCCAAATGGGCTGATCGTTTCGAAGAGACCGGGATCGGGTTTCCGTATACCGGGATTCTAGGTCTGGAGACTCGAATACCACTTCGATCTGATTTTTTACGTTTCGTGTAACGTGTTCGGAGTCGAAGATGGAGCAGTGAAGTGCAAGGGCTAGTCGCTACTAATCCTGAGGATATTTCGAAGATGGATGTAGTAGGAGTAGTGCCTTCGGTTCCGTTCGGACCCGGGACGGACCTGTATGGATGAATGCTTTCGTGACATCGTCAGGTGGGCGATGGGCATTCAAAGGGATATGTGCTATAAAGGTATCGTTTAGCCTCGAGCCTCATCAACCGGGAATGACTGAAAATCAGGGGTTATGTAGCAAGGCTTCGTGGGTAGCGCCCACTGGAGAGTATGATCATCCCTGTCTAGATGTCCCTTTTATTTCGGCTTAGTGGTGCGGTTGCTGATCCCAACCGTGGGGTGATCATATTCGGAATTGCCCATAGGTGATTCCGGCCTTGTGTTGCAGGGGAGCGGGCTTACTCCTTGGTACTGTGATCTAGGCCACGTACTGTGACAGGTGGTTCCCCAGTGCCTAGTCATTCGTTGGAAATCCATTCTCCCTACGTGCCTTGTACGAGTTTTGTTTGTATTACCCACGGTGTGGCTAGTATGCTGGAATTTAATCATGTAACAATTTCAGCTATTTTAATAAGTATTTGTATATAGACACTATTATAATATCAGAGGATTTTTATAAAAAGTGTTTTAGCTATCGTAAGGTAAAAACCCGACATGTTTATTTGTGGCATGGTCTTACGAAATGCTTTTGTTTTCAAAGGATTTTTGAAACTTTAATAATCAGTTTGGATGTATTTATGATGCGCTGGTATTCCAGACTGACTCGGGTGTTATTTTATTATAATGCTCGGGTCAGACCGTGTATATTTCAAGATAGGTTGCTATGGAGCTCAGGAGAGGAGCTGGAGTCCGAGACGTATTTCTCGTACTTGTATTATTCCACTACTGTGATTATCTGAGATTGTTTGACTGGTTATTGTTGATTGTATTGGGATATACTCTGATGATGATGTATTGTATATAAAAAGATATAGTTTCCATTTTGAGTAAAGATCTGTATTGACTATTATATTTTATCCGCTGCGACTGTGAGATTTTGATGTTGTTTAGTTTCTTCTTCTTCTACCTTCTTTCTTTATCTACAATCTGTCTTTTCCGGCGTTCGATCGTCGGCATATTATACTGTGGAGTATTTTGTGTCGATTTTCGAGGGTTGAGAAGGGCGGGTCGTCACAGCTACATTTTATTATGTATGTTATATGGGTTACTCGTATATTTAAGTCTGCTTTGAAAAAAATATATACTTGTACATTGAATCATTGATATAAGAATATGGGTTACTGTATGTATGCATGAGTGTGGGTTTTCTAATGAAAAGTGTTTATAATAGAGACGTAACATTTGCTTAAATAATATTCATGAGCTTACAGTTGTTATTCTTCTTCTCACAGTTTTAGGATTTAACAGTATTTATATATGAAATATGTTCTGATTTCTGTAAAACTTTGCAGCATGGTATATATGAAATTGCATGTGTTTATATATATAAAGGTAAGTATATTTCATGCCAGTTTGTATATATATCCATTTACATTAGTTATACATTAATATATATATATATATATGTTGATTCCAAGTGTTATACTGTTATATATTTACAGTGGTATACAGTTTGATTTTTGTTAATATATGAATTTCAAAAGATATTGTATATATATGTTTGTTTATATTAGTGCCTACGGTTTATATTTCAAACCTGGCTAAGTATATGAAGTTACACAATTTGTTGTCATCATTTATAACTGATTTGGGAGTAATATGTATATATATTTGTTATGCATAGTCTGCATATTTACCAACATCTGCATATGTCTATTGAAAATTTTATAATCATATAAGGTATCGGTCGGATTTGTAAAATATGATTTTATACATATACATATAAGTTTATTTATATTTACCCATCTGATTCTGATTCGTTTTATCGATCACTGTTATCAGCTTTGTCCATCGTGCTTGTTCTACATCAAACCGTGTCAATCCAGCGTTACTTTGAAATGTGTAGCTCATTGACTTTTCAAAATCTATCTAACCTCGAAAGGTGAGCACTCACTCACGATTAACGTTCTTTTATTTATTAAATTTGATTTCAATTGAAACGACAATTGAAATATGCAACTGTTAGTTATTTACACTGTTATGTATCTGTTATTAACTGTATCAGTTCACCTGTGACATCTGACACCATTATTTGTTAATTATACGATGATAATCCTGTTTGATTGATAATTGATTGATTGTTTGTGGTTTATATTGGACGTTAAAATTGTAATGTATAAAGTGATAAATATTATGCAAGTAAATTTGACGTAGGATAATTAAAAATTTGAATTGACATATATGTTGAATTTGATTAGTTGAATATGACCCCTTTTATTTGTTAAATTAATTGACACGTAAAATAGTGATAATTACACTTTGAACCATTGAGCGTATATTGGATTAATTGTTGTAGTGTAAAAATTGAAATTGAATGACAAGTGAAAACCGTAATGTAATAATCTTTAATCTACATGAAATGATAGTGTAGATTCTAGAAATAATTATATTAATTCGTACAAATAACAATGCGAATTAATACGGTTATTTCGGGATTATTTGAATTGATTATTGGATTGTTATTGTTTGTTGTTATTGCTTGTTTATTTATTTTGACACCATCCCAGTTATCACACTGCAAGTTCCCTTTACTATGCTTTGATTTGAATTGAATTGGAATCGGGTTGAAATGATAAATACCCAAATTAAACCTTGACCTAGGATAGAGAATTAAATAAAACCCGATTGGTCAATAATTTGATTTAAAAATAAAACGAAGTTTTTATTTGAATAAATAATGTGGTTTTGAAATGAAGTTGAAATTTGAATTTTAATGAAAGGAAAATGTTAATGTTTAATAATCTGAAACAAAATATTAAAAATGTAATTGATGAAAGAATGTTGTTTAAATTTGAGAAATTATTGAGTTAAGTTTGAAATTATAATTAAGTTTGAAATTATTAAACTTTGAAATTATTTAATAATTTAGTTTTGAATTATTTAATAATTAAATAAGATTGGATTATTTAATGATTAAATTGAATTGAACTCTTTAATAAGTAAAATTGAACTTTGGAATAAGTGAATTTTACTTCGTAAATAATTGAAATTGAGTTTTCTTGATTAAGTAAGTTTTTGGGAAATTATTTAAGAAAGTAAATAAGTGAAATGGAATTTCTTTAACAAGAAATGAAAATGTGATATTTTTGGAATTAATGTAAGACTTGTAATTGGAAGAATTGATTTGATGAATTTAGTTTAATTCAAAATTGTAAATTTTGATTTAATGAAGTTGAATAATTGATTTAATGAATTGGAAATTTAATAGAAATTGTTTTGAATGATAAAGTAACTTAACGAATATTGAATGAAATCGATAAATGAGTTTAAATTGATTTGAATGTTAAATAAAATTTATTTAAATGATTTCGAAATGAAACTTATATACGAACTTGAATCAATATTTGAATTGTTTAAATAAAATTTGAAATTGTATTATAAGATTTTGAAATGGTAATTTGGAAGTTTTGAAACGTAAATTTTGGGAAATTGGTTTAGAAAGACAAATGAAATGTTGGTTTACAAATTCTATTTGAAATTGTAATTGGTTTGGTTTTGAAATTTATTAAACGACCAATCGGTGTAATAATTACGAAAGTTATTAAAGAGATCGGAATCGGTTATGGACATACTCTCTGTTTAAACCGAAAACCACTTTAATAACTACACGCGGAGTGTGATCCAGAATGAAGTGGTTGGAATGATGTACGTGATGACTGAAGAAAGAGAACGATAATGGATAGCCTTGACACTTGTGTCAAATTGGAAATGACTAAAACAGGAGCCGTGCCGGGCCAACGGAGGTCAGCTACCTCAAGTGAACACACTTCTTCGAACTACTCATTACTTGTTGTCGATTGGTGCACCCTTGGTTTTGGGAGTGTTGTTTCGCGGTGTTGTGGTCGCTGCGGCGATGCGTTCTCACCAGTCCGGATCAGGCAAACGGTAGTATCACTACCTTGGGTATTGCCTCATGTGCCTTTGTCATACTTGTATTCCCTATTCGCGACCACTACGAATTTGTTTTGTACCTTTAGTATATGGATTGCCCTCTGGTGACTTCCGGTTTTGGGGAAACTACGGTCTTATATATGCTCTTGGGAATAAAAATGTGTTAAGGGTGGAATGGGCCATGACTTAACACTATTTTGATATTTTATATTACTGATAGGCATTATCTACTTATCGTACACTACTACATAGTAGATAGTTTAACGGATCCTTAAAGGATGGTTATTCCAACATCCTTTGAGTTAATTGTATTTCAATTGCTATTTCACTTGAGTTGGATTTATTAATAT
Source organism: Allium fistulosum (assembly GCA_030737815.1). Taxonomy (NCBI): domain Eukaryota; kingdom Viridiplantae; phylum Streptophyta; class Magnoliopsida; order Asparagales; family Amaryllidaceae; genus Allium; species Allium fistulosum. The sequence continues at coordinate 1,082,656,292 of CM060903.1, forward strand.
AAGAATGTTAATCCTGACTTGAGTGTCTTGTGTTTTTGCTTTACGCTCGGGTCAGACTGAGTGTACCAGTATTCGAGACTCACCTTTGAAGTTGGAGCTTGCTTGAAGATCCAGCCATCTATTCTGCTTTCAGTATTCGATGATTCCAGTGATGTATTCTGATTTGTATCTGATGTATCGTATTACTCTTCCGTTGTATTTGTTCTAACTCTGATGTAACTTATACATTTATATAATAGCTTCATGAACTACTATCTCTTTTATTTCCGCTGCATTTATTACTCTATGTCTGTGATCTGTGATTATTTATTTACTGTATATGTTCAGTTTTGCCAAATTTAAAATAACAACGCGGTATTTTGAGCAATTTAACTCCGGCATGAGTGTCTACCTATACACTTATAATGGATGCGAATGGTCCAAAATATCGGGTCGTTACAGTTGGTATCAGAGCTTTGGTAGCTCTAGGCAAAACTTAACATATAGGGTAAATGTATTTACGGAATCACTCTCATTTGAGTTTCAATCTCTTCCTCTGAATAAATTCCTTTGAATTTTTGGAACGTTCTCCTCGGTTCCGAAATTCATTCGTGTCCTTCACTATTCGTCTTCTTTCAATTCTGGAGCACCCCATAACTCCATTTTGAATGATATCTATAATTGGTCGGCGGTCTCGCCAATCTTCGAATGATTCATAAAGGAGCAAAACTCCTTTATAATAGGCATCGATTTACCGGAGATTTCTGTATCCTCGGTTTACGATGCTATCTATTACCTGCTATACCTGAATTCCATCTCTTGAGATCGAGTGATGATTTACCTCTGAATTCAGCATCGATCTTATTCTTGAAGTTACGAACGACCCCGTTAAGGTTGCCCGTGAATTAAATAAACTCATCCATCTCCCGATTGTGGTAATTGAATTTTCTTATCTTCTATTTCAAACTTATTTTCGAATCAAAATTCTCTTTGATTTGAGTCAACAAAAATTTGAATCCCTATCCTTATTTTGAAAATTCATTCCTGTATCGTCGAGCAAAGAAATGTATTTGTAAACTAATATATATATAAATGTTTTAATATATATTGTGTTGTTTGAGTTGTTGATGTTGATTTGGGTTTTCGATCGATTCGTCTGATCAATGCTATCGATAGAATTTCCAAAACACTTGAGCAGACCAAACTGACACAATATTGTTTTCAAATTCAGTAAATAAAATAATTTTGGATGATTATATTATAAAGCTTTCAAAAATTAAATTGTTAACCAATTTGTTGTCAGAAATGATAATATTTGATTTTCGTTTATTGCTTTATAAACCATTGATTATTGCATAATATAAATAAATGAATTTATGAAACTTGGTTATAATTTGATCTGGGATTTGAAAGGAATTTAAATAAAGAATTTGAGAATTTAATTTCTGGTGATTCCAAACTTTGATTTGAAAGTTTTAAAGTGTATAGTATTTAAAATATTTTCGAATATAAATCGTTTTCAAAAAATTTTAAAAATGATGAAACCCGTGCTCTTCTCTTTGTCGCTGGAAAATAATTTCGGTGATGGCGGCCGCATCATCGACATTCATTTTCGAGTTTCAAAGTAGAGATACTATTCTGTAGCTTTGCTACGGTTTTGTTTTGAAAAATATTTTGATTTGAATTTCTTTGGTATAATTTAATTTATATATATATATAGGTATCTTATTTAAAATCTAATTTGATTTGATATAAATATATTATATATATCTCTAATTGTTTAAAGTTAATCGGAAATCTAATTCTTAAATTTTTTTAAAAGATGATTTTAATTATAAATAAAACCAAAATTTGGAATAAATATTTAAACTTGAATAATTGAATTGGGAAAATCTTATTTGTATATTGTTCAACTGCATTCTAATACAACTTACCTAAATCATTCAGAAGTTGAATATGTAATTGGATAATATATATAATATAAATTGAATTTATAAATAAAATTTGAGTGGTTATAATAAATGTTATACACTTAAATTATAAAATGTTAATAGAGATAAATAGAATAATAAGATAATTGAAAAATAAATTTTGTTTTAAAGGTAAATTAATAAATTGAAATTAGATCAATTTATGAAAATACATTAAATTTAAAAGCAATTAGTAAATATAAATTAATTTAAATCAAAACTTTTATGGTTTAAATTAATTTATATGGGTTAAATATATGTGATTAGATATATTAAGTATAATAAATTTAACAATAATTTGGAATAAAGAAGAATTTAAATGGCTGAAAAAATATGATTATAATAAAAGACTATTCAAATTTATGGTTTTAGAAATTGTAAATTGAAGATAATTGGATAATAAGATAATGAATTTAGAAATAGTTGAGATTGATTTTAGTGAAATCAAATGGATTAAATCAATTGTTGAATATCAATTAATTTAAATTTGAATTTATATGGTTTAAATTAATTGTTATTTTGTATTTCAAATCTGTTTTCTTTCTGGTTGTTTCTATTCTCCTACCTCGTTCCTTTTCGGGGACGAAAAGTTTTGAGTGGGGGAGAGTGTAACGACCCGTAAATTTTAACTGTTTTAATATCGTAATTAGTGGAAATTTTGTGAAATTTTAAACGATAAAATTTTGAAAAATAAATTTGATATTTGGAATGCGTCTAGTTAAACATAGCAATTGGTAAATTTTCGTCCGAAAATATGAAAGTTTATTTCGCGCGTAAGTTTACTTCAATTTAATCAGTAAAAAAGTAATGAAAATAAAATGTTTTCGGAACCTAAATATTTTTACATAGAAAAATTCTAAACCATCTTCTGAGCAAGATGTCTGTTTGTCGTTTTTCCAAATTCGGACATCTTTGGCTCCGTCGATCTTATTTTTCAGTGTTTTTCTTGCATTTTCCGCTAGTAGAAAATTTGAAATTTTTATAATTCATTCGTACCACTGATATCAGTATACCGTTTCGATCATCTCGTCATGCTAATCTCTGTGGTATATTCGATTCTGTATTTTTGGAGTCCGGATAGTGACGAAATCTACGGAACGATTTCCATATCGGTTCCGCAATTTGGCTTTTAACTTTCTGTGAGCGTTCAAATTTTCCTACGGATATTAATAAAACAGCCAATTGCATTTAATTTTTTTATTTACCTTCCTAACTTTTAACGTTCCCAATGTTTGCATTTATGTGCCGGTTCAATATGTGGCCGTTCAACTTTTAATTACCTTTTCGTATTGTTACATACGTTGTTTTTGTGCAAGTTTTATTTGTAGTCTTACTTTGTTAACTTACTCCTCCTCCTGTGCAAATCCTTCCAACCTTCCTCTTTGAAAAGAGAAAAACAAACCTCTGCCATTTTCTTTCATCTCCTACCCAAACTTCTATTGCCTGAAGCCATTTCTCCTCCTCACTTTCCCTTGCACTCTTCTCTTTATTTGGCCTTGGCCTTTCTGTTCTCCTTCATTCTGTTTTTGCCTTGCCTGCTTCCACCTCTAACTTGCCTGCTTCCACCTCTAATGCCTCATCTCTTAGCCAACCCGACCCAAGAACCCTCTGCCTCCCTCTCCAAAGCAACCAGCCACCGCGTACAGCTTTCCTCTCGACGCACGCAACCCCACCAGACTCGACCCAATCCTCTTCGTTCAGCCTCCACCCGCTCCTCCGCGTGCCACCGTCTCATGACCGATACCCTATCCCACCTCCACGTGAACGCCGCCAATCTCCGCTTCTTCCCTTCCAACCCTCAAGCACCCGCCTGAGCACCACAACCATCAACCGTCTCATCCACCTTTCCCATCACCGCTCCTTCCCACTTGAAGACAGCCGAACTCTAACTCTCTATATTTTTCCTTCTTTCTTAAATAGGTAATATATATCATTTATATATTCGTTTATTTGAAGTTAAACATTGGATTTTTAAGTATATATTAATATGTATAGATGTATTTAAGATATGGCTATAGTTGCCTACAGATAGCAATGAATTTTATATATTGTGTTATTTTTTTTATGTCAGTCATATTATATATGGGTTACTGTACATACATTTTATAAGGATAAATACTTGCACGTGTATTATGAGAATTTATACTTTATATTGTATACTTATATGGGTTACGCTACATTTTATTATGTATGTTATATGGGTTACACATATATTTAAGTCTGCTTTGAAAAAAAATATATACTTGTACGTTGAATCATTGATATAAGAATATGGGTTACTGTATGTATGCATGAGTGTGGGATTTCTAATGAAAAGTGTTTATAATAGAGAAGTAACATTTGCTTAAATAATATTCATGAGCTTACAGTTGTTATTCTTCTTCTCACAGTTTTAGGATTTAACAGTATTTATATATGAAATATGTTCTGATTTCTGTAAAACTTTGCAGCAATGTATATATGAAATTGCATGTGTTTATATATATAAAGGTAAGTATATTTCACGCCAGTTTGTATATATATCCATTTACATTAGTTATACATTAATATATATATATATATATGTTGATTCCAAGTGTTATACTGTTATATATTTACAGTGGTATACAGTTTGATTTTTGTTAATATATGAATTTCTAAAGATATTGTATATATATGTTTGTTTATATTAGTGCCTACGGTTTATATTTCAAACTTGGCTAAGTATATGAAGTTACACAATTTGTTGTCGTCATTTATAACTGATTTGGGAGTAATATGTATATATATTTGTTATGCATAGTCTGCATATTTACCAACATCTGCATATGTCTATTGAAAATTTTATAATCATATAAGGTATCGGTCGGATTTTTAAAATATGATTTTATACATATACATATAAGTTTATTTATATTTACCCATCCGATTCTGATTCATTTTATCGATCACTGTTATCAGCTTTGTCCGTCGTGCTTGTTCTACATCAAACCGTGTTAATCCAGCGTTACTTTGAAATGCGTAGCTCATTGGCTTTTCAAAATCTATCTAACCTCGAAAGGTGAGCACTCACTCATGATTAACGTTCTTTTATTTATTAAATTTTATTTCAATTGAAACGACAATTGAAATATGCAACTGTTAGTTATTTACACTGTTATGTATCTGTTATTACCTGTATCAGTTCACTTGTGACATCTGACACCATTATTTGTTAATTATACGATGATAATCCTGTTTGATTGATAATTGATTGATTGTTTGTTGTTTATATTGGACGTTAAAATTGTAATGTATAAAGTGATAAATATTATGCAAGTAAATTTGACGTAGGATAATTAAAAATTTGAATTGACATATATGTTGAATTTGATTAGTTGAATATGACCCCTTTTATTTGTTAAATTAATTGACACGTAAAATAGTGATAATTACACTTTGAACCATTGAGCGTATATTGGATTAATTGTTGTAGTGTAAAAATTGAAATTGAATGACAAGTGAAAACCGTAATGTAATAATCTTTAATCTACATGAAATGATAGTGTAGATTCTAGAAATAATTATATTAATTCGTACAAATAACAATGCGAATTAATACGGTTATTTCGGGATTATTTGAATTGATTATTGGATTGTTATTGTTTGTTGTTATTGCTTGTTTATTTATTTTGACACCATCCCAGTTATCACACTGCAAGTTCCCTTTACTATGCTTTGATTTGAATTGAATTGGAATCGGGTTGAAATGATAAATACCCAAATTAAACCTTGACCTAGGATAGAGAATTAAATAAAACCCGATTGGTCAATAATTTGATTTAAAAATAAAACGAAGTTTTTATTTGAATAAATAATGTGGTTTTGAAATGAAGTTGAAATTTGAATTTTAATGAAAGGAAAATGTTAATGTTTAATAATCTGAAACAAAATATTAAAAATGTAATTGATGAAAGAATGTTGTTTAAATTTGAGAAATTATTGAATTAAGTTTGAAATTATTAAACTTTGAAATTATTTAATAATTTAGTTTTGAATTATTTAATAATTAAATAAGATTGGATTATTTAATGATTAAATTGAATTGAACTCTTTAATAAGTAAAATTGAACTTTGGAATAAGTGAATTTTACTTCGTAAATAATTGAAATTGAGTTTTCTTGATTAAGTAAGTTTTTGGTAAATTATTTAAGAAAGTAAATAAGTGAAATGGAATTTCTTTAACAAGAAATGAAAATGTGATATTTTTGGAATTAATGTAAGACTTGTAATTGGAAGAATTGATTTGACGAATTTAGTTTAATTCAAAATTGTAAATTTTGATTTAATGAAGTTGAATTGAATAATTGATTTAATGAATTGGAAATTTAATAGAAATTGTTTTGAATGATAAAGTAACTTAACGAAAATTGAATGAAATCGATAAATGAGTTTAAATTGATTTGAATGCTAAATAAAATTTATTTAAATGATTTCGGAATGAAACTTATATACGAACTTGAATCAATATTTGAATTGTTTAAATAAAATATGAAATTGTATTATAAGATTTTGAAATGGTAATTTGGAAGTTTTGAAACGTAAATTTTGGGAAATTGGTTTAGAAAGACAAATGAAATGTTGGTTTACAAATTCTATTTGAAATTGTAATTGGTTTGGTTTTGAAATTTATTAAACGACCAATCGGTGTAATAATTACGAAAGTTATTAAAGAGACCGGAATCGGTTATGGACATACTCTCTGTTTAAACCGAAAACCACTTTAATAACTACACGTGGAGTGTGATCCAGAATGAAGTGGTTGGAATGATGTACGTGATGACTGAAGAAAGAGAACGATAATGGATAGCCTTGACACTTGTGTCAAATTGGAAATGACTAAAACAGGAGTCGTGCCGGGCCAATGGAGGTCAGCTACCTCAAGTGAACACACTTCTTCGAACTACGCATTACTTGTTGTCGATTGGTGCACCCTTGATTTTGGGAGTGTTGTTTCGCGGTGTTGCGGTCGCTGTGGCGATGCGTTCTCACCAGTCCGGATCAGGCAAACGGTAGTATCACTACCTTGGGTATTGCCTCATGTGCCTTGTCATACTTGTATTCCCTATTCGCGACCACTACGAATTTGTTTTGTACCTTTAGTATATGGATTGCCCTCTGGTGACTTCCGGTTTTGGGGAAACTACGGTCTTATATATGCTCTTGGGAATAAAAATGTGTTAAGGGTGGAATGGGCCATGACTTAACACTATTTTGATATTTTATATTACTGGTAGGCATTATCTACTTATCGTACACTACTACATAGTAGATAGTTTAACAGATCCTTAAAGGATGGTTATTCCAACATCCTTTGAGTTAATTGTATTTCAATTGCTATTTCACTTGAGTTGGATTTATTAATATAAGAATGTTAATCCTGACTCGAGTGTCTTGTGTTTTTGCTTTACGCTCGGGTCAGACTGAGTGTACCAGTATTCGAGACTCACCTTTGAAGTTGGAGCTTGCTTGAAGATCCAGCCATCTATTCTGCTTTCAGTATTCGATGATTCCAGTGATGTATTCTGATTTGTATCTGATGTATCGTATTACTCTTCCGTTGTATTTGTTCTAACTCTGATGTAACTTATACATTTATATAGTAGCTTCATGAACTACTATCTCTTTTATTTCCGCTGCATTTATTACTCTGTGTCTGTGATCTGTGATTATTTATTTACTGTATATGTTCAGTTTTGCCAAATTTAAAATAACAACGCGGTATTTTGAGCAATTCAACTCCAGCATGAGTGTCTACCTATACACTTATAATGGATGCGAATGGTCCAAAATATCGGGTCGTTACAACTACGTCGTGGCACCAGCTCCATGGTTAGCGACCACGGGATAGCGACCCATTTGTAATGCACGTGTTGGTGAGTTTTCATGCTCCCGTTTGTGATAGGCCTTCCCCCTTTTGTGATTTCTAGATTTCTATTTGATGATTTCTAGAATTTGTGTTTCACTGATTTTTACGATTGACAATGATATGTTTTGTCAATATTTTTGTTTTGGTGAATAATTTAAAGAATATGACATTCTTTTTGGTGCTTTGAGATTCTTGAGATATCATATGATTATTGTTGTTATTTGATGTATACTTGTCACAGTATGGCATTTTTGTTATCATACGTTTTTGGTCATATCTCTTATCCTATCTCATTTTATATGATATTTATAGCTAGACTGATCCGTTTATTATTATCTTCTTAAATAATACTCGGGTCAGACTGAGGTATTTCAGGTGCTCCTGCTTGACTTCTTATCAGGGTCCTTCACCTGACTTTTGGCTAACTACTTTAGTATAGTAGTTTTTGTTAGTATACATTTGAGATAGAGACTCCTTGATGTATACTTATTCTTTTGTCTAGCACTTGTATCTATTCTTTTGTGATGTAGTGGATCTTGTTTTACCACTACTTTGATGTACACTTCTATGTGTTGTATTCATATCTGTTTCCGCCTTTGTGATATGAATATATGTGACTGATTTGTGTTATGTTTATTTCTATATTTGTTTCCAAAGTCCACATAGCCATTGTGTGGTAGCTTTGAGTTTGCCTTCGATATGTCGGATTTCTTCTAGAACTGAAATGTAAGCTATATTATTTGACATATCAGTATTCGCACAAAGCAATTATACAGATGGTCGCTCCTCAACAGCCTTATTCTTCGTGCTAGTCGACGACATTACTCAGTAGTGTCCTTGGCTAGTGTGAGTATAGAGGTGGGGCGTCACATGGGCGGTAGTAGCTGCTATGCGTTACCACCAGTCCGGATCCACAAACGGTAAATCTACCCTGGCATTGCCTCGCGTGCCATGTCACATGCCATATCGTGCCATCTACGAGTTTGTTTTGTGTCGTACCTATGGAGTGCTCCCTGATAGCCCACCCGCGGGTGGAGTTATAGTATCTGTATAGACTACGACATTATATAAAATGTGTTAAGGTGGATATGGGTAACGCCTTAATGCTATTTTAATAGATTACTTTACCATAGACATATTATAATAGCGTATATTACTACATAGTAGATAGTTCCACGGATCCTTAGAGGATGGAAATTGTAACATCCCGAAATTTTCGACTTTCGAAAATTCAACATCGATACTCACTTTATCGACTGCTGAGCCATCGAGTGCCGGAAACCCGAAAAGTTATGGTTTTAAGAAGAAGAAAAAGTAGAAGAAAGAGAGTAGAAAAAGAAAAGAAGAACAACACATCAGAACAGAAACAGAAACAATATCAGAATCTCACATATCGCAGCGGAACAATATATAATAGATAACACTAGTCTTTTAAAACAAAGAACTATATCAGTTTATACATACATCAATCATCAGAGTTAATATACAACAATGGACAGTTATATAAACCTGTCCTCATACAGAATACACAGCGGAATAAAATAAAGTCAGATACAAATACTACGTCTCGAACTCCAGCTTATCTCCAAGCTCCAGAATATCCAGAATATCCTTATAATATAACTCTAGGCTGCCCGTGTGGAAATTGGTGGGCACCCAGAGTTTAGAAGGGAACAATAAACTCCGAGTCAGTCATGGTGACTGGTGTGAGATCGTAAAACAGTTTATCTTTAAAACAAACAACAGGAAGTTTTTAAAGTCAATTCGCAATGTTTTTGGAAAATGAAACTACCATAAGACCTCCCACCACACACACAATGCAAACGCAGAATTGGAGGAGATTTCTTCTTATGATAGTCAAAGATGCTTGATACGAAAAAAATCAAATCATTTTTGATATTATTATTAGTGCATAGTGTAGAAAAACATTTCGAAAGTATAATATTAATCTTAGCCAGCATAGGCATTCCGCACTTATGCCTACTATAGCTACCATCCAAACAGTGGTGACCACCATAAGTGAATGATAGGTTCTACAACTAAAACCGTACAAGATCGTATTGTTTCTTTGGATTTCCAACAAATGGTCAGGCTAAGGAACTTCCTATCCACGATGGGTACGTCCCTGGAATAGACGACCCGAGAACCTAACCGGATCTCTGCCAACACAAGGCCGGGTTACCTCTGCAAAAATAGGTAACTACTGACACGCGTATGCCATCCCCCGATCGTCACCGATCTTCCCGAGGATCCCCGATTCGCAACAAACCACATAGATAATAATAATGCAGTAACCACAGAGGTTAAGTATCTGGGCTCCATACCATGATACCACCTTTATCCAGAAGGAATGACATACACTAAGGGGCGCTACTCCCTAGAACCTTGCTGCATTCGTCCTGTTTCGACCATTTCCGGGGTGTGAGGCTCGACGAAGTCTCGTCCACAAAGCTACGCTTTCTCAAAAAGCCCTGCTTCGGGTCAAACAAAATGATCAACCTATGATCACAAAGATATAAGATCAAACAAATGATCATATCACAAATGATCAAACACTGATCATTTCACAGCAACACTCAGTATGCCACGTTACCAAATTGGGATATATCGCTGATAAATTTCAACTACATAACCTCTGAGCTCGTACGTCTCAGAGAAGGGTGTTAAGCTAAGAGAATAAATTCTCCGCCACCAACAGAAATGTATTTGAAAGAAATCAGCTTTATATCTCAAATTGTAACGTCAGACACACAATCCATACAAGTCTGTTCCGGGATCGAACAGAACCGAAGGCACTTCTCACGAAGCCCTTGCATTTCCCGATAATTTTCAATCACGTCAGGACTTCCCGTCACTAAGGGTGATAAAAACCTCTAAATCGAAGATCAGTCGATGTAGAGTAACTCGACGGTAATCCTTCCGTTTTCAAAAATATCCGGTCTTCAACACCGGTCTTCAAATGCAATTCATAACGACGTATCACATATTCGGAATGGGTTATACGACCCCATGGTCCTTTCCCGGTTAACCCGAATAGTGAGCGATTATTTAAAAATAAGTGTGGCATTCAAATTCATCCAATTCACAACAAATACCTATCTAAAGGTAATTATTGATAGTCGGTTATTTAACTATCAATAAAGATGCGCAACATCATCAGATTCCAAATAATTTTCCAAATTTTTTCATCTTCAAAAATATCTTTACTAGATATAAAATTTCCACACTTAACCATTTGAAAACAATTTCAAATCAAATTTCCGCACTTCAAAAATAAACCAATATTTGTTTTTAAACAACTTCGCCTTCTTTTATAAATCCCATAGTGAATTTATATCTTTCAAAATATCTACTGATATACGATTTTCAATCGTTTCAAATATTCAATTTCAATGTATCTTTAAAAAGATAAATTCTCAAAACGTTCGTTTCATATTGGAAAAGCAATTCCATACTTATTTAAAAATAAGTATTTCACAAATCTATTTATTTTCAACACTTGGAAAATATTCGATATACTTAAATCCAATTAAGTATATTTTTCATTCTTTAAGGAAATCCATTTTCTATAACAACATCAATTTGAGTCAAAACGAATGTTGCGTAAAACATCGTTACGACGACTCAAAATCACTAGTATAGGGATTCGGAATTAAGATAGATATATAAATCCCAATACTACATCAAAACATTTTCTTCCGAAAATCATTTACTATAACAATAGTGTTATAGTCCAATCATTTCCTTATATTTTCGAAAACGCCTATTTCAACAATAACAATGTTGAAATCTATGTTTTCGATTCACAATACATTTTAAAAACATCTCTAAAATGTTTAACTTCATTTTCAATGCCACTTTTCCAAAACTATCCATTTTACTTAACAATATATTCACTGTCCAAAATCGTGAATATATCTTCTTTAAAAATCTTCTATATTTAATTTCTCAAATCCCATTGATTTCGAATTTATAAAACAACGTTTATAAATTCTATTTCTATTTTATAACAACTTCGATTTAATAAATCTCCTTTTATTTACAAATTCGATCAATATTCCATTTAAAGGAAAAAATCAAATTTATAAGTTAATCTCTTATAAATCTTTTATGCTACCGTTTCATCCATTTTATAACTTCATACTTTATAAATCTATAAAATTCATATTTTTCACAATTTATAATTCTATAAATCTCATGTCTTTACAATTTATAATTCTATAAATCTCTAACACTTATAAACACTCGTTTTAAAATTCCAACACTTTAAATTGATAAATATCAATTCTGTACATCCTTTATATACATCATTTTTAGTAATTCAAAAGAAATCCAAACTTAAACTATTTTATAAATTACTTGGCTATTTATTTCAAAATCACTTTTCAGTTATATTTCACAATTTAAAATTTTCATAACTTTAAATTTATAACATTTATTTATTTAAAGTAAACCAATTCAAAGATTCAAATAAAACGTATACTTTCAAATAATCACTTTTAAAATCTTTTCTTAAAATTAAATTCGTTATTTTTAAACTTCAAAATTTGAATCCGATGATGCAACAGCATCAATTGGTCAATCACAACAACAACATCATATATCAACATATGATAACAGAATATACATCAATCCTGTAAATAAATAACTACTGGTGAGGAATCCAGTTGGATCCCTCCAACCTGTTTCCCTGCATCCAAAGACGTTAGCACAATACCAATTCCGCTCCAGTATGGAATTATCGCGGTATATAGGTTTTTATAAATCCGCTTACTAACGGCGCAATAGGGTCTCATCCGCTATACGAGGCGGGAAATCATCAATCCAATATATACATATGCCAATATGTATATACTGCTATATATATAGATATATCCTAAAATATCTAATAGCACATTCAATAGCAATCAATAACGGCAATTCAAATTTAAATCTGAGTGAGAAGATCTCACCTTAGCTTTTTATTTTGCAATCCATTTTGAATCCAACTTATTTCTTCACAGTTTAACCTTGTATAAGCAATTATACAATTTTATTAATATTTGAACAAATCAACAATTCCATTATCCATTTAAAATTTTAGTCAACTACCGAATTGATTTTAAACTAAAATTTTGGGTTTAACCAATAATTTATTTTTAAACAAATTACTTTTAAATAATTTATTTAACAGAAGAATTAAATCTTGAACTAGAATTTCTTTAATAAATTTTCTTTCGGTGGTAACAAAAATTAGATAAGTTAATAAAACAAATAGCTCACCGAAATCAATATTTTCAAAATCGCACATATATATACAATTCGAAAACTGCTTATGTATATTTTTATTTTCTCTTGTTTTCAGCATATAAAATTTTATAAATAAATTTTCAAAAGAATATACCTCACAATCGAATATAAGATCAACCCACAACCTTAGAAGGCCACGACCCTGAGCTCGACATCGCTCGAACTCATCTCTGTCTAATGCCAGAATCGTCACCATGATTGAACGCTGCCACGAACCCCATCGCCAGTATCTGTCACCTGTCGATCATCCACTCGGCAAATTTCCAGTCGTACGAGAAACCCAGGTGTTCGCCGCCTCTTCCAGTCACAGTCGCGACGCTGCCAACTCCTCCAACCCAGATTCGCGAGCTTCTCCTCCGCTTCACGCACCACCGAACGCGAGCCCTAGTCGAAAACTGCCTCGCGAAGAAGAAGTCGCCCATTCGCCATCGCCTCGCGATGCTTCCAACACGCTCGCCCTCCCCAGCCCTAGCCTCGCGATCGACCTCGCCTCCAAGGCGCGCGCGAGCTCCATGCTCGAATTGAGACTGTAGCAAGACTTCAAATCGGCTGTAGAAATATCGCGTAGGAGCAAGGATGAATCGACGATGGCTGATGGAATAGCCGAGTATGCAGCGATGATTTTCTCGAAGGCGTTGATTTTCGAACGAGATAATGGGGAGCGAGGTTTTTGAATTTTTATTTGAACGCCATTTATTTCTTCCTTTTGTTTCTTCGTTTAAACTGAGGAATGGAGGAGAGGGAACAGACGAGACTAAGAAAAGAAAAAGGTAGCGTGAATTTAGGCGTGGATGAAGGGAAGAAGACGTGTGTTTGCACGAACATTTCGTGATTCTCGGCTGAACAAAAGGCGTGGAAAAAGGAAGAGAAAGGGATGATGTTGACATGATTTTAAATTTAAATTTAAATCGACTCTCATTTTATTTTAACGCGTTTTACTTCCGTGTGCTCACATATCAACTCAGAAAATTACAAAAATTGAAATCCGGTAATAATACAACATTCCGGACCCAATGGAACTGGTTTCGTCGAATTTCGAGACTGTTTGAAAAATGACTATTTTTAAATATCGGTTCAAACAATAAAATTCAAAACTGAGTAAAACAGTTTGAAATTAAATTCTGAAGCTTCTATCATCTTCAGTATTATCAATACGAAATTTTAAAAGCTTTCGAAATATTTTTCTTCAGCTTAAAATCGAAGATACAAAAATTTTTTTTATTCGACTATCAATAGATTAAATTCTGTAATTTAACCGCAAATTTCAAATTTTTATTCGGGATTCAAATTAAATTATCGTTCAAATATTTAAAATTAATTAAATATTTCCAATTTAATTTGGTCAAAATTCTGGGTCGTTACAGACTTCCCTCCTTAAAAGAATTTCGTCCTCGAAATTACAAGTTAGGGAAAGTGGTCCTTGACTCGTCTACTATTTTTCACAGTCTAATAGTTTTATCTAATCATCAAAACAAATCTTTCTATTAAAGATTCGTTATTAACTCAACTAACTTTCTAAACCTTTCATAGTTTTCAAACAACATCGTTCACTTCAAAATTCAAATTCGAGTTTAAATTCAAATGTTAAACTTTCAAATTTTCTCAAAAATTTTCTAACGCCCTAAATTTTCGAAAAATTTCGCTAGCGTCTCCTTTGCGCGGCTAATACGGCACGACTACAAAACGTCCCTACGGACTCTCAGATTTCAAAAAGAAAAAGAAAAAGCCAAGCGGCTAGAGAGAAATCATCAAAAACTCATATTATAATTCAAATACGTACCTTTTGTCGAGCAATTCAAACTATCTGTGAAATCAAATTCAATTCCCTTTATACCTGTATATCTACTAGCCATAATATCTAGTTATAACATCCAACTATTTTGCAAATTTTATTACAAATTTTCAATATATACTTCTTATATCCTCTTTAAATTCGCTATTGAAGTTACATATTCAATTTCGTTCAATTTTTCATTTCACATTCATTTGAACTTATAACTCACATTTTCAATTCTATTTGAATTCAATTCAGTCTCATTTACTTATAAATTCAAAAATGAATTTTAACATTCAATTTCATTTCCTTGTACTTACAATTGCAAATTCAGTTATTCATTCGTAATTTTATCGATTTTCAATTCGAATTCTCATTTCAATCGAATTTCAAATACTTTATAAGTCTTCGACTTATTTACAATTTCATTTGTACATTCATATTACTGATTTCATTCCTTTATGAATTTTATCTTCCAATATTTTTCTGGAACTTTATTTCAAACTATATATCACATTAATATTTCATATTCACAAATTCTATTCATATATGAATTCATTTCTTTTAAGTTAGATTTTTTTATTTAAACTTAAACTTTACAAGTTATCGACTTCATAATATTTCATAAACATTTCCATATAGCATTCCAGAGTTTTTTCAACATTTCAAAAATCATTTTTGAAAACAAATCAAATTTATCTTTTGAATTTCAAAAACCAAACCCAAATTTTCAAACAACTTCCATTTAAAACAATTTGGCAGCAATTCCTCTTTTGGAAACCCGAAAATGAACACCAATGATGCCGCGGTCATCATCGAAGTTATTTTCCAGCGACCGAAAAGAGTTTAGAGCTTTTCATCTCTTCAAAACATTTTTCAAACCTTTAAAATTCATTTTCAAATCAAAAAGATTTAAACTTCCCAAATCTCCAAAATTTTCAAATCTTTTCAAAACATTTTCCAAAACTTCTCTGGAATCCCGTTTTAAATTACAATTCACATTTATAATTTACATTCTTTAAATTCATTCGTATATGAGTTTATTTCTTAACTTTGGAGTTATAATTCCAATTTCTCATTTAATTTCAATGATAATAATTAAATATTATCACTTCTAGCAACCATGTAACCATATACTATAGTAATTTACAGAAAATCATTTATTTTCCATACAAAAATAGATTTGGGTAAAATTATTTCATTTACCCTATTCAAAACAATACTGTGCCGAATTGTTCTATTTAAGTGTTTAGAAACCCCTTCGATACAGTTTTGCAAGACTGTGCCGACGAAGGTCCATATACCACTCAATAAACCAATCATCACAATACAAAACAATTTTATATTCAATAACAAATACGCGCTCATATCTATTATTTCACTCAACTCATTCTAGAGTACTGCTGACTCTATCTCTAATGAGTAACACCCAACAGAGCAGGGTTGTCGCTTAACCATATGCTCTGATACCACTTGTAACATCCCGAAATTTTCGACTTTCGAAAATTCAACATCGATACTCACTTTATCGACTGCTGAGCCATCGAGTGCCGGAAACCCGAAAAGTTATGGTTTTAAGAAGAAGAAAAAGTAGAAGAAAGAGAGTAGAAAAAGAAAAGAAGAACAACACATCAGAACAGAAACAGAAACAATATCAGAATCTCACATATCGCAGCGGAACAATATATAATAGATAACACTAGTCTTTTAAAACAAAGAACTATATCAGTTTATACATACATCAATCATCAGAGTTAATATACAACAATGGACAGTTATATAAACCTGTCCTCATACAGAATACACAGCGGAATAAAATAAAGTCAGATACAAATACTACGTCTCGAACTCCAGCTTATCTCCAAGCTCCAGAATATCCAGAATATCCTGATAATATAACTCTAGGCTGCCCGTGTGGAAATTGGTGGGCACCCAGAGTTTAGAAGGGAACAATAAACTCCGAGTCAGTCATGGTGACTGGTGTGAGATCGTAAAACAGTTTATCTTTAAAACAAACAACAGGAAGTTTTTAAAGTCAATTCGCAATGTTTTTGGAAAATGAAACTACCATAAGACCTCCCACCACACACACAATGCAAACGCAGAATTGGAGGAGATTTCTTCTTATGATAGTCAAAGATGCTTGATACGAAAAAAATCAAATCATTTTTGATATTATTATTAGTGCATAGTGTAGAAAAACATTTCGAAAGTATAATATTAATCTTAGCCAGCATAGGCATTCCGCACTTATGCCTACTATAGCTACCATCCAAACAGTGGTGACCACCATAAGTGAATGATAGGTTCTACAACTAAAACCGTACAAGATCGTATTGTTTCTTTGGATTTCCAACAAATGGTCAGGCTAAGGAACTTCCTATCCACGATGGGTACGTCCCTGGAATAGACGACCCGAGAACCTAACCGGATCTCTGCCAACACAAGGCCGGGTTACCTCTGCAAAAATAGGTAACTACTGACACGCGTATGCCATCCCCCGATCGTCACCGATCTTCCCGAGGATCCCCGATTCGCAACAAACCACATAGATAATAATAATGCAGTAACCACAGAGGTTAAGTATCTGGGCTCCATACCATGATACCACCTTTATCCAGAAGGAATGACATACACTAAGGGGCGCTACTCCCTAGAACCTTGCTGCATTCGTCCTGTTTCGACCATTTCCGGGGTGTGAGGCTCGACGAAGTCTCGTCCACAAAGCTACGCTTTCTCAAAAAGCCCTGCTTCGGGTCAAACAAAATGATCAACCTATGATCACAAAGATATAAGATCAAACAAATGATCATATCACAAATGATCAAACACTGATCATTTCACAGCAACACTCAGTATGCCACGTTACCAAATTGGGATATATCGCTGATAAATTTCAACTACATAACCTCTGAGCTCGTACGTCTCAGAGAAGGGTGTTAAGCTAAGAGAATAAATTCTCCGCCACCAACAGAAATGTATTTGAAAGAAATCAGCTTTATATCTCAAATTGTAACGTCAGACACACAATCCATACAAGTCTGTTCCGGGATCGAACAGAACCGAAGGCACTTCTCACGAAGCCCTTGCATTTCCCGATAATTTTCAATCACGTCAGGACTTCCCGTCACTAAGGGTGATAAAAACCTCTAAATCGAAGATCAGTCGATGTAGAGTAACTCGACGGTAATCCTTCCGTTTTCAAAAATATCCGGTCTTCAACACCGGTCTTCAAATGCAATTCATAACGACGTATCACATATTCGGAATGGGTTATACGACCCCATGGTCCTTTCCCGGTTAACCCGAATAGTGAGCGATTATTTAAAAATAAGTGTGGCATTCAAATTCATCCAATTCACAACAAATACCTATCTAAAGGTAATTATTGATAGTCGGTTATTTAACTATCAATAAAGATGCGCAACATCATCAGATTCCAAATAATTTTCCAAATTTTTTCATCTTCAAAAATATCTTTACTAGATATAAAATTTCCACACTTAACCATTTGAAAACAATTTCAAATCAAATTTCCGCACTTCAAAAATAAACCAATATTTGTTTTTAAACAACTTCGCCTTCTTTTATAAATCCCATAGTGAATTTATATCTTTCAAAATATCTACTGATATACGATTTTCAATCGTTTCAAATATTCAATTTCAATGTATCTTTAAAAAGATAAATTCTCAAAACGTTCGTTTCATATTGGAAAAGCAATTCCATACTTATTTAAAAATAAGTATTTCACAAATCTATTTATTTTCAACACTTGGAAAATATTCGATATACTTAAATCCAATTAAGTATATTTTTCATTCTTTAAGGAAATCCATTTTCTATAACAACATCAATTTGAGTCAAAACGAATGTTGCGTAAAACATCGTTACGACGACTCAAAATCACTAGTATAGGGATTCGGAATTAAGATAGATATATAAATCCCAATACTACATCAAAACATTTTCTTCCGAAAATCATTTACTATAACAATAGTGTTATAGTCCAATCATTTCCTTATATTTTCGAAAACGCCTATTTCAACAATAACAATGTTGAAATCTATGTTTTCGATTCACAATACATTTTAAAAACATCTCTAAAATGTTTAACTTCATTTTCAATGCCACTTTTCCAAAACTATCCATTTTACTTAACAATATATTCACTGTCCAAAATCGTGAATATATCTTCTTTAAAAATCTTCTATATTTAATTTCTCAAATCCCATTGATTTCGAATTTATAAAACAACGTTTATAAATTCTATTTCTATTTTATAACAACTTCGATTTAATAAATCTCCTTTTATTTACAAATTCGATCAATATTCCATTTAAAGGAAAAAATCAAATTTATAAGTTAATCTCTTATAAATCTTTTATGCTACCGTTTCATCCATTTTATAACTTCATACTTTATAAATCTATAAAATTCATATTTTTCACAATTTATAATTCTATAAATCTCATGTCTTTACAATTTATAATTCTATAAATCTCTAACACTTATAAACACTCGTTTTAAAATTCCAACACTTTAAATTGATAAATATCAATTCTGTACATCCTTTATATACATCATTTTTAGTAATTCAAAAGAAATCCAAACTTAAACTATTTTATAAATTACTTGGCTATTTATTTCAAAATCACTTTTCAGTTATATTTCACAATTTAAAATTTTCATAACTTTAAATTTATAACATTTATTTATTTAAAGTAAACCAATTCAAAGATTCAAATAAAACGTATACTTTCAAATAATCACTTTTAAAATCTTTTCTTAAAATTAAATTCGTTATTTTTAAACTTCAAAATTTGAATCCGATGATGCAACAGCATCAATTGGTCAATCACAACAACAACATCATATATCAACATATGATAACAGAATATACATCAATCCTGTAAATAAATAACTACTGGTGAGGAATCCAGTTGGATCCCTCCAACCTGTTTCCCTGCATCCAAAGACGTTAGCACAATACCAATTCCGCTCCAGTACGGAATTATCGCGGTATATAGGTTTTTATAAATCCGCTTACTAACGGCGCAATAGGGTCTCATCCGCTATACGAGGCGGGAAATCATCAATCCAATATATACATATGCCAATATGTATATACTGCTATATATATAGATATATCCTAAAATATCTAATAGCACATTCAATAGCAATCAATAACGGCAATTCAAATTTAAATCTGAGTGAGAAGATCTCACCTTAGCTTTTTATTTTGCAATCCATTTTGAATCCAACTTATTTCTTCACAGTTTAACCTTGTATAAGCAATTATACAATTTTATTAATATTTGAACAAATCAACAATTCCATTATCCATTTAAAATTTTAGTCAACTACCGAATTGATTTTAAACTAAAATTTTGGGTTTAACCAATAATTTATTTTTAAACAAATTACTTTTAAATAATTTATTTAACAGAAGAATTAAATCTTGAACTAGAATTTCTTTAATAAATTTTCTTTCGGTGGTAACAAAAATTAGATAAGTTAATAAAACAAATAGCTCACTGAAATCAATATTTTCAAAATCGCACATATATATACAATTCGAAAACTGCTTATGTATATTTTTATTTTCTCTTGTTTTCAGCATATAAAATTTTATAAATAAATTTTCAAAAGAATATACCTCACAATCGAATATAAGATCAACCCACAACCTTAGAAGGCCACGACCCTGAGCTCGACATCGCTCGAACTCATCTCTGTCTAATGCCAGAATCGTCACCACGATTGAACGCTGCCACGAACCCCATCGCCAGTATCTGTCACCTGTCGATCATCCACTCGGCAAATTTCCAGTCGTACGAGAAACCCAGGTGTTCGCCGCCTCTTCCAGTCACAGTCGCGACGCTGCCAACTCCTCCAACCCAGATTCGCGAGCTTCTCCTCCGCTTCACGCACCACCGAACGCGAGCCCTAGTCGAAAACTGCCTCGCGAAGAAGAAGTCGCCCATTCGCCATCGCCTCGCGATGCTTCCAACACGCTCGCCCTCCCCAGCCCTAGCCTCGCGATCGACCTCGCCTCCAAGGCGCGCGCGAGCTCCATGCTCGAATTGAGACTGTAGCAAGACTTCAAATCGGCTGTAGAAATATCGCGTAGGAGCAAGGATGAATCGACGATGGCTGATGGAATAGCCGAGTATGCAGCGATGATTTTCTCGAAGGCGTTGATTTTCGAACGAGATAATGGGGAGCGAGGTTTTTGAATTTTTATTTGAACGCCATTTATTTCTTCCTTTTGTTTCTTCGTTTAAACTGAGGAATGGAGGAGAGGGAACAGACGAGACTAAGAAAAGAAAAAGGTAGCGTGAATTTAGGCGTGGATGAAGGGAAGAAGACGTGTGTTTGCACGAACATTTCGTGATTCTCGGCTGAACAAAAGGCGTGGAAAAAGGAAGAGAAAGGGATGATGTTGACATGATTTTAAATTTAAATTTAAATCGACTCTCATTTTATTTTAACGCGTTTTACTTCCGTGTGCTCACATATCAACTCAGAAAATTACAAAAATTGAAATCCGGTAATAATACAACATTCCGGACCCAATGGAACTGGTTTCGTCGAATTTCGAGACTGTTTGAAAAATGACTATTTTTAAATATCGGTTCAAACAATAAAATTCAAAACTGAGTAAAACAGTTTGAAATTAAATTCTGAAGCTTCTATCATCTTCAGTATTATCAATACGAAATTTTAAAAGCTTTCGAAATATTTTTCTTCAGCTTAAAATCGAAGATACAAAAATTTTTTTTATTCGACTATCAATAGATTAAATTCTGTAATTTAACCGCAAATTTCAAAGTTTTATTCGGGATTCAAATTAAATTATCGTTCAAATATTTAAAATTAATTAAATATTTCCAATTTAATTTGGTCAAAATTCTGGGTCGTTACAGAAATCCCAAAAATCCTTTAAGTTACTTGTATTTCAATTGACATTTCACTTGAGTTGAATTTATTATTATAAGAATGTTAATTCTGACTCGAGTGTTTTGTGTTTTGCTTTACGCGCGGGCAGACTGAGTGTCACAACATTTGAGACTCACCTTTGGAGTTGGAGCTTCACTTGGAGATCCATCTATATCTTTTCAGCTTTCAGCTATCCAGTGGTTTTGTTCAGATTTGTCATCTGTTGTATCCGAGACTACATTGTACATATATATTCCGTTGTATTTTATTTCAAACTCTATTGTTTATATAGTAGCTTTATGAACTACAATTTATCTATTCCGCTGCTTATTCTTATATTACTCTGTGTCAGTGATTGATTTATTTACTGTATATGCTGAGTTTTTCCAAATATAAATTAAAAATCTGATATTTTGAGCAATTCAAGTCCGACATGTGCGGATGGGAATGGCATGAAATGCCGGGTTGTTACATCGAGCGTTGATGAGAGTTCTTATATGGAACCAAAGGTTGTCTATCACAGTTTATGGCTATTCAAGGAGAATAGAGGTTTCTAATTAAGAAGCCAAATAAAAGTCCACACCAGGAAGTCGAGTGAGCGATACTAGTTTAGAAGGAAAGTTATGTGTTCAAGTGAGTGATCGAACCAGATTTTTACACAGGAACGATCTATGTACATCATACGGATTGATAAATACTTTTAAGTATTTCTAGGAATAGGGTTGTGGTATAATTTCGGGGACGAAACTCATTTAAGGGGGGAAGAATGCAACGACCCACAAATTTATCACTTGAATAAATTATATTTATTTTAAAAAATATTTAAATAAGGGTTTAAAAGTAAGAAAAAATCAGGTTTTAAGTGGTAAATAATAATAGTTATTTTGTTTGGAAAAATATTTGCGGACAAATTACCGAAGTAAAATATCGATAAAACAGCTTTAAATCATTTTGTCAATAAAATTGCTTTTAAACAATAAGGATCTTGCACAACTCTGGATTCATACACTAATATATGTATTCAAACAAGATTATGAAATAAAATATTTTGTTTTATTTTTATGAAAATAAAATGTATTTAAGACGTCGACGTCTGATATCATCAGTTTTATATATTTCTTTGGAAATTCAAGTTAAGTTTACAAATTAAATAAATGGGTTTTTATTTACAAATAAACCTATTTAAATTATTTAATAATGATGGTAAATTCGTTTTTAAAAATTGTTCACTAAAATAGATAGTTCGTAGAAAAATATAAAAAGTGACCGAAGAACGTTTACCGGTATTTCGACCTTTCGGCACCGAAAAGTTGTCGGGAACGTTGTCTGCCTTTATACACAATATATACACATATATAAGAGTTAATTAACCATATAATAATATACTTAATAATGTATTGTCTTATGTTGATTATGTTTAGTAAGTGATGTGACAAGACATTGTTTTAAAATAATAACATATTTATATACTAAATCATATCATTATCTCTTGTCATTTCCTTTAGTACCATCATCATTACCCATCAAGGCTTAGAGGATGTGACTAGAGGGGGGAGATGTGACATATGAGAGGGAGGTAGGTGCTGATGTGACATGTCAAAATAATGAAATGTTACGATATTTTAAACTAAGGTTAAAATGGTAATTTCCCCACTTTCCTTCATCTATAAATACACACCCTCACAGACACATTTCCATTTAAATTCCAACTTCATTCTTTTCTAAACCATCTTCTCTAAAAATTTCATGGCTTCCATAGTTCAAAAAATTTAGAAAAAGTTAGCCTTTTGTGTTGCAACTTACTTCCATACCATCTATACTTCTTATACTTTCATGTCAACATCCTATCTTCAAAAAACCAAGGCCATCACTACTCCACAAAGCTCTAGCAAAGCCAAATAACCTCTAGCCGAACCCATTCTAAGGCCTTAGCCCTTCCAAAGTTTTGAATTTTTAAGCTTATAGAGTCGAGCATAGAGGCGTTGCCGAGTTATAGTCGAAGTTCGGGCGAAGTTAGTTAGCATAAAGGTGAGTAAAACTATATTGTTTTTGGAAAGTTTTTGACTTTATTACAATGTGTTATTATGGTTATAACATGATGAGAAAATTGTATGGTTATTATGTTGGTCGATGGTGATTTGATGGTTGTTTGCGATTGGTATTGAATTTGAGATATGAATGTGATGTTGTCGACTTAGTAAGCATATTACCTTATGTTCATATAGGTGTTTGACTGTGATGTTAAAAGTATGGTAGTATGGATGTATGATTGTGTTCTAAGAACCAAAGTATGTTGAGTTGAAACAAAGTTAACAACCTTTTGTGTTTCGATGGACGTGAGATCCGATTCAAAATCAAAAATCATGTTATCTTGTTTTAAAGTTTGGAAATTATTTTAAAGTTTCAATCTTTGTTTCTAAGTCTCAAATACATTAAAAGTTATGTTTCTAGACATGAAATAGGAAAGAATAAGCAAGTGTTTTCACTTAAAATATGTTTAAGCGAACTGCGCTCATAGCGATAGTCGGCGTGGACACAGTGCAAAAAAATTTCTGATTTTCGTTTTAAAATGTTTTTTTTGAAATGGTTTTGAAAAAGTTTTTTAAACTTAATTAGTAACATAAAAAGAGATTAAGTTTAGTTAAATTAATAATTTATTATTTAATAAAAAAATTAAAGGTAACTAACACTTAATTAGTAATTAAGTAAGTGATTAGAAGTTAAGTAACAATTAAAGAAGATTAATGACTAATTATTGATTAATAAGGTTGTAATTAGTGATTAATAAAGTTAAGAAGTAATTTAATGATTAATTATAATTTAATTCGGTTAATTAGTTAAATAATTATTATTTAATTAAGTGATAATTTAATTAGTTTTCAATTAATTAGGATTTAACTAATAATGAAGTGTTAAACCTTAACTAAGATACATTTGGAAGATAATTAGGACTTAACCAAGTCCAATAAGTTAATTAAAGTTTAATTATGAATTAATCTTGGTTTAATTAAGATATAATTTGGGTTTAAGCTAACTGAATATACTTTAACCTTGTCAAAGCTATTTTTAACTTAATCGGTTATATTTTAAATCCATCTTCTTTTCAAGTTAATTTATTTCAAATCAAAGGATCTCTCGTCTGGACCATTAAGTGGCCACATGAATTATAGTAGTGATTCTAAAACGTTGACATATTTTATGGGAAGTAATTTGACTTTTGTTTAGCATAATTATTGAATATCGGTAACGTGATAGACACATGGAAGTTAATTTCAGTAAGTAGGTCATGGTAACTTAAGCATATAGAATATACTTCTATATGTACATTTTTCACCAATAATGGATGTACCTATATTTATAGCTTAGGTATCCACCTATGATTGATTGGGTGTTATGTATGAATTCTTTATATATATATATATATATATATATATATGATGTTTGGCAGAATCTATGATATAACTTAAATAAGCTAAACCCAAATTTAATGTTCCATTATAGTCGTTGAGCCTCTGTTTGGTTTTACAAAGTAAATATTTCATTTTCTTTTGAATTGTCTTCAAAGTTATTCTATTTTGAATAAGATATTTGAAGAATGATTTGACAATTGGTTTAAGAAGTTTTATAAATGATTTTGGGTATTTAGAAAAGGAGTTTTAGAAACGGTTTTTAATGTTTATAAAAATATTTTATAAATGGGTTTGGATGTCTATAAAGGGATGTTTATACAAGGTTTGGAAGTATATAAAGAAGTTATACAACCTGGTTTGAATAATTATATAGGTTCATAAATGAGTATGGAAGTTGATAAATGTTTGTAAACGGGTTTGGGTTAAAGCAAAGAGGATTTCATGGATAAAGAAAATTTATAAAAGAATTTATTTAAGATAAATAAAACTGGAATTTGAGGTTTGGGTTTCTCGAGGCTGGCCTTTTAAAAATGGTCGTAAAGAAAATCCATTCCACACTTAACACCGAAGGAATAGTGCATAGAGTTATCCTTTTCTACAACTCAAATAATACATTTAAATTAGTTTAAGAGATTTGGAAATGGAAAATCTTATAAATGTTTTATGAATATACTTATGTAAAAGAGTTAAGTATATAAATGTTTATAAATATTTTGGTAAGGAGATTTATAAATGAACATGATTTTGAGGCTTAGCGATTGATTTAGGTAATTAAATCTCTAGATTTTATTGTTGTTATTTAGTAGTTGAATAATCGACTAATTTGGCCTAATTTTGACTTAGGAAGTATGAATGAAAATTCGAGTTCCACGATGAGGACTCATATACTCACTTCAAAGAATGAGTCAACCAGAAATTATAGGTTGTTAGTACGGAGGGATCGGGATTGGATTTATATATCAAAAACCACTCCGAACCAACGTGCACGTCCAAGTGGAGACATCTTGTTGATTGAAGATAGTGCTCTTCGAAGTGCAAGGGCTACTACTACTAATCTCGATGGTGATTCCAAATTGGATGTAGTAGTGTTAGTTGCTTCGGTTTCATTTAGACCTAGAACGAACTTTTATGGATGAACGTTGGCGTTGCATTGATGCCTGGAGGGCAGTGTTTGCATTACAAGATGGATTGCTATTCAAAAAGGCAATGCGTAGCCTCAAGCCTCACAACTGGGAGGAACGGTTAAAACAGGGCATGTAGCAGAGCTGTGGGTAGCTAATTGTTGGAGCGGTCACCCCATTCTAGATGTCCCTTTCAAAGTTTGTTTGTGAGCAAACACCGTGGTAGTATAAGGCCTCGGTGTCAAGGGGGTAAGGTAATCTGGTATGCCATGTTAAAGGGGCAACTGGCTTTGTGTTAGCATCGGTGCATTTTCTAGAGGTGTATCATCGAAAGGTAGTCCCTTACCTTGCCATTGTTGGGATCCAGTCTCCAATACATGCCTTACGATTTTGATTGTAGAGCCTAGTGTTAGAATGCAAGATGCAAACATTTCAGCTATTTTATCTATTTATTTTAAACCTAGACACTATGTTAATATCACTGGATTTTAATATTAATTGTTTTGGTTATCGTAAGGTACAAACACATCCGTTTTTACGTGCGGTGTGGTCTTATGAGATACCCTTTGGTTGGAAATTTTCAAAATGATGGAATCAGTTTGGTTGTTACTTGTTATCGAGTTTTACCCATGCCGGTTTACCAGACTGACCCGGGCTTTATTCTATGTAATGCTCGGGTTAGACCAAGCATGTTTTCCTAGGTTTAGCTGGATACTTTGGAGTTGGAGAGGAGCTGGATGGTCAGGACGTATTCACGTTTATTTTTCTTCCGCTATATTATAGAGTCTGTATGTTTTCAATGTAAGGACAGGTTCCTATAACTGCACAACTTTAGGATAAGTCTAGTGTCCTCTGATTTTGTATATATAAATAAAGATGTTTCCTTTTGTAAAGATCATTATTGTATTATATATTATTCGCTGCATTATGAGATTCTGTGTTGTTTAGTTTTCTTCTATCTTCTACCTTCTTCTTTCTCCCTAACAAATCAGTATTTCCGACAGTTGAATGTTCGACATGTGATACAGTGGACGTATTAGTGTCGATTTTTGAGAGTCGAAAATCTGGTTCATTACAAGATACATCATCAAACGGTTGCATTTTGTTTTGAAAAGAGGACATCATTCTTTGGAAGTGTGGAATATGTAACGAGGAAAGGCACAAACTAAGAAAAAAGAAGGGAAAGGAAGTTTCATACAAACGTATGCATTACTTGCCCATCACCCCTTGGCTTCAAAGATTATACGCATCTTCTTTAACTGCACCTCATATGAGATGGCATTGTGTGAGAACAGAGGAAGAACGTACGTTGACACATCCAGCCAATGGAGAAGCATGGAAGAATTTTGACACAAGTTTTCCCACTTTTGCAGGGGAGTGTCGTAATGTTAGACTCGGATTATGTATGGATGGTTTTTTCGATTTTCTATTTTGGTGCCAAATATTCATCTTGGCCCATTATCGTCACACCTTATAATTTATCTCCTTGGATGTATAAGAAAACTCCATATATGTCTCTTACTGTTGTTGTTCCTGGCCCCAATCGGACACAAGGAATCGATGTTTATTTACAACCATTGATTGAGGAGTAAAAAACGCTGTGGACCGAAGGAGTAGAAACATACGATGTTTCAAAGAAAAAAATTTCGTATGTTTGCTTCTTTGTTGTGGACTATAAGTGATTTTCCTTCTTATCCAATGCTTTCAGGATGGAGTACATCCAGTTGTTTAACTTGTCCATATTGAACAGAAGGAACACGAGAATTTCTTTACAGAATGGTAAGTGACTGCCATCGATGTTTTCTATATGTCAATCATCCCTTTAGAGGAGATAGAAAAAACTTTTTAGCTAATAGAGTGGAAACCAGAGAACCACCAATGATATGGTCAAGTGAAGACATATCTGAAATTGTAAGGGACTATTCAAAGATACATGAAACTGGAGTACAAACTGAAATCGCATGTAAATTGACTATTCATAATTGGTGGAAACAAAGTATATTTTGGAGTTGCATTATTGGAAAGATCTTCTACTTCGTCATAATATTGATATGATGCACAATGAGAAAATTGTATTTGAAATGTTTTTAACACAATTTTGAATGTCAAGGGGAAGACTAAGGATGATTTGAAATCAAAATGCGATGTACAAGAATTATACAAACATCGTAAGCTTCATATGAAACCAAACGACAATAAAAAACCCAAAGCGTGCTATGAGTTAGATAATAATCAAGTTAAAGTTGTGTTAAAATGGGTGGAAGGACTAAGAGTTCCTGATGGGATTTCATCAAATCTTCGTAGATGTGTTGACTTTAAAAATGGTAAATTGAGTGAAATGAAAAGCCACGACTGTCACATAATGATGGAAAATTTATTACCTCTTGTATTCAAAGAACTATTGCCCTTATAAGTTTGGAAGGTAATAAAGGAACTTAGTCTGTTTTACGAAGAGCTTTGTTCGACAACGTTAAAAGTGCAACGTTTACATAAACTTGAAGAAGATATTCCTATATTGCTCTACAAATTGGAGAAAATATTTCCACCAGGTTTTTTTTAATGTAATGGAGAAAATATTTCCACCAGGTTTTCTATTCGAGAGGTATGAAATATGTTACCTATTAATTTAACTGCATTCTGAAGTTAAAGTTAATGTAAATAATTTTTTCATGGATACTTAAATCATCTGAAGAAAAAAGTGAGGCAAAAAGCACGAGTTGAAGGTTCGATCTATAAATCGTACATCGAAGAAGAAGCTTAGTTCTTTTTCTCTCACTATTTCAGTGACCATGTGAACATATCATTTGAA
Organism: Allium fistulosum; assembly: GCA_030737815.1. Taxonomy (NCBI): domain Eukaryota; kingdom Viridiplantae; phylum Streptophyta; class Magnoliopsida; order Asparagales; family Amaryllidaceae; genus Allium; species Allium fistulosum. The sequence goes on from CM060903.1 coordinate 1,082,685,473, forward strand.
ACTATTCCTCGTAATGATGAAGGTGACGAACAAAAGTCCTCTCAAACAATGTTATCTATTTTTAGACAACATCGTCGAACTTTTGGAAAATTTATAGACGTATGATTAGACAATAGAGATCTTCATATATCACACACTTATATTCTTCTTAATTGTGCTGAGGTTGAACCATTTGTTAGGTAATATGAAATAATAATTCTTGATTTATTCATTTCAATAATGCATGCGCGTATAGAATTTAATGCAATATTTTATTTATATATGCAATATTTATGAAAGAGAACATCCACGCGGAGATCTCAGTAAAGAATTTTCTAATTGGTTTTCAAGTACGTTTATGAACCATGAAATTGTGTGATCGACAAAGGATTGAAACATCTTGCATTGGGACAAAAAAGTGATGTCAAGGCATATCCAATATATTCGTTCAATGGATAAAAATTCAATACCAAAGAATATGGTGCTAAAAATTTAATTAATAATACAAGTGTATTTGTTAAAGGTAGTGATGATCCAAAACATCACATAAATGACTTTTATGGCGTTTTAACCCTAGTTTTGCAACTGACATATTTCTCACGACCCGTAGAGGATTTTTTTCTGTTTAGATGCAATTCGTTCAACAATGTTCCAGGTTATGGAATTAATGTGCACAAGGATTATAATCTTATAGAAATAAAGCACACACCGCATTATCAAAAGTACAATCCTTTCGTACTAGCCAAACAAGCATTGGATGTTTATAATGCTCCTTATCCTTCTCTAAAAAAAGATAAAGCAGATTGGTTAGCAGTTTTTAAAACAAGGGAAAGATTTATGTTTGATGGGAAGAATATTCCAAACGAACAAGCTTATCAGGTAGATCTTGAGCAAAGCAATGAAATAATAATAACAGGCGATCGTACTGATTTTGGACCTCTAAATAATGAATAATATGTTTTTGTAGAAGCATTTGAGAGTATAGAGGAAAATAATGTAGAATATGAGACCGAATCTGAATAAGAAGATGATGAGGATTGATAAAAATATTATGTTGAATTCTGATGTATTATGCAATTTATGTAACCGATGACATTTATTTTGCAAGTTATGTAATTTATGTAATTTATGAAACCGAATCTGCTTATCATCATTTACGTAATTTATGTCATTTATGTATTTTTTGTCATTCACGTCATTTATATCATTTATGTCATTTATTTAGCAATTTATGTTAAAAATGCTATATTCGGCTTATCGGTGGAATATGAGACCCAATCTGAATCGGGTATATTTTGTAATTTAGGTACTTTATGTCAATTATGCCATTATTATACAATATATGTCGTTATTATGCTAATATTCTCATTTAAAATAATGTGTCTGTGATAGATATCATGTCCTCTAGAAGGAGGAGCTCATCCCATTCATGCGGAGGCAATGGCAGCGGCCCATCACAGTCGCCACAACGTCCAGCTCTGTATCTGGTGCCTAAAGCAGATGGATATGTATTAAAAATTTTCAGCGACATAAATATTATGTGTACGATATGATAATCTGTATCATATTTAACACAAGGGATTAGACCTAAAGCCGTCATTTGTAATTCTATCAGTTTCTAGAGATTCATATAAGAGTAGGATGATGGCTTGCTGGCCCAAGTGGGATAATTTCCCTACCCACATCATGGAGTGTATATGGCAGGATTTCATTGTAAGTTCAACCTTCTATTTACCCTTCTCAATTTGTTTGTCTCTTATTTATTGTTCATCTTATATTGTTTAATTATTTGTTGCTTCTTTATCATGAAATGTAGGCTGCAGTCGACGTCCAAGCAGACAACATGCAGTTGGTATGACACAACTGGATGCGAAAGATGAAGATTAATTACCGAGATTCTATGTTGGCTGTGAAGCAAAAAGGGGAGTAGCCGAACTGGATGGGAGCGAGTGTGTGGGAGGGCTGGTTGACGCATTGGGAGAATGACAAAGCGAAGGTACGTGTACTAATCTTTTATTAATTATTTGATTGATATGTAAATATCAAAAAATATTTAGTAAGTAAATAACGTATAGTTGATCTAAATGTACAGACAGAGTCGTAGAGAAACTCTGTGTTAACAAGAACACTTGTTAACACCCCAAAGAAGAGTTTTTAGGACAATGTCAATTCCTTGTGGTTTCTATTAGAAGAGTTGAGAGGAATGGAATGTGTGTATTTACTTCGGTATCCTTTTGAAATTGGTTGGCATAGTGAAAGCTTGCTTAATCCAACCTTTCGACTCAGTCGAAAAGTTCATTTCCTTTCCTTATTAATCATTCGGGTTTATTGAGATAAATGTGTTTACCCTTCGAAGGCTCTCCTTTCGAAGTGGAAGTAGAATCCAAGTAGATGGTCTTTGGGATCACTAGATGAAGGTCGATCTAGAGGGGTTCCACCCTATCGAAAGCCTAAGTTGTTAAGTGACTTGGGCTTTGGTCAAATATCCGAAGTAGAGGTTTCAACCTTGCCGAATGCTGTGAGCTTAGATGTCTTGGATTTGGATTGGAAGTCTCTAGTTTAAGAAGTCTTAAGATAGGTTTCGACCTCGTTGAAAGCAAGACCCTTGGATTTCTTGTCTCAATCCAAGGTTGAAGTGATCTATGATTGGTTTCGACCTTGTCGAAAGTAGTAGGCCAGGGGATGATAGCTTGAAACATATAAACTGAAGTAATTTGAATATAAGAGATTTCGACTATGTCAGCAGGGACCTTTCGATATAGGCGACACCTGAAATATAAGAGTAAACCTAACAAAAGTCTTAAAAACAGTACAGTAATCTAAAATATTTGAGACTTCCCTTTCGTGAGCAAAATATGTTTTTATTACTTGAAATCACTAAATCAATTTTGTAATTACGGTTTACAACACTTTTGATTAAGAAGATACAAGTTTAGAATGGAAAGAGTCGGATCCTCATAACCTGGCCCCTTGGGGTCTTATTTATAGATGAGGGTCAGCACCTTTCGATCCTTATTCTTTTGACTTGGTCGAAAGGTGGCTACCAAATAACCCAAGTATGCTTCCGCCTTTGTTGAAAGGAACGGCTGCACTTCTCTTTTTTGTGTTGCCTTATAAGTGCTTCCGACTCTATTGACATGCTTTGTTCAATGGTTTTGATGATGTTGGTTACATCTAAGCTCTTGCTTCTGATTTGATGTGGAACCTTCCTGGGTCACATTGGCTTCGACTGGTTCGAAACGCTTATTATAGCTTCCGAAGGGGTTTTTCAGGAAACTACTTGCATTCGCGTGGTTTGAATCTTAATTTCATGAAAGTAAGTTTAATTCGATTTACTGAGAGTCATTTAAGTTTATGATTCAAATCCTCCAAGATAATTTCAAGATTCAGTCTCATGAATCGCTGACATTTATTTCCCATTTTAAACTTGATTCCAGCGTTTATGATTTCTGCTATTTTGAAAGAATTTGAATTCTCATTTCACAAATTTTGAAACGGAAAATGGTTGATTCATATTGAAATCTGTTTCCTTAACGGGTTTGATTTATCTGTTTAAGAAAATTTTGAAATCCTGGATTTGCAGTCAGGTTTGGGGAAGACCAAACTGTTTATTTTTTTCGCACGGAAGTTTCGAGTTGTACGCATGAAACATTGGCGCCACAAATTGACCTTTCTACCCCTTCGAAAGGGATTAAGGCGACAACATTGGTTTTTGATTCTTAGCCACTTTCGATGGAGTCGAAAGGTACTGTAGCGTGAGTTTGTCAAACTTGTCGAAAGGTTGTGAAATAAAATGTATTCATCCCTCTCAAAAGCAAAATGTTTTGACCGAGACAAAACCTTTTGTTCCGATTGAAATACTTTCTCTTTAGTATGTTTTCGAAACCATAATGCCCCTTCGTCCCTTTCGAGACCTTTTGTAATGACTCGGTCGGAACCTTCCATAATCACCTTTCCTTAGTACAGTCGAAACGTTATGGGTTCATATCAATTTATCCTAGGACCTTTCGAATTTATGGGTAAACGAGGTTTCGACAACATTCGTAGAAATTTTAAGTCATAGGTTTCGACAATGTCGAAGGGTTTTGTTATTTTGTTTATGAAATGTTTATAGTATATTTTCAGTCAAGTTTTTAAGTTAAATTTAACCATTTTCTTTTAGCAATTTGGTTCCTGTGGAACTTTCGACATTGTTGAAAAGTACCACTATATATTCCCATCTTTCCTTTCAACCCTATTGAAAGCTCAGTGATGGCTCATATTTATGCTTTCGACAATGTCGAAAGGTTGTGGTTAAATGATAATTTTCTTTCCCTTTCGACTCCGTCGAAGGCTCTATTTCTTTGATTTTTAATCTTAACATTTTTCCAAGAATTTGAAGTTCTATGATTGGTTTTGTGTTTAAGTTTCTTAAGTAGGTTTTTTCCCAATTCTTGAAAGAATGCTAAATTGATACAAACTTGAAAATTTTAACTAAAACATTTTCACCTGGCAGAATCATGAGCTCTCAGAAGAAACTCTACGCCATTTCAAAGCATTCCTTGTTATCTTCACAGGTTGAGGTTGATGCCATCCTCAAAGACTTTGCAATTACCAGTGTGGAAGCTATTCCACCGAGGGAAACACATACTATCAACAACCCTCCCGAAGGGTTCTTTGCTTATACTGCCGTCCACATATGGCACGAAGGATTTCTAACCTTTCCTGAATTCCTGTCCTGATTTCTTTCTCATCTCGGGATTCTCCAATCTAGTTGTCTCCATATGTCTATACCTACCTCTTATCTCAAGTGCTAATGGCACTAGAGTCCGAACCATTTGACCCGACTAGTCAAACACAACACTCTCAAAAGCCAAATATTCAGAGCAAACCTCTTGAAGAAGCTAATATCTAAGGAGTTAATAAGTTCAAGGACTTGGAGAACTAGTTTTCCATTTTTCGATGATTCCCAAACATCAGTGGGACCTTTTCTACTCCTCGTAAGTTAAAATTTCCATTGTCTTCCTTCCATTTTATTACTTCTCTTGTCTAATCTTTATCTTATATTAGGTTCTCCTGCCATAGAACTTAATGAGGCAGACAGAAGAACGGTGGAATCTTTAATTGTGGCCTCTAACAAGATCAGAAATCGACTGAGATTGCTAATCCCATCTAATTTAATGAAGCACTCTCTTCTTTACCTTGGTCAAAGGATCTTGGTGCTACCTCCTTTGATTTAGCACACATCAAAGGGAAAACGCTTCCTCTCCTTGGGAGATCCTACTCATTTCTCTCCCACGTCACCTATTTGCTCCAACCATCCCGGTACGTCATAGACACTGCATTTGTTCTCTATTCCTGAGTTACTTTCCAAATCACTCGGTTAACCTTTTATCTTTTTAGATCCTTTACAACTGCTTCTCAGGTTACAATGCCTGTTAGTGGTGCCGCTCCTCCTCCTACAACTTCCGATGTGCCATATATTGTCCAATCTCTCGCGAAAACTAAGAAGGCCATCAAAAGGAAGTTAGCACTATCGACCGAAGTGGAATCTCTTTTGAAGGTTGCTAAAATTATTGATATAGAGGAGGAGGGAGATTCGTCTTTTGATAAAGCTCCGAAGAACCCGATGGTGGAAGCTTCCAAAGATAAAACGGAGCAAACTCCTACAGTGATCGATCCCCTCTCTCGCATTTCTGTTCCTGACTCTCCGGCCGCACTCGAACAAATGCAACTGCATTTGGAGACGACCCCCGCTCTAAAGTGCACCCCTCAGAAGCCAACATCTTCTTGTCCTTCCGTTAATTTTGAGGAGACAACTCAATCTATTTTAAATTCGAAGTCCTTCACTTCTATCCACCTGCCTTCTTCCATTCCAGATTCGGCGGGGCATTTTCGTTCTCTAACAAAGCAACATTTTTGGTGAGTTTCACTTTAATTAACTTTGTCTTTTCTTTTCTTCATCAAAATTTTCTAACTTGTGCTTCCCTTCTATCTTTTAGATTTCCAAGAGCTAGTTAGTTTTGAACGAGCATGCATCGAAATCTTCTACCGAATCATCCAAGTTTCAGGAGGAAATTTCTTCCCTAAAGAACCAATTGTCTTCTCTTTCTGTGGCCAAAGATGAAGCGACTTCTGAATTGGAACGATTAAGGGTTTTTCTTGCATGGACAGAATCTGATCTCTTGGAAGAAAGAAGGGCTCGTCAACTCCTTGCCGATGAAAATTTTGCCATGGATCTAACCTTGAAAGAATCCAACGAGGAGAAGGCCCGCATAGCAACGAAGAACATTTCTTTAAAAGGGAAGTTAAATTCCTACGAATAGGATTTGATGCTCGTTTATGCTGATAATTTTGAGAAGTGCCATGACCTAAGCTTCCCCTCGCTAGATTTTTCACTTGTTGATAGGGTAATGGGCAAGATTAATCAAATGAAGCAGGGAATTGAAGCTACAGTAGAGGAGGAAATTGACGCCTCTAAAATTCTTTCTTTTGACGTCCCCTCTTTCGAAATCGAATCTGAATCTAAGGATGAGGGTGACAAGAATGATGTTGCTGGGGAGGAAGGTGATGATAATGATGGTGATGATAATGATGACGATGACGACGATAACCTCGATGGTGGCTAAGGTTCAGGTGGTGATAGAGGGGGCCATACTGAAACCTGTGACAAGGATGGTGATGATGATATTAGTGATCCTAAAAAAGAGCCATTGTCCAAAAATGATGTTCCGCCTAAATCCTTCGGGCCATTAGCTCCTCGGGAAGAAGAGCCTGCTCCTATTAATGTTGACAAGCTGAAAGGAAAAGATCAGGCTTCCCAGACTTCTATCCCCATATCACAGGTATAGGATTCACTGTTTAAATATCTTTCACTTCGAAGATAATAATAGTGTAAATCATTTATTTTAGATAAGGAAGAAATATGTCCCCTCCTATAAAATCAAACTTGAGAGAAAACAAACAAAGATAAACAAGTTTTATAAGGAGTTAGACAAGCAAATAAAAGAGTAGAATGTGCTTTCAAAAAAATATCATCGACTTGATAGAAGTTCATCGGTGTTGGCATCTTTTAAGCATCAAAAGGCTGCCCCCTTATTCAAGAGAGTGCGCCTTCGCTACGCCGCTCTCTTAAAAGAAAACTGGGAGTTAATCACCCTATTTTGGATGCTGATTGAAGAAAGAAACATTCTAATCAACTTCTTATATAAGTTTTAATGTAGACATTCAATTATTGATTTTCATACTTAGGTGAATTTAGTGGGGGTCTACTTAGAAGTTTTCATAAGAGATACTTGATGAATTTGCATCTGGCGGCACCCGCGAGCTTGTTGGAACTTACCAAAGGTAAGATCGATTCCCCAAGATCTCCCCCCTGAAAAGCTTAAGTATTATAAGAACAAATTTATCTCTAAGTTATTTTCTAAGTCTGTTTTGTATGAACCAGATGAGTAATTGTAAACATGTAACAATGTATTGATTCTGTAAATATTTGCTTTATTTTTGTTCTTTATGCTTAGCTTCGTTTTATTATATTATCACAGAGTGACGGTTCGTTAGGTCGACTTGTTCCTAGTGACCATTTAAGCCAATATGTTAAACTGAGAAGATTTTATTTTGAAAACGCTTCAATTTTAAAATCTTCGAAACTAGAAAGATACTGCTTCCTTAGAGATTTACAAAAACATTACTTGGAATATCGTCGTCTTCGCTTTTACTTTCTTGGCGGTGAAAAAGAGAAGCTTCTTAAGGAAATTAGAACATTTCATTCTAAGTGAATTTTTGTTGTGATAGTCCTCCAGTTGGGAAGTGGGACTATAGCATATGCCTACCAGTTACCACTCCTGTAGGAGTTAATATTCCCTTTGATTCAATAGTTACCCTTTCTGCTAATTCATTAGATAAAGTTAGAAATGTAGTTTCCAACTTTAGATATAAATAAATTGTTTATTGTACCTTTTAGCTCTGTTGTTTGAGTTGTAATCTGTTATTATAAAAATAATAAAGAGATTTTTCATCTTTATTTTGACTTTATTTTGTTTCTTTTTGCTTAAACAGGAGCTACAACCATCTACAGTTTCTCTCCCATTTGATTTAACATCATGCATCACCAGTCTTAGAGATAAACTATTAAAATCATGTAGAAGGAGTGAACTCAGTGATGATATCTTACTAGCATGCTTCGATGGCAACGCCGAAGCCTTGAAATGGAATAAAAGATATTTTCTCCAGAAAACCATTGCTAGTAATTTGAAAGATCAAACTGCCTATCTCGAGGAAGATATTAAAAGCAAAGTTGAAATGATCTCGTCAGTGAAGCAACAAGTAAAGTCAAACCCTTCAATTGATTTCGGTCATAAGATGTCAGAACTTATCCAACAAATCAACGACTTCGAATTGAAATTGAAGGATAGTCAAGCGCAGTGCGAATCATTAGAATATATTACGGGAGAAAAGGTTTCGAGTATTGATTTGTTGGTTCCTCGTGCTACTCCGTCGGTTACCAGACCTACGAGGTCAAATTCTCTCGCTGTTCAAAAATTTCCCACCATGATTAACCCTCCCCCAGGCTTAGATGGGAATGTTGTGGGTAACTGGTACAAGAGAATTATGTTCTTAATAGCTAAGTATTTTGATAAGCGAAAAAAAAGAAATATTCATAGAGTATCAACGAGTATGAAGCCAAGATTCAGAAGCTTGAACGCGATAATTACTTCTTTCAAAAGTGCATGGCGGAATTTGAAATGGAAAACAAAACCATTAGGGGTGCCAACAAAACTTTTAACCACGCTCTGAAGACAAATATTAATGTGATCGACGACGTAGACAAGGTAAGGAAGAAGGAAAAGAAACTTAAAGAAGTTCTCTACGCCGCCATTCGTCACATAGTTGATCCTTCAATCGCTGAGAATCTTAGCAAGGCTGCTCAAGACTTATGACATATTTGTATCTTTGAAATGTACATACTTGTCTTGTATATATGCGAATAACTTCATAAATTTTGTAAATAATTTCATTAGTTATGTAAATCGTATAAACTTTGTAAATTTCACCTGATTTGTAATTCTTTTCTGTAATGTCTCTTTCCAAATGCTTTTTGATAGCTCATACATTGACTTATGTACTTGCTGAATCTTTCTTTTCTCTTTGCTGTGCTGATTTCCCTGAAAAGTACGAAGCAAACAATATTTCTAATTGTTAGCTTGAAATTGAGATGGAAATCCATGTATATCATTTTTATAGATTAACAAACCATCCTGTTAATCGCGTAAAATGTAGTTTATATCAAATATCCAAATCTCATCTTTCACCGTGATGAGAAATAATTAAGAATTTAACTTCAACTATTTGGTTGGAATCTCTGAAATTTGTTGATAGGAAATCCCACCCTATCACAAGGGCATAAATGTCGGAAAGTTATTTTCTAAAGAGCTAAATCCAGAAATCATTATCAGAATATTTGTTGCAGAAACTCACTGACCCATTCTGGGGTGTTAATGAAATTTGAAAACTTAGAAATTTGAGACCCAGATTTGGGTATTAATGGAAACTTATAACAATGATCTTCTTGAGAGTATTCTTTGACCAAGATTCAGGCATTTGTGATGGGTAAATAGAAATCCATTATTGAGATCTTATACCCAGATTAGGGCACAATCAAGTAATAGTCTCGAAACCCAGATTCGGGTATAACAAAGATAGTTAGTGATTGACAGAGACCTGAAACGCAGATTCGGGTATTTGTAAATGAAGTTCTGAAATAAATGTCCCTAATCCCAGATTTTGGAATTAATTGATGAAATTCATATATGAGAGATCCGAAACAATGATTCAGGTATTAGTAGATGATGTTTAGAGTTGAAAGTCCTGAAACCCAGATTCGGGTATTAATAAGTGGAGTTCTGTTCTACTCCTTTGATACATGTACCCTTTAGGTCTTGTATATATATAAGTAATTTGATTAGCTGCCTCTAGGGCATGGATGTCTTAGTCCATAATTGGATATGCCATTCCTCAAGCTTGGACATTTCAGTCTTTCATTTGGTGAGCCTCCTCTTGGGCGTGGACGTCTCAGTCCATTGTTTGAATGACCTCTTCTTAGGCCTGGACATCTTAGTCCATTGGTTAATGAGCCTCTTCTTAGACCTGGACATCTTAGTCCATTGTTAGATGGGCATGTTCTTGGGCCTGGACATCTTAGTCCATTGTTTGATGGGCCTCTTCTTGGGCCTGGAAATCTTAGTCCATAGTTGTCTGGTGCTCTTGGTTAGCTCATCTTAGAGGCTAGAACCAAGGACTTACCCGACCTCCCTCCAAGAGATGCCCTGCCCTGACCATTATGAGGTGCAGACAGGGGCTTGTTCGGTGCTTTAACCTGGCCGTAGCATGGCCGGATAAAGAATTACTCCGTCCTCCCTCTAGGAGGTGCCTTACCCTGGCCATAGCATGGCGTGGATAAGAGCTTGTTCGATGCATTACCCTGGCCATCTCATGGCACGGATAAAGGCTTACTCCGTCCTCCCTCCAAGAGGTGCCTTGACCTGACCAGAGGCGCGACCAAGGCCTTGTCTGGTGCTTGAACCCGGCCATCTTATGGCATGGATAAAGGCTTATCCGCCCTTCCTCCAGGAGATGCTCTGCCCTGGCCAACTCGGCACGGACAGAGTCTTTCTACCATCTTAGGTAGACTATCATCTTAGGTAATATCCAAATATAAGGAGTATATCACTACCACCCATGTAGATTTTTCTTTGAAAAGCAACTCTTTATTGATGTTTCTCAAATCCTTATTACAAATTCACGAATTTTTCCTTGTTGGAAGAAATCGACGATCATTCCCTCTAGGGATCTGCAATGATTAGTTTCATAGACATTCATCATGTTGTAATAACAGTAGGATCCTTCCAGATTCCTTTCATGCTTTGGCTTCTTCTTTGTGATGGCCAATAATTGAGCTTATCTTTAGTTAGCAATTAGACATTCTCCATGGATGTTGTTGAATTTCATTCTTTCGGAAGTCTAGATTTGAAGCTTGATTCTTGAGGATAGCTCTTTGATTTTTTATTCCTTGGCCTTATAGTTCCATACACTTCTATTGCCTTTCTTTTTTCCACCCTTTATAGTTATTATGTAGGAAGTGTTCTTGATGTAGTTGGTTGTTGCCACTTATTTGCAAAGGAATTGTAATCAGCCATTATCTCCTTTTTAAAGATCGTGCCTTTGGAATAGTGCCGGATGGTTCTTCTCATTTGATTGAATACAATATCACTTCCATCTGTTCTTTTTCTAAGGCAAAAATTGGAGTGGGGCCAACATGAACGGGGTTTAAGCTCCATTTCTCAGGATCATATGATTCCACTTTTTTCTTATTTATAATTCTCAAGGCTTCTAGCCTTAACCATTGCTCTTCATTTTGATTGGAGTCATTGATGAATTTTGAGGGGAACTTTATCTCATGTGGGTCAGAGGATCCTTGTTCAGATCTTATGATTCTTCTAGCGATGATTGGATCAAAGTAGATGAACTTGAGATTAGGTTAACTGGGGTTAGAGAATAGTGGTGTTCGGTGTTTAACCAAGTCGGAGTTTCGAGCCCTCCTTCTAGCACCAAAAAGTTAACAAGAAATCCTGTTAACACCCCAAAGTAGAGTTTTTAGGACAAGGTCAATTCCTATTTGTTTTATCTTAGAAGAGTTGAGTGGAATGGAATGTGTGTATTTACTTCGGTATCCTTTTGAAACAGGTTGGTATAGCGAAATCTTTCTTAAGCCAACCTTTTGACTCAGTCGGAATGGTTATTTCCTTTCCTTATTAACGTTTCAACTTTGTTAAGATAAACGTGTTTACCCTTCGAAGGCTCTCCTTTCGAAGTGGAAGTAGAATCCAAGTAGATGGTCTTTGGGATGCACTGGATGAAGGTTGATCTAGAGGGTTTTAACCCTGTCGAAAGCCTATGTAGTTAAGTGACTTGGGCTTGGGTCAAATATCTGAAGTAAAGTTTTCGACCTTGTCGAAAGCTGTGAGCATAGATGTCTTGGATTTCCATTAGACGTCTCTGGTTTAAGAAGTCTTAAGATAGGTTTCAACCTCGTCGAAAGCAAGACCCTTGGGTTTCTTGTCTTAATCCAACGTGGAAGTAATCTATGATTTGGTTTCGACCTTGTCGAAAGCAGTGGCCCAGGGGAAAATAGCTTGAAACATATAAATTGAAGTTATTTGAATATAGGAGTTTTCGAATATATCGGTAGGGACCTTTCGATGCAGATGACACGTGAAATATAAGTGTAAACCTGACAAAAGCCTTAAAAACAGTAAAGTAATCTGAAATATTTTGGACTACCCTTTCGTGAGGAAAAGATGATTTCATTACTTGAAATCTCCAAATCAATTTTGTAATTAGGGTTTACAACACTTTTGATTAAGAAGATACAAGTTTAGAATGGAAAGAATCGGATCCTCAAAACCTGACCCTTTAGGTCTTATTTATAGATGCGGTCAGCACCTTTCGACCCTAATACTTTTGACTTGGTCGAAAGGTGGCTGTCGAATAACTCAAGTATGCTTCTGCCTTTGTCGAAAGAAACGGCCGTGCTTCACAACTTTGTGTTGCCTTGTAAGTTCTTCTCACTACAGCAAAAATACCTTTTCGCAACTGCTAAAAATAGTTGTAACATGTCTATTACAACTGGCGGTCGCCAGTCTTAATATCCGAAGTTGTAATAGAGTTGGAGATTTTTACAACTGTCATCGACAGTTGCAGGAGCAGTTGTAAAAAACCTTTTTACAACTGCTTTTGACAGTTGTGGTAATGTCTATCGTAACTGGTGCATTGACAGTGGTAAAAAACCAAGAAACAATGTTGTATTATCACTTTGTTACCCATTGTTAAGGATAGATTGTAAAACCAAGCTTTGGTTTTTTTTCCATAGTCAACAGAAAGGCATTCCAACAGCCAGGATCCCATACCAAGACCAGTACCACCATCAACAGCACTGAAAACCAAGAAACCTTGCAGACCAGTGCAATTGTCTGCTAATTTCCTAACATGTTCTAGACACAAATCTACAATATCTTTTCCAACTGTAAATTACATTCAAACAAATAATTATTAACAATGACATACCTCATATAACAATCTGTATATGGCTTCATATTTCTAAAAGTGGTAATTAATATGTCACTTGCTATATTTAAGTTAAAGGTCGTTTTTAACAACTTTAAATTATTTCTCCCACTCTGTATATCATAAAATAATTCAAGTGATATAGACAATAATTTGTGTTTCATCACAATAAAATTTTACCTAAAAATTATACCTTATCATTCAACAATTGTGTATAGAAGAACAAAAATACCCAAATAAAAAAGATAGAAAGGACTGTGATACCCATGTAAGGTCCTCTAGCAAAGTTATTGGTAGCATCCTCTTTTCCAGAGATGAGTTGTTCTGGGTTAAACAGTTGACGATATGTTCCAGTTCTAACTTCATCAATTACTAGTTATATAATGTTTAAATGAATACAAAATAAATCAAGAATTTAAGCAAGCGCCCTCTCCTAGTTATATAATGTCCATCGTGAGTACAGCTGGAACTGTTTCTCAAACTTTTACTTTCAAGCATCATTTCCTTTCATTTAATCAAATTAATATGTAAAAAAAAGAACTGAAAATACTGTATGTACCATCAAAATCACACATCAAACTACTGTGAATTATATGTATTCCGGATTTTATTGTGTACCAACAATCTAGCAAGTTAAGCATCATTCAATTAGAACAAATACAGACGCAGATGGCAGAGAAATAGTAACAACATTCAATGGAACGAAACGAATGAAATCATCAAGCAATGGTGTACCTTAAGTGTAGGAGATCTGGACGATCGAGGAATCAATTAACTCTCGGACGTCGTCGTTAATGTGAGGAAGAAGACGGAAATAGTGTTCCATCGATATCCAGCAGCGGTTTTGCGGAGCAGGTTAGGTTTTTTTTTTGCAAATTTTGTGGTTCGCGATTTGAATCGGCTAGGTTAAGTTTTGAGAATTTTTGACCTATTAATGAATTGAGCGGCCAACGAAAATTAGAGAGGGAGTTTGTAATTTTTGAGGGCAACAAAGTGACATTGGGAGAACGGATAAAAAAAGTTGTTATAAATAGTTTTTTACAACTTGCGTAAATAAGTAGTTGTTAAAGAGACATATTACAACTGCTATACAAGTAGAGTTGTTAAAAGTATCTTTTTTACAACTGATAAAAATGAATAGTTGTTACAGACTACTTATTACAACTGCTATTTTGTGTTGGTTGTAATGGAAAAGTTGTAATATGATTACTTTGTTGTAGTGTCTGACTCTATCGACAGGATTTGTTCAATGGTTTCGATGACGCTGGTTATGTTTGAACTCTTGCTTCTGATTTAATATGGAACCCTCCTGGATCACATTGGCTACAACCGGTCTGAATGGCTTATTATAGCTTTCGAAGAGGTTGTTCAAGACAATGTCTGCTTTCGCATGGTTTGAATGAAGGCGAAAACTTTGGTTTCGAAAAGTTTAGCATATATGCAAAGAGCTGTTATTTATTGTCTTTGAAAGGTGTTGCTTTAACTCATTTGAAAGGTCTTCATGCATATGGATTCACCTAGTAGAAAAGTTGTTAACGAAGGCAGAAGGGTGCTTTTGACTCCTTTGACTCCTTCGAAAGGTATGAAGTACTAGATCTTGATTATAGAAACCTTTCGACACCTTCAAAACGTTCTGAAGCTTTCAGACTTTAGTGGTAGCAACCCTTCGACTCCTTCAAAAGGACTGGCTGGAATCTTATTCTTGTATTTTTTCTATGAATTTTTCTCAAATTAGTTTCGACTAAGTCGAAAAGTCGATTTTATGAGTAACACTCTGCAAACAGGAACAGGAATCTTGTCACTCATCGAGGAGGGTCCGAGTCATTCCAACAATATTGTCGGTGGTTGGTAAATTTATTAACTGTGAATTGTAAATAGTTATTATGTTGTATAATTTTGAATATATATAATAATAGTACATAACAATCAATTCCAGGAAGCGAAGGCATAGGGTCCCGTATCGTACATGGATGTATTTACCCATGCTCATACTATCGAGAATGTAAATCTTGACGTGACTGTTTTGTATACATGGCACGACGATAAATCGCGGAACAGCCATGTAAGCGTATTTTAGTTTATACACTATTAGTAATTGTTTTATTTATTAAAGTATAATGAATTAAGATATTATACTATTGATTTCAAATATATTTTTATTTGTTCATGCAAGCACGGTTTATGGAACAAAGGCAGAAACTCCTGAAGGAAACAGGTCAAGAGCAGCTGACTACGAATGAGGAGGATAACTTTTTTGAGTAAGCCATGGACCCACCTTTATGGAACAGGCGTTACGGTTTTGGTAATCAAGTGATAATGAATAATATATTCAGGCATAACAATTTAGTAATCTTTAAGTTCTAAAGAACTTCATAGAATAGGCGTTATGGAGGAGAGCCAACCAAAGCAAAGCTCAGATCGATCTAGCAAAGATTGAGGAAATGAGAGCGAGGGTGGCGTAGTTGGAGAAGTAGAAACCTCGGCAGGCCATTGAGTTGAAACAGCTACTGGACTAGCGTATTGCTGAGTGCATGCAATAGTATGGTAGTCGCTTTCCATCTATAGCTAGTTCTGGAGGTTCTAGATGTGATTCACAAGAGTAAAAGGTATTTTTTTGTGGTGCGACATTGCTTGATGATACATAGAGATGGTGCGGTTGTATACTTTGAGATGTTTTATGAATTATTTGATGGTACTTTGGTGATGGTCAATTTAACATTTGTGAGTTGATGGTGGTGAGTTGTTGATTATGAGATTTGAGTTGTAGATGGTATGAGTTTTGTTCGTGTTTCATGATATATATGTTGTATGATGACATGTATTTATATTATGTTAACGAAGTGTTGGTTGGTTTGATGTTATCTGAGTTATGGTTGGTTTGATTTTCTTTATGTGATTTGAGTATATTTGTATGATTTGAGATTATGTTGACTATCTGAATTTGATATGTGCTTGTATATGACTATATTATACTTCTGAATTGTGTCCGTGTGGCTAGCATGTAGCAGAAATCTAGTTTGAAAAGATGCTTCAGGTATTCTGACGGATCCTGACGGCTGGCGACGGCTTACTTGTCAACATTTTCCGACGGCTTTCGACGGCTAGTGGTGATTTTGTTTCTTTCTCTTGATCGGCCATGTGTCTTCGATGACATTCAAGAGCCGTCCGGTTTTCTATCGGTGGTCGTCAGAAAGTTTACGACGGGGGCTGTTGGAAGCCGTCGGATAAACCGTGCGGCGACGGAAAAAATTGCGATGGTTTTTTGCGTCGATTTCCGACGGCTAAAAACAGACGGTCTTTGTTGGTTTTTAGCCGTTGGAAATCGTTGGACATAGAGTCCATATTGCTATTTATTGTAGTGTACTATTTTCTTTAATTTTTAAACCATCATATTTTAATTACTGTTACAATGTAATTTTTGCTACTAAGTCCATATGCATTGGAAATAGGAATAATTTAAAATTGATAATGAATTCGAAAGTTCATCAATCGAAGGTTGCTTGCAGTGATGGACGGCAAATTTTATGCATACAAACACACTCGTGTGTTTCTATGTTATGTATGTAGTTAGAAAAAAGGTCATATATCTACTACAATCACATAAAATTTGCGGTAGATATAACACATTGAGTTGGTTAGGTGAGTTTGCACTTATGAGGAAATATTACCATATTGAACATGTTTGCAAATAAGAAGATCGAGATTCATAATTCTTACTTACAAGTGGTTAACTACAACCCATAATGACATGATTAAATGGATATTATCTTACAATAGAGTTTTATTGCCTTTCCTTTCTAACCACGTGCTCAATATATCTACAAATCATGCATAGTGGTATTGCATTTTTTATTATCCTTCTCTTCAACTATATTTACGCTCCATCAATTCAATCATTATTCTATTAAGTAGGTACAGAACTTGCTCTAATAAAATAAGACCACAACTATGTTTTTCTAACTACTACTGTGTTTGTTTTCTTGTTTCTATGTTTAAATTTTGCAGTCATGGTAAACGTATACAAGATCTCAACAATACGTAGCACTTGTTGATAGGGGAACACAAGATAGCACAAAAGAATTGTTGCAAGTGCAGTCTGATGATGATTTGCCTTATAGCTTCCTTCACTATCACTGTCATACTGAAATTCAAAATACAATTCTATGTCAAAATTGTTAATCACCTGTTTTTTTCTAATCAATGCAATTTTGTTCATTTCCAGCAACCTTACTAAAGTACAGTGCTATTATGTAATTTAATTAACTGATCATCGAATAATACCTAATGACTTGGTTTCACCACATTTATTTAATTTGCAGCATTCGTTGTTGTATGTTTAGTTTAACAACCTACAATGCATGAACATGTGCAAGATTTTTGGATTTAACATCGTAACAGCCACAATTTCGTATCTGTAAAATTTTAATACGGATAATGTAAACTTCAATGCTTTATGCTTCTATGCATCATTCTGCACGTTCCATGATTTGTATGGTGAAAATAATTTCCACGTTTAGCAATTTAGAAATCCAAGGATAAAGCTTTCCACCACATCGAAGGTAGACGAGGCCTTTCGACCATGTCGAATGGAATGAGGTAGAATATAAAAGTGTCTTTCGACTAGGTTGAAAGCATAGGCGTGGAAGAGGGTCAACCTGCATCTATAAATAAAACCCAAGGGGTCTGATTTTGTTGATGGAATTTTGGAATCCTAAGCTCATTTCTTTCACTTCTACTTCTTTGCATCAACAAAATCTTTGTAAATTCAAAATCAGTTTTGGGAAAAAGCTCTAAAAATGGTAACTCATTTTGGATTAATGATAATGGAGAGCTGCATGGATTCATTAAGGATTTCGATTATGAGGAAGATAATTACAATAATTAGCTAGACTAATTATCAATTGCACATGATGCTATCTTATTCTCTTAACTTCTTTTTGTCTATGCAAATCATTAGGATTGACTTGGAAATCATACATTCAAAACGTATCATCATTAACAAATATCATATGATGACAAATAAGATGATGATGATGTTTAAACAAAGATAAGTTCTTAGAACTTTCAAATATCCAAGACGGTCTTATACACTAGATCGAGCTTAGGCAATTGTAAACCGAATTTGTTTCGAAAGGATAAAATCCTTTTCGACCTAGTCAAAAGGGATATCTCGAAGGAAATATGGCCTGCAATTGGCAAGCAATCATATGAGGAGGAGTCCATCCCGAAATGAACCTACACTGTAACGACCCGCAAAATTCAATGGTTAAAAGTATATTTAACTAGAAATTTGTGAAATTTTAAACAATAAAATTTGAAATTAAAAATTTATTATTTGGAATACGTCTATTTTAATATAGCAACTGGTAAATTTTCATCTCATAATATTGAAGTTTATTTTCCTGTGAAATTTTATTTCAATTTAAACCGGTTAATAACAGTGAATTTAAAAGTTTTCCGAAACCAAAATATGTCAACAGGAGAAAATTTATTCAGATCATTCTGAATCCGACTGCGAAATTCGTTTTTCCAAATTTGGACTTCTTCTGCTCCGTTTATCTTAATTCTGGCAGAATAGCAGCATTTTCGGTACCGGTTATCGAATTTTGATCGGATGATCGTACCACCAATATCTGTATACCGTTTTGATTGTCTCGTCATGCTGATATCCACGGTATATTCATTTGTTTATTTCAGCGTCTGATAAACAACAGAATCTGTAAAACAGTTCACCGCATCGGTACGTTTCGAGCCGTTTGTTAGTTGGGTCCATTCAGATTTCAAGCAGCAGCCACTAGCTTTTATTTTTAATACTTATCTCATCGGTTACTAAAATTCGACCGTGGCCATACCATCTAGATGTGTGAACGTACAAAACTAATGTACGTTTCACCTTTATTAAATGTGAACGGTTCATTTCCATTTTGCCTTTATACCTTCATTTCCGTTCCAGAGCGTTGCTTAAGAATTTTGCTCAAAATCTTTTAGCCTCACTTTTCTTTTGCCACCTCTCCACCTGTTCTTTTCCTCACCATTTCCTCTCTTGCTCCAGACCAACCCAAAAGCTTTGCCACTTTTCATTTCTCTTCATTTCCACCTGAAGCCACGTCTCCTCTTCATTTTCACACTTCTCCCACTTCATGCGGCATCAAACACGTCTATACCCGCCACCTTGTGCCTTCGCCAAAAACCCCTTCGCCATAGCCGCCTCCACCCGCGCCTAAGCCTCCAACCGCGTCTCCTCCGCCCTGACAGTGACCATCACCTCACAGCAGCCCCGCCGTTTTCTCACGTCCTTGCCTCCTCAAACTCATAGCACACCGTTCCCATTCCCTTCGCCTTAGATCAAAGCCCGGCCATGTCCTCGAACCCACTGCCGTGTCCTTCACCCCGAGCAACCAACGGCCACATCTCCTCCCCGATCTTCTGCCACCTCCCCTTCTTGCCGAGTCATCTTGGCTGCTTCATAGCCAAAATATTCGTACATATCTATGCTTACAGGTATGTTGCTTAAGTTGGAATCTGTTAGTGGTTTATATATATAATCATATCCAAGTAAGTTTTGTATTAAGTTTACATTTTTTAAGTTATATATATGAGTGCTTAGTTATAACTGTTGTGTTCAAACATATAGTAATACATAAACATACTGTTTTAAAGAAAGAAGAAATTGTGGATACTTTACCTTATAAATTTTTATATATATATTCAGGTAGGCTATGGTCTAGTATAGAAATAGTTAACACTAAAATATAGTACATACCTTTACAACGCATGTCTTATAAGCTTGGCCAGCTGTGTTCGTGCTTTATGCAATATGCACACTTTGTTTATGCAAAGAGGTTATGATGGTTTAATTATGTAATATAAACTCGTTATCTGTGAATATAAGAATATGAGTCTAGTCTATATATTGGCTATAATATGAAGTGTAGTATCTGCTCTTATTAAACAATGATTTTTTTTTTAAATTGGTATAAACTTTTTGATCTATCTATTGTTTATAAAGCTTACATATAAAGTACTAGTATATATCTTATTTTGATAAAGTTGGAGCTTTGCATTTGTATGTGTATTTTATAGTAAAGTAAGTGTTATTTCTTTGTATATGATTTGTGGTATATATTAATCTTTATAAGTTACAGTTTATATTTTAAAACATATGTGTTTCGGCAGTTATATAATCTTATAATTTAAAGGTATATATAGGTTCAAGTGTTTTATTTTGATTTGGTTACAACATATTCTATGCATATACAACAGTTTGTAATATCCTAAATATATGTGTATCTAACAGTTTGGTTAATGATTTAAATGTATAACTAGGCTATAGTTATTTTATAATAATATATATAAATACTCTATGTTATAAGTGGTTTGCATAGATGCCTTATATTTTGTTTGAATAGGATTTGGTTGCCTTATGTATATGGCTGCATATATTTTATTGGTGGTATAGTCGCATGCATATATTCAGTGTATATTTCATATGGGGTCTTCATATATATATATAAATATATATATGTGTGTGTTTACATATCAAGTAGGTATATAGATATACCGGTCTGCATAAATTATATAAATTTTGGAAGATTGTATATTTGTTATTTATACCTATGTTTATATATTGGTTTTTGTAGATAGGTAGATTTGAGTTTGGTTTCCACATATGTGTGTATATATATATATGTTTAAAACTGATTTTTGAAATATATATATGTATATAAACCATATTTCGTTTCTATCAAGCAAAATTGATTTGATCCATTCTCATCGATTTCTTATCTATCAGCTTGTCCGACGAATCTGTGTCCATTGTGCTTTGCGTTGCAATTCGTGCTTGGATTCGTAGCTCATTTCTTCGTTAAATCTATCTAGCCTCGAAAGGTGAGCAATCACTCACGATTAACGTTCTTTTATTATTTAAATTTGATTTCAATTGAAATAGCAATTGAAATATGCTGCTGTAGTTATTTACATTGTTATATATGCTATTATCTATAACTGTTCACCTGTGACATCTGACACCAGTATCTAGTATCATATGCCTGTTATTACTATTATCTTTATATGTTCACCTATGACATCTGACACCAGTATCTGTTATTTATACTGATGATATATGCCTGTTGTTATATATATATTTTTGTATCTGTTATCACTCTGCAAGTTCCCTGTTAGTATAGAATTCACTATGGGTTGAAATGATACATACCCGAACAGACTTTAGAATAGGAGAATTTCGTTATGGGTTGAAATGATAAACCCAAGCGATTTTTCATTCGAATTGAAATTGGGATTACGGGTCGAAATGATATCTACCCGTATATATTTAAATTTCGGATTGAAATGATAAATATCCGTATCACTTAACCATATGATAAATATATATACAAACACCGTTGGTCCATATATATAAATATTTTAAAAATGAATTCTATGGTTTTGGAAAGAAATATATGGTTTTAATAAATGTTGAGCCTTAGATTATTATATATAAATGGGAATGATTGATTTAAATACATATAATATGTTGAGTATTTAAAATATATTTCAAAATAGATTTTGGTAATAATTTGAATAAGTTAAGGTTAGAAAGATAATTTGAATTTAGTTGAAATTGTATTCAATAAAGAATTTTATTTAATTAAACCGATTTGAAACTTATTGAAATTGAGATGAAGATATGATTTATAACTTGATTAATAAGTAATCTAATGAATATTCTTGTTTAAATAAAGTTTAAGGAAATATTTAGTAAAATGTGATTTAAGGCTAGTAAATGATATTGAATCTATTAAGTGAATATTCCCTGATTAAATAATAATGAAGTTAAATCAAGAGGTATATGAAACTGTTAAATCTAACTTTGAAAATGTTGAATATTAAAGCTTTGAAATATATTGAAAAATAAATGGTATATTTATAACTGAATTAAATTGATGAATTGAGCTTTGAATAAATTTGAATCTGGAATTTTGAAGTTGATTTGAATCGATTTGCGAGACTTGAGGAAATTTTAAATACTTTACTTTTAAATCATTTAATATATATATACATATATACTATTTTGGAAAATAGATATATTTGAAATGAAATGATATGTGGGTTTTGAAGTATAAATTAAATTGAAATGACCACGGTGTTATAATGTATATTTCCGTCTTGTAGATAGTTCTGAAGATCCTTAGAGGATGGTTATCCCAAACATCCTTTAAGTTAATTGTATTTCAGTTGATGTTTCACTTGAGTTGGATTTATTTATATAAGAATGTTAATCCTGACTCGAGTGTTTTGTGTTTTGCTTTACGCTCGGGTCAGACCGAGTGATACAGCATTTGAGACTCATCCTTGGAGTTTGGAGCTTCCTTTGGAGATCCAACCTATTGCCTCAGCTTTCAGCTCTTCTAGTTGATTTGTCCAGAGAAGTCATCTGTTGTACTGGAGACTTCACTACATTTGAGATATTCTGTTGTATTTTATTTCTAACTCTGATGTTTATATAGTAGCTTCATGAACTACTATTTTATCTATTCCGCTGCGTATTATTGTATTACTCTGTGTCTGTGATTCTGTGATTGATTTATTTACTGCATATGATGAGTTTTGCCAAATTTAAATTAACAATCTGATATTTTGAATTATTCAAGTCAGACATGTGTGTCTGCCTATGCACTTGGCGGGTGCAGCATGATAGGGGGTTCTCGCATTTGGTTTGGTAGCGAGCGGATGACTCTTACTCCTACATGTCCCTGCGGGGTTGGTGCAGTCGAGAGGCTGGCTGTAAAGGCAGAACACAGGTACTGCTGTATGCTACGGTGGGCGTTACCCCACTGACGCGGTCCGTTACAGTTGGTATCAGAGCTTTGGCTCTAGGCAAAGCTTAGCATATATAGTAAATTTATTTACAGAATCACTTTCGTTCGAGTTTAATCTCTTCCTTTTGACTCGATTTCCTTTGAACTTTGGAACGTTCCCTACGGTTCCAAAATTCATTCTTGTCTCTCTCTATTGGTATTCTTTTGATTCTGGAGTATCCCATAACTCCACTTCGAATGATCTCTATAAGAATAGGCGATCCCGCCGATCTTTGAATGTTTTGCAAAGGGGTGAAACTCCTTTACAATTGGCATTGAATCACCAAAGATTTATATATCACTCGGTTTAGATGCTGCTATCTCTTGATATGCTGAATTCTATCTCTTGCGATCGAATGTCGATTTGCCTTAGATTTCCGCATCGATTATATTCTTGAAGTCACGGTTGACCCGGTTAAGGTCGCCCACGATTTATATAAGTGTATCCATCTACTGTTTTGTAATTAATTATCTCATTTTCGTTCGAACTTATCTTCGAATCAAAATTCTATTTGACAAGAGTCCCTCTAATTTGAATCTCTATCTTTGTTTTGAAATCCGTTCGTGAATTGTCCTTTGAAAATCGGGTTTGTTTATATTTTAGAAATTGTTTTCTAAACCGAAATTATTATTTTGATAAGTATGATTATATTCTATATATAAAAGTGTAATGTTTTCGATAAAGATTTTAAACCCTTTTCAAATAAGAATTTGAGGTTTCGAAAGGATTTGTAATTTTGAAAAAAAAAATCTATATAAGAAATTTGATTTATCTAAAAATGATTTATAACTAAAGGATTTTTTAAATTTGAATTCGAGAATTGAACCCCGGTGTTTTGAAATTGGTTTTAAGATTTTGAAATATATAATAATAATATGATTTAAAGGGATTTTCCGAATAAGAAATGTTTTAAATAATTTTAATAAGTTTCGAACGATTCCAAAGAAATTTCAAAAGAAGTTTGAGAAAATAGAAGTCCAGAACTCACTTATGTCGCTGGAAAATAATTTCGGTGATGAGTGCACGCATCATCGACATTGACTTTCGAGTTTCAGAGTGAGGGATATGCCACTTTAGTAGCATTGCTATGCGAGTGATTTTGTGAAACCATTTTTGATTTTCAAATTCTGAAGTAATATTTGATATTCGAAAGATATATGTATATATATTTGAAATGATTTGAAGTAAGCCGGTGTTCAGTCCTTTAGTTTCGGATTTGAAACCTATCTTTTGAAATTGGTTTACTGATTGGTTGATTTCCAACCCTTGAATTTGAAAATGATTTCTTCAACTATTTCGAAGGTTCGAGCACTTCCAAATCAAGGTTAACTTTTCAAAGCTAAATTTTTGAAAGTATGAATTATTTGATAAAGTATATAAATTTGTTTTGAATGTTTAAGTATGAAGTAATATGATTTAAATAAGTTGAAACTATTTTGTTAAGTATATGAATAAGGCAAATTTTAAAATTTTCTAATATGAAATTGAGATTTGAAATGTTTTGAAAAGAATTTCGTCTTCAATATATTTTGAATAAAATTTAGCTTAAATGTTTTAACTTAGTAACATCTTTATGAAACAATATATTTAACAAGTTGGAATAAATATATAAGTTGTACGTATGCTGTTTTATTCGCATAATTAATTTGATCCAGGTTTGAGTACACAAGTTCGAGGTGAATTACACCATTTCGTGTTAGGATTTTTCATTCGATTCTTGATGGCGAATATTTGATATGGATTTTGGGCTTGATTCTAGAATTCTCTATCATAGTATATGGCTATGCAAGGAGACTGATGGCTTCTAGTCGAGAAACCACATCGAAATCCGCATTAGGGAAGTCGAATGGACAATACTAGTTCGAAAGCGAACTTGTGTGATCGAGCGAGCGATCAAATGTGATTTTGCGAAATGATGACGTATGTACATCTTATATTCTAATATCATTGATATATTGTGACGCTGAAATTGAAAGCTGTCGGGTTAGAATATCTTTGCTTACTAAAAGAAAATTTCCAATTTAAATTACAAAGATATATATAACCCATAAAAGCAAAGATATTCAATCCCATATGGCTCTTCATACAACGAAATTTATTTTGAAAATTTTGATCCTTATATAAGGTGGACCTTATGTAAATATAAGATTATTTTGAAAACCATTGATTTTGGAAATGAATTGGTTGACTTAAATTATATTGATTTGGAAAATTGGATTTATTTTCTAAATATATTATTTTGGAAACTTTGAAACGAAAGATATTTAATTTGAGAAGAAATAATTTGGTGAAATTGTATATGATTTTGAAATTGAAACAAATTGAAATTTGAGAACCTTATGTTACTAAACACTTGATTTGGGAGTTGTCGAACTTATATAAAATTGATTTGTATGAGTATGAAATTGATTCGAAAACTATAGATTTGAAAAGGTACTCAATTTGAAAAGTGAAATCTTATATAATTAAAGTCTATATAAGTATGATTTGATATACTTTTGATTTTGGAAAAGTATTTGATCTGAAAATTAAATCTTATGTATAATGGATTTTATATAAGTACGATATTTGAAAGTGATTTGAAAAGGTACTATATGATACATATTTTCGAAGTAAAGATATGGAAAGTGCCTTCTGTTTGATATTCGATTTGTGGCCACATCTTGGATTCATTCTATCGATATTATTCTCTCTGATTTTTGGTTTTCCGGATATGATACTCGAGTTTCCTTCGAATTCCATGGCGTTACCCATGGTCTTATGTTTCTCTCGTGACTGCATAGCGCAACTGCCTGGCTGAGTCTTGCCTAGGGGTACGGATTGTTTCCTGGGGGATCCAGGCGTAACCATTGTGTATCCTGCAATCTGTGTAGGTCGCGAATAGTAGCGCAAATGCTTGGCTGAGTCTTGCCTGGGGGTACGGATTGTTTCCTGGGGGATCCAGGCGTAACCATTGTGTATCCTGCATTCTACTAGTCATCATGGCGTAACTCGCAGGGCTGAGAAAGCTTACGGATATGGATTGTTTCCTGGGGGACCCAGGCGTAACCATTGTGTATCTGCGAACCATGGTTAGACAAAGGTTTTGTTTGTTTTTGATTGGATTGTACTTTCCATATCTGTTTTTAAAAGTTTTTTCCAGTATTTTCACTGGGTGTTGAAATAGGTCTACTAAGTACCTGGAGAATTCTAGTTTTGCGCCTGATCAACGCACTACCAGAGTCTACAGGAACAAGGATAAACTTGTTGAAACATCGAGTTATAAAAGTATTTTCGGAAGGAAATTTGTTTCGATGTAAAAGTATTTTATTATAAAGGTATTTTATTATAAGGTATTTCCAACAAAGAAATTCTGTATTAATATTTGAAATTAAAAACCCTTATGGTTCTAAATTAATTATTCGTGCCTGATACTATTCTTCTGAATCTACCTTATCTGCTCAGCTTTATTTATTCACCTATATTCTGTTTTCCAAATCCTCCTTTTTTTCCTTGTTGACTATATCCTTTTTAAATATTGTTTATTTATATATTATATGGTTTAATAGAAATTTTAGAGTTAAATATTTTAGAAGTTGTTAATTAAATAAAACATATTTAAGGTAAATGATTATTGATTTATTAATAATACTTGAAAAGTAATTTTGATAAAATTTATAAATTAATAAATTATGAATTTAATGTTTTCAAATAGCTTCTTTGTAAAAATAAGTAATAACGTAAATAATTGTTTTCAAATATTTTTCATATATTTATAAAGGTGTCATTTAAACTTATAAATAGTATTTATAAAGGGAAGCAAGAGATTTTACAAATGGATTTTTGAAAGGTTTTAAAGTATATAAGATAATTAAATTGCAAATGAAGTTTTCAAATGAATATTTCAAGTAAAATTTATATAGTTTAAACTAATTATTTAATCTTGACTTTCAATCTATCTTTTCTGTCTGGTTGTTCTATTCTTCTACCTCCTTCCTTTTCGGGGACGAAAAGTTTTGAGTGGGGGAGAGTGTAACGACCCGCAAAATTCAATGGTTAAAAGTATATTTAACTAGAAATTTGTGAAATTTTAAACAATAAAATTTGAAATTAAAAATTTATTATTTGGAATACGTCTATTTTAATATAGCAACTGGTAAATTTTCATCTCATAATATTGAAGTTTATTTTCCTGTGAAATTTTATTTCAATTTAAACCAGTTAATAACAGTGAATTTAAAAGTTTTCCGAAACCAAAATATGTCAACAGGAGAAAATTTATTCAGATCATTCTGAATCCGACTGTGAAATTCGTTTTTCCAAATTTGGACTTCTTCTGCTCCGTTTATCTTAATTCTGGCAGAATAGCAGCATTTTCGGTACCGGTTATCGAATTTTGATCGGATGATCGTACCACCAATATCTGTATACCGTTTTGATTGTCTCGTCATGCTGATATCCACGGTATATTCATTTGTTTATTTCGGCGTCTGATAAACAACAGAATCTGTAAAACAGTTCACCGCATCGGTACGTTTCGAGCCGTTTGTTAGTTGGGTCCATTCAGATTTCAAGCAGCAGCCACTAGCTTTTATTTTTAATACTTATCTCATCGGTTACTAAAATTCGACCGTGGCCATACCATCTAGATGTGTGAACGTACAAAACTAATGTACGTTTCACATTTATTAAATGTGAACGGTTCATTTCCATTTTGCCTTTATACCTTCATTTCCGTTCCAGAGCGTTGCTTAAGAATTTTGCTCAAAATCTTTTAGCCTCACTTTTCTTTTGCCACCTCTCCACCTGTTCTTTTCCTCACCATTTCCTCTCTTGCTCCAGACCAACCCAAAAGCTTTGCCACTTTTCATTTCTCTTCATTTCCACCTGAAGCCACGTCTCCTCTTCATTTTCACACTTCTCCCACTTCATGCGGCATCAAACACGTCTATACCCGCCACCTTGTGCCTTCGCCAAAAACCCCTTCGCCATAGCCGCCTCCACCCGCGCCTAAGCCTCCAACCGCGTCTCCTCCGCCCTGACAGTGACCATCACCTCACAGCAGCCCCGCCGTTTTCTCACGTCCTTGCCTCCTCAAACTCATAGCACACCGTTCCCATTCCCTTCGCCTTAGATCAAAGCCCGGCCATGTCCTCGAACCCACTGCCGTGTCCTTCACCCCGAGCAACCAACGGCCACATCTCCTCCCCGATCTTCCGCCACCTCCCCTTCTTGCCGAGTCATCTTGGCTGCTTCATAGCCAAAATATTCGTACATATCTATGCTTACAGGTATGTTGCTTAAGTTGGAATCTGTTAGTGGTTTATATATATAATCATATCCAAGTAAGTTTTGTATTAAGTTTACATTTTTTAAGTTATATATATGAGTGCTTAGTTATAACTGTTGTGTTCAAACATATAGTAATACATAAACATACTGTTTTAAAGAAAGAAGAAATTGTGGATACTTTACCTTATAAATTTTTATATATATATTCAGGTAGGCTATGGTCTAGTATAGAAATAGTTAACACTAAAATATAGTACATACCTTTACAACGCATGTCTTATAAGCTTGGCCAGCTGTGTTCGTGCTTTATGCAATATGCACACTTTGTTTATGCAAAGAGGTTATGATGGTTTAATTATGTAATATAAACTCGTTATCTGTGAATATAAGAATATGAGTCTAGTCTATATATTGGCTATAATATGAAGTGTAGTATCTGCTCTTATTAAACAATGATTTTTTTTTAAATTGGTATAAACTTTTTGATCTATCTATTGTTTATAAAGCTTACATATAAAGTACTAGTATATATCTTATTTTGATAAAGTTGGAGCTTTGCATTTGTATGTGTATTTTATAGTAAAGTAAGTGTTATTTCTTTGTATATGATTTGTGGTATATATTAATCTTTATAAGTTACAGTTTATATTTTAAAACATATGTGTTTCGGCAGTTATATAATCTTATAATTTAAAGGTATATATAGGTTCAAGTGTTTTATTTTGATTTGGTTACAACATATTCTATGCATATACAACAGTTTGTAATATCCTAAATATATGTGTATCTAACAGTTTGGTTAATGATTTAAATGTATAACTAGGTTATAGTTATTTTATAATAATATATATAAATACTCTATGTTATAAGTGGTTTGCATAGATGCCTTATATTTTGTTTGAATAGGATTTGGTTGCCTTATGTATATGGCTGCATATATTTTATTGGTGGTATAGTTGCATGCATATATTCAGTGTATATTTCATATGGGGTCTTCATATATATATATATATATATATAAATATATATATGTGTGTGTTTACATATCAAGTAGGTATATAGATATACCGGTCTGCATAAATTATATAAATTTTGGAAGATTGTATATTTGTTATTTATACCTATGTTTATATATTGGTTTTTGTAGATAGGTAGATTTGAGTTTGGTTTCCACATATGTGTGTATATATATATATATGTTTAAAACTGATTTTTGAAATATATATATGTATATAAACCATATTTCGTTTCTATCAAGCAAAATTGATTTGATCCATTCTCATCGATTTCTTATCTATCAGCTTGTCCGACGAATCTGTGTCCATTGTGCTTTGCGTTGCAATTCGTGCTTGGATTCGTAGCTCATTTCTTCGTTAAATCTATCTAGCCTCGAAAGGTGAGCAATCACTCACGATTAACGTTCTTTTATTATTTAAATTTGATTTCAATTGAAATAGCAATTTAAATATGCTGCTGTAGTTATTTACATTGTTATATATGCTATTATCTATAACTGTTCACCTGTGACATCTGACACCAGTATCTAGTATCATATGCCTGTTATTACTATTATCTGTATATGTTCACCTATGACATCTGACACCAGTATCTGTTATTTATACTGATGATATATGCCTGTTGTTATATATATATTTTTGTATCTGTTATCACTCTGCAAGTTCCCTGTTAGTATAGAATTCACTATGGGTTGAAATGATACATACCCGAACAGACTTTAGAATAGGAGAATTTCGTTATGGGTTGAAATGATAAACCCAAGCGATTTTTCATTCGAATTGAAATTGGGATTACGGGTCGAAATGATATCTACCCGTATATATTTAAATTTCGGATTGAAATGATAAATATCCGTATCACTTAACCATATGATAAATATATATACAAACACCGTTGGTCCATATATATAAATATTTTAAAAATGAATTCTATGGTTTTGGAAAGAAATATATGGTTTTAATAAATGTTAAGCCTTAGATTATTATATATAAATGGGAATGATTGATTTAAATACATATAATATGTTGAGTATTTAAAATATATTTCAAAATAGATTTTGGTAATAATTTGAATAAGTTAAGGTTAGAAAGATAATTTGAATTTAGTTGAAATTGTATTCAATAAAGAATTTTATTTAATTAAACCGATTTGAAACTTTTTGAAATTGAGATGAAGATATGATTTATAACTTGATTAATAAGTAATCTAATGAATATTCTTGTTTAAATAAAGTTTAAGGAAATATTTAGTAAAATGTGATTTAAGGCTAGTAAATGATATTGAATCTATTAAGTGAATATTCCATGATTAAATAATAATGAAGTTAAATCAAGAGGTATATGAAACTGTTAAATCTAACTTTGAAAATGTTGAATATTAAAGCTTTGAAATATATTGAAAAATAAATGGTATATTTATAACTGAATTAAATTGATGAATTGAGCTTTGAATAAATTTGAATCTGGAATTTTGAAGTTGATTTGAATCGATTTGCGAGACTTGAGGAAATTTTAAATACTTTACTTTTAAATCATTTAATATATATATACATATATACTATTTTGGAAAATAGATATATTTGAAATGAAATGATATGTGGGTTTTGAAGTATAAATTAAATTGAAATGACCACGGTGTTATAATGTATATTTCCGTCTTGTAGATAGTTCTGAAGATCCTTAGAGGATGGTTATCCCAAACATCCTTTAAGTTAATTGTATTTCAGTTGATGTTTCACTTGAGTTGGATTTATTTATATAAGAATGTTAATCCTGACTCGAGTGTTTTGTGTTTTGCTTTACGCTCGGGTCAGACCGAGTGATACAGCATTTGAGACTCATCCTTGGAGTTTGGAGCTTCCTTTGGAGATCCAACCTATTGCCTCAGCTTTCAGCTCTTCTAGTTGATTTGTCCAGAGAAGTCATCTGTTGTACTGGAGACTTCACTACATTTGAGATATTCTGTTGTATTTTATTTCTAACTCTGATGTTTATATAGTAGCTTCATGAACTACTATTTTATCTATTCCACTGCGTATTATTGTATTACTCTGTGTCTGTGATTCTGTGATTGATTTATATACTGCATATGATGAGTTTTGCCAAATTTAAATTAACAATCTGATATTTTGAATTATTCAAGTCAGACATGTGTGGATTTATTGTCGATTTGAATGGTCCAAAATAACGGGTCGTTACATACACTCAACTACATTAGCAAACCTTTCGAAGGGGATCCTCCATATAAGAAACGAAATCAATGAGGTTGAAAGCAGCAATTTCATTTCAATAGGTCAAGCATACCTTTCGACATGGTCGAAAGGGCTAGAACGAACCTTTCAACATGATCGACAAGATGAAAATTCAATATGAATAGTTGTCTTCAACTTATTCGAATAAATGGTTTTGAGTAAGATGCTACTTCCCTTGCCTGCATTTCTAAGCTATCTTCTAAAACTGTTTCGACCAAGTCAACCCGGTCGAAACGATGGTTTCGAAGGAAGCAATCTTTCTTGATAACCTTATTATATATTTTTATTTTCCATTCACATAGCTTTAGGGACGTTGACAAGTTTACTTGTTAACATTTTTGGCTCTAGAAGGAGGGCTTGAACTTCTGACCTTGTTGCTATCTTATAGAGTAATCATGGATCGTTTGACTTGACGTAGGAAAATAAAATCTAAGAGACTCAGTCGAATGGATGAAGAGGTCATCCACACTACAACCCTCGAAGAGAACATAGGTCCAACCTTCAATCTGAATAGGATTGTTCAAGGGAACCTTCATCATCAACTTAGCAGGACAATTACACTGCCAAAATCAAGCATCTAGAGCAGCAACTGCAGGAAATGTAGGACTTATAAAGATGGCGTTATCTCAAAAGTCCTCTAAAACAGTGAGGCCAACAAAGGGGGATGAGTTGGTTTAACCCAGAAGGAACTTGAAGGCTCATTCAAATGAAAACAAGAGCAAGGTAGATGTAACATATTCGAAGAAAGAGCATCCTCAATCTAAAGCTGATCATTAAGGAAGGGTGATCGATAAATCACTTGAACAATCTGATAGCTCTACGTCAAAAGAATACCATCCAAACCAGAAAAGATACCATGATGTCAAACCTTATATGAAGGATGCGGCGGAGAAGGCAATTAAAGATGCAATAAATGCAAAGGGGAAGACGACCATGGACGAAAACGCCAATGATAACGAGCGAGTGCCACCCATTACAGATGAGATTATGGCAATATACATCCCATCTTATGTAAAGATTCCGGCAATGAAGTATCAAGGAATCACTGATCCCGATGATCATTTGATGGCTTTCGATAGCCAAATGAATCTGTACAATGCACTAGGAGCTGTTAGATGGAGATTATTTCCTGTAACTCTCCATGGAGCCGGGGCCTAGTGGTATCGACAATACCAAGAGAAGACCATTTATTCCTGGAAGCAATTTTAATACAAATTCTCCGCTCAGTTTTGCATATGTAAAGAACCCACCATTGATTACAAAGTCTTGGCAAACATAAAGCAAAGGCAAGAGGAACCTTTGGGAGACTATCTTAAAAGATTCAACACTGAAGCACTAAAATCAAAGGACATGAATGACCGTAACAATCTTATCGTGGTACATTCTGGCTTAATATTGAACGCCCCATTCTAGAAGCAGCACTTTGTTAATGGGTATAAAGATTTACAAGATTTCCATGTTCAAGCTGACAAGTTCTTTCGAATGGATGAGTTGTATCATGCCAAAAGAAAAGCAATTCCTAAGAAGGAAGGAGGAAGATTTTGCCTAGATCGAGGACATAAAAGAATGAAATAGGAAGACCCAATTGCTAATGCAGTCAATTTGTACAAGCCACAATTATACGTTTTTGCTGTGATGAAGGAAAGAGTGAACTTCCCAACTTCTTTCAAGGCTAAGAACCACCCAGAGCAAAGAAGAGGAGAATCTATAGAAATTATCTAATTCTACTCAATTTCAATCCCCGTATTCAACAAATACAATGGGGAGAATAACGACGAAGTCACCTTTTAAATTCCACAAATAGTACGAGTTCACTCTTTGGGCTTTAACCCCGAGTATAAGAAGATCATCTCTATACAATCAAGTTGTATTTAATTTAAATTTGGAAAAAATAAATACAGTTTTTTTATACTTGTTTCCGACATTTCGACCTTATCTATCCCTCGCCTAGGGAAGAGGCCAGGTGAGCCAGGGTGCTACTCCTAAACATCTCCTTAGTTTAAGCATGTCACATCCGGATCTCACGAATAGAAACATCCAGTCTACTCGTCGGCTTTTAAAGCCAAGATTAAAACACTTTATTTATAATAGCTTTTCTTTAAACAGTTATTTAAACTCTCTTAAATAAGCTAGAAAATCTCCAATCATCATTAAAACATTTAATTATCCTTTTGGAAACATTTATAAAAGTTTTTTAAAAGAATCGTTAAGTTTAAATCTAAAATTTAAAAGTTAGAGAAAAGTGCTGCGGAAAAGTGCCTTGGAAAGTGCTTTTTAAGCTATATTGATGAAAACAACTTTTTATTATGTGAAAATTCATTTTTATTACTCAAATCTCTTTTAAAACATTTTAAGATTTATAATATTTATTCCATATTTTTAAACAATTTTAAAATATAATTTTCTAAGAAATCCAGTTTTGGATCCCGAATTGCAAAAACCGCGATTTTTCAAATGCTTCTTTGCTCATATCTCAAAATCTACTTATCGAAATTTTGATTTTGATTTTTCATTTGAAAACTATGGATATAATAGTTCAGAAAATTCTTATCCCTAAGAATTTGGAGCTATATTCCAACTCTTAACTCGTTTGACTTTTATGGATATAATAGTTCAGAAAATTCTAACTTTTCTAAAATCTTTTCTATGAATAAGAAGCCATTAGAGAGGCTCTTAGAAAGCTTGAAAAGAAGCGGAAGAAGAAGTGGAATGGTATTAGCATTTTATGAGAAGAGGGGTGGTATTTATAGAAAAAACTTGGAATAAAATATTCAAATGCAAAATTATCAAAATGCCCCTAGCCTACACCCTCCTAGCCTCTACATGCACGGCTCCCCCCTAAAGCCATGTGATGGTGATGTGAGGTGATGGTGTGATACAATGATTTGATGTATGCATTATGGTTGCATAAAGTTTAAGCTTTACGAATTATTAAATCATTTTTGTAATATACATATACATATACATATATATGTGTGTGTGTGTGTGCGCGCACGCGCGTGTGTGTTTATGTACACATGTATATGGTATCTTGTGCATGTGACATATATATGTATGTACATGTAGGTGCATAACACTTCGAATGGCTTTGAACAACTTTTGTTTATTAAATCGATGAAATTTGGGGAACCGAATATCGGTCACATTTTGACTTATTTATTAATGTACATATATTAGTAAACAAAATTCAAAAATAAATTTCTGATCATTTTAAATAAATTAAAATGATCATATTTGAATTATAAAACCATATAAATTAATATTAACAATTGTTTACAATAATTTTTATTATTCTGATAAAGCATTATCGATTTTTCCTTATATTTTTAAATCAAATATATCTCTTTATTAAACTATTATAAATGATTTATTATCAGTTTAAAACTATTCAAAATGAATTAGAATCATTTAAAGTAATTATTTGGACAATTAAAATAATTATTAAATAATTAAATCTCAATTTAAATTCATAAATCCATATTTTAATACAATGCTATCTTATCGATATAAATTTCGAGGAAAATAATTTTGTAAATATTTATTCAAAACAAGATTACTATTACTATTATCACTTGAAACAATATTATTTGTATTATCAATCTTTTATTTGCATAAATTTAAAAATAAATATAATTTATCAAAGTGATAAATTGGCGAGTCGTTACATTGCACTAGGTGGATTTTTGACCCAACATGAATGTTCTTTTATAAATATAGGCCTACTAGCTACCAAAAGGAAGGGGAATTCACTAACTGCAGAGACCATTCGTCTTCTTTGCCTCTAAACTCTCCTCCATTAAAGTCACATAGGAAACAACTATCTGCTGTTCTAGGACTTAGATCAGCCAATTCTTAGTACATGTGATCTCAAACTCTCTAGAAACATCATTGTAAATATGAGATCCACTAGATTGTGGTCAAGTCTTTGAAGACTAGTTGTAATCCAGAGAAAGAACAATTAATATAAAGATTGAAGTGGACGTATGTCGGAGATTACGTCGAACCACTATAAAAACTTCCTTTGTGTTCTTATCAATTTTTTGATTTTTCTGTTGATTTAATCTGAACAAGTACTTTCATTTTGATTTTGGGTGTTGATCCATTTTTTGGGTTAATACAACACTTTTCTATGGTATCAGGGAAAGCTTGCTTATTGTAGTAGTTTATTTATCAAAGAGATATTGACACATTTGTAATCTCATGTGGGAGATTCTATAGCTTGAAAATATGTACTTTATTTACATTTAGATTTTTACTGGTTTTTTTCCTATTTTATGTCTATGTTCTATTATGTTTTATTTATGAATTATTAGACATATGGTTAGTTATTAGACTTTTCATCAAATTTTTGAATAAACCTTTGATGTGTTGGATTCTCAATAATGCTGGAGAAACATTTATAGGTATCAAATGTTGGGAGGCATTTCATCGTGGTCCTCCTAAATATTTCTTCCCGAAATTCCTTGTCATTCATTTTCCAAATGAAACCATCTCAACATTAATTAATTATTTTTTAGAAAAGTGGTGGAGAAAAATGAAGTAACCTAAAAATAAGTTTTTTGGGGGAGGGGGGTGGAGGGAGGATAAATAAGGAAAGTTAGTAGGTTGGTTTGAATTAACTATCTCTAAATTACATTTCAAAATGCGTATACCATTCGTAGTTTAAGCTTTATTTTCTACTATATTCAGTTCACACATTTTTCATGGATTAAATGAAAATCATGGTTGATTAATATGCACCCTTTTAACAAACATAAGCCATCGGACTATTTTGGATTCACTAATGATCAACATTTAACAAAAATTACCAAAAATGTACACTTATGCCTCTATTTTATCCATATGTGCTCACGTACGTATAAATGTACACAACTAACCATGGATATATAAATACATAGGTTAAATGATATTTTAAGATAATTCCTTTATACAAAAAGTTACATGGTTGTAAAGAATTCCTTTTGGAAGGCAAGTGCCTAATTTCATTCCCGTAAAAAAAGGTGTTTTTAGTATAAAACAACATTTTTTGGAAAACCAAGCTTTGTTATCTATCACTTGAAATAATGGAATTTAACTTCTATTATAAATTAGATTAAGATTATTATCCTTAATAACACGAAAGAAGTTTAATTTTCTTCCTAAAATAAAGGAAATGTGAACCTACAACAATTATTCTATATACATCGAGTTGCATGTAATTTAAACAAATTTGGAGCATGTATTTAGACAATAAAGTCAAATTACATATCACACTTTTGGCAAAAATTATCATTTTCAAAAATTGACTACTATGAAATTGGATTTTTACAAATGTATGATATCAATTTTTATAAAGATATGAAAATTATAATTTTTCTTGTGTTTCCAGTAACAATAACCGCATCATAAAATCCAAACGAAAATAAATTATTATACAATAGATATTTTAGAAGAATTAAAAAGAGAGGGGACCTATTTTATATCGGTAAAATATATTTTTTATTCAATATGGGTCTTATGTTAGATTCTCATTGTGGAAAATTATTCTACCTAGATTAAGAAAGATATTGATTTAAAATAATTTTTTTTTGCTTTTAAAGTATAAATATTATTTTTCTTAAACAGTAATAACCAGATCATTATTTTGACACCAAATGGAACATAACAATCTCATGAAAAAGCACAAAACTTGAATAAAAGTTAATATCAATAACTTACATAATAATAATGTCCGAAAGAATTAGAAAATTGAATTTAGATGTTTTTGAATAGCCATGGTTATTTATTATGGAAAGTGTAATCGGCTTCAACGTATAAAAAATAGTTGAATATAGATAAACATCATAATTAATGATATTTTAAATAAAATTCAATTAATGTTGCATTATATTTCTACCGACTTTCCCCCATTCAGTTTTCTTATTAGTTTTAAAAAATAAATATCCCAATACATGAACCATAATCTATTACTTGTTAGTTTTAAAAAATAAATATCCCAATACATGAACCATAATCTAGTACTTTCTCTGGTTTCATCCAATAAAGAATTAAAACAAATTAGCTGTTACAATATTATGAATGTACATTAAAAATAGTTGGAAGTTATTAATATAAAACATATTGGAAAATATTATTGCAAATTATATCTAATTATCTTAATATATATCCTGTATAATATGATTCATGCATCAAATGTATTAGATTAATCCCCATAATGAATTCTCACTTGCTCAATTAATATGCAATAAATTTTACTATTAGATTTCCTTCTCCACTTAATCCTATCAAATACAAAATCTACCGTATAAATATAATAGGGAATTTCATTCACAATCGCATTGCATAATATAAAACTAAAAAATGGATCTTCTAAAGAGTTTCTTTTCTATAGTTATTGCAATTACAATACTAAATGCAACAACAATATTAGGTAATTCTGATAATAAAATTTTCTCAATGGAAGTTGGTGAGAAAGAAATGTCACCAGACCACCAAACAAACATTCAATCTACAATAGAAGCTATGATGGAAGATACAGAGAAAGAAACAATGGAATATATCATTGAACCAGATCTTGATCGTTTTCGTCCTCATGCTCCATCTTCGGAAGAACATCATACTCCTGCTCCTCACCATCACCGCCACCACAAGCACTACGGTCATGCTCCATCTCCACACCACCACCATAAACACCCTGCTCAAGCTCCCGCTCCGCAAAGCCACCACCATGATCTTCATAAACATCACACTCATGCTCCCTCTCCTCACGGTCACCTCCATCGCCACAAGCGCCACAGTCATGCTCCAACACCACACCATCACCACAAACACCACGCTCATGCTCCAGCTCCTCACCATCACCACAAAAACCATGCTCATGCTCCAACTCCTCACCATCGCAACAAACAACATGCGCATGCTCCAGCTCCTCACCATCACCACAAACGCCATGCTCCTTCTCCTGCCCCTAACCATTATATCCTTGCTGATCTTGACTACTAAAATGGATCATTATATCCTTAGTTATGAGTTCTTCATTTTCTCTTTATGTATTAAAATCAAGTAGAGATATCTCTTTGTCGATCTCATAATGTATTTGGATTTCAATAAACTTATTTTTGTTAAAAGCTACAAACTATGACATAATTAGATCATCTTTACATTGTTATTTTAAATGATATTAGTTAGATAATAGTCAATGTATAACGTATCATTATGTAATATTGAAAGTAGCGGTTAACCATATCAAGGACTAATAATTGTATCAAATTTTTTAAACCAAAACCATTTGATCTATTTGATTTTATAAGTTCAATTTTTTTCCTTCCAATTTTTAGTTTTGCAAAATAGTAAAAGTTATTTTGATATAGAACTTCCCAAAACACATTATTTTGACAATGAGCTTTGTATTAATTAAGTTGAAAATGTTCTCTTTTAGCTTTGGCCTAAATTAGAACCTATAAAATAAAAAAAAACCAAGAAAACCATACAAATTCACTGTACGAACACAAATACGTTATTCTTGACATTGTCTTCTCCAATTTTTCTATGGAAAAAAAAATCAAATATTCTTCACGTGAATTTCACTAATTGTGTTAATATCATCCTCTCCCATACTATCAATCTTTCTCGGAAAAATCACTCTCATCTTCAAATCTAGTCCCCAAATCATTTAGAAAATTCAGGTGGTTCTTCCATATATAGTATAAATAATAAATTTTTAGTTAATTTGACGTGTATTTATGATGAATTATAAACATTGGATTGGTAGTTAGGTTGTGTAAGTTAGTGTAATTTTCAAATACGGCGTCTTTAACCTAGTATGAAATCATCATTTACAAATTCTCTTTTATCGAGGTCAATTAATTTGGAACATTACAGGTGGATATAAAATCGGTAACATAGTAAAAAGTATTTATCAGTGTGAAATCATATTATTATGTTATCAAATTCTTCAGAATAGGGTGTCAATGAAATTGGTATAGACTACGAATGCAAAGAATGTAAGATTACATGTGTTGTCTTCAAATATGATAATTAAAAGAAAAACAAGATATGGTCAACATAAGCACAACTGAAATTAACCTAACACATGGTGATACATACTATTAGATATGGTTGATTTTGTCATTCTAATTATGGTTTGGGTGTCATTCTCTTGCAAAGGGAATGTGTTATTACATATGCTTCTTGACAATTAAAGCATGTCGAGACTAGATATGCCATTCATGATCTAGTGCTCGCGGCCATTGTTTTTGCTCTTAGAATTTGGCGACATTATCTTTTTGGAGAGAAATTTGTTCTCTACACCCATCATAAATCTTTGAAGTATTTATTTTCTCAAAAGGGACTTAATTTGCAACAACAACGTTGCCTCAATTTCCTTGCATCTTATGATCTTGATATTCTATATCTTCCCGGAAAGGGAAATTGTGTTACCGATGTCCTTAGTCGTAAGCAACAATCGGTTGTTTCTATGATGATATCTGAATGGAATGATCTCGAGACTTTGTCCACTTGTGAGATTCGAGGTCGTTAATCCAATTCATGTTCAACTCTTATTTTGTGTATCCTTGAGGCTCATCCTTCTCTTTTGGACTATACCTCTTTTGGCTAAACTCTATGTCAAAGAAATTGTTAAATTGCATGGAGTTTCTACTTCTATTGTTAACAATCGTGATCCATTATTTTACTAGTGGATTTTGGTAAGGTCTTCAAAAGCTTTGGGAACAAAGCTTAATTTTAGCACCGTCTATTGTCCTTAATCCGATGGACAAATGGAGCGTGTGAATTAAACTCCTGAAGATCTTCTTTGAGCATGTGTCCTTGATTTTGGTGGAAGTTGGGAAGATCATATTTCTCTTGTTGAGTCTTCCTATAATAATAGCTTCCAATCTAGTATTGGTATGGCACCTTTCGAGATACTCTACGGAAGGCCATGCCAATTTCCTTCGTGTTCGCTTGAAGCCAGTGAGAAGCAGGTTTTAGGTCCAAATTTTATTGGTGTTCATTTTTGTTTCACCTATGAGGGGTGTTGTGCGTTTCAGTCGATCAGAAAAGTTAGCACCTCGATATGTTGGTCCGTTTCCCATCGCCGAAAGTATTGGTTCCATGGCTTATTGCTTTCTATTACCGGCTCAATTTTATGCTATTCGTGACATTTCCACGTCTCTCACCTACGGGAATGTCTTAGAGATTCCGATTCTATTATTGAGCCCGGTGTTATTGAAGAAATTGAAGTTTCACCAAATTTTACTTATGAGCAACATTATATTCGTATCAATACTTCGGAGTTTAAACGCCTTCGAAATAAAGAGGTTCTTCTTGTGAAAGTTCAATGGTCCTCAAATCCTAAGGATTGCTCTTGGGAATCTAGAGAATTCATTGAGCAAACACATCCGGACTTACTCTCTCGTGCTCTTTATGGTGAACTTCTCATTTCAAAATTTCTTCCTATTGTGTTGTTATGCCTTTGTATGGTTGTTACTTTTTATTTCTTTTTCTTAAGTATTGCAAGGATGCAATTTCTTTAAGGAGGGGAGTCTGTAGCAACACGCATATTTTACGATTGTATATTTCAATGTTTTATTTAAATATAGCATCGTTAGTCGGATTTAAGTCCGAAATGTCACTTTTTGCAAACAGTTGAATTAGGACACAAGACCACTTCCATTGAGTCCAAAATGACGTTTGCGACCTTTTTAAGTATAAACATCGGTATGTTTGGAGTTGAGTGAAAATTTGATATTTTCATTTAGGGCTTTGGGTTTGGTTTTCAGCCCACCAACCCATCAAATACCCTAACACTCCACTCAACTCCTCTTCATTCACTCATTCCTTTTCCTAACACTCTAGCTCAAGAGAAATGGGGGAAAAAGATTGGAAATAGAAATTCCAAACACTAGTTTGATTTGGAAACACAAGTTCTTGCTCCAAAGTCAAAGAGAAGCTTTGGTAAGCATCATCTTCATCTTCTCCATCCTTATCTCTCTTCAATTTCAGAAATTCCTAAACTCTAACTTGGGAAATATTTTCTTATTAGCTTAGATTGGAGCTTCTTGAGTTGAGACTGAAGAGGAATTTGTCTTTCCTTTGTTTTCAAGCTTCTCGCTTGTGTTTTGAGTTTAAAACTTGAGTTTTTGAACTCACATCTATGTCTATATCATTGATAGTTGTTAGGTAGTAATTTCTAATATCTTTTCCTTGTCCATTTGCTTTTGGATTGAATTGGTTTGATGAATATTCCAATTTTTGTTGTTTTGAGGTCAAATCTTTAAAATCCTATCTTTGATGTTTGAACACGTTTTTGGGGGTGTTTCGAAGAGCCGTACAAGGCTGGGTTGTCGCTTGGCGTAAATCCTTAGTCTCCGTTGCACCTCCGTTCGCCTCCGGTTAGAATTTTGCCCCATTTGGGGGCTAGGCTGATAATTGCTGTAGAAGCAGGTTCAGTCGACTGAACCAGGAGGTCAGTCGACTGAACCAAGGGAAACAAAATACTCTTTACCTGTATCAGTCGATTGACCTTATGGTTAAGTCGACTGACCTGGAAACCGAAAGTTTCCATGCATAGTATAGTCGACTGACCACCTGGTTCAGTCGACTGATCAACTTGTCTCAGCCCAATTCGCCTATTTTGCATGGGTTTCCAATTTTAATCGATTCATGCTGATCCGATCTGTTGTTATCACTTACATCGACTTTGATGACTTCATTTTCGGGATTTTTGGGAATATCCATTTTGATGGACTCGGTATCGATTTTTATGGATTTGATTCACGTCTTCTTATGTGAATTTTTGGTGATTGATTGTTTCTACAATCATTTCTGTGACTTGTCACTTTAAAATACAAAGGTTTCTATACTAGTAGTAAATATTCAAACTATTTCACAAAGATGATTTCAAACCTATTTTTAATACAAACCTCGTTTATAAAACTGTTTTTTCAATCTATTAGTATATACAAACTTTACATCATTCGTATGAGAAATCTAATTAAACGGCTTAGTAAAACAAGTGGTATGAAACGCTTGTGTTTACTTCGTCGGTTAATTCTTGGACTTGTTAGATTGAAAATCTTGTGACAATCTTCAAGTGGAAATCTACAATTTGTTCGTAAATGTTTAAGTTAAGCTAGTGGTTATGGGACATGAAGCTAAACACATTTATTTACTAGCTTAGTGTAACCGACACTTCTTATTGATCAATGATGATCATTTTATGGTTTACACTAGCAATGTGCGATGTCTCTTTGTCCACGTGGGGGACTATACCTCGTTCTATTGAGCTTGGTTTCATTTTTATAGGCTAGCGACCTTTGGTTTATGGAGTTCGATTCATCGGGCGTTCGCTGTACTACGTCGATGTTCCGGATTATTTGTGTTCCGGTTCATCGGGCGTTTGCTATACTACGTCGTTGTGCCTGATTATTTGAGTTTGGTTCATCGGGCGTAACGCTGTACTACGTTGATGTTCTAGATTATTTGAGTTTCGGGTTCCTC
Organism: Allium fistulosum; assembly: GCA_030737815.1. Classification (NCBI taxonomy): domain Eukaryota; kingdom Viridiplantae; phylum Streptophyta; class Magnoliopsida; order Asparagales; family Amaryllidaceae; genus Allium; species Allium fistulosum. The sequence continues at coordinate 1,082,728,428 of CM060903.1, forward strand.
TGACGTTCGCTGTACTACTGTAACGACCCGTAAATTTTAACTGTTTTAATATCGTAATTAGTGGAAATTTTGTGAAATTTTAAACGATAAAATTTTGAAAAATAAATTTGATATTTGGAATGCGTCTAGTTAAACATAGCAACTGGTAAATTTTCGTCCGAAAATATGAAAGTTTATTTCGCGCGTAAGTTTACTTCAATTTAATCAGTTAAAAAGTAATGAAAATAAAATGTTTTCGGAACCTAAATATTTTTACATAGAAAAATTATAAACCATCTTCTGAGCAAGATGTCAGTTTGTCGTTTTTCCAAATTCGGACATCTTTGGCTCCGTCGATCTTATTTTTCAGTGTTTTTCTTGCATTTTCCGCTAGTAGAAAATTTGAAATTTTTATAATTCATTCGTACCACTGATATCAGTATACCGTTTTGATCATCTCGTCATGCTGATCTCTGTGGTATATTCGATTCTATATTTTTGGAGTCCGGATAGTGATGAAATCTACGGAACGATTTCCATATCGGTTCTGCAATTTGGCTTTTGACTTTCTGTGACCGTTCAAATTTTCCTACGGATATAAATAAAACAGCCAATTGCATTTAATTTTTTTATTTACCTTCCTAACTTTTAACGTTCCCAATGTTTGCACTTATGTGCCGGTTCAATATGTGGCCGTTCAACTTTTAATTACCTTTTCGTATTGTTACATACATTGTTTTTGTGCAAGTTTTATTTGTAGTCTTACTTTGTTAACTTACTCCTCCTCCTGTGCAAATCCTTCCAACCTTGCTCTTTGAAAAGAGAAAAACAAACCTCTGCCATTTTCTTTCATCTCCTACCCAAACTTCTATTGCCTGAAGCCATTTCTCCTCCTCACTTTCCCTTGCACTCTTCTCTTTATTTGGCCTTGGCCTTTCTGTTCTCCTTCATTCTGTTTTTGCCTTGTCTGCTTCCACCTCTAACTTTCCTGCTTCCACCTCTAACGCCTCATCTCTTAGCCAACCCGACCCAAGAACCCTCCGCCTCCCTCTCCAAAGCAACCAGCCACCGCGTACATCTTTCCTCCCAACGCACGCAACCCCACCAGCCTCGACCCAATCCTCTTCGTTCAGCCTCCACCCGCTCCTCCGCGTGCCACCATCTCATGGCCGAGACCCTATCCCACCTCCACGTGAACGCCACCAATCTCCGCTTCTTCCCTTCCAACCCTCAAGCACCCGCCTGAGAACCACAACCATCAACCGTCTCATCCACCTTTCCCATCACCGCTCCTTCCCACTTGAAGACAGCCGAACTCTAACTCTCTATATTTTTCCTTCTTTCTTAAATAGGTAATATATATATCATTTATATATTCGTTTATTTGAAGTTAAACAATGGATTTTTAAGTATATATTAATATGTATAGATGTATTTAAGATATGGCTATAGTTGCCTACAGATAGCAATGAATTTTATATATTGTGATATTTTTTTTATGTCAGTCATATTATATATTGGTTACTGTACATACATTTTATAAGGATATATACTTGCACGTGTATTATGAGAATTTATACTTTATATTGTATACTTATATGGGTTACGCTACTGTAACATCCCGTATTTTTAAGCTATTGAATTTGAACATTTAATTCGTTTTAAAATTTAATGTGGATTCTTAATTGATTTTGAAATGAATGGATTTGGGTTCAATCAATGAAAATGAGCTATAATTTTAAGTTATAGCAATTCTGGTTGAATTTGATTAATGGAAAAATAATAGTTAAATATTCGAAATTGGGATAAAAGGTGAATTTGGGATAAATGATTATAAAACTGGTGTTTACATGTATTTTTAAGTTCAATTGGTTATAAACAATAATGTTGGATTTTTAGATGAATTTTAAAATCGATAAATTATTATTTGGGATTTTTTTTATTAATTTAAAAATGAATTTAATATTATTAAAATGCTATTAAATCAAATTTTTGTCAGAATGAGCCAGAATGATTTTTAACGTGTTTATAAATTTTATATGATTTATTATTAAGTTAACAAAATTTTAAAAGTGAAATTTTATGCATTTTCGTAAATTTTGAAAATCAACCGATTGAATAGACGAGGGAAAGTAGCCTTCCGGGGCACAGTCTCGGAATTCGACGAAACCAGTTCCATTGGATCCGTAATAGTTAGTTATTATCGGATTTCAATTTTCGTGGCAATAGGAGTTGTCGTTTGACCGTGGCAGCTCGAAACGCATCGAAATCGATTTAATCGATTTAATTTTAAATTGATCGTTTAATTCTGTATCTCGCGCATACGATCAAATTAGCTTACGAAACCTGTTCCATTGTGTCCGAAACGTGGAAAAACCCCAGGATAGCCTATCGGAACGTGAGAATTGGAGTTCGTTTGCGTAAGTGATAAATTGAGTGGAACGATAATAAAATAATATTAAAACATATTATATATCTCGATATTTTATTCAAAACCCTAATATATATCTGGAGCCGCCGTTTAGGGCAACTCCAATGGTGCAATTACATGTTGAATCGGGGGGAAAAAATCTCCAGTGGCTCCGTGAAGGCTGAACATTCAGCTTAACGTTCAGGATCCGATTACGGATCCTGAACTAGGCTTGGGCGCCCATTTAATGGGCGCCCAAGCCCATCATACCCTCCACCAGCCCTTCCGTCTACATCCCCTTCTACATCCGAATTCCAACGGCTCCGAGCAGTCAAATTTTGACTCCAACGGCTATAAACGGTCGTATTTCAAATTACAACGGCTATAAACGGTCATATTTCAAATCACAACGGCTATAAACGGTCATATTTTTGATTTCACTACATATACCGGGAGATTATTCAGATTGTAATACACACATCTCTTCTTCTATTACAATTATATTCTCAATTCATTAATATTGAATACATGTCTCATCCATTTCAATCATATACCGAAGCGATGAATATGGATAGCTGGGATTTAGATTCTCAACCCTTTCAAAATGTTCATCCCCTTACCGCCCCCCTCTATCATTCCATTCTTCGGCTCCATGGTCTGGCGATGAAGATAAGGATTTGCGTTATATTTATTGTCATTTTTCTAACGACTCGGTAAAGGGGAACGACCAAAGTGGAGAGGCGTTTTGGGAAAAAGTCATGAGTGCGTACAATAAAAAACATGTTGAAAAGACGAGGTCAATGTCTGCAATCACTGGTCGTTTTGGGAAGATTAATCGACAAACACAATTCTACGAGTCGCAGATCCACAAAATAAGAACAGCAAATCCAAGTGGAATTGGTGGCGAAGCTGACTTGGTAGCATTTTGTAAAATTTGATTTTTAATTTACATTCATCTCTGATCACTTTGTGAATATATGATTTTTTGTTTCTGTTTTTGTAGAAGAGAATGGCAAACGATCAATTCTTGAAATTATTTCCAAGAGAAAATGGTACAAAGAAACCACACTACTATCAGTTTGCAAACTGCTATGACTTGCTTGTTAGTTAGCAAAAATGGAACTCAAACACAGCAAAAAGCTTAAGAGATGTCCAGACGAAGTCGAAGGGGAAGAAAAAAACAAGTAGATCTAATTTCAATTCTAGCCCAGGCAATTCTTCTCATATGGACTCAAATGAATGCCCAGATAACGTAGATGAAGAAGCAGTTCCCGCATTTGATGAAGACGCTAGACCGATGGGGCAACGAGCAGCTAAGAAGAAAATTGTTGTTCAATCTCAAATCGATTCTCGTTTAGCCCTAATGCATGAAAAACATGCAAGAGAAAATGCAGAACGTCAAAAAGGAAGTGCAGAAAAGCTTGTCGTGTTAAAAGAATTGACTCAGATTGAGAAGGGCGGGTTTGAGCTAGAGCGGCAACGCCAAGAGACCTTAGTAATGGAAAAGGATGTCACCGGAATGGACCCAATTACAATGCAATATTGGATGGAGTACAAACAACGCATTGTTGAGAGTCGATCTGGAACAAAACATATGTAGTTGACGTAATAATATGATATTTCTAGTTAATGTAGTTTCAATATCCATGTACCTTCAGTTCATATATGCAATCAACTGCCCATGATCAGTTTTACATTATTCAACGGCATATCATTTTTTCGATGCATTATGTAGATATCAATATTGATTTAATTCATCAAACATAAATGATATTACAAACGTTAAAATTGAAGCATTATACACTTCGTTATAGGAAATAAAAGGCAAACATATGTAATCAAACAAAAGTCCACCATCTTCAACTACTGATTTCCATGAGAATTCCAAATATGCTCCATTAAATCCTTTTGGAGTCTATTATGAATAGCTGCATTACGATATAATTCATGATGATCGTTATGAATTGCGTATTGTCCTTCATTTCGTAACGTGGTTGTGCGAAACAATTCGGGGGGTTGTCTTGCCCCCTCATACTCGAAATCGGGATAATCCATATCGCGTTCATCTTCAATGATCATGTTATGCAGAATTATACAACAGAACATAATTATAGCCATTTTTGATCTCTTCCATAATCTACATGGATTGCTAACCATTGCAAACCTTGCTTGAAGGACCCCAAATGCCCTTTCTACATCCTTCCTTTGTCCTTCCTGCATCGCAGCAAAGTGTTTCTATTTTGCCGTCATTGGGTTCGCAATGTCTTTACAATCGTAGTCCATTTGGGATAAATTCCATCTCCTAAATAGTATCCATACTCATATGTGTTCTGACCAAGAGTAAATGATACGGGAGTTGACTTACCTTGCGCCAAATCATTAAACAAATGAGATCGTTCGACAACGTTTAAGTCATTAAGAGAACCTAGCATTCCAAAGAAAGCATGCCAAATCCACAAATCATGAGAGGCAACTGCTTCTAAGATGATAGTTGGTTTTTTTTTCTTTGCCGTTATATGCTCCGTGAAAAGCTTTTGGACAGTTCTTCCACTCCCAAGGTGTCCGAATGATGTTACCTACAGTACGCATATCAAGCTATGACCTAGCCTCCATCAAGTCATGCCGTACACCTAAGGGGACATGATGTACGTACTGCATAGTCTCCCATCGTCTCATCCTAGGGAAGTAATGCTCAGCAGCCTGACTAGCCGTGTCCTGCATGCGGGGATGCATGTTTGCCGTGTACTCGTAGTACCATAACGGCAAAATATACCAAAAAGCATACATCTGCTTGACGTCGCCAAGCGCAAATGAATCTAGAGCGGTATAAAGGGTGCCTAATATCGCCGTGCCCCAGTCAATAGTATGTAGCTGGTCTAATCTGACTAGAGAAGCTAAATAGCCTAGTCTAACCGTACCTTTTTGGTTCGAAAAAAAGGTCGAACCAAACAGGTACAACAGAAATGCTCTAGTAACCCCATCCATCATATCGGCTCTACCTATATAACTAGTGATGTACTGCTGCAGGTACGTCAACTTAACAGAACCACTACTGACGCAGTCAACATCTATCAATGGTAAAAAAATAGTAAACAGATTGGGCGACTCGTATAAATCATCAAATGGAAAAGGTCGAAGACCATGTCGTCCAATCTCAATCCCAGTAAACATGTAGAAATCAACTGGCGAGATACCAAGCTCAAAATCTGAAAAATGAAACGTATGCGTGGTGGGCCACCACCTCTCAGCTAATGCCTGAATGAGAGGTCGATCAAAGGACTGAACAGGCCTAATCAACAAAAATGATGCAAAAGGGCTGGCCTGTAGCCTCTCAATAATAGGACCGGGAAGATAGTCATAAAACTGGGTAATGCACTTAGCCCAACTACCCCGACAGTGAATGTAATGATCCTATAGATAATTTATGAATTAACACTTTTTGAGACAGTAAGGGTTATTTAATATGAGTATGTACTGTACATATTAAAATAACAAGTTATATTCGTTTGCAGTTTATACCTGTATGGTCGTCAAAGCGGTTTCGGCTCTATGCCGATAACCATCTGGCAGCTCATGTAAAACACGTAGATCGTCTGGAGAAACGCCTGGTGGTGGCGGAACGTGTAATGGTCCAGCTTGCTCCGCTGGATGTCTCTGAACCGTTCTGCGTGCGATTTTGGTTGGACGCGGCGGCATTTTGTTTAAATTTTCAAATTTTTAAAAAAATGTAAAACAGAAATAATGGGAAGGGAGGGAGGGGATGGGGAGGCAGCGCCCATTTTATGGGCGCCTTTGCTCAGGCGCCCATAAAATGGGCGCCTGATGATCAGGCGCCCATTAAATGGGCGCCTGACCACTGAGGCCCCATCCCCCGTTACGGGCTGAATATTCAGCTCCCTGAATATTCAGCCTGTAATCTACTGGAGTTGCCCTTATTATTCACCAATGGCCGAAAATTTGTCGACCTTCTTCCCCAATTATCGATCAATCCACGCAATATCGTCAAGAGGTTTCAACTGCAAAAGTGTAGAGGGGAGAGAGATCTTCGAGATGACCGGCCGCGATCGAGTTTAGTGGAGCGTAGAGGGCAGGAGGCTGACGTGTTCGTCACGCGTTCGATGGGTTGTGACGCAGCGGATATTACAAAAACAATGTAGATCGTTGAATGTAGCAATAGATGGATTGAAGAATACTGGAATGCCCGAATTCGTTGATCCGAAGATACCGAACTCTAGCTATCTCGAACTCGTTGATCGCGCACGATACCGGGTTCAAAGATCTTCAATTCTTCAAGCGTTGATCAAGCGCACTTGATTCCGCGAATCGGCTTCTACAATCGTTGAATCGAGTGCACTCGATTATCCGAAAGAGGAGATAGGAGATTACACTCAACTACCAATTTGAATGAAAGCACAAAGCAATCAAAAGAGAATTTTATTCAATATTCAACAACCTACAAAATGACAAAACTTGCCTATTTATAGGCTACAACACATATCTAGAAAAATTCCAAGTCTTAAGTCGTTTCCGACTCATCACCTACGACCTACGACTCATCATAAGTCGTATACGACTTATCAGCTTACAGTACAAATGACTCACGACTTATCACATTATACAATACAACCGTCTTACGACTCAAAGATTACAACACAAATTACAAACATACGTCTCAAGACATATGTACAGAACGACTTACAACTTATAACAGATTACAACAAGTATACGACTTACAAACATTCGACAAACGACTTATAACAGATGCGACTTATCGACCAACACAACAGCAACTCCCTTCGACTTAAGAATCCACGGTGCAGATTAAATCGCATAAGGATCTACGGCAACAGACTTTAGCGACTTACAAACAGGCGGCATCCCAGATCACAACGACTTAAAGAAATCAATGGTTGAGATTAACTCGGCAGAGAAAACAACGGTAACCATCCTCAGCGACTTAACTCGTTAGGTCGTTCACGAGACTTAACTAAGTCGTAACTCTTCACCGACTTATCACTTCCTTTAAGTCGTAGCTGACTTAACACTTGTGTCTTCTCCTCCTTGAGTCGTGGGCGACTCATCTCACTATTAAGTCGTAGACGAGTTATAGTTGCTTTGTTAAGTCGTAAACTCGTCGCAACTTCTCTTTTGGTTTTCCCGTTGAGTCGTGGACGACTCATCACCGCTTCCTTAAGTCGTGTACGATTTATGTTTACTTCTTTAAGTCATGTACGACTTATGCCCTGTGCTGCATCATCACTAAGTCGTGTACGACTTAGGCTATCTCACGTACGACTCATGTCCTTAGCTTTGATAAGTCGGTCACGACTTATGCCTTGGGCAATTATAGCTTGGCCTACATCATCCTCCCCAGGTTGAAAGAAATTCGTCCTCGAATTTGCATCTTCCTCAACACCAGTTCGTTCATCCCCATGATATGGTACGAGATGTTTAACATTGAACACGTCAGACGTATACACATCATCTGGCAGCTTCAGTTTATAAGCATTTTCATTGATTCGTTTCACAACTTCCACCGGGCCAATTTTTCATGCTTTCAATTTATTGTACGTTCCCACCGGAAAACGATCTTTTGTTAACACTGCATACACCAAATCACCTTCATGAAATTCAACATTTCTTCGTTTTAAATTTGCAGATTGTTTATACTTCTCATTTGCTTTCTCCAATCGTTCCTGAACGATTTTATGACATTCCGACAACCCTTCAACAAAATCAGCAGCTTTCTTAACTGTCTTCTTTGATTGTGGTATCACCGTTAAATCCAACGGCCCTTTCGGTAAGCTCGAATAAACAATCTGGAATGGACTGAATCCAGTACTTCGATTCGCAGCATGATTATGGGCAAACTCTGCCTGGCATAACTTCACATCCCAACTCTTCAGATTATCTTGTACAAGACACCTTAACAAGTTTCCCAACGATCGATTAACCACCTCCGTTTGTCCATCAGTTTGCGGATGATAAGCACTACTAAATTTCAGCTTCGTTCCCACCATTTTCCACAAACTCAACCAAAAATGACTCAGAAATCGAGTATCTCTATCTGACACAATAGATTCTGGCAATCCATGAAGTCGATAGATCTCCTTGAAAAACATTTGAGCAACATGAACAGCATCCGCCGTCTTCTTACAAGCAATAAAATGTGCCATTTTTGAAAATCTGTCAACCACAACAAATATAGAATCATTCCCCCTTTGAGTTCTAGGCAAACCCAAAACAAAATCCATACTAATATCCACCCATGGTTTTACAGGCACGGGTAACGGCATATATAAACCCGCATTAGTCGCAGTTCCTTTCGAAACCTGACAAATATGACAACGCTCCACAAACCTTTCCACCTCTTTCCTCATTGATGGCCAAAAGTAGGATTGTGAAATCAATTGTAAGGTACGGTCTCTCCCAACATGTCCCTCTTCGTGTAACTCCTTGATAATCTTCATTCTCAGACTACCCTCCGGTATGCACAACCGATTTCCTTTGAACAGAAAACCATCTATCATTATAAATTCATCCATCTTCCCTGCATTGTCCCTTTCAACAAATTTCTTAAAATAAGTGTCTTCTGCAATCTGCTCCGGTAATAATTCAAAACCAGTCACCTCAACTTTCATTGTCGTCAACAAATGACTCCTCCTACTCAAAGCATCAGCCACTCGATTCGTCACCCCTGATTTGTGCTTCACAACGAAAGTAAACTGTTGCAGATATGCAATCCACGATGCATGTCTCGCTGAAATCTTATCTTGCCCTTGCAAATGCTTCAATGCTTCATGATCAGTATACAGAACAAACTCTTTCTGAAATAGATAATGTCTCCAGTGTTTAATAGACTGTACAACAGCATAGAACTCCACATCATATGTACTGTATCGCATCTTCGCTCCTGACAACTTCTCACTGAAATATGCAATTGGACGCCCCTTCTGACTCAACACCCCTCCAATTCCAACCTTGGATGCATCAGTATGTAGTTCAAACACTAACTGGAAATCAGGTAATACTAGAATTGGTGCAGACGTCAACAGTTCTTTGATTCGCTCAAAAGCAACCCCTGCTTCCTCTGTCCATGCAAATTGTTTACCTTTCATGCAATCTATAACAGGCGCCATCACACTACTAAAGTGTGGAATAAACCTTCGATAAAATGAAGCCAACCCATGAAAACTACGAACTTCCGTTATCGTCTTGGGTTGTGGCCAATCTCTGATCGCCTCAACTTTACTCTGGTCCACCTGTATACCTTTTTCCGACACAACATACCCCAGAAACAACACACTATGCGTCATGAACACGCATTTCTTCGTTGTAGCATAAAATTGTTCTTGTCGTAATACCATCAGCACTTCTCTAAGATGATTCAAATGTTCCTCTGGACTTCCACTGTAAATCAGAATATCATCAAAATACACCACCACAAATTTCCCAATGTACGGTCTAAAAATTTGGTTCATCACCCTCATGAATGTACTCGGTGCATTCGATAGACCAAACGGCATTACCAGCCATTCATACAAGCCTTCCCTCGTCTTGAATGTTGTCTTCCATTCGACCCCTGGTCTAATGCGAATCTGATGATAACCGCTCTTCAAGTCAATGTTAGAAAAGATTACGGACCCACTGATCTGATCCAACAAATCATCAAGCCTCGGCATTGGAAATCTGTATCTGACTGTGATCTTATTCAATGCTCTACTGTCAGTGCACATCCTCCACGTTCCATCCCTTTTGGGTACCAATAAGGCTGGTACAGCACAAGGACTCAGACTCTCCTGCACATGCCCTTGTTCAAGCAATTCCTCTACCTGTCTCCGCAACTCTTCATGCTCCTTCGGACTCATTCGATAATGTGGTCGGTGTGGCAATACAGCACCTGGAACAAGATCTATCTGATGTTGTATATCCCTCAACGGTGGCAACTCCGTTGGTAACTCCTCTGGAACTACATCGTCAAATTCTTTCAAATCTGGTTTAACTTCTTCTGGAATTTCAACCTCCTCACTGCTCTCTCGTCCAATCAATAAGAATACTTCCGGCTCTTCCTCAACCTCCTTAACAAACTCTTTCAAAGATAATAAAGTTTTCAGCTCTTCAATCTCTTCTGACTTACTTTCTCCTTGTGATCTCTTCTTTGGAACTAGGATAATCTTCGTGCCTTCAAACATAAAACTATAACTATTGGTCCGACCGTCATGTTGTACTGCTCGATCATACTGCCATGGTCTTCCCAATAATAAATGACAAACATCCATCTCTACTACATCACACCATATTTCATCTTTGTATTTCATCCCAATAGAGAATGGTACACGAACTCGTCTATCCACTTTCACTTCTCCTCCTTTTCTCAACCATGCTAACTTGTATGGATTCGGATGTTTCTCGGTCTTCAACTTCAATTTTGTCACAGCTTCAGTTGAAACAATATTGTCATAGCTTACTGCGTCGATCACAAACTTACACACCTTCCCCAGAATAGTACATGTTGACTGAAAAATATTACTTCTCAACCAACTAGCTTCCTCCTGCTTCGGTGTTAAACACGATCTCCTCAGCATTAGATTACAACCTTCGTCTCCTGACGCAATATCCTGTTCATCTTCCTCAACTGGATTAGAACACTCTCCATCAACATCCTCATCCTCAACTTCTACAATCATGGTTCTCTTCTTTGGCTTTGGACACTCACTGCTTTTATGACCCAATTCCTGACAATTGTAACATTTGAAACCATTGTTAACTTTCGTCTTCTCATCCTCCTTCACCACTGGTCTACTGATAGGTTTAGAAATATTAGAACTCCCACTAACACCCTTCATTTGATTGTTGGAACTGGTAAACACACCACCTCCTCGTCTACCCTGTTTCTCCCAAGCCAACGCTTTCTGATGTGCTTCCACTACAGATCTTGGATCGAACATATTAACCATATCCTGGATCTGCATTCTCAATCCCCCAATGAATCTAGATGTCAGCTTCTCTTCTGTTTCCATAATATCATTCCTTGCAATAAGTTGATAGAATTCATCAGCATAGTCATTCACAGATTTCGTCCCTTGTCTCAAGTTTTGCAAACGTTGATACATCAAAGATTGATAATTGTATGGTAAGAACGTTGCTTTCATCAATTTCTTCATCTTCTCCCAAGATTCAACTTTTGACTTCCCCATTCGTTCACGTGTAAGCTTGGTTTGCTGCCACCATGCCAAAGCTCTACCCCTCAGCCTCGTAGCAACCAACTTCACTCTACGATTTTCTGGAACTTCTTTGAAGTCAAAAATCTCCTCAACATTAGCCACCCAATCTAGAAACTCCTCTGCTTGCATACCACCTTTGAATTCAGGAATTTCTGTCTTCATCCCCGACTCCCACTTGTGATCATACTCAGAGTAATTTCTTCCTTGTCCTCATCCTTGTCCTTGAACGCTACCACCATCATAATCCTCTTCAAAATCAGATGTATATCGTTGTCTATCTCGTCCACCCACACCTCTACTACCATCACGTCTACCACCATCATCCCTTCTATCTACGTTGCTCCGTTCACGATCATTCACGTTCCTCCCACGCCCTTGATCATTTTCGACACTTCTGTCTCGATTGGAATGTGGCGAGACTCTACTACCCCCATGGTTAGATTCAGGTGAAACCCTTCTCCGATTTTGATTCATTTCTGTCATAAGCTTCTCTAACCGGCCAATTCCTTCGTTAAGCTTTTCACTAAAGTTCTCATTGATTCTTTGCTCCATCTCATCAGCTTCTTCTCTTCGATACAAAGCTTCTACGTTTTGGTGGCGATTAGCACTTCTTGGCGGCATACTTGAAATCTTTACAAACACTTCAACACTTCAAAATTCAAACACTTTTCGGACTTTGATCCAAAATGAAACGGATCGAAAACTTCCACTTTGTAGCAAATCGTAATGAACACGATGGACAAAGTTTCGGCTTCCAATGCAAATCCGATCAAACAATCTTCGAACAAGCCTTCTTACTCTCGGCCGTGATAAACAAATTCGAATCTTCACTTCAAGCTCGGCAAATCTCTTCAACTTCTAAATGAATAGGCTCCAAGTCTCGATCTAGCTATGATTGGCTAGAACAAGCTCTGATACCAAACTGACGCAGCGGATATTACAAAAACAATGTAGATCGTTGAATGTAGCAATAGATGGATTGAAGAATACTGGAATGCCCGAATTTGTTGATCCGAAGATACCGAACTCTAGCTATCTCGAACTCGTTGATCGCGCACGATACCGGGTTCAAAGATCTTCAATTCTTCAAGCGTTGATCAAGCGCACTTGATTCCGCGAATCGGCTTCTACAATCGTTGAATCGAGCGCACTCGATTATCCGAAAGAGGAGATAGGAGATTACACTCAACTACCAATTTGAATGAAAGCACAAAGCAATCAAAAGAGAATTTTATTCAATATTCAACAACCTACAAAATGACACAACTTGCCTATTTATAGGCTACAACACATATCCAGAAAAATTCCAAGTCTTAAGTCGTTTCCGACTCATCACCTACGACCTACGACTCATCATAAGTCGTATACGACTTATCAGCTTACAGTACAAATGACTCACGACTTATCACATTATACAATACAACCGTCTTACGACTCAAAGATTACAACACAAATTACAAACATACGTCTCAAGACATATGTACAGAACGACTTACGACTTATAACAGATTACAACAAGTATACGACTTACAAACATTCGACAAACGACTTATAACAGATGCGACTTATCGACCAACACAACAGCAACTCCCTTCGACTTAAGAATCCACGGTGCAGATTAACTCGCATAAGGATCTACGGCAACAGACTTTAGCGACTTACAAACAGGCGGCATCCCAGATCACAACGACTTAAAGAAATCAATGGTTGAGATTAACTCGACAGAGAAAACAATGGTAACCATCCTCAGCGAATTAACTCGTTAGGTCGTTCACGAGACTTAACTAAGTCGTAACTCTTCACCGACTTATCACTTCCTTTAAGTCGTAGCTGACTTAACACTTGTGTCTTCTCCTCCTTGAGTCATGGGCGACTCATCTCCCTGTTAAGTCGTAGACGAGTTATAGTTGCTTTGTTAAGTCGTAAACTCGTCGCAACTTCTCTTTTGGTTTTCCTGTTGAGTCGTGGATGACTCATCACCGCTTCCTTAAGTCGTGTACGATTTATGTTTACTTCTTTAAGTCGTGTACGACTTATGCCCTGTGCTGCATCATCACTAAGTCGTGTACGACTTAGGCTATCTCGCGTATGACTCATGTCCTTAGCTTCTATAAGTCGGTCACGACTTATGCCTTGGGCAATTATAGCTTGGCCTACATCAGGTTGCCACGTCACTTAGGGACGACCGAGCTTCACCGCATCTGGGATGGAGGTGGAGGCGGCAAGAGACTTCAGAACGATGAGTCCTGATCGTGTTCAAGTGGATCGTAAGGGGTGCGATTCGAAACCCTAAAGAGGCGACTTTGGGTTCTTTCGTGCGTGTGCTATCTCCTGTATGCGATGATGAAGAAGAACGAACGGGTGCGGCCTTGATTTGTTGAGACAGATCTTACGGCTGTGATTGGTAATTGTAGAAGTAATTGTTTAAATTAAATTCAAACTTTAAAATTTAATATCTCGCTCGTACGTTATCAGATTTTAACGAGGTTTGGGGCGCTGGAATCGCAGAGTCGAGCGCTACGTGATGGTGCAGATCCGAAGTCATTACGGGCAAGTAGAAATTTGAGTTAAATCGAACGTCGTTCGGTTTAATTTAGATTTCGAATGCTCGCCGAAACTCAAAGTGAGTTTTCCTCACTCTCATCTGGATGCTAGACAGTTTAAAATAGTTGATATTTAAATATCTGTGTGATTGGTTGCAAATAATTGTTGTTATAAGTTTGAGATGGAAATTATATATGTGATGTGCTAATATCTGTGATGCAGGGAGAAACAGGTTGGTGGGATCCAACGGGATTCCTCACAATGTAGCGATTATTTTATAATTGATAATGTTGCCTGTTTATATGTTGTGATTGATAAATCTGAAATTAAATTGTAATGTGAAATTGTTGTATAAATTATAATTACAGAATTTAATTATGAGTAAAATTGGGTTTTTATGGAATAAAATGAAATGTTAAATTAAGAATTTCAAAGAATAAAATTTGAAATCGGATTTGGAATGGAAAATGTAAATTTGTCAAATTGGGATTTTAAATATAATGGGAAATTTATAAAATGGATAAATGGAAATTGTAAAATTTCTAGAAATAAATTTTATGGAAATTATAAAATTGTTATAATATCGAGGGATTACTTTAAAATGAATAGTGTTATTCGAAAAATTTAAAGATGTTGAAATGAAGCTTCCGGCCTTAAATTAACAGTTTTAAATGTAAATGGAATTTTCTGAAATGCCGTTTTTCATTGGGATTTCGTTTAAGTAAAATTGTAAATATGGTTTTTCATTGAAAAATTCTCCGAATCTATTTATTTAAAAATGTTTTAAACTATATTTTTAAAAATGAATTTCTAGAATGGGAAATTGTGTTGAACTTCGGATGAAGTTATGTATAAGCATGGAATTGGAAATTTTATGTTATTAAACATAAATTGAATTGAATTGAAATAAATCGGCTGGATTTATTAGATGGGTTCTTTGGGATGTTTGAATGGGAAGGGGTTTCCCTGGGAAAACCAAGTTAGTGTTTTTAAAGATTCTATTTAATTAAAAGTTAAGTCTTAAGTTGTTTAAAGAGTATTTTTAAGAAGTTGTTATTTTTAAAGTAACAAATTAATAATTTAGAAATCGTAATGATTTGAGGATATATTAGTAATTATTTTTACAAATGGATTGTTTAAAGGTTGGTTTGACTTAAGTATTGAGATTAGCATTTTTCTTTTTTTTATAACGCTATTTTGAATCTAGTTAAACAAAAAACCCTTATTTTAAATCAAAGTTTATATCTAAATAATAGTTTTCTTCACCTATTCTAAAATTTATATTTTGAGTAAATAGATAGAAGTAATTCACATATTTAAAAGTATATTTCAGTATAAAGTATTTTAACTATTTTAAAATGCAAAATGTTTTATACTTGGTTATTTCCAACGGGAATAAAAGGGTAATGGGATTTACCGTGTTAAGGAGAAATTTTTGGGAATTGAACCAAAATGAGTTTTGAAATGCGGGAATTATATCTTTTAAAGATATTAAAGGCAAATAAATAATGTGAGATTATTTATTATGTGATGGATGCTTATGGATGTTTGTGAATGTGAATTGATAGTTAAATCACCGACTATCAATATGGGCCAAATGCGCTGATCGTTTCGAAGAGACCGGGATCGGGTTTTCGTATACCGGGATTCTAGGTCTGGAGACTCGAATACTACTTCGATCCGATTTTGTATGTTTCGTGTAACGTGTTCGGAGTCGAAGATGGAGCAGTGAAGTGCAAGGGCTAGTCGCTACTAATCCTGAGGATATTTCGAAGATGGATGTAGTAGGAGTAGTGCCTTCGGTTCCGTTCGGACCCGGGACGGACCTGTATGGATGAATGCTTTCGTGACATCGTCAGGTGGGCGATGGGCATTCAAAGGGATATGTGCTATAAAGGTATCGTTTAGCCTCGAGCCTCATCAACCGGGAATGACTGAAAATCAGGGGTTATGCATCAAGGCTTCGTGGGTAGCGCCCACTGGAGAGTATTGTCATCCCTGTCTAGATGTCCCTTTTATTTCGGCTTAGTGGTGCGGTTGCTGATTCCAACCGTGGGGTGATCATATTCGGAATTGCCCATAGGTGATTCCGGCCTTGTGTTGCAGGGGAGCGGGCGTACTCCTCGGTACTGTGATCTAGGCCACGTACTGTGACAAGTGGTTCCCCAGTGCCTAGTCATTCGTTGGAAATCCATTCTCCCTACGTGCCTTGTACGAGTTTTGTTTGTATTACCCATGGTGTGGCTAATATGCTGGAATTTAATCATGTAACAATTTCAGCTATTTTAATAAGTATTTGTATATAAACACTATTATAATATCAGAGGATTTTTATAAAAAGTGTTTTAGCTATCGTAAGGTAAAAACCCGACATGTTTATTTGTGGCGTGGTCTTACGAGATGCTTTTGTTTTCGAAGGATTTTTGAAACTTTAATAATCAGTTTGGATGTATTTATGATGCGCTGGTATGCCAGACTGACTCGGGTGTTATTTTATTATAATGCTCGGGTCAGATCGAGTATATTTCAGGATAGGTTGCTATGGAGCTCAGGAGAGGAGCTGGAATCCGAGACGTATTTCTCGTACTTGTATTATTCCACTACTGTGATTATCTGAGATTGTTTGACTGGTTATTGTTGATTGTATTGGGATATACTCTGATGATGATGTATTGTATATAAAAAGATATAGTTTCCATTTTGAGTAAAGATCTGTATTGACTATTATAATTATCCGCTGCGACTGTGAGATTCTGATGTTGTTTAGTTTCTTCTTCTTCTACCTTCTTTCTTTATCTACAATCTGTCTTTTCCGGCGTTCGATCGTCGGCATATTATACTGTGGAGTATTTTGTGTCGATTTTCGAGGGTTGAGAAGGGCTGGTCGTCACACGTGGTATCAGAGCTTAAGTTGGTGACAACCTAGGCTTTGGTGGGAAAATTACTCATTATTAATAGAGTCAATAGTACTCTATGATGAGTTGAGTGTAATAATAGCTATGAGAGCGTACTTGTTAGTGGATATAAAATTTGTTTTTATACTGTGTTGACTTATCGGTTGAGTGTTTATGAACTCTGGTCGGTGCGGGAAGTACAACCGTATCGATAGGGGTTTCTAAACTATTAAACAAGATAAACCGACATAGTATTGTTTTTAAAACGGGTAAATGAAATAATTTTATCCAAAATTGTATTTTGATATAAAAAGAAATAATTTTCTAAATTATTACATGTATTGGATGCTTGTTTGGTTGTTTCTTCTATAATCAAATAAGAAATTAAAACATGATCTAAAATTTGAAATGATATATATAAGAAAATAAGAAGTTAAAATATTAAAATGGTTTATAAACTAAATGGAATTGATTGAATATGTTTAAATAAGAATAAGTACAATTAAAATTTGATTTAAACCAGAATTTTGATTCCGGAAATTTTGGGAAGGGTTTTAAATTGAATTTGATTGAAATTTTGGGAATGTTGAAATGTTTCCAAAGGTTTTGAAGTCAATGATGGAGAATATTTTGGAATGGAAATTGATTTGGGGTGAATTTTAGAAGTGGAAGCATCGAACTCACTTCAGTCGCTGGAAAATAATCCTGATGATGCTGGCCACATCATTAGAATTCATTTTCGAGTTTCTAAAATGATGGATTGCTTCCGTGGTGATTGGTTAAGATATTTGGTTATACTTGTTTATATACAAGTTGTTTTCACAATTTCAAAGAGAAAAATTGTTTGGTAAAAGCAGATTGTGTTGGAATGTTGTATTTGATTTGAATATCAAAAGAGAAATGTGTTGATTTTTATTTCAAATTGGTTTTGAAATATGACCGGGTAAATTGAATTCTGGAAATTCTGTTTAAAATAAAAAGGTAAAATGTGGAATAAATCAACTATAATCTTGAAAGTAAAGTTGATTTAAGTGAGAAAGGAAGGATGGAAATTTTAATCCTGAAATTAAAATTTAATTTGGGTAAATGGAAGTAAATGAAGTTATTAAAGTGAATAGAAATTTGAATTTAACTTGAGATAAGTTAAATAAAATTGGGAATTGGAATTAAATTGAATTTGATATAGAGGTGAAATGTAAATGCTTATAATTGTGTAAGTGAATTCATTTCCTAAGTTATAAAGTGTTATAATTTGAAGTTGTGATTAAATGGAAATGGACTTAAATGGGCAATCTAAACCCTTAAATAGAAGTGAAATTGAAGTTCATTAATGGAAATAGCTGGATGGTGAGGCAAATTTAAACTTAATCCTAAATGGAATGTAAAGTAAGACCAAGTAATGTGAGATGTAAAAAGTAGTGAATGAACTCACAATAGAAAATAAGTTTTGAACCTATTTATGGAGAAAATAAATTGAATTGAAATGAAATCCGAAATACAGTTGTATTATAAACAATATTGAATGGAATTCAATTATTATTTAAGTGGTAAAAGAAGTGAAATGAATTTAATTTGGCTACATAAAATTTAGTTAAACTTGGAATAAATTTGGATAAGAATCGAATTGGATAGAAATTTAATTTGGTTGAGATGATGGATGAAGTAAATGTTCACTAAATTAAATCCAAAATAATTGTTTGGAAATGAATTTGTGTAAACTAAATTAAATGGAATGTGTATGGTAATGAATAGAATTTTGATAGTTGGTCAAAGTTTGAAAGGTAAATAAAATCCAGTTTTGGGATGGAATTTAAGTTTGGTAATAAATGTTGGAAGTGAGAATGAATAATGTAATTAGCTTATAATAGTGATGGTTTGAATTGTAAAGGAAATTCAAATGAGTGAAATAATTTAAATGGTCTCCTTGTTAATAAATAAATTCGTACATGAATTGGATAAGTAAACAAAGAGCATTTAAGTTGTAAATGAATTGGAAATTGATTTAATAGGAATCAAATGGGAATCAAATAAAATTGATATAAGAAGATAATAAAACTATTGTGAAAGAACTTAAGCGAACTGAATTAAAATTGTGGTCGAGCTTTATAATGTGGTCTTGAATGAAATTTGTTAGCAAGTAAAATGGAAATGTTTGGGTAATTGTATTAATTAATTATTGAGATGCTATAATTTGAACTAAAATGTTAATCTTGAAGTGAAAAAAAAAGAAAAAAAATTGAATTAAAGATAGCGATTGAATAAGCATGCTTGAATTGTGAACCATGCAAAATGGAATAAAATGGATATGAATCTAAATTGGAATTAATTTTAAATGGTTATAAGCTTAAGTGGTGATTATTTTGTTTGAATAACATGAAATTGACATGTATTCGGAGTTGAGTTGTTTAACAAGCAATTGAAATGGATTTTTGAATAAATTGATATGGATTGAAATCTAATTCAAAGAGTTTGTAAATGAATGCAAGTGAATTGGTTTTAAGTAGCAAATGGAATGGATTTAAAATCAGTTGGAATGAATTGACATTTTAATAAGTAACGTTTGCATAAGAATTGAATTGAGAATCGTTTTGGAAATAGATCATAAAAGAAGTGTAAATGCTTCAGAATTAAAATAAGAATTGGTTGGTGAATCAATTTGGAATTGAAAAAGAAAAGACCGACGTTGTAAAGCACATGTTAACCATATGGTAAATAAAAATGAATTGGAAAGGATAAATTTAGATTGTATGTAGTGAACTTGAATTTAAAGCATTCAAGCGAGAAAAAAAAATGAAGTTGGATTTGAATAAGAAATTTGGAAGGTAGTTTGATCTTTAAATTGTTGGTAAATATGGTTAACATTGTTAAATGATGGAGTTTGTTGGTTTGGTTATGAAATGGATATGTTTAGCTTGCATTTATATTGGAAATGCTAATGAAATGTTCTTATCTTTGAAATTTGATGTGTTTGTTGAGTATAGTACAGGTGCGGAAGGCGATTGATAGTGTTGGAGCGCGCATATGCGTTGTATTAGCCACTTGCTATTTAAAATTTTGCTTAAAAGGTACGCCTACGCAAATATAATTGGGAAATGATATATATTTGGTGATATATTTTGGTTTTCGGCCATGTGAGCCGATGTATATATATATTTGTGTATCCTACGATATCGCAGAAGCTCCACCGTACAAAGGAGACTCCGCCAAAATTTTTCAAAAATTTTGGGAGTTATAATTTTTTTGGGTTTGAAAAAAAATTTTTGTTGACGAGTAAAGCTATTTTGAAATACGTTAAAATTTAACGTTTAGAGCGAATAAGCAATTGAGTTTGGGATTGGGCTAAAGGATTTTGGAAAGTGAATATAAACTTTAGCTAAGCAAATTGAGTAAGTAAATGGGTTGGGAAGTATGTTCCTACCTTAGCAAATTTCGGGGACGAAATTTTTATAAGGGGGGAGGAATGTAACATCCCGTATTTTTAAGCTATTGAATTTGAACATTTAATTCGTTTTAAACGTTAATGTGGATTCTTAATTGATTTTGAAATGAATGGATTTGGGTTCAATCAATGAAAATGAGCTATAATTTTAATTTATAGCAATTCTGGTTGAATCTGATTAATGGAAAAATAATAGTTAAATATTCGAAATTGGGATAAAAGGTAAATTTGGGATAAATGATTATAAAAATGGTGTTTACATGTATTTTTAAGTTCAATTGGTTATAAACAATAATGTTGGATTTTTAGATGAATTTTAAAGTCGATAAATTATTATTTGGGATTTTTTTTATTAATTTAAAAATGAATTTAATTAAAATGCTA
This sequence comes from Allium fistulosum, assembly GCA_030737815.1. Classification (NCBI taxonomy): domain Eukaryota; kingdom Viridiplantae; phylum Streptophyta; class Magnoliopsida; order Asparagales; family Amaryllidaceae; genus Allium; species Allium fistulosum. The sequence goes on from CM060903.1 coordinate 1,082,749,302, forward strand.
TTAAATCAAATTTTTGTCAGAATGAGCCAGAATGATTTTTAACGTGTTTATAAATTTTATATGATTTATTATTAAGTTAACAAAATTTTAAAAGTGAAATTTTACGCATTTTCGTAAATTTTGAAAATCAACCGATTGAATAGACGAGTGAAAATAGCCTTCCGGGGCATAGTCTCGGAATTCGACGAAACCAGTTCCATTGGATCCGTAATAGTTAGTTATTATCGGATTTCAATTTTCATGGCAATAGGAGTTGTCGTTTGACCGTGGCAGCTCGAAACGCATCGAAATCGATTTAATCGATTTAATTTTAAATTGATCGTTTAATTCCATATCTCGTGCATACGATCAAATTAGATTACGAAACCTGTTCCATTGTGTCCGGAACGTGGAAAAACCCCAGGATAGCCTGTCGGAACGTGAGAATTGGAGTTCGTTTGCGTAAGTGATAAATTGAGTGGAACGATAATAAAATAATATTAAAACATATTATATATCTCAATATTTTATTCAAAACCCTAATATATATCTGGAGCCGCCATTTATTATTCACCAATGGCCGAAAATTTGTCGACCTTCTTCCCCAATTATCGATCAATCCACGCAATATCGTCAAGAGGTTTCAACTGCAAAAGTGTAGAGGGGAGAGAGATCTTCGAGATGACCGGCCGCGATCGAGTTTAGTGGAGCGTAGAGGGCAGGGGGCTGACGCGTTCGTCATGCGTTCGATGGGTTGCCACGTCACTTAGGGATGACCGAGCTTCACCGCATCTGGGGTGGAGGTGGAGGCGGCAAGAGACTTCAGAACGATGAGTCCCGATCGCGTTCAAGTGGATCGTAAGGGTTGCGATTCAAAACCCTAAAGAGGCGACTTTGGGTTCTTTCGTGCGTGTGCTATCTCCTGTATGCGATGATGAAGAAGAATGAACGGGTGCAGCCTTGATTTGTTGAGACAGATCTTACGGTTGTGATTGGTAATTGTAGAAGTAATTGTTTAAATTAAATTCAAACTTTAAAATTTAATATCTCGCTCGTACGTTATCAGATTTTAACGAGGTTTGGGGCGCTGGAATCGCAGAGTCGAGCGCTACGTGATGGTGCAGATCCGAAGTCATTCCGGGCAAGTAGAAATTTGAGTTAAATCGAACGTCGTTCAGTTTAATTTAAATTTCGAACGCTCGCCGAAACTCAAAGTGAGTTTTCCTCACTCACATCTGGATGCTAGACAGTTTAAAATAGTTGATATTTAAATATCTGTGTGATTGGTTGCATATAATTGTTGTTATCAGTTTGAGATGGAAATTATATATGTGATGTGCTAATATCTGTGATGCAGGGAGAAACAGGTTGGAGGGATCCAATGGGATTCCTCACAATGTAGCGATTATTTTATAATTGATAATGTTGCCTGTTTATATGTTGTGATTGATAAATCTGAAATTAAATTGTAATGTGAAATTGTTGTATAAATTATAATTACATAATTTAATTATGAGTAAAATTGGGTTTTTACGGAATAAAATGAAATGTTAAATTAAGAATTTCAAAGAATAAAATTTGAAATCGGATTTGGAATGGAAAATGTAAATTTGTCAAATTGGGATTTTAAATATAATGGGAAATTTATAAAATGGATAAATGGAAATTGTAAAATTTCTAGAAATAAATTTTATGGAAATTATAAAATTTTTATAATATCGAGGGATTACTTTAAAATGAATAGTGTTATTCGGAAAATTTAAAGATGTTGAAATGAAGCTTCCGGCCTTAAATTAACAGTTTTAAATGTAAATGGAATTTTCTGAAATGCCGTTTTTCATTGGGATTTCGTTTAAGTAAAATTGTAAATATGGTTTTTCATTGAAAAATTCTCCGAATCTATTTATTTAAAAATGTTTTAAACTATATTTTTAAAAATGAATTTCTAGAATGGGAAATTGTGTTGAACTTCGGATGAAGTTATGGATAAGCATGGAATTGGAAATTTTATGTTATTAAACATAAATTGAATTGAATTGAAATAAATCGGCTGGATTTATTAGATGGGTTCTTTGGGATGTTTGAATGGGAAGGGGTTTCCCTGGGAAAACCAAGTTAGTGTTTTTAAAGATTCTATTTAATTAAAAGTTAAGTCTTAAGTTGTTTAAAGAGTATTTTTAAGAAGTTGTTATTTTTAAAGTAACAAATTAATAATTTAGAAATCGTAATGATTTGAGGATATATTAGTAATTATTTTTACAAATGGATTGTTTAAAGGTTGGTTTGACTTAAGTATTGAGATTAGCATTTTTCTTTTTTTTTATAACGCTATTTTGAATCTAGTTAAACAAAAAACCCTTATTTTAAATCAAAGTTTATATCTAAATAATAGTTTTCTTCACCTATTCTAAAATTTATATTTTGAGTAAATAGATAGAAGTAATTTACATATTTAAAAGTATATTTCAGTATAAAGTATTTTAACTATTTTAAAATGCAAAATGTTTTATACTTGGTTATTTCCAACGGGAATAAAAGGGTAATGGGATTTACCGTGTTAAGGAGAAATTTTTGGGAATTGAACCAAAATGAGTTTTGAAATGCGGGAATTATATCTTTTAAAGATATTAAAGGCAAATAAATAATGTGAGATTATTTATTATTTGATGGATGCTTATGGATGTTTGTGAATGTGAATTGATAGTTAAATCACCGACTATCAATATGGGCCAAATGTGCTGATCGTTTCGAAGAGACCGGGATCGGGTTTCCGTATACCGGGATTCTAGGTCTGGAGACTCGAATACCACTTCGATCCGATTTTTTACGTTTCGTGTAACGTGTTCGGAGTCGAAGATGGAGCAGTGAAGTGCAAGGGCTAGTCGCTACTAATCCTGAGGATATTTCGAAGATGGATGTAGTAGGAGTAGTGCCTTCGGTTCCGTTCGGACCCGGGACGGACCTGTATGGATGAATGCTTTCGTGACATCGTCAGGTGGGCGATGGGCATTCAAAGGGATATGTGCTATAAAGGTATCGTTTAGCCTCGAGCCTCATCAACCGGGAATGACTGAAAATCAGGGGTTATGTAGCAAGGCTTCGTGGGTAGCGCCCACTGGAGAGTATGGTCATCCCTGTCTAGATGTCCCTTTTATTTCGGCTTAGTGGTGCGGTTGCTGATCCCAACCGTGGGGTGATCATATTCGGAATTGCCCATAGGTGATTCCGGCCTTGTGTTGCAGGGGAGCGGGCTTACTCCTTGGTACTGTGATCTAGGCCACGTACTGTGACAGGTGGTTCCCCAGTGCCTAGTCATTCGTTGGAAATCCATTCTCCCTACGTGCCTTGTACGAGTTTTGTTTGTATTACCCACGGTGTGGCTAGTATGCTGGAATTTAATCATGTAACAATTTCAGCTATTTTAATAAGTATTTGTATATAGACACTATTATAATATCAGAGGATTTTTATAAAAAGTGTTTTAGCTATCGTAAGGTAAAAACCCGACATGTTTATTTGTGGCGTGGTCTTACGAAATGCTTTTGTTTTCAAAGGATTTTTGAAACTTTAATAATCAGTTTGGATGTATTTATGATGCGCTGGTATTCCAGACTGACTCGGGTGTTATTTTATTATAATGCTCGGGTCAGACCGAGTATATTTCAAGATAGGTTGCTATGGAGCTCAGGAGAGGAGCTGGAGTCCGAGACGTATTTCTCGTACTTGTATTATTCCACTACTGTGATTATCTGAGATTGTTTGACTGGTTATTGTTGATTGTATTGGGATATACTCTGATGATGATGTATTGTATATAAAAAGATATAGTTTCCATTTTGAGTAAAGATCTGTATTGACTATTATATTTTATCCGCTGCGACTGTGAGATTCTGATGTTGTTTAGTTTCTTCTTCTTCTACCTTCTTTCTTTATCTACAATCTGTCTTTTCCGGCGTTCGATCGTCGGCATATTATACTGTGGAGTATTTTGTGTCGATTTTCGAGGGTTGAGAAGGGCGGGTCGTCACAGCTACATTTTATTATGTATGTTATATGGGTTACTCGTATATTTAAGTCTGCTTTGAAAAAAAAATATACTTGTACATTGAATCATTGAAATAAGAATATGGGTTACTGTATGTATGCATGAGTGTGGGTTTTCTAATGAAAAGTGTTTATAATAGAGACGTAACATTTGCTTAAATAATATTCATGAGCTTACAGTTGTTATTCTTCTTCTCACAGTTTTAGGATTTAACAGTATTTATATATGAAATATGTTCTGATTTCTGTAAAACTTTGCAGCATGGTATATATGAAATTGCATGTGTTTATATATATAAAGGTAAGTATATTTCATGCCAGTTTGTATATATATCCATTTACATTAGTTATACATTAATATATATATATGTTGATTCCAAGTGTTATACTGTTATATATTTACAGTGGTATACAGTTTGATTTTTGTTAATATATGAATTTCAAAAGATATTGTATATATATGTTTGTTTATATTAGTGCCTACGGTTTATATTTCAAACCTGGCTAAGTATATGAAGTTACACAATTTGTTGTCATCATTTATAACTGATTTGGGAGTAATATGTATATATATTTGTTATGCATAGTCTGCATATTTACCAACATCTGCATATGTCTATTGAAAATTTTATAATCATATAAGGTATCGGTCGGATTTGTAAAATATGATTTTATACATATACATATAAGTTTATTTATATTTACCCATCTGATTCTGATTCGTTTTATCGATCACTGTTATCAGCTTTGTCCATCGTGCTTGTTCTACATCAAACCGTGTCAATCCAGCGTTACTTTGAAATGTGTAGCTCATTGACTTTTCAAAATCTATCTAACCTCGAAAGGTGAGCACTCACTCACGATTAACGTTCTTTTATTTATTAAATTTGATTTCAATTGAAACGACAATTGAAATATGCAACTGTTAGTTATTTACACCGTTATGTATCTGTTATTAACTGTATCAGTTCACCTGTGACATCTGACACCATTATTTGTTAATTATACGATGATAATCCTGTTTGATTGATAATTGATTGATTGTTTGTGGTTTATATTGGACGTTAAAATTGTAATGTATAAAGTGATAAATATTATGCAAGTAAATTTGACGTAGGATAATTAAAAATTTGAATTGACATATATGTTGAATTTGATTAGTTGAATATGACCCCTTTTATTTGTTAAATTAATTGACACGTAAAATAGTGATAATTACACTTTGAACCATTGAGCGTATATTGGATTAATTGTTGTAGTGTAAAAATTGAAATTGAATGACAAGTGAAAACCGTAATGTAATAATCTTTAATCTACATGAAATGATAGTGTAGATTCTAGAAATAATTATATTAATTCGTACAAATAACAATGCGAATTAATACGGTTATTTCGGGATTATTTGAATTGATTATTGGATTGTTATTGTTTGTTGTTATTGCTTGTTTATTTATTTTGACACCATCCCAGTTATCACACTGCAAGTTCCCTTTACTATGCTTTGATTTGAATTGAATTGGAATCGGGTTGAAATGATAAATACCCAAATTAAACCTTGACCTAGGATAGAGAATTAAATAAAACCCGATTGGTCAATAATTTGATTTAAAAATAAAACGAAGTTTTTATTTGAATAAATAATGTGGTTTTGAAATGAAGTTGAAATTTGAATTTTAATGAAAGGAAAATGTTAATGTTTAATAATCTGAAACAAAATATTAAAAATGTAATTGATGAAAGAATGTTGTTTAAATTTGAGAAATTATTGAGTTAAGTTTGAAATTATAATTAAGTTTGAAATTATTAAACTTTGAAATTATTTAATAATTTAGTTTTGAATTATTTAATAATTAAATAAGATTGGATTATTTAATGATTAAATTGAATTGAACTCTTTAATAAGTAAAATTGAACTTTGGAATAAGTGAATTTTACTTCGTAAATAATTGAAATTGAGTTTTCTTGATTAAGTAAGTTTTTGGGAAATTATTTAAGAAAGTAAATAAGTGAAATGGAATTTCTTTAACAAGAAATGAAAATGTGATATTTTTAGAATTAATGTAAGACTTGTAATTGGAAGAATTGATTTGATGAATTTAGTTTAATTCAAAATTGTAAATTTTGATTTAATGAAGTTGAATAATTGATTTAATGAATTGGAAATTTAATAGAAATTGTTTTGAATGATAAAGTAACTTAACGAATATTGAATGAAATCGATAAATGAGTTTAAATTGATTTGAATGTTAAATAAAATTTATTTAAATGATTTCGAAATGAAACTTATATACGAACTTGAATCAATATTTGAATTGTTTAAATAAAATTTGAAATTGTATTATAAGATTTTGAAATGGTAATTTGGAAGTTTTGAAACGTAAATTTTGGGAAATTGGTTTAGAAAGACAAATGAAATGTTGGTTTACAAATTCTATTTGAAATTGTAATTGGTTTGGTTGTGAAATTTATTAAACGACCAATCGGTGTAATAATTACGAAAGTTATTAAAGAGATCGGAATCGGTTATGGACATACTCTCTGTTTAAACCGAAAACCACTTTAATAACTACACGCGGAGTGTGATCCAGAATGAAGTGGTTGGAATGATGTACGTGATGACTGAAGAAAGAGAACGATAATGGATAGCCTTGACACTTGTGTCAAATTGGAAATGACTAAAACAGGAGCCGTGCCGGGCCAACGGAGGTCAGCTACCTCAAGTGAACACACTTCTTCGAACTACTCATTACTTGTTGTCGATTGGTGCACCCTTGGTTTTGGGAGTGTTGTTTCGCGGTGTTGCGGTCGCTGCGGCGATGCGTTCTCACCAGTCCGGATCAGGTAAACGGTAGTATCACTACCTTGGGTATTGCCTCATGTGCCTTTGTCATACTTGTATTCCCTATTCGCGACCACTATGAATTTGTTTTGTACCTTTAGTATATGGATTGCCCTCTGGTGACTTCCGGTTTTGGGGAAACTACGGTCTTATATATGCTCTTGGGAATAAAAATGTGTTAAGGGTGGAATGGGCCATGACTTAACACTATTTTGATATTTTATATTACTGATAGGCATTATCTACTTATCGTACACTACTACATAGTAGATAGTTTAACGGATCCTTAAAGGATGGTTATTCCAACATCCTTTGAGTTAATTGTATTTCAATTGCTATTTCACTTGAGTTGGATTTATTAATATAAGAATGTTAATCCTGACTCGAGTGTCTTGTGTTTTTGCTTTACGCTCGGGTCAGACTGAGTGTACCAGTATTCGAGACTCACCTTTGAAGTTGGAGCTTGCTTGAAGATCCAGCCATCTATTCTGCTTTCAGTATTCGATGATTCCAGTGATGTATTCTGATTTGTATCTGATGTATCGTATTACTCTTCCGTTGTATTTGTTCTAACTCTGATGTAACTTATACATTTATATAATAGCTTCATGAACTACTATCTCTTTTATTTCCGCTGCATTTATTACTCTATGTCTGTGATCTGTGATTATTTATTTACTGTATATGTTCAGTTTTGCCAAATTTAAAATAACAACGCGGTATTTTGAGCAATTTAACTCCGGCATGAGTGTCTACCTATACACTTATAATGGATGCGAATGGTCCAAAATATCGGGTCGTTACAGTTGGTATCAGAGCTTTGGTAGCTCTAGGCAAAACTTAACATATAGGGTAAATGTATTTACGGAATCACTCTCATTTGAGTTTCAATCTCTTCCTCTGAATAAATTCCTTTGAATTTTTGGAACGTTCTCCTCGGTTCCGAAATTCATTCGTGTCCTTCACTATTCGTCTTCTTTCAATTCTGGAGCACCCCATAACTCCATTTTGAATGATATCTATAATTGGTCGGCGGTCTCGCCAATCTTCGAATGATTCATAAAGGAGAAAAACTCCTTTATAATAGGCATCGATTTACCGGAGATTTCTGTATCCTCGGTTTACGATGCTATCTATTACCTGCTATACCTGAATTCCATCTCTTGAGATCGAGTGATGATTTACCTCTGAATTCAGCATCGATCTTATTCTTGAAGTTACGAACAACCCCGTTAAGGTTGCCCGTGAATTAAATAAACTCATCCATCTCCCGATTGTGGTAATTGAATTTTCTTATCTTCTATTTCAAACTTATTTTCGAATCAAAATTCTCTTTGATTTGAGTCAACAAAAATTTGAATCCCTATCCTTATTTTGAAAATTCATTCCTGTATCGTCGAGCAAAGAAATGTATTTGTAAACTAATATATATATAAATGTTTTAATATATATTGTGTTGTTTGAGTTGTTGATGTTGATTTGGGTTTTCGATCGATTCGTCTGATCAATGCTATCGATAGAATTTCCAAAACACTTGAGCAGACCAAACTGACACAATATTGTTTTCAAATTCAGTAAATAAAATAATTTTGGATGATTATATTATAAAGCTTTCAAAAATTAAATTGTTAACCAATTTGTTGTCAGAAATGATAATATTTGATTTTCGTTTATTGCTTTATAAACCATTGATTATTGCATAATATAAATAAATGAATTTATGAAACTTGGTTATAATTTGATCTGGGATTTGAAAGGAATTTAAATAAAGAATTTGAGAATTTAATTTCTGGTGATTCCAAACTTTGATTTGAAAGTTTTAAAGTGTATAGTATTTAAAATATTTTCGAATATAAATCGTTTTCAAAAAATTTTAAAAATGATGAAACCCGTGCTCTTCTCTTTGTCACTGGAAAATAATTTCGGTGATGGCGGCCGCATCATCGACATTCATTTTCGAGTTTCAAAGTAGAGATACTATTCTGTAGCTTTGCTACGGTTTTGTTTTGAAAAATATTTTGATTTGAATTTCTTTGGTATAATTTAATTTATATATATATAGGTGTCTTATTTAAAATCTAATTTGATTTGATATAAATATATTATATATATCTCTAATTGTTTAAAGTTAATCGGAAATCTAATTCTTAAATTTTTTTAAAAGATGATTTTAATTATAAATAAAACCAAAATTTGGAATAAATATTTAAACTTGAATAATTGAATTGGGAAAATCTTATTTGTATATTGTTCAACTGCATTCTAATACAACTTACCTAAATCATTCAGAAGTTGAATATGTAATTGGATAATATATATAATATAAATTGAATTTATAAATAAAATTTGAGTGGTTATAATAAATGTTATACACTTAAATTATAAAATGTTAATAGAGATAAATAGAATAATAAGATAATTGAAAAATAAATTTTGTTTTAAAGGTAAATTAATAAATTGAAATTAGATCAATTTATGAAAATACATTAAATTTAAAAGCAATTAGTAAATATAAATTAATTTAAATCAAAACTTTTATGGTTTAAATTAATTTATATGGGTTAAATATATGTGATTAGATATATTAAGTATAATAAATTTAACAATAATTTGGAATAAAGAAGAATTTAAATGGCTGAAAAAATATGATTATAATAAAAGACTATTCAAATTTATGGTTTTAGAAATTGTAAATTGAAGATAATTGGATAATAAGATAATGAATTTAGAAATAGTTGAGATTGATTTTAGTGAAATCAAATGGATTAAATCAATTGTTGAATATCAATTAATTTAAATTTGAATTTATATGGTTTAAATTAATTGTTATTTTGTATTTCAAATCTGTTTTCTTTCTGGTTGTTTCTATTCTCCTACCTCGTTCCTTTTCGGGGACGAAAAGTTTTGAGTGGGGGAGAGTGTAACGACCCGTAAATTTTAACTGTTTAAATATCGTAATTAGTGGAAATTTTGTGAAATTTTAAACGATAAAATTTTGAAAAATAAATTTGATATTTGGAATGCGTCTAGTTAAACATAGCAATTGGTAAATTTTCGTCCGAAAATATGAAAGTTTATTTCGCACGTAAGTTTACTTCAATTTAATCAGTAAAAAAGTAATGAAAATAAAATGTTTTCGGAACCTAAATATTTTTACATAGAAAAATTCTAAACCATCTTCTGAGCAAGATGTCTGTTTGTCGTTTTTCCAAATTCGGACATCTTTGGCTCCGTCGATCTTATTTTTCAGTGTTTTTCTTGCATTTTCCGCTAGTAGAAAATTTGAAATTTTTATAATTCATTCGTACCACTGATATCAGTATACCGTTTCGATCATCTCGTCATGCTAATCTCTGTGGTATATTCGATTCTGTATTTTTGGAGTCCGGATAGTGACGAAATCTACGGAACGATTTCCATATCGGTTCCGCAATTTGGCTTTTGACTTTCTGTGAGCGTTCAAATTTTCCTACGGATATTAATAAAACAGCCAATTGCATTTAATTTTTTTATTTACCTTCCTAACTTTTAACGTTCACAATGTTTGCATTTATGTGCCGGTTCAATATGTGGCCGTTCAACTTTTAATTACCTTTTCGTATTGTTACATACGTTGTTTTTGTGCAAGTTTTATTTGTAGTCTTACTTTGTTAACTTACTCCTCCTCCTGTGCAAATCCTTCCAACCTTCCTCTTTGAAAAGAGAAAAACAAACCTCTGCCATTTTCTTTCATCTCCTACCCAAACTTCTATTGCCTGAAGCCATTTCTCCTCCTCACTTTCCCTTGCACTCTTCTCTTTATTTGGCCTTGGCCTTTCTGTTCTCCTTCATTCTGTTTTTGCCTTGCCTGCTTCCACCTCTAACTTGCCTGCTTCCACCTCTAATGCCTCATCTCTTAGCCAACCCGACCCAAGAACCCTCTGCCTCCCTCTCCAAAGCAACCAGCCACCGCGTACAGCTTTCCTCTCGACGCACGCAACCCCACCAGACTCGACCCAATCCTCTTCGTTCAGCCTCCACCCGCTCCTCCGCGTGCCACCGTCTCATGACCGATACCCTATCCCACCTCCACGTGAACGCCGCCAATCTCCGCTTCTTCCCTTCCAACCCTCAAGCACCCGCCTGAGCACCACAACCATCAACCGTCTCATCCACCTTTCCCATCACCGCTCCTTCCCACTTGAAGACAGCCGAACTCTAACTCTCTATATTTTTCCTTCTTTCTTAAATAGGTAATATATATCATTTATATATTCGTTTATTTGAAGTTAAACATTGGATTTTTAAGTATATATTAATATGTATAGATGTATTTAAGATATGGCTATAGTTGCCTACAGATAGCAATGAATTTTATATATTGTGTTATTTTTTTTATGTCAGTCATATTATATATGGGTTACTGTACATACATTTTATAAGGATAAATACTTGCACGTGTATTATGAGAATTTATACTTTATATTGTATACTTATATGGGTTACGCTACATTTTATTATGTATGTTATATGGGTTACACATATATTTAAGTCTGCTTTGAAAAAAATATATACTTGTACGTTGAATCATTGATATAAGAATATGGGTTACTGTATGTATGCATGAGTGTGGGATTTCTAATGAAAAGTGTTTATAATAGAGAAGTAACATTTGCTTAAATAATATTCATGAGCTTACAGTTGTTATTCTTCTTCTCACAGTTTTAGGATTTAACAGTATTTATATATGAAATATGTTCTGATTTCTGTAAAACTTTGCAGCAATGTATATATGAAATTGCATGTGTTTATATATATAAAGGTAAGTATATTTCACGCCAGTTTGTATATATATCCATTTACATTAGTTATACATTAATATATATATATATATATGTTGATTCCAAGTGTTATACTGTTATATATTTACAGTGGTATACAGTTTGATTTTTGTTAATATATGAATTTCTAAAGATATTGTATATATATGTTTGTTTATATTAGTGCCTACGGTTTATATTTCAAACCTGGCTAAGTATATGAAGTTACACAATTTGTTGTCGTCATTTATAACTGATTTGGGAGTAATATGTATATATATTTGTTATGCATAGTCTGCATATTTACCAACATCTGCATATGTCTATTGAAAATTTTATAATCATATAAGGTATCGGTCGGATTTTTAAAATATGATTTTATACATATACATATAAGTTTATTTATATTTACCCATCCGATTCTGATTCATTTTATCGATCATTGTTATCAGCTTTGTCCGTCGTGCTTGTTCTACATCAAACCGTGTTAATCCAGCGTTACTTTGAAATGCGTAGCTCATTGGCTTTTCAAAATCTATCTAACCTCGAAAGGTGAGCACTCACTCATGATTAACGTTCTTTTATTTATTAAATTTTATTTCAATTGAAACGACAATTGAAATATGCAACTGTTAGTTATTTACACTGTTATGTATCTGTTATTACCTGTATCAGTTCACCTGTGACATCTGACACCATTATTTGTTAATTATACGATGATAATCCTGTTTGATTGATAATTGATTGATTGTTTGTTGTTTATATTGGACGTTAAAATTGTAATGTATAAAGTGATAAATATTATGCAAGTAAATTTGACGTAGGATAATTAAAAATTTGAATTGACATATATGTTGAATTTGATTAGTTGAATATGACCCCTTTTATTTGTTAAATTAATTGACACGTAAAATAGTGATAATTACACTTTGAACCATTGAGCGTATATTGGATTAATTGTTGTAGTGTAAAAATTGAAATTGAATGACAAGTGAAAACCGTAATGTAATAATCTTTAATCTACATGAAATGATAATGTAGATTCTAGAAATAATTATATTAATTCGTACAAATAACAATGCGAATTAATACGGTTATTTCGGGATTATTTGAATTGATTATTGGATTGTTATTGTTTGTTGTTATTGCTTGTTTATTTATTTTGACACCATCCCAGTTATCACACTGCAAGTTCCCTTTACTATGCTTTGATTTGAATTGAATTGGAATCGGGTTGAAATGATAAATACCCAAATTAAACCTTGACCTAGGATAGAGAATTAAATAAAACCCGATTGGTCAATAATTTGATTTAAAAATAAAACGAAGTTTTTATTTGAATAAATAATGTGGTTTTGAAATGAAGTTGAAATTTGAATTTTAATGAAAGGAAAATGTTAATGTTTAATAATCTGAAACAAAATATTAAAAATGTAATTGATGAAAGAATGTTGTTTAAATTTGAGAAATTATTGAATTAAGTTTGAAATTATTAAACTTTGAAATTATTTAATAATTTAGTTTTGAATTATTTAATAATTAAATAAGATTGGATTATTTAATGATTAAATTGAATTGAACTCTTTAATAAGTAAAATTGAACTTTGGAATAAGTGAATTTTGCTTCGTAAATAATTGAAATTGAGTTTTCTTGATTAAGTAAGTTTTTGGTAAATTATTTAAGAAAGTAAATAAGTGAAATGGAATTTCTTTAACAAGAAATGAAAATGTGATATTTTTGGAATTAATGTAAGACTTGTAATTGGAAGAATTGATTTGACGAATTTAGTTTAATTCAAAATTGTAAATTTTGATTTAATGAAGTTGAATTGAATAATTGATTTAATGAATTGGAAATTTAATAGAAATTGTTTTGAATGATAAAGTAACTTAACGAAAATTGAATGAAATCGATAAATGAGTTTAAATTGATTTGAATGCTAAATAAAATTTATTTAAATGATTTCGGAATGAAACTTATATACGAACTTGAATCAATATTTGAATTGTTTAAATAAAATATGAAATTGTATTATAAGATTTTGAAATGGTAATTTGGAAGTTTTGAAACGTAAATTTTGGGAAATTGGTTTATAAAGACAAATGAAATGTTGGTTTACAAATTCTATTTGAAATTGTAATTGGTTTGGTTTTGAAATTTATTAAACGACCAATCGGTGTAATAATTACGAAAGTTATTAAAGAGACCGGAATCGGTTATGGACATACTCTCTGTTTAAACCGAAAACCACTTTAATAACTACACGTGGAGTGTGATCCAGAATGAAGTGGTTGGAATGATGTACGTGATGACTGAAGAAAGAGAACGATAATGGATAGCCTTGACACTTGTGTCAAATTGGAAATGACTAAAACAGGAGTCGTGCCGGGCCAATGGAGGTCAGCTACCTCAAGTGAACACACTTCTTCGAACTACTCATTACTTGTTGTCGATTGGTGCACCCTTGATTTTGGGAGTGTTGTTTCGCGGTGTTGCGGTCGCTGTGGCGATGCGTTCTCACCAGTCCGGATCAGGCAAACGGTAGTATCACTACCTTGGGTATTGCCTCATGTTCCTTGTCATACTTGTATTCCCTATTCGCGACCACTACGAATTTGTTTTGTACCTTTAGTATATGGATTGCCCTCTGGTGACTTCCGGTTTTGGGGAAACTACGGTCTTATATATGCTCTTGGGAATAAAAATGTGTTAAGGGTGGAATGGGCCATGACTTAACACTATTTTGATATTTTATATTACTGGTAGGCATTATCTACTTATCGTACACTACTACATAGTAGATAGTTTAACAGATCCTTAAAGGATGGTTATTCCAACATCCTTTGAGTTAATTGTATTTCAATTGCTATTTCACTTGAGTTGGATTTATTAATATAAGAATGTTAATCCTGACTCGAGTGTCTTGTGTTTTTGCTTTACGCTCGGGTCAGACTGAGTGTACCAGTATTCGAGACTCACCTTTGAAGTTGGAGCTTGCTTGAAGATCCAGCCATCTATTCTGCTTTCAGTATTCGATGATTCCAGTGATGTATTCTGATTTGTATCTGATGTATCGTATTACTCTTCCGTTGTATTTGTTCTAACTCTGATGTAACTTATACATTTATATAGTAGCTTCATGAACTACTATCTCTTTTATTTCCGCTGCATTTATTACTCTGTGTCTGTGATCTGTGATTATTTATTTACTGTATATGTTCAGTTTTGCCAAATTTAAAATAACAACGCGGTATTTTGAGCAATTCAACTCCAGCATGAGTGTCTACCTATACACTTATAATGGATGCGAATGGTCCAAAATATCGGGTCGTTACAACTACGTCGTGGCACCAGCTCCATGGTTAGCGACCACGGGAAAGCGACCCATTTGTAATGCACGTGTTGGTGAGTTTTCATGCTCCCGTTTGTGATAGGCCTTCCCCCTTTTGTGATTTCTAGATTTCTATTTGATGATTTCTAGAATTTGTGTTTCACTGATTTTTACGATTGACAATGATATGTTTTGTCAATATTTTTGTTTTGGTGAATAATTTAAAGAATATGACATTCTTTTTGGTGCTTTGAGATTCTTGAGATATCATATGATTATTGTTGTTATTTGATGTATACTTGTCACAGTATGGCATTTTTGTTATCATACGTTTTTGGTCATATCTCTTATCCTATCTCATTTTATATGATATTTATAGCTAGACTGATCCGTTTATTATTATCTTCTTAAATAATACTCGGGTCAGACTGAGGTATTTCAGGTGCTCCTGCTTGACTTCTTATCAGGGTCCTTCACCTGACTTTTGGCTAACTACTTTAGTATAGTAGTTTTTGTTAGTATACATTTGAGATAGAGACTCCTTGATGTATACTTATTCTTTTGTCTAGCACTTGTATCTATTCTTTTGTGATGTAGTGGATCTTGTTTTACCACTACTTTGATGTACACTTCTATGTGTTGTATTCATATCTGTTTCCGCCTTTGTGATATGAATATATGTGACTGATTTGTGTTATGTTTATTTCTATATTTGTTTCCAAAGTCCACATAGCCATTGTGTGGTAGCTTTGAGTTTGCCTTCGATATGTCGGATTTCTTCTAGAACTGAAATGTAAGCTATATTATTTGACATATCAGTATTCGCACAAAGCAATTATACAGATGGTCGCTCCTCAACAGCCTTATTCTTCGTGCTAGTCGACGACATTACTCAGTAGTGTCCTTGGCTAGTGTGAGTATAGAGGTGGGGCGTCACATGGGCGGTAGTAGCTGCTATGCGTTACCACCAGTCCAGATCCACAAACGGTAAATCTACCCTGGCATTGCCTCGCGTGCCGTGTCACATGCCATATCGTGCCATCTACGAGTTTGTTTTGTGTCGTACCTATGGAGTGCTCCCTGATAGCCCACCCGCGGGTGGAGTTATAGTATCTGTATAGACTACGACAATATATAAAATGTGTTAAGGTGGATATGGGTAACGCCTTAATGCTATTTTAATAGATTACTTTACCATAGACATATTATAATAGCGTATATTACTACATAGTAGATAGTTCCACGGATCCTTAGAGGATGGAAATCCCAAAAATCCTTTAAGTTACTTGTATTTCAATTGACATTTCACTTGAGTTGAATTTATTATTATAAGAATGTTAATTCTGACTCGAGTGTTTTGTGTTTTGCTTTACGCGCGGGTCAGACTGAGTGTCACAACATTTGAGACTCACCTTTGGAGTTGGAGCTTCACTTGGAGATCCATCTATATCTTTTCAGCTTTCAGCTATCCAGTGGTTTTGTTCAGATTTGTCATCTGTTGTATCCGAGACTACATTGTACATATATATTCCGTTGTATTTTATTTCAAACTCTATTGTTTATATAGTAGCTTTATGAACTACAATTTATCTATTCCGCTGCTTATTCTTATATTACTCTGTGTCAGTGATTGATTTATTTACTGTATATGCTGAGTTTTTCCAAATATAAATTAAAAATCTGATATTTTGAGCAATTCAAGTCCGACATGTGCGGATGCGAATGGCATGAAATGCCGGGTTGTTACATCGAGCGTTGATGAGAGTTCTTATATGGAACCAAAGGTTGTCTATCACAGTTTATGGCTATTCAAGGAGAATAGAGGTTTCTAATTAAGAAGCCAAATAAAAGTCCACACCAGGAAGTTGAGTGAGCGATACTAGTTTAGAAGGAAAGTTATGTGTTCAAGTGAGTGATCGAACCAGATTTTTACACAGGAATGATCTATGTACATCATACGGATTGATAAATACTTTTAAGTATTTCTAGGAATAGGGTTGTGGTATAATTTCGGGGACGAAACTCATTTAAGGGGGGAAGAATGCAACGACCCACAAATTTATCACTTGAATAAATTATATTTATTTTAAAAAATATTTAAATAAGGGTTTAAAAGTAAGAAAAAATCAGGTTTTAAGTGGTAAATAATAATAGTTATTTTGTTTGGAAAAATATTTGCGGACAAATTACCGAAGTAAAATATCGATAAAACAGCTTTAAATCATTTTGTCAATAAAATTGCTTTTAAACAATAAGGATCTTGCACAACTCTGGATTCATACACTAATATATGTATTCAAACAAGATTATGAAATAAAATATTTTGTTTTATTTTTATGAAAATAAAATGTATTTAAGACGTCGACGTCTGATATCATCAGTTTTATATATTTCTTTGGAAATTCAAGTTAAGTTTACAAATTAAATAAATGGGTTTTTATTTACAAATAAACCTATTTAAATTATTTAATAATGATGGTAAATTCGTTTTTAAAAATTGTTCACTAAAATAGATAGTTCGTAGAAAAATATAAAAAGTGACCGAAGAACGTTTACCGGTATTTCGACCTTTCGGCACCGAAAAGTTGTCGGGAACGTTGTCTGCCTTTATACACAATATATACACATATATAAGAGTTAATTAACCATATAATAATATACTTAATAATGTATTGTCTTATGTTGATTATGTTTAGTAAGTGATGTGACAAGACATTGTTTTAAAATAATAACATATTTATATACTAAATCATATCATTATCTCTTGTCATTTCCTTTAGTACCATCATCATTACCCATCAAGGCTTAGAGGATGTGACTAGAGGGGGGAGATGTGACATATGAGAGGGAGGTAGGTGCTGATGTGACATGTCAAAATAATGAAATGTTACGATATTTTAAACTAAGGTTAAAATGGTAATTTCCCCACTTTCCTTCATCTATAAATACACACCCTCACAGACACATTTCCATTTAAATTCCAACTTCATTCTTTTCTAAACCATCTTCTCTAAAAATTTCATGGCTTCCATAGTTCAAAAAATTTAGAAAAAGTTAGCCTTTTGTGTTGCAACTTACTTCCATACCATCTATACTTCTTATACTTTCATGTCAACATCCTATCTTCAAAAAACCAAGGCCATCACTACTCCACAAAGCTCTAGCAAAGCCAAATAACCTCTAGCCGAACCCATTCTAAGGCCTTAGCCCTTCCAAAGTTTCGAATTTTTAAGCTTATAGAGTCGAGCATAGAGGCGTTGCTGAGTTATAGTCGAAGTTCGGGCGAAGTTAGTTAGCATAAAGGTGAGTAAAACTATATTGTTTTTGGAAAGTTTTTGACTTTATTACAATGTGTTATTATGGTTATAACATGATGAGAAAGTTGTATGGTTATTATGTTGGTCGATGGTGATTTGATGGTTGTTTGCGATTGGTATTGAATTTGAGATATGAATGTGATGTTGTCGACTTAGTAAGCATATTACCTTATGTTCATATAGGTGTTTGACTGTGATGTTAAAAGTATGGTAGTATGGATGTATGATTGTGTTCTAAGAACCAAAGTATGTTGAGTTGAAACAAAGTTAACAACCTTTTGTGTTTCGATGGACGTGAGATCCGATTCAAAATCAAAAATCATGTTATCTTGTTTTAAAGTTTGGAAATTATTTTAAAGTTTCAATCTTTGTTTCTAAGTCTCAAATACATTAAAAGTTATGTTTCTAGACATGAAATAGGAAAGAATAAGCAAGTGTTTTCACTTAAAATATGTTTAAGCGAACTGCGCTCATAGCGATAGTCGCTGTGGACACAGTGCAAAAAAATTTCTGATTTTCGTTTTAAAATGTTTTTTTTGAAATGGTTTTGAAAAAGTTTTTTAAACTTAATTAGTAACATAAAAAGAGATTAAGTTTAGTTAAATTAATAATTTATTATTTAATAAAAAAATTAAAGGTAACTAACACTTAATTAGTAATTAAGTAAGTGATTAGAAGTTAAGTAACAATTAAAGAAGATTAATGACTAATTATTGATTAATAAGGTTGTAATTAGTGATTAATAAAGTTAAGAAGTAATTTAATGATTAATTATAATTTAATTCGGTTAATTAGTTAAATAATTATTATTTAATTAAGTGATAATTTAATTAGTTTTCAATTAATTAGGATTTAACTAATAATGAAGTGTTAAACCTTAACTAAGATACATTTGGAAGATAATTAGGACTTAACCAAGTCCAATAAGTTAATTAAAGTTTAATTATGAATTAATCTTGGTTTAATTAAGATATAATTTGGGTTTAAGCTAACTGAATATACTTTAACCTTGTCAAAGCTATTTTTAACTTAATCGGTTATATTTTAAATCCATCTTCTTTTCAAGTTAATTTATTTCAAATCAAAGGATCTCTCGTCTGGACCATTAAGTGGCCACATGAATTATAGTAGTGATTCTAAAACGTTGACATATTTTATGGGAAGTAATTTGACTTTTGTTTAGCATAATTATTGAATATCGGTAACGTGATAGACACATGGAAGTTAATTTCAGTAAGTAGGTCATGGTAACTTAAGCATATAGAATATACTTCTATATGTACATTTTTCACCAATAATGGATGTACCTATATTTATAGCTTAGGTATCCACCTATGATTGATTGGGTGTTATGTATGAATTCTTTATATATATATATATATATATATGATGTTTGGCAGAATCTATGATATAACTTAAATAAGCTAAACCCAAATTTAATGTTCCATTATAGTCGTTGAGCCTCTGTTTGGTTTTACAAAGTAAATATTTCATTTTCTTTTGAATTGTCTTCAAAGTTATTCTATTTTGAATAAGATATTTGAAGAATGATTTGACAATTGGTTTAAGAAGTTTTATAAATGATTTTGGGTATTTAGAAAAGGAGTTTTAGAAACGGTTTTTAATGTTTATAAAAATATTTTATAAATGGGTTTGGATGTCTATAAAGGGATGTTTATACAAGGTTTGGAAGTATATAAAGAAGTTATACAACCTGGTTTGAATAATTATATAGGTTCATAAATGAGTATGGAAGTTGATAAATGTTTGTAAACGGGTTTGGGTTAAAGCAAAGAGGATTTCATGGATAAAGAAAATTTATAAAAGAATTTATTTAAGATAAATAAAACTGGAATTTGAGGTTTGGGTTTCTCGAGGCTGGCCTTTTAAAAATGGTCGTAAAGAAAATCCATTCCACACTTAACACCGAAGGAATAGTGCATAGAGTTATCCTTTTCTACAACTCAAATAATACATTTAAATTAGTTTAAGAGATTTGGAAATTGAAAATCTTATAAATGTTTTATGAATATACTTATGTAAAAGAGTTAAGTATATAAATGTTTATAAATATTTTGGTAAGGAGATTTATAAATGAACATGATTTTGAGGCTTAGCGATTGATTTAGGTAATTAAATCTCTAGATTTTATTGTTGTTATTTAGTAGTTGAATAATCGACTAATTTGGCCTAATTTTGACTTAGGAAGTATGAATGAAAATTCGAGTTCCACGATGAGGACTCATATACTCACTTCAAAGAATGAGTCAACCAGAAATTATAGGTTGTTAGTACGGAGGGATCGGGATTGGATTTATATATCAAAAACCACTCCGAACCAACGTGCACGTCCAAGTGGAGACATCTTGTTGATTGAAGATAGTGCTCTTCGAAGTGCAAGGGCTACTACTACTAATCTCGATGGTGATTCCAAATTGGATGTAGTAGTGTTAGTTGCTTCGGTTTCATTTAGACCTAGAACGAACTTTTATGGATGAACGTTGGCATTGCATTGATGCCTGGAGGGCAGTGTTTGCATTACAAGATGGATTGCTATTCAAAAAGGCAATGCGTAGCCTCAAGCCTCACAACTGGGAGGAACGGTTAAAACAGGGCATGTAGCAGAGCTGTGGGTAGCTAATTGTTGGAGCGGTCACCCCATTCTAGATGTCCCTTTCAAAGTTTGTTTGTGAGCAAACACCGTGGTAGTATAAGGCCTCGGTGTCAAGGGGGTAAGGTAATCTGGTATGCCATGTTAAAGGGGCAACTGGCTCTGTGTTAGCATCGGTGCATTTTCTAGAGGTGTATCATCGAAAGGTAGTCCCTTATCTTGCCATTGTTGGGATCCAGTCTCCAATACATGCCTTACGATTTTGATTGTAGAGCCTAGTGTTAGAATGCAAGATGCAAACATTTCAGCTATTTTATCTATTTATTTTAAACCTAGACACTATGTTAATATCACTGGATTTTAATATTAATTGTTTTGGTTATCGTAAGGTACAAACACATCCGTTTTTACGTGCGGTGTGGTCTTATGAGATACCCTTTGGTTGGAAATTTTCAAAATGATGGAATCAGTTTGGTTGTTACTTGTTATCGAGTTTTACCCATGCCGGTTTACCAGACTGACCCGGGCTTTATTCTATGTAATGCTCGGGTTAGACCAAGCATGTTTTCCTAGGTTTAGCTGGATACTTTGGAGTTGGAGAGGAGCTGGATGGTCAGGACGTATTCACGTTTATTTTTCTTCCGCTATATTATAGAGTCTGTATGTTTTCAATGTAAGGACAGGTTCCTATAACTGCACAACTTTAGGATAAGTCTAGTGTCCTCTGATTTTGTATATATAAATAAAGATGTTTCCTTTTGTAAAGATCATTATTGTATTATATATTATTCGCTGCATTATGAGATTCTGTGTTGTTTAGTTTTCTTCTATCTTCTACCTTCTTCTTTCTCCCTAACAAATCAGTATTTCCGACAGTTGAATGTTCGACATGTGATACAGTGGACGTATTAGTGTCGATTTTTGAGAGTCGAAAATCTGGTTCATTACAAGATACATCTTCAAACGGCTGCATGTTGTTTTGAAAAGAGGACATCATTCTTTGAAAGTGTGGAATATGTAACGAGGAAAGGCACAAACTAAGAAAAAAGAAGGGAAAGGAAGTTTCATACAAACGTATGCATTACTTGCCCATCACCCCTTGGCTTCAAAGATTATACGCATCTTCTTTAACTGCACCTCATATGAGATGGCATTGTGTGAGAACAGAGGAAGAACGTACGTTGACACATCCAGCCAATGGAGAAGCATGGAAGAATTTTGACACAAGTTTTCCCACTTTTGCAGGGGAGTGTCGTAATGTTAGACTCGGATTATGTATGGATGGTTTTTTCGATTTTCTATTTTGGTGCCAAATATTCATCTTGGCCCATTATCGTCACACCTTATAATTTATCTCCTTGGATGTATAAGAAAACTCCATATATGTCTCTTACTGTTGTTGTTCCTGGCCCCAATCGGACACAAGGAATCGATGTTTATTTACAACCATTGATTGAGGAGTAAAAAACGCTGTGGACCGAAGGAGTAGAAACATACGATGTTTCAAAGAAAAAAATTTCGTATGTTTGCTTCTTTGTTGTGGACTATAAGTGATTTTCCTTCTTATCCAATGCTTTCAGGATGGAGTACATCCAGTTGTTTAACTTGTCCATATTGAACAGAAGGAACACGAGAATTTCTTTACAGAATGGTAAGTGACTGCCATCGATGTTTTCTATATGTCAATCATCCCTTTAGAGGAGATAGAAAAAACTTTTTAGCTAATAGAGTGGAAACCAGAGAACCACCAATGATATGGTCAAGTGAAGACATATCTGAAATTGTAAGGGACTATTCAAAGATACATGAAACTGGAGTACAAACTGAAATCGCATGTAAATTGACTATTCATAATTGGTGGAAACAAAGTATATTTTGGAGTTGCATTATTGGAAAGATCTTCTACTTCGTCATAATATTGATATGATGCACAATGAGAAAATTGTATTTGAAATGTTTTTAACACAATTTTGAATGTCAAGGGGAAGACTAAGGATGATTTGAAATCAAAATGCGATGTACAAGAATTATACAAACATCGTAAGCTTCATATGAAACCAAACGACAATAAAAAACCCAAAGCGTGCTATGAGTTAGATAATAATCAAGTTAAAGTTGTGTTAAAATGGGTGGAAGGACTAAGAGTTCCTGATGGGATTTCATCAAATCTTCGTAGATGTGTTGACTTTAAAAATGGTAGATTGAGTGAAATGAAAAGCCACGACTGTCACATAATGATGGAAAATTTATTACCTCTTGTATTCAAAGAACTATTGCCCTTATAAGTTTGGAAGGTAATAA
This sequence comes from Allium fistulosum, assembly GCA_030737815.1. Taxonomy (NCBI): domain Eukaryota; kingdom Viridiplantae; phylum Streptophyta; class Magnoliopsida; order Asparagales; family Amaryllidaceae; genus Allium; species Allium fistulosum. The sequence goes on from CM060903.1 coordinate 1,082,772,524, forward strand.
AGGAACTTAGTCTGTTTTACGAAGAGCTTTGTTCGACAACGTTAAAAGTGCAACGTTTACATAAACTTGAAGAAGATATTCCTATATTGCTCTACAAATTGGAGAAAATATTTCCACCAGGTTTTTTTTAATGTAATGGAGAAAATATTTCCACCAGGTTTTCTATTCGAGAGGTATGAAATATGTTACCTATTAATTTAACTGCATTCTGAAGTTAAAGTTAATGTAAATAATTTTTTCATGGATACTTAAATCATCTGAAAAAAAAGTGAGGCAAAAAGCACGAGTTGAAGGTTCGATCTATAAATCGTACATCGAAGAAGAAGCTTAGTTCTTTTTCTCTCACTATTTCAGTGACCATGTGAACATATCATTTGAAACTATTCCTCGTAATGATGAAGGTGACGAACAAAAGTCCTCTCAAACAATGTTATCTATTTTTAGACAACATCGTCGAACTTTTGGAAAATTTATAGACGTATGATTAGACAATAGAGATCTTCATATATCACAAACTTATATTCTTCTTAATTGTGCTGAGGTTGAACCATTTGTTAGGTAATATGAAATAATAATTCTTGATTTATTCATTTCAATAATGCATGCGCGTATAGAATTTAATGCAATATTTTATTTATATATGCAATATTTATGAAAGAGAACATCCACGCGGAGATCTCAGTAAAGAATTTTCTAATTGGTTTTCAAGTACGTTTATGAACCATGAAATTGTGTGATCGACAAAGGATTGAAACATCTTGCATTGGGACAAAAAAGTGATGTCAAGGCATATCCAATATATTCGTTCAATGGATAAAAATTCAATACCAAAGAATATGGTGCTAAAAATTTAATTAATAATACAAGTGTATTTGTTAAAGGTAGTGATGATCCAAAACATCACATAAATGACTTTTATGGCGTTTTAACCCTAGTTTTGCAACTGACATATTTCTCACGACCCGTAGAGGATTTTTTTCTGTTTAGATGCAATTCGTTCAACAATGTTCCAGGTTATGGAATTAATGTGCACAAGGATTATAATCTTATAGAAATAAAGCACACACCGCATTATCAAAAGTACAATCCTTTCGTACTAGCCAAACAAGCATTGGATGTTTATAATGCTCCTTATCCTTCTCTAAAAAAAGATAAAGCAGATTGGTTAGCAGTTTTTAAAACAAGGGAAAGATTTATGTTTGATGGGAAGAATATTCCAAACGAACAAGCTTATCAGGTAGATCTTGAGCAAAGCAATGAAATAATAATAACAGGCGATCGTACTGATTTTGGACCTCTAAATAATGAATAATATGTTTTTGTAGAAGCATTTGAGAGTATAGAGGAAAATAATGTAGAATATGAGACCGAATCTGAATAAGAAGATGATGAGGATTGATAAAAATATTATGTTGAATTCTGATGTATTATGCAATTTATGTAACCGATGACATTTATTTTGCAAGTTATGTAATTTATGTAATTTATGAAACCGAATCTGCTTATCATCATTTACGTAATTTATGTCATTTATGTATTTTTTGTCATTCACGTCATTTATATCATTTATGTCATTTATTTAGCAATTTATGTTAAAAATGCTATATTCGGCTTATCGGTGGAATATGAGACCCAATCTGAATCGGGTATATTTTGTAATTTAGGTACTTTATGTCAATTATGCCATTATTATACAATATATGTCGTTATTATGCTAATATTCTCATTTAAAATAATGTGTCTGTGATAGATATCATGTCCTCTAGAAGGAGGAGCTCATCCCATTCATGCGGAGGCAATGGCAGCGGCCCATCACAGTCGCCACAACGTCCAGCTCTGTATCTGGTGCCTAAAGCAGATGGATATGTATTAAAAATTTTCAGCGACATAAATATTATGTGTACGATATGATAATCTGTATCATATTTAACACAAGGGATTAGACCTAAAGCCGTCATTTGTAATTCTATCAGTTTCTAGAGATTCATATAAGAGTAGGATGATGGCTTGCTGGCCCAAGTGGGATAATTTCCCTACCCATATCATGGAGTGTATATGGCAGGATTTCATTGTAAGTTCAACCTTCTATTTACCCTTCTCAATTTGTTTGTCTCTTATTTATTGTTCATCTTATATTGTTTAATTATTTGTTGCTTCTTTATCATGAAATATAGGCTGCAGTCGACGTCCAAGCAGACAACATGCAGTTGGTATGACACAACTGGATGAGAAAGATGAAGAATAATTACCGAGATTCTATGTTGGCTGTGAAGCAAAAAGGGGAGTAGCCGAACTGGATGGGAGCGAGTGTGTGGGAGGGCTGGTTGACGCATTGGGAGAATGACAAAGCGAAGGTAAGTGTACTAATCTTTTATTAATTATTTGATTGATATGTAAATATCAAAAAATATTTAGTAAGTAAATAACGTATAGTTGATCTAAATGTACAGACAGAGTCGTAGAGAAACTCTGTGTTAACAAGAACACTTGTTAACACCCCAAAGAAGAGTTTTTAGGACAATGTCAATTCCTTGTGGTTTCTATTAGAAGAGTTGAGAGGAATGGAATGTGTGTATTTACTTCGGTATCCTTTTGAAATTGGTTGGCATAGTGAAAGCTTGCTTAATCCAACCTTTCGACTCAGTCGAAAAGTTCATTTCCTTTCCTTATTAATCATTCGGGTTTATTGAGATAAATGTGTTTACCCTTCGAAGGCTCTCCTTTCGAAGTGGAAGTAGAATCCAAGTAGATGGTCTTTGGGATCACTAGATGAAGGTCGATCTAGAGGGGTTCCACCCTATCGAAAGCCTAAGTTGTTAAGTGACTTGGGCTTTGGTCAAATATCCGAAGTAGAGGTTTCAACCTTGCCGAATGCTGTGAGCTTAGATGTCTTGGATTTGGATTGGAAGTCTCTAGTTTAAGAAGTCTTAAGATAGGTTTCGACCTCGTTGAAAGCAAGACCCTTGGATTTCTTGTCTCAATCCAAGGTTGAAGTGATCTATGATTGGTTTCGACCTTGTCGAAAGTAGTAGGCCAGGGGATGATAGCTTGAAACATATAAACTGAAGTAATTTGAATATAAGAGGTTTCGACTATGTCAGCAGGGACCTTTCGATATAGGCGACACCTGAAATATAAGAGTAAACCTAACAAAAGTCTTAAAAACAGTACAGTAATCTAAAATATTTGAGACTTCCCTTTCGTGAGCAAAATATGTTTTTATTACTTGAAATCCCTAAATCAATTTTGTAATTACGGTTTACAACACTTTTGATTAAGAAGATACAAGTTTAGAATGGAAAGAGTCGGATCCTCATAACCTGGCCCCTTGGGGTCTTATTTATAGATGAGGGTCAGCACCTTTCGATCCTTATTCTTTTGACTTGGTCGAAAGGTGGCTACCAAATAACCCAAGTATGCTTCCGCCTTTGTTGAAAGGAACGGCTGCACTTCTCTTTTTTGTGTTGCCTTATAAGTGCTTCCGACTCTATTGACAGGCTTTGTTCAATGGTTTTGATGATGTTGGTTACATCTAAGCTCTTGCTTCTGATTTGATGTGGAACCTTCCTGGGTCACATTGGCTTCGACTGGTTCGAAACGCTTATTATAGCTTCCGAAGGGGTTTTTCAGGAAACTACTTGCATTCGCGTGGTTTGAATCTTAATTTCATGAAAGTAAGTTTAATTCGATTTACTGAGAGTCATTTAAGTTTATGATTCAAATCCTCCAAGATAATTTCAAGATTCAGTCTCATGAATCGCTGACATTTATTTCCCATTTTAAACTTGATTCCAGCGTTTATGATTTCTGCTATTTTGAAAGAATTTGAATTCTCATTTCACAAATTTTGAAACGGAAAATGGTTGATTCATATTGAAATCTGTTTCCTTAACGGGTTTGATTTATCTATTTAAGAAAATTTTGAAATCCTGGATTTGCAGTCAGGTTTGGGGAAGACCAAACTGTTTATTTTTTTCGCACGGAAGTTTCGAGTTGTACGCATGAAACATTGGCGCCACAAATTGACCTTTCTACCCCTTCGAAAGGGATTAAGGCGACAACATTGGTTTTTGATTCTTAGCCACTTTCGATGGAGTCGAAAGGTACTGTAGCGTGAGTTTGTCAAACTTGTCGAAAGGTTGTGAAATAAAATGTATTCATCCCTCTCAAAAGCAAAATGTTTTGACCGAGACAAAACCTTTTGTTCCGATTGAAATACTTTCTCTTTAGTATGTTTTCGAAACCATAATGCCCCTTCGTCCCTTTCGAGACCTTTTGTAATGACTCGGTCGGAACCTTCCATAATCACCTTTCCTTAGTACAGTCGAAACGTTATGGGTTCATATCAATTTATCCTAGGACCTTTCGAATTTATGGGTAAACGAGGTTTCGACAACATTCGTAGAAATTTTAAGTCATAGGTTTCGACAATGTCGAAGGGTTTTGTTATTTTGTTTATGAAATGTTTATAGTATATTTTCAGTCAAGTTTTTAAGTTAAATTTAACCATTTTCTTTTAGCAATTTGGTTCCTGTGGAACTTTCGACATTGTTGAAAAGTACCACTATATATTCCCATCTTTCCTTTCAACCCTATTGAAAGCTCAGTGATGGCTCATATTTATGCTTTCGACAATGTCGAAAGGTTGTGGTTAAATGATAATTTTCTTTCCCTTTCGACTCCGTCGAAGGCTCTATTTCTTTGATTTTTAATCTTAACATTTTTCCAAGAATTTGAAGTTCTATGATTGGTTTTGTGTTTAAGTTTCTTAAGTAGGTTTTTTCCCAATTCTTGAAAGAATGCTAAATTGATACAAACTTGAAAATTTTAACTAAAACATTTTCACCTGGCAGAATCATGAGCTCTCAGAAGAAACTCTACGCCATTTCAAAGCATTCCTTGTTATCTTCACAGGTTGAGGTTGATGCCATCCTCAAAGACTTTGCAATTACCAGTGTGGAAGCTATTCCACCGAGGGAAACACATACTATCAACAACCCTCCCGAAGGGTTCTTTGCTTATACTGCCGTCCACATATGGCACGAAGGATTTCTAACCTTTCCTGAATTCCTGTCCTGATTTCTTTCTCATCTCGGGATTCTCCAATCTAGTTGTCTCCATATGTCTATACCTACCTCTTATCTCAAGTGCTAATGGCACTAGAGTCCGAACCATTTGACCCGACTAGTCAAACACAACACTCTCAAAAGCCAAATATTCAGAGCAAACCTCTTGAAGAAGCTAATATCTAAGGAGTTAATAAGTTCAAGGACTTGGAGAACTAGTTTTCCATTTTTCGATGATTCCCAAACATCAGTGGGACCTTTTCTACTCCTCGTAAGTTAAAATTTCCATTGTCTTCCTTCCATTTTATTACTTCTCTTGTCTAATCTTTATCTTATATTAGGTTCTCCTGCCATAGAACTTAATGAGGCAGACAGAAGAACGGTGGAATCTTTAATTGTGGCCTCTAACAAGATCAGAAATCGACTGAGATTGCTAATCCCATCTAATTTAATGAAGCACTCTCTTCTTTCCCTTGGTCAAAGGATCTTGGTGCTACCTCCTTTGATTTAGCACACATCAAAGGGAAAACGCTTCCTCTCCTTGGGAGATCCTACTCATTTCTCTCCCACGTCACCTATTTGCTCCAACCATCCCGGTACGTCATAGACACTGCATTTGTTCTCTATTCCTGAGTTACTTTCCAAATCACTCGGTTAACCTTTTATCTTTTTAGATCCTTTACAACTGCTTCTCAGGTTACAATGCCTGTTAGTGGTGCCGCTCCTCCTCCTACAACTTCCGATGTGCCATATATTGTCCAATCTCTCGCGAAAACTAAGAAGGCCATCAAAAGGAAGTTAGCACTATCGACCGAAGTGGAATCTCTTTTGAAGGTTGCTAAAATTATTGATATAGAGGAGGAGGGAGATTCGTCTTTTGATAAAGCTCCGAAGAACCCGATGGTGGAAGCTTCCAAAGATAAAACGGAGCAAACTCCTACAGTGATCGATCCCCTCTCTCGCATTTCTGTTCCTGACTCTCCGGCCGCACTCGAACAAATGCAACTGCATTTGGAGACGACCCCCGCTCTAAAGTGCACCCCTCAGAAGCCAACATCTTCTTGTCCTTCCGTTAATTTTGAGGAGACAACTCAATCTATTTTAAATTCGAAGTCCTTCACTTCTATCCACCTGCCTTCTTCCATTCCAGATTCGGCGGGGCATTTTCGTTCTCTAACAAAGCAACATTTTTGGTGAGTTTCACTTTAATTAACTTTGTCTTTTCTTTTCTTCATCAAAATTTTCTAACTTGTGCTTCCCTTCTATCTTTTAGATTTCCAAGAGCTAGTTAGTTTTGAACGAGCATGCATCGAAATCTTCTACCGAATCATCCAAGTTTCAGGAGGAAATTTCTTCCCTAAAGAACCAATTGTCTTCTCTTTCTGTGGCCAAAGATGAAGCGACTTCTGAATTGGAACGATTAAGGGTTTTTCTTGCATGGACAGAATCTGATCTCTTGGAAGAAAGAAGGGCTCGTCAACTCCTTGCCGATGAAAATTTTGCCATGGATCTAACCTTGAAAGAATCCAACGAGGAGAAGGCCCGCATAGCAACGAAGAACATTTCTTTAAAAGGGAAGTTAAATTCCTACGAATAGGATTTGATGCTCGTTTATGCTGATAATTTTGAGAAGTGCCATGACCTAAGCTTCCCCTCGCTAGATTTTTCACTTGTTGATAGGGTAATGGGCAAGATTAATCAAATGAAGTAGGGAATTGAAGCTACAGTAGAGGAGGAAATTGACGCCTCTAAAATTCTTTCTTTTGACGTCCCCTCTTTCGAAATCGAATCTGAATCTAAGGATGAGGGTGACAAGAATGATGTTGCTGGGGAGGAAGGTGATGATAATGATGGTGATGATAATGATGACGATGACGACGATAACCTCGATGGTGGCTAAGGTTCAGGTGGTGATAGAGGGGGCCATACTGAAACCTGTGACAAGGATGGTGATGATGATATTAGTGATCCTAAAAAAGAGCCATTGTCCAAAAATGATGTTCCGCCTAAATCCACCGGGCCATTAGCTCCTCGGGAAGAAGAGCCTGCTCCTATTAATGTTGACAAGCTGAAAGGAAAAGATCAGGCTTCCCAGACTTCTATCCCCATATCACAGGTATAGGATTCACTGTTTAAATATCTTTCACTTCGAAGATAATAATAGTGTAAATCATTTATTTTAGATAAGGAAGAAATATGTCCCCTCCTATAAAATCAAACTTGAGAGAAAACAAACAAAGATAAACAAGTTTTATAAGGAGTTAGACAAGCAAATAAAAGAGCAGAATGTGCTTTCAGAAAAATATCATCGACTTGATAGAAGTTCATCGGTGTTGGCATCTTTTAAGCATCAAAAGGCTGCCCCCTTATTCAAGAGAGTGCGCCTTCGCTACGCCGCTCTCTTAAAAGAAAACTGGGAGTTAATCACCCTATTTTGGATGCTGATTGAAGAATGAAACATTCTAATCAACTTCTTATATAAGTTTTAATGTAGACATTCAATTATTGATTTTCATACTTAGGTGAATTTAGTGGGGGTCTACTTAGAAGTTTTCATAAGAGATACTTGATGAATTTGCATCTGGCGGCACCCGCGAGCTTGTTGGAACTTACCAAAGGTAAGATCGATTCCCCAAGATCTCCCCCCTGAAAAGCTTAAGTATTATAAGAACAAATTTATCTCTAAGTTATTTTCTAAGTCTGTTTTGTATGAACCAGATGAGTAATTGTAAACATGTAACAATGTATTGATTCTGTAAATATTTGCTTTATTTTTGTTCTTTATGCTTAGCTTCGTTTTATTATATTATCACAGAGTGACGGTTCGTTAGGTCGACTTGTTCCTAGTGACCATTTAAGCCAATATGTTAAACTGAGAAGATTTTATTTTGAAAACGCTTCAATTTTAAAATCTTCGAAACTAGAAAGATACTGCTTCCTTAGAGATTTACAAAAACATTACTTGGAATATCGTCGTCTTCGCTTTTACTTTCTTGGCGGTGAAAAAGAGAAGCTTCTTAAGGAAATTAGAACATTTCATTCTAAGTGAATTTTTGTTGTGATAGTCCTCCAGTTGGGAAGTGGGACTATAACATATGCCTACCAGTTACCACTCCTGTAGGAGTTAATATTCCCTTTGATTCAATAGTTACCCTTTCTGCTAATTCATTAGATAAAGTTAGAAATGTAGTTTCCAACTTTAGATATAAATAAATTGTTTATTGTACCTTTTAGCTCTGTTGTTTGAGTTGTAATCTGTTATTATAAAAATAATAAAGAGATTTTTCATCTTTATTTTGACTTTATTTTGTTTCTTTTTGCTTAAACAGGAGCTACAACCATCTACAGTTTCTCTCCCATTTGATTTAACATCATGCATCACCAGTCTTAGAGATAAACTATTAAAATCATGTAGAAGGAGTGAACTCAGTGATGATATCTTACTAGCATGCTTCGATGGCAACGCCGAAGCCTTGAAATGGAATAAAAGATATTTTCTCCAGAAAACCATTGCTAGTAATTTGAAAGATCAAACTGCCTATCTCGAGGAAGATATTAAAAGCAAAGTTGAAATGATCTCGTCAGTGAAGCAACAAGTAAAGTCAAACCCTTCAATTGATTTCGGTCATAAGATGTCAGAACTTATCCAACAAATCAACGACTTCGAATTGAAATTGAAGGATAGTCAAGCGCAGTGCGAATCATTAGAATATATTACGGGAGAAAAGGTTTCGAGTATTGATTTGTTGGTTCCTCGTGCTACTCCGTCGGTTACCAGACCTACGAGGTCAAATTCTCTCGCTGTTCAAAAATTTCCCACCATGATTAACCCTCCCCCAGGCTTAGATGAGAATGTTGTGGGTAACTGGTACAAGAGAATTATGTTCTTAATAGCTAAGTATTTTGATAAGCGAAAAAAAAGAAATATTCATAGAGTATCAACGAGTATGAAGCCAAGATTCAGAAGCTTGAACGCGATAATTACTTCTTTCAAAAGTGCATGGCGGAATTTGAAATGGAAAACAAAACCATTAGGGGTGCCAACAAAACTTTTAACCACGCTCTGAAGACAAATATTAATGTGATCGACGACGTAGACAAGGTAAGGAAGAAGGAAAAGAAACTTAAAGAAGTTCTCTACGCCACCATTCGTCACATAGTTGATCCTTCAATCGCTGAGAATCTTAGCAAGGCTGCTCAAGACTTATGACATATTTGTATCTTTGAAATGTACATACTTGTCTTGTATATATGCGAATAACTTCATAAATTTTGTAAATAATTTCATTAGTTATGTAAATCGTATAAACTTTGTAAATTTCACCTGATTTGTAATTCTTTTCTGTAATGCCTCTTTCCAAATGCTTTTTGATAGCTCATACATTGACTTATGTACTTGCTGAATCTTTCTTTTCTCTTTGATGTGCTGATTTCCCTGAAAAGTACGAAGCAAACAATATTTCTAATTGTTAGCTTGAAATTGAGATGGAAATCCATGTATATCATTTTTATAGATTAACAAACCATCCTGTTAATCGCGTAAAATGTAGTTTATATCAAATATCCAAATCTCATCTTTCACCGTGATGAGAAATAATTAAGAATTTAACTTCAACTATTTGGTTGGAATCTCTGAAATTTGTTGATAGGAAATCCCACCCTATCACAAGGGCATAAATGTCGGAAAGTTATTTTCTAAAGAGCTAAATCCAGAAATCATTATCAGAATATTTGTTGCAGAAACTCACTGACCCATTCTGGGGTGTTAATGAAATTTGAAAACTTAGAAATTTGAGACCCAGATTTGGGTATTAATGGAAACTTATAACAATGATCTTCTTGAGAGTATTCTTTGACCAAGATTCAGGCATTTGTGATGGGTAAATAGAAATCCATTATTGAGATCTTATACCCAGATTAGGGCACAATCAAGTAATAGTCTCGAAACCCAGATTCGGGTATAACAAAGATAGTTAGTGATTGACAGAGACCTGAAACGCAGATTCGGGTATTTGTAAATGAAGTTCTGAAATAAATGTCCCTAATCCCAGATTTTGGAATTAATTGATGAAATTCAGATATGAGAGATCCGAAACAATGATTCAGGTATTAGTAGATGATGTTTAGAGTTGAAAGTCCTAAAACCCAGATTCGGGTATTAATAAGTGGAGTTCTGTTCTACTCCTTTGATACATGTACCCTTTAGGTCTTGTATATATATAAGTAATTTGATTAGCTGCCTCTAGGGCATGGATGTCTTAGTCCATAATTGGATATGCCATTCCTCAAGCTTGGACATTTCAGTCTTTCATTTGGTGAGCCTCCTCTTGGGCGTGGACGTCTCAGTCCATTGTTTGAATGACCTCTTCTTAGGCCTGGACATCTTAGTCCATTGGTTAATGAGCCTCTTCTTAGACCTGGACATCTTAGTCCATTGTTAGATGGGCATGTTCTTGGGCCTGGACATCTTAGTCCATTGTTTGATGGGCCTCTTCTTGGGCCTGGAAATCTTAGTCCATAGTTGTCTGGTGCTCTTGGTTAGCTCATCTTAGAGGCTAGAACCAAGGACTTACCCGACCTCCCTCCAAGAGATGCCCTGCCCTGACCATTATGAGGTGCAGACAGGGGCTTGTTCGGTGCTTTAACCTGGCCGTAGCATGGCCGGATAAAGAATTACTCCGTCCTCCCTCTAGGAGGTGCCTTACCCTGGCCATAGCATGGTGTGGATAAGAGCTTGTTCGATGCATTACCCTGGCCATCTCATGGCACGGATAAAGGCTTACTCCGTCCTCCCTCCAAGAGGTGCCTTGACCTGACCAGAGGCGCGACCAAGGCCTTGTCTGGTGCTTGAACCTGGCCATCTTATGGCATGGATAAAGGCTTATCCGCCCTTCCTCCAGGAGATGCTCTGCCCTGGCCAACTCGGCACGGACAGAGTCTTTCTACCATCTTAGGTAGACTATCATCTTAGGTAATATCCAAATATAAGGAGTATATCACTACCACCCATGTAGATTTTTCTTTGAAAAGCAACTCTTTATTGATGTTTCTCAAATCCTTATTACAAATTCACGAATTTTTCCTTGTTGGAAGAAATCGACGATCATTCCCTCTAGGGATCTGCAATGATTAGTTTCATAGACATTCATCATGTTGTAATAACAGTAGGATCCTTCCAGATTCCTTTCATGCTTTGGCTTCTTCTTTGTGATGGCCAATAATTGAGCTTATCTTTAGTTAGCAATTAGACATTCTCCATGGATGTTGTTGAATTGCATTCTTTCGGAAGTCTAGATTTGAAGCTTGATTCTTGAGGATAGCTCTTTGATTTTTTATTCCTTGGCCTTATAGTTCCATACACTTCTATTGCCTTTCTTTTTTCCACCCTTTATAGTTATTATGTAGGAAGTGTTCTTGATGTAGTTGGTTGTTGCCACTTATTTGCAAAGGAATTGTAATCAGCCATTATCTCCTTTTTAAAGATCGTGCCTTTGGAATAGTGCCGGATGGTTCTTCTCATTTGATTGAATACAATATCACTTCCATCTGTTCTTTTTCTAAGGCAAAAATTGGAGTGGGGCCAACATGAACGGGGTTTAAGCTCCATTTCTCAGGATCGTATGATTCCACTTTTTTCTTATTTATAATTCTCAAGGCTTCTAGCCTTAACCTTTGCTCTTCATTTTGATTGGAGTCATTGATGAATTTTGAGGGGAACTTTATCTCATGTGGGTCAGAGGATCCTTGTTCAGATCTTATGATTCTTCTAGCGATGATTGGATCAAAGTAGATGAACTTGAGATTAGGTTAACTGGGGTTAGAGAATAGTGGTGTTCGGTGTTTAACCAAGTCGGAGTTTCGAGCCCTCCTTCTAGCACCAAAAAGTTAACAAGAAATCCTGTTAACACCCCAAAGTAGAGTTTTTAGGACAAGGTCAATTCCTATTTGTTTTATCTTAGAAGAGTTGAGTGGAATGGAATGTGTGTATTTACTTCGGTATCCTTTTGAAACAGGTTGGTATAGCGAAATCTTTCTTAAGCCAACCTTTTGACTCAGTCGGAATGGTTATTTCCTTTCCTTATTAACGTTTCAACTTTGTTAAGATAAACGTGTTTACCCTTCGAAGGCTCTCCTTTCGAAGTGGAAGTAGAATCCAAGTAGATGGTCTTTGGGATGCACTGGATGAAGGTTGATCTAGAGGGTTTTAACCCTGTCGAAAGCCTATGTAGTTAAGTGACTTGGGCTTGGGTCAAATATCTGAAGTAAAGTTTTCGACCTTGTCGAAAGCTGTGAGCATAGATGTCTTGGATTTCCATTAGACGTCTCTGGTTTAAGAAGTCTTAAGATAGGTTTCAACCTCGTCGAAAGCAAGACCCTTGGGTTTCTTGTCTTAATCCAACGTGGAAGTAATCTATGATTTGGTTTCGACCTTGTCGAAAGCAGTGGCCCAGGGGAAAATAGCTTGAAACATATAAATTGAAGTTATTTGAATATAGGAGTTTTCGAATATATCGGTAGGGACCTTTCGATGCAGATGACACGTGAAATATAAGTGTAAACCTGACAAAAGCCTTAAAAACAGTAAAGTAATCTGAAATATTTTGAACTACCCTTTCGTGAGGAAAAGATGATTTTATTACTTGAAATCTCCAAATCAATTTTGTAATTAGGGTTTACAACACTTTTGATTAAGAAGATACAAGTTTAGAATGGAAAGAATCGGATCCTCAAAACCTGACCCTTTAGGTCTTATTTATAGATGCGGTCAGCACCTTTCGACCCTAATACTTTTGACTTGGTCGAAAGGTGGCTGTCGAATAACTCAAGTATGCTTCTGCCTTTGTCGAAAGAAACGGCCGTGCTTCACAACTTTGTGTTGCCTTGTAAGTTCTTCTCACTACAGCAAAAATACCTTTTCGCAACTGCTAAAAATAGTTGTAACATGTCTATTACAACTGGCGGTCGCCAGTCTTAATATCCGAAGTTGTAATAGAGTTGGAGATTTTTACAACTGTCATCGACAGTTGCAGGAGCAGTTGTAAAAAACCTTTTTACAACTGCTTTTGACAGTTGTGGTAATGTCTATCGTAACTGGTGCATTGACAGTGGTAAAAAACCAAGAAACAATGTTGTATTATCACTTTGTTACCCATTGTTAAGGATAGATTGTAAAACCAAGCTTTGGTTTTTTTTCCATAGTCAACAGAAAGGCATTCCAACAGCCAGGATCCCATACCAAGACCAGTACCACCATCAACAGCACTGAAAACCAAGAAACCTTGCAGACCAGTGCAATTGTCTGCTAATTTCCTAACATGTTCTAGACACAAATCTACAATATCTTTTCCAACTGTAAATTACATTCAAACAAATAATTATTAACAATGACATACCTCATATAACAATCTGTATATGGCTTCATATTTCTAAAAGTGGTAATTAATATGTCACTTGCTATATTTAAGTTAAAGGTCGTTTTTAACAACTTTAAATTATTTCTCCCACTCTGTATATCATAAAATAATTCAAGTGATATAGACAATAATTTGTGTTTCATCACAATAAAATTTTACCTAAAAATTATACCTTATCATTCAACAATTGTGTATAGAAGAACAAAGATACCCAAATAAAAAAGATAGAAAGGACTGTGATACCCATGTAAGGTCCTCTAGCAAAGTTATTGGTAGCATCCTCTTTTCCAGAGATGAGTTGTTCTGGGTTAAACAGTTGACGATATGTTCCAGTTCTAACTTCATCAATTACTAGTTATATAATGTTTAAATGAATACAAAATAAATCAAGAATTTAAGCAAGCGCCCTCTCCTAGTTATATAATGTCCATCGTGAGTACAGCTGGAACTGTTTCTCAAACTTTTACTTTCAAGCATCATTTCCTTTCATTTAATCAAATTAATATGTAAAAAAAAGAACTGAAAATACTGTATGTACCGTCAAAATCACACATCAAACTACTGTGAATTATATGTATTCCGGATTTTATTGTGTACCAACAATCTAGCAAGTTAAGCATCATTCAATTAGAACAAATACAGACGCAGATGGCAGAGAAATAGTAACAACATTCAATGGAACGAAACGAATGAAATCATCAAGCAATGGTGTACCTTAAGTGTAGGAGATCTGGACGATCGAGGAATCAATTAACTCTCGGACGTCGTCGTTAATGTGAGGAAGAAGACGGAAATAGTGTAACATCGATATCCAGCAGCGGTTTTGCGGAGCAGGTTAGGTTTTTTTTTTGGAAATTTTGTGGTTCGCGATTTGAATCGGCTAGGTTAAGTTTTGAGAATTTTTGACCTATTAATGAATTGAGCGGCCAACGAAAATTAGAGAGGGAGTTTGTAATTTTTGAGGGCAACAAAGTGACATTGGGAGAACGGATAAAAACAGTTGTTATAAATAGTTTTTTACAACTTGCGTAAATAAGTAGTTGTTAAAGAGACATATTACAACTGCTATACAAGTAGAGTTGTTAAAAGTATCTTTTTTACAACTGATAAAAATGAATAGTTGTTACAGACTACTTATTACAACTGCTATTTTGTGTTGGTTGTAATGGAAAAGTTGTAATATGATTACTTTGTTGTAGTGTCTGACTCTATCGACAGGATTTGTTCAATGGTTTCGATGACGCTGGTTATGTTTGAACTCTTGCTTCTGATTTAATATGGAACCCTCCTGGATCACATTGGCTACAACCGGTCTGAATGGCTTATTATAGCTTTCGAAGAGGTTGTTCAAGACAATGTCTGCTTTCGCATGGTTTGAATGAAGGCGAAAACTTTGGTTTCGAAAAGTTTAGCATATATGCAAAGAGCTGTTATTTATTGTCTTTGAAAGGTGTTGCTTTAACTCATTTGAAAGGTCTTCATGCATATGGATTCACCTAGTAGAAAAGTTGTTAACGAAGGCAGAAGGGTGCTTTCGACTCCTTTGACTCCTTCGAAAGGTATGAAGTACTAGATCTTGATTGTAGAAACCTTTCGACACCTTCAAAACGTTCTGAAGCTTTCAGACTTTAGTGGTAGCAACCCTTCGACTCCTTCAAAAGGACTGGCTGGAATCTTATTCTTGTATTTTTTCTATGAATTTTTCTCAAATTAGTTTCGACTAAGTCGAAAAGTCGATTTTATGAGTAACACTCTGCAAACAGGAACAGGAATCTTGTCACTCATCGAGGAGGGTCCGAGTCATTCCAACAATATTGTCGGTGGTTGGTAAATTTATTAACTGTGAATTGTAAATAGATATTATGTTGTATAATTTTGAATATATATAATAATAGTACATAACAATCAATTCCAGGAAGCGAAGGCATAGGGTCCCGTATCGTACATGGATGTATTTACCCATGCTCATACTATCGAGAATGTAAATCTTGACGTGACTGTTTTGTATACATGGCACGACGATAAATCGCGGAACAGCCATGTAAGCGTATTTTAGTTTATACACTATTAGTAATTGTTTTATTTATTAAAGTATAATGAATTAAGATATTATACTATTGATTTCAAATATATTTTTATTTGTTCATGCAAGCACGGTTTATGGAACAAAGGCAGAAACTCCTGAAGGAAACAGGTCAAGAGCAGCTGACTACGAATGAGGAGGATAACTTTTTTGAGTAAGCCATGGACCCACCTTTATGGAACAGGCGTTACGGTTTTGGTAATCAAGTGATAATGAATAATATATTCAGGCATAACAATTTAGTAATCTTTAAGTTCTAAAGAACTTCATAGAATAGGCGTTATGGAGGAGAGCCAACCAAAGCAAAGCTCAGATCGATCTAGCAAAGATTGAGGAAATGAGAGCGAGGGTGGCGTAGTTGGAGAAGTAGAAACCTCGGCAGGCCATTGAGTTGAAACAGCTACTGGACTAGCGTATTGCTGAGTGCATGCAATAGTATGGTAGTCGCTTTCCATCTATAGCTAGTTCTGGAGGTTCTAGATGTGATTCACAAGAGTAAAAGGTATTTTTTTGTGGTGCGACATTGCTTGATGATACATAGAGATGGTGCGGTTGTATACTTTGAGATGTTTTATGAATTATTTGATGGTACTTTGGTGATGGTCAATTTAACATTTGTGAGTTGATGGTGGTGAGTTGTTGATTATGAGATTTGAGTTGTAGATGGTATGAGTTTTGTTCGTGTTTCATGATATATATGTTGTATGATGACATGTATTTATATTATGTTAACGAAGTGTTGGTTGGTTTGATGTTATCTGAGTTATGGTTGGTTTGATTTTCTTTATGTGATTTGAGTATATTTGTATGATTTGAGATTATGTTGACTATCTGAATTTGATATGTGCTTGTATATGACTATATTATACTTCTGAATTGTGTCCGTGTGGCTAGCATGTAGCAGAAATCTAGTCTGAAAAGATGCTTCAGGTATTCTGACGGATCCTGACGGCTGGCGACGGCTTACTTGTCAACATTTTCCGACGGCTTTCGACGGCTAGTGGTGATTTTGTTTCTTTCTCTTGATCGGCCATGTGTCTTCGATGACATTCAAGAGCCGTCCGGTTTTCTATCGGTGGTCGTCAGAAAGTTTACGACGGGGGCTGTTGGAAGCCGTCGGATAAACCGTGCGGCGACGGAAAAAATTGCGATAGTTTTTTGCGTCAATTTCCGACGGCTAAAAACAGACGGTCTTTGTTGGTTTTTAGCCTTTGGAAATCGTTGGACATAGAGTCCATATTGCTATTTATTGTAGTGTACTATTTTCTTTAATTTTTAAACCATCATATTTTAATTACTGTTACAATGTAATTTTTGCTACTAAGTCCATATGCATTGGAAATAGGAATAATTTAAAATTGATAATGAATTCGAAAGTTCATCAATCGAAGGTTGCTTGCAGTGATGGACGGCAAATTTTATGCATACAAACACACTCGTGTGTTTCTATGTTATGTATGTAGTTAGAAAAAAGGTCATATATCTACTACAATCACATAAAATTTGCGGTAGATATAACACATTGAGTTGGTTAGGTGAGTTTGCACTTATGAGGAAATATTACCATATTGAACATGTTTGCAAATAAAAAGATCGAGATTCATAATTCTTACTTACAAGTGGTTAACTACAACCCATAATGACATGATTAAATGGATATTATCTTACAATAGAGTTTTATTGCCTTTCCTTTCTAACCACGTGCTCAATATATCTACAAATCATGCATAGTGGTATTGCATTTTTTATTATCCTTCTCTTCAACTATATTTACGCTCCATCAATTCAATCATTATTCTATTAAGTAGGTACAGAACTTGCTCTAATAAAATAAGACCACAACTATGTTTTTCTAACTACTACTGTGTTTGTTTTCTTGTTTCTATGTTTAAATTTTGCAGTCATGGTAAACGTATACAAGATCTCAACAATACGTAGCACTTGTTGATAGGGGAACACAAGATAGCACAAAAGAATTGTTGCAAGTGCAGTCTGATGATGATTTGCCTTATAGCTTCCTTCACTATCACTGTCATACTGAAATTCAAAATACAATTCTATGTCAAAATTGTTAATCACCTGTTTTTTTCTAATCAATGCAATTTTGTTCATTTCCAGCAACCTTACTAAAGTACAGTGCTATTATGTAATTTAATTAACTGATCATCGAATAATACCTAATGACTTGGTTTCACCACATTTATTTAATTTGCAGCATTCGTTGTTGTATGTTTAGTTTAACAACCTACAATGCATGAACATGTGCAAGATTTTTGGATTTAACATCGTAACAGCCACAATTTCGTATCTGTAAAATTTTAATACGGATAATGTAAACTTCAATGCTTTATGCTTCTATGCATCATTCTGCACGTTCCATGATTTGTATGGTGAAAATAATTTCCACGTTTAGCAATTTAGAAATCCAAGGATAAAGCTTTCCACCACATCGAAGGTAGACGAGGCCTTTCGACCATGTCGAATGGAATGAGGTAGAATATAAAAGTGTCTTTCGACTAGGTTGAAAGCATAGGCGTGGAAGAGGGTCAACCTGCATCTATAAATAAAACCCAAGGGGTCTGATTTTGTTGATGGAATTTTGGAATCCTAAGCTCATTTCTTTCACTTCTACTTCTTTGCATCAACAAAATCTTTGTAAATTCAAAATCAGTTTTGGGAAAAAGCTCTAAAAATGGTAACTCATTTTGGATTAATGATAATGGAGAGCTGCATGGATTCATTAAGGATTTCGATTATGAGGAAGATAATTACAATAATTAGCTAGACTAATTATCAATTGCACATGATGCTATCTTATTCTCTTAACTTCTTTTTGTCTATGCAAATCATTAGGATTGACTTGGAAATCATACATTCAAAACGTATCATCATTAACAAATATCATATGATGACAAATAAGATGATGATGATGTTTAAACAAAGATAAGTTCTTAGAACTTTCAAATATCCAAGACGGTCTTATACACTAGATCGAGCTTAGGCAATTGTAAACCGAATTTGTTTCGGAAGGATAAAATCCTTTTCGACCTAGTCAAAAGGGATATCTCGAAGGAAATATGGCCTGCAATTGGCAAGCAATCATATGAGGAGGAGTCCATCCCGAAATGAACCTACACTGTAACGACCCGCAAAATTCAATGGTTAAAAGTATATTTAACTAGAAATTTGTGAAATTTTAAACAATAAAATTTGAAATTAAAAATTTATTATTTGGAATACGTCTATTTTAATATAGCAACTGGTAAATTTTCATCTCATAATATTGAAGTTTATTTTCCTGTGAAATTTTATTTCAATTTAAACCGGTTAATAACAGTGAATTTAAAAGTTTTCCGAAACCAAAATATGTCAACAGGAGAAAATTTATTCAGATCATTCTGAATCCGACTGCGAAATTCGTTTTTCCAAATTTGGACTTCTTCTGCTCCGTTTATCTTAATTCTGGCAGAATAGCAGCATTTTCGGTACCGGTTATCGAATTTTGATCGGATGATCGTACCACCAATATCTGTATACCGTTTTGATTGTCTCGTCATGCTGATATCCACGGTATATTCATTTGTTTATTTCAGCGTCTGATAAACAACAGAATCTGTAAAACAGTTCACCGCATCGGTACGTTTCGAGCCGTTTGTTAGTTGGGTCCATTCAGATTTCAAGCAGCAGCCACTAGCTTTTATTTTTAATACTTATCTCATCGGTTACTAAAATTCGACCGTGGCCATACCATCTAGATGTGTGAACGTACAAAACTAATGTACGTTTCACATTTATTAAATGTGAACGGTTCATTTCCATTTTGCCTTTATACCTTCATTTCCGTTCCAGAGCGTTGCTTAAGAATTTTGCTCAAAATCTTTTAGCCTCACTTTTCTTTTGCCACCTCTCCACCTGTTCTTTTCCTCACCATTTCCTCTCTTTCTCCAGACCAACCCAAAAGCTTTGCCACTTTTCATTTCTCTTCATTTCCACCTGAAGCCACGTCTCCTCTTCATTTTCACACTTCTCCCACTTCATGCGGCATCAAACACGTCTATACCCGCCACCTTGTGCCTTCGCCAAAAACCCCTTCGCCATAGCCGCCTCCACCCGCGCCTAAGCCTCCAACCGCGTCTCCTCCGCCCTGACAGTGACCATCACCTCACAGCAGCCCCGCCGTTTTCTCACGTCCTTGCCTCCTCAAACTCATAGCACACCGTTCCCATTCCCTTCGCCTTAGATCAAAGCCCGGCCATGTCCTCGAACCCACTGCCGTGTCCTTCACCCCGAGCAACCAACGGCCACATCTCCTCCCCGATCTTCTGCCACCTCCCCTTCTTGCCGAGTCATCTTGGCTGCTTCATAGCCAAAATATTCGTACATATCTATGCTTACAGGTATGTTGCTTAAGTTGGAATCTGTTAGTGGTTTATATATATAATCATATCCAAGTAAGTTTTGTATTAAGTTTACATTTTTTAAGTTATATATATGAGTGCTTAGTTATAACTGTTGTGTTCAAACATATAGTAATACATAAACATACTGTTTTAAAGAAAGAAGAAATTGTGGATACTTTACCTTATAAATTTTTATATATATATTCAGGTAGGCTATGGTCTAGTATAGAAATAGTTAACACTAAAATATAGTACATACCTTTACAACGCATGTCTTATAAGCTTGGCCAGCTGTGTTCGTGCTTTATGCAATATGCACACTTTGTTTATGCAAAGAGGTTATGATGGTTTAATTATGTAATATAAACTCGTTATCTGTGAATATAAGAATATGAGTCTAGTCTATATATTGGCTATAATATGAAGTGTAGTATCTGCTCTTATTAAACAATGATTTTTTTTTTAAATTGGTATAAACTTTTTGATCTATCTATTGTTTATAAAGCTTACATATAAAGTACTAGTATATATCTTATTTTGATAAAGTTGGAGCTTTGCATTTGTATGTGTATTTTATAGTAAAGTAAGTGTTATTTCTTTGTATATGATTTGTGGTATATATTAATCTTTATAAGTTACAGTTTATATTTTAAAACATATGTGTTTCGGCAGTTATATAATCTTATAATTTAAAGGTATATATAGGTTCAAGTGTTTTATTTTGATTTGGTTACAACATATTCTATGCATATACAACAGTTTGTAATATCCTAAATATATGTGTATCTAACAGTTTGGTTAATGATTTAAATGTATAACTAGGCTATAGTTATTTTATAATAATATATATAAATACTCTATGTTATAAGTGGTTTGCATAGATGCCTTATATTTTGTTTGAATAGGATTTGGTTGCCTTATGTATATGGCTGCATATATTTTATTGGTGGTATAGTCGCATGCATATATTCAGTGTATATTTCATATGGGGTCTTCATATATATATATAAATATATATATGTGTGTGTTTACATATCAAGTAGGTATATAGATATACCAGTCTGCATAAATTATATAAATTTTGGAAGATTGTATATTTGTTATTTATACCTATGTTTATATATTGGTTTTTGTAGATAGGTAGATTTGAGTTTGGTTTCCACATATGTGTGTATATATATATATGTTTAAAACTGATTTTTGAAATATATATATGTATATAAACCATATTTCGTTTCTATCAAGCAAAATTGATTTGATCCATTCTCATCGATTTCTTATCTATCAGCTTGTCCGACGAATCTGTGTCCATTGTGCTTTGCGTTGCAATTCGTGCTTGGATTCGTAGCTCATTTCTTCGTTAAATCTATCTAGCCTCGAAAGGTGAGCAATCACTCACGATTAACGTTCTTTTATTATTTAAATTTGATTTCAATTGAAATAGCAATTGAAATATGCTGCTGTAGTTATTTACATTGTTATATATGCTATTATCTATAACTGTTCACCTGTGACATCTGACACCAGTATCTAGTATCATATGCCTGTTATTACTATTATCTTTATATGTTCACCTATGACATCTGACACTAGTATATGTTATTTATACTGATGATATATGCCTGTTGTTATATATATATTTTTGTATCTGTTATCACTCTGCAAGTTCCCTGTTAGTATAGAATTCACTATGGGTTGAAATGATACATACCCGAACAGACTTTAGAATAGGAGAATTTCGTTATGGGTTGAAATGATAAACCCAAGCGATTTTTCATTCGAATTGAAATTGGGATTACGGGTCGAAATGATATCTACCCGTATATATTTAAATTTCGGATTGAAATGATAAATATCCGTATCACTTAACCATATGATAAATATATATACAAACACCGTTGGTCCATATATATAAATATTTTAAAAATGAATTCTATGGTTTTGGAAAGAAATATATGGTTTTAATAAATGTTGAGCCTTAGATTATTATATATAAATGGGAATGATTGATTTAAATACATATAATATGTTGAGTATTTAAAATATATTTCAAAATAGATTTTGGTAATAATTTGAATAAGTTAAGGTTAGAAAGATAATTTGAATTTAGTTGAAATTGTATTTAATAAAGAATTTTATTTAATTAAACCGATTTGAAACTTATTGAAATTGAGATGAAGATATGATTTATAACTTGATTAATAAGTAATCTAATGAATATTCTTGTTTAAATAAAGTTTAAGGAAATATTTAGTAAAATGTGATTTAAGGCTAGTAAATGATATTGAATCTATTAAGTGAATATTCCCTGATTAAATAATAATGAAGTTAAATCAAGAGGTATATGAAACTGTTAAATCTAACTTTGAAAATGTTGAATATTAAAGCTTTGAAATATATTGAAAAATAAATGGTATATTTATAACTGAATTAAATTGATGAATTGAGCTTTGAATAAATTTGAATCTGGAATTTTGAAGTTGATTTGAATCGATTTGCGAGACTTGAGGAAATTTTAAATACTTTACTTTTAAATCATTTAATATATATATACATATATACTATTTTGGAAAATAGATATATTTGAAATGAAATGATATGTGGGTTTTGAAGTATAAATTAAATTGAAATGACCACGGTGTTATAATGTATATTTCCGTCTTGTAGATAGTTCTGAAGATCCTTAGAGGATGGTTATCCCAAACATCCTTTAAGTTAATTGTATTTCAGTTGATGTTTCACTTGAGTTGGATTTATTTATATAAGAATGTTAATCCTGACTCGAGTGTTTTGTGTTTTGCTTTACGCTCGGGTCAGACCGAGTGATACAGCATTTGAGACTCATCCTTGGAGTTTGGAGCTTCCTTTGGAGATCCAACCTATTGCCTCAGCTTTCAGCTCTTCTAGTTGATTTGTCCAGAGAAGTCATCTGTTGTACTGGAGACTTCACTACATTTGAGATATTCTGTTGTATTTTATTTCTAACTCTGATGTTTATATAGTAGCTTCATGAACTACTATTTTATCTATTCCGCTGCGTATTATTGTATTACTCTGTGTCTGTGATTCTGTGATTGATTTATTTACTGCATATGATGAGTTTTGCCAAATTTAAATTAACAATCTGATATTTTGAATTATTCAAGTCAGACATGTGTGTCTGCCTATGCACTTGGCGGGTGCAGCATGATAGGGGGTTCTCGCATTTGGTTTGGTAGCGAGCGGATGACTCTTACTCCTACATGTCCCTGCGGGGTTGGTGCAGTCGAGAGGCTGGCTGTAAAGGCAGAACACAGGTACTGCTGTATGCTACGGTGGGCGTTACCCCACTGACGCGGTCCGTTACAGTTGGTATCAGAGCTTTGGCTCTAGGCAAAGCTTAGCATATATAGTAAATTTATTTACAGAATCACTTTCGTTCGAGTTTAATCTCTTCCTTTTGACTCGATTTCCTTTGAACTTTGGAACGTTCCCTATGGTTCCAAAATTCATTCTTGTCTCTCTCTATTGGTATTCTTTTGATTCTGGAGTATCCCATAACTCCACTTCGAATGATCTCTATAAGAATAGGCGATCCCGCCGATCTTTGAATGTTTTGCAAAGGGGTGAAACTCCTTTACAATTGGCATTGAATCACCGAAGATTTATATATCACTCGGTTTAGATGCTGCTATCTCTTGATATGCTGAATTCTATCTCTTGCGATCGAATGTCGATTTGCCTTAGATTTCCGCATCGATTATATTCTTGAAGTCACGGTTGACCCGGTTAAGGTCGCCCGCGATTTATATAAGTGTATCCATCTACTGTTTTGTAATTAATTATCTCATTTTCGTTCGAACTTATCTTCGAATCAAAATTCTATTTGACAAGAGTCCCTCTAATTTGAATCTCTATCTTTGTTTTGAAATCCGTTCGTGAATTGTCCTTTGAAAATCGGGTTTGTTTATATTTTAGAAATTGTTTTCTAAACCGAAATTATTATTTTGATAAGTATGATTATATTCTATATATAAAAGTGTAATGTTTTCGATAAAGATTTTAAACCCTTTTCAAATAAGAATTTGAGGTTTCGAAAGAATTTGTAATTTTGAAAAAAAAAATCTATATAAGAAATTTGATTTATCTAAAAATGATTTATAACTAAAGGATTTTTTAAATTTGAATTCGAGAATTGAACCCCGGTGTTTTGAAATTGGTTTTAAGATTTTGAAATATATAATAATAATATGATTTAAAGGGATTTTCTGAATAAGAAATGTTTTAAATAATTTTAATAAGTTTCGAACGATTCCAAAGAAATTTCAAAAGAAGTTTGAGAAAATAGAAGTCCAGAACTCACTTATGTCGCTGGAAAATAATTTCGGTGATGAGTGCACGCATCATCGACATTGACTTTCGAGTTTCAGAGTGAGGGATATGCCACTTTAGTAGCATTGCTATGCGAGTGATTTTGTGAAACCATTTTTGATTTTCAAATTCTGAAGTAATATTTGATATTCGAAAGATATATGTATATATATTTGAAATGATTTGAAGTAAGCCGGTGTTCAGTCCTTTAGTTTCGGATTTGAAACCTATCTTTTGAAATTGGTTTACTGATTGGTTAATTTCCAACCCTTGAATTTGAAAATGATTTCTTCAACTATTTCGAAGGTTCGAGCACTTCCAAATCAAGGTTAACTTTTCAAAGCTAAATTTTTGAAAGTATGAATTATTTGATAAAGTATATAAATTTGTTTTGAATGTTTAAGTATGAAGTAATATGATTTAAATAAGTTGAAACTGTTTTGTTAAGTATATGAATAAGGCAAATTTTAAAATTTTCTAATATGAAATTGAGATTTGAAATGTTTTGAAAAGAATTTCGTCTTCAATATATTTTGAATAAAATTTAGCTTAAATGTTTTAACTTAGTAACATCTTTATGAAACAATATATTTAACAAGTTGGAATAAATATATAAGTTGTACGTATGCTGTTTTATTCGCATAATTAATTTGATCCAGGTTTGAGTACACAAGTTCGAGGTGAATTACACCATTTCGTGTTAGGATTTTTCATTCGATTCTTGATGGCGAATATTTGATATGGATTTTGGGCTTGATTCTAGAATTCTCTATCATAGTATATGGCTATGCAAGGAGACTGATGGCTTCTAGTCGAGAAACCACATCGAAATCCGCATTAGGGAAGTCGAATGGACAATACTAGTTCGAAAGCGAACTTGTGTGATCGAGCGAGCGATCAAATGTGATTTTGCGAAATGATGACGTATGTACATCTTATATTCTAATATCATTGATATATTGTGACGCTGAAATTGAAAGCTGTCGGGTTAGAATATCTTTGCTTACTAAAAGAAAATTTCCAATTTAAATTACAAAGATATATATAACCCATAAAAGCAAAGATATTCAATCCCATATGGCTCTTCATACAACGAAATTTATTTTGAAAATTTTGATCCTTATATAAGGTGGACCTTATGTAAATATAAGATTATTTTGAAAACCATTGATTTTGGAAATGAATTGGTTGACTTAAATTATATTGATTTGGAAAATTGGATTTATTTTCTAAATATATTATTTTGGAAACTTTGAAACGAAAGATATTTAATTTGAGAAGAAATAATTTGGTGAAATTGTATATGATTTTGAAATTGAAACAAATTGAAATTTGAGAACCTTATGTTACTAAACACTTGATTTGGGAGTTGTCGAACTTATATAAAATTGATTTGTATGAGTATGAAATTGATTCGAAAACTATAGATTTGAAAAGGTACTCAATTTGAAAAGTGAAATCTTATATAATTAAAGTCTATATAAGTATGATTTGATATACTTTTGATTTTGGAAAAGTATTTGATCTGAAAATTAAATCTTATGTATAATGGATTTTATATAAGTATGATATTTGAAAGTGATTTGAAAAGGTACTATATGATACATATTTTCGAAGTAAAGATATGGAAAGTGCCTTCTGTTTGATATCCGATTTGTGGCCACATCTTGGATTCATTCTATCGATATTATTCTCTCTGATTTTTGGTTTTCCGGATATGATACTCGAGTTTCCTTCGAATTCCATGGCGTTACCCATGGTCTTATGTTTCTCTCGTGACTGCATAGCGCAACTGCCTGGCTGAGTCTTGCCTAGGGGTACGGATTGTTTCCTGGGGGATCCAGGCGTAACCATTGTGTATCCTGCAATCTGTGTAGGTCGCGAATAGTAGCGCAAATGCTTGGCTGAGTCTTGCCTGGGGGTACGGATTGTTTCCTGGGGGATCCAGGCGTAACCATTGTGTATCCTGCATTCTACTAGTCATCATGGCGTAACTCGCAGGGCTGAGAAAGCTTACGGATATGGATTGTTTCCTGGGGGACCCAGGCGTAACCATTGTGTATCTGCGAACCATGGTTAGACAAAGGTTTTGTTTGTTTTTGATTGGATTGTACTTTCCATATCTGTTTTTAAAAGTTTTTTCCAGTATTTTCACTGGGTGTTGAAATAGGTCTACTAAGTACCTAGAGAATTCTAGTTTTGCGCCTGATCAACGCACTACCAGAGTCTACAGGAACAAGGATAAACTTGTTGAAACATCGAGTTATAAAAGTATTTTCGGAAGGAAATTTGTTTCGATGTAAAAGTATTTTATTATAAAGGTATTTTATTATAAGGTATTTCCAACAAAGAAATTCTGTATTAATATTTGAAATTAAAAACCCTTATGGTTCTAAATTAATTATTCGTGCCTGATACTATTCTTCTGAATCTACCTTATCTGCTCAGCTTTATTTATTCACCTATATTCTGTTTTCCAAATCCTCCTTTTTTTCCTTGTTGACTATATCCTTTTTAAATATTGTTTATTTATATATTATATGGTTTAATAGAAATTTTAGAGTTAAATATTTTAGAAGTTGTTAATTAAATAAAACATATTTAAGGTAAATGATTATTGATTTATTAATAATACTTGAAAAGTAATTTTGATAAAATTTATAAATTAATAAATTATGAATTTAATGTTTTCAAATAGCTTCTTTGTAAAAATAAGTAATAACGTAAATAATTGTTTTCAAATATTTTTCATATATTTATAAAGGTGTCATTTAAACTTATAAATAGTATTTATAAAGGGAAGCAAGAGATTTTACAAATGGATTTTTGAAAGGTTTTAAAGTATATAAGATAATTAAATTGCAAATGAAGTTTTCAAATGAATATTTCAAGTAAAATTTATATAGTTTAAACTAATTATTTAATCTTGACTTTCAATCTATCTTTTCTGTCTGGTTGTTCTATTCTTCTACCTCCTTCCTTTTCGGGGACGAAAAGTTTTGAGTGGGGGAGAGTGTAACGACCCGCAAAATTCAATGGTTAAAAGTATATTTAACTAGAAATTTATGAAATTTTAAACAATAAAATTTGAAATTAAAAATTTATTATTTGGAATACGTCTATTTTAATATAGCAACTGGTAAATTTTCATCTCATAATATTGAAGTTTATTTTCCTGTGAAATTTTATTTCAATTTAAACCAGTTAATAACAGTGAATTTAAAAGTTTTCCGAAACCAAAATATGTCAACAGGAGAAAATTTATTCAGATCATTCTGAATCCGACTGTGAAATTCGTTTTTCCAAATTTGGACTTCTTCTGCTCCGTTTATCTTAATTCTGGCAGAATAGCAGCATTTTCGGTACCGGTTATCGAATTTTGATCGGATGATCGTACCACCAATATCTGTATACCGTTTTGATTGTCTCGTCATGCTGATATCCACGGTATATTCATTTGTTTATTTCGGCGTCTGATAAACAACAGAATCTGTAAAACAGTTCACCGCATCGGTACGTTTCGAGCCGTTTGTTAGTTGGGTCCATTCAGATTTCAAGCAGCAGCCACTAGCTTTTATTTTTAATACTTATCTCATCGGTTACTAAAATTCGACCGTGGCCATACCATCTAGATGTGTGAACGTACAAAACTAATGTACGTTTCACATTTATTAAATGTGAACGGTTCATTTCCATTTTGCCTTTATACCTTCATTTCCGTTCCAGAGCGTTGCTTAAGAATTTTGCTCAAAATCTTTTAGCCTCACTTTTCTTTTGCCACCTCTCCACCTGTTCTTTTCCTCACCATTTCCTCTCTTGCTCCAGACCAACCCAAAAGCTTTGCCACTTTTCATTTCTCTTCATTTCCACCTGAAGCCACGTCTCCTCTTCATTTTCACACTTCTCCCACTTCATGCGGCATCAAACACGTCTATACCCGCCACCTTGTGCCTTCGCCAAAAACCCCTTCGCCATAGCCGCCTCCACCCGCGCCTAAGCCTCCAACCGCGTCTCCTCCGCCCTGACAGTGACCATCACCTCACAGCAGCCCCGCCGTTTTCTCACGTCCTTGCCTCCTCAAACTCATAGCACACCGTTCCCATTCCCTTCGCCTTAGATCAAAGCCCGGCCATGTCCTCGAACCCACTGCCGTGTCCTTCACCCCGAGCAACCAACGACCACATCTCCTCCCCGATCTTCCGCCACCTCCCCTTCTTGCCGAGTCATCTTGGCTGCTTCATAGCCAAAATATTCGTACATATCTATGCTTACAGGTATGTTGCTTAAGTTGGAATCTGTTAGTGGTTTATATATATAATCATATCCAAGTAAGTTTTGTATTAAGTTTACATTTTTTAAGTTATATATATGAGTGCTTAGTTATAACTGTTGTGTTCAAACATATAGTAATACATAAACATACTGTTTTAAAGAAAGAAGAAATTGTGGATACTTTACCTTATAAATTTTTATATATATATTCAGGTAGGCTATGGTCTAGTATAGAAATAGTTAACACTAAAATATAGTACATACCTTTACAACGCATGTCTTATAAGCTTGGCCAGCTGTGTTCGTGCTTTATGCAATATGCACACTTTGTTTATGCAAAGAGGTTATGATGGTTTAATTATGTAATATAAACTCGTTATCTGTGAATATAAGAATATGAGTCTAGTCTATATATTGGCTATAATATGAAGTGTAGTATCTGCTCTTATTAAACAATGATTTTTTTTTTAAATTGGTATAAACTTTTTGATCTATCTATTGTTTATAAAGCTTACATATAAAGTACTAGTATATATCTTATTTTGATAAAGTTGGAGCTTTGCATTTGTATGTGTATTTTATAGTAAAGTAAGTGTTATTTCTTTGTATATGATTTGTGGTATATATTAATCTTTATAAGTTACAGTTTATATTTTAAAACATATGTGTTTCGGCAGTTATATAATCTTATAATTTAAAGGTATATATAGGTTCAAGTGTTTTATTTGATTTGGTTACAACATATTCTATGCATATACAACAGTTTGTAATATCCTAAATATATGTGTATCTAACAGTTTGGTTAATGATTTAAATGTATAACTAGGTTATAGTTATTTTATAATAATATATATAAATACTCTATGTTATAAGTGGTTTGCATAGATGCCTTATATTTTGTTTGAATAGGATTTGGTTGCCTTATGTATATGGCTGCATATATTTTATTGGTGGTATAGTTGCATGCATATATTCAGTGTATATTTCATATGGGGTCTTCATATATATATATATATATATAAATATATATATGTGTGTGTTTACATATCAAGTAGGTATATAGATATACCGGTCTGCATAAATTATATAAATTTTGGAAGATTGTATATTTGTTATTTATACCTATGTTTATATATTGGTTTTTGTAGATAGGTAGATTTGAGTTTGGTTTCCACATATGTGTGTATATATATATATATGTTTAAAACTGATTTTTGAAATATATATATGTATATAAACCATATTTCGTTTCTATCAAGCAAAATTGATTTGATCCATTCTCATCGATTTCTTATCTATCAGCTTGTCCGACGAATCTGTGTCCATTGTGCTTTGCGTTGCAATTCGTGCTTGGATTCGTAGCTCATTTCTTCGTTAAATCTATCTAGCCTCGAAAGGTGAGCAATCACTCACGATTAACGTTCTTTTATTATTTAAATTTGATTTCAATTGAAATAGCAATTTAAATATGCTGCTGTAGTTATTTACATTGTTATATATGCTATTATCTATAACTGTTCACCTGTGACATCTGACACCAGTATCTAGTATCATATGCCTGTTATTACTATTATCTGTATATGTTCACCTATGACATCTGACACCAGTATCTGTTATTTATACTGATGATATATGCCTGTTGTTATATATATATTTTTGTATCTGTTATCACTCTGCAAGTTCCCTGTTAGTATAGAATTCACTATGGGTTGAAATGATACATACCCGAACAGACTTTAGAATAGGAGAATTTCGTTATGGGTTGAAATGATAAACCCAAGCGATTTTTCATTCGAATTGAAATTGGGATTACGGGTCGAAATGATATCTACCCGTATATATTTAAATTTCGGATTGAAATGATAAATATCCGTATCACTTAACCATATGATAAATATATATACAAACACCGTTGGTCCATATATATAAATATTTTAAAAATGAATTCTATGGTTTTGGAAAGAAATATATGGTTTTAATAAATGTTGAGCCTTAGATTATTATATATAAATGGGAATGATTGATTTAAATACATATAATATGTTGAGTATTTAAAATATATTTCAAAATAGATTTAGGTAATAATTTGAATAAGTTAAGGTTAGAAAGATAATTTGAATTTAGTTGAAATTGTATTCAATAAAGAATTTTATTTAATTAAACCGATTTGAAACTTATTGAAATTGAGATGAAGATATGATTTATAACTTGATTAATAAGTAATCTAATGAATATTCTTGTTTAAATAAAGTTTAAGGAAATATTTAGTAAAATGTGATTTAAGGCTAGTAAATGATATTGAATCTATTAAGTGAATATTCCATGATTAAATAATAATGAAGTTAAATCAAGAGGTATATGAAACTGTTAAATCTAACTTTGAAAATGTTGAATATTAAAGCTTTGAAATATATTGAAAAATAAATGGTATATTTATAACTGAATTAAATTGATGAATTGAGCTTTGAATAAATTTGAATCTGGAATTTTGAAGTTGATTTGAATCGATTTGCGAGACTTGAGGAAATTTTAAATACTTTACTTTTAAATCATTTAATATATATATACATATATACTATTTTGGAAAATAGATATATTTGAAATGAAATGATATGTGGGTTTTGAAGTATAAATTAAATTGAAATGACCACGGTGTTATAATGTATATTTCCGTCTTGTAGATAGTTCTGAAGATCCTTAGAGGATGGTTATCCCAAACATCCTTTAAGTTAATTGTATTTCAGTTGATGTTTCACTTGAGTTGGATTTATTTATATAAGAATGTTAATCCTGACTCGAGTGTTTTGTGTTTTGCTTTACGCTCGGGTCAGACCGAGTGATACAGCATTTGAGACTCATCCTTGGAGTTTGGAGCTTCCTTTGGAGATCCAACCTATTGCCTCAGCTTTCAGCTCTTCTAGTTGATTTGTCCAGAGAAGTCATCTGTTGTACTGGAGACTTCACTACATTTGAGATATTCTGTTGTATTTTATTTCTATCTCTGATGTTTATATAGTAGCTTCATGAACTACTATTTTATCTATTCCGCTGCGTATTATTGTATTACTCTGTGTCTGTGATTCTGTGATTGATTTATATACTGCATATGATGAGTTTTGCCAAATTTAAATTAACAATCTGATATTTTGAATTATTCAAGTCAGACATGTGTGGATTTATTGTCGATTTGAATGGTCCAAAATAACGGGTCGTTACATACACTCAACTACATTAGCAAACCTTTCGAAGGGGATCCTCCATATAAGAAACGAAATCAATGAGGTTGAAAGCAGCAATTTCATTTCAATAGGTCAAGCATACCTTTCGACATGGTCGAAAGGGCTAGAACGAACCTTTCAACATGATCGACAAGATGAAAATTCAATATGAATAGTTGTCTTCAACTTATTCGAATAAATGGTTTTGAGTAAGATGCTACTTCCCTTGCCTGCATTTCTAAGCTATCTTCTAAAACTGTTTCGACCAAGTCAACCCGGTCGAAACGATGGTTTCGAAGGAAGCAATCTTTCTTGATAACCTTATTATATATTTTTATTTTCCATTCACATAGCTTTAGGGACGTTGACAAGTTTACTTGTTAACATTTTTGGCTCTAGAAGGAGGGCTTGAACTTCTGACCTTGTTGCTATCTTATAGAGTAATCATGGATCGTTTGACTTGACGTAGGAAAATAAAATCTAAGAGACTCAGTCGAATGGATGAAGAGGTCATCCACACTACAACCCTCGAAGAGAACATAGGTCCAACCTTCAATCTGAATAGGATTGTTCAAGGGAACCTTCATCATCAACTTAGCAGGACAATTACACTGCCAAAATCAAGCATCTAGAGCAGCAACTGCAGGAAATGTAGGACTTATAAAGATGGCGTTATCTCAAAAGTCCTCTAAAACAGTGAGGCCAACAAAGGGGGATGAGTTGGTTTAACCCAGAAGGAACTTGAAGGCTCATTCAAATGAAAACAAGAGCAAGGTAGATGTAACATATTCGAAGAAAGAGCATCCTCAATCTAAAGCTGATCATTAAGGAAGGGTGATCGATAAATCACTTGAACAATCTGATAGCTCTACGTCAAAAGAATACCATCCAAACCAGAAAAGATACCATGATGTCAAACCTTATATGAAGGATGCGGCGGAGAAGGCAATTAAAGATGCAATAAATGCAAAGGAGAAGACGACCATGGACGAAAACGCCAATGATAACGAGCGAGTGCCACCCATTACAGATGAGATTATGGCAATATACATCCCATCTTATGTAAAGATTCCGGCAATGAAGTATCAAGGAATCACTGATCCCGATGATCATTTGATGGCTTTCGATAGCCAAATGAATCTGTACAATGCACTAGGAGCTGTTAGATGGAGATTATTTCCTGTAACTCTCCATGGAGCCGGGGCCTAGTGGTATCGACAATACCAAGAGAAGACCATTTATTCCTGGAAGCAATTTTAATACAAATTCTCCGCTCAGTTTTGCATATGTAAAGAACCCACCATTGATTACAAAGTCTTGGCAAACATAAAGCAAAGGCAAGAGGAACCTTTGGGAGACTATCTTAAAAGATTCAACACTGAAGCACTAAAATCAAAGGACATGAATGACCGTAACAATCTTATCGTGGTACATTCTGGCTTAATATTGAACGCCCCATTCTAGAAGCAGCACTTTGTTAATGGGTATAAAGATTTACAAGATTTCCATGTTCAAGCTGACAAGTTCTTTCGAATGGATGAGTTGTATCATGCCAAAAGAAAAGCAATTCCTAAGAAGGAAGGAGGAAGATTTTGCCTAGATCGAGGACATAAAAGAATGAAATAGGAAGACCCAATTGCTAATGCAGTCAATTTGTACAAGCCACAATTATACGTTTTTGCTGTGATGAAGGAAAGAGTGAACTTCCCAACTTCTTTCAAGGCTAAGAACCACCCAGAGCAAAGAAGAGGAGAATCTATAGAAATTATCTAATTCTACTCAATTTCAATCCCCGTATTCAACAAATACAATGGGGAGAATAACGACGAAGTCACCTTTTAAATTCCACAAATAGTACGAGTTCACTCTTTGGGCTTTAACCCCGAGTATAAGAAGATCATCTCTATACAATCAAGTTGTATTTAATTTAAATTTGGAAAAAATAAATACAGTTTTTTTATACTTGTTTCCGACATTTCGACCTTATCTATCCCTCGCCTAGGGAAGAGGCCAGGTGAGCCAGGGTGCTACTCCTAAACATCTCCTTAGTTTAAGCATGTCACATCCGGATCTCACGAATAGAAACATCCAGTCTACTCGTCGGCTTTTAAAGCCAAGATTAAAACACTTTATTTATAATAGCTTTTCTTTAAACAGTTATTTAAACTCTCTTAAATAAGCTAGAAAATCTCCAATCATCATTAAAACATTTAATTATCCTTTTGGAAACATTTATAAAAGTTTTTTAAAAGAATCGTTAAGTTTAAATCTAAAATTTAAAAGTTAGAGAAAAGTGCTGCGGAAAAGTGCCTTGGAAAGTGCTTTTTAAGCTATATTGATGAAAACAACTTTTTATTATGTGAAAATTCATTTTTATTACTCAAATCTCTTTTAAAACATTTTAAGATTTATAATATTTATTCCATATTTTTAAACAATTTTAAAATATAATTTTCTAAGAAATCCAGTTTTGGATCCCGAATTGCAAAAACCGCGATTTTTCAAATGCTACTTTGCTCATATCTCAAAATCTACTTATCGAAATTTTGATTTTGATTTTTCATTTGAAAACTATGGATATAATAGTTCAGAAAATTCTTATCCCTAAGAATTTGGAGCTATATTCCAACTCTTAACTCGTTTGACTTTTATGGATATAATAGTTCAGAAAATTCTAACTTTTCTAAAATCTTTTCTATGAATAAGAAGCCATTAGAGAGGCTCTTAGAAAGCTTGAAAAGAAGCGGAAGAAGAAGTGGAATGGTATTAGCATTTTATGAGAAGAGGGGTGGTATTTATAGAAAAAACTTGGAATAAAATATTCAAATGCAAAATTATCAAAATGCCCCTAGCCTACACCCTCCTAGCCTCTACATGCACGGCTCCCCCCTAAAGCCATGTGATGGTGATGTGAGGTGATGGTGTGATACAATGATTTGATGTATGCATTATGGTTGCATAAAGTTTAAGCTTTACGAATTATTAAATCATTTTTGTAATATACATATACATATACATATATATGTGTGTGTGTGTGTGCGCGCACGCGCGTGTGTGTTTATGTACACATGTATATGGTATCTTGTGCATGTGACATATATATGTATGTACATGTAGGTGCATAACACTTCGAATGGCTTTGAACAACTTTTGTTTATTAAATCGATGAAATTTGGGGAACCGAATATCGGTCACATTTTGACTTATTTATTAATGTACATATATTAGTAAACAAAATTCAAAAATAAATTTCTGATCATTTTAAATAAATTAAAATGATCATATTTGAATTATAAAACCATATAAATTAATATTAACAATTGTTTACAATAATTTTTATTATTCTGATAAAGCATTATCGATTTTTCCTTATATTTTTAAATCAAATATATCTCTTTATTAAACTATTATAAATGATTTATTATCAGTTTAAAACTATTCAAAATGAATTAGAATCATTTAAAGTAATTATTTGGACAATTAAAATAATTATTAAATAATTAAATCTCAATTTAAATTCATAAATCCATATTTTAATACAATGCTATCTTATCGATATAAATTTCGAGGAAAATAATTTTGTAAATATTTATTCAAAACAAGATTACTATTACTATTATCACTTGAAACAATATTATTTGTATTATCAATCTTTTATTTGCATAAATTTAAAAATAAATATAATTTATCAAAGTGATAAATTGGCGAGTCGTTACATTGCACTAGGTGGATTTTTGACCCAACATGAATGTTCTTTTATAAATATAGGCCTACTAGCTACCAAAAGGAAGGGGAATTCACTAACTACAGAGACCATTCGTCTTCTTTGCCTCTAAACTCTCCTCCATTAAAGTCACATAGGAAACAACTATCTGCTGTTCTAGGACTTAGATCAGCCAATTCTTAGTACATGTGATCTCAAACTCTCTAGAAACATCATTGTAAATATGAGATCCACTAGATTGTGGTCAAGTCTTTGAAGACTAGTTGTAATCCAGAGAAAGAACAATTAATATAAAGATTGAAGTGGACGTATGTCGGAGATTACGTCGAACCACTATAAAAACTTCCTTTGTGTTCTTATCAATTTTTTGCTTTTTCTGTTGATTTAATCTGAACAAGTACTTTCATTTTGATTTTGGGTGTTGATCCATTTTTTGGGTTAATACAACACTTTTCTATGGTATCAGGGAAAGCTTGCTTATTGTAGTAGTTTATTTATCAAAGAGATATTGACACATTTGTAATCTCATGTGGGAGATTCTATAGCTTGAAAATATGTACTTTATTTAGATTTAGATTTTTACTGGTTTTTTTCCTATTTTATGTCTATGTTCTATTATGTTTTATTTATGAATTATTAGACATATGGTTAGTTATTAGACTTTTCATCAAATTTTTGAATAAACCTTTGATGTGTTGGATTCTCAATAATGCTGGAGAAACATTTATAGGTATCAAATGTTGGGAGGCATTTCATCGTGGTCCTCCTAAATATTTCTTCCCGAAATTCCTTGTCATTCATTTTCCAAATGAAACCATCTCAACATTAATTAATTATTTTTTAGAAAAGTGGTGGAGAAAAATGAAGTAACCTAAAAATAAGTTTTTTGGGGGAGGGGGGTGGAGGGAGGATAAATAAGGAAAGTTAGTAGGTTGGTTTGAATTAACTATCTCTAAATTACATTTCAAAATGCGTATACCATTCGTAGTTTAAGCTTTATTTTCTACTATATTTAGTTCACACATTTTTCATGGATTAAATGAAAATCATGGTTGATTAATATGCACCCTTTTAACAAACATAAGCCATCGGACTATTTTGGATTCACTAATGATCAACATTTAACAAAAATTACCAAAAATGTACACTTATGCCTCTATTTTATCCATATGTGCTCACGTACGTATAAATGTACACAACTAACCATGGATATATAAATACATAGGTTAAATGATATTTTAACATAATTCCTTTATACAAAAAGTTACATGGTTGTAAAGAATTCCTTTTGGAAGGCAAGTGCCTAATTTCATTCCCGTAAAAAAAGGTGTTTTTAGTATAAAACAACATTTTTTGGAAAACCAAGCTTTGTTATCTATCACTTGAAATAATGGAATTTAACTTCTATTATAAATTAGATTAAGATTATTATCCTTAATAACACGAAAGAAGTTTAATTTTCTTCCTAAAATAAAGGAAATGTGAACCTACAACAATTATTCTATATACATCGAGTTGCATGTAATTTAAACAAATTTGGAGCATGTATTTAGACAATAAAGACAAATTACATATCACACTTTTGGCAAAAATTATCATTTTCAAAAATTGACTACTATGAAATTGGATTTTTACAAATGTATGATATCAATTTTTATAAAGATATGAAAATTATAATTTTTCTTGTGTTTCCAGTAACAATAACCGCATCATAAAATCCAAACGAAAATAAATTTTTATACAATAGATATTTTAGAAGAATTAAAAAGAGAGGGGACCTATTTTATATCGGTAAAATATATTTTTTATTCAATATGGGTCTTATGTTAGATTCTCATTGTGGAAAATTATTCTACCTAGATTAAGAAAGATATTGATTTAAAATAATTTTTTTTTGCTTTTAAAGTATAAATATTATTTTTCTTAAACAGTAATAACCAGATCATTATTTTGACACCAAATGGAACATAACAATCTCATGAAAAAGCACAAAACTTGAATAAAAGTTAATATCAATAACTTACATAATAATAATGTCCGAAAGAATTAGAAAATTGAATTTAGATGTTTTTGAATAGCCATGGTTATTTATTATGGAAAGTGTAATCGGCTTCAACGTATAAAAAATAGTTGAATATAGATAAACATCATAATTAATGATATTTTAAATAAAATTCAATTAATGTTGCATTATATTTCTACCGACTTTCCCCCATTCAGTTTTCTTATTAGTTTTAAAAAATAAATATCCCAATACATGAACCATAATCTATTACTTGTTAGTTTTAAAAAATAAATATCCCAATACATGAACCATAATCTAGTACTTTCTCTGGTTTCATCCAATAAAGAATTAAAACAAATTAGCTGTTACAATATTATGAATGTACATTAAAAATAGTTGGAAGTTATTAATATAAAACATATTGGAAAATATTATTGCAAATTATATCTAATTATCTTAATATATATCCTGTATAATATGATTCATGCATCAAATGTATTAGATTAATCCCCATAATGAATTCTCACTTGCTCAATTAATATGCAATAAATTTTACTATTAGATTTCCTTCTCCACTTAATCCTATCAAATACAAAATCTACCGTATAAATATAATAGGGAATTTCATTCACAATCGCATTGCATAATATAAAACTAAAAAATGGATCTTCTAAAGAGTTTCTTTTCTATAGTTATTGCAATTACAATACTAAATGCAACAACAATATTAGGTAATTCTGATAATGAAATTTTCTCAATGGAAGTTGGTGAGAAAGAAATGTCACCAGACCACCAAACAAACATTCAATCTACAATAGAAGCTATGATGGAAGATACAGAGAAAGAAACAATGGAATATATCATTGAACCAGATCTTGATCGTTTTCGTCCTCATGCTCCATCTTCGGAAGAACATCATACTCCTGCTCCTCACCATCACCGCCACCACAAGCACTACGGTCATGCTCCATCTCCACACCACCACCATAAACACCCTGCTCAAGCTCCCGCTCCGCAAAGCCACCACCATGATCTTCATAAACATCACACTCATGCTCCCTCTCCTCACGGTCACCTCCATCGCCACAAGCGCCACAGTCATGCTCCAACACCACACCATCACCACAAACACCACGCTCATGCTCCAGCTCCTCACCATCACCACAAAAACCATGCTCATGCTCCAACTCCTCACCATCGCAACAAACAACATGCGCATGCTCCAGCTCCTCACCATCACCACAAACGCCATGCTCCTTCTCCTGCCCCTAACCATTATATCCTTGCTGATCTTGACTACTAAAATGGATCATTATATCCTTAGTTATGAGTTCTTCATTTTCTCTTTATGTATTAAAATCAAGTAGAGATATCTCTTTGTCGATCTCATAATGTATTTGGATTTCAATAAACTTATTTTTGTTAAAAGCTACAAACTATGACATAATTAGATCATCTTTACATTGTTATTTTAAATGATATTAGTTAGATAATAGTCAATGTATAACGTATCATTATGTAATATTGAAAGTAGCGGTTAACCATATCAAGGACTAATAATTGTATCAAATTTTTTAAACCAAAACCATTTGATCTATTTGATTTTATAAGTTCAATTTTTTTCCTTCCAATTTTTAGTTTTGCAAAATAGTAAAAGTTATTTTGATATAGAACTTCCCAAAACACATTATTTTGACAATGAGCTTTGTATTAATTAAGTTGAAAATGTTCTCTTTTAGCTTTGGCCTAAATTAGAACCTATAAAATAAAAAAAAACCAAGAAAACCATACAAATTCACTGTACGAACACAAATACGTTATTCTTGACATTGTCTTCTCCAATTTTTCTATGGAAAAAAAAATCAAATATTCTTCACGTGAATTTCACTAATTGTGTTAATATCATCCTCTCCCATACTATCAATCTTTCTCGGAAAAATCACTCTCATCTTCAAATCTAGTCCCCAAATCATTTAGAAAATTCAGGTGGTTCTTCCATATATAGTATAAATAATAAATTTTTAGTTAATTTGACGTGTATTTATGATGAATTATAAACATTGGATTGGTAGTTAGGTTGTGTAAGTTAGTGTAATTTTCAAATACGGCGTCTTTAACCTAGTATGAAATCATCATTTACAAATTCTCTTTTATCGAGGTCAATTAATTTGGAACATTACAGGTGGATATAAAATCGGTAACATAGTAAAAAGTATTTATCAGTGTGAAATCATATTATTATGTTATCAAATTCTTCAGAATAGGGTGTCAATGAAATTGGTATAGACTACGAATGCAAAGAATGTAAGATTACATGTGTTGTCTTCAAATATGATAATTAAAAGAAAAACAAGATATGGTCAACATAAGCACAACTGAAATTAACCTAACACATGGTGATACATACTATTAGATATGGTTGATTTTGTCGTTCTAATTATGGTTTGGGTGTCATTCTCTTGCAAAGGGAATGTGTTATTACATATGCTTCTTGACAATTAAAGCATGTCGAGACTAGATATGCCATTCATGATCTAGTGCTCGCGGCCATTGTTTTTGCTCTTAGAATTTGGCGACATTATCTTTTTGGAGAGAAATTTGTTCTCTACACCCATCATAAATCTTTGAAGTATTTATTTTCTCAAAAGGGACTTAATTTGCAACAACAACGTTGCCTCAATTTCCTTGCATCTTATGATCTTGATATTCTATATCTTCCCGGAAAGGGAAATTGTGTTACCGATGTCCTTAGTCGTAAGCAACAATCGGTTGTTTCTATGATGATATCTGAATGGAATGATCTCGAGACTTTGTCCACTTGTGAGATTCGAGGTCGTTAATCCAATTCATGTTCAACTCTTATTTTGTGTATCCTTGAGGCTCATCCTTCTCTTTTGGACTATACCTCTTTTGGCTAAACTCTATGTCAAAGAAATTGTTAAATTGCATGGAGTTTCTACTTCTATTGTTAACAATCGTGATCCATTATTTTACTAGTGGATTTTGGTAAGGTCTTCAAAAGCTTTGGGAACAAAGCTTAATTTTAGCACCGTCTATTGTCCTTAATCCGATGGACAAATGGAGCGTGTGAATTAAACTCCTAAAGATCTTCTTTGAGCATGTGTCCTTGATTTTGGTGGAAGTTGGGAAGATCATATTTCTCTTGTTGAGTCTTCCTATAATAATAGCTTCCAATCTAGTATTGGTATGGCACCTTTCGAGATACTCTACGGAAGGCCATGCCAATTTCCTTCGTGTTCGCTTGAAGCCAGTGAGAAGCAGGTTTTAGGTCCAAATTTTATTGGTGTTCATTTGTGTTTCACCTATGAGGGGTGTTGTGCGTTTCAGTCGATCAGAAAAGTTAGCACCTCGATATGTTGGTCCGTTTCCCATCGCCGAAAGTATTGGTTCCATGGCTTATTGCTTTCTATTACCGGCTCAATTTTATGCTATTCGTGACATTTCCACGTCTCTCACCTACGGGAATGTCTTAGAGATTCCGATTCTATTATTGAGCCCGGTGTTATTGAAGAAATTGAAGTTTCACCAAATTTTACTTATGAGCAACATTATATTCGTATCAATACTTCGGAGTTTAAACGCCTTCGAAATAAAGAGGTTCTTCTTGTGAAAGTTCAATGGTCCTCAAATCCTAAGGATTGCTCTTGGGAATCTAGAGAATTCATCGAGCAAACACATCCGGACTTACTCTCTCGTGCTCTTTATGGTGAACTTCTCATTTCAAAATTTCTTCCTATTGTGTTGTTATGCCTTTGTATGGTTGTTACTTTTTATTTCTTTTTCTTAAGTATTGCAAGGATGCAATTTCTTTAAGGAGGGGAGTCTGTAGCAACACGCATATTTTACGATTGTATATTTCAATGTTTTATTTAAATATAGCATCGTTAGTCGGATTTAAGTCCGAAATGTCACTTTTTGCAAACAGTTGAATTAGGACACAAGACCACTTCCATTGAGTCCAAAATGACGTTTGCGACCTTTTTAAGTATAAACATCGGTATGTTTGGAGTTGAGTGAAAATTTGATATTTTCATTTAGGGCTTTGGGTTTGGTTTTCAGCCCACCAACCCATCAAATACCCTAACACTCCACTCAACTCCTCTTCATTCACTCATTCCTTTTCCTAACACTCTAGCTCAAGAGAAATGGGGGAAAAAGATTGGAAATAGAAATTCCAAACACTAGTTTGATTTGGAAACACAAGTTCTTGCTCCAAAGTCAAAGAGAAGCTTTGGTAAGCATCATCTTCATCTTCTCCATCCTTATCTCTCTTCAATTTCAGAAATTCCTAAACTCTAACTTGGGAAATATTTTCTTATTAGCTTAGATTGGAGCTTCTTGAGTTGAGACTGAAGAGGAATTTGTCTTTCCTTTGTTTTCAAGCTTCTCGCTTGTGTTTTGAGTTTAAAACTTGAGTTTTTGAACTCACATCTATGTCTATATCATTGATAGTTGTTAGGTAGTAATTTCTAATATCTTTTCCTTGTCCATTTGCTTTTGGATTGAATTGGTTTGATGAATATTCCAATTTTTGTTGTTTTGAGGTCAAATCTTTAAAATCCTATCTTTGATGTTTGAACACGTTTTTGGGGGTGTTTCGAAGAGCCGTACAAGGCTGGGTTGTCGCTTGGCGTAAATCCTTAGTCTCCGTTGCACCTCCGTTCGCCTCCGGTTAGAATTTTGCCCCATTTGGGGGCTAGGCTGATAATTGCTGTAGAAGCAGGTTCAGTCGACTGAACCAGGAGGTCAGTCGACTGAACCAAGGGAAACAAAATACTCTTTACCTGTATCAGTCGATTGACCTTATGGTTAAGTCGACTGACCTGGAAACCGAAAGTTTCCATGCATAGTATAGTCGACTGACCACCTGGTTCAGTCGACTGATCAACTTGTCTCAGCCCAATTCGCCTATTTTGCATGGGTTTCCAATTTTAATCGATTCA
This sequence comes from Allium fistulosum, assembly GCA_030737815.1. Taxonomy (NCBI): domain Eukaryota; kingdom Viridiplantae; phylum Streptophyta; class Magnoliopsida; order Asparagales; family Amaryllidaceae; genus Allium; species Allium fistulosum. The sequence goes on from CM060903.1 coordinate 1,082,815,020, forward strand.
TGCTGATCCGATCTGTTGTTATCACTTACATCGACTTTGATGACTTCATTTTCGGGATTTTTGGGAATATCCATTTTGATGGACTCGGTATCGATTTTTATGGATTTGATTCACGTCTTCTTATGTGAATTTTTGGTGATTGATTGTTTCTACAATCATTTCTGTGACTTGTCACTTTAAAATACAAAGGTTTCTATACTAGTAGTAAATATTCAAACTATTTCACAAAGATGATTTCAAACCTATTTTTAATACAAACCTCGTTTATAAAACTGTTTTTTCAATCTATTAGTATATACAAACTTTACATCATTCGTATGAGAAATCTAATTAAACGGCTTAGTAAAACAAGTGGTATGAAACGCTTGTGTTTACTTCGTCGGTTAATTCTTGGACTTGTTAGATTGAAAATCTTGTGACAATCTTCAAGTGGAAATCTACAATTTGTTCGTAAATGTTTAAGTTAAGCTAGTGGTTATGGGACATGAAGCTAAACACATTTATTTACTAGCTTAGTGTAACCGACACTTCTTATTGATCAATGATGATCATTTTATGGTTTACACTAGCAATGTGCGATGTCTCTTTGTCCACGTGGGGGACTATACCTCGTTCTATTGAGCTTGGTTTCATTTTTATAGGCTAGCGACCTTTGGTTTATGGAGTTCGATTCATCGGGCGTTCGCTGTACTACGTCGATGTTCCGGATTATTTGTGTTCCGGTTCATCGGGCGTTTGCTATACTACGTCGTTGTGCCTGATTATTTGAGTTTGGTTCATCGGGCGTAACGCTGTACTACGTTGATGTTCTAGATTATTTGAGTTTCGGGTTCCTCTGACGTTCGCTGTACTACTGTAACGACCCGTAAATTTTAACTGTTTTAATATCGTAATTAGTGGAAATTTTGTGAAATTTTAAACGATAAAATTTTGAAAAATAAATTTGATATTTGGAATGCGTCTAGTTAAACATAGCAACTGGTAAATTTTCGTCCGAAAATATGAAAGTTTATTTCGCGCGTAAGTTTACTTCAATTTAATCAGTTAAAAAGTAATGAAAATAAAATGTTTTCGGAACCTAAATATTTTTACATGGAAAAATTATAAACCATCTTCTGAGCAAGATGTCAGTTTGTCGTTTTTCCAAATTCGGACATCTTTGGCTCCGTCGATCTTATTTTTCAGTGTTTTTCTTGCATTTTCCGCTAGTAGAAAATTTGAAATTTTTATAATTCATTCGTACCACTGATATCAGTATACCGTTTTGATCATCTCGTCATGCTGATCTCTGTGGTATATTCGATTCTATATTTTTGGAGTCCGGATAGTGATGAAATCTACGGAACGATTTCCATATCGGTTCTGCAATTTGGCTTTTGACTTTCTGTGACCGTTCAAATTTTCCTACGGATATAAATAAAACAGCCAATTGCATTTAATTTTTTTATTTACCTTCCTAACTTTTAACGTTCCCAATGTTTGCACTTATGTGCCGGTTCAATATGTGGCCGTTCAACTTTTAATTACCTTTTCGTATTGTTACATACATTGTTTTTGTGCAAGTTTTATTTGTAGTCTTACTTTGTTAACTTACTCCTCCTCCTGTGCAAATCCTTCCAACCTTGCTCTTTGAAAAGAGAAAAACAAACCTCTGCCATTTTCTTTCATCTCCTACCCAAACTTCTATTGCCTGAAGCCATTTCTCCTCCTCACTTTCCCTTGCACTCTTCTCTTTATTTGGCCTTGGCCTTTCTGTTCTCCTTCATTCTGTTTTTGCCTTGTCTGCTTCCACCTCTAACTTTCCTGCTTCCACCTCTAACGCCTCATCTCTTAGCCAACCCGACCCAAGAACCCTCCGCCTCCCTCTCCAAAGCAACCAGCCACCGCGTACATCTTTCCTCCCAACGCACGCAACCCCACCAGCCTCGACCCAATCCTCTTCGTTCAGCCTCCACCCGCTCCTCCGCGTGCCACCATCTCATGGCCGAGACCCTATCCCACCTCCACGTGAACGCCACCAATCTCCGCTTCTTCCCTTCCAACCCTCAAGCACCCGCCTGAGCACCACAACCATCAACCGTCTCATCCACCTTTCCCATCACCGCTCCTTCCCACTTGAAGACAGCCGAACTCTAACTCTCTATATTTTTCCTTCTTTCTTAAATAGGTAATATATATATCATTTATATATTCGTTTATTTGAAGTTAAACAATGGATTTTTAAGTATATATTAATATGTATAGATGTATTTAAGATATGGCTATAGTTGCCTACAGATAGCAATGAATTTTATATATTGTGATATTTTTTTTATGTCAGTCATATTATATATTGGTTACTGTACATACATTTTATAAGGATATATACTTGCACGTGTATTATGAGAATTTATACTTTATATTGTATACTTATATGGGTTACGCTACTGTAACATCCCGTATTTTTAAGCTATTGAATTTGAACATTTAATTCGTTTTAAACTTTAATGTGGATTCTTAATTGATTTTGAAATGAATGGATTTGGGTTCAATCAATGAAAATGAGCTATAATTTTAAGTTATAGCAATTCTGGTTGAATTTGATTAATGGAAAAATAATAGTTAAATATTCGAAATTGGGATAAAAGGTGAATTTGGGATAAATGATTATAAAACTGGTGTTTACATGTATTTTTAAGTTCAATTGGTTATAAACAATAATGTTGGATTTTTAGATGAATTTTAAAATCGATAAATTATTATTTGGGATTTTTTTTATTAATTTAAAAATGAATTTAATATTATTAAAATGCTATTAAATCAAATTTTTGTCAGAATGAGCCAGAATGATTTTTAACGTGTTTATAAATTTTATATGATTTATTATTAAGTTAACAAAATTTTAAAAGTGAAATTTTATGCATTTTCGTAAATTTTGAAAATCAACCGATTGAATAGACGAGGGAAAGTAGCCTTCCGGGGCACAGTCTCGGAATTCGACAAAACCAGTTCCATTGGATCCGTAATAGTTAGTTATTATCGGATTTCAATTTTCGTGGCAATAGGAGTTGTCGTTTGACCGTGGCAGCTCGAAACGCATCGAAATCGATTTAATCGATTTAATTTTAAATTGATCGTTTAATTCTGTATCTCGCGCATACGATCAAATTAGCTTACGAAACCTGTTCCATTGTGTCCGAAACGTGGAAAAACCCCAGGATAGCCTATCGGAACGTGAGAATTGGAGTTCGTTTGCGTAAGTGATAAATTGAGTGGAACGATAATAAAATAATATTAAAACATATTATATATCTCGATATTTTATTCAAAACCCTAATATATATCTGGAGCCGCCGTTTAGGGCAACTCCAATGGTGCAATTACATGTTGAATCGGGGGGAAAAAATCTCCAGTGGCTCCGTGAAGGCTGAACATTCAGCTTAACGTTCAGGATCCGATTACGGATCATGAACTAGGCTTGGGCGCCCATTTAATGGGCGCCCAAGCCCATCATACCCTCCACCAGCCCTTCCGTCTACATCCCCTTCTACATCCGAATTCCAACGGCTCCGAGCAGTCAAATTTTGACTCCAACGGCTATAAACGGTCGTATTTCAAATTACAACGGCTATAAACGGTCGTATTTCAAATCACAACGGCTATAAACGGTCATATTTTTGATTTCACTACATATACCGGGAGATTATTCAGATTGTAATACACACATCTCTTCTTCTATTACAATTATATTCTCAATTCATTAATATTGAATACATGTCTCATCCATTTCAATCATATACCGAAGCGATGAATATGGATAGCTGGGATTTAGATTCTCAACCCTTTCAAAATGTTCATCCCCTTACCGCCCCCCTCTATCATTCCATTCTTCGGCTCCATGGTCTGGCGATGAAGATAAGGATTTGCGTTATATTTATTGTCATTTTTCTAACGACTCGGTAAAGGGGAACGACCAAAGTGGAGAGGCGTTTTGGGAAAAAGTCATGAGTGCGTACAATAAAAAACATGTTGAAAAGACGAGGTCAATGTCTGCAATCACTGGTCGTTTTGGGAAGATTAATCGACAAACACAATTCTACGAGTCGCGGATCCACAAAATAAGAACAGCAAATCCAAGTGGAATTGGTGGCGAAGCTGACTTGGTAGCATTTTGTAAAATTTGATTTTTAATTTACATTCATCTCTGATCACTTTGTGAATATATGATTTTTTGTTTCTGTTTTTGTAGAAGAGAATGGCAAACGGTCAATTCTTGAAATTATTTCCAAGAGAAAATGGTACAAAGAAACCACACTACTATCAGTTTGCAAACTGCTATGACTTGCTTGTTAGTTAGCAAAAATGGAACTCAAACACAGCAAAAAGCTTAAGAGATGTCCAGACGAAGTCGAAGGGGAAGAAAAAAACAAGTAGATCTAATTTCAATTCTAGCCCAGGCAATTCTTCTCATATGGACTCAAATGAATGCCCAGATAACGTAGATGAAGAAGCAGTTCCCGCATTTGATGAAGACGCTAGACCGATGGGGCAACGAGCAGCTAAGAAGAAAATTGTTGTTCAATCTCAAATCGATTCTCGTTTAGCCCTAATGCATGAAAAACATGCAAGAGAAAATGCAGAACGTCAAAAAGGAAGTGCAGAAAAGCTTGCCGTGTTAAAAGAATTGACTCAGATTGAGAAGGGCCGGTTTGAGCTAGAGCGGCAACGCCAAGAGACCTTAGTAATGGAAAAGGATGTCACCGGAATGGACCCAATTACAATGCAATATTGGATGGAGTACAAACAACGCATTGTTGAGAGTCGATCTGGAACAAAACATATGTAGTTGACGTAATAATATGATATTTCTAGTTAATGTAGTTTCAATATCCATGTACCTTCAGTTCATATATGCAATCAACTGCCCATGATCAGTTTTACATTATTCAACGGCATATCATTTTTTCGATGCATTATGTAGATATCAATATCGATTTAATTCATCAAACATAAATGATATTACAAACGTTAAAATTGAAGCATTATACACTTCGTTATAGGAAATAAAAGGCAAACATATGTAATCAAACAAAAGTCCACCATCTTCAACTACTGATTTCCATGAGAATTCCAAATATGCTCCATTAAATCCTTTTGGAGTCTATTATGAATAGCTGCATTACGATATAATTCATGATGATCGTTATGAATTGCGTATTGTCCTTCATTTCGTAACGTGGTTGTGCGAAACAATTCGGGGGGTTGTCTTGCCCCCTCATACTCGAAATCGGGATAATCCATATCGCGTTCATCTTCAATGATCATGTTATGCAGAATTATACAACAGAACATAATTATAGCCATTTTTGATCTCTTCCATAATCTACATGGATTGCTAACCATTGCAAACCTTGCTTGAAGGACCCCAAACGCCCTTTCTACATCTTTCCTTTGTCCTTCCTGCATCGCAGCAAAGTGTTTCTATTTTGCCGTCATTGGGTTCGCAATGTCTTTACAATCGTAGTCCATTTGGGATAAATTCCATCTCCTAAATAGTATCCATACTCATATGTGTTCTGACCAAGAGTAAATGATACGGGAGTTGACTTACCTTGCGCCAAATCATTAAACAAATGAGATCGTTCGACAACGTTTAAGTCATTAAGAGAACCTAGCATTCCAAAGAAAGCATGCCAAATCCACAAATCATGAGAGGCAACTGCTTCTAAGATGATAGTTGGTTTTTTTTTTCTTTGCCGTTATATGCTCCGTGAAAAGCTTTTGGACAGTTCTTCCACTCCCAAGGTGTCCGAATGATGTTACCTACAGTACGCATATCAAGCTATGACCTAGCCTCCATCAAGTCATGCCGTACACCTAAGGGGACATGATGTACGTACTGCATAGTCTCCCATCGTCTCATCCTAGGGAAGTAATGCTCAGCAGCCTGACTAGCCGTGTCCTGCATGCGGGGATGCATGTTTGCCGTGTACTCGTAGTACCATAACGGCAAAATATACCAAAAAGCATACATCTGCTTGACGTCGCCAAGCGCAAATGAATCTAGAGCGGTATAAAGGGTGCCTAATATCGCCGTGCCCCAGTCAATAGTATGTAGCTGGTCTAATCTGACTAGAGAAGCTAAATAGCCTAGTCTAACCGTACCTTTTTGGTTCGAAAAAAAGGTCGAACCAAACAGGTACAACAGAAATGCTCTAGTAACCCCATCCATCATATCGGCTCTACCTATATAACTAGTGATGTACTGCTGCAGGTACGTCAACTTAACAGAACCACTACTGACGCAGTCAACATCTATCAATGGTAAAAAAATAGTAAACAGATTGGGCGACTCGTATAAATCATCAAATGGAAAAGGTCGAAGACCATGTCGTCCAATCTCAATCCCAGTAAACATGTAGAAATCAACTGGCGAGATACCAAGCTCAAAATCTGAAAAATGAAACGTATGCGTGGTGGGCCACCACCTCTCAGCTAATGCCTGAATGAGAGGTCGATCAAAGGACTGAACAGGCCTAATCAACAAAAATGATGCAAAAGGGCTGGCCTGTAGCCTCTCAATAATAGGACCGGGAAGATAGTCATAAAACTGGGTAATGCACTTAGCCCAACTACCCCGACAGTGAATGTAATGATCCTATAGATAATTTATGAATTAACACTTTTTGAGACAGTAAGGGTTATTTAATATGAGTATGTACTGTACATATTAAAATAACAAGTTATATTCGTTTGCAGTTTATACCTGTATGGTCGTCAAAGCGGTTTCGGCTCTATGCCGATAACCATCTGGCAGCTCATGTAAAACACGTAGATCGTCTGGAGAAACGCCTGGTGGTGGCGGAACGTGTAATGGTCCAGCTTGCTCCGCTGGATGTCTCTGAACCGTTCTGCGTGCGATTTTGGTTGGACGCGGCGGCATTTTGTTTAAATTTTCAAATTTTTAAAAAAATGTAAAACAGAAATAATGGGAAGGGAGGGAGGGGATGGGGAGGCAGCGCCCATTTTATGGGCGCCTTTGCTCAGGCGCCCATAAAATGGGCGCCTGATGATCAGGCGCCCATTAAATGGGCGCCTGACCACTGAGGCCCCATCCCCCGTTACGGGCTGAATATTCAGCTCCCTGAATATTCAGCCTGTAATCTACTGGAGTTGCCCTTATTATTCACCAATGGCCGAAAATTTGTCGACCTTCTTCCCCAATTATCGATCAATCCACGCAATATCGTCAAGAGGTTTCAACTGCAAAAGTGTAGAGGGGAGAGAGATCTTCGAGATGACCGGCCGCGATCGAGTTTAGTGGAGCGTAGAGGGCAGGAGGCTGACGTGTTCGTCACGCGTTCGATGGGTTGTGACGCAGCGGATATTACAAAAACAATGTAGATCGTTGAATGTAGCAATAGATGGATTGAAGAATACTGGAATGCCCGAATTCGTTGATCCGAAGATACCGAACTCTAGCTATCTCGAACTCGTTGATCGCGCACGATACCGGGTTCAAAGATCTTCAATTCTTCAAGCGTTGATCAAGCGCACTTGATTCCGCGAATCGGCTTCTACAATCGTTGAATCGAGTGCACTCGATTATCCGAAAGAGGAGATAGGAGATTACACTCAACTACCAATTTGAATGAAAGCACAAAGCAATCAAAAGAGAATTTTATTCAATATTCAACAACCTACAAAATGACACAACTTGCCTATTTATAGGCTACAACACATATCTAGAAAAATTCCAAGTCTTAAGTCGTTTCCGACTCATCACCTACGACCTACGACTCATCATAAGTCGTATACGACTTATCAGCTTACAGTACAAATGACTCACGACTTATCACATTATACAATACAACCGTCTTACGACTCAAAGATTACAACACAAATTACAAACATACGTCTCAAGACATATGTACAGAACGACTTACAACTTATAACAGATTACAACAAGTATACGACTTACAAACATTCGACAAACGACTTATAACAGATGCGACTTATCGACCAACACAACAGCAACTCCCTTCGACTTAAGAATCCACGGTGCAGATTAACTCGCATAAGGATCTACGGCAACAGACTTTAGCGACTTACAAACAGGCGGCATCCCAGATCACAACGACTTAAAGAAATCAATGGTTGAGATTAACTCGGCAGAGAAAACAACGGTAACCATCCTCAGCGACTTAACTCGTTAGGTCGTTCACGAGACTTAACTAAGTCGTAACTCTTCACCGACTTATCACTTCCTTTAAGTCGTAGCTGACTTAACACTTGTGTCTTCTCCTCCTTGAGTCGTGGGCGACTCATCTCACTGTTAAGTCGTAGACGAGTTATAGTTGCTTTGTTAAGTCGTAAACTCGTCGCAACTTCTCTTTTGGTTTTCCCGTTGAGTCGTGGACGACTCATCACCGCTTCCTTAAGTCGTGTACGATTTATGTTTACTTCTTTAAGTCATGTACGACTTATGCCCTGTGCTGCATCATCACTAAGTCGTGTACGACTTAGGCTATCTCACGTACGACTCATGTCCTTAGCTTTGATAAGTCGGTCACGACTTATGCCTTGGGCAATTATAGCTTGGCCTACATCATCCTCCCCAGGTTGAAAGAAATTCGTCCTCGAATTTGCATCTTCCTCAACACCAGTTCATTCATCCCCATGATATGGTACGAGATGTTTAACATTGAACACGTCAGACGTATACACATCATCTGGCAGCTTCAGTTTATAAGCATTTTCATTGATTCGTTTCACAACTTCCACCGGGCCAATTTTTCATGCTTTCAATTTATTGTACGTTCCCACCGGAAAACGATCTTTTGTTAACACTGCATACACCAAATCACCTTCATGAAATTCAACATTTCTTCGTTTTAAATTTGCAGATTGTTTATACTTCTCATTTGCTTTCTCCAATCGTTCCTGAACGATTTTATGACATTCCGACAACCCTTCAACAAAATCAGCAGCTTTCTTAACTGTCTTCTTTGATTGTGGTATCACCGTTAAATCCAACGGCCCTTTCGGTAAGCTCGAATAAACAATCTGGAATGGACTGAATCCAGTACTTCGATTCGCAGCATGATTATGGGCAAACTCTGCCTGGCATAACTTCACATCCCAACTCTTCAGATTATCTTGTACAAGACACCTTAACAAGTTTCCCAACGATCGATTAACCACCTCCGTTTGTCCATCAGTTTGCGGATGATAAGCACTACTAAATTTCAGCTTCGTTCCCACCATTTTCCACAAACTCAACCAAAAATGACTCAGAAATCGAGTATCTCTATCTGACACAATAGATTCTGGCAATCCATGAAGTCGATAGATCTCCTTGAAAAACATTTGAGCAACATGAACAGCATCCGCCGTCTTCTTACAAGCAATAAAATGTGCCATTTTTGAAAATCTGTCAACCACAACAAATATAGAATCATTCCCCCTTTGAGTTCTAGGCAAACCCAAAACAAAATCCATACTAATATCCACCCATGGTTTTACAGGCACGGGTAACGGCATATATAAACCCGCATTAGTCGCAGTTCCTTTCGAAACCTGACAAATATGACAACGCTCCACAAACCTTTCCACCTCTTTCCTCATTGATGGCCAAAAGTAGGATTGTGAAATCAATTGTAAGGTACGGTCTCTCCCAACATGTCCCTCTTCGTGTAACTCCTTGATAATCTTCATTCTCAGACTACCCTCCGGTATGCACAACCGATTTCCTTTGAACAGAAAACCATCTATCATTATAAATTCATCCATCTTCCCTGCATTGTCCCTTTCAACAAATTTCTTAAAATAAGTGTCTTCTGCAATCTGCTCCGGTAATAATTCAAAACCAGTCACCTCAACTTTCATTGTCGTCAACAAATGACTCCTCCTACTCAAAGCATCAGCCACTCGATTCGTCACCCCTGATTTGTGCTTCACAACGAAAGTAAACTGTTGCAGATATGCAATCCACGATGCATGTCTCGCTGAAATCTTATCTTGCCCTTGCAAATGCTTCAATGCTTCATGATCAGTATACAGAACAAACTCTTTCTGAAATAGATAATGTCTCCAGTGTTTAATAGACTGTACAACAGCATAGAACTCCACATCATATGTACTGTATCGCATCTTCGCTCCTGACAACTTCTCACTGAAATATGCAATTGGACGCCCCTTCTGACTCAACACCCCTCCAATTCCAACCTTGGATGCATCAGTATGTAGTTCAAACACTAACTGGAAATCAGGTAATACTAGAATTGGTGCAGACGTCAACAGTTCTTTGATTCGCTCAAAAGCAACCCCTGCTTCCTCTGTCCATGCAAATTGTTTACCTTTCATGCAATCTATAACAGGCGCCATCACACTACTAAAGTGTGGAATAAACCTTCGATAAAATGAAGCCAACCCATGAAAACTACGAACTTCCGTTATCGTCTTGGGCTGTGGCCAATCTCTGATCGCCTCAACTTTACTCTGGTCCACCTGTATACCTTTTTCCGACACAACATACCCCAGAAACAACACACTATGCGTCATGAACACGCATTTCTTCGTTGTAGCATAAAATTGTTCTTGTCGTAATACCATCAGCACTTCTCTAAGATGATTCAAATGTTCCTCTGGACTTCCACTGTAAATCAGAATATCATCAAAATACACCACCACAAATTTCCCAATGTACGGTCTAAAAATTTGGTTCATCACCCTCATGAATGTACTCGGTGCATTCGATAGACCAAACGGCATTACCAGCCATTCATACAAGCCTTCCCTCGTCTTGAATGTTGTCTTCCATTCGACCCCTGGTCTAATGCGAATCTGATGATAACCGCTCTTCAAGTCAATCTTAGAAAAGATTACGGACCCACTGATCTGATCCAACAAATCATCAAGCCTCGGCATTGGAAATCTGTATCTGACTGTGATCTTATTCAATGCTCTACTGTCAGTGCACATCCTCCACGTTCCATCCCTTTTGGGTACCAATAAGGCTGGTACAGCACAAGGACTCAGACTCTCCTGCACATGCCCCTGTTCAAGCAATTCCTCTACCTGTCTCCGCAACTCTTCATGCTCCTTCGGACTCATTCGATAATGTGGTCGGTGTGGCAATACAGCACCTGGAACAAGATCTATCTGATGTTGTATATCCCTCAACGGTGGCAACTCCGTTGGTAACTCCTCTGGAACTACATCGTCAAATTCTTTCAAATCTGGTTTAACTTCTTCTGGAATTTCAACCTCCTCACTGCTCTCTCGTCCAATCAATAAGAATACTTCCGGCTCTTCCTCAACCTCCTTAACAAACTCTTTCAAAGATAATAAAGTTTTCAGCTCTTCAATCTCTTCTGACTTACTTTCTCCTTGTGATCTCTTCTTTGGAACTAGGATAATCTTCGTGCCTTCAAACATAAAACTATAACTATTGGTCCGACCGTCATGTTGTACTGCTCGATCATACTGCCATGGTCTTCCCAATAATAAATGACAAACATCCATCTCTACTACATCACACCATATTTCATCTTTGTATTTCATCCCAATAGAGAATGGTACACGAACTCGTCTATCCACTTTCACTTCTCCTCCTTTTCTCAACCATGCTAACTTGTATGGATTCGGATGTTTCTCGGTCTTCAACTTCAATTTTGTCACAGCTTCAGTTGAAACAATATTGTCATAGCTTCCTGCGTCGATCACAAACTTACACACCTTCCCCAGAATAGTACATGTTGACTGAAAAATATTACTTCTCAACCAACTAGCTTCCTCCTGCTTCGGTGTTAAACACGATCTCCTCAGCATTAGATTACAACCTTCGTCTCCTGACGCAATATCCTGTTCATCTTCCTCAACTGGATTAGAACACTCTCCATCAACATCCTCATCCTCAACTTCTACAATCATGGTTCTCTTCTTTGGCTTTGGACACTCACTGCTTTTATGACCCAATTCCTGACAATTGTAACATTTGAAACCATTGTTAACTTTCGTCTTCTCATCCTCCTTCACCACTGGTCTACTGATAGGTTTAGAAATATTAGAACTCCCACTAACACCCTTCATTTGATTGTTGGAACTAGTAAACACACCACCTCCTCGTCTACCCTGTTTCTCCCAAGCCAACGCTTTCTGATGTGCTTCCACTACAGATCTTGGATCGAACATATTAACCATATCCTGGATCTGCATTCTCAATCCCCCAATGAATCTAGATGTCAGCTTCTCTTCTGTTTCCATAATATCATTCCTTGCAATAAGTTGATAGAATTCATCAGCATAGTCATTCACAGATTTCGTCCCTTGTCTCAAGTTTTGCAAACGTTGATACATCAAAGATTGATAATTGTATGGTAAGAACGTTACTTTCATCAATTTCTTCATCTTCTCCCAAGATTCAACTTTTGACTTCCCCATTCGTTCACGTGTAAGCTTGGTTTGCTGCCACCATGCCAAAGCTCTACCCCTCAGCCTCGTAGCAACCAACTTCACTCTACGATTTTCTGGAACTTCTTTGAAGTCAAAAATCTCCTCAACATTAGCCACCCAATCTAGAAACTCCTCTGCTTGCATACCACCTTTGAATTCAGGAATTTCTGTCTTCATCCCCGACTCCCACTTGTGATCATACTCAGAGTAATTTCTTCCTTGTCCTCGTCCTTGTCCTTGAACGCTACCACCATCATAATCCTCTTCAAAATCAGATGTATATCGTTGTCTATCTCGTCCACCCACACCTCTACTACCATCACGTCTACCACCATCATCCCTTCTATCTACGTTGCTCCGTTCACGATCATTCACGTTCCTCCCACGCCCTTGATCATTTTCGACACTTCTGTCTCGATTGGAATGTGGCGAGACTCTACTACCCCCATGGTTAGATTCAGGTGAAACCCTTCTCCGATTTTGATTCATTTCTGTCATAAGCTTCTCTAACCGGCCAATTCCTTCGTTAAGCTTTTCACTAAAGTTCTCATTGATTCTTTGCTCCATCTCATCAGCTTCTTCTCTTCGATACAAAGCTTCTACGTTTTGGTGGCGATTAGCACTTCTTGGCGGCATACTTGAAATCTTTACAAACACTTCAACACTTCAAAATTCAAACACTTTTCGGACTTTGATCCAAAATGAAACGGATCGAAAACTTCCACTTTGTAGCAAATCGTAATGAACACGATGGACAAAGTTTCGGCTTCCAATGCAAATCCGATCAAACAATCTTCGAACAAGCCTTCTTACTCTCGGCCGTGATAAACAAATTCGAATCTTCACTTCAAGCTCGGCAAATCTCTTCAACTTCTAAATGAATAGGCTCCAAGTCTCGATCTAGCTATGATTGGCTAGAACAAGCTCTGATACCAAACTGACGCAGCGGATATTACAAAAACAATGTAGATCGTTGAATGTAGCAATAGATGGATTGAAGAATACTGGAATGCCCGAATTTGTTGATCCAAAGATACCGAACTCTAGCTATCTCGAACTCGTTGATCGCGCACGATACCGGGTTCAAAGATCTTCAATTCTTCAAGCGTTGATCAAGCGCACTTGATTCCGCGAATCGGCTTCTACAATCGTTGAATCGAGCGCACTCGATTATCCGAAAGAGGAGATAGGAGATTACACTCAACTACCAATTTGAATGAAAGCACAAAGCAATCAAAAGAGAATTTTATTCAATATTCAACAACCTACAAAATGACACAACTTGCCTATTTATAGGCTACAACACATATCCAGAAAAATTCCAAGTCTTAAGTCGTTTCCGACTCATCACCTACGACCTACGACTCATCATAAGTCGTATACGACTTATCAGCTTACAGTACAAATGACTCACGACTTATCACATTATACAATACAACCGTCTTACGACTCAAAGATTACAACACAAATTACAAACATACGTCTCAAGACATATGTACAGAACGACTTACGACTTATAACAGATTACAACAAGTATACGACTTACAAACATTCGACAAACGACTTATAACAGATGCGACTTATCGACCAACACAACAGCAACTCCCTTCGACTTAAGAATCCACGGTGCAGATTAACTCGCATAAGGATCTACGGCAACAGACTTTAGCGACTTACAAACAGGCGGCATCCCAGATCACAACGACTTAAAGAAATCAATGGTTGAGATTAACTCGACAGAGAAAACAATGGTAACCATCCTCAGCGAATTAACTCGTTAGGTCGTTCACGAGACTTAACTAAGTCGTAACTCTTCACCGACTTATCACTTCCTTTAAGTCGTAGCTGACTTAACACTTGTGTCTTCTCCTCCTTGAGTCGTGGGCGACTCATCTCCCTGTTAAGTCGTAGACGAGTTATAGTTGCTTTGTTAAGTCGTAAACTCGTCGCAACTTCTCTTTTGGTTTTCCTGTTGAGTCGTGGATGACTCATCACCGCTTCCTTAAGTCGTGTACGATTTATGTTTACTTCTTTAAGTCGTGTACGACTTATGCCCTGTGCTGCATCATCACTAAGTCGTGTACGACTTAGGCTATCTCGCGTATGACTCATGTCCTTAGCTTCTATAAGTCGGTCACGACTTATGCCTTGGGCAATTATAGCTTGGCCTACATCAGGTTGCCACGTCACTTAGGGACGACCGAGCTTCACCGCATCTGGGATGGAGGTGGAGGCGGCAAGAGACTTCAGAACGATGAGTCCTGATCGTGTTCAAGTGGATCGTAAGGGGTGCGATTCGAAACCCTAAAGAGGCGACTTTGGGTTCTTTCGTGCGTGTGCTATCTCCTGTATGCGATGATGAAGAAGAACGAACGGGTGCGGCCTTGATTTGTTGAGACAGATCTTACGGCTGTGATTGGTAATTGTAGAAGTAATTGTTTAAATTAAATTCAAACTTTAAAATTTAATATCTCGCTCGTACGTTATCAGATTTTAACGAGGTTTGGGGCGCTGGAATCGCAGAGTCGAGCGCTACGTGATGGTGCAGATCCGAAGTCATTACGGGCAAGTAGAAATTTGAGTTAAATCGAACGTCGTTCGGTTTAATTTAGATTTCGAATGCTCGCCGAAACTCAAAGTGAGTTTTCCTCACTCTCATCTGGATGCTAGACAGTTTAAAATAGTTGATATTTAAATATCTGTGTGATTGGTTGCAAATAATTGTTGTTATAAGTTTGAGATGGAAATTATATATGTGATGTGCTAATATCTGTGATGCAGGGAGAAACAGGTTGGTGGGATCCAACGGGATTCCTCACAATGTAGCGATTATTTTATAATTGATAATGTTGCCTGTTTATATGTTGTGATTGATAAATCTGAAATTAAATTGTAATGTGAAATTGTTGTATAAATTATAATTACAGAATTTAATTATGAGTAAAATTGGGTTTTTATGGAATAAAATGAAATGTTAAATTAAGAATTTCAAAGAATAAAATTTGAAATCGGATTTGGAATGGAAAATGTAAATTTGTCAAATTGGGATTTTAAATATAATGGGAAATTTATAAAATGGATAAATGGAAATTGTAAAATTTCTAGAAATAAATTTTATGGAAATTATAAAATTGTTATAATATCGAGGGATTACTTTAAAATGAATAGTGTTATTCGAAAAATTTAAAGATGTTGAAATGAAGCTTCCGGCCTTAAATTAACAGTTTTAAATGTAAATGGAATTTTCTGAAATGCCGTTTTTCATTGGGATTTCGTTTAAGTAAAATTGTAAATATGGTTTTTCATTGAAAAATTCTCCGAATCTATTTATTTAAAAATGTTTTAAACTATATTTTTAAAAATGAATTTCTAGAATGGGAAATTGTGTTGAACTTCGGATGAAGTTATGTATAAGCATGGAATTGGAAATTTTATGTTATTAAACATAAATTGAATTGAATTGAAATAAATCGGCTGGATTTATTAGATGGGTTCTTTGGGATGTTTGAATGGGAAGGGGTTTCCCTGGGAAAACCAAGTTAGTGTTTTTAAAGATTCTATTTAATTAAAAGTTAAGTCTTAAGTTGTTTAAAGAGTATTTTTAAGAAGTTGTTATTTTTAAAGTAACAAATTAATAATTTAGAAATCGTAATGATTTGAGGATATATTAGTAATTATTTTTACAAATGGATTGTTTAAAGGTTGGTTTGACTTAAGTATTGAGATTAGCATTTTTCTTTTTTTTATAACGCTATTTTGAATCTAGTTAAACAAAAAACCCTTATTTTAAATCAAAGTTTATATCTAAATAATAGTTTTCTTCACCTATTCTAAAATTTATATTTTGAGTAAATAGATAGAAGTAATTCACATATTTAAAAGTATATTTCAGTATAAAGTATTTTAACTATTTTAAAATGCAAAATGTTTTATACTTGGTTATTTCCAACGGGAATAAAAGGGTAATGGGATTTACCGTGTTAAGGAGAAATTTTTGGGAATTGAACCAAAATGAGTTTTGAAATGCGGGAATTATATCTTTTAAAGATATTAAAGGCAAATAAATAATGTGAGATTATTTATTATGTGATGGATGCTTATGGATGTTTGTGAATGTGAATTGATAGTTAAATCACCGACTATCAATATGGGCCAAATGCGCTGATCGTTTCGAAGAGACCGGGATCGGGTTTTCGTATACCGGGATTCTAGGTCTGGAGACTCGAATACTACTTCGATCCGATTTTGTATGTTTCGTGTAACGTGTTCGGAGTCGAAGATGGAGCAGTGAAGTGCAAGGGCTAGTCGCTACTAATCCTGAGGATATTTCGAAGATGGATGTAGTAGGAGTAGTGCCTTCGGTTCCGTTCGGACCCGGGACGGACCTGTATGGATGAATGCTTTCGTGACATCGTCAGGTGGGCGATGGGCATTCAAAGGGATATGTGCTATAAAGGTATCGTTTAGCCTCGAGCCTCATCAACCGGGAATGACTGAAAATCAGGGGTTATGCATCAAGGCTTCGTGGGTAGCGCCCACTGGAGAGTATTGTCATCCCTGTCTAGATGTCCCTTTTATTTCGGCTTAGTGGTGCGGTTGCTGATTCCAACCGTGGGGTGATCATATTCGGAATTGCCCATAGGTGATTCCGGCCTTGTGTTGCAGGGGAGCGGGCGTACTCCTCGGTACTGTGATCTAGGCCACGTACTGTGACAAGTGGTTCCCCAGTGCCTAGTCATTCGTTGGAAATCCATTCTCCCTACGTGCCTTGTACGAGTTTTGTTTGTATTACCCATGGTGTGGCTAATATGCTGGAATTTAATCATGTAACAATTTCAGCTATTTTAATAAGTATTTGTATATAAACACTATTATAATATCAGACGATTTTTATAAAAAGTGTTTTAGCTATCGTAAGGTAAAAACCCGACATGTTTATTTGTGGCGTGGTCTTACGAGATGCTTTTGTTTTCGAAGGATTTTTGAAACTTTAATAATCAGTTTGGATGTATTTATGATGCGCTGGTATGCCAGACTGACTCGGGTGTTATTTTATTATAATGCTCGGGTCAGATCGAGTATATTTCAGGATAGGTTGCTATGGAGCTCAGGAGAGGAGCTGGAATCCGAGACGTATTTCTCGTACTTGTATTATTCCACTACTGTGATTATCTGAGATTGTTTGACTGGTTATTGTTGATTGTATTGGGATATACTCTGATGATGATGTATTGTATATAAAAAGATATAGTTTCCATTTTGAGTAAAGATCTGTATTGACTATTATAATTATCCGCTGCGACTGTGAGATTCTGATGTTGTTTAGTTTCTTCTTCTTCTACCTTCTTTCTTTATCTACAATCTGTCTTTTCCGGCGTTCGATCGTCGGCATATTATACTGTGGAGTATTTTGTGTCGATTTTCGAGGGTTGAGAAGGGCTGGTCGTCACACGTGGTATCAGAGCTTAAGTTGGTGACAACCTAGGCTTTGGTGGGAAAATTACTCATTATTAATAGAGTCAATAGTACTCTATGATGAGTTGAGTGTAATAATAGCTATGAGAGCGTACTTGTTAGTGGATATAAAATTTGTTTTTATACTGTGTTGACTTATCGGTTGAGTGTTTATGAACTCTGGTCGGTGCGGGAAGTACAACCGTATCGATAGGGGTTTCTAAACTCTTAAACAAGATAAACCGACATAGTATTGTTTTTAAAACGGGTAAATGAAATAATTTTACCCAAAATTGTATTTTGATATAAAAAGAAATAATTTTCTAAATTATTACATGTATTGGATGCTTGTTTGGTTGTTTCTTCTATAATCAAATAAGAAATTAAAACATGATCTAAAATTTGAAATGATATATATAAGAAAATAAGAAGTTAAAATATTAAAATGGTTTATAAACTAAATGGAATTGATTGAATATGTTTAAATAAGAATAAGTACAATTAAAATTTGATTTAAACCAGAATTTTGATTCCGGAAATTTTGGGAAGGGTTTTAAATTGAATTTGATTGAAATTTTGGGAATGTTGAAATGTTTCCAAAGGTTTTGAAGTCAATGATGGAGAATATTTTGGAATGGAAATTGATTTGGGGTGAATTTTAGAAGTGGAAGCATCGAACTCACTTCAGTCGCTGGAAAATAATCCTGATGATGCTGGCCACATCATTAGAATTCATTTTCGAGTTTCTAAAATGATGGATTGCTTCCGTGGTGATTGGTTAAGATATTTGGTTATACTTGTTTATATACAAGTTGTTTTCACAATTTCAAAGAGAAAAATTGTTTGGTAAAAGCAGATTGTGTTGGAATGTTGTATTTGATTTGAATATCAAAAGAGAAATGTGTTGATTTTTATTTCAAATTGGTTTTGAAATATGACCGGGTAAATTGAATTCTGGAAATTCTGTTTAAAATAAAAAGGTAAAATGTGGAATAAATCAACTATAATCTTGAAAGTAAAGTTGATTTAAGTGAGAAAGGAAGGATGGAAATTTTAATCCTGAAATTAAAATTTAATTTGGGTAAATGGAAGTAAATGAAGTTATTAAAGTGAATAGAAATTTGAATTTAACTTGAGATAAGTTAAATAAAATTGGGAATTGGAATTAAATTGAATTTGATATAGAGGTGAAATGTAAATGCTTATAATTGTGTAAGTGAATTCATTTCCTAAGTTATAAAGTGTTATAATTTGAAGTTGTGATTAAATGGAAATGGACTTAAATGGGCAATCTAAACCCTTAAATAGAAGTGAAATTGAAGTTCATTAATGGAAATAGCTGGATGGTGAGGCAAATTTAAACTTAATCCTAAATGGAATGTAAAGTAAGACCAAGTAATGTGAGATGTAAAAAGTAGTGAATGAACTCACAATAGAAAATAAGTTTTGAACCTATTTATGGAGAAAATAAATTGAATTGAAATGAAATCCGAAATACAGTTGTATTATAAACAATATTGAATGGAATTCAATTATTATTTAAGTGGTAAAAGAAGTGAAATGAATTTAATTTGGCTACATAAAATTTAGTTAAACTTGGAATAAATTTGGATAAGAATCGAATTGGATAGAAATTTAATTTGGTTGAGATGATGGATGAAGTAAATGTTCACTAAATTAAATCCAAAATAATTGTTTGGAAATGAATTTGTGTAAACTAAATTAAATGGAATGTGTATGGTAATGAATAGAATTTTGATAGTCGGTCAAAGTTTGAAAGGTAAATAAAATCCAGTTTTGGGATGGAATTTAAGTTTGGTAATAAATGTTGGAAGTGAGAATGAATAATGTAATTAGCTTATAATAGTGATGGTTTGAATTGTAAAGGAAATTCAAATGAGTGAAATAATTTAAATGGTCTCCTTGTTAATAAATAAATTCGTACATGAATTGGATAAGTAAACAAAGAGCATTTAAGTTGTAAATGAATTGGAAATTGATTTAATAGGAATCAAATGGGAATCAAATAAAATTGATATAAGAAGATAATAAAACTATTGTGAAAGAACTTAAGCGAACTGAATTAAAATTGTGGTCGAGCTTTATAATGTGGTCTTGAATGAAATTTGTTAGCAAGTAAAATGGAAATGTTTGGGTAATTGTATTAATTAATTATTGAGATGCTATAATTTGAACTAAAATGTTAATCTTGAAGTGAAAAAAAAAGAAAAAAAATTGAATTAAAGATAGCGATTGAATAAGCATGCTTGAATTGTGAACCATGCAAAATGGAATAAAATGGATATGAATCTAAATTGGAATTAATTTTAAATGGTTATAAGCTTAAGTGGTGATTATTTTGTTTGAATAACATGAAATTGACATGTATTCGGAGTTGAGTTGTTTAACAAGCAATTGAAATGGATTTTTGAATAAATTGATATGGATTGAAATCTAATTCAAAGAGTTTGTAAATGAATGCAAGTGAATTGGTTTTAAGTAGCAAATGGAATGGATTTAAAATCAGTTGGAATGAATTGACATTTTAATAAGTAACGTTTGCATAAGAATTGAATTGAGAATCGTTTTGGAAATAGATCATAAAAGAAGTGTAAATGCTTCAGAATTAAAATAAGAATTGGTTGGTGAATCAATTTGGAATTGAAAAAGAAAAGACCGACGTTGTAAAGCACATGTTAACCATATGGTAAATAAAAATGAATTGGAAAGGATAAATTTAGATTGTATGTAGTGAACTTGAATTTAAAGCATTCAAGCGAGAAAAAAAAATGAAGTTGGATTTGAATAAGAAATTTGGAAGGTAGTTTGATCTTTAAATTGTTGGTAAATATGGTTAACATTGTTAAATGATGGAGTTTGTTGGTTTGGTTATGAAATGGATATGTTTAGCTTGCATTTATATTGGAAATGCTAATGAAATGTTCTTATCTTTGAAATTTGATGTGTTTGTTGAGTATAGTACAGGTGCGGAAGGCGATTGATAGTGTTGGAGCGCGCATATGCGTTGTATTAGCCACTTGCTATTTAAAATTTTGCTTAAAAGGTACGCCTACGCAAATATAATTGGGAAATGATATATATTTGGTGATATATTTTGGTTTTCGGCCATGTGAGCCGATGTATATATATATTTGTGTATCCTACGATATCGCAGAAGCTCCACCGTACAAAGGAGACTCCGCCAAAATTTTTCAAAAATTTTGGGAGTTATAATTTTTTTGGGTTTGAAAAAAAAATTTTGTTGACGAGTAAAGCTATTTTGAAATACGTTAAAATTTAACGTTTAGAGCGAATAAGCAATTGAGTTTGGGATTGGGCTAAAGGATTTTGGAAAGTGAATATAAACTTTAGCTAAGCAAATTGAGTAAGTAAATGGGTTGGGAAGTATGTTCCTACCTTAGCAAATTTCGGGGACGAAATTTTTATAAGGGGGGAGGAATGTAACATCCCGTATTTTTAAGCTATTGAATTTGAACATTTAATTCGTTTTAAACGTTAATGTGGATTCTTAATTGATTTTGAAATGAATGGATTTGGGTTCAATCAATGAAAATGAGCTATAATTTTAATTTATAGCAATTCTGGTTGAATTTGATTAATGGAAAAATAATAGTTAAATATTCGAAATTGGGATAAAAGGTAAATTTGGGATAAATGATTATAAAAATGGTGTTTACATGTATTTTTAAGTTCAATTGGTTATAAACAATAATGTTGGATTTTTAGATGAATTTTAAAGTCGATAAATTATTATTTGGGATTTTTTTTATTAATTTAAAAATGAATTTAATTAAAATGCTATTAAATCAAATTTTTGTCAGAATGAGCCAGAATGATTTTTAACGTGTTTATAAATTTTATATGATTTATTATTAAGTTAACAAAATTTTAAAAGTGAAATTTTACGCATTTTCGTAAATTTTGAAAATCAACCGATTGAATAGACGAGTGAAAATAGCCTTCCGGGGCATAGTCTCGGAATTCGACGAAACCAGTTCCATTGGATCCGTAATAGTTAGTTATTATCGGATTTCAATTTTCATGGCAATAGGAGTTGTCGTTTGACCGTGGCAGCTCGAAACGCATCGAAATCGATTTAATCGATTTAATTTTAAATTGATCGTTTAATTCCGTATCTCGCGCATACGATCAAATTAGATTACGAAACCTGTTCCATTGTGTCTGGAACGTGGAAAAACCCCAGGATAGCCTGTCGGAACGTGAGAATTGGAGTTCGTTTGCGTAAGTGATAAATTGAGTGGAACGATAATAAAATAATATTAAAACATATTATATATCTCAATATTTTATTCAAAACCCTAATATATATCTGGAGCCGCCATTTATTATTCACCAATGGCCGAAAATTTGTCGACCTTCTTCCCCAATTATCGATCAATCCACGCAATATCGTCAAGAGGTTTCAACTGCAAAAGTGTAGAGGGGAGAGAGATCTTCGAGATGACCGGCCGCGATCGAGTTTAGTGGAGCGTAGAGGGCAGGGGGCTGACGCGTTCGTCATGCGTTCGATGGGTTGCCACGTCACTTAGGGACGACCGAGCTTCACCGCATCTGGGGTGGAGGTGGAGGCGGCAAGAGACTTCAGAACGATGAGTCCCGATCGCGTTCAAGTGGATCGTAAGGGTTGCGATTCAAAACCCTAAAGAGGCGACTTTGGGTTCTTTCGTGCGTGTGCTATCTCATGTATGCGATGATGAAGAAGAATGAACGGGTGCAGCCTTGATTTGTTGAGACAGATCTTACGGCTGTGATTGGTAATTGTAGAAGTAATTGTTTAAATTAAATTCAAACTTTAAAATTTAATATCTCGCTCGTACGTTATCAGATTTTAACGAGGTTTGGGGCGCTGGAATCGCAGAGTCGAGCGCTACGTGATGGTGCAGATCCGAAGTCATTCCGGGCAAGTAGAAATTTGAGTTAAATCGAACGTCGTTCAGTTTAATTTAAATTTCGAACGCTCGCCGAAACTCAAAGTGAGTTTTCCTCACTCACATCTGGATGCTAGACAGTTTAAAATAGTTGATATTTAAATATCTGTGTGATTGGTTGCATATAATTGTTGTTATCAGTTTGAGATGGAAATTATATATGTGATGTGCTAATATCTGTGATGCAGGGAGAAACAGGTTGGAGGGATCCAATGGGATTCCTCACAATGTAGCGATTATTTTATAATTGATAATGTTGCCTGTTTATATGTTGTGATTGATAAATCTGAAATTAAATTGTAATGTGAAATTGTTGTATAAATTATAATTACATAATTTAATTATGAGTAAAATTGGGTTTTTACGGAATAAAATGAAATGTTAAATTAAGAATTTCAAAGAATAAAATTTGAAATCGGATTTGGAATGGAAAATGTAAATTTGTCAAATTGGGATTTTAAATATAATGGGAAATTTATAAAATGGATAAATGGAAATTGTAAAATTTCTAGAAATAAATTTTATGGAAATTATAAAATTGTTATAATATCGAGGGATTACTTTAAAATGAATAGTGTTATTCGGAAAATTTAAAGATGTTGAAATGAAGCTTCCGGCCTTAAATTAACAGTTTTAAATGTAAATGGAATTTTCTGAAATGCCGTTTTTCATTGGGATTTCGTTTAAGTAAAATTGTAAATATGGTTTTTCATTGAAAAATTCTCCGAATCTATTTATTTAAAAATGTTTTAAACTATATTTTTAAAAATGAATTTCTAGAATGGGAAATTGTGTTGAACTTCGGATGAAGTTATGGATAAGCATGGAATTGGAAATTTTATGTTATTAAACATAAATTGAATTGAATTGAAATAAATCGGCTGGATTTATTAGATGGGTTCTTTGGGATGTTTGAATGGGAAGGGGTTTCCCTGGGAAAACCAAGTTAGTGTTTTTAAAGATTCTATTTAATTAAAAGTTAAGTCTTAAGTTGTTTAAAGAGTATTTTTAAGAAGTTGTTATTTTTAAAGTAACAAATTAATAATTTAGAAATCGTAATGATTTGAGGATATATTAGTAATTATTTTTACAAATGGATTGTTTAAAGGTTGGTTTGACTTAAGTATTGAGATTAGCATTTTTCTTTTTTTTTATAACGCTATTTTGAATCTAGTTAAACAAAAAACCCTTATTTTAAATCAAAGTTTATATCTAAATAATAGTTTTCTTCACCTATTCTAAAATTTATATTTTGAGTAAATAGATAGAAGTAATTTACATATTTAAAAGTATATTTCAGTATAAAGTATTTTAACTATTTTAAAATGCAAAATGTTTTATACTTGGTTATTTCCAACGGGAATAAAAGGGTAATGGGATTTACCGTGTTAAGGAGAAATTTTTGGGAATTGAACCAAAATGAGTTTTGAAATGCGGGAATTATATCTTTTAAAGATATTAAAGGCAAATAAATAATGTGAGATTATTTATTATTTGATGGATGCTTATGGATGTTTGTGAATGTGAATTGATAGTTAAATCACCGACTATCAATATGGGCCAAATGTGCTGATCGTTTCGAAGAGACCGGGATCGGGTTTCCGTATACCGGGATTCTAGGTCTGGAGACTCGAATACCACTTCGATCCGATTTTTTACGTTTCGTGTAACGTGTTCGGAGTCGAAGATGGAGCAGTGAAGTGCAAGGGCTAGTCGCTACTAATCCTGAGGATATTTCGAAGATGGATGTAGTAGGAGTAGTGCCTTCGGTTCCGTTCGGACCCGGGACGGACCTGTATGGATGAATGCTTTCGTGACATCGTCAGGTGGGCGATGGGCATTCAAAGGGATATGTGCTATAAAGGTATCGTTTAGCCTCGAGCCTCATCAACCGGGAATGACTGAAAATCAGGGGTTATGTAGCAAGGCTTCGTGGGTAGCGCCCACTGGAGAGTATGGTCATCCCTGTCTAGATGTCCCTTTTATTTCGGCTTAGTGGTGCGGTTGCTGATCCCAACCGTGGGGTGATCATATTCGGAATTGCCCATAGGTGATTCCGGCCTTGTGTTGCAGGGGAGCGGGCTTACTCCTTGGTACTGTGATCTAGGCCACGTACTGTGACAGGTGGTTCCCCAGTGCCTAGTCATTCGTTGGAAATCCATTCTCCCTACGTGCCTTGTACGAGTTTTGTTTGTATTACCCACGGTGTGGCTAGTATGCTGGAATTTAATCATGTAACAATTTCAGCTATTTTAATAAGTATTTGTATATAGACACTATTATAATATCAGAGGATTTTTATAAAAAGTGTTTTAGCTATCGTAAGGTAAAAACCCGACATGTTTATTTGTGGCGTGGTCTTACGAAATGCTTTTGTTTTCAAAGGATTTTTGAAACTTTAATAATCAGTTTGGATGTATTTATGATGCGCTGGTATTCCAGACTGACTCGGGTGTTATTTTATTATAATGCTCGGGTCAGACCGAGTATATTTCAAGATAGGTTGCTATGGAGCTCAGGAGAGGAGCTGGAGTCCGAGACGTATTTCTCGTACTTGTATTATTCCACTACTGTGATTATCTGAGATTGTTTGACTGGTTATTGTTGATTGTATTGGGATATACTCTGATGATGATGTATTGTATATAAAAAGATATAGTTTCCATTTTGAGTAAAGATCTGTATTGACTATTATATTTTATCCGCTGCGACTGTGAGATTCTGATGTTGTTTAGTTTCTTCTTCTTCTACCTTCTTTCTTTATCTACAATCTGTCTTTTCCGGCGTTCGATCGTCGGCATATTATACTGTGGAGTATTTTGTGTCGATTTTCGAGGGTTGAGAAGGGCGGGTCGTCACAGCTACATTTTATTATGTATGTTATATGGGTTACTCGTATATTTAAGTCTGCTTTGAAAAAAATATATACTTGTACATTGAATCATTGATATAAGAATATGGGTTACTGTATGTATGCATGAGTGTGGGTTTTCTAATGAAAAGTGTTTATAATAGAGACGTAACATTTGCTTAAATAATATTCATGAGCTTACAGTTGTTATTCTTCTTCTCACAGTTTTAGGATTTAACAGTATTTATATATGAAATATGTTCTGATTTCTGTAAAACTTTGCAGCATGGTATATATGAAATTGCATGTGTTTATATATATAAAGGTAAGTATATTTCATGCCAGTTTGTATATATATCCATTTACATTAGTTATACATTAATATATATATATGTTGATTCCAAGTGTTATACTGTTATATATTTACAGTGGTATACAGTTTGATTTTTGTTAATATATGAATTTCAAAAGATATTGTATATATATGTTTGTTTATATTAGTGCCTACGGTTTATATTTCAAACCTGGCTAAGTATATGAAGTTACACAATTTGTTGTCATCATTTATAACTGATTTGGGAGTAATATGTATATATATTTGTTATGCATAGTCTGCATATTTACCAACATCTGCATATGTCTATTGAAAATTTTATAATCATATAAGGTATCGGTCGGATTTGTAAAATATGATTTTATACATATACATATAAGTTTATTTATATTTACCCATCTGATTCTGATTCGTTTTATCGATCACTGTTATCAGCTTTGTCCATCGTGCTTGTTCTACATCAAACCGTGTCAATCCAGCGTTACTTTGAAATGTGTAGCTCATTGACTTTTCAAAATCTATCTAACCTCGAAAGGTGAGCACTCACTCACGATTAACGTTCTTTTATTTATTAAATTTGATTTCAATTGAAACGACAATTGAAATATGCAACTGTTAGTTATTTACACTGTTATGTATCTGTTATTAACTGTATCAGTTCACCTGTGACATCTGACACCATTATTTGTTAATTATACGATGATAATCCTGTTTGATTGATAATTGATTGATTGTTTGTGGTTTATATTGGACGTTAAAATTGTAATGTATAAAGTGATAAATATTATGCAAGTAAATTTGACGTAGGATAATTAAAAATTTGAATTGACATATATGTTGGATTTGATTAGTTGAATATGACCCCTTTTATTTGTTAAATTAATTGACACGTAAAATAGTGATAATTACACTTTGAACCATTGAGCGTATATTGGATTAATTGTTGTAGTGTAAAAATTGAAATTGAATGACAAGTGAAAACCGTAATGTAATAATCTTTAATCTACATGAAATGATAGTGTAGATTCTAGAAATAATTATATTAATTCGTACAAATAACAATGCGAATTAATACGGTTATTTCGGGATTATTTGAATTGATTATTGGATTGTTATTGTTTGTTGTTATTGCTTGTTTATTTATTTTGACACCATCCCAGTTATCACACTGCAAGTTCCCTTTACTATGCTTTGATTTGAATTGAATTGGAATCGGGTTGAAATGATAAATACCCAAATTAAACCTTGACCTAGGATAGAGAATTAAATAAAACCCGATTGGTCAATAATTTGATTTAAAAATAAAACGAAGTTTTTATTTGAATAAATAATGTGGTTTTGAAATGAAGTTGAAATTTGAATTTTAATGAAAGGAAAATGTTAATGTTTAATAATCTGAAACAAAATATTAAAAATGTAATTGATGAAAGAATGTTGTTTAAATTTGAGAAATTATTGAGTTAAGTTTGAAATTATAATTAAGTTTGAAATTATTAAACTTTGAAATTATTTAATAATTTAGTTTTGAATTATTTAATAATTAAATAAGATTGGATTATTTAATGATTAAATTGAATTGAACTCTTTAATAAGTAAAATTGAACTTTGGAATAAGTGAATTTTACTTCGTAAATAATTGAAATTGAGTTTTCTTGATTAAGTAAGTTTTTGGGAAATTATTTAAGAAAGTAAATAAGTGAAATGGAATTTCTTTAACAAGAAATGAAAATGTGATATTTTTAGAATTAATGTAAGACTTGTAATTGGAAGAATTGATTTGATGAATTTAGTTTAATTCAAAATTGTAAATTTTGATTTAATGAAGTTGAATAATTGATTTAATGAATTGGAAATTTAATAGAAATTGTTTTGAATGATAAAGTAACTTAACGAATATTGAATGAAATCGATAAATGAGTTTAAATTGATTTGAATGTTAAATAAAATTTATTTAAATGATTTCGAAATGAAACTTATATACGAACTTGAATCAATATTTGAATTGTTTAAATAAAATTTGAAATTGTATTATAAGATTTTGAAATGGTAATTTGGAAGTTTTGAAACGTAAATTTTGGGAAATTGGTTTAGAAAGACAAATGAAATGTTGGTTTACAAATTCTATTTGAAATTGTAATTGGTTTGGTTTTGAAATTTATTAAACGACCAATCGGTGTAATAATTACGAAAGTTATTAAAGAGATCGGAATCGGTTATGGACATACTCTCTGTTTAAACCGAAAACCACTTTAATAACTACACGCGGAGTGTGATCCAGAATGAAGTGGTTGGAATGATGTACGTGATGACTGAAGAAAGAGAACGATAATGGATAGCCTTGACACTTGTGTCAAATTGGAAGTGACTAAAACAGGAGCCGTGCCGGGCCAACGGAGGTCAGCTACCTCAAGTGAACACACTTCTTCGAACTACTCATTACTTGTTGTCGATTGGTGCACCCTTGGTTTTGGGAGTGTTGTTTCGCGGTGTTGCGGTCGCTGCGGCGATGCGTTCTCACCAGTCCGGATCAGGTAAACGGTAGTATCACTACCTTGGGTATTGCCTCATGTGCCTTTGTCATACTTGTATTCCCTATTCGCGACCACTACGAATTTGTTTTGTACCTTTAGTATATGGATTGCCCTCTGGTGACTTCCGGTTTTGGGGAAACTACGGTCTTATATATGCTCTTGGGAATAAAAATGTGTTAAGGGTGGAATGGGCCATGACTTAACACTATTTTGATATTTTATATTACTGATAGGCATTATCTACTTATCGTACACTACTACATAGTAGATAGTTTAACGGATCCTTAAAGGATGGTTATTCCAACATCCTTTGAGTTAATTGTATTTCAATTGCTATTTCACTTGAGTTGGATTTATTAATATAAGAATGTTAATCCTGACTCGAGTGTCTTGTGTTTTTGCTTTACGCTCGGGTCAGACTGAGTGTACCAGTATTCGAGACTCACCTTTGAAGTTGGAGCTTGCTTGAAGATCCAGCCATCTATTCTGCTTTCAGTATTCGATGATTCCAGTGATGTATTCTGATTTGTATCTGATGTATCGTATTACTCTTCCGTTGTATTTGTTCTAACTCTGATGTAACTTATACATTTATATAATAGCTTCATGAACTACTATCTCTTTTATTTCCGCTGCATTTATTACTCTATGTCTGTGATCTGTGATTATTTATTTACTGTATATGTTCAGTTTTGCCAAATTTAAAATAACAACGCGGTATTTTGAGCAATTTAACTCCGGCATGAGTGTCTACCTATACACTTATAATGGATGCGAATGGTCCAAAATATCGGGTCGTTACAGTTGGTATCAGAGCTTTGGTAGCTCTAGGCAAAACTTAACATATAGGGTAAATGTATTTACGGAATCACTCTCATTTGAGTTTCAATCTCTTCCTCTGAATAAATTCCTTTGAATTTTTGGAACGTTCTCCTCGGTTCCGAAATTCATTCGTGTCCTTCACTATTCGTCTTCTTTCAATTCTGGAGCACCCCATAACTCCATTTTGAATGATATCTATAATTGGTCGGCGGTCTCGCCAATCTTCGAATGATTCATAAAGGAGCAAAACTCCTTTATAATAGGCATCGATTTACCGGAGATTTCTGTATCCTCGGTTTACGATGCTATCTATTACCTGCTATACCTGAATTCCATCTCTTGAGATCGAGTGATGATTTACCTCTGAATTCAGCATCGATCTTATTCTTGAAGTTACGAACGACCCCGTTAAGGTTGCCCGTGAATTAAATAAACTCATCCATCTCCCGATTGTGGTAATTGAATTTTCTTATCTTCTATTTCAAACTTATTTTCGAATCAAAATTCTCTTTGATTTGAGTCAACAAAAATTTGAATCCCTATCCTTATTTTGAAAATTCATTCCTGTATCGTCGAGCAAAGAAATGTATTTGTAAACTAATATATATATAAATGTTTTAATATATATTGTGTTGTTTGAGTTGTTGATGTTGATTTGGGTTTTCGATCGATTCGTCTGATCAATGCTATCGATAGAATTTCCAAAACACTTGAGCAGACCAAACTGACACAATATTGTTTTCAAATTCAGTAAATAAAATAATTTTGGATGATTATATTATAAAGCTTTCAAAAATTAAATTGTTAACCAATTTGTTGTCAGAAATGATAATATTTGATTTTCGTTTATTGCTTTATAAACCATTGATTATTGCATAATATAAATAAATGAATTTATGAAACTTGGTTATAATTTGATCTGGGATTTGAAAGGAATTTAAATAAAGAATTTGAGAATTTAATTTCTGGTGATTCCAAACTTTGATTTGAAAGTTTTAAAGTGTATAGTATTTAAAATATTTTCGAATATAAATCGTTTTCAAAAAATTTTAAAAATGATGAAACCCGTGCTCTTCTCTTTGTCGCTGGAAAATAATTTCGGTGATGGCGGCCGCATCATCGACATTCATTTTCGAGTTTCAAAGTAGAGATACTATTCTGTAGCTTTGCTACGGTTTTGTTTTGAAAAATATTTTGATTTGAATTTCTTTGGTATAATTTAATTTATATATATATATATAGGTATCTTATTTAAAATCTAATTTGATTTGATATAAATATATTATATATATCTCTAATTGTTTAAAGTTAATCGGAAATCTAATTCTTAAATTTTTTTAAAAGATGATTTTAATTATAAATAAAACCAAAATTTGGAATAAATATTTAAACTTGAATAATTGAATTGGGAAAATCTTATTTGTATATTGTTCAACTGCATTCTAATACAACTTACCTAAATCATTCAGAAGTTGAATATGTAATTGGATAATATATATAATATAAATTGAATTTATAAATAAAATTTGAGTGGTTATAATAAATGTTATACACTTAAATTATAAAATGTTAATAGAGATAAATAGAATAATAAGATAATTGTAAAATAAATTTTGTTTTAAAGGTAAATTAATAAATTGAAATTAGATCAATTTATGAAAATACATTAAATTTAAAAGCAATTAGTAAATATAAATTAATTTAAATCAAAACTTTTATGGTTTAAATTAATTTATATGGGTTAAATATATGTGATTAGATATATTAAGTATAATAAATTTAACAATAATTTGGAATAAAGAAGAATTTAAATGGCTGAAAAAATATGATTATAATAAAAGACTATTCAAATTTATGGTTTTAGAAATTGTAAATTGAAGATAATTGGATAATAAGATAATGAATTTAGAAATAGTTGAGATTGATTTTAGTGAAATCAAATGGATTAAATCAATTGTTGAATATCAATTAATTTAAATTTGAATTTATATGGTTTAAATTAATTGTTATTTTGTATTTCAAATCTGTTTTCTTTCTGGTTGTTTCTATTCTCCTACCTCGTTCCTTTTCGGGGACGAAAAGTTTTGAGTGGGGGAGAGTGTAACGACCCGTAAATTTTAACTGTTTTAATATCGTAATTAGTGGAAATTTTGTGAAATTTTAAACGATAAAATTTTGAAAAATAAATTTGATATTTGGAATGCGTCTAGTTAAACATAGCAATTGGTAAATTTTCGTCCGAAAATATGAAAGTTTATTTCGCGCGTAAGTTTACTTCAATTTAATCAGTAAAAAGTAATGAAAATAAAATGTTTTCGGAACCTAAATATTTTTACATAGAAAAATTCTAAACCATCTTCTGAGCAAGATGTCTGTTTGTCGTTTTTCCAAATTCGGACATCTTTGGCTCCGTCGATCTTATTTTTCAGTGTTTTTCTTGCATTTTCCGCTAGTAGAAAATTTGAAATTTTTATAATTCATTCGTACCACTGATATCAGTATACCGTTTCGATCATCTCGTCATGCTAATCTCTGTGGTATATTCGATTCTGTATTTTTGGAGTCCGGATAGTGACGAAATCTACGGAACGATTTCCATATCGGTTCCGCAATTTGGCTTTTGACTTTCTGTGAGCGTTCAAATTTTCCTACGGATATTAATAAAACAGCCAATTGCATTTAATTTTTTTATTTACCTTCCTAACTTTTAACGTTCACAATGTTTGCATTTATGTGCCGGTTCAATATGTGGCCGTTCAACTTTTAATTACCTTTTCGTATTGTTACATACGTTGTTTTTGTGCAAGTTTTATTTGTAGTCTTACTTTGTTAACTTACTCCTCCTCCTGTGCAAATCCTTCCAACCTTCCTCTTTGAAAAGAGAAAAACAAACCTCTGCCATTTTCTTTCATCTCCTACCCAAACTTCTATTGCCTGAAGCCATTTCTCCTCCTCACTTTCCCTTGCACTCTTCTCTTTATTTGGCCTTGGCCTTTCTGTTCTCCTTCATTCTGTTTTTGCCTTGCCTGCTTCCACCTCTAACTTGCCTGCTTCCACCTCTAATGCCTCATCTCTTAGCCAACCCGACCCAAGAACCCTCTGCCTCCCTCTCCAAAGCAACCAGCCACCGCGTACAGCTTTCCTCTCGACGCACGCAACCCCACCAGACTCGACCCAATCCTCTTCGTTCAGCCTCCACCCGCTCCTCCGCGTGCCACCGTCTCATGACCGATACCCTATCCCACCTCCACGTGAACGCCGCCAATCTCCGCTTCTTCCCTTCCAACCCTCAAGCACCCGCCTGAGCACCACAACCATCAACCGTCTCATCCACCTTTCCCATCACCGCTCCTTCCCACTTGAAGACAGCCGAACTCTAACTCTCTATATTTTTCCTTCTTTCTTAAATAGGTAATATATATCATTTATATATTCGTTTATTTGAAGTTAAACATTGGATTTTTAAGTATATATTAATATGTATAGATGTATTTAAGATATGGCTATAGTTGCCTACAGATAGCAATGAATTTTATATATTGTGTTATTTTTTTTATGTCAGTCATATTATATATGGGTTACTGTACATACATTTTATAAGGATAAATACTTGCACGTGTATTATGAGAATTTATACTTTATATTGTATACTTATATGGGTTACGCTACATTTTATTATGTATGTTATATGGGTTACACATATATTTAAGTCTGCTTTGAAAAAAATATATACTTGTACGTTGAATCATTGATA
Organism: Allium fistulosum; assembly: GCA_030737815.1. Classification (NCBI taxonomy): domain Eukaryota; kingdom Viridiplantae; phylum Streptophyta; class Magnoliopsida; order Asparagales; family Amaryllidaceae; genus Allium; species Allium fistulosum. Next base: position 1,082,848,171 of record CM060903.1, read on the forward strand.
TAAGAATATGGGTTACTGTATGTATGCATGAGTGTGGGATTTCTAATGAAAAGTGTTTATAATAGAGAAGTAACATTTGCTTAAATAATATTCATGAGCTTACAGTTGTTATTCTTCTTCTCACAGTTTTAGGATTTAACAGTATTTATATATGAAATATGTTCTGATTTCTGTAAAACTTTGCAGCAATGTATATATGAAATTGCATGTGTTTATATATATAAAGGTAAGTATATTTCACGCCAGTTTGTATATATATCCATTTACATTAGTTATACATTAATATATATATATATATATGTTGATTCCAAGTGTTATACTGTTATATATTTACAGTGGTATACAGTTTGATTTTTGTTAATATATGAATTTCTAAAGATATTGTATATATATGTTTGTTTATATTAGTGCCTACGGTTTATATTTCAAACCTGGCTAAGTATATGAAGTTACACAATTTGTTGTCGTCATTTATAACTGATTTGGGAGTAATATGTATATATATTTGTTATGCATAGTCTGCATATTTACCAACATCTGCATATGTCTATTGAAAATTTTATAATCATATAAGGTATCGGTCGGATTTTTAAAATATGATTTTATACATATACATATAAGTTTATTTATATTTACCCATCCGATTCTGATTCATTTTATCGATCACTGTTATCAGCTTTGTCCGTCGTGCTTGTTCTACATCAAACCGTGTTAATCCAGCGTTACTTTGAAATGCGTAGCTCATTGGCTTTTCAAAATCTATCTAACCTCGAAAGGTGAGCACTCACTCATGATTAACGTTCTTTTATTTATTAAATTTTATTTCAATTGAAACGACAATTGAAATATGCAACTGTTAGTTATTTACACTGTTATGTATCTGTTATTACCTGTATCAGTTCACCTGTGACATCTGACACCATTATTTGTTAATTATACGATGATAATCCTGTTTGATTGATAATTGATTGATTGTTTGTTGTTTATATTGGACGTTAAAATTGTAATGTATAAAGTGATAAATATTATGCAAGTAAATTTGACGTAGGATAATTAAAAATTTGAATTGACATATATGTTGAATTTGATTAGTTGAATATGACCCCTTTTATTTGTTAAATTAATTGACACGTAAAATAGTGATAATTACACTTTGAACTATTGAGCGTATATTGGATTAATTGTTGTAGTGTAAAAATTGAAATTGAATGACAAGTGAAAACCGTAATGTAATAATCTTTAATCTACATGAAATGATATTGTAGATTCTAGAAATAATTATATTAATTCGTACAAATAACAATGCGAATTAATACGGTTATTTCGGGATTATTTGAATTGATTATTGGATTGTTATTGTTTGTTGTTATTGCTTGTTTATTTATTTTGACACCATCCCAGTTATCACACTGCAAGTTCCCTTTACTATGCTTTGATTTGAATTGAATTGGAATCGGGTTGAAATGATAAATACCCAAATTAAACCTTGACCTAGGATAGAGAATTAAATAAAACCCGATTGGTCAATAATTTGATTTAAAAATAAAACGAAGTTTTTATTTGAATAAATAATGTGGTTTTGAAATGAAGTTGAAATTTGAATTTTAATGAAAGGAAAATGTTAATGTTTAATAATCTGAAACAAAATATTAAAAATGTAATTGATGAAAGAATGTTGTTTAAATTTGAGAAATTATTGAATTAAGTTTGAAATTATTAAACTTTGAAATTATTTAATAATTTAGTTTTGAATTATTTAATAATTAAATAAGATTGGATTATTTAATGATTAAATTGAATTGAACTCTTTAATAAGTAAAATTGAACTTTGGAATAAGTGAATTTTACTTCGTAAATAATTGAAATTGAGTTTTCTTGATTAAGTAAGTTTTTGGTAAATTATTTAAGAAAGTAAATAAGTGAAATGGAATTTCTTTAACAAGAAATGAAAATGTGATATTTTTGGAATTAATGTAAGACTTGTAATTGGAAGAATTGATTTGACGAATTTAGTTTAATTCAAAATTGTAAATTTTGATTTAATGAAGTTGAATTGAATAATTGATTTAATGAATTGGAAATTTAATAGAAATTGTTTTGAATGATAAAGTAACTTAACGAAAATTGAATGAAATCGATAAATGAGTTTAAATTGATTTGAATGCTAAATAAAATTTATTTAAATGATTTCGGAATGAAACTTATATACGAACTTGAATCAATATTTGAATTGTTTAAATAAAATATGAAATTGTATTATAAGATTTTGAAATGGTAATTTGGAAGTTTTGAAACGTAAATTTTGGGAAATTGGTTTAGAAAGACAAATGAAATGTTGGTTTACAAATTCTATTTGAAATTGTAATTGGTTTGGTTTTGAAATTTATTAAACGACCAATCGATGTAATAATTACGAAAGTTATTAAAGAGACCGGAATCGGTTATGGACATACTCTCTGTTTAAACCGAAAACCACTTTAATAACTACACGTGGAGTGTGATCCAGAATGAAGTGGTTGGAATGATGTACGTGATGACTGAAGAAAGAGAACGATAATGGATAGCCTTGACACTTGTGTCAAATTGGAAATGACTAAAACAGGAGTCGTGCCGGGCCAATGGAGGTCAGCTACCTCAAGTGAACACACTTCTTCGAACTACTCATTACTTGTTGTCGATTGGTGCACCCTTGATTTTGGGAGTGTTGTTTCGCGGTGTTGCGGTCGCTATGGCGATGCGTTCTCACCAGTCCGGATCAGGCAAACGGTAGTATCACTACCTTGGGTATTGCCTCATGTGCCTTGTCATACTTGTATTCCCTATTCGCGACCACTACGAATTTGTTTTGTACCTTTAGTATATGGATTGCCCTCTGGTGACTTCCGGTTTTGGGGAAACTACGGTCTTATATATGCTCTTGGGAATAAAAATGTGTTAAGGGTGGAATGGGCCATGACTTAACACTATTTTGATATTTTATATTACTGGTAGGCATTATCTACTTATCGTACACTACTACATAGTAGATAGTTTAACAGATCCTTAAAGGATGGTTATTCCAACATCCTTTGAGTTAATTGTATTTCAATTGCTATTTCACTTGAGTTGGATTTATTAATATAAGAATGTTAATCCTGACTCGAGTGTCTTGTGTTTTTGCTTTACGCTCGGGTCAGACTGAGTGTACCAGTATTCGAGACTCACCTTTGAAGTTGGAGCTTGCTTGAAGATCCAGCCATCTATTCTGCTTTCAGTATTCGATGATTCCAGTGATGTATTCTGATTTGTATCTGATGTATCGTATTACTCTTCCGTTGTATTTGTTCTAACTCTGATGTAACTTATACATTTATATAGTAGCTTCATGAACTACTATCTCTTTTATTTCCGCTGCATTTATTACTCTGTGTCTGTGATCTGTGATTATTTATTTACTGTATATGTTCAGTTTTGCCAAATTTAAAATAACAACGCGGTATTTTGAGCAATTCAACTCCAGCATGAGTGTCTACCTATACACTTATAATGGATGCGAATGGTCCAAAATATCGGGTCGTTACAACTACGTCGTGGCACCAGCTCCATGGTTAGCGACCACGGGATAGCGACCCATTTGTAATGCACGTGTTGGTGAGTTTTCATGCTCCCGTTTGTGATAGGCCTTCCCCCTTTTGTGATTTCTAGATTTCTATTTGATGATTTCTAGAATTTGTGTTTCACTGATTTTTACGATTGACATTGATATGTTTTGTCAATATTTTTGTTTTGGTGAATAATTTAAAGAATATGACATTCTTTTTGGTGCTTTGAGATTCTTGAGATATCATATGATTATTGTTGTTATTTGATGTATACTTGTCACAGTATGGCATTTTTGTTATCATACGTTTTTGGTCATATCTCTTATCCTATCTCATTTTATATGATATTTATAGCTAGACTGATCCGTTTATTATTATCTTCTTAAATAATACTCGGGTCAGACTGAGGTATTTCAGGTGCTCCTGCTTGACTTCTTATCAGGGTCCTTCACCTAACTTTTGGCTAACTACTTTAGTATAGTAGTTTTTGTTAGTATACATTTGAGATAGAGACTCCTTGATGTATACTTATTCTTTTGTCTAGCACTTGTATCTATTCTTTTGTGATGTAGTGGATCTTGTTTTACCACTACTTTGATGTACACTTCTATGTGTTGTATTCATATCTGTTTCCGCCTTTGTGATATGAATATATGTGACTGATTTGTGTTATGTTTATTTCTATATTTGTTTCCAAAGTCCACATAGCCATTGTGTGGTAGCTTTGAGTTTGCCTTCGATATGTCGGATTTCTTCTAGAACTGAAATGTAAGCTATATTATTTGACATATCAGTATTCGCACAAAGCAATTATACAGATGGTCGCTCCTCAACAGCCTTATTCTTCGTGCTAGTCGACGACATTACTCAGTAGTGTCCTTGGCTAGTGTGAGTATAGAGGTGGGGCGTCACATGGGCGGTAGTAGCTGCTATGCGTTACCACCAGTCCGGATCCACAAACGGTAAATCTACCCTGGCATTGCCTCGCGTGCCGTGTCACATGCCATATCGTGCCATCTACGAGTTTGTTTTGTGTCGTACCTATGGAGTGCTCCCTGATAGCCCACCCGCGGGTGGAGTTATAGTATCTGTATAGACTACGACAATATATAAAATGTGTTAAGGTGGATATGGGTAACGCCTTAATGATATTTTAATAGATTACTTTACCATAGACATATTATAATAGCGTATATTACTACATAGTAGATAGTTCCACGGATCCTTAGAGGATGGAAATCCCAAAAATCCTTTAAGTTACTTGTATTTCAATTGACATTTCACTTGAGTTGAATTTATTATTATAAGAATGTTAATTCTGACTCGAGTGTTTTGTGTTTTGCTTTACGCGCGGGTCAGACTGAGTGTCACAACATTTGAGACTCACCTTTGGAGTTGGAGCTTCACTTGGAGATCCATCTATATCTTTTCAGCTTTCAGCTATCCAGTGGTTTTGTTCAGATTTGTCATCTGTTGTATCCGAGACTACATTGTACATATATATTCCGTTGTATTTTATTTCAAACTCTATTGTTTATATAGTAGCTTTATGAACTACAATTTATCTATTCCGCTGCTTATTCTTATATTACTCTGTGTCAGTGATTGATTTATTTACTGTATATGCTGAGTTTTTCCAAATATAAATTAAAAATCTGATATTTTGAGCAATTCAAGTCCGACATGTGCGGATGCGAATGGCATGAAATGCCGGGTTGTTACATCGAGCGTTGATGAGAGTTCTTATATGGAACCAAAGGTTGTCTATCACAGTTTATGGCTATTCAAGGAGAATAGAGGTTTCTAATTAAGAAGCCAAATAAAAGTCCACACCAGGAAGTTGAGTGAGCGATACTAGTTTAGAAGGAAAGTTATGTGTTCAAGTGAGTGATCGAACCAGATTTTTACACAGGAATGATCTATGTACATCATACGGATTGATAAATACTTTTAAGTATTTCTAGGAATAGGGTTGTGGTATAATTTCGGGGACGAAACTCATTTAAGGGGGGAAGAATGCAACGACCCACAAATTTATCACTTGAATAAATTATATTTATTTTAAAAAATATTTAAATAAGGGTTTAAAAGTAAGAAAAAATCAGGTTTTAAGTGGTAAATAATAATAGTTATTTTGTTTGGAAAAATATTTGCGGACAAATTACCGAAGTAAAATATCGATAAAACAGCTTTAAATCATTTTGTCAATAAAATTGCTTTTAAACAATAAGGATCTTGCACAACTCTGGATTCATACACTAATATATGTATTCAAACAAGATTATGAAATAAAATATTTTGTTTTATTTTTATGAAAATAAAATGTATTTAAGACGTCGACGTCTGATATCATCAGTTTTATATATTTCTTTGGAAATTCAAGTTAAGTTTAGAAATTAAATAAATGGGTTTTTATTTACAAATAAACCTATTTAAATTATTTAATAATGATGGTAAATTCGTTTTTAAAAATTGTTCACTAAAATAGATAGTTCGTAGAAAAATATAAAAAGTGACCGAAGAACGTTTACCGGTATTTCGACCTTTCGGCACCGAAAAGTTGTCGGGAACGTTGTCTGCCTTTATACACAATATATACACATATATAAGAGTTAATTAACCATATAATAATATACTTAATAATGTATTGTCTTATGTTGATTATGTTTAGTAAGTGATGTGACAAGACATTGTTTTAAAATAATAACATATTTATATACTAAATCATATCATTATCTCTTGTCATTTCCTTTAGTACCATCATCATTACCCATCAAGGCTTAGAGGATGTGACTAGAGGGGGGAGATGTGACATATGAGAGGGAGGTAGGTGCTGATGTGACATGTCAAAATAATGAAATGTTACGATATTTTAAACTAAGGTTAAAATGGTAATTTCCCCACTTTCCTTCATCTATAAATACACACCCTCACAGACACATTTCCATTTAAATTCCAACTTCATTCTTTTCTAAACCATCTTCTCTAAAAATTTCATGGCTTCCATAGTTCAAAAAATTTAGAAAAAGTTAGCCTTTTGTGTTGCAACTTACTTCCATACCATCTATACTTCTTATACTTTCATGTCAACATCCTATCTTCAAAAAACCAAGGCCATCACTACTCCACAAAGCTCTAGCAAAGCCAAATAACCTCTAGCCGAACCCATTCTAAGGCCTTAGCCCTTCCAAAGTTTCGAATTTTTAAGCTTATAGAGTCGAGCATAGAGGCGTTGCCGAGTTATAGTCGAAGTTCGGGCGAAGTTAGTTAGCATAAAGGTGAGTAAAACTATATTGTTTTTGGAAAGTTTTTGACTTTATTACAATGTGTTATTATGGTTATAACATGATGAGAAAATTGTATGGTTATTATGTTGGTCGATGGTGATTTGATGGTTGTTTGCGATTGGTATTGAATTTGAGATATGAATGTGATGTTGTCGACTTAGTAAGCATATTACCTTATGTTCATATAGGTGTTTGACTGTGATGTTAAAAGTATGGTAGTATGGATGTATGATTGTGTTCTAAGAACCAAAGTATGTTGAGTTGAAACAAAGTTAACAACCTTTTGTGTTTCGATGGACGTGAGATCCGATTCAAAATCAAAAATCATGTTATCTTGTTTTAAAGTTTGGAAATTATTTTAAAGTTTCAATCTTTGTTTCTAAGTCTCAAATACATTAAAAGTTATGTTTCTAGACATGAAATAGGAAAGAATAAGCAAGTGTTTTCACTTAAAATATGTTTAAGCGAACTGCGCTCATAGCGATAGTCGCTGTGGACACAGTGCAAAAAAATTTCTGATTTTCGTTTTAAAATGTTTTTTTTGAAATGGTTTTGAAAAAGTTTTTTAAACTTAATTAGTAACATAAAAAGAGATTAAGTTTAGTTAAATTAATAATTTATTATTTAATAAAAAAATTAAAGGTAACTAACACTTAATTAGTAATTAAGTAAGTGATTAGAAGTTAAGTAACAATTAAAGAAGATTAATGACTAATTATTGATTAATAAGGTTGTAATTAGTGATTAATAAAGTTAAGAAGTAATTTAATGATTAATTATAATTTAATTCGGTTAATTAGTTAAATAATTATTATTTAATTAAGTGATAATTTAATTAGTTTTCAATTAATTAGGATTTAACTAATAATGAAGTGTTAAACCTTAACTAAGATACATTTGGAAGATAATTAGGACTTAACCAAGTCCAATAAGTTAATTAAAGTTTAATTATGAATTAATCTTGGTTTAATTAAGATATAATTTGGGTTTAAGCTAACTGAATATACTTTAACCTTGTCAAAGCTATTTTTAACTTAATCGGTTATATTTTAAATCCATCTTCTTTTCAAGTTAATTTATTTCAAATCAAAGGATCTCTCGTCTGGACCATTAAGTGGCCACATGAATTATAGTAGTGATTCTAAAACGTTGACATATTTTATGGGAAGTAATTTGACTTTTGTTTAGCATAATTATTGAATATCGGTAACGTGATAGACACATGGAAGTTAATTTCAGTAAGTAGGTCATGGTAACTTAAGCATATAGAATATACTTCTATATGTACATTTTTCACCAATAATGGATGTACCTATATTTATAGCTTAGGTATCCACCTATGATTGATTGGGTGTTATGTATGAATTCTTTATATATATATATATATATATATGATGTTTGGCAGAATCTATGATATAACTTAAATAAGCTAAACCCAAATTTAATGTTCCATTATAGTCGTTGAGCCTCTGTTTGGTTTTACAAAGTAAATATTTCATTTTCTTTTGAATTGTCTTCAAAGTTATTCTATTTTGAATAAGATATTTGAAGAATGATTTGACAATTGGTTTAAGAAGTTTTATAAATGATTTTGGGTATTTAGAAAAGGAGTTTTAGAAACGGTTTTTAATGTTTATAAAAATATTTTATAAATGGGTTTGGATGTCTATAAAGGGATGTTTATACAAGGTTTGGAAGTATATAAAGAAGTTATACAACCTGGTTTGAATAATTATATAGGTTCATAAATGAGTATGGAAGTTGATAAATGTTTGTAAACGGGTTTGGGTTAAAGCAAAGAGGATTTCATGGATAAAGAAAATTTATAAAAGAATTTATTTAAGATAAATAAAACTGGAATTTGAGGTTTGGGTTTCTCGAGGCTGGCCTTTTAAAAATGGTCGTAAAGAAAATCCATTCCACACTTAACACCGAAGGAATAGTGCATAGAGTTATCCTTTTCTACAACTCAAATAATACATTTAAATTAGTTTAAGAGATTTGGAAATTGAAAATCTTATAAATGTTTTATAAATATACTTATGTAAAAGAGTTAAGTATATAAATGTTTATAAATATTTTGGTAAGGAGATTTATAAATGAACATGATTTTGAGGCTTAGCGATTGATTTAGGTAATTAAATCTCTAGATTTTATTGTTGTTATTTAGTAGTTGAATAATCGACTAATTTGGCCTAATTTTGACTTAGGAAGTATGAATGAAAATTCGAGTTCCACGATGAGGACTCATATACTCACTTCAAAGAATGAGTCAACCAGAAATTATAGGTTGTTAGTACGGAGGGATCGGGATTGGATTTATATATCAAAAACCACTCCGAACCAACGTGCACGTCCAAGTGGAGACATCTTGTTGATTGAAGATAGTGCTCTTCGAAGTGCAAGGGCTACTACTACTAATCTCGATGGTGATTCCAAATTGGATGTAGTAGTGTTAGTTGCTTCGGTTTCATTTAGACCTAGAACGAACTTTTATGGATGAACGTTGGCATTGCATTGATGCCTGGAGGGCAGTGTTTGCATTACAAGATGGATTGCTATTCAAAAAGGCAATGCGTAGCCTCAAGCCTCACAACTGGGAGGAACGGTTAAAACAGGGCATGTAGCAGAGCTGTGGGTAGCTAATTGTTGGAGCGGTCACCCCATTCTAGATGTCCCTTTCAAAGTTTGTTTGTGAGCAAACACCGTGGTAGTATAAGGCCTCGGTGTCAAGGGGGTAAGGTAATCTGGTATGCCATGTTAAAGGGGCAACTGGCTCTGTGTTAGCATCGGTGCATTTTCTAGAGGTGTATCATCGAAAGGTAGTCCCTTATCTTGCCATTGTTGGGATCCAGTCTCCAATACATGCCTTACGATTTTGATTGTAGAGCCTAGTGTTAGAATGCAAGATGCAAACATTTCAACTATTTTATCTATTTATTTTAAACCTAGACACTATGTTAATATCACTGGATTTTAATATTAATTGTTTTGGTTATCGTAAGGTACAAACACATCCGTTTTTACGTGCGGTGTGGTCTTATGAGATACCCTTTGGTTGGAAATTTTCAAAATGATGGAATCAGTTTGGTTGTTACTTGTTATCGAGTTTTACCCATGCCGGTTTACCAGACTGACCCGGGCTTTATTCTATGTAATGCTCGGGTTAGACCAAGCATGTTTTCCTAGGTTTAGCTGGATACTTTGGAGTTGGAGAGGAGCTGGATGGTCAGGACGTATTCACGTTTATTTTTCTTCCGCTATATTATAGAGTCTATATGTTTTCAATGTAAGGACAGGTTCCTATAACTGCACAACTTTAGGATAAGTCTAGTGTCCTCTGATTTTGTATATATAAATAAAGATGTTTCCTTTTGTAAAGATCATTATTGTATTATATATTATTCGCTGCATTATGAGATTCTATGTTGTTTAGTTTTCTTCTATCTTCTACCTTCTTCTTTCTCCCTAACAAATCAGTATTTCCGACAGTTGAATGTTCGACATGTGATACAGTGGACGTATTAGTGTCGATTTTTGAGAGTCGAAAATCTGGTTCATTACAAGATACATCTTCAAACGGCTGCATGTTGTTTTGAAAAGAGGACATCATTCTTTGGAAGTGTGGAATATGTAACGAGGAAAGGCACAAACTAAGAAAAAAGAAGGGAAAGGAAGTTTCATACAAACGTATGCATTACTTGCCCATCACCCCTTGGCTTCAAAGATTATACGCATCTTCTTTAACTGCACCTCATATGAGATGGCATTGTGTGAGAACAGAGGAAGAACGTACGTTGACACATCCAGCCAATGGAGAAGCATGGAAGAATTTTGACACAAGTTTTCCCACTTTTGCAGGGGAGTGTCGTAATGTTAGACTCGGATTATGTATGGATGGTTTTTTCGATTTTCTATTTTGGTGCCAAATATTCATCTTGGCCCATTATCGTCACACCTTATAATTTATCTCCTTGGATGTATAAGAAAACTCCATATATGTCTCTTACTGTTGTTGTTCCTGGCCCCAATCGGACACAAGGAATCGATGTTTATTTACAACCATTGATTGAGGAGTAAAAAACGCTGTGGACCGAAGGAGTAGAAACATACGATGTTTCAAAGAAAAAAATTTCGTATGTTTGCTTCTTTGTTGTGGACTATAAGTGATTTTCCTTCTTATCCAATGCTTTCAGGATGGAGTACATCCAGTTGTTTAACTTGTCCATATTGAACAGAAGGAACACGAGAATTTCTTTACAGAATGGTAAGTGACTGCCATCGATGTTTTCTATATGTCAATCATCCCTTTAGAGGAGATAGAAAAAACTTTTTAGCTAATAGAGTGGAAACCAGAGAACCACCAATGATATGGTCAAGTGAAGACATATCTGAAATTGTAAGGGACTATTCAAAGATACATGAAACTGGAGTACAAACTGAAATCGCATGTAAATTGACTATTCATAATTGGTGGAAACAAAGTATATTTTGGAGTTGCATTATTGGAAAGATCTTCTACTTCGTCATAATATTGATATGATGCACAATGAGAAAATTGTATTTGAAATGTTTTTAACACAATTTTGAATGTCAAGGGGAAGACTAAGGATGATTTGAAATCAAAATGCGATGTACAAGAATTATACAAACATCGTAAGCTTCATATGAAACCAAACGACAATAAAAAACCCAAAGCGTGCTATGAGTTAGATAATAATCAAGTTAAAGTTGTGTTAAAATGGGTGGAAGGACTAAGAGTTCCTGATGGGATTTCATCAAATCTTCGTAGATGTGTTGACTTTAAAAATGGTAGATTGAGTGAAATGAAAAGCCACGACTGTCACATAATGATGGAAAATTTATTACCTCTTGTATTCAAAGAACTATTGCCCTTATAAGTTTGGAAGGTAATAAAGGAACTTAGTCTGTTTTACGAAGAGCTTTGTTCGACAACGTTAAAAGTGCAACGTTTACATAAACTTGAAGAAGATATTCCTATATTGCTCTACAAATTGGAGAAAATATTTCCACCAGGTTTTTTTTAATGTAATGGAGAAAATATTTCCACCAGGTTTTCTATTCGAGAGGTATGAAATATGTTACCTATTAATTTAACTGCATTCTGAAGTTAAAGTTAATGTAAATAATTTTTTCATGGATACTTAAATCATCTGAAAAAAAAGTGAGGCAAAAAGCACGAGTTGAAGGTTCGATCTATAAATCGTACATCGAAGAAGAAGCTTAGTTCTTTTTCTCTCACTATTTCAGTGACCATGTGAACATATCATTTGAAACTATTCCTCGTAATGATGAAGGTGACGAACAAAAGTCCTCTCAAACAATGTTATCTATTTTTAGACAACATCGTCGAACTTTTGGAAAATTTATAGACGTATGATTAGACAATAGAGATCTTCATATATCACACACTTATATTCTTCTTAATTGTGCTGAGGTTGAACCATTTGTTAGGTAATATGAAATAATAATTCTTGATTTATTCATTTCAATAATGCATGCGCGTATAGAATTTAATGCAATATTTTATTTATATATGCAATATTTATGAAAGAGAACATCCACGCGGAGATCTCAGTAAAGAATTTTCTAATTGGTTTTCAAGTACGTTTATGAACCATGAAATTGTGTGATCGACAAAGGATTGAAACATCTTGCATTGGGACAAAAAAGTGATGTCAAGGCATATCCAATATATTCGTTCAATGGATAAAAATTCAATACCAAAGAATATGGTGCTAAAAATTTAATTAATAATACAAGTGTATTTGTTAAAGGTAGTGATGATCCAAAACATCACATAAATGACTTTTATGGCGTTTTAACCCTAGTTTTGCAACTGACATATTTCTCACGACCCGTAGAGGATTTTTTTTCTGTTTAGATGCAATTCGTTCAACAATGTTCCAGGTTATGGAATTAATGTGCACAAGGATTATAATCTTATAGAAATAAAGCACACACCGCATTATCAAAAGTACAATCCTTTCGTACTAGCCAAACAAGCATTGGATGTTTATAATGCTCCTTATCCTTCTCTAAAAAAAGATAAAGCAGATTGGTTAGCAGTTTTTAAAACAAGGGAAAGATTTATGTTTGATGGGAAGAATATTCCAAACGAACAAGCTTATCAGGTAGATCTTGAGCAAAGCAATGAAATAATAATAACAGGCGATCGTACTGATTTTGGACCTCTAAATAATGAATAATATGTTTTTGTAGAAGCATTTGAGAGTATAGAGGAAAATAATGTAGAATATGAGACCGAATCTGAATAAGAAGATGATGAGGATTGATAAAAATATTATGTTGAATTCTGATGTATTATGCAATTTATGTAACCGATGACATTTATTTTGCAAGTTATGTAATTTATGTAATTTATGAAACCGAATCTGCTTATCATCATTTACGTAATTTATGTCATTTATGTATTTTTTGTCATTCACGTCATTTATATCATTTATGTCATTTATTTAGCAATTTATGTTAAAAATGCTATATTCGGCTTATCGGTGGAATATGAGACCCAATCTGAATCGGGTATATTTTGTAATTTAGGTACTTTATGTCAATTATGCCATTATTATACAATATATGTCGTTATTATGCTAATATTCTCATTTAAAATAATGTGTCTGTGATAGATATCATGTCCTCTAGAAGGAGGAGCTCATCCCATTCATGCGGAGGCAATGGCAGCGGCCCATCACAGTCGCCACAACGTCCAGCTCTGTATCTGGTGCCTAAAGCAGATGGATATGTATTAAAAATTTTCAGCGACATAAATATTATGTGTACGATATGATAATCTGTATCATATTTAACACAAGGGATTAGACCTAAAGCCGTCATTTGTAATTCTATCAGTTTCTAGAGATTCATATAAGAGTAGGATGATGGCTTGCTGGCCCAAGTGGGATAATTTCCCTACCCATATCATGGAGTGTATATGGCAGGATTTCATTGTAAGTTCAACCTTCTATTTACCCTTCTCAATTTGTTTGTCTCTTATTTATTGTTCATCTTATATTGTTTAATTATTTGTTGCTTCTTTATCATGAAATATAGGCTGCAGTCGACGTCCAAGCAGACAACATGCAGTTGGTATGACACAACTGGATGAGAAAGATGAAGAATAATTACCGAGATTCTATGTTGGCTGTGAAGCAAAAAGGGGAGTAGCCGAACTGGATGGGAGCGAGTGTGTGGGAGGGCTGGTTGACGCATTGGGAGAATGACAAAGCGAAGGTAAGTGTACTAATCTTTTATTAATTATTTGATTGATATGTAAATATCAAAAAATATTTAGTAAGTAAATAACGTATAGTTGATCTAAATGTACAGACAGAGTCGTAGAGAAACTCTGTGTTAACAAGAACACTTGTTAACACCCCAAAGAAGAGTTTTTAGGACAATGTCAATTCCTTGTGGTTTCTATTATAAGAGTTGAGAGGAATGGAATGTGTGTATTTACTTCGGTATCCTTTTGAAATTGGTTGGCATAGTGAAAGCTTGCTTAATCCAACCTTTCGACTCAGTCGAAAAGTTCATTTCCTTTCCTTATTAATCATTCGGGTTTATTGAGATAAATGTGTTTACCCTTCGAAGGCTCTCCTTTCGAAGTGGAAGTAGAATCCAAGTAGATGGTCTTTGGGATCACTAGATGAAGGTCGATCTAGAGGGGTTCCACCCTATCGAAAGCCTAAGTTGTTAAGTGACTTGGGCTTTGGTCAAATATCCGAAGTAGAGGTTTCAACCTTGCCGAATGCTGTGAGCTTAGATGTCTTGGATTTGGATTGGAAGTCTCTAGTTTAAGAAGTCTTAAGATAGGTTTCGACCTCGTTGAAAGCAAGACCCTTGGATTTCTTGTCTCAATCCAAGGTTGAAGTGATCTATGATTGGTTTCGACCTTGTCGAAAGTAGTAGGCCAGGGGATGATAGCTTGAAACATATAAACTGAAGTAATTTGAATATAAGCGGTTTCGACTATGTCAGCAGGGACCTTTCGATATAGGCGACACCTGAAATATAAGAGTAAACCTAACAAAAGTCTTAAAAACAGTACAGTAATCTAAAATATTTGAGACTTCCCTTTCGTGAGCAAAATATGTTTTTATTACTTGAAATCCCTAAATCAATTTGGTAATTACGGTTTACAACACTTTTGATTAAGAAGATACAAGTTTAGAATGGAAAGAGTCGGATCCTCATAACCTGGCCCCTTGGGGTCTTATTTATAGATGAGGGTCAGCACCTTTCGATCCTTATTCTTTTGACTTGGTCGAAAGGTGGCTACCAAATAACCCAAGTATGCTTCCGCCTTTGTTGAAAGGAACGGCTGCACTTCTCTTTTTTGTGTTGCCTTATAAGTGCTTCCGACTCTATTGACAGGCTTTGTTCAATGGTTTTGATGATGTTGGTTACATCTAAGCTCTTGCTTCTGATTTGATGTGGAACCTTCCTGGGTCACATTGGCTTCGACTGGTTCGAAACGCTTATTATAGCTTCCGAAGGGGTTTTTCAGGAAACTACTTGCATTCGCGTGGTTTGAATCTTAATTTCATGAAAGTAAGTTTAATTCGATTTACTGAGAGTCATTTAAGTTTATGATTCAAATCCTCCAAGATAATTTCAAGATTCAGTCTCATGAATCGCTGACATTTATTTCCCATTTTAAACTTGATTCCAGCGTTTATGATTTCTGCTATTTTGAAAGAATTTGAATTCTCATTTCACAAATTTTGAAACGGAAAATGGTTGATTCATATTGAAATCTGTTTCCTTAACGGGTTTGATTTATCTATTTAAGAAAATTTTGAAATCCTGGATTTGCAGTCAGGTTTGGGGAAGACCAAACTGTTTATTTTTTTCGCACGGAAGTTTCGAGTTGTACGCATGAAACATTGGTGCCACAAATTGACCTTTCTACCCCTTCGAAAGGGATTAAGGCGACAACATTGGTTTTTGATTCTTAGCCACTTTCGATGGAGTCGAAAGGTACTGTAGCGTGAGTTTGTCAAACTTGTCGAAAGGTTGTGAAATAAAATGTATTCATCCCTCTCAAAAGCAAAATGTTTTGACCGAGACAAAACCTTTTGTTCCGATTGAAATACTTTCTCTTTAGTATGTTTTCGAAACCATAATGCCCCTTCGTCCCTTTCGAGACCTTTTGTAATGACTCGGTCGGAACCTTCCATAATCACCTTTCCTTAGTACATTCGAAACGTTATGGGTTCATATCAATTTATCCTAGGACCTTTCGAATTTATGGGTAAACGAGGTTTCGACAACATTCGTAGAAATTTTAAGTCATAGGTTTCGACAATGTCGAAGGGTTTTGTTATTTTGTTTATGAAATGTTTATAGTATATTTTCAGTCAAGTTTTTAAGTTAAATTTAACCATTTTCTTTTAGCAATTTGGTTCCTGTGGAACTTTCGACATTGTTGAAAAGTACCACTATATATTCCCATCTTTCCTTTCAACCCTATTGAAAGCTCAGTGATGGCTCATATTTATGCTTTCGACAATGTCGAAAGGTTGTGGTTAAATGATAATTTTCTTTCCCTTTCGACTCCGTCGAAGGCTCTATTTCTTTGATTTTTAATCTTAACATTTTTCCAAGAATTTGAAGTTCTATGATTGGTTTTGTGTTTAAGTTTCTTAAGTAGGTTTTTTCCCAATTCTTGAAAGAATGCTAAATTGATACAAACTTGAAAATTTTAACTAAAACATTTTCACCTGGCAGAATCATGAGCTCTCAGAAGAAACTCTACGCCATTTCAAAGCATTCCTTGTTATCTTCACAGGTTGAGGTTGATGCCATCCTCAAAGACTTTGCAATTACCAGTGTGGAAGCTATTCCACCGAGGGAAACACATACTATCAACAACCCTCCCGAAGGGTTCTTTGCTTATACTGCCGTCCACATATGGCACGAAGGATTTCTAACCTTTCCTGAATTCCTGTCCTGATTTCTTTCTCATCTCGGGATTCTCCAATCTAGTTGTCTCCATATGTCTATACCTACCTCTTATCTCAAGTGCTAATGGCACTAGAGTCCGAACCATTTGACCCGACTAGTCAAACACAACACTCTCAAAAGCCAAATATTCAGAGCAAACCTCTTGAAGAAGCTAATATCTAAGGAGTTAATAAGTTCAAGGACTTGGAGAACTAGTTTTCCATTTTTCGATGATTCCCAAACATCAGTGGGACCTTTTCTACTCCTCGTAAGTTAAAATTTCCATTGTCTTCCTTCCATTTTATTACTTCTCTTGTCTAATCTTTATCTTATATTAGGTTCTCCTGCCATAGAACTTAATGAGGCAGACAGAAGAACGGTGGAATCTTTAATTGTGGCCTCTAACAAGATCAGAAATCGACTGAGATTGCTAATCCCATCTAATTTAATGAAGCACTCTCTTCTTTCCCTTGGTCAAAGGATCTTGGTGCTACCTCCTTTGATTTAGCACACATCAAAGGGAAAACGCTTCCTCTCCTTGGGAGATCCTACTCATTTCTCTCCCACGTCACCTATTTGCTCCAACCATCCCGGTACGTCATAGACACTGCATTTGTTCTCTATTCCTGAGTTACTTTCCAAATCACTCGGTTAACCTTTTATCTTTTTAGATCCTTTACAACTGCTTCTCAGGTTACAATGCCTGTTAGTGGTGCCGCTCCTCCTCCTACAACTTCCGATGTGCCATATATTGTCCAATCTCTCGCGAAAACTAAGAAGGCCATCAAAAGGAAGTTAGCACTATCGACCGAAGTGGAATCTCTTTTGAAGGTTGCTAAAATTATTGATATAGAGGAGGAGGGAGATTCGTCTTTTGATAAAGCTCCGAAGAACCCGATGGTGGAAGCTTCCAAAGATAAAACGGAGCAAACTCCTACAGTGATCGATCCCCTCTCTCGCATTTCTGTTCCTGACTCTCCGGCCGCACTCGAACAAATGCAACTGCATTTGGAGACGACCCCCGCTCTAAAGTGCACCCCTCAGAAGCCAACATCTTCTTGTCCTTCCGTTAATTTTGAGGAGACAACTCAATCTATTTTAAATTCGAAGTCCTTCACTTCTATCCACCTGCCTTCTTCCATTCCAGATTCGGCGGGGCATTTTCGTTCTCTAACAAAGCAACATTTTTGGTGAGTTTCACTTTAATTAACTTTGTCTTTTCTTTTCTTCATCAAAATTTTCTAACTTGTGCTTCCCTTCTATCTTTTAGATTTCCAAGACCTAGTTAGTTTTGAACGAGCATGCATCGAAATCTTCTACCGAATCATCCAAGTTTCAGGAGGAAATTTCTTCCCTAAAGAACCAATTGTCTTCTCTTTCTGTGGCCAAAGATGAAGCGACTTCTGAATTGGAACGATTAAGGGTTTTTCTTGCATGGACAGAATCTGATCTCTTGGAAGAAAGAAGGGCTCGTCAACTCCTTGCCGATGAAAATTTTGCCATGGATCTAACCTTGAAAGAATCCAATGAGGAGAAGGCCCGCATAGCAACGAAGAACATTTCTTTAAAAGGGAAGTTAAATTCCTACGAATAGGATTTGATGCTCGTTTATGCTGATAATTTTGAGAAGTGCCATGACCTAAGCTTCCCCTCGCTAGATTTTTCACTTGTTGATAGGGTAATGGGCAAGATTAATCAAATGAAGTAGGGAATTGAAGCTACAGTAGAGGAGGAAATTGACGCCTCTAAAATTCTTTCTTTTGACGTCCCCTCTTTCGAAATCGAATCTGAATCTAAGGATGAGGGTGACAAGAATGATGTTGCTGGGGAGGAAGGTGATGATAATGATGGTGATGATAATGATGACGATGACGACGATAACCTCGATGGTGGCTAAGGTTCAGGTGGTGATAGAGGGGGCCATACTGAAACCTGTGACAAGGATGGTGATGATGATATTAGTGATCCTAAAAAAGAGCCATTGTCCAAAAATGATGTTCCGCCTAAATCCACCGGGCCATTAGCTCCTCGGGAAGAAGAGCCTGCTCCTATTAATGTTGACAAGCTGAAAGGAAAAGATCAGGCTTCCCAGACTTCTATCCCCATATCACAGGTATAGGATTCACTGTTTAAATATCTTTCACTTCGAAGATAATAATAGTGTAAATCATTTATTTTAGATAAGGAAGAAATATGTCCCCTCCTATAAAATCAAACTTGAGAGAAAACAAACAAAGATAAACAAGTTTTATAAGGAGTTAGACAAGCAAATAAAAGAGCAGAATGTGCTTTCAGAAAAATATCATCGACTTGATAGAAGTTCATCGGTGTTGGCATCTTTTAAGCATCAAAAGGCTGCCCCCTTATTCAAGAGAGTGCGCCTTCGCTACGCCGCTCTCTTAAAAGAAAACTGGGAGTTAATCACCCTATTTTGGATGCTGATTGAAGAATGAAACATTCTAATCAACTTCTTATATAAGTTTTAATGTAGACATTCAATTATTGATTTTCATACTTAGGTGAATTTAGAGGGGGTCTACTTAGAAGTTTTCATAAGAGATACTTGATGAATTTGCATCTGGCGGCACCCGCGAGCTTGTTGGAACTTACCAAAGGTAAGATCGATTCCCCAAGATCTCCCCCCTGAAAAGCTTAAGTATTATAAGAACAAATTTATCTCTAAGTTATTTTCTAAGTCTGTTTTGTATGAACCAGATGAGTAATTGTAAACATGTAACAATGTATTGATTCTGTAAATATTTGCTTTATTTTTGTTCTTTATGCTTAGCTTCGTTTTATTATATTATCACAGAGTGACGGTTCGTTAGGTCGACTTGTTCCTAGTGACCATTTAAGCCAATATGTTAAACTGAGAAGATTTTATTTTGAAAACGCTTCAATTTTAAAATCTTCGAAACTAGAAAGATACTGCTTCCTTAGAGATTTACAAAAACATTACTTGGAATATCGTCGTCTTCGCTTTTACTTTCTTGGCGGTGAAAAAGAGAAGCTTCTTAAGGAAATTAGAACATTTCATTCTAAGTGAATTTTTGTTGTGATAGTCCTCCAGTTGGGAAGTGGGACTATAGCATATGCCTACCAGTTACCACTCCTGTAGGAGTTAATATTCCCTTTGATTCAATAGTTACCCTTTCTGCTAATTCATTAGATAAAGTTAGAAATGTAGTTTCCAACTTTAGATATAAATAAATTGTTTATTGTACCTTTTAGCTCTGTTGTTTGAGTTGTAATCTGTTATTATAAAAATAATAAAGAGATTTTTCATCTTTATTTTGACTTTATTTTGTTTCTTTTTGCTTAAACAGGAGCTACAACCATCTACAGTTTCTCTCCCATTTGATTTAACATCATGCATCACCAGTCTTAGAGATAAACTATTAAAATCATGTAGAAGGAGTGAACTCAGTGATGATATCTTACTAGCATGCTTCGATGGCAACGCCGAAGCCTTGAAATGGAATAAAAGATATTTTCTCCAGAAAACCATTGCTAGTAATTTGAAAGATCAAACTGCCTATCTCGAGGAAGATATTAAAAGCAAAGTTGAAATGATCTCGTCAGTGAAGCAACAAGTAAAGTCAAACCCTTCAATTGATTTCGGTCATAAGATGTCAGAACTTATCCAACAAATCAACGACTTCGAATTGAAATTGAAGGATAGTCAAGCGCAGTGCGAATCATTAGAATATATTACGGGAGAAAAGGTTTCGAGTATTGATTTGTTGGTTCCTCGTGCTACTCCGTCGGTTACCAGACCTACGAGGTCAAATTCTCTCGCTGTTCAAAAATTTCCCACCATGATTAACCCTCCCCCAGGCTTAGATGAGAATGTTGTGGGTAACTGGTACAAGAGAATTATGTTCTTAATAGCTAAGTATTTTGATAAGCGAAAAAAAAGAAATATTCATAGAGTATCAACGAGTATGAAGCCAAGATTCAGAAGCTTGAACGCGATAATTACTTCTTTCAAAAGTGCATGGCGGAATTTGAAATGGAAAACAAAACCATTAGGGGTGCCAACAAAACTTTTAACCACGCTCTGAAGACAAATATTAATGTGATCGACGACGTAGACAAGGTAAGGAAGAAGGAAAAGAAACTTAAAGAAGTTCTCTACGCCGCCATTCGTCACATAGTTGATCCTTCAATCGCTGAGAATCTTAGCAAGGCTGCTCAAGACTTATGACATATTTGTATCTTTGAAATGTACATACTTGTCTTGTATATATGCGAATAACTTCATAAATTTTGTAAATAATTTCATTAGTTATGTAAATCGTATAAACTTTGTAAATTTCACCTGATTTGTAATTCTTTTCTGTAATGCCTCTTTCCAAATGCTTTTTGATAGCTCATACATTGACTTATGTACTTGCTGAATCTTTCTTTTCTCTTTGATGTGCTGATTTCCCTGAAAAGTACGAAGCAAACAATATTTCTAATTGTTAGCTTGAAATTGAGATGGAAATCCATGTATATCATTTTTATAGATTAACAAACCATCCTGTTAATCGCGTAAAATGTAGTTTATATCAAATATCCAAATCTCATCTTTCACCGTGATGAGAAATAATTAAGAATTTAACTTCAACTATTTGGTTGGAATCTCTGAAATTTGTTGATAGGAAATCCCACCCTATCACAAGGGCATAAATGTCGGAAAGTTATTTTCTAAAGAGCTAAATCCAGAAATCATTATCAGAATATTTGTTGCAGAAACTCACTGACCCATTCTGGGGTGTTAATGAAATTTGAAAACTTAGAAATTTGAGACCCAGATTTGGGTATTAATGGAAACTTATAACAATGATCTTCTTGAGAGTATTCTTTGACCAAGATTCAGGCATTTGTGATGGGTAAATAGAAATCCATTATTGAGATCTTATACCCAGATTAGGGCACAATCAAGTAATAGTCTCGAAACCCAGATTCGGGTATAACAAAGATAGTTAGTGATTGACAGAGACCTGAAACGCAGATTCGGGTATTTGTAAATGAAGTTCTGAAATAAATGTCCCTAATCCCAGATTTTGGAATTAATTGATGAAATTCAGATATGAGAGATCCGAAACAATGATTCAGGTATTAGTAGATGATGTTTAGAGTTGAAAGTCCTAAAACCCAGATTCGGGTATTAATAAGTGGAGTTCTGTTCTACTCCTTTGATACATGTACCCTTTAGGTCTTGTATATATATAAGTAATTTGATTAGCTGCCTCTAGGGCATGGATGTCTTAGTCCATAATTGGATATGCCATTCCTCAAGCTTGGACATTTCAGTCTTTCATTTGGTGAGCCTCCTCTTGGGCGTGGACGTCTCAGTCCATTGTTTGAATGACCTCTTCTTAGGCCTGGACATCTTAGTCCATTGGTTAATGAGCCTCTTCTTAGACCTGGACATCTTAGTCCATTGTTAGATGGGCATGTTCTTGGGCCTGGACATCTTAGTCCATTGTTTGATGGGCCTCTTCTTGGGCCTGGAAATCTTAGTCCATAGTTGTCTGGTGCTCTTGGTTAGCTCATCTTAGAGGCTAGAACCAAGGACTTACCCGACCTCCCTCCAAGAGATGCCCTGCCCTGACCATTATGAGGTGCAGACAGGGGCTTGTTCGGTGCTTTAACCTGGCCGTAGCATGGCCGGATAAAGAATTACTCCGTCCTCCCTCTAGGAGGTGCCTTACCCTGGCCATAGCATGGCGTGGATAAGAGCTTGTTCGATGCATTACCCTGGCCATCTCATGGCACGGATAAAGGCTTACTCCGTCCTCCCTCCAAGAGGTGCCTTGACCTGACCAGAGGCGCGACCAAGGCCTTGTCTGGTGCTTGAACCTGGCCATCTTATGGCATGGATAAAGGCTTATCCGCCCTTCCTCCAGGAGATGCTCTGCCCTGGCCAACTCGGCACGGACAGAGTCTTTCTACCATCTTAGGTAGACTATCATCTTAGGTAATATCCAAATATAAGGAGTATATCACTACCACCCATGTAGATTTTTCTTTGAAAAGCAACTCTTTATTGATGTTTCTCAAATCCTTATTACAAATTCATGAATTTTTCCTTGTTGGAAGAAATCGACGATCATTCCCTCTAGGGATCTGCAATGATTAGTTTCATAGACATTCATCATGTTGTAATAACAGTAGGATCCTTCCAGATTCCTTTCATGCTTTGGCTTCTTCTTTGTGATGGCCAATAATTGAGCTTATCTTTAGTTAGCAATTAGACATTCTCCATGGATGTTGTTGAATTGCATTCTTTCGGAAGTCTAGATTTGAAGCTTGATTCTTGAGGATAGCTCTTTGATTTTTTATTCCTTGGCCTTATAGTTCCATACACTTCTATTGCCTTTCTTTTTTCCACCCTTTATAGTTATTATGTAGGAAGTGTTCTTGATGTAGTTGGTTGTTGCCACTTATTTGCAAAGGAATTGTAATCAGCCATTATCTCCTTTTTAAAGATCGTGCCTTTGGAATAGTGCCGGATGGTTCTTCTCATTTGATTGAATACAATATCACTTCCATCTGTTCTTTTTCTAAGGCAAAAATTGGAGTGGGGCCAACATGAACGGGGTTTAAGCTCCATTTCTCAGGATCATATGATTCCACTTTTTTCTTATTTATAATTCTCAAGGCTTCTAGCCTTAACCTTTGCTCTTCATTTTGATTGGAGTCATTGATGAATTTTGAGGGGAACTTTATCTCATGTGGGTCAGAGGATCCTTGTTCAGATCTTATGATTCTTCTAGCGATGATTGGATCAAAGTAGATGAACTTGAGATTAGGTTAACTGGGGTTAGAGAATAGTGGTGTTCGGTGTTTAACCAAGTCGGAGTTTCGAGCCCTCCTTCTAGCACCAAAAAGTTAACAAGAAATCCTGTTAACACCCCAAAGTAGAGTTTTTAGGACAAGGTCAATTCCTATTTGTTTTATCTTAGAAGAGTTGAGTGGAATGGAATGTGTGTATTTACTTCGGTATCCTTTTGAAACAGGTTGGTATAGCGAAATCTTTCTTAAGCCAACCTTTTGACTCAGTCGGAATGGTTATTTCCTTTCCTTATTAACGTTTCAACTTTGTTAAGATAAACGTGTTTACCCTTCGAAGGCTCTCCTTTCGAAGTGGAAGTAGAATCCAAGTAGATGGTCTTTGGGATGCACTGGATGAAGGTTGATCTAGAGGGTTTTAACCCTGTCGAAAGCCTATGTAGTTAAGTGACTTGGGCTTGGGTCAAATATCTGAAGTAAAGTTTTCGACCTTGTCGAAAGCTGTGAGCATAGATGTCTTGGATTTCCATTAGACGTCTCTGGTTTAAGAAGTCTTAAGATAGGTTTCAACCTCGTCGAAAGCAAGACCCTTGGGTTTCTTGTCTTAATCCAACGTGGAAGTAATCTATGATTTGGTTTCGACCTTGTCGAAAGCAGTGGCCCAGGGGAAAATAGCTTGAAACATATAAATTGAAGTTATTTGAATATAGGAGTTTTCGAATATATCGGTAGGGACCTTTCGATGCAGATGACACGTGAAATATAAGTGTAAACCTGACAAAAGCCTTAAAAACAGTAAAGTAATCTGAAATATTTTGGACTACCCTTTCGTGAGGAAAAGATGATTTTATTACTTGAAATCTCCAAATCAATTTTGTAATTAGGGTTTACAACACTTTTGATTAAGAAGATACAAGTTTAGAATGGAAAGAATCGGATCCTCAAAACCTGACCCTTTAGGTCTTATTTATAGATGCGGTCAGCACCTTTCGACCCTAATACTTTTGACTTGGTCGAAAGGTGGCTGTCGAATAACTCAAGTATGCTTCTGCCTTTGTCGAAAGAAACGGCCGTGCTTCACAACTTTGTGTTGCCTTGTAAGTTCTTCTCACTACAGCAAAAATACCTTTTCGCAACTGCTAAAAATAGTTGTAACATGTCTATTACAACTGGCGGTCGCCAGTCTTAATATCCGAAGTTGTAATAGAGTTGGAGATTTTTACAACTGTCATCGACAGTTGCAGGAGCAGTTGTAAAAAACCTTTTTACAACTGCTTTTGACAGTTGTGGTAATGTCTATCGTAACTGGTGCATTGACAGTGGTAAAAAACCAAGAAACAATGTTGTATTATCACTTTGTTACCCATTGTTAAGGATAGATTGTAAAACCAAGCTTTGGTTTTTTTTCCATAGTCAACAGAAAGGCATTCCAACAGCCAGGATCCCATACCAAGACCAGTACCACCATCAACAGCACTGAAAACCAAGAAACCTTGCAGACCAGTGCAATTGTCTGCTAATTTCCTAACATGTTCTAGACACAAATCTACAATATCTTTTCCAACTGTAAATTACATTCAAACAAATAATTATTAACAATGACATACCTCATATAACAATCTGTATATGGCTTCATATTTCTAAAAGTGGTAATTAATATGTCACTTGCTATATTTAAGTTAAAGGTCGTTTTTAACAACTTTAAATTATTTCTCCCACTCTGTATATCATAAAATAATTCAAGTGATATAGACAATAATTTGTGTTTCATCACAATAAAATTTTACCTAAAAATTATACCTTATCATTCAACAATTGTGTATAGAAGAACAAAGATACCCAAATAAAAAAGATAGAAAGGACTGTGATACCCATGTAAGGTCCTCTAGCAAAGTTATTGGTAGCATCCTCTTTTCCAGAGATGAGTTGTTCTGGGTTAAACAGTTGACGATATGTTCCAGTTCTAACTTCATCAATTACTAGTTATATAATGTTTAAATGAATACAAAATAAATCAAGAATTTAAGCAAGCGCCCTCTCCTAGTTATATAATGTCCATCGTGAGTACAGCTGGAACTGTTTCTCAAACTTTTACTTTCAAGCATCATTTCCTTTCATTTAATCAAATTAATATGTAAAAAAAAGAACTGAAAATACTGTATGTACCATCAAAATCACACATCAAACTACTGTGAATTATATGTATTCCGGATTTTATTGTGTACCAACAATCTAGCAAGTTAAGCATCATTCAATTAGAACAAATACAGACGCAGATGGCAGAGAAATAGTAACAACATTCAATGGAACGAAACGAATGAAATCATCAAGCAATGGTGTACCTTAAGTGTAGGAGATCTGGACGATCGAGGAATCAATTAACTCTCGGACGTCGTCGTTAATGTGAGGAAGAAGACGGAAATAGTGTTCCATCGATATCCAGCAGCGGTTTTGCGGAGCAGGTTAGGTTTTTTTTTTGGAAATTTTGTGGTTCGCGATTTGAATCGGCTAGGTTAAGTTTTGAGAATTTTTGACCTATTAATGAATTGAGCGGCCAACGAAAATTAGAGAGGGAGTTTGTAATTTTTGAGGGCAACAAAGTGACATTGGGAGAACGGATAAAAACAGTTGTTATAAATAGTTTTTTACAACTTGCGTAAATAAGTAGTTGTTAAAGAGACATATTACAACTGCTATACAAGTAGAGTTGTTAAAAGTATCTTTTTTACAACTGATAAAAATGAATAGTTGTTACAGACTACTTATTACAACTGCTATTTTGTGTTGGTTGTAATGGAAAAGTTGTAATATGATTACTTTGTTGTAGTGTCTGACTCTATCGACAAGATTTGTTCAATGGTTTCGATGACGCTGGTTATGTTTGAACTCTTGCTTCTGATTTAATATGGAACCCTCCTGGATCACATTGGCTACAACCGGTCTGAATGGCTTATTATAGCTTTCGAAGAGGTTGTTCAAGACAATGTCTGCTTTCGCATGGTTTGAATGAAGGCGAAAACTTTGGTTTCGAAAAGTTTAGCATATATGCAAAGAGCTGTTATTTATTGTCTTTGAAAGGTGTTGCTTTAACTCATTTGAAAGGTCTTCATGCATATGGATTCACCTAGTAGAAAAGTTGTTAACGAAGGCAGAAGGGTGCTTTCGACTCCTTTGACTCCTTCGAAAGGTATGAAGTACTAGATCTTGATTGTAGAAACCTTTCGACACCTTCAAAACGTTCTGAAGCTTTCAGACTTTAGTGGTAGCAACCCTTCGACTCCTTCAAAAGGACTGGCTGGAATCTTATTCTTGTATTTTTTCTATGAATTTTTCTCAAATTAGTTTCGACTAAGTCGAAAAGTCGATTTTATGAGTAACACTCTGCAAACAGGAACAGGAATCTTGTCACTCATCGAGGAGGGTCCGAGTCATTCCAACAATATTGTCGGTGGTTGGTAAATTTATTAACTGTGAATTGTAAATAGTTATTATGTTGTATAATTTTGAATATATATAATAATAGTACATAACAATCAATTCCAGGAAGCGAAGGCATAGGGTCCCGTATCGTACATGGATGTATTTACCCATGCTCATACTATCGAGAATGTAAATCTTGACGTGACTGTTTTGTATACATGGCACGACGATAAATCGCGGAACAGCCATGTAAGCGTATTTTAGTTTATACACTATTAGTAATTGTTTTATTTATTAAAGTATAATGAATTAAGATATTATACTATTGATTTCAAATATATTTTTATTTGTTCATGCAAGCACGGTTTATGGAACAAAGGCAGAAACTCCTGAAGGAAACAGGTCAAGAGCAGCTGACTACGAATGAGGAGGATAACTTTTTTGAGTAAGCCATGGACCCACCTTTATGGAACAGGCGTTACGGTTTTGGTAATCAAGTGATAATGAATAATATATTCAGGCATAACAATTTAGTAATCTTTAAGTTCTAAAGAACTTCATAGAATAGGCGTTATGGAGGAGAGCCAACCAAAGCAAAGCTCAGATCGATCTAGCAAAGATTGAGGAAATGAGAGCGAGGGTGGCGTAGTTGGAGAAGTAGAAACCTCGGCAGGCCATTGAGTTGAAACAGCTACTGGACTAGCGTATTGCTGAGTGCATGCAATAGTATGGTAGTCGCTTTCCATCTATAGCTAGTTCTGGAGGTTCTAGATGTGATTCACAAGAGTAAAAGGTATTTTTTTGTGGTGCGACATTGCTTGATGATACATAGAGATGGTGCGGTTGTATACTTTGAGATGTTTTATGAATTATT
The DNA here is from genome assembly GCA_030737815.1 of Allium fistulosum. NCBI lineage: Eukaryota > Viridiplantae > Streptophyta > Magnoliopsida > Asparagales > Amaryllidaceae > Allium > Allium fistulosum. The sequence goes on from CM060903.1 coordinate 1,082,876,103, forward strand.
TGATGGTACTTTGGTGATGGTCAATTTAACATTTGTGAGTTGATGGTGGTGAGTTGTTGATTATGAGATTTGAGTTGTAGATGGTATGAGTTTTGTTCGTGTTTCATGATATATATGTTGTATGATGACATGTATTTATATTATGTTAACGAAGTGTTGGTTGGTTTGATGTTATCTGAGTTATGGTTGGTTTGATTTTCTTTATGTGATTTGAGTATATTTGTATGATTTGAGATTATGTTGACTATCTGAATTTGATATGTGCTTGTATATGACTATATTATACTTCTGAATTGTGTCCGTGTGGCTAGCATGTAGCAGAAATCTAGTCTGAAAAGATGCTTCAGGTATTCTGACGGATCCTGACGGCTGGCGACGGCTTACTTGTCAACATTTTCCGACGGCTTTCGACGGCTAGTGGTGATTTTGTTTCTTTCTCTTGATCGGCCATGTGTCTTCGATGACATTCAAGAGCCGTCCGGTTTTCTATCGGTGGTCGTCAGAAAGTTTACGATGGGGGCTGTTGGAAGCCGTCGGATAAACCGTGTGGCGACGGAAAAAATTGCGATGGTTTTTTGCGTCAATTTCCGACGGCTAAAAACAGACGGTCTTTGTTGGTTTTTAGCCGTTGGAAATCGTTGGACATAGAGTCCATATTGCTATTTATTGTAGTGTACTATTTTCTTTAATTTTTAAACCATCATATTTTAATTACTGTTACAATGTAATTTTTGCTACTAAGTCCATATGCATTGGAAATAGGAATAATTTAAAATTGATAATGAATTCGAAAGTTCATCAATCGAAGGTTGCTTGCAGTGATGGACGGCAAATTTTATGCATACAAACACACTCGTGTGTTTCTATGTTATGTATGTAGTTAGAAAAAAGGTCATATATCTACTACAATCACATAAAATTTGCGGTAGATATAACACATTGAGTTGGTTAGGTGAGTTTGCACTTATGAGGAAATATTACCATATTGAACATGTTTGCAAATAAGAAGATCGAGATTCATAATTCTTACTTACAAGTGGTTAACTACAACCCATAATGACATGATTAAATGGATATTATCTTACAATAGAGTTTTATTGCCTTTCCTTTCTAACCACGTGCTCAATATATCTACAAATCATGCATAGTGGTATTGCATTTTTTATTATCCTTCTCTTCAACTATATTTACGCTCCATCAATTCAATCATTATTCTATTAAGTAGGTACAGAACTTGCTCTAATAAAATAAGACCACAACTATGTTTTTCTAACTACTACTGTGTTTGTTTTCTTGTTTCTATGTTTAAATTTTGCAGTCATGGTAAACGTATACAAGATCTCAACAATACGTAGCACTTGTTGATAGGGGAACACAAGATAGCACAAAAGAATTGTTGCAAGTGCAGTCTGATGATGATTTGCCTTATAGCTTCCTTCACTATCACTGTCATACTGAAATTCAAAATACAATTCTATGTCAAAATTGTTAATCACCTGTTTTTTTCTAATCAATGCAATTTTGTTCATTTCCAGCAACCTTACTAAAGTACAGTGCTATTATGTAATTTAATTAACTGATCATCGAATAATACCTAATGACTTGGTTTCACCACATTTATTTAATTTGCAGCATTCGTTGTTGTATGTTTAGTTTAACAACCTACAATGCATGAACATGTGCAAGATTTTTGGATTTAACATCGTAACAGCCACAATTTCGTATCTGTAAAATTTTAATACGGATAATGTAAACTTCAATGCTTTATGCTTCTATGCATCATTCTGCACGTTCCATGATTTGTATGGTGAAAATAATTTCCACGTTTAGCAATTTAGAAATCCAAGGATAAAGCTTTCCACCACATCGAAGGTAGACGAGGCCTTTCGACCATGTCGAATGGAATGAGGTAGAATATAAAAGTGTCTTTCGACTAGGTTGAAAGCATAGGCGTGGAAGAGGGTCAACCTGCATCTATAAATAAAACCCAAGGGGTCTGATTTTGTTGATGGAATTTTGGAATCCTAAGCTCATTTCTTTCACTTCTACTTCTTTGCATCAACAAAATCTTTGTAAATTCAAAATCAGTTTTGGGAAAAAGCTCTAAAAATGGTAACTCATTTTGGATTAATGATAATGGAGAGCTGCATGGATTCATTAAGGATTTCGATTATGAGGAAGATAATTACAATAATTAGCTAGACTAATTATCAATTGCACATGATGCTATCTTATTCTCTTAACTTCTTTTTGTCTATGCAAATCATTAGGATTGACTTGGAAATCATACATTCAAAACGTATCATCATTAACAAATATCATATGATGACAAATAAGATGATGATGATGTTTAAACAAAGATAAGTTCTTAGAACTTTCAAATATCCAAGACGGTCTTATACACTAGATCGAGCTTAGGCAATTGTAAACCGAATTTGTTTCGAAAGGATAAAATCCTTTTCGACCTAGTCAAAAGGGATATCTCGAAGGAAATATGGCCTGCAATTGGCAAGCAATCATATGAGGAGGAGTCCATCCCGAAATGAACCTACACTGTAACGACCCGCAAAATTCAATGGTTAAAAGTATATTTAACTAGAAATTTGTGAAATTTTAAACAATAAAATTTGAAATTAAAAATTTATTATTTGGAATACGTCTATTTTAATATAGCAACTGGTAAATTTTCATCTCATAATATTGAAGTTTATTTTCCTGTGAAATTTTATTTCAATTTAAACCGGTTAATAACAGTGAATTTAAAAGTTTTCCGAAACCAAAATATGTCAACAGGAGAAAATTTATTCAGATCATTTTGAATCCGACTGCGAAATTCGTTTTTCCAAATTTGGACTTCTTCTGCTCCGTTTATCTTAATTCTGGCAGAATAGCAGCATTTTCGGTACCGGTTATCGAATTTTGATCGGATGATCGTACCACCAATATCTGTATACCGTTTTGATTGTCTCGTCATGCTGATATCCACGGTATATTCATTTGTTTATTTCAGCGTCTGATAAACAACAGAATCTGTAAAACAGTTCACCGCATCGGTACGTTTCGAGCCGTTTGTTAGTTGGGTCCATTCAGATTTCAAGCAGCAGCCACTAGCTTTTATTTTTAATACTTATCTCATCGGTTACTAAAATTCGACCGTGGCCATACCATCTAGATGTGTGAACGTACAAAACTAATGTACGTTTCACATTTATTAAATGTGAACGGTTCATTTCCATTTTGCCTTTATACCTTCATTTCCGTTCCAGAGCGTTGCTTAAGAATTTTGCTCAAAATCTTTTAGCCTCACTTTTCTTTTGCCACCTCTCCACCTGTTCTTTTCCTCACCATTTCCTCTCTTGCTCCAGACCAACCCAAAAGCTTTGCCACTTTTCATTTCTCTTCATTTCCACCTGAAGCCACGTCTCCTCTTCATTTTCACACTTCTCCCACTTCATGCGGCATCAAACACGTCTATACCCGCCACCTTGTGCCTTCGCCAAAAACCCCTTCGCCATAGCCGCCTCCACCCGCGCCTAAGCCTCCAACCGCGTCTCCTCCGTCCTGACAGTGACCATCACCTCACAGCAGCCCCGCCGTTTTCTCACGTCCTTGCCTCCTCAAACTCATAGCACACCGTTCCCATTCCCTTCGCCTTAGATCAAAGCCCGGCCATGTCCTCGAACCCACTGCCGTGTCCTTCACCCCGAGCAACCAACGGCCACATCTCCTCCCCGATCTTCTGCCACCTCCCCTTCTTGCCGAGTCATCTTGGCTGCTTCATAGCCAAAATATTCGTACATATCTATGCTTACAGGTATGTTGCTTAAGTTGGAATCTGTTAGTGGTTTATATATATAATCATATCCAAGTAAGTTTTGTATTAAGTTTACATTTTTTAAGTTATATATATGAGTGCTTAGTTATAACTGTTGTGTTCAAACATATAGTAATACATAAACATACTGTTTTAAAGAAAGAAGAAATTGTGGATACTTTACCTTATAAATTTATATATATATATTCAGGTAGGCTATGGTCTAGTATAGAAATAGTTAACACTAAAATATAGTACATACCTTTACAACGCATGTCTTATAAGCTTGGCCAGCTGTGTTCGTGCTTTATGCAATATGCACACTTTGTTTATGCAAAGAGGTTATGATGGTTTAATTATGTAATATAAACTTGTTATCTGTGAATATAAGAATATGAGTCTAGTCTATATATTGGCTATAATATGAAGTGTAGTATCTGCTCTTATTAAACAATGATTTTTTTTTTAAATTGGTATAAACTTTTTGATCTATCTATTGTTTATAAAGCTTACATATAAAGTACTAGTATATATCTTATTTTGATAAAGTTGGAGCTTTGCATTTGTATGTGTATTTTATAGTAAAGTAAGTGTTATTTCTTTGTATATGATTTGTGGTATATATTAATCTTTATAAGTTACAGTTTATATTTTAAAACATATGTGTTTCGGCAGTTATATAATCTTATAATTTAAAGGTATATATAGGTTCAAGTGTTTTATTTTGATTTGGTTACAACATATTCTATGCATATACAACAGTTTGTAATATCCTAAATATATGTGTATCTAACAGTTTGGTTAATGATTTAAATGTATAACTAGGCTATAGTTATTTTATAATAATATATATAAATACTCTATGTTATAAGTGGTTTGCATAGATGCCTTATATTTTGTTTGAATAGGATTTGGTTGCCTTATGTATATGGCTGCATATATTTTATTGGTGGTATAGTCGCATGCATATATTCAGTGTATATTTCATATGGGGTCTTCATATATATATATAAATATATATATGTGTGTGTTTACATATCAAGTAGGTATATAGATATACCGGTCTGCATAAATTATATAAATTTTGGAAGATTGTATATTTGTTATTTATACCTATGTTTATATATTGGTTTTTGTAGATAGGTAGATTTGAGTTTGGTTTCCACATATGTGTGTATATATATATATGTTTAAAACTGATTTTTGAAATATATATGTATATAAACCATATTTCGTTTCTATCAAGCAAAATTGATTTGATCCATTCTCATCGATTTCTTATCTATCAGCTTGTCCGACGAATCTGTGTCCATTGTGCTTTGCGTTGCAATTCGTGCTTGGATTCGTAGCTCATTTCTTCGTTAAATCTATCTAGCCTCGAAAGGTGAGCAATCACTCACGATTAACGTTCTTTTATTATTTAAATTTGATTTCAATTGAAATAGCAATTGAAATATGCTGCTGTAGTTATTTACATTGTTATATATGCTATTATCTATAACTGTTCACCTGTGACATCTGACACCAGTATCTAGTATCATATGCCTGTTATTACTATTATCTTTATATGTTCACCTATGACATCTAACACCAGTATCTGTTATTTATACTGATGATATATGCCTGTTGTTATATATATATTTTTGTATCTGTTATCACTCTGCAAGTTCCCTGTTAGTATAGAATTCACTATGGGTTGAAATGATACATACCCGAACAGACTTTAGAATAGGAGAATTTCGTTATGGGTTGAAATGATAAACCCAAGCGATTTTTCATTCGAATTGAAATTGGGATTACGGGTCGAAATGATATCTACCCGTATATATTTAAATTTCGGATTGAAATGATAAATATCCGTATCACTTAACCATATGATAAATATATATACAAACACCGTTGGTCCATATATATAAATATTTTAAAAATGAATTCTATGGTTTTGGAAAGAAATATATGGTTTTAATAAATGTTGAGCCTTAGATTATTATATATAAATGGGAATGATTGATTTAAATACATATAATATGTTGAGTATTTAAAATATATTTCAAAATAGATTTTGGTAATAATTTGAATAAGTTAAGGTTAGAAAGATAATTTGAATTTAGTTGAAATTGTATTCAATAAAGAATTTTATTTAATTAAACCGATTTGAAACTTATTGAAATTGAGATGAAGATATGATTTATAACTTGATTAATAAGTAATCTAATGAATATTCTTGTTTAAATAAAGTTTAAGGAAATATTTAGTAAAATGTGATTTAAGGCTAGTAAATGATATTGAATCTATTAAGTGAATATTCCCTGATTAAATAATAATGAAGTTAAATCAAGAGGTATATGAAACTGTTAAATCTAACTTTGAAAATGTTGAATATTAAAGCTTTGAAATATATTGAAAAATAAATGGTATATTTATAACTGAATTAAATTGATGAATTGAGCTTTGAATAAATTTGAATCTGGAATTTTGAAGTTGATTTGAATCGATTTGCGAGACTTGAGGAAATTTTAAATACTTTACTTTTAAATCATTTAATATATATATACATATATACTATTTTGGAAAATAGATATATTTGAAATGAAATGATATGTGGGTTTTGAAGTATAAATTAAATTGAAATGACCACGGTGTTATAATGTATATTTCCGTCTTGTAGATAGTTCTGAAGATCCTTAGAGGATGGTTATCCCAAACATCCTTTAAGTTAATTGTATTTCAATTGATGTTTCACTTGAGTTGGATTTATTTATATAAGAATGTTAATCCTGACTCGAGTGTTTTGTGTTTTGCTTTACGCTCGGGTCAGACCGAGTGATACAGCATTTGAGACTCATCCTTGGAGTTTGGAGCTTCCTTTGGAGATCCAACCTATTGCCTCAGCTTTCAGCTCTTCTAGGTGATTTGTCCAGAGAAGTCATCTGTTGTACTGGAGACTTCACTACATTTGAGATATTCTGTTGTATTTTATTTCTAACTCTGATGTTTATATAGTAGCTTCATGAACTACTATTTTATCTATTCCGCTGCGTATTATTGTATTACTCTGTGTCTGTGATTCTGTGATTGATTTATTTACTGCATATGATGAGTTTTGCCAAATTTAAATTAACAATCTGATATTTTGAATTATTCAAGTCAGACATGTGTGTCTGCCTATGCACTTGGCGGGTGCAGCATGATAGGGGGTTCTCGCATTTGGTTTGGTAGCGAGCGGATGACTCTTACTCCTACATGTCCCTGCGGGGTTGGTGCAGTCGAGAGGCTGGCTGTAAAGGCAGAACACAGGTACTGCTGTATGCTACGGTGGGCGTTACCCCACTGACGCGGTCCGTTACAGTTGGTATCAGAGCTTTGGCTCTAGGCAAAGCTTAGCATATATAGTAAATTTATTTACAGAATCACTTTCGTTCGAGTTTAATCTCTTCCTTTTGACTCGATTTCCTTTGAACTTTGGAACGTTCCCTACGGTTCCAAAATTCATTCTTGTCTCTCTCTATTGGTATTCTTTTGATTCTGGAGTATCCCATAACTCCACTTCGAATGATCTCTATAAGAATAGGCGATCCCGCCGATCTTTGAATGTTTTGCAAAGGGGTGAAACTCCTTTACAATTGGCATTGAATCACCGAAGATTTATATATCACTCGGTTTAGATGCTGCTATCTCTTGATATGCTGAATTCTATCTCTTGCGATCGAATGTCGATTTGCCTTAGATTTCCGCATCGATTATATTCTTGAAGTCACGGTTGACCCGGTTAAGGTCGCCCGCGATTTATATAAGTGTATCCATCTACTGTTTTGTAATTAATTATCTCATTTTCGTTCGAACTTATCTTCGAATCAAAATTCTATTTGACAAGAGTCCCTCTAATTTGAATCTCTATCTTTGTTTTGAAATCCGTTCGTGAATTGTCCTTTGAAAATCGGGTTTGTTTATATTTTAGAAATTGTTTTCTAAACCGAATATATTATTTTGATAAGTATGATTATATTCTATATATAAAAGTGTAATGTTTTCGATAAAGATTTTAAACCCTTTTCAAATAAGAATTTGAGGTTTCGAAAGGATTTGTAATTTTGAAAAAAAAATCTATATAAGAAATTTGATTTATCTAAAAATGATTTATAACTAAAGGATTTTTTAAATTTGAATTCGAGAATTGAACCCCGGTGTTTTGAAATTGGTTTTAAGATTTTGAAATATATAATAATAATATGATTTAAAGGGATTTTCCGAATAAGAAATGTTTTAAATAATTTTAATAAGTTTCGAACGATTCCAAAGAAATTTCAAAAGAAGTTTGAGAAAATAGAAGTCCAGAACTCACTTATGTCGCTGGAAAATAATTTCGGTGATGAGTGCACGCATCATCGACATTGACTTTCGAGTTTCAGAGTGAGGGATAGGCCACTTTAGTAGCATTGCTATGCGAGTGATTTTGTGAAACCATTTTTGATTTTCAAATTCTGAAGTAATATTTGATATTCGAAAGATATATGTATATATATTTGAAATGATTTGAAGTAAGCCGGTGTTCAGTCCTTTAGTTTCGGATTTGAAACCTATCTTTTGAAATTGGTTTACTGATTGGTTGATTTCCAACCCTTGAATTTGAAAATGATTTCTTCAACTATTTCGAAGGTTCGAGCACTTCCAAATCAAGGTTAACTTTTCAAAGCTAAATTTTTGAAAGTATGAATTATTTGATAAAGTATATAAATTTGTTTTGAATGTTTAAGTATGAAGTAATATGATTTAAATAAGTTGAAACTGTTTTGTTAAGTATATGAATAAGGCAAATTTTAAAATTTTCTAATATGAAATTGAGATTTGAAATGTTTTGAAAAGAATTTCGTCTTCAATATATTTTGAATAAAATTTAGCTTAAATGTTTTAACTTAGTAACATCTTTATGAAACAATATATTTAACAAGTTGGAATAAATATATAAGTTGTACGTATGCTGTTTTATTCGCATAATTAATTTGATCCAGGTTTGAGTACACAAGTTCGAGGTGAATTACACCATTTCGTGTTAGGATTTTTCATTCGATTCTTGATGGCGAATATTTGATATGGATTTTGGGCTTGATTCTAGAATTCTCTATCATAGTATATGGCTATGCAAGGAGACTGATGGCTTCTAGTCGAGAAACCACATCGAAATCCGCATTAGGGAAGTCGAATGGACAATACTAGTTCGAAAGCGAACTTGTGTGATCGAGCGAGCGATCAAATGTGATTTTGCGAAATGATGACGTATGTACATCTTATATTCTAATATCATTGATATATTGTGACGCTGAAATTGAAAGCTGTCGGGTTAGAATATCTTTGCTTACTAAAAGAAAATTTCCAATTTAAATTACAAAGATATATATAACCCATAAAAGCAAAGATATTCAATCCCATATGGCTCTTCATACAACGAAATTTATTTTGAAAATTTTGATCCTTATATAAGGTGGACCTTATGTAAATATAAGATTATTTTGAAAACCATTGATTTTGGAAATGAATTGGTTGACTTAAATTATATTGATTTGGAAAATTGGATTTATTTTCTAAATATATTATTTTGGAAACTTTGAAACGAAAGATATTTAATTTGAGAAGAAATAATTTGGTGAAATTGTATATGATTTTGAAATTGAACTGATATTGAAACAAATTGAAATTTGAGAACCTTATGTTACTAAACACTTGATTTGGGAGTTGTCGAACTTATATAAAATTGATTTGTATGAGTATGAAATTGATTCGAAAACTATAGATTTGAAAAGGTACTCAATTTGAAAAGTGAAATCTTATATAATTAAAGTCTATATAAGTATGATTTGATATACTTTTGATTTTGGAAAAGTATTTGATCTGAAAATTAAATCTTATGTATAATGGATTTTATATAAGTACGATATTTGAAAGTGATTTGAAAAGGTACTATATGATACATATTTTCGAAGTAAAGATATGGAAAGTGCCTTCTGTTTGATATCCGATTTGTGGCCACATCTTGGATTCATTCTATCGATATTATTCTCTCTGATTTTTGGTTTTCCGGATATGATACTCGAGTTTCCTTCGAATTCCATGGCGTTACCCATGGTCTTATGTTTCTCTCGTGACTGCATAGCGCAACTGCCTGGCTGAGTCTTGCCTAGGGGTACGGATTGTTTCCTGGGGGATCCAGGCGTAACCATTGTGTATCCTGCAATCTGTGTAGGTCGCGAATAGTAGCGCAAATGCTTGGCTGAGTCTTGCCTGGGGGTACGGATTGTTTCCTGGGGGATCCAGGCGTAACCATTGTGTATCCTGCATTCTACTAGTCATCATGGCGTAACTCGCAGGGCTGAGAAAGCTTACGGATATGGATTGTTTCCTGGGGGACCCAGGCGTAACCATTGTGTATCTGCGAACCATGGTTAGACAAAGGTTTTGTTTGTTTTTGATTGGATTGTACTTTCCATATCTGTTTTTAAAAGTTTTTTCCAGTATTTTCACTGGGTGTTGAAACAGGTCTACTAAGTACCTGGAGAATTCTAGTTTTGCGCCTGATCAACGCACTACCAGAGTCTACAGGAACAAGGATAAACTTGTTGAAACATCGAGTTATAAAAGTATTTTCGGAAGGAAATTTGTTTCGATGTAAAAGTATTTTATTATAAAGGTATTTTATTATAAGGTATTTCCAACAAAGAAATTCTGTATTAATATTTGAAATTAAAAACCCTTATGGTTCTAAATTAATTATTCGTGCCTGATACTATTCTTCTGAATCTACCTTATCTGCTCAGCTTTATTTATTCACATATATTCTGTTTTCCAAATCCTCCTTTTTTTCCTTGTTGACTATATCCTTTTTAAATATTGTTTATTTATATATTATATGGTTTAATAGAAATTTTAGAGTTAAATATTTTAGAAGTTGTTAATTAAATAAAACATATTTAAGGTAAATGATTATTGATTTATTAATAATACTTGAAAAGTAATTTTGATAAAATTTATAAATTAATAAATTATGAATTTAATGTTTTCAAATAGCTTCTTTGTAAAAATAAGTAATAACGTAAATAATTGTTTTCAAATATTTTTCATATATTTATAAAGGTGTCATTTAAACTTATAAATAGTATTTATAAAGGGAAGCAAGAGATTTTACAAATGGATTTTTGAAAGGTTTTAAAGTATATAAGATAATTAAATTGCAAATGAAGTTTTCAAATGAATATTTCAAGTAAAATTTATATAGTTTAAACTAATTATTTAATCTTGACTTTCAATCTATCTTTTCTGTCTGGTTGTTCTATTCTTCTACCTCCTTCCTTTTCGGGGACGAAAAGTTTTGAGTGGGGGAGAGTGTAACGACCCGCAAAATTCAATGGTTAAAAGTATATTTAACTAGAAATTTGTGAAATTTTAAACAATAAAATTTGAAATTAAAAATTTATTATTTGGAATACGTCTATTTTAATATAGCAACTGGTAAATTTTCATCTCATAATATTGAAGTTTATTTTCCTGTGAAATTTTATTTCAATTTAAACCAGTTAATAACAGTGAATTTAAAAGTTTTCCGAAACCAAAATATGTCAACAGGAGAAAATTTATTCAGATCATTCTGAATCCGACTGTGAAATTCGTTTTTCCAAATTTGGACTTCTTCTGCTCCGTTTATCTTAATTCTGGCAGAATAGCAGCATTTTCGGTACCGGTTATCGAATTTTGATCGGATGATCGTACCACCAATATCTGTATACCGTTTTGATTGTCTCGTCATGCTGATATCCACGGTATATTCATTTGTTTATTTCGGCGTCTGATAAACAACAGAATCTGTAAAACAGTTCACCGCATCGGTACGTTTCGAGCCGTTTGTTAGTTGGGTCCATTCCGATTTCAAGCAGCAGCCACTAGCTTTTATTTTTAATACTTATCTCATCGGTTACTAAAATTCGACCGTGGCCATACCATCTAGATGTGTGAACGTACAAAACTAATGTACGTTTCACATTTATTAAATGTGAACGGTTCATTTCCATTTTGCCTTTATACCTTCATTTCCGTTCCAGAGCGTTGCTTAAGAATTTTGCTCAAAATCTTTTAGCCTCACTTTTCTTTTGCCACCTCTCCACCTGTTCTTTTCCTCACCATTTCCTCACTTGCTCCAGACCAACCCAAAAGCTTTGCCACTTTTCATTTCTCTTCATTTCCACCTGAAGCCACGTCTCCTCTTCATTTTCACACTTCTCCCACTTCATGCGGCATCAAACACGTCTATACCCGCCACCTTGTGCCTTCGCCAAAAACCCCTTCGCCATAGCCGCCTCCACCCGCGCCTAAGCCTCCAACCGCGTCTCCTCCGCCCTGACAGTGACCATCACCTCACAGCAGCCCCGCCGTTTTCTCACGTCCTTGCCTCCTCAAACTCATAGCACACCGTTCCCATTCCCTTCGCCTTAGATCAAAGCCCGGCCATGTCCTCGAACCCACTGCCGTGTCCTTCACCCCGAGCAACCAACGGCCACATCTCCTCCCCGATCTTCCGCCACCTCCCCTTCTTGCCGACTCATCTTGGCTGCTTCATAGCCAAAATATTCGTACATATCTATGCTTACAGGTATGTTGCTTAAGTTGGAATCTGTTAGTGGTTTATATATATAATCATATCCAAGTAAGTTTTGTATTAAGTTTACATTTTTTAAGTTATATATATGAGTGCTTAGTTATAACTGTTGTGTTCAAACATATAGTAATACATAAACATACTGTTTTAAAGAAAGAAGAAATTGTGGATACTTTACCTTATAAATTTTTATATATATATTCAGGTAGGCTATGGTCTAGTATAGAAATAGTTAACACTAAAATATAGTACATACCTTTACAACGCATGTCTTATAAGCTTGGCCAGCTGTGTTCGTGCTTTATGCAATATGCACACTTTGTTTATGCAAAGAGGTTATGATGGTTTAATTATGTAATATAAACTCGTTATCTGTGAATATAAGAATATGAGTCTAGTTTATATATTGGCTATAATATGAAGTGTAGTATCTGCTCTTATTAAACAATGATTTTTTTTTTTAAATTGGTATAAACTTTTTGATCTATCTATTGTTTATAAAGCTTACATATAAAGTACTAGTATATATCTTATTTTGATAAAGTTGGAGCTTTGCATTTGTATGTGTATTTTATAGTAAAGTAAGTGTTATTTCTTTGTATATGATTTGTGGTATATATTAATCTTTATAAGTTACAGTTTATATTTTAAAACATATGTGTTTCGGCAGTTATATAATCTTATAATTTAAAGGTATATATAGGTTCAAGTGTTTTATTTTGATTTGGTTACAACATATTCTATGCATATACAACAGTTTGTAATATCCTAAATATATGTGTATCTAACAGTTTGGTTAATGATTTAAATGTATAACTAGGTTATAGTTATTTTATAATAATATATATAAATACTCTATGTTATAAGTGGTTTGCATAGATGCCTTATATTTTGTTTGAATAGGATTTGGTTGCCTTATGTATATGGCTGCATATATTTTATTGGTGGTATAGTTGCATGCATATATTCAGTGTATATTTCATATGGGGTCTTCATATATATATATATATAAATATATATATGTGTGTGTTTACATATCAAGTAGGTATATAGATATACCGGTCTGCATAAATTATATAAATTTTGGAAGATTGTATATTTGTTATTTATACCTATGTTTATATATTGGTTTTTGTAGATAGGTAGATTTGAGTTTGGTTTCCACATATGTGTGTATATATATATATGTTTAAAACTGATTTTTGAAATATATATATGTATATAAACCATATTTCGTTTCTATCAAGCAAAATTGATTTGATCCATTCTCATCGATTTCTTATCTATCAGCTTGTCCGACGAATCTGTGTCCATTGTGCTTTGCGTTGCAATTCGTGCTTGGATTCGTAGCTCATTTCTTCGTTAAATCTATCTAGCCTCGAAAGGTGAGCAATCACTCACGATTAACGTTCTTTTATTATTTAAATTTGATTTCAATTGAAATAGCAATTTAAATATGCTGCTGTAGTTATTTACATTGTTATATATGCTATTATCTATAACTGTTCACCTGTGACATCTGACACCAGTATCTAGTATCATATGCCTGTTATTACTATTATCTGTATATGTTCACCTATGACATCTGACACCAGTATCTGTTATTTATACTGATGATATATGCCTGTTGTTATATATATATTTTTGTATCTGTTATCACTCTGCAAGTTCCCTGTTAGTATAGAATTCACTATGGGTTGAAATGATACATACCCGAACAGACTTTAGAATAGGAGAATTTCGTTATGGGTTGAAATGATAAACCCAAGCGATTTTTCATTCGAATTGAAATTGGGATTACGGGTCGAAATGATATCTACCCGTATATATTTAAATTTCGGATTGAAATGATAAATATCCGTATCACTTAACCATATGATAAATATATATACAAACACCGTTGGTCCATATATATAAATATTTTAAAAATGAATTCTATGGTTTTGGAAAGAAATATATGGTTTTAATAAATGTTGAGCCTTAGATTATTATATATAAATGGGAATGATTGATTTAAATACATATAATATGTTGAGTATTTAAAATATATTTCAAAATAGATTTTGGTAATAATTTGAATAAGTTAAGGTTAGAAAGATAATTTGAATTTAGTTGAAATTGTATTCAATAAAGAATTTTATTTAATTAAACCGATTTGAAACTTATTGAAATTGAGATGAAGATATGATTTATAACTTGATTAATAAGTAATCTAATGAATATTCTTGTTTAAATAAAGTTTAAGGAAATATTTAGTAAAATGTGATTTAAGGCTAGTAAATGATATTGAATCTATTAAGTGAATATTCCATGATTAAATAATAATGAAGTTAAATCAAGAGGTATATGAAACTGTTAAATCTAACTTTGAAAATGTTGAATATTAAAGCTTTGAAATATATTGAAAAATAAATGGTATATTTATAACTGAATTAAATTGATGAATTGAGCTTTGAATAAATTTGAATCTGGAATTTTGAAGTTGATTTGAATCGATTTGCGAGACTTGAGGAAATTTTAAATACTTTACTTTTAAATCATTTAATATATATATACATATATACTATTTTGGAAAATAGATATATTTGAAATGAAATGATATGTGGGTTTTGAAGTATAAATTAAATTGAAATGACCACGGTGTTATAATGTATATTTCCGTCTTGTAGATAGTTCTGAAGATCCTTAGAGGATGGTTATCCCAAACATCCTTTAAGTTAATTGTATTTCAGTTGATGTTTCACTTGAGTTGGATTTATTTATATAAGAATGTTAATCCTGACTCGAGTGTTTTGTGTTTTGCTTTACGCTCGGGTCAGACCGAGTGATACAGCATTTGAGACTCATCCTTGGAGTTTGGAGCTTCCTTTGGAGATCCAACCTATTGCCTCAGCTTTCAGCTCTTCTAGTTGATTTGTCCAGAGAAGTCATCTGTTGTACTGGAGACTTCACTACATTTGAGATATTCTGTTGTATTTTATTTCTAACTCTGATGTTTATATAGTAGCTTCATGAACTACTATTTTATCTATTCCGCTGCGTATTATTGTATTACTCTGTGTCTGTGATTCTGTGATTGATTTATATACTGCATATGATGAGTTTTGCCAAATTTAAATTAACAATCTGATATTTTGAATTATTCAAGTCAGACATGTGTGGATTTATTGTCGATTTGAATGGTCCAAAATAACGGGTCGTTACATACACTCAACTACATTAGCAAACCTTTCGAAGGGGATCCTCCATATAAGAAACGAAATCAATGAGGTTGAAAGCAGCAATTTCATTTCAATAGGTCAAGCATACCTTTCGACATGGTCGAAAGGGCTAGAACGAACCTTTCAACATGATCGACAAGATGAAAATTCAATATGAATAGTTGTCTTCAACTTATTCGAATAAATGGTTTTGAGTAAGATGCTACTTCCCTTGCCTGCATTTCTAAGCTATCTTCTAAAACTGTTTCGACCAAGTCAACCCGGTCGAAACGATGGTTTCGAAGGAAGCAATCTTTCTTGATAACCTTATTATATATTTTTATTTTCCATTCACATAGCTTTAGGGACGTTGACAAGTTTACTTGTTAACATTTTTGGCTCTAGAAGGAGGGCTTGAACTTCTGACCTTGTTGCTATCTTATAGAGTAATCATGGATCGTTTGACTTGACGTAGGAAAATAAAATCTAAGAGACTCAGTCGAATGGATGAAGAGGTCATCCACACTACAACCCTCGAAGAGAACATAGGTCCAACCTTCA
This sequence comes from Allium fistulosum, assembly GCA_030737815.1. Lineage (NCBI taxonomy): Eukaryota > Viridiplantae > Streptophyta > Magnoliopsida > Asparagales > Amaryllidaceae > Allium > Allium fistulosum. The sequence goes on from CM060903.1 coordinate 1,082,892,319, forward strand.
ATCTGAATAGGATTGTTCAAGGGAACCTTCATCATCAACTTAGCAGGACAATTACACTGCCAAAATCAAGCATCTAGAGCAGCAACTGCAGGAAATGTAGGACTTATAAAGATGGCGTTATCTCAAAAGTCCTCTAAAACAGTGAGGCCAACAAAGGGGGATGAGTTGGTTTAACCCAGAAGGAACTTGAAGGCTCATTCAAATGAAAACAAGAGCAAGGTAGATGTAACATATTCGAAGAAAGAGCATCCTCAATCTAAAGCTGATCATTAAGGAAGGGTGATCGATAAATCACTTGAACAATCTGATAGCTCTACGTCAAAAGAATACCATCCAAACCAGAAAAGATACCATGATGTCAAACCTTATATGAAGGATGCGGCGGAGAAGGCAATTAAAGATGCAATAAATGCAAAGGGGAAGACGACCATGGACGAAAACGCCAATGATAACGAGCGAGTGCCACCCATTACAGATGAGATTATGGCAATATACATCCCATCTTATGTAAAGATTCCGGCAATGAAGTATCAAGGAATCACTGATCCCGATGATCATTTGATGGCTTTCGATAGCCAAATGAATCTGTACAATGCACTAGGAGCTGTTAGATGGAGATTATTTCCTGTAACTCTCCATGGAGCCGGGGCCTAGTGGTATCGACAATACCAAGAGAAGACCATTTATTCCTGGAAGCAATTTTAATACAAATTCTCCGCTCAGTTTTGCATATGTAAAGAACCCACCATTGATTACAAAGTCTTGGCAAACATAAAGCAAAGGCAAGAGGAACCTTTGGGAGACTATCTTAAAAGATTCAACACTGAAGCACTAAAATCAAAGGACATGAATGACCGTAACAATCTTATCGTGGTACATTCTGGCTTAATATTGAACGCCCCATTCTAGAAGCAGCACTTTGTTAATGGGTATAAAGATTTACAAGATTTCCATGTTCAAGCTGACAAGTTCTTTCGAATGGATGAGTTGTATCATGCCAAAAGAAAAGCAATTCCTAAGAAGGAAGGAGGAAGATTTTGCCTAGATCGAGGACATAAAAGAATGAAATAGGAAGACCCAATTGCTAATGCAGTCAATTTGTACAAGCCACAATTATACGTTTTTGCTGTGATGAAGGAAAGAGTGAACTTCCCAACTTCTTTCAAGGCTAAGAACCACCCAGAGCAAAGAAGAGGAGAATCTATAGAAATTATCTAATTCTACTCAATTTCAATCCCCGTATTCAACAAATACAATGGGGAGAATAACGACGAAGTCACCTTTTAAATTCCACAAATAGTACGAGTTCACTCTTTGGGCTTTAACCCCGAGTATAAGAAGATCATCTCTATCAAGGTTTCAAATCTCGGATTTTGGCCAATATCTCGGGCAAATATCTCGGCTGTCTCGGGCGATATTTAAAAGACTTATAACTAACCAAGCTGCCAAATCTCGGATTTTGGCTAATATCTTGGATTTTCATCTCGGCTGATCTCGGGGAGATTTAAAACCTTGATCTCTATACAATCAAGTTGTATTTAATTTAAATTTGGAAAAAATAAATACAGTTTTTTTATACTTGTTTCCGACATTTCGACCTTATCTATCCCTCGCCTAGGGAAGAGGCCAGGTGAGCCAGGGTGCTACTCCTAAACATCTCCTTAGTTTAAGCATGTCACATCCGGATCTCACGAATAGAAACATCCAGTCTACTCGTCGGCTTTTAAAGCCAAGATTAAAACACTTTATTTATAATAGCTTTTCTTTAAACAATTATTTAAACTCTCTTAAATAAGCTAGAAAATCTCCAATCATCATTAAAACATTTAATTATCCTTTTGGAAACATTTATAAAAGTTTTTTAAAAGAATCGTTAAGTTTAAATCTAAAATTTAAAAGTTAGAGAAAAGTGCTGCGGAAAAGTGCCTTGGAAAGTGCTTTTTAAGCTATATTGATGAAAACAACTTTTTATTATGTGAAAATTCATTTTTATTACTCAAATCTCTTTTAAAACATTTTAAGATTTATAATATTTATTCCATATTTTTAAACAATTTTAAAATATAATTTTCTAAGAAATCCAGTTTTGGATCCCGAATTGCAAAAACCGCGATTTTTCAAATGCTTCTTTGCTCATATCTCAAAATCTACTTATCGAAATTTTGATTTTGATTTTTCATTTGAAAACTATGGATATAATAGTTCAGAAAATTCTTATCCCTAAGAATTTGGAGCTATATTCCAACTCTTAACTCGTTTGACTTTTATGGATATAATAGTTCAGAAAATTCTAACTTTTCTAAAATCTTTTCTATGAATAAGAAGCCATTAGAGAGGCTCTTAGAAAGCTTGAAAAGAAGCGGAAGAAGAAGTGGAATGGTATTAGCATTTTATGAGAAGAGGGGTGGTATTTATAGAAAAAACTTGGAATAAAATATTCAAATGCAAAATTATCAAAATGCCCCTAGCCTACACCCTCCTAGCCTCTACATGCACGGCTCCCCCCTAAAGCCATGTGATGGTGATGTGAGGTGATGGTGTGATACAATGATTTGATGTATGCATTATGGTTGCATAAAGTTTAAGCTTTATGAATTATTAAATCATTTTTGTAATATACATATACATATACATATACATATATATGTGTGTGTGTGTGTGCGCGCACGCGCGTGTGTGTTTATGTACACATGTATATGGTATCTTGTGCATGTGACATATATATGTATGTACATGTAGGTGCATAACACTTCGAATGGCTTTGAACAACTTTTGTTTATTAAATCGATGAAATTTGGGGAACCGAATATCGGTCACATTTTGACTTATTTATTAATGTACATATATTAGTAAACAAAATTCAAAAATAAATTTCTGATCATTTTAAATAAATTAAAATGATCATATTTGAATTATAAAACCATATAAATTAATATTAACAATTGTTTACAATAATTTTTATTATTCTGATAAAGCATTATCGATTTTTCCTTATATTTTTAAATCAAATATATCTCTTTATTAAACTATTATAAATGATTTATTATCAGTTTAAAACTATTCAAAATGAATTAGAATCATTTAAAGTAATTATTTGGACAATTAAAATAATTATTAAATAATTAAATCTCAATTTAAATTCATAAATCCATATTTTAATACATTGCTATCTTATCGATATAAATTTCGAGGAAAATAATTTTGTAAATATTTATTCAAAACAAGATTACTATTACTATTATCACTTGAAACAATATTATTTGTATTATCAATCTTTTATTTGCATAAATTTAAAAATAAATATAATTTATCAAAGTGATAAATTGGCGAGTCGTTACATTGCACTAGGTGGATTTTTGACCCAACATGAATGTTCTTTTATAAATATAGGCCTACTAGCTACCAAAAGGAAGGGGAATTCACTAACTGCAGAGACCATTCGTCTTCTTTGCCTCTAAACTCTCCTCCATTAAAGTCACATAGGAAACAACTATCTGCTGTTCTAGGACTTAGATCAGCCAATTCTTAGTACATGTGATCTCAAACTCTCTAGAAACATCATTGTAAATATGAGATCCACTAGATTGTGGTCAAGTCTTTGAAGACTAGTTGTAATCCAGAGAAAGAACAATTAATATAAAGATTGAAGTGGACGTATGCCGGAGATTACGTCGAACCACTATAAAAACTTCCTTTGTGTTCTTATCAATTTTTTGCTTTTTCTGTTGATTTAATCTGAACAAGTACTTTCATTTTGATTTTGGGTGTTGATCCATTTTTTGGGTTAATACAACACTTTTCTATGGTATCAGGGAAAGCTTGCTTATTGTAGTAGTTTATTTATCAAAGAGATATTGACACATTTGTAATCTCATGTGGGAGATTCTATAGCTTGAAAATATGTACTTTATTTACATTTAGATTTTTACTGGTTTTTTTCCTATTTTATGTCTATGTTCTATTATGTTTTATTTATGAATTATTAGACATATGGTTAGTTATTAGACTTTTCATCAAATTTTTGAATAAACCTTTGATGTGTTGGATTCTCAATAATGCTGGAGAAACATTTATAGGTATCAAATGTTGGGAGGCATTTCATCGTGGTCCTCCTAAATATTTCTTCCCGAAATTCCTTGTCATTCATTTTCCAAATGAAACCATCTCAACATTAATTAATTATTTTTTAGAAAAGTGGTGGAGAAAAATGAAGTAACCTAAAAATAAGTTTTTTGGGGGAGGGGGGTGGAGGGAGGATAAATAAGGAAAGTTAGTAGGTTGGTTTGAATTAACTATCTCTAAATTACATTTCAAAATGCGTATACCATTCGTAGTTTAAGCTTTATTTTCTACTATATTTAGTTCACACATTTTTCATGGATTAAATGAAAATCATGGTTGATTAATATGCACCCTTTTAACAAACATAAGCCATCGGACTATTTTGGATTCACTAATGATCAACATTTAACAAAAATTACCAAAAATGTACACTTATGCCTCTATTTTATCCATATGTGCTCACGTACGTATAAATGTACACAACTAACCATGGATATATAAATACATAGGTTAAATGATATTTTAACATAATTCCTTTATACAAAAAGTTACATGGTTGTAAAGAATTCCTTTTGGAAGGCAAGTGCCTAATTTCATTCCCGTAAAAAAAGGTGTTTTTAGTATAAAACAACATTTTTTGGAAAACCAAGCTTTGTTATCTATCACTTGAAATAATGGAATTTAACTTCTATTATAAATTAGATTAAGATTATTATCCTTAATAACACGAAAGAAGTTTAATTTTCTTCCTAAAATAAAGGAAATGTGAACCTACAACAATTATTCTATATACATCGAGTTGCATGTAATTTAAACAAATTTGGAGCATGTATTTAGACAATAAAGACAAATTACATATCACACTTTTGGCAAAAATTATCATTTTCAAAAATTGACTACTATGAAATTGGATTTTTACAAATGTATGATATCAATTTTTATAAAGATATGAAAATTATAATTTTTCTTGTGTTTCCAGTAACAATAACCGCATCATAAAATCCAAACGAAAATAAATTTTTATACAATAGATATTTTAGAAGAATTAAAAAGAGAGGGGACCTATTTTATATCGGTAAAATATATTTTTTATTCAATATGGGTCTTATGTTAGATTCTCATTGTGGAAAATTATTCTACCTAGATTAAGAAAGATATTGATTTAAAATAATTTTTTTTACTTTTAAAGTATAAATATTATTTTTCTTAAACAGTAATAACCAGATCATTATTTTGACACCAAATGGAACATAACAATCTCATGAAAAAGCACAAAACTTGAATAAAAGTTAATATCAATAACTTACATAATAATAATGTCCGAAAGAATTAGAAAATTGAATTTAGATGTTTTTGAATAGCCATGGTTATTTATTATGGAAAGTGTAATCGGCTTCAACGTATAAAAAATAGTTGAATATAGATAAACATCATAATTAATGATATTTTAAATAAAATTCAATTAATGTTGCATTATATTTCTACCGACTTTCCCCCATTCAGTTTTCTTATTAGTTTTAAAAAATAAATATCCCAATACATGAACCATAATCTATTACTTGTTAGTTTTAAAAAATAAATATCCCAATACATGAACCATAATCTAGTACTTTCTCTGGTTTCATCCAATAAAGAATTAAAACAAATTAGCTGTTACAATATTATGAATGTACATTAAAAATAGTTGGAAGTTATTAATATAAAACATATTGGAAAATATTATTGCAAATTATATCTAATTATCTTAATATATATCCTGTATAATATGATTCATGCATCAAATGTATTAGATTAATCCCCATAATGAATTCTCACTTGCTCAATTAATATGCAATAAATTTTACTATTAGATTTCCTTCTCCACTTAATCCTATCAAATACAAAATCTACCGTATAAATATAATAGGGAATTTCATTCACAATCGCATTGCATAATATAAAACTAAAAAATGGATCTTCTAAAGAGTTTCTTTTCTATAGTTATTGCAATTACAATACTAAATGCAACAACAATATTAGGTAATTCTGATAATGAAATTTTCTCAATGGAAGTTGGTGAGAAAGAAATGTCACCAGACCACCAAACAAACATTCAATCTACAATAGAAGCTATGATGGAAGATACAGAGAAAGAAACAATGGAATATATCATTGAACCAGATCTTGATCGTTTTCGTCCTCATGCTCCATCTTCGGAAGAACATCATACTCCTGCTCCTCACCATCACCGCCACCACAAGCACTACGGTCATGCTCCATCTCCACACCACCACCATAAACACCCTGCTCAAGCTCCCGCTCCGCAAAGCCACCACCATGATCTTCATAAACATCACACTCATGCTCCCTCTCCTCACGGTCACCTCCATCGCCACAAGCGCCACAGTCATGCTCCAACACCACACCATCACCACAAACACCACGCTCATGCTCCAGCTCCTCACCATCACCACAAAAACCATGCTCATGCTCCAACTCCTCACCATCGCAACAAACAACATGCGCATGCTCCAGCTCCTCACCATCACCACAAACGCCATGCTCCTTCTCCTGCCCCTAACCATTATATCCTTGCTGATCTTGACTACTAAAATGGATCATTATATCCTTAGTTATGAGTTCTTCATTTTCTCTTTATGTATTAAAATCAAGTAGAGATATCTCTTTGTCGATCTCATAATGTATTTGGATTTCAATAAACTTATTTTTGTTAAAAGCTACAAACTATGACATAATTAGATCATCTTTACATTGTTATTTTAAATGATATTAGTTAGATAATAGTCAATGTATAACGTATCATTATGTAATATTGAAAGTAGCGGTTAACCATTTCAAGGACTAATAATTGTATCAAATTTTTTAAACCAAAACCATTTGATCTATTTGATTTTATAAGTTCAATTTTTTTCCTTCCAATTTTTAGTTTTGCAAAATAGTAAAAGTTATTTTGATATAGAACTTCCCAAAACACATTATTTTGACAATGAGCTTTGTATTAATTAAGTTGAAAATGTTCTCTTTTAGCTTTGGCCTAAATTAGAACCTATAAAATAAAAAAAAACCAAGAAAACCATACAAATTCACTGTACGAACACAAATACGTTATTCTTGACATTGTCTTCTCCAATTTTTCTATGGAAAAAAAATCAAATATTCTTCACGTGAATTTCACTAATTGTGTTAATATCATCCTCTCCCATACTATCAATCTTTCTCGGAAAAATCACTCTCATCTTCAAATCTAGTCCCCAAATCATTTAGAAAATTCAGGTGGTTCTTCCATATATAGTATAAATAATAAATTTTTAGTTAATTTGACGTGTATTTATGATGAATTATAAACATTGGATTGGTAGTTAGGTTGTGTAAGTTAGTGTAATTTTCAAATACGGCGTCTTTAACCTAGTATGAAATCATCATTTACAAATTCTCTTTTATCGAGGTCAATTAATTTGGAACATTACAGGTGGATATAAAATCGGTAACATAGTAAAAAGTATTTATCAGTGTGAAATCATATTATTATGTTATCAAATTCTTCAGAATAGGGTGTCAATGAAATTGGTATAGACTACGAATGCAAAGAATGTAAGATTACATGTGTTGTCTTCAAATATGATAATTAAAAGAAAAACAAGATATGGTCAACATAAGCACAACTGAAATTAACCTAACACATGGTGATACATACTATTAGATATGGTTGATTTTGTCGTTCTAATTATGGTTTGGGTGTCATTCTCTTGCAAAGGGAATGTGTTATTACATATGCTTCTTGACAATTAAAGCATGTCGAGACTAGATATGCCATTCATGATCTAGTGCTCGCGGCCATTGTTTTTGCTCTTAGAATTTGGCGACATTATCTTTTTGGAGAGAAATTTGTTCTCTACACCCATCATAAATCTTTGAAGTATTTATTTTCTCAAAAGGGACTTAATTTGCAACAACAACGTTGCCTCAATTTCCTTGCATCTTATGATCTTGATATTCTATATCTTCCCGGAAAGGGAAATTGTGTTACCGATGTCCTTAGTCGTAAGCAACAATCGGTTGTTTCTATGATGATATCTGAATGGAATGATCTCGAGACTTTGTCCACTTGTGAGATTCGAGGTCGTTAATCCAATTCATGTTCAACTCTTATTTTGTGTATCCTTGAGGCTCATCCTTCTCTTTTGGACTATACCTCTTTTGGCTAAACTCTATGTCAAAGAAATTGTTAAATTGCATGGAGTTTCTACTTCTATTGTTAACAATCGTGATCCATTATTTTACTAGTGGATTTTGGTAAGGTCTTCAAAAGCTTTGGGAACAAAGCTTAATTTTAGCACCGTCTATTGTCCTTAATCCGATGGACAAATGGAGCGTGTGAATTAAACTCCTGAAGATCTTCTTTGAGCATGTGTCCTTGATTTCGGTGGAAGTTGGGAAGATCATATTTCTCTTGTTGAGTCTTCCTATAATAATAGCTTCCAATCTAGTATTGGTATGGCACCTTTCGAGATACTCTACGGAAGGCCATGCCAATTTCCTTCGTGTTCGCTTGAAGCCAGTGAGAAGCAGGTTTTAGGTCCAAATTTTATTGGTGTTCATTTGTGTTTCACCTATGAGGGGTGTTGTGCGTTTCAGTCGATCAGAAAAGTTAGCACCTCGATATGTTGGTCCGTTTCCCATCGCCGAAAGTATTGGTTCCATGGCTTATTGCTTTCTATTACCGGCTCAATTTTATGCTATTCGTGACATTTCCACGTCTCTCACCTACGGGAATGTCTTAGAGATTCCGATTCTATTCTTGAGCCCGGTGTTATTGAAGAAATTGAAGTTTCACCAAATTTTACTTATGAGCAACATTATATTCGTATCAATACTTCGGAGTTTAAACGCCTTCGAAATAAAGAGGTTCTTCTTGTGAAAGTTCAATGGTCCTCAAATCCTAAGGATTGCTCTTGGGAATCTAGAGAATTCATCGAGCAAACATATCCGGACTTACTCTCTCGTGCTCTTTATGGTGAACTTCTCATTTCAAAATTTCTTCCTATTGTGTTGTTATGCCTTTGTATGGTTGTTACTTTTTATTTCTTTTTCTTAAGTATTGCAAGGATGCAATTTCTTTAAGGAGGGGAGTCTGTAGCAACACGCATATTTTACGATTGTATATTTCAATGTTTTATTTAAATATAGCATCGTTAGTCGGATTTAAGTCCAAAATGTCACTTTTTGCAAACAGTTGAATTAGGACACAAGACCACTTCCATTGAGTCCAAAATGACGTTTGCGACCTTTTTAAGTATAAACATCGGTATGTTTGGAGTTGAGTGAAAATTTGATATTTTCATTTAGGGCTTTGGGTTTGGTTTTCAGCCCACCAACCCATCAAATACCCTAACACTCCACTCAACTCCTCTTCATTCACTCATTCCTTTTCCTAACACTCTAGCTCAAGAGAAATGGGGGAAAAAGATTGGAAATAGAAATTCCAAACACTAGTTTGATTTGGAAACACAAGTTCTTGCTCCAAAGTCAAAGAGAAGCTTTGGTAAGCATCATCTTCATCTTCTCCATCCTTATCTCTCTTCAATTTCAGAAATTCCTAAACTCTAACTTGGGAAATATTTTCTTATTAGCTTAGATTGGAGCTTCTTGAGTTGAGACTGAAGAGGAATTTGTCTTTCCTTTGTTTTCAAGCTTCTCGCTTGTGTTTTGAGTTTAAAACTTGAGTTTTTGAACTCACATCTATGTCTATATCATTGATAGTTGTTAGGTAGTAATTTCTAATATCTTTTCCTTGTCCATTTGCTTTTGGATTGAATTGGTTTGATGAATATTCCAATTTTTGTTGTTTTGAGGTCAAATCTTTAAAATCCTATCTTTGATGTTTGAACACGTTTTTGGGGGTGTTTCGAAGAGCCGTACAAGGCTGGGTTGTCGCTTGGCGTAAATCCTTAGTCTCCGTTGCACCTCCGTTCGCCTCCGGTTAGAATTTTGCCCCATTTGGGGGCTAGGCTGATAATTGCTGTAGAAGCAGGTTCAGTCGACTGAACCAGGAGGTCAGTCGACTGAACCAAGGGAAACAAAATACTCTTTACCTGTATCAGTCGATTGACCTTATGGTTAAGTCGACTGACCTGGAAACCGAAAGTTTCCATGCATAGTATAGTCGACTGACCACCTGGTTCAGTCGACTGATCAACTTGTCTCAGCCCAATTCGCCTATTTTGCATGGGTTTCCAATTTTAATCGATTCATGCTGATCCCATCTGTTGTTATCACTTACATCGACTTTGATGACTTCATTTTCGGGATTTTTGGGAATATCCATTTTGATGGACTCGGTATCGATTTTTATGGATTTGATTCACGTCTTCTTATGTGAATTTTTGGTGATTGATTGTTTCTACAATCATTTCTGTGACTTGTCACTTTAAAATACAAAGGTTTCTATACTAGTAGTAAATATTCAAACTATTTCACAAAGATGATTTCAAACCTATTTTTAATACAAACCTCGTTTATAAAACTGTTTTTTCAATCTATTAGTATATACAAACTTTACATCATTCGTATGAGAAATCTAATTAAACGGCTTAGTAAAACAAGTGGTATGAAACGCTTGTGTTTACTTCGTCGGTTAATTCTTGGACTTGTTAGATTGAAAATCTTGTGACAATCTTCAAGTGGAAATCTACAATTTGTTCGTAAATGTTTAAGTTAAGCTAGTGGTTATGGGACATGAAGCTAAACACATTTATTTACTAGCTTAGTGTAACCGACACTTCTTATTGATCAATGATGATCATTTTATGGTTTAGACTAGCAATGTGCGATGTCTCTTTGTCCACGTGGGGGACTATACCTCGTTCTATTGAGCTTGGTTTCATTTTTATAGGCTAGCGACCTTTGGTTTATGGAGTTCGATTCATCGGGCGTTCGCTGTACTACGTCGATGTTCCGGATTATTTGTGTTCCGGTTCATCGGGCGTTTGCTATACTACGTCGTTGTGCCTGATTATTTGAGTTTGGTTCATCGGGCGTAACGCTGTACTACGTTGATGTTCTAGATTATTTGAGTTTCGGGTTCCTCTGACGTTCGCTGTACTACTGTAACGACCCGTAAATTTTAACTGTTTTAATATCGTAATTAGTGGAAATTTTGTGAAATTTTAAACGATAAAATTTTGAAAAATAAATTTGATATTTGGAATGCGTCTAGTTAAACATAGCAACTGGTAAATTTTCGTCCGAAAATATGAAAGTTTATTTCGCGCGTAAGTTTACTTCAATCTAATCAGTTAAAAAGTAATGAAAATAAAATGTTTTCGGAACCTAAATATTTTTACATAGAAAAATTATAAACCATCTTCTGAGCAAGATGTCAGTTTGTCGTTTTTCCAAATTCGGACATCTTTGGCTCCGTCGATCTTATTTTTCAGTGTTTTTCTTGCATTTTCTGCTAGTAGAAAATTTGAAATTTTTATAATTCATTCGTACCACTGATATCAGTATACCGTTTTGATCATCTCGTCATGCTGATCTCTGTGGTATATTCGATTCTATATTTTTGGAGTCCGGATAGTGATGAAATCTACGGAACGATTTCCATATCGGTTCTGCAATTTGGCTTTTGACTTTCTGTGACCGTTCAAATTTTCCTACGGATATAAATAAAACAGCCAATTGCATTTAATTTTTTTATTTACCTTCCTAACTTTTAACGTTCCCAATGTTTGCACTTATGTGCCGGTTCAATATGTGGCCGTTCAACTTTTAATTACCTTTTCGTATTGTTACATACATTGTTTTTGTGCAAGTTTTATTTGTAGTCTTACTTTGTTAACTTACTCCTCCTCCTGTGCAAATCCTTCCAACCTTGCTCTTTGAAAAGAGAAAAACAAACCTCTGCCATTTTCTTTCATCTCCTACCCAAACTTCTATTGCCTGAAGCCATTTCTCCTCCTCACTTTCCCTTGCACTCTTCTCTTTATTTGGCCTTGGCCTTTCTGTTCTCCTTCATTCTGTTTTTGCCTTGTCTGCTTCCACCTCTAACTTTCCTGCTTCCACCTCTAACGCCTCATCTCTTAGCCAACCCGACCCAAGAACCCTCCGCCTCCCTCTCCAAAACAACCAGCCACCGCGTACATCTTTCCTCCCAACGCACGCAACCCCACCAGCCTCGACCCAATCCTCTTCGTTCAGCCTCCACCCGCTCCTCCGCGTGCCACCATCTCATGGCCGAGACCCTATCCCACCTCCACGTGAACGCCACCAATCTCCGCTTCTTCCCTTCCAACCCTCAAGCACCCGCCTGAGCACCACAACCATCAACCGTCTCATCCACCTTTCCCATCACCGCTCCTTCCCACTTGAAGACAGCCGAACTCTAACTCTCTATATTTTTCCTTCTTTCTTAAATAGGTAATATATATATCATTTATATATTCGTTTATTTGAAGTTAAACAATGGATTTTTAAATATATATTAATATGTATAGATGTATTTAAGATATGGCTATAGTTGCCTACAGATAGCAATGAATTTTATATATTGTGATATTTTTTTTATGTCAGTCATATTATATATTGGTTACTGTACATACATTTTATAAGGATATATACTTGCACGTGTATTATGAGAATTTATACTTTATATTGTATACTTATATGGGTTACGCTACTGTAACATCCCGTATTTTTAAGCTATTGAATTTGAACATTTAATTCGTTTTAAACTTTAATGTGGATTCTTAATTGATTTTGAAATGAATGGATTTGGGTTCAATCAATGAAAATGAGCTATAATTTTAAGTTATAGCAATTCTGGTTGAATTTGATTAATGGAAAAATAATAGTTAAATATTCGAAATTGGGATAAAAGATGAATTTGGGATAAATGATTATAAAACTGGTGTTTACATGTATTTTTAAGTTCAATTGGTTATAAACAATAATGTTGGATTTTTAGATGAATTTTAAAATCGATAAATTATTATTTGGGATTTTTTTTATTAATTTAAAAATGAATTTAATATTATTAAAATGCTATTAAATCAAATTTTTGTCAGAATGAGCCAGAATGATTTTTAACGTGTTTATAAATTTTATATGATTTATTATTAAGTTAACAAAATTTTAAAAGTGAAATTTTATGCATTTTCGTAAATTTTGAAAATCAACCGATTGAATAGACGAGGGAAAGTAGCCTTCCGGGGCACAGTCTCGGAATTCGACGAAACCAGTTCCATTGGATCCGTAATAGTTAGTTATTATCGGATTTCAATTTTCAAGGCAATAGGAGTTGTCGTTTGACCGTGGCAGCTCGAAACGCATCGAAATCGATTTAATCGATTTAATTTTAAATTGATCGTTTAATTCCGTATCTCGCGCATACGATCAAATTAGCTTACGAAACCTGTTCCATTGTGTCCGAAACGTGGAAAAACCCCAGGATAGCCTATCGGAACGTGAGAATTGGAGTTCGTTTGCGTAAGTGATAAATTGAGTGGAACGATAATAAAATAATATTAAAACATATTATATATCTCGATATTTTATTCAAAACCCTAATATATATCTGGAGCCGCCGTTTAGGGCAACTCCAGTGGTGCAATTACATGTTGAATCGGGGGGAAAAAATCTCCAGTGGCTCCGTGAAGGCTGAACATTCAGCTTAACGTTCAGGATCCGATTACGGATCCTGAACTGGGCTTGGGCGCCCATTTAATGGGCGCCCAAGCCCATCATACCCTCCACCAGCCCTTCCGTCTACATCCCCTTCTACATCCGAATTCCAACGGCTCCGAGCAGTCAAATTTTGACTCCAACGGCTATAAACGGTCGTATTTCAAATTACAACGGCTATAAACGGTCATATTTCAAATCACAACGGCTATAAACGGTCATATTTTTGATTTCACTACATATACCGGGAGATTATTCAGATTGTAATACACACATCTCTTCTTCTATTACAATTATATTCTCAATTCATTAATATTGAATACATGTCTCATCCATTTCAATCATATACCGAAGCGATGAATATGGATAGCTGGGATTTAGATTCTCAACCCTTTCAAAATGTTCATCCCCTTACCGCCCCCCTCTATCATTCCATTCTTCGGCTCCATGGTCTGGCGATGAAGATAAGGATTTGCGTTATATTTATTGTCATTTTTCTAACGACTCGGTAAAGGGGAACGACCAAAGTGGAGAGGCGTTTTGGGAAAAAGTCATGAGTGCGTACAATAAAAAACATGTTGAAAAGACGAGGTCAATGTCTGCAATCACTGGTCGTTTTGGGAAGATTAATCGACAAACACAATTCTACGAGTCGCAGATCCACAAAATAAGAACAGCAAATCCAAGTGGAATTGGTGGCGAAGCTGACTTGGTAGCATTTTGTAAAATTTGATTTTTAATTTACATTCATCTCTGATCACTTTGTGAATATATGATTTTTTGTTTCTGTTTTTGTAGAAGAGAATGGCAAACGATCAATTCTTGAAATTATTTCCAAGAGAAAATGGTACAAAGAAACCACACTACTATCAGTTTGCAAACTGCTATGACTTGCTTGTTAGTTAGCAAAAATGGAACTCAAACACAGCAAAAAGCTTAAGAGATGTCCAGACGAAGTCGAAGGGGAAGAAAAAAACAAGTAGATCTAATTACAATTCTAGCCCAGGCAATTCTTCTCATATGGACTCAAATGAATGCCCAGATAACGTAGATGAAGAAGCAGTTCCCGCATTTGATGAAGACGCTAGACCGATGGGGCAACGAGCAGCTAAGAAGAAAATTGTTGTTCAATCTCAAATCGATTCTCGTTTAGCCCTAATGCATGAAAAACATGCAAGAGAAAATGCAGAACGTCAAAAAGGAAGTGCAGAAAAGCTTGCCGTGTTAAAAGAATTGACTCAGATTGAGAAGGGCCGGTTTGAGCTAGAGCGGCAACGCCAAGAGACCTTAGTAATGGAAAAGGATGTCACCGGAATGGACCCAATTACAATGCAATATTGGATGGAGTACAAACAACGCATTGTTGAGAGTCGATCTGGAACAAAACATATGTAGTTGACGTAATAATATGATATTTCTAGTTAATGTAGTTTCAATATCCATGTACCTTCAGTTCATATATGCAATCAACTGCCCATGATCAGTTTTACATTATTCAACGGCATATCATTTTTTTGATGCATTATTTAGATATCAATATCGATTTAATTCATCAAACATAAATGATATTACAAACGTTAAAATTGAAGCATTATACACTTCGTTATAGGAAATAAAAGGCAAACATATGTAATCAAACAAAAGTCCACCATCTTCAACTACTGATTTCCATGAGAATTCCAAATATGCTCCATTAAATCCTTTTGGAGTCTATTATGAATAGCTGCATTACGATATAATTCATGATGATCGTTATGAATTGCGTATTGTCCTTCATTTCGTAACGTGGTTGTGCGAAACAATTCGGGGGGTTGTCTTGCCCCCTCATACTCGAAATCGGGATAATCCATATCGCGTTCATCTTCAATGATCATGTTATGCAGAATTATACAACAGAACATAATTATAGCCATTTTTGATCTCTTCCATAATCTACATGGATTGCTAACCATTGCAAACCTTGCTTGAAGGACCCCAAACGCCCTTTCTACGTCCTTCCTTTGTCCTTCCTGCATCGCAGCAAAGTGTTTCTATTTTGCCGTCATTGGGTTCGCAATGTCTTTACAATCGTAGTCCATTTGGGATAAATTCCATCTCCTAAATAGTACCCATACTCATATGTGTTCTGACCAAGAGTAAATGATACGGGAGTTGACTTACCTTGCGCCAAATCATTAAACAAATGAGATCGTTCGACAACGTTTAAGTCATTAAGAGAACCTAGCATTCCAAAGAAAGCATGCCAAATCCACAAATCATGAGAGGCAACTGCTTCTAAGATGATAGTTGGTTTTTTTTTCTTTGCCGTTATATGCTCCGTGAAAAGCTTTTGGACAGTTCTTCCACTCCCAAGGTGTCCGAATGATGTTACCTACAGTACGCATATCAAGCTATGACCTAGCCTCCATCAAGTCATGCAGTACACCTAAGGGGACATGATGTACGTACTGCATAGTCTCCCATCGTCTCATCCTAGGGAAGTAATGCTCAGCAGCCTGACTAGCCGTGTCCTGCATGCGGGGATGCATGTTTGCCGTGTACTCGTAGTACCATAACGGCAAAATATACCAAAAAGCATACATCTGCTTGACGTCGCCAAGCGCAAATGAATCTAGAGCGGTATAAAGGGTGCCTAATATCGCCGTGCCCCAGTCAATAGTATGTAGCTGGTCTAATCTGACTAGAGAAGCTAAATAGCCTAGTCTAACCGTACCTTTTTGGTTCGAAAAAAAGGTCGAACCAAACAGGTACAACAGAAATGCTCTAGTAACCCCATCCATCATATCAGCTCTACCTATATAACTAGTGATTACTGCTGCAGGTACGTCAACTTAACAGAACCACTACTGACGCAGTCAACATCTATCAATGGTAAAAAAACAGTAAACAGATTGGGCGACTCGTATAAATCATCAAATGGAAAAGGTCGAAGACCATGTCGTCCAATCTCAATCCCAGTAAACATGTAGAAATCAACTGGCGAGATACCAAGCTCAAAATCTGAAAAATGAAACGTATGCGTGGTGGGCCACCACCTCTCAGCTAATGCCTGAATGAGAGGTCGATCAAAGGACTGAACAGGCCTAATCAACAAAAATGATGCAAAAGGGCTGGCCTGTAGCCTCTCAATAATAGGACCGGGAAGATAGTCATAAAACTGGGTAATGCACTTAGCCCAACTACCCCGACAGTGAATGTAATGATCCTATAGATAATTTATGAATTAACACTTTTTGAGACAGTAAGGGTTATTTAATATGAGTATGTACTGTACATATTAAAATAACAAGTTATATTCGTTTGCAGTTTATACCTGT
The DNA here is from genome assembly GCA_030737815.1 of Allium fistulosum. NCBI lineage: Eukaryota > Viridiplantae > Streptophyta > Magnoliopsida > Asparagales > Amaryllidaceae > Allium > Allium fistulosum. The sequence continues at coordinate 1,082,909,379 of CM060903.1, forward strand.
ATGGTCGTCAAAGCGGTTTCGGCTCTATGCCGATAACCATCTGGCAGCTCATGTAAAACACGTAGATCGTCTGGAGAAACGCCTGGTGGTGGCGGAACGTGTAATGGTCCAGCTTGCTCCGCTGGATGACTCTGAACCGTTCTGCGTGCGATTTTGGTTGGACGCGGCGGCATTTTGTTTAAATTTTCAAATTTTTAAAAAAATGTAAAACAGAAATAATGGGAAGGGAGGGAGGGGATGGGGAGGCAGCGCCCATTTTATGGGCGCCTTTGCTCAGGCGCCCATAAAATGGGCGCCTGATGATCAGGCGCCCATTAAATGGGCGCCTGACCACTGAGGCCCCATCCCCCGTTACGGGCTGAATATTCAGCTCCCTGAATATTCAGCCCGTAATCTACTGGAGTTGCCCTTATTATTCACCAATGGCCGAAAATTTGTCGACCTTCTTCCCCAATTATCGATCAATCCACGCAATATCGTCAAGAGGTTTCAACTGCAAAAGTGTAGAGGGGAGAGAGATCTTCGAGATGACCGGCCGCGATCGAGTTTAGTGGAGCGTAGAGGGCAGGAGGCTGACGTGTTCGTCACGCGTTCGATGGGTTGTGACGCAGCGGATATTACAAAAACAATGTAGATCGTTGAATGTAGCAATAGATGGATTGAAGAATACTGGAATGCCCGAATTCGTTGATCCGAAGATACCGAACTCTAGCTATCTCGAACTCGTTGATCGCGCACAATACCGGGTTCAAAGATCTTCAATTCTTCAAGCGTTGATCAAGCGCACTTGATTCCGCGAATCGGCTTCTACAATCGTTGAATCGAGTGCACTCGATTATCCGAAAGAGGAGATAGGAGATTACACTCAACTACCAATTTGAATGAAAGCACAAAGCAATCAAAAGAGAATTTTATTCAATATTCAACAACCTACAAAATGACACAACTTGCCTATTTATAGGCTACAACACATATCTAGAAAAATTCCAAGTCTTAAGTCGTTTCCGACTCATCACCTACGACCTACGACTCATCATAAGTCGTATACGACTTATCAGCTTACAGTACAAATGACTCACGACTTATCACATTATACAATACAACCGTCTTACGACTCAAAGATTACAACACAAATTACAAACATACGTCTCAAGACATATGTACAGAACGACTTACAACTTATAACAGATTACAACAAGTATACGACTTACAAACATTCGACAAACGACTTATAACAGATGCGACTTATCGACCAACACAACAGCAACTCCCTTCGACTTAAGAATCCACGGTGCAGATTAACTCGCATAAGGATCTACGGCAACAGACTTTAGCGACTTACAAACAGGCGGCATCCCAGATCACAACGACTTAAAGAAATCAATGGTTGAGATTAACTCGGCAGAGAAAACAACGGTAACCATCCTCAGCGACTTAACTCGTTAGGTCGTTCACGAGACTTAACTAAGTCGTAACTCTTCACCGACTTATCACTTCCTTTAAGTCGTAGCTGACTTAACACTTGTGTCTTCTCCTCCTTGAGTCGTGGGCGACTCATCTCACTGTTAAGTCGTAGACGAGTTATAGTTGCTTTGTTAAGTCGTAAACTCGTCGCAACTTCTCTTTTGGTTTTCCCGTTGAGTCGTGGACGACTCATCACCGCTTCCTTAAGTCGTGTACGATTTATGTTTACTTCTTTAAGTCATGTACGACTTATGCCCTGTGCTGCATCATCACTAAGTCGTGTACGACTTAGGCTATCTCACGTACGACTCATGTCCTTAGCTTTGATAAGTCGGTCACGACTTATGCCTTGGGCAATTATAGCTTGGCCTACATCATCCTCCCCAGGTTGAAAGAAATTCGTCCTCGAATTTGCATCTTCCTCAACACCAGTTCATTCATCCCCATGATATGGTACGAGATGTTTAACATTGAACACGTCAGACGTATACACATCATCTGGCAGCTTCAGTTTATAAGCATTTTCATTGATTCGTTTCACAACTTCCACCGGGCCAATTTTTCATGCTTTCAATTTATTGTACGTTCCCACCGGAAAACGATCTTTTGTTAACACTGCATACACCAAATCACCTTCATGAAATTCAACATTTCTTCGTTTTAAATTTGCAGATTGTTTATACTTCTCATTTGCTTTCTCCAATCGTTCCTGAACGATTTTATGACATTCCGACAACCCTTCAACAAAATCAGCAGCTTTCTTAACTGTCTTCTTTGATTGTGGTATCACCGTTAAATCCAACGGCCCTTTCGGTAAGCTCGAATAAACAATCTGGAATGGACTGAATCCAGTACTTCGATTCGCAGCATGATTATGGGCAAACTCTGCCTGGCATAACTTCACATCCCAACTCTTCAGATTATCTTGTACAAGACACCTTAACAAGTTTCCCAACGATCGATTAACCACCTCCGTTTGTCCATCAGTTTGCGGATGATAAGCACTACTAAATTTCAGCTTCGTTCCCACCATTTTCCACAAACTCAACCAAAAATGACTCAGAAATCGAGTATCTCTATCTGACACAATAGATTCTGGCAATCCATGAAGTCGATAGATCTCCTTGAAAAACATTTGAGCAACATGAACAGCATCCGCCGTCTTCTTACAAGCAATAAAATGTGCCATTTTTGAAAATCTGTCAACCACAACAAATATAGAATCATTCCCCCTTTGAGTTCTAGGCAAACCCAAAACAAAATCCATACTAATATCCACCCATGGTTTTACAGGCACGGGTAACGGCATATATAAACCCGCATTAGTCGCAGTTCCTTTCGAAACCTGACAAATATGACAACGCTCCACAAACCTTTCCACCTCTTTCCTCATTGATGGCCAAAAGTAGGATTGTGAAATCAATTGTAAGGTACGGTCTCTCCCAACATGTCCCTCTTCGTGTAACTCCTTGATAATCTTCATTCTCAGACTACCCTCCGGTATGCACAACCGATTTCCTTTGAACAGAAAACCATCTATCATTATAAATTCATCCATCTTCCCTGCATTGTCCCTTTCAACAAATTTCTTAAAATAAGTGTCTTCTGCAATCTGCTCCGGTAATAATTCAAAACCAGTCACCTCAACTTTCATTGTCGTCAACAAATGACTCCTCCTACTCAAAGCATCAGCCACTCGATTCGTCACCCCTGATTTGTGCTTCACAACGAAAGTAAACTGTTGCAGATATGCAATCCACGATGCATGTCTCGCTGAAATCTTATCTTGCCCTTGCAAATGCTTCAATGCTTCATGATCAGTATACAGAACAAACTCTTTCTGAAATAGATAATGTCTCCAGTGTTTAATAGACTGTACAACAGCATAGAACTCCACATCATATGTACTGTATCGCATCTTCGCTCCTGACAACTTCTCACTGAAATATGCAATTGGACGCCCCTTCTGACTCAACACCCCTCCAATTCCAACCTTGGATGCATCAGTATGTAGTTCAAACACTAACTGGAAATCAGGTAATACTAGAATTGGTGCAGACGTCAACAGTTCTTTGATTCGCTCAAAAGCAACCCCTGCTTCCTCTGTCCATGCAAATTGTTTACCTTTCATGCAATCTATAACAGGCGCCATCACACTACTAAAGTGTGGAATAAACCTTCGATAAAATGAAGCCAACCCATGAAAACTACGAACTTCCGTTATCGTCTTGGGCTGTGGCCAATCTCTGATCGCCTCAACTTTACTCTGGTCCACCTGTATACCTTTTTCCGACACAACATACCCCAGAAACAACACACTATGCGTCATGAACACGCATTTCTTCGTTGTAGCATAAAATTGTTCTTGTCGTAATACCATCAGCACTTCTCTAAGATGATTCAAATGTTCCTCTGGACTTCCACTGTAAATCAGAATATCATCAAAATACACCACCACAAATTTCCCAATGTACGGTCTAAAAATTTGGTTCATCACCCTCATGAATGTACTCGGTGCATTCGATAGACCAAACGGCATTACCAGCCATTCATACAAGCCTTCCCTCGTCTTGAATGTTGTCTTCCATTCGACCCCTGGTCTAATGCGAATCTGATGATAACCGCTCTTCAAGTCAATCTTAGAAAAGATTACGGACCCACTGATCTGATCCAACAAATCATCAAGCCTCGGCATTGGAAATCTGTATCTGACTGTGATCTTATTCAGTGCTCTACTGTCAGTGCACATCCTCCACGTTCCATCCCTTTTGGGTACCAATAAGGCTGGTACAGCACAAGGACTCAGACTCTCCTGCACACGCCCCTGTTCAAGCAATTCCTCTACCTGTCTCCGCAACTCTTCATGCTCCTTCGGACTCATTCGATAATGTGGTCGGTGTGGCAATACAGCACCTGGAACAAGATCTATCTGATGTTGTATATCCCTCAACGGTGGCAACTCCGTTGGTAACTCCTCTGGAACTACATCGTCAAATTCTTTCAAATCTGGTTTAACTTCTTCTGGAATTTCAACCTCCTCACTGCTCTCTCGTCCAATCAATAAGAATACTTCCGGCTCTTCCTCAACCTCCTTAACAAACTCTTTCAAAGATAATAAAGTTTTCAGCTCTTCAATCTCTTCTGACTTACTTTCTCCTTGTGATCTCTTCTTTGGAACTAGGATAATCTTCGTGCCTTCAAACATAAAACTATAACTATTGGTCCGACCGTCATGTTGTACTGCTCGATCATACTGCCATGGTCTTCCCAATAATAAATGACAAACATCCATCTCTACTACATCACACCATATTTCATCTTTGTATTTCATCCCAATAGAGAATGGTACACGAACTCGTCTATCCACTTTCACTTCTCCTCCTTTTCTCAACCATGCTAACTTGTATGGATTCGGATGTTTCTCGGTCTTCAACTTCAATTTTGTCACAGCTTCAGTTGAAACAATATTGTCATAGCTTCCTGCGTCGATCACAAACTTACACACCTTCCCCAGAATAGTACATGTTGACTGAAAAATATTACTTCTCAACCAACTAGCTTCCTCCTGCTTCGGTGTTAAACACGATCTCCTCAGCATTAGATTACAACCTTCGTCTCCTGACGCAATATCCTGTTCATCTTCCTCAACTGGATTAGAACACTCTCCATCAACATCCTCATCCTCAACTTCTACAATCATGGTTCTCTTCTTTGGCTTTGGACACTCACTGCTTTTATGACCCAATTCCTGACAATTGTAACATTTGAAACCATTGTTAACTTTCGTCTTCTCATCCTCCTTCACCACTGGTCTACTGATAGGTTTAGAAATATTAGAACTCCCACTAACACCCTTCATTTGATTGTTGGAACTGGTAAACACACCACCTCCTCGTCTACCCTGTTTCTCCCAAGCCAACGCTTTCTGATGTGCTTCCACTACAGATCTTGGATCGAACATATTAACCATATCCTGGATCTGCATTCTCAATCCCCCAATGAATCTAGATGTCAGCTTCTCTTCTGTTTCCATAATATCATTCCTTGCAATAAGTTGATAGAATTCATCAGCATAGTCATTCACAGATTTCGTCCCTTGTCTCAAGTTTTGCAAACGTTGATACATCAAAGATTGATAATTGTATGGTAAGAACGTTGCTTTCATCAATTTCTTCATCTTCTCCCAAGATTCAACTTTTGACTTCCCCATTCGTTCACGTGTAAGCTTGGTTTGCTGCCACCATGCCAAAGCTCTACCCCTCAGCCTCGTAGCAACCAACTTCACTCTACGATTTTCTGGAACTTCTTTGAAGTCAAAAATCTCCTCAACATTAGCCACCCAATCTAGAAACTCCTCTGCTTGCATACCACCTTTGAATTCAGGAATTTCTGTCTTCATCCCCGACTCCCACTTGTGATCATACTCAGAGTAATTTCTTCCTTGTCCTCGTCCTTGTCCTTGAACGCTACCACCATCATAATCCTCTTCAAAATCAGATGTATATCGTTGTCTATCTCGTCCACCCACACCTCTACTACCATCACGTCTACCACCATCATCCCTTCTATCTACGTTGCTCCGTTCACGATCATTCACGTTCCTCCCACGCCCTTGATCATTTTCGACACTTCTGTCTCGATTGGAATGTGGCGAGACTCTACTACCCCCATGGTTAGATTCAGGTGAAACCCTTCTCCGATTTTGATTCATTTCTGTCATAAGCTTCTCTAACCGGCCAATTCCTTCGTTAAGCTTTTCACTAAAGTTCTCATTGATTCTTTGCTCCATCTCATCAGCTTCTTCTCTTCGATACAAAGCTTCTATGTTTTGGTGGCGATTTGCACTTCTTGGCGGCATACTTGAAATCTTTACAAACACTTCAACACTTCAAAATTCAAACACTTTTCGGACTTTGATCCAAAATGAAACGGATCGAAAACTTCCACTTTGTAGCAAATCGTAATGAACACGATGGACAAAGTTTCGGCTTCCAATGCAAATCCGATCAAACAATCTTCGAACAAGCCTTCTTACTCTCGGCCGTGATAAACAAATTCGAATCTTCACTTCAAGCTCGGCAAATCTCTTCAACTTCTAAATGAATAGGCTCCAAGTCTCGATCTAGCTATGATTGGCTAGAACAAGCTCTGATACCAAACTGACGCAGCGGATATTACAAAAACAATGTAGATCGTTGAATGTAGCAATAGATGGATTGAAGAATACTGGAATGCCCGAATTTGTTGATCCGAAGATACCGAACTCTAGCTATCTCGAACTCGTTGATCGCGCACGATACCGGGTTCAAAGATCTTCAATTCTTCAAGCGTTGATCAAGCGCACTTGATTCCGCGAATCGGCTTCTACAATCGTTGAATCGAGCGCACTCGATTATCCGAAAGAGGAGATAGGAGATTACACTCAACTACCAATTTGAATGAAAGCACAAAGCAATCAAAAGAGAATTTTATTCAATATTCAACAACCTACAAAATGACACAACTTGCCTATTTATAGGCTACAACACATATCCAGAAAAATTCCAAGTCTTAAGTCGTTTCCGACTCATCACCTACGACCTACGACTCATCATAAGTCGTATACGACTTATCAGCTTACAGTACAAATGACTCACGACTTATCACATTATACAATACAACCGTCTTACGACTCAAAGATTACAACACAAATTACAAACATACGTCTCAAGACATATGTACAGAACGACTTACGACTTATAACAGATTACAACAAGTATACGACTTACAAACATTCGACAAACGACTTATAACAGATGCGACTTATCGACCAACACAACAGCAACTCCCTTCGACTTAAGAATCCACGGTGCAGATTAACTCGCATAAGGATCTACGGCAACAGACTTTAGCGACTTACAAACAGGCGGCATCCCAGATCACAACGACTTAAAGAAATCAATGGTTGAGATTAACTCGACAGAGAAAACAATGGTAACCATCCTCAGCGACTTAACTCGTTAGGTCGTTCACGAGACTTAACTAAGTCGTAACTCTTCACCGACTTATCACTTCCTTTAAGTCGTAGCTGACTTAACACTTGTGTCTTCTCCTCCTTGAGTCGTGGGCGACTCATCTCCCTGTTAAGTCGTAGACGAGTTATAGTTGCTTTGTTAAGTCGTAAACTCGTCGCAACTTCTCTTTTGGTTTTCCTGTTGAGTCGTGGATGACTCATCACCGCTTCCTTAAGTCGTGTACGATTTATGTTTACTTCTTTAAGTCGTGTACGACTTATGCCCTGTGCTGCATCATCACTAAGTCGTGTACGACTTAGGCTATCTCGCGTATGACTCATGTCCTTAGCTTCTATAAGTCGGTCACGACTTATGCCTTGGGCAATTATAGCTTGGCCTACATCAGGTTGCCACGTCACTTAGGGACGACCGAGCTTCACCGCATCTGGGATGGAGGTGGAGGCGGCAAGAGACTTCAGAACGATGAGTCCTGATCGTGTTCAAGTGGATCGTAAGGGGTGCGATTCGAAACCCTAAAGAGGCGACTTTGGGTTCTTTCGTGCGTGTGCTATCTCCTGTATGCGATGATGAAGAAGAACGAACGGGTGCGGCCTTGATTTGTTGAGACAGATCTTACGGCTGTGATTGGTAATTGTAGAAGTAATTGTTTAAATTAAATTCAAACTTTAAAATTTAATATCTCGCTCGTACGTTATCAGATTTTAACGAGGTTTGGGGCGCTGGAATCGCAGAGTCGAGCGCTACGTGATGGTGCAGATCCGAAGTCATTACGGGCAAGTAGAAATTTGAGTTAAATCGAACGTCGTTCGGTTTAATTTAGATTTCGAATGCTCGCCAAAACTCAAAGTGAGTTTTCCTCACTCTCATCTGGATGCTAGACAGTTTAAAATAGTTGATATTTAAATATCTGTGTGATTGGTTGCAAATAATTGTTGTTATAAGTTTGAGATGGAAATTATATATGTGATGTGCTAATATCTGTGATGCAGGGAGAAACAGGTTGGTGGGATCCAACGGGATTCCTCACAATGTAGCGATTATTTTATAATTGATAATGTTGCCTGTTTATATGTTGTGATTGATAAATCTGAAATTAAATTGTAATGTGAAATTGTTGTATAAATTATAATTACAGAATTTAATTATGAGTAAAATTGGGTTTTTATGGAATAAAATGAAATGTTAAATTAAGAATTTCAAAGAATAAAATTTGAAATCGGATTTGGAATGGAAAATGTAAATTTGTCAAATTGGGATTTTAAATATAATGGGAAATTTATAAAATGGATAAATGGAAATTGTAAAATTTCTAGAAATAAATTTTATGGAAATTATAAAATTGTTATAATATCGAGGGATTACTTTAAAATGAATAGTGTTATTCGAAAAATTTAAAGATGTTGAAATGAAGCTTCCGGCCTTAAATTAACAGTTTTAAATGTAAATGGAATTTTCTGAAATGCCGTTTTTCATTGGGATTTCGTTTAAGTAAAATTGTAAATATGGTTTTTCATTGAAAAATTCTCCGAATCTATTTATTTAAAAATGTTTTAAACTATATTTTTAAAAATGAATTTCTAGAATGGGAAATTGTGTTGAACTTCGGATGAAGTTATGTATAAGCATGGAATTGGAAATTTTATGTTATTAAACATAAATTGAATTGAATTGAAATAAATCGGCTGGATTTATTAGATGGGTTCTTTGGGATGTTTGAATGGGAAGGGGTTTCCCTGGGAAAACCAAGTTAGTGTTTTTAAAGATTCTATTTAATTAAAAGTTAAGTCTTAAGTTGTTTAAAGAGTATTTTTAAGAAGTTGTTATTTTTAAAGTAACAAATTAATAATTTAGAAATCGTAATGATTTGAGGATATATTAGTAATTATTTTTACAAATGGATTGTTTAAAGGTTGGTTTGACTTAAGTATTGAGATTAGCATTTTTTTTTTATAACGCTATTTTGAATCTAGTTAAACAAAAAACCCTTATTTTAAATCAAAGTTTATATCTAAATAATAGTTTTCTTCACCTATTCTAAAATTTATATTTTGAGTAAATAGATAGAAGTAATTCACATATTTAAAAGTATATTTCAGTATAAAGTATTTTAACTATTTTAAAATGCAAAATGTTTTATACTTGGTTATTTCCAACGGGAATAAAAGGGTAATGGGATTTACCGTGTTAAGGAGAAATTTTTGGGAATTGAACCAAAATGAGTTTTGAAATGCGGGAATTATATCTTTTAAAGATATTAAAGGCAAATAAATAATGTGAGATTATTTATTATGTGATGGATGCTTATGGATGTTTGTGAATGTGAATTGATAGTTAAATCACCGACTATCAATATGGGCCAAATGCGCTGATCGTTTCGAAGAGACCGGGATCGGGTTTTCGTATACCGGGATTCTAGGTCTGGAGACTCGAATACTACTTCGATCCGATTTTGTATGTTTCGTGTAACGTGTTCGGAGTCGAAGATGGAGCAGTGAAGTGCAAGGGCTAGTCGCTACTAATCCTGAGGATATTTCGAAGATGGATGTAGTAGGAGTAGTGCCTTCGGTTCCGTTCGGACCCAGGACGGACCTGTATGGATGAATGCTTTCGTGACATCGTCAGGTGGGCGATGGGCATTCAAAGGGATATGTGCTATAAAGGTATCGTTTAGCCTCGAGCCTCATCAACCGGGAATGACTGAAAATCAGGGGTTATGCATCAAGGCTTCGTGGGTAGCGCCCACTGGAGAGTATTGTCATCCCTGTCTAGATGTCCCTTTTATTTCGGCTTAGTGGTGCGGTTGCTGATTCCAACCGTGGGGTGATCATATTCGGAATTGCCCATAGGTGATTCCGGCCTTGTGTTGCAGGGGAGCGGGCGTACTCCTCGGTACTGTGATCTAGGCCACGTACTGTGACAAGTGGTTCCCCAGTGCCTAGTCATTCGTTGGAAATCCATTCTCCCTACGTGCCTTGTACGAGTTTTGTTTGTATTACCCATGGTGTGGCTAATATGCTGGAATTTAATCATGTAACAATTTCAGCTATTTTAATAAGTATTTGTATATAAACACTATTATAATATCAGAGGATTTTTATAAAAAGTGTTTTAGCTATCGTAAGGTAAAAACCCGACATGTTTATTTGTGGCGTGGTCTTACGAGATGCTTTTGTTTTCAAAGGATTTTTGAAACTTTAATAATCAGTTTGGATGTATTTATGATGCGCTGGTATGCCAGACTGACTCGGGTGTTATTTTATTATAATGCTCGGGTCAGATCGAGTATATTTCAGGATAGGTTGCTATGGAGCTCAGGAGAGGAGCTGGAATCCGAGACGTATTTCTCGTACTTGTATTATTCCACTACTGTGATTATCTGAGATTGTTTGACTGGTTATTGTTGATTGTATTGGGATATACTCTGATGATGATGTATTGTATATAAAAAGATATAGTTTCCATTTTGAGTAAAGATCTGTATTGACTATTATAATTATCCGCTGCGACTGTGAGATTCTGATGTTGTTTAGTTTCTTCTTCTTCTACCTTCTTTCTTTATCTACAATCTGTCTTTTCCGGCGTTCGATCGTCGGCATATTATACCGTGGAGTATTTTGTGTCGATTTTCGAGGGTTGAGAAGGGCTGGTCGTCACACGTGGTATCAGAGCTTAAGTTGGTGACAACCTAGGCTTTGGTGGGAAAATTACTCATTATTAATAGAGTCAATAGTACTCTATGATGAGTTGAGTGTAATAATAGCTATGAGAGCGTACTTGTTAGTGGATATAAAATTTGTTTTTATACTGTGTTGACTTATCGGTTGAGTGTTTATGAACTCTGGTCGGTGCGGGAAGTACAACCGTATCGATAGGGGTTTCTAAACTCTTAAACAAGATAAACCGACATAGTATTGTTTTTAAAACGGGTAAATGAAATAATTTTACCCAAAATTGTATTTTGATATAAAAAGAAATAATTTTCTAAATTATTACATGTATTGGATGCTTGTTTGGTTGTTTCTTCTATAATCAAATAAGAAATTAAAACATGATCTAAAATTTGAAATGATATATATAAGAAAATAAGAAGTTAAAATATTAAAATGGTTTATAAACTAAATGGAATTGATTGAATATGTTTAAATAAGAATAAGTACAATTAAAATTTGATTTAAACCAGAATTTTGATTCCGGAAATTTTGGGAAGGGTTTTAAATTGAATTTGATTGAAATTTTGGGAATGTTGAAATGTTTCCAAAGGTTTTGAAGTCAATGATGGAGAATATTTTGGAATGGAAATTGATTTGGGGTGAATTTTAGAAGTGGAAGCATCGAACTCACTTCAGTCGCTGGAAAATAATCCTGATGATGCTGGCCACATCATTAGAATTCATTTTCGAGTTTCTAAAATGATGGATTGCTTCCGTGGTGATTGGTTAAGATATTTGGTTATACTTGTTTATATACAAGTTGTTTTCACAATTTCAAAGAGAAAAATTGTTTGGTAAAAGCAGATTGTGTTGGAATGTTGTATTTGATTTGAATATCAAAAGAGAAATGTGTTGATTTTTATTTCAAATTGGTTTTGAAATATGACCGGGTAAATTGAATTCTGGAAATTCTGTTTAAAATAAAAAGGTAAAATGTGGAATAAATCAACTATAATCTTGAAAGTAAAGTTGATTTAAGTGAGAAAGGAAGGATGGAAATTTTAATCCTGAAATTAAAATTTAATTTGGGTAAATGGAAGTAAATGAAGTTATTGAAGTGAATAGAAATTTGAATTTAACTTGAGATAAGTTAAATAAAATTGGGAATTGGAATTAAATTGAATTTGATATAGAGGTGAAATGTAAATGCTTATAATTGTGTAAGTGAATTCATTTCCTAAGTTATAAAGTGTTATAATTTGAAGTTGTGATTAAATGGAAATGGACTTAAATGGGCAATCTAAACCCTTAAATAGAAGTGAAATTGAAGTTCATTAATGGAAATAGCTGGATGGTGAGGCAAATTTAAACTTAATCCTAAATGGAATGTAAAGTAAGACCAAGTAATGTGAGATGTAAAAAGTAGTGAATGAACTCACAATAGAAAATAAGTTTTGAACCTATTTATGGAGAAAATAAATTGAATTGAAATGAAATCCGAAATACAGTTGTATTATAAACAATATTGAATGGAATTCAATTATTATTTAAGTGGTAAAAGAAGTGAAATGAATTTAATTTGGCTACATAAAATTTAGTTAAACTTGGAATAAATTTGGATAAGAATCGAATTGGATAGAAATTTAATTTGGTTGAGATGATGGATGAAGTAAATGTTCACTAAATTAAATCCAAAATAATTGTTTGGAAATGAATTTGTGTAAACTAAATTAAATGGAATGTGTATGGTAATGAATAGAATTTTGATAGTCGGTCAAAGTTTGAAAGGTAAATAAAATCCAGTTTTGGGATGGAATTTAAGTTTGGTAATAAATGTTGGAAGTGAGAATGAATAATGTAATTAGCTTATAATAGTGATGGTTTGAATTGTAAAGGAAATTCAAATGAGTGAAATAATTTAAATGGTCTCCTTGTTAATAAATAAATTCGTACATGAATTGGATAAGTAAACAAAGAGCATTTAAGTTGTAAATGAATTGGAAATTGATTTAATAGGAATCAAATGGGAATCAAATAAAATTGATATAAGAAGATAATAAAACTATTGTGAAAGAACTTAAGCGAACTGAATTAAAATTGTGGTCGAGCTTTATAATGTGGTCTTGAATGAAATTTGTTAGCAAGTAAAATGGAAATGTTTGGGTAATTGTATTAATTAATTATTGAGATGCTATAATTTGAACTAAAATGTTAATCTTGAAGTGAAAAAAAAAGAAAAAAAATTGAATTAAAGATAGCGATTGAATAAGCATGCTTGAATTGTGAACCATGCAAAATGGAATAAAATGGATATGAATCTAAATTGGAATTAATTTTAAATGGTTATAAGCTTAAGTGGTGATTATTTTGTTTGAATAACATGAAATTGACATGTATTCGGAGTTGAGTTGTTTAACAAGCAATTGAAATGGATTTTTGAATAAATTGATATGGATTGAAATCTAATTCAAAGAGTTTGTAAATGAATGCAAGTGAATTGGTTTTAAGTAGCAAATGGAATGGATTTAAAATCAGTTGGAATGAATTGACATTTTAATAAGTAACGTTTGCATAAGAATTGAATTGAGAATCGTTTTGGAAATAGATCATAAAAGAAGTGTAAATGCTTCAGAATTAAAATAAGAATTGGTTGGTGAATCAATTTGGAATTGAAAAAGAAAAGACCGACGTTGTAAAGCACATGTTAACCATATGGTAAATAAAAATGAATTGGAAAGGATAAATTTAGATTGTATGTAGTGAACTTGAATTTAAAGCATTCAAGCGAGAAAAAAAAATGAAGTTGGATTTGAATAAGAAATTTGGAAGGTAGTTTGATCTTTAAATTGTTGGTAAATATGGTTAACATTGTTAAATGATGGAGTTTGTTGGTTTGGTTATGAAATGGATATGTTTAGCTTGCATTTATATTGGAAATGCTAATGAAATGTTCTTATCTTTGAAATTTGATGTGTTTGTTGAGTATAGTACAGGTGCGGAAGGCGATTGATAGTGTTGGAGCGTGCATATGCGTTGTATTAGCCACTTGCTATTTAAAATTTTGCTTAAAAGGTACGCCTACGCAAATATAATTGGGAAATGATATATATTTGGTGATATATTTTGGTTTCCGGCCATGTGAGCCGATGTATATATATATTTGTGTATCCTACGATATCGCAGAAGCTCCACCGTACAAAGGAGACTCCGCCAAAATTTTTCAAAAATTTTGGGAGTTATAATTTTTTTGGGTTTGAAAAAAAATTTTTGTTGACGAGTAAAGCTATTTTGAAATACGTTAAAATTTAACGTTTAGAGCGAATAAGCAATTGAGTTTGGGATTGGGCTAAAGGATTTTGGAAAGTGAATATAAACTTTAGCTAAGCAAATTGAGTAAGTAAATGGGTTGGGAAGTATGTTCCTACCTTAGCAAATTTCGGGGACGAAATTTTTATAAGGGGGGAGGAATGTAACATCCCGTATTTTTAAGCTATTGAATTTGAACATTTAATTCGTTTTAAACGTTAATGTGGATTCTTAATTGATTTTGAAATGAATGGATTTGGGTTCAATCAATGAAAATGAGCTATAATTTTAATTTATAGCAATTCTGGTTGAATCTGATTAATGGAAAAATAATAGTTAAATATTCGAAATTGGGATAAAAGGTAAATTTGGGATAAATGATTATAAAAATGGTGTTTACATGTATTTTTAAGTTCAATTGGTTATAAACAATAATGTTGGATTTTTAGATGAATTTTAAAGTCGATAAATTATTATTTGGGATTTTTTTTATTAATTTAAAAATGAATTTAATTAAAATGCTATTAAATCAAATTTTTGTCAGAATGAGCCAGAATGATTTTTAACGTGTTTATAAATTTTATATGATTTATTATTAAGTTAACAAAATTTTAAAAGTGAAATTTTACGCATTTTCGTAAATTTTGAAAATCAACCGATTGAATAGACGAGTGAAAATAGCCTTCCGGGGCATAGTCTCGGAATTCGACGAAACCAGTTCCATTGGATCCGTAATAGTTAGTTATTATCGGATTTCAATTTTCATGGCAATAGGAGTTGTCGTTTGACCGTGGCAGCTCGAAACGCATCGAAATCGATTTAATCGATTTAATTTTAAATTGATCGTTTAATTCCGTATCTCGCGCATACGATCAAATTAGATTACGAAACCTGTTCCATTGTGTCCGGAACGTGGAAAAACCCCAGGATAGCCTGTCGGAACGTGAGAATTGGAGTTCGTTTGCGTAAGTGATAAATTGAGTGGAACGATAATAAAATAATATTAAAACATATTATATATCTCAATATTTTATTCAAAACCCTAATATATATCTGGAGCCGCCATTTATTATTCACCAATGGCCGAAAATTTGTCGACCTTCTTCCCCAATTATCGATCAATCCACGCAATATCGTCAAGAGGTTTCAACTGCAAAAGTGTAGAGGGGAGAGAGATCTTCGAGATGACCGGCCACGATCGAGTTTAGTGGAGCGTAGAGGGCAGGGGGCTGACGCGTTCGTCATGCGTTCGATGGGTTGCCACGTCACTTAGGGACGACCGAGCTTCACCGCATCTGGGGTGGAGGTGGAGGCGGCAAGAGACTTCAGAACGATGAGTCCCGATCGCGTTCAGGTGGATCGTAAGGGTTGCGATTCAAAACCCTAAAGAGGCGACTTTGGGTTCTTTCGTGCGTGTGCTATCTCCTGTATGCGATGATGAAGAAGAATGAACGGGTGCAGCCTTGATTTGTTGAGACAGATCTTACGGCTGTGATTGGTAATTGTAGAAGTAATTGTTTAAATTAAATTCAAACTTTAAAATTTAATATCTCGCTCGTACGTTATCAGATTTTAACGAGGTTTGGGGCGCTGGAATCGCAGAGTCGAGCGCTACGTGATGGTGCAGATCCGAAGTCATTCCGGGCAAGTAGAAATTTGAGTTAAATCGAACGTCGTTCAGTTTAATTTAAATTTCGAACGCTCGCCGAAACTCAAAGTGAGTTTTCCTCACTCACATCTGGATGCTAGACAGTTTAAAATAGTTGATATTTAAATATCTGTGTGATTGGTTGCATATAATTGTTGTTATCAGTTTGAGATGGAAATTATATATGTGATGTGCTAATATCTGTGATGTAGGGAGAAACAGGTTGGAGGGATCCAATGGGATTCCTCACAATGTAGCGATTATTTTATAATTGATAATGTTGCCTGTTTATATGTTGTGATTGATAAATCTGAAATTAAATTGTAATGTGAAATTGTTGTATAAATTATAATTACATAATTTAATTATGAGTAAAATTGGGTTTTTACGGAATAAAATGAAATGTTAAATTAAGAATTTCAAAGAATAAAATTTGAAATCGGATTTGGAATGGAAAATGTAAATTTGTCAAATTGGGATTTTAAATATAATGGGAAATTTATAAAATGGATAAATGGAAATTGTAAAATTTCTAGAAATAAATTTTATGGAAATTATAAAATTGTTATAATATCGAGGGATTACTTTAAAATGAATAGTGTTATTCGGAAAATTTAAAGATGTTGAAATGAAGCTTCCGGCCTTAAATTAACAGTTTTAAATGTAAATGGAATTTTCTGAAATGCCGTTTTTCATTGGGATTTCGTTTAAGTAAAATTGTAAATATGGTTTTTCATTGAAAAATTCTCCGAATCTATTTATTTAAAAATGTTTTAAACTATATTTTTAAAAATGAATTTCTAGAATGGGAAATTGTGTTGAACTTCGGATGAAGTTATGGATAAGCATGGAATTGGAAATTTTATGTTATTAAACATAAATTGAATTGAATTGAAATAAATCGGCTGGATTTATTAGATGGGTTCTTTGGGATGTTTGAATGGGAAGGGGTTTCCCTGGGAAAACCAAGTTAGTGTTTTTAAAGATTCTATTTAATTAAAAGTTAAGTCTTAAGTTGTTTAAAGAGTATTTTTAAGAAGTTGTTATTTTTAAAGTAACAAATTAATAATTTAGAAATCGTAATGATTTGAGGATATATTAGTAATTATTTTTACAAATGGATTGTTTAAAGGTTGGTTTGACTTAAGTATTGAGATTAGCATTTTTCTTTTTTTTATAACGCTATTTTGAATCTAGTTAAACAAAAAACCCTTATTTTAAATCAAAGTTTATATCTAAATAATAGTTTTCTTCACCTATTCTAAAATTTATATTTTGAGTAAATAGATAGAAGTAATTTACATATTTAAAAGTATATTTCAGTATAAAGTATTTTAACTATTTTAAAATGCAAAATGTTTTATACTTGGTTATTTCCAACGGGAATAAAAGGGTAATGGGATTTACCGTGTTAAGGAGAAATTTTTGGGAATTGAACCAAAATGAGTTTTGAAATGCGGGAATTATATCTTTTAAAGATATTAAAGGCAAATAAATAATGTGAGATTATTTATTATTTGATGGATGCTTATGGATGTTTGTGAATGTGAATTGATAGTTAAATCACCGACTATCAATATGGGCCAAATGGGCTGATCGTTTCGAAGAGACCGGGATCGGGTTTCCGTATACCGGTATTCTAGGTCTGGAGACTCGAATACCACTTCGATCCGATTTTTTACGTTTCGTGTAACGTGTTCGGAGTCGAAGATGGAGCAGTGAAGTGCAAGGGCTAGTCGCTACTAATCCTGAGGATATTTCGAAGATGGATGTAGTAGGAGTAGTGCCTTCGGTTCCGTTCGGACCCGGGACGGACCTGTATGGATGAATGCTTTCGTGACATCGTCAGGTGGGCGATGGGCATTCAAAGGGATATGTGCTATAAAGGTATCGTTTAGCCTCGAGCCTCATCAACCGGGAATGACTGAAAATCAGGGGTTATGTAGCAAGGCTTCGTGGGTAGCGCCCACTGGAGAGTATGGTCATCCCTGTCTAGATGTCCCTTTTATTTCGGCTTAGTGGTGCGGTTGCTGATCCCAACCGTGGGGTGATCATATTCGGAATTGCCCATAGGTGATTCCGGCCTTGTGTTGCAGGGGAGCGGGCTTACTCCTTGGTACTGTGATCTAGGCCACGTACTGTGACAGGTGGTTCCCCAGTGCCTAGTCATTCGTTGGAAATCCATTCTCCCTACGTGCCTTGTACGAGTTTTGTTTGTATTACCCACGGTGTGGCTAGTATGCTGGAATTTAATCATGTAACAATTTCAGCTATTTTAATAAGTATTTGTATATAGACACTATTATAATATCAGAGGATTTTTATAAAAAGTGTTTTAGCTATCGTAAGGTAAAAACCCGACATGTTTATTTGTGGCGTGGTCTTACGAAATGCTTTTGTTTTCAAAGGATTTTTGAAACTTTAATAATCAGTTTGGATGTATTTATGATGCGCTGGTATTCCAGACTGACTCGGGTGTTATTTTATTATAATGCTCGGGTCAGACCGAGTATATTTCAAGATAGGTTGCTATGGAGCTCAGGAGAGGAGCTGGAGTCCGAGACGTATTTCTCGTACTTGTATTATTCCACTACTGTGATTATCTGAGATTGTTTGACTGGTTATTGTTGATTGTATTGGGATATACTCTGATGATGATGTATTGTATATAAAAAGATATAGTTTCCATTTTGAGTAAAGATCTGTATTGACTATTATATTTTATCCGCTGCGACTGTGAGATTCTGATGTTGTTTAGTTTCTTCTTCTACCTTCTTTCTTTATCTACAATCTGTCTTTTCCGGCGTTCGATCGTCGGCATATTATACTGTGGAGTATTTTGTGTCGATTTTCGAGGGTTGAGAAGGGCGGGTCGTCACAGCTACATTTTATTATGTATGTTATATGGGTTACTCGTATATTTAAGTCTGCTTTGAAAAAAATATATACTTGTACATTGAATCATTGATATAAGAATATGGGTTACTGTATGTATGCATGAGTGTGGGTTTTCTAATGAAAAGTGTTTATAATAGAGACGTAACATTTGCTTAAATAATATTCATGAGCTTACAGTTGTTATTCTTCTTCTCACAGTTTTAGGATTTAACAGTATTTATATATGAAATATGTTCTGATTTCTGTAAAACTTTGCAGCATGGTATATATGAAATTGCATGTGTTTATATATATAAAGGTAAGTATATTTCATGCCAGTTTGTATATATATCCATTTACATTAGTTATACATTAATATATATATATATATGTTGATTCCAAGTGTTATACTGTTATATATTTACAGTGGTATACAGTTTGATTTTTGTTAATATATGAATTTCAAAAGATATTGTATATATATGTTTGTTTATATTAGTGCCTACGGTTTATATTTCAAACCTGGCTAAGTATATGAAGTTACACAATTTGTTGTCATCATTTATAACTGATTTGGGAGTAATATGTATATGTATTTGTTATGCATAGTCTGCATATTTACCAACATCTGCATATGTCTATTGAAAATTTTATAATCATATAAGGTATCGGTCGGATTTGTAAAATATGATTTTATACATATACATATAAGTTTATTTATATTTACCCATTTGATTATGATTCGTTTTATCGATCACTGTTATCAGCTTTGTCCATCGTGCTTGTTCTACATCAAACCGTGTCAATCCAGCGTTACTTTGAAATGTGTAGCTCATTGACTTTTCAAAATCTATCTAACCTCGAAAGGTGAGCACTCACTCACGATTAACGTTCTTTTATTTATTAAATTTGATTTCAATTGAAACGACAATTGAAATATGCAACTGTTAGTTATTTACACTGTTATGTATCTGTTATTAACTGTATCAGTTCACCTGTGACATCTGACACCATTATTTGTTAATTATACGATGATAATCCTGTTTGATTGATAATTGATTGATTGTTTGTGGTTTATATTGGACGTTAAAATTGTAATGTATAAAGTGATAAATATTATGCAAGTAAATTTGACGTAGGATAATTAAAAATTTGAATTGACATATATGTTGAATTTGATTAGTTGAATATGACCCCTTTTATTTGTTAAATTAATTGACACGTAAAATAGTGATAATTACACTTTGAACCATTGAGCGTATATTGGATTAATTGTTGTAGTGTAAAAATTGAAATTGAATGACAAGTGAAAACCGTAATGTAATAATCTTTAATCTACATGAAATGATAGTGTAGATTCTAGAAATAATTATATTAATTCGTACAAATAACAATGCGAATTAATACGGTTATTTCGGGATTATTTGAATTGATTATTGGATTGTTATTGTTTGTTGTTATTGCTTGTTTATTTATTTTGACACCATCCCAGTTATCACACTGCAAGTTCCCTTTACTATGCTTTGATTTGAATTGAATTGGAATCGGGTTGAAATGATAAATACCCAAATTAAACCTTGACCTAGGATAGAGAATTAAATAAAACCCGATTGGTCAATAATTTGATTTAAAAATAAAACGAAGTTTTTATTTGAATAAATAATGTGGTTTTGAAATGAAGTTGAAATTTGAATTTTAATGAAAGGAAAATGTTAATGTTTAATAATCTGAAACAAAATATTAAAAATGTAATTGATGAAAGAATGTTGTTTAAATTTGAGAAATTATTGAGTTAAGTTTGAAATTATAATTAAGTTTGAAATTATTAAACTTTGAAATTATTTAATAATTTAGTTTTGAATTATTTAATAATTAAATAAGATTGGATTATTTAATGATTAAATTGAATTGAACTCTTTAATAAGTAAAATTGAACTTTGGAATAAGTGAATTTTACTTCGTAAATAATTGAAATTGAGTTTTCTTGATTAAGTAAGTTTTTGGGAAATTATTTAAGAAAGTAAATAGGTGAAATGGAATTTCTTTAACAAGAAATGAAAATGTGATATTTTTGGAATTAATGTAAGACTTGTAATTGGAAGAATTGATTTGATGAATTTAGTTTAATTCAAAATTGTAAATTTTGATTTAATGAAGTTGAATAATTGATTTAATGAATTGGAAATTTAATAGAAATTGTTTTGAATGATAAAGTAACTTAACGAATATTGAATGAAATCGATAAATGAGTTTAAATTGATTTGAATGTTAAATAAAATTTATTTAAATGATTTCGAAATGAAACTTATATACGAACTTGAATCAATATTTGAATTGTTTAAATAAAATTTGAAATTGTATTATAAGATTTTGAAATGGTAATTTGGAAGTTTTGAAACGTAAATTTTGGGAAATTGGTTTAGAAAGACAAATGAAATGTTGGTTTACAAATTCTATTTGAAATTGTAATTGGTTTGGTTTTGAAATTTATTAAACGACCAATCGGTGTAATAATTACGAAAGTTATTAAAGAGATCGGAATCGGTTATGGACATACTCTCTGTTTAAACCGAAAACCACTTTAATAACTACACGCGGAGTGTGATCCAGAATGAAGTGGTTGGAATGATGTACGTGATGACTGAAGAAAGAGAACGATAATGGATAGCCTTGACACTTGTGTCAAATTGGAAATGACTAAAACAGGAGCCGTGCCGGGCCAACGGAGGTCAGCTACCTCAAGTGAACACACTTCTTCGAACTACTCATTACTTGTTGTCGATTGGTGCACCCTTGGTTTTGGGAGTGTTGTTTCGCGGTGTTGCGGTCGCTGCGGCGATGCGTTCTCACCAGTCCGGATCAGGCAAACGGTAGTATCACTACCTTGGGTATTGCCTCATGTGCCTTTGTCATACTTGTATTCCCTATTCGCGACCACTACGAATTTGTTTTGTACCTTTAGTATATGGATTGCCCTCTGGTGACTTCCGGTTTTGGGGAAACTACGGTCTTATATATGCTCTTGGGAATAAAAATGTGTTAAGGGTGGAATGGGCCATGACTTAACACTATTTTGATATTTTATATTACTGATAGGCATTATCTACTTATCGTACACTACTACATAGTAGATAGTTTAACGGATCCTTAAAGGATGGTTATTCCAACATCCTTTGAGTTAATTGTATTTCAATTGCTATTTCACTTGAGTTGGATTTATTAATATAAGAATGTTAATCCTGACTCGAGTGTCTTGTGTTTTTGCTTTACGCTCGGGTCAGACTGAGTGTACCAGTATTCGAGACTCACCTTTGAAGTTGGAGCTTGCTTGAAGATCCAGCCATCTATTCTGCTTTCAGTATTCGATGATTCCAGTGATGTATTCTGATTTGTATCTGATGTATCGTATTACTCTTCCGTTGTATTTGTTCTAACTCTGATGTAACTTATACATTTATATAATAGCTTCATGAACTACTATCTCTTTTATTTCCGCTGTATTTATTACTCTATGTCTGTGATCTGTGATTATTTATTTACTGTATATGTTCAGTTTTGCCAAATTTAAAATAACAACGCGGTATTTTGAGCAATTTAACTCCGGCATGAGTGTCTACCTATACACTTATAATGGATGCGAATGGTCCAAAATATCGGGTCGTTACAGTTGGTATCAGAGCTTTGGTAGCTCTAGGCAAAACTTAACATATAGGGTAAATGTATTTACGGAATCACTCTCATTTGAGTTTCAATCTCTTCCTCTGAATAAATTCCTTTGAATTTTTGGAACGTTCTCCTCGGTTCCGAAATTCATTCGTGTCCTTCACTATTCGTCTTCTTTCAATTCTGGAGCACCCCATAACTCCATTTTGAATGATATCTATAATTGGTCGGCGGTCTCGCCAATCTTCGAATGATTCATAAAGGAGCAAAACTCCTTTATAATAGGCATCGATTAACCGGAGATTTCTGTATCCTCGGTTTACGATGCTATCTATTACCTGCTATACCTGAATTCCATCTCTTGAGATCGAGTGATGATTTACCTCTGAATTCAGCATCGATCTTATTCTTGAAGTTACGAACGACCCCGTTAAGGTTGCCCGTGAATTAAATAAACTCATCCATCTCCCGATTGTGGTAATTGAATTTTCTTATCTTCTATTTCAAACTTATTTTCGAATCAAAATTCTCTTTGATTTGAGTCAACAAAAATTTGAATCCCTATCCTTATTTTGAAAATTCATTCCTGTATCGTCGAGCAAAGAAATGTATTTGTAAACTAATATATATATAAATGTTTTAATATATATTGTGTTGTTTGAGTTGTTGATGTTGATTTGGGTTTTCGATCGATTCGTCTGATCAATGCTATCGATAGAATTTCCAAAACACTTGAGCAGACCAAACTGACACAATATTGTTTTCAAATTCAGTAAATAAAATAATTTTGGATGATTATATTATAAAGCTTTCAAAAATTAAATTGTTAACCAATTTGTTGTCAGAAATGATAATATTTGATTTTCGTTTATTGCTTTATAAACCATTGATTATTGCATAATATAAATAAATGAATTTATGAAACTTGGTTATAATTTGATCTGGGATTTGAAAGGAATTTAAATAAAGAATTTGAGAATTTAATTTCTGGTGATTCCAAACTTTGATTTGAAAGTTTTAAAGTGTATAGTATTTAAAATATTTTCGAATATAAATCGTTTTCAAAAAATTTTAAAAATGATGAAACCCGTGCTCTTCTCTTTGTCGCTGGAAAATAATTTCGGTGATGGCGGCCGCATCATCGACATTCATTTTCGAGTTTCAAAGTAGAGATACTATTCTGTAGCTTTGCTACGGTTTTGTTTTGAAAAATATTTTGATTTGAATTTCTTTGGTATAATTTAATTTATATATATATAGGTATCTTATTTAAAATCTAATTTGATTTGATATAAATATATTATATATATCTCTAATTGTTTAAAGTTAATCGGAAATCTAATTCTTAAATTTTTTTAAAAGATGATTTTAATTATAAATAAAACCAAAATTTGGAATAAATATTTAAACTTGAATAATTGAATTGGGAAAATCTTATTTGTATATTGTTCAACTGCATTCTAATACAACTTACCTAAATCATTCAGAAGTTGAATATGTAATTGGATAATATATATAATATAAATTGAATTTATAAATAAAATTTGAGTGGTTATAATAAATGTTATACACTTAAATTATAAAATGTTAATAGAGATAAATAGAATAATAAGATAATTGAAAAATAAATTTTGTTTTAAAGGTAAATTAATAAATTGAAATTAGATCAATTTATGAAAATACATTAAATTTAAAAGCAATTAGTAAATATAAATTAATTTAAATCAAAACTTTTATGGTTTAAATTAATTTATATGGGTTAAATATATGTGATTAGATATATTAAGTATAATAAATTTAACAATAATTTGGAATAAAGAAGAATTTAAATGGCTGAAAAAATATGATTATAATAAAAGACTATTCAAATTTATGGTTTTAGAAATTGTAAATTGAAGATAATTGGATAATAAGATAATGAATTTAGAAATAGTTGAGATTGATTTTAGTGAAATCAAATGGATTAAATCAATTGTTGAATATCAATTAATTTAAATTTGAATTTATATGGTTTAAATTAATTGTTATTTTGTATTTCAAATCTGTTTTCTTTCTGGTTGTTTCTATTCTCCTACCTCGTTCCTTTTCGGGGACGAAAAGTTTTGAGTGGGGGAGAGTGTAACGACCCGTAAATTTTAACTGTTTTAATATCGTAATTAGTGGAAATTTTGTGAAATTTTAAACGATAAAATTTTGAAAAATAAATTTGATATTTGGAATGCGTCTAGTTAAACATAGCAATTGGTAAATTTTCGTCCGAAAATATGAAAGTTTATTTCGCGCGTAAGTTTACTTCAATTTAATCAGTAAAAAAGTAATGAAAATAAAATGTTTTCGGAACCTAAATATTTTTACATAGAAAAATTCTAAACCATCTTCTGAGCAAGATGTCTGTTTGTCGTTTTTCCAAATTCGGACATCTTTGGCTCCGTCGATCTTATTTTTCAGTGTTTTTCTTGCATTTTCCGCTAGTAGAAAATTTGAAATTTTTATAATTCATTCGTACCACTGATATCAGTATACCGTTTCGATCATCTCGTCATGCTAATCTCTGTGGTATATTCGATTCTGTATTTTTGGAGTCCGGATAGTGACGAAATCTACGGAACGATTTCCATATCGGTTCCGCAATTTGGCTTTTGACTTTCTGTGAGCGTTCAAATTTTCCTACGGATATTAATAAAACAGCCAATTGCATTTAATTTTTTTATTTACCTTCCTAACTTTTAACGTTCCCAATGTTTGCATTTATGTGCCGGTTCAATATGTGGCCGTTCAACTTTTAATTACCTTTTCGTATTGTTACATACGTTGTTTTTGTGCAAGTTTTATTTGTAGTCTTACTTTGTTAACTTACTCCTCCTCCTGTGCAAATCCTTCCAACCTTCCTCTTTGAAAAGAGAAAAACAAACCTCTGCCATTTTCTTTCATCTCCTACCCAAACTTCTATTGCCTGAAGCCATTTCTCCTCCTCACTTTCCCTTGCACTCTTCTCTTTATTTGGCCTTGGCCTTTCTGTTCTCCTTCATTCTGTTTTTGCCTTGCCTGCTTCCACCTCTAACTTGCCTGCTTCCACCTCTAATGCCTCATCTCTTAGCCAACCCGACCCAAGAACCCTCTGCCTCCCTCTCCAAAGCAACCAGCCACCGCGTACAGCTTTCCTCTCGACGCACGCAACCCCACCAGACTCGACCCAATCCTCTTCGTTCAGCCTCCACCCGCTCCTCCGCGTGCCACCGTCTCATGACCGATACCCTATCCCACCTCCACGTGAACGCCACCAATCTCCGCTTCTTCCCTTCCAACCCTCAAGCACCCGCCTGAGCACCACAACCATCAACCGTCTCATCCACCTTTCCCATCACCGCTCCTTCCCACTTGAAGACAGCCGAACTCTAACTCTCTATATTTTTCCTTCTTTCTTAAATAGGTAATATATATCATTTATATATTCGTTTATTTGAAGTTAAACATTGGATTTTTAAGTATATATTAATATGTATAGATGTATTTAAGATATGGCTATAGTTGCCTACAGATAGCAATGAATTTTATATATTGTGTTATTTTTTTTATGTCAGTCATATTATATATGGGTTACTGTACATACATTTTATAAGGATAAATACTTGCACGTGTATTATGAGAATTTATACTTTATATTGTATACTTATATGGGTTACGCTACATTTTATTATGTATGTTATATGGGTTACACATATATTTAAGTCTGCTTTGAAAAAAAATATATACTTGTACGTTGAATCATTGATATAAGAATATGGGTTACTGTATGTATGCATGAGTGTGGGATTTCTAATGAAAAGTGTTTATAATAGAGAAGTAACATTTGCTTAAATAATATTCATGAGCTTACAGTTGTTATTCTTCTTCTCACAGTTTTAGGATTTAACAGTATTTATATATGAAATATGTTCTGATTTCTGTAAAACTTTGCAGCAATGTATATATGAAATTGCATGTGTTTATATATATAAAGGTAAGTATATTTCACGCCAGTTTGTATATATATCCATTTACATTAGTTATACATTAATATATATATATATATATGTTGATTCCAAGTGTTATACTGTTATATATTTACAGTGGTATACAGTTTGATTTTTGTTAATATATGAATTTCTAAAGATATTGTATATATATGTTTGTTTATATTAGTGCCTACGGTTTATATTTCAAACCTGGCTAAGTATATGAAGTTACACAATTTGTTGTCGTCATTTATAACTGATTTGGGAGTAATATGTATATATATTTGTTATGCATAGTCTGCATATTTACCAACATCTGCATATGTCTATTGAAAATTTTATAATCATATAAGGTATCGGTCGGATTTTTAAAATATGATTTTATACATATACATATAAGTTTATTTATATTTACCCATCCGATTCTGATTCATTTTATCGATCACTGTTATCAGCTTTGTCCGTCGTGCTTGTTCTACATCAAACCGTGTTAATCCAGCGTTACTTTGAAATGCGTAGCTCATTGGCTTTTCAAAATCTATCTAACCTCGAAAGGTGAGCACTCACTCATGATTAACGTTCTTTTATTTATTAAATTTTATTTCAATTGAAACGACAATTGAAATATGCAACTGTTAGTTATTTACACTGTTATGTATCTGTTATTACCTGTATCAGTTCACCTGTGACATCTGACACCATTATTTGTTAATTATACGATGATAATCCTGTTTGATTGATAATTGATTGATTGTTTGTTGTTTATATTGGACGTTAAAATTGTAATGTATAAAGTGATAAATATTATGCAAGTAAATTTGACGTAGGATAATTAAAAATTTGAATTGACATATATGTTGAATTTGATTAGTTGAATATGACCCCTTTTATTTGTTAAATTAATTGACACGTAAAATAGTGATAATTACACTTTGAACCATTGAGCGTATATTGGATTAATTGTTGTAGTGTAAAAATTGAAATTGAATGACAAGTGAAAACCGTAATGTAATAATCTTTAATCTACATGAAATGATAGTGTAGATTCTAGAAATAATTATATTAATTCGTACAAATAACAATGCGAATTAATACGGTTATTTCGGGATTATTTGAATTGATTATTGGATTGTTATTGTTTGTTGTTATTGCTTGTTTATTTATTTTGACACCATCCCAGTTATCACACTGCAAGTTCCCTTTACTATGCTTTGATTTGAATTGAATTGGAATCGGGTTGAAATGATAAATACCCAAATTAAACCTTGACCTAAGATAGAGAATTAAATAAAACCCGATTGGTCAATAATTTGATTTAAAAATAAAACGAAGTTTTTATTTGAATAAATAATGTGGTTTTGAAATGAAGTTGAAATTTGAATTTTAATGAAAGGAAAATGTTAATGTTTAATAATCTGAAACAAAATATTAAAAATGTAATTGATGAAAGAATGTTGTTTAAATTTGAGAAATTATTGAATTAAGTTTGAAATTATTAAACTTTGAAATTATTTAATAATTTAGTTTTGAATTATTTAATAATTAAATAAGATTGGATTATTTAATGATTAAATTGAATTGAACTCTTTAATAAGTAAAATTGAACTTTGGAATAAGTGAATTTTACTTCGTAAATAATTGAAATTGAGTTTTCTTGATTAAGTAAGTTTTTGGTAAATTATTTAAGAAAGTAAATAAGTGAAATGGAATTTCTTTAACAAGAAATGAAAATGTGATATTTTTGGAATTAATGTAAGACTTGTAATTGGAAGAATTGATTTGACGAATTTAGTTTAATTCAAAATTGTAAATTTTGATTTAATGAAGTTGAATTGAATAATTGATTTAATGAATTGGAAATTTAATAGAAATTGTTTTGAATGATAAAGTAACTTAACGAAAATTGAATGAAATCGATAAATGAGTTTAAATTGATTTGAATGCTAAATAAAATTTATTTAAATGATTTCGGAATGAAACTTATATACGAACTTGAATCAATATTTGAATTGTTTAAATAAAATATGAAATTGTATTATAAGATTTTGAAATGGTAATTTGGAAGTTTTGAAACGTAAATTTTGGGAAATTGGTTTAGAAAGACAAATGAAATGTTGGTTTACAAATTCTATTTGAAATTGTAATTGGTTTGGTTTTGAAATTTATTAAACGACCAATCGGTGTAATAATTACGAAAGTTATTAAAGAGACCGGAATCGGTTATGGACATACTCTCTGTTTAAACCGAAAACCACTTTAATAACTACACGTGGAGTGTGATCCAGAATGAAGTGGTTGGAATGATGTACGTGATGACTGAAGAAAGAGAACGATAATGGATAGCCTTGACACTTGTGTCAAATTGGAAATGACTAAAACAGGAGTCGTGCCGGGCCAATGGAGGTCAGCTACCTCAAGTGAACACACTTCTTCGAACTACTCATTACTTGTTGTCGATTGGTGCACCCTTGATTTTGGGAGTGTTGTTTTGCGGTGTTGCGGTCGCTGTGGCGATGCGTTCTCACCAGTCCAGATCAGGCAAACGGTAGTATCACTACCTTGGGTATTGCCTCATGTGCCTTGTCATACTTGTATTCCCTATTCGCGACCACTACGAATTTGTTTTGTACCTTTAGTATATGGATTGCCCTCTGGTGACTTCCGGTTTTGGGGAAACTACGGTCTTATATATGCTCTTGGGAATAAAAATGTGTTAAGGGTGGAATGGGCCATGACTTAACACTATTTTGATATTTTATATTACTGGTAGGCATTATCTACTTATCGTATACTACTACATAGTAGATAGTTTAACAGATCCTTAAAGGATGGTTATTCCAACATCCTTTGAGTTAATTGTATTTCAATTGCTATTTCACTTGAGTTGGATTTATTAATATAAGAATGTTAATCCTGACTCGAGTGTCTTGTGTTTTTGCTTTACGCTCGGGTCAGACTGAGTGTACCAGTATTCGAGACTCACCTTTGAAGTTGGAGCTTGCTTGAAGATCCAGCCATCTATTCTGCTTTCAGTATTCGATGATTCCAGTGATGTATTCTGATTTGTATCTGATGTATCGTATTACTCTTCCGTTGTATTTGTTCTAACTCTGATGTAACTTATACATTTATATAGTAGCTTCATGAACTACTATCTCTTTTATTTCCGCTGCATTTATTACTCTGTGTCTGTGATCTGTGATTATTTATTTACTGTATATGTTCAGTTTTGCCAAATTTAAAATAACAACGCGGTATTTTGAGAAATTCAACTCCAGCATGAGTGTCTACCTATACACTTATAATGGATGCGAATGGTCCAAAATATCGGGTCGTTACAACTACGTCGTGGCACCAGCTCCATGGTTAGCGACCACGGGATAGCGACCCATTTGTAATGCACGTGTTGGTGAGTTTTCATGCTCCCGTTTGTGATAGGCCTTCCCCCTTTTGTGATTTCTAGATTTCTATTTGATGATTTCTAGAATTTGTGTTTCACTGATTTTTACGATTGACAATGATATGTTTTGTCAATATTTTTGTTTTGGTGAATAATTTAAAGAATATGACATTCTTTTTGGTGCTTTGAGATTCTTGAGATATCATATGATTATTGTTGTTATTTGATGTATACTTGTCACAGTATGGCATTTTTGTTATCATACGTTTTTGGTCATATCTCTTATCCTATCTCATTTTATATGATATTTATAGCTAGACTGATCCGTTTATTATTATCTTCTTAAATAATACTCGGGTCAGACTGATGTATTTCAGGTGCTCCTGCTTGACTTCTTATCAGGGTCCTTCACCTGACTTTTGGCTAACTACTTTAGTATAGTAGTTTTTGTTAGTATACATTTGAGATAGAGACTCCTTGATGTATACTTATTCTTTTGTCTAGCACTTGTATCTATTCTTTTGTGATGTAGTGGATCTTGTTTTACCACTACTTTGATGTACACTTCTATGTGTTGTATTCATATCTGTTTCCGCCTTTGTGATATGAATATATGTGACTGATTTGTGTTATGTTTATTTCTATATTTGTTTCCAAAGTCCACATAGCCATTGTGTGGTAGCTTTGAGTTTGCCTTCGATATGTCGGATTTCTTCTAGAACTGAAATGTAAGCTATATTATTTGACATATCAGTATTCGCACAAAGCAATTATACAGATGGTCGCTCCTCAACAGCCTTATTCTTCGTGCTAGTCGACGACATTACTCAGTAGTGTCCTTGGCTAGTGTGAGTATAGAGGTGGGGCGTCACATGGGCGGTAGTAGCTGCTATGCGTTACCACCAGTCCGGATCCACAAACGGTAAATCTACCCTGGCATTGCCTCGCGTGCCATGTCACATGCCATATCGTGCCATCTACGAGTTTGTTTTGTGTCGTACCTATGGAGTGCTCCCTGATAGCCCACCCGCGGGTGGAGTTATAGTATCTGTATAGACTACGACATTATATAAAATGTGTTAAGGTGGATATGGGTAACGCCTTAATGCTATTTTAATAGATTACTTTACCATAGACATATTATAATAGCGTATATTACTACATAGTAGATAGTTCCACGGATCCTTAGAGGATGGAAATCCCAAAAATCCTTTAAGTTACTTGTATTTCAATTGACATTTCACTTGAGTTGAATTTATTATTATAAGAATGTTAATTCTGACTCGAGTGTTTTGTGTTTTGCTTTACGCGCGGGTCAGACTGAGTGTCACAACATTTGAGACTCACCTTTGGAGTTGGAGCTTCACTTGGAGATCCATCTATATCTTTTCAGCTTTCAGCTATCCAGTGGTTTTGTTCAGATTTGTCATCTGTTGTATCCGAGACTACATTGTACATATATATTCCGTTGTATTTTATTTCAAACTCTATTGTTTATATAGTAGCTTTATGAACTACAATTTATCTATTCCGCTGCTTATTCTTATATTACTCTGTGTCAGTGATTGATTTATTTACTGTATATGCTGAGTTTTTCCAAATATAAATTAAAAATCTGATATTTTGAGCAATTCAAGTCCGACATGTGCGGATGCGAATGGCATGAAATGCCGGGTTGTTACATCGAGCGTTGATGAGAGTTCTTATATGGAACCAAAGGTTGTCTATCACAGTTTATGGCTATTCAAGGAGAATAGAGGTTTCTAATTAAGAAGCCAAATAAAAGTCCACACCAGGAAGTCGAGTGAGCGATACTAGTTTAGAAGGAAAGTTATGTGTTCAAGTGAGTGATCGAACCAGATTTTTACACAGGAATGATCTATGTACATCATACGGATTGATAAATACTTTTAAGTATTTCTAGGAATAGGGTTGTGGTATAATTTCGGGGACGAAACTCATTTAAGGGGGGAAGAATGCAACGACCCACAAATTTATCACTTGAATAAATTATATTTATTTTAAAAAATATTTAAATAAGGGTTTAAAAGTAAGAAAAAATCAGGTTTTAAGTGGTAAATAATAATAGTTATTTTGTTTGGAAAAATATTTGCGGACAAATTACCGAAGTAAAATATCGATAAAACAGCTTTAAATCATTTTGTCAATAAAATTGCTTTTAAACAATAAGGATCTTGCACAACTCTGGATTCATACACTAATATATGTATTCAAACAAGATTATGAAATAAAATATTTTGTTTTATTTTTATGAAAATAAAATGTATTTAAGACGTCGACGTCTGATATCATCAGTTTTATATATTTCTTTGGAAATTCAAGTTAAGTTTACAAATTAAATAAATGGGTTTTTATTTACAAATAAACCTATTTAAATTATTTAATAATGATGGTAAATTCGTTTTTAAAAATTGTTCACTAAAATAGATAGTTCGTAGAAAAATATAAAAAGTGACCGAAGAACGTTTACCGGTATTTCGACCTTTCGGCACCGAAAAGTTGTCGGGAACGTTGTCTGCCTTTATACACAATATATACACATATATAAGAGTTAATTAACCATATAATAATATACTTAATAATGTATTGTCTTATGTTGATTATGTTTAGTAAGTGATGTGACAAGACATTGTTTTAAAATAATAACATATTTATATACTAAATCATATCATTATCTCTTGTCATTTCCTTTAGTACCATCATCATTACCCATCAAGGCTTAGAGGATGTGACTAGAGGGGGGAGATGTGACATATGAGAGGGAGGTAGGTGCTGATGTGACATGTCAAAATAATGAAATGTTACGATATTTTAAACTAAGGTTAAAATGGTAATTTCCCCACTTTCCTTCATCTATAAATACACACCCTCACAGACACATTTCCATTTAAATTCCAACTTCATTCTTTTCTAAACCATCTTCTCTAAAAATTTCATGGCTTCCATAGTTCAAAAAATTTAGAAAAAGTTAGCCTTTTGTGTTGCAACTTACTTCCATACCATCTATACTTCTTATACTTTCATGTCAACATCCTATCTTCAAAAAACCAAGGCCATCACTACTCCACAAAGCTCTAGCAAAGCCAAATAACCTCTAGCCGAACCCATTCTAAGGCCTTAGCCCTTCCAAAGTTTCGAATTTTTAAGCTTATAGAGTCGAGCATAGAGGCGTTGCCGAGTTATAGTCGAAGTTCGGGCGAAGTTAGTTAGCATAAAGGTGAGTAAAACTATATTGTTTTTGGAAAGTTTTTGACTTTATTACAATGTGTTATTATGGTTATAACATGATGAGAAAATTGTATGGTTATTATGTTGGTCGATGGTGATTTGATGGTTGTTTGCGATTGGTATTGAATTTGAGATATGAATGTGATGTTGTCGACTTAGTAAGCATATTACCTTATGTTCATATAGGTGTTTGACTGTGATGTTAAAAGTATGGTAGTATGGATGTATGATTGTGTTCTAAGAACCAAAGTATGTTGAGTTGAAACAAAGTTAACAACCTTTTGTGTTTCGATGGACGTGAGATCCGATTCAAAATCAAAAATCATGTTATCTTGTTTTAAAGTTTGGAAATTATTTTAAAGTTTCAATCTTTGTTTCTAAGTCTCAAATACATTAAAAGTTATGTTTCTAGACATGAAATAGGAAAGAATAAGCAAGTGTTTTCACTTAAAATATGTTTAAGCGAACTGCGCTCATAGCGATAGTCGCTGTGGACACAGTGCAAAAAAATTTCTGATTTTCGTTTTAAAATGTTTTTTTTGAAATGGTTTTGAAAAAGTTTTTTAAACTTAATTAGTAACATAAAAAGAGATTAAGTTTAGTTAAATTAATAATTTATTATTTAATAAAAAAATTAAAGGTAACTAACACTTAATTAGTAATTAAGTAAGTGATTAG
Source organism: Allium fistulosum (assembly GCA_030737815.1). NCBI lineage: Eukaryota > Viridiplantae > Streptophyta > Magnoliopsida > Asparagales > Amaryllidaceae > Allium > Allium fistulosum. The sequence continues at coordinate 1,082,943,323 of CM060903.1, forward strand.
AAGTTAAGTAACAATTAAAGAAGATTAATGACTAATTATTGATTAATAAGGTTGTAATTAGTGATTAATAAAGTTAAGAAGTAATTTAATGATTAATTATAATTTAATTCGGTTAATTAGTTAAATAATTATTATTTAATTAAGTGATAATTTAATTAGTTTTCAATTAATTAGGATTTAACTAATAATGAAGTGTTAAACCTTAACTAAGATACATTTGGAAGATAATTAGGACTTAACCAAGTCCAATAAGTTAATTAAAGTTTAATTATGAATTAATCTTGGTTTAATTAAGATATAATTTGGGTTTAAGCTAACTGAATATACTTTAACCTTGTCAAAGCTATTTTTAACTTAATCGGTTATATTTTAAATCCATCTTCTTTTCAAGTTAATTTATTTCAAATCAAAGGATCTCTCGTCTGGACCATTAAGTGGCCACATGAATTATAGTAGTGATTCTAAAACGTTGACATATTTTATGGGAAGTAATTTGACTTTTGTTTAGCATAATTATTGAATATCGGTAACGTGATAGACACATGGAAGTTAATTTCAGTAAGTAGGTCATGGTAACTTAAGCATATAGAATATACTTCTATATGTACATTTTTCACCAATAATGGATGTACCTATATTTATAGCTTAGGTATCCACCTATGATTGATTGGGTGTTATGTATGAATTCTTTATATATATATATATATATATATATATGATGTTTGGCAGAATCTATGATATAACTTAAATAAGCTAAACCCAAATTTAATGTTCCATTATAGTCGTTGAGCCTCTGTTTGGTTTTACAAAGTAAATATTTCATTTTCTTTTGAATTGTCTTCAAAGTTATTCTATTTTGAATAAGATATTTGAAGAATGATTTGACAATTGGTTTAAGAAGTTTTATAAATGATTTTGGGTATTTAGAAAAGGAGTTTTAGAAACGGTTTTTAATGTTTATAAAAATATTTTATAAATGGGTTTGGATGTCTATAAAGGGATGTTTATACAAGGTTTGGAAGTATATAAAGAAGTTATACAACCTGGTTTGAATAATTATATAGGTTCATAAATGAGTATGGAAGTTGATAAATGTTTGTAAACGGGTTTGGGTTAAAGCAAAGAGGATTTCATGGATAAAGAAAATTTATAAAAGAATTTATTTAAGATAAATAAAACTGGAATTTGAGGTTTGGGTTTCTCGAGGCTGGCCTTTTAAAAATGGTCGTAAAGAAAATCCATTCCACACTTAACACCGAAGGAATAGTGCATAGAGTTATCCTTTTCTACAACTCAAATAATACATTTAAATTAGTTTAAGAGATTTGGAAATGGAAAATCTTATAAATGTTTTATGAATATACTTATGTAAAAGAGTTAAGTATATAAATGTTTATAAATATTTTGGTAAGGAGATTTATAAATGAACATGATTTTGAGGCTTAGCGATTGATTTAGGTAATTAAATCTCTAGATTTTATTGTTGTTATTTAGTAGTTGAATAATCGACTAATTTGGCCTAATTTTGACTTAGGAAGTATGAATGAAAATTCGAGTTCCACGATGAGGACTCATATACTCACTTCAAAGAATGAGTCAACCAGAAATTATAGGTTGTTAGTACGGAGGGATCGGGATTGGATTTATATATCAAAAACCACTGCGAACCAACGTGCACGTCCAAGTGGAGACATCTTGTTGATTGAAGATAGTGCTCTTCGAAGTGCAAGGGCTACTACTACTAATCTCGATGGTGATTCCAAATTGGATGTAGTAGTGTTAGTTGCTTCGGTTTCATTTAGACCTAGAACGAACTTTTATGGATGAACGTTGGCATTGCATTGATGCCTGGAGGGCAGTGTTTGCATTACAAGATGGATTGCTATTCAAAAAGGCAATGCGTAGCCTCAAGCCTCACAACTGGGAGGAACGGTTAAAACAGGGCATGTAGCAGAGCTGTGGGTAGCTAATTGTTGGAGCGGTCACCCCATTCTAGATGTCCCTTTCAAAGTTTGTTTGTGAGCAAACACCGTGGTAGTATAAGGCCTCGGTGTCAAGGGGGTAAGGTAATCTGGTATGCCATGTTAAAGGGGCAACTGGCTCTGTGTTAGCATCGGTGCATTTTCTAGAGGTGTATCATCGAAAGGTAGTCCCTTACCTTGCCATTGTTGGGATCCAGTCTCCAATACATGCCTTACGATTTTGATTGTAGAGCCTAGTGTTAGAATGCAAGATGCAAACATTTCAGCTATTTTATCTATTTATTTTAAACCTAGACACTATGTTAATATCACTGGATTTTAATATTAATTGTTTTGGTTATCGTAAGGTACAAACACATCCGTTTTTACGTGCGGTGTGGTCTTATGAGATACCCTTTGGTTGGAAATTTTCAAAATGATGGAATCAGTTTGGTTGTTACTTGTTATCGAGTTTTACCCATGCCGGTTTACCAGACTGACCCGGGCTTTATTCTATGTAATGCTCGGGTTAGACCAAGCATGTTTTCCTAGGTTTAGCTGGATACTTTGGAGTTGGAGAGGAGCTGGATGGTCAGGACGTATTCACGTTTATTTTTCTTCCGCTATATTATAGAGTCTGTATGTTTTCAATGTAAGGACAGGTTCCTATAACTGCACAACTTTAGGATAAGTCTAGTGTCCTCTGATTTTGTATATATAAATAAAGATGTTTCCTTTTGTAAAGATCATTATTGTATTATATATTATTCGCTGCATTATGAGATTCTGTATTGTTTAGTTTTCTTCTATCTTCTACCTTCTTCTTTCTCCCTAACAAATCAGTATTTCCGACAGTTGAATGTTCGACATGTGATACAGTGGACGTATTAGTGTCGATTTTTGAGAGTCGAAAATCTGGTTCATTACAAGATACATCTTCAAACGGCTGCATGTTGTTTTGAAAAGAGGACATCATTCTTTGGAAGTGTGGAATATGTAACGAGGAAAGGCACAAACTAAGAAAAAAGAAGGGAAAGGAAGTTTCATACAAACGTATGCATTACTTGCCCATCACCCCTTGGCTTCAAAGATTATACGCATCTTCTTTAACTGCACCTCATATGAGATGGCATTGTGTGAGAACAGAGGAAGAACGTACGTTGACACATCCAGCCAATGGAGAAGCATGGAAGAATTTTGACACAAGTTTTCCCACTTTTGCAGGGGAGTGTCGTAATGTTAGACTCGGATTATGTATGGATGGTTTTTTCGATTTTCTATTTTGGTGCCAAATATTCATCTTGGCCCATTATCGTCACACCTTATAATTTATCTCCTTGGATGTATAAGAAAACTCCATATATGTCTCTTACTGTTGTTGTTCCTGGCCCCAATCGGACACAAGGAATCGATGTTTATTTACAACCATTGATTGAGGAGTAAAAAACGCTGTGGACCGAAGGAGTAGAAACATACGATGTTTCAAAGAAAAAAATTTCGTATGTTTGCTTCTTTGTTGTGGACTATAAGTGATTTTCCTTCTTATCCAATGCTTTCAGGATGGAGTACATCCAGTTGTTTAACTTGTCCATATTGAACAGAAGGAACACGAGAATTTCTTTACAGAATGGTAAGTGACTGCCATCGATGTTTTCTATATGTCAATCATCCCTTTAGAGGAGATAGAAAAAACTTTTTAGCTAATAGAGTGGAAACCAGAGAACCACCAATGATATGGTCAAGTGAAGACATATCTGAAATTGTAAGGGACTATTCAAAGATACATGAAACTGGAGTACAAACTGAAATCGCATGTAAATTGACTATTCATAATTGGTGGAAACAAAGTATATTTTGGAGTTGCATTATTGGAAAGATCTTCTACTTCGTCATAATATTGATATGATGCACAATGAGAAAATTGTATTTGAAATGTTTTTAACACAATTTTGAATGTCAAGGGGAAGACTAAGGATGATTTGAAATCAAAATGCGATGTACAAGAATTATACAAACATCGTAAGCTTCATATGAAACCAAACGACAATAAAAAACCCAAAGCGTGCTATGAGTTAGATAATAATCAAGTTAAAGTTGTGTTAAAATGGGTGGAAGGACTAAGAGTTCCTGATGGGATTTCATCAAATCTTCGTAGATGTGTTGACTTTAAAAATGGTAGATTGAGTGAAATGAAAAGCCACGACTGTCACATAATGATGGAAAATTTATTACCTCTTGTATTCAAAGAACTATTGCCCTTATAAGTTTGGAAGGTAATAAAGGAACTTAGTCTGTTTTACGAAGAGCTTTGTTCGACAACGTTAAAAGTGCAACGTTTACATAAACTTGAAGAAGATATTCCTATATTGCTCTACAAATTGGAGAAAATATTTCCACCAGGTTTTTTTTAATGTAATGGAGAAAATATTTCCACTAGGTTTTCTATTCGAGAGGTATGAAATATGTTACCTATTAATTTAACTGCATTCTGAAGTTAAAGTTAATGTAAATAATTTTTTCATGGATACTTAAATCATCTGGAAAAAAAAGTGAGGCAAAAAGCACGAGTTGAAGGTTCGATCTATAAATCGTACATCGAAGAAGAAGCTTAGTTCTTTTTCTCTCACTATTTCAGTGACCATGTGAACATATCATTTGAAACTATTCCTCGTAATGATGAAGGTGACGAACAAAAGTCCTCTCAAACAATGTTATCTATTTTTAGACAACATCGTCGAACTTTTGGAAAATTTATAGACGTATGATTAGACAATAGAGATCTTCATATATCACACACTTATATTCTTCTTAATTGTGCTGAGGTTGAACCATTTGTTAGGTAATATGAAATAATAATTCTTGATTTATTCATTTCAATAATGCATGCGCGTATAGAATTTAATGCAATATTTTATTTATATATGCAATATTTATGAAAGAGAACATCCACGCGGAGATATCAGTAAAGAATTTTCTAATTGGTTTTCAAGTACGTTTATGAACCATGAAATTGTGTGATCGACAAAGGATTGAAACATCTTGCATTGGGACAAAAAAGTGATGTCAAGGCATATCCAATATATTCGTTCAATGGATAAAAATTCAATACCAAAGAATATGGTGCTAAAAATTTAATTAATAATACAAGTGTATTTGTTAAAGGTAGTGATGATCCAAAACATCACATAAATGACTTTTATGGCGTTTTAACCCTAGTTTTGCAACTGACATATTTCTCACGACCCGTAGAGGATTTTTTTCTGTTTAGATGCAATTCGTTCAACAATGTTCCAGGTTATGGAATTAATGTGCACAAGGATTATAATCTTATAGAAATAAAGCACACACCGCATTATCAAAAGTACAATCCTTTCGTACTAGCCAAACAAGCATTGGATGTTTATAATGCTCCTTATCCTTCTCTAAAAAAAGATAAAGCAGATTGGTTAGCAGTTTTTAAAACAAGGGAAAGATTTATGTTTGATGGGAAGAATATTCCAAATGAACAAGCTTATCAGGTAGATCTTGAGCAAAGCAATGAAATAATAATAACAGGCGATCGTACTGATTTTGGACCTCTAAATAATGAATAATATGTTTTTGTAGAAGCATTTGAGAGTATAGAGGAAAATAATGTAGAATATGAGACCGAATCTGAATAAGAAGATGATGAGGATTGATAAAAATATTATGTTGAATTCTGATGTATTATGCAATTTATGTAACCGATGACATTTATTTTGCAAGTTATGTAATTTATGTAATTTATGAAACCGAATCTGCTTATCATCATTTACGTAATTTATGTCATTTATGTATTTTTTGTCATTCACGTCATTTATATCATTTATGTCATTTATTTAGCAATTTATGTTAAAAATGCTATATTCGGCTTATCGGTGGAATATGAGACCCAATCTGAATCGGGTATATTTTGTAATTTAGGTACTTTATGTCAATTATGCCATTATTATACAATATATGTCGTTATTATGCTAATATTCTCATTTAAAATAATGTGTCTGTGATAGATATCATGTCCTCTAGAAGGAGGAGCTCATCCCATTCATGCGGAGGCAATGGCAGCGGCCCATCACAGTCGCCACAACGTCCAGCTCTGTATCTGGTGCCTAAAGCAGATGGATATGTATTAAAAATTTTCAGCGACATAAATATTATGTGTACGATATGATAATCTGTATCATATTTAACACAAGGGATTAGACCTAAAGCCGTCATTTGTAATTCTATCAGTTTCTAGAGATTCATATAAGAGTAGGATGATGGCTTGCTGGCCCAAGTGGGATAATTTCCCTACCCACATCATGGAGTGTATATGGCAGGATTTCATTGTAAGTTCAACCTTCTATTTACCCTTCTCAATTTGTTTGTCTCTTATTTATTGTTCATCTTATATTGTTTAATTATTTGTTGCTTCTTTATCATGAAATGTAGGCTGCAGTCGACGTCCAAGCAGACAACATGCAGTTGGTATGACACAACTGGATGCGAAAGATGAAGAATAATTACCGAGATTCTATGTTGGCTGTGAAGCAAAAAGGGGAGTAGCCGAACTGGATGGGAGCGAGTGTGTGGGAGGGCTGGTTGACGCATTGGGAGAATGACAAAGCGAAGGTAAGTGTACTAATCTTTTATTAATTATTTGATTGATATGTAAATATCAAAAAATATTTAGTAAGTAAATAACGTATAGTTGATCTAAATGTACAGACAGAGTCGTAGAGAAACTCTGTGTTAACAAGAACACTTGTTAACACCCCAAAGAAGAGTTTTTAGGACAATGTCAATTCCTTGTGGTTTCTATTAGAAGAGTTGAGAGGAATGGAATGTGTGTATTTACTTCGGTATCCTTTTGAAATTGGTTGGCATAGTGAAAGCTTGCTTAATCCAACCTTTCGACTCAGTCGAAAAGTTCATTTCCTTTCCTTATTAATCATTCGGGTTTATTGAGATAAATGTGTTTACCCTTCGAAGGCTCTCCTTTCGAAGTGGAAGTAGAATCCAAGTAGATGGTCTTTGGGATCACTAGATGAAGGTCGATCTAGAGGGGTTCCACCCTATCGAAAGCCTAAGTTGTTAAGTGACTTGGGCTTTGGTCAAATATCCGAAGTAGAGGTTTCAACCTTGCCGAATGCTGTGAGCTTAGATGTCTTGGATTTGGATTGGAAGTCTCTAGTTTAAGAAGTCTTAAGATAGGTTTCGACCTCGTTGAAAGCAAGACCCTTGGATTTCTTGTCTCAATCCAAGGTTGAAGTGATCTATGATTGGTTTCGACCTTGTCGAAAGTAGTAGGCCAGGGGATGATAGCTTGAAACATATAAACTGAAGTAATTTGAATATAAGAGGTTTCGACTATGTCAGCAGGGACCTTTCGATATAGGCGACACCTGAAATATAAGAGTAAACCTAACAAAAGTCTTAAAAACAGTACAGTAATCTAAAATATTTGAGACTTCCCTTTCGTGAGCAAAATATGTTTTTATTACTTGAAATCCCTAAATCAATTTTGTAATTACGGTTTACAACACTTTTGATTAAGAAGATACAAGTTTAGAATGGAAAGAGTCGGATCCTCATAACCTGGCCCCTTGGGGTCTTATTTATAGATGAGGGTCAGCACCATTCGATCCTTATTCTTTTGACTTGGTCGAAAGGTGGCTACCAAATAACCCAAGTATGCTTCCGCCTTTGTTGAAAGGAACGGCTGCACTTCTCTTTTTTGTGTTGCCTTATAAGTGCTTCCGACTCTATTGACAGGCTTTGTTCAATGGTTTTGATGATGTTGGTTACATCTAAGCTCTTGCTTCTGATTTGATGTGGAACCTTCCTGGGTCACATTGGCTTCGACTGGTTCGAAACGCTTATTATAGCTTCCGAAGGGGTTTTTCAGGAAACTACTTGCATTCGCGTGGTTTGAATCTTAATTTCATGAAAGTAAGTTTAATTCGATTTACTGAGAGTCATTTAAGTTTATGATTCAAATCCTCCAAGATAATTTCAAGATTCAGTCTCATGAATCGCTGACATTTATTTCCCATTTTAAACTTGATTCCAGCGTTTATGATTTCTGCTATTTTGAAAGAATTTGAATTCTCATTTCACAAATTTTGAAACGGAAAATGGTTGATTCATATTGAAATCTGTTTCCTTAACGGGTTTGATTTATCTATTTAAGAAAATTTTGAAATCCTGGATTTGCAGTCAGGTTTGGGGAAGACCAAACTGTTTATTTTTTTCGCACGGAAGTTTCGAGTTGTACGCATGAAACATTGGCGCCACAAATTGACCTTTCTACCCCTTCGAAAGGGATTAAGGCGACAACATTGGTTTTTGATTCTTAGCCACTTTCGATGGAGTCGAAAGGTACTGTAGCGTGAGTTTGTCAAACTTGTCGAAAGGTTGTGAAATAAAATGTATTCATCCCTCTCAAAAGCAAAATGTTTTGACCGAGACAAAACCTTTTGTTCCGATTGAAATACTTTCTCTTTAGTATGTTTTCGAAACCATAATGCCCCTTCGTCCCTTTCGAGACCTTTTGTAATGACTCGGTCGGAACCTTCCATAATCACCTTTCCTTAGTACAGTCGAAACGTTATGGGTTCATATCAATTTATCCTAGGACCTTTCGAATTTATGGGTAAACGAGGTTTCGACAACATTCGTAGAAATTTTAAGTCATAGGTTTCGACAATGTCGAAGGGTTTTGTTATTTTGTTTATGAAATGTTTATAGTATATTTTCAGTCAAGTTTTTAAGTTAAATTTAACCATTTTCTTTTAGCAATTTGGTTCCTGTGGAACTTTCGACATTGTTGAAAAGTACCACTATATATTCCCATCTTTCCTTTCAACCCTATTGAAAGCTCAGTGATGGCTCATATTTATGCTTTCGACAATGTCGAAAGGTTGTGGTTAAATGATAATTTTCTTTCCCTTTCGACTCCGTCGAAGGCTCTATTTCTTTGATTTTTAATCTTAACATTTTTCCAAGAATTTGAAGTTCTATGATTGGTTTTGTGTTTAAGTTTCTTAAGTAGGTTTTTTCCCAATTCTTGAAAGAATGCTAAATTGATACAAACTTGAAAATTTTAACTAAAACATTTTCACCTGGCAGAATCATGAGCTCTCAGAAGAAACTCTACGCCATTTCAAAGCATTCCTTGTTATCTTCACAGGTTGAGGTTGATGCCATCCTCAAAGACTTTGCAATTACCAGTGTGGAAGCTATTCCACCGAGGGAAACACATACTATCAACAACCCTCCCGAAGGGTTCTTTGCTTATACTGCCGTCCACATATGGCACGAAGGATTTCTAACCTTTCCTGAATTCCTGTCCTGATTTCTTTCTCATCTCGGGATTCTCCAATCTAGTTGTCTCCATATGTCTATACCTACCTCTTATCTCAAGTGCTAATGGCACTAGAGTCCGAACCATTTGACCCGACTAGTCAAACACAACACTCTCAAAAGCCAAATATTCAGAGCAAACCTCTTGAAGAAGCTAATATCTAAGGAGTTAATAAGTTCAAGGACTTGGAGAACTAGTTTTCCATTTTTCGATGATTCCCAAACATCAGTGGGACCTTTTCTACTCCTCGTAAGTTAAAATTTCCATTGTCTTCCTTCCATTTTATTACTTCTCTTGTCTAATCTTTATCTTATATTAGGTTCTCCTGCCATAGAACTTAATGAGGCAGACAGAAGAACGGTGGAATCTGTAATTGTGGCCTCTAACAAGATCAGAAATCGACTGAGATTGCTAATCCCATCTAATTTAATGAAGCACTCTCTTCTTTCCCTTGGTCAAAGGATCTTGGTGCTACCTCCTTTGATTTAGCACACATCAAAGGGAAAACGCTTCCTCTCCTTGGGAGATCCTACTCATTTCTCTCCCACGTCACCTATTTGCTCCAACCATCCCGGTACGTCATAGACACTGCATTTGTTCTCTATTCCTGAGTTACTTTCCAAATCACTCGGTTAACCTTTTATCTTTTTAGATCCTTTACAACTGCTTCTCAGGTTACAATGCCTGTTAGTGGTGCCGCTCCTCCTCCTACAACTTCCGATGTGCCATATATTGTCCAATCTCTCGCGATGTCCGAAGTAGAGGTTTCAACCTTGCCGAATGCTGTGAGCTTAGATGTCTTGGATTTGGATTGGAAGTCTCTAGTTTAAGAAGTCTTAAGATAGGTTTCGACCTCGTTGAAAGCAAGACCCTTGGATTTCTTGTCTCAATCCAAGGTTGAAGTGATCTATGATTGGTTTCGACCTTGTCGAAAGTAGTAGGCCAGGGGATGATAGCTTGAAACATATAAACTGAAGTAATTTGAATATAAGAGGTTTCGACTATGTCAGCAGGGACCTTTCGATATAGGCGACACCTGAAATATAAGAGTAAACCTAACAAAAGTCTTAAAAACAGTACAGTAATCTAAAATATTTGAGACTTCCCTTTCGTGAGCAAAATATGTTTTTATTACTTGAAATCCCTAAATCAATTTTGTAATTACGGTTTACAACACTTTTGATTAAGAAGATACAAGTTTAGAATGGAAAGAGTCGGATCCTCATAAGACTTGGGCCATATATTGTCCAATCTCTCGCGAAAACTAAGAAGGCCATCAAAAGGAAGTTAGCACTATCGACCGAAGTGGAATCTCTTTTGAAGGTTGCTAAAATTATTGATATAGAGGAGGAGGGAGATTCGTCTTTTGATAAAGCTCCGAAGAACCCGATGGTGGAAGCTTCCAAAGATAAAACGGAGCAAACTCCTACAGTGATCGATCCCCTCTCTCGCATTTCTGTTCCTGACTCTCCGGCCGCACTCGAACAAATGCAACTGCATTTGGAGACGACCCCCGCTCTAAAGTGCACCCCTCAGAAGCCAACATCTTCTTGTCCTTCCGTTAATTTTGAGGAGACAACTCAATCTATTTTAAATTCGAAGTCCTTCACTTCTATCCACCTGCCTTCTTCCATTCCAGATTCGGCGGGGCATTTTCGTTCTCTAACAAAGCAACATTTTTGGTGAGTTTCACTTTAATTAACTTTGTCTTTTCTTTTCTTTTCTTCATCAAAATTTTCTAACTTGTGCTTCCCTTCTATCTTTTAGATTTCCAAGAGCTAGTTAGTTTTGAACGAGCATGCATCGAAATCTTCTACCGAATCATCCAAGTTTCAGGAGGAAATTTCTTCCCTAAAGAACCAATTGTCTTCTCTTTCTGTGGCCAAAGATGAAGCGACTTCTGAATTGGAACGATTAAGGGTTTTTCTTGCATGGACAGAATCTGATCTCTTGGAAGAAAGAAGGGCTCGTCAACTCCTTGCCGATGAAAATTTTGCCATGGATCTAACCTTGAAAGAATCCAACGAGGAGAAGGCCCGCATAGCAACGAAGAACATTTCTTTAAAAGGGAAGTTAAATTCCTACGAATAGGATTTGATGCTCGTTTATGCTGATAATTTTGAGAAGTGCCATGACCTAAGCTTCCCCTCGCTAGATTTTTCACTTGTTGATAGGGTAATGGGCAAGATTAATCAAATGAAGCAGGGAATTGAAGCTACAGTAGAGGAGGAAATTGACGCCTCTAAAATTCTTTCTTTTGACGTCCCCTCTATCGAAATCGAATCTGAATCTAAGGATGAGGGTGACAAGAATGATGTTGCTGGGGAGGAAGGTGATGATAATGATGGTGATGATAATGATGACGATGACGATGATAACCTCGATGGTGGCTAAGGTTCAGGTGGTGATAGAGGGGGCCATACTGAAACCTGTGACAAGGATGGTGATGATGATATTAGTGATCCTAAAAAAGAGCCATTGTCCAAAAATGATGTTCCGCCTAAATCCACCGGGCCATTAGCTCCTCGGGAAGAAGAGCCTGCTCCTATTAATGTTGACAAGCTGAAAGGAAAAGATCAGGCTTCCCAGACTTCTATCCCCATATCACAGGTATAGGATTCACTGTTTAAATATCTTTCACTTCGAAGATAATAATAGTGTAAATCATTTATTTTAGATAAGGAAGAAATATGTCCCCTCCTATAAAATCAAACTTGAGAGAAAACAAACAAAGATAAACAAGTTTTATAAGGAGTTAGACAAGCAAATAAAAGAGCAGAATGTGCTTTCAGAAAAATATCATCGACTTGATAGAAGTTCATCGGTGTTGGCATCTTTTAAGCATCAAAAGGCTGCCCCCTTATTCAAGAGAGTGCGCCTTCGCTACGCCGCTCTCTTAAAAGAAAACTGGGAGTTAATCACCCTATTTTGGATGCTGATTGAAGAAAGAAACATTCTAATCAACTTCTTATATAAGTTTTAATGTAGACATTCAATTATTGATTTTCATACTTAGGTGAATTTAGTGGGGGTCTACTTAGAAGTTTTCATAAGAGATACTTGATGAATTTGCATCTGGCGGCACCCGCGAGCTTGTTGGAACTTACCAAAGGTAAGATCGATTCCCCAAGATCTCCCCCCTGAAAAGCTTAAGTATTATAAGAACAAATTTATCTCTAAGTTATTTTCTAAGTCTGTTTTGTATGAACCAGATGAGTAATTGTAAACATGTAACAATGTATTGATTCTGTAAATATTTGCTTTATTTTTGTTCTTTATGCTTAGCTTCGTTTTATTATATTATCACAGAGTGACGGTTCGTTAGGTCGACTTGTTCCTAGTGACCATTTAAGCCAATATGTTAAACTGAGAAGATTTTATTTTGAAAACGCTTCAATTTTAAAATCTTCGAAACTAGAAAGATACTGCTTCCTTAGAGATTTACAAAAACATTACTTGGAATATCGTCGTCTTCGCTTTTACTTTCTTGGCGGTGAAAAAGAGAAGCTTCTTAAGGAAATTAGAACATTTCATTCTAAGTGAATTTTTGTTGTGATAGTCCTCCAGTTGGGAAGTGGGACTATAGCATATGCCTACCAGTTACCACTCCTGTAGGAGTTAATATTCCCTTTGATTCAATAGTTACCCTTTCTGCTAATTCATTAGATAAAGTTAGAAATGTAGTTTCCAACTTTAGATATAAATAAATTGTTTATTGTACCATTTAGCTCTGTTGTTTGAGTTGTAATCTGTTATTATAAAAATAATAAAGAGATTTTTCATCTTTATTTTGACTTTATTTTGTTTCTTTTTGCTTAAACAGGAGCTACAACCATCTACAGTTTCTCTCCCATTTGATTTAACATCATGCATCACCAGTCTTAGAGATAAACTATTAAAATCATGTAGAAGGAGTGAACTCAGTGATGATATCTTACTAGCATGCTTCGATGGCAACGCCGAAGCCTTGAAATGGAATAAAAGATATTTTCTCCAGAAAACCATTGCTAGTAATTTGAAAGATCAAACTGCCTATCTCGAGGAAGATATTAAAAGCAAAGTTGAAATGATCTCATCAGTGAAGCAACAAGTAAAGTCAAACCCTTCAATTGATTTCGGTCATAAGATGTCAGAACTTATCCAACAAATCAACGACTTCGAATTGAAATTGAAGGATAGTCAAGCGCAGTGCGAATCATTAGAATATATTACGGGAGAAAAGGTTTCGAGTATTGATTTGTTGGTTCCTCGTGCTACTCCGTCGGTTACCAGACCTACGAGGTCAAATTCTCTCGCTGTTCAAAAATTTCCCACCATGATTAACCCTCCCCCAGGCTTAGATGAGAATGTTGTGGGTAACTGGTACAAGAGAATTATGTTCTTAATAGCTAAGTATTTTGATAAGCGAAAAAAAAGAAATATTCATAGAGTATCAACGAGTATGAAGCCAAGATTCAGAAGCTTGAACGCGATAATTACTTCTTTCAAAAGTGCATGGCGGAATTTGAAATGGAAAACAAAACCATTAGGGGTGCCAACAAAACTTTTAACCACGCTCTGAAGACAAATATTAATGTGATCGACGACGTAGACAAGGTAAGGAAGAAGGAAAAGAAACTTAAAGAAGTTCTCTACGCCGCCATTCGTCACATAGTTGATCCTTCAATCGCTGAGAATCTTAGCAAGGCTGCTCAAGACTTATGACATATTTGTATCTTTGAAATGTACATACTTGTCTTGTATATATGCGAATAACTTCATAAATTTTGTAAATAATTTCATTAGTTATGTAAATCGTATAAACTTTGTAAATTTCACCTGATTTGTAATTCTTTTCTGTAATGTCTCTTTCCAAATGCTTTTTGATAGCTCATACATTGACTTATGTACTTGCTGAATCTTTCTTTTCTCTTTGCTGTGCTGATTTCCCTGAAAAGTACGAAGCAAACAATATTTCTAATTGTTAGCTTGAAATTGAGATGGAAATCCATGTATATCATTTTTATAGATTAACAAACCATCCTGTTAATCGCGTAAAATGTAGTTTATATCAAATATCCAAATCTCATCTTTCACCGTGATGAGAAATAATTAAGAATTTAACTTCAACTATTTGGTTGGAATCTCTGAAATTTGTTGATAGGAAATCCCACCCTATCACAAGGGCATAAATGTCGGAAAGTTATTTTCTAAAGAGCTAAATCCAGAAATCATTATCAGAATATTTGTTGCAGAAACTCACTGACCCATTCTGGGGTGTTAATGAAATTTGAAAACTTAGAAATTTGAGACCCAGATTTGGGTATTAATGGAAACTTATAACAATGATCTTCTTGAGAGTATTCTTTGACCAAGATTCAGGCATTTGTGATGGGTAAATAGAAATCCATTATTGAGATCTTATACCCAGATTAGGGCACAATCAAGTAATAGTCTCGAAACCCAGATTCGGGTATAACAAAGATAGTTAGTGATTGACAGAGACCTGAAACGCAGATTCGGGTATTTGTAAATGAAGTTCTGAAATAAATGTCCCTAATCCCAGATTTTGGAATTAATTGATGAAATTCAGATATGAGAGATCCGAAACAATGATTCAGGTATTAGTAGATGATGTTTAGAGTTGAAAGTCCTGAAACCCAGATTCAGGTATTAATAAGTGGAGTTCTGTTCTACTCCTTTGATACATGTACCCTTTAGGTCTTGTATATATATAAGTAATTTGATTAGCTGCCTCTAGGGCATGGATGTCTTAGTCCATAATTGGATATGCCATTCCTCAAGCTTGGACATTTCAGTCTTTCATTTGGTGAGCCTCCTCTTGGGCGTGGACGTCTCAGTCCATTGTTTGAATGACCTCTTCTTAGGCCTGGACATCTTAGTCCATTGGTTAATGAGCCTCTTCTTAGACCTGGACATCTTAGTCCATTGTTAGATGGGCATGTTCTTGGGCCTGGACATCTTAGTCCATTGTTTGATGGGCCTCTTCTTGGGCCTGGAAATCTTAGTCCATAGTTGTCTGGTGCTCTTGGTTAACTCATCTTAGAGGCTAGAACCAAGGACTTACCCGACCTCCCTCCAAGAGATGCCCTGCCCTGACCATTATGAGGTGCAGATAGGGGCTTGTTCGGTGCTTTAACCTGGCCGTAGCATGGCCGGATAAAGAATTACTCCGTCCTCCCTCTAGGAGGTGCCTTACCCTGGCCATAGCATGGCGTGGATAAGAGCTTGTTCGATGCATTACCCTGGCCATCTCATGGCACGGATAAAGGCTTACTCCATCCTCCCTCCAAGAGGTGCCTTGACCTGACCAGAGGCGCGACCAAGGCCTTGTCTGGTGCTTGAACCTGGCCATCTTATGGCATGGATAAAGGCTTATCCGCCCTTCCTCCAGGAGATGCTCTGCCCTGGCCAACTCGGCACGGACAGAGTCTTTCTACCATCTTAGGTAGACTATCATCTTAGGTAATATCCAAATATAAGGAGTATATCACTACCACCCATGTAGATTTTTCTTTGAAAAGCAACTCTTTATTGATGTTTCTCAAATCCTTATTACAAATTCACGAATTTTTCCTTGTTGGAAGAAATCGACGATCATTCCCTCTAGGGATCTGCAATGATTAGTTTCATAGACATTCATCATGTTGTAATAACAGTAGGATCCTTCCAGATTCCTTTCATGCTTTGGCTTCTTCTTTGTGATGGCCAATAATTGAGCTTATCTTTAGTTAGCAATTAGACATTCTCCATGGATGTTGTTGAATTGCATTCTTTCGGAAGTCTAGATTTGAAGCTTGATTCTTGAGGATAGCTCTTTGATTTTTTATTCCTTGGCCTTATAGTTCCATACACTTCTATTGCCTTTCTTTTTTCCACCCTTTATAGTTATTATGTAGGAAGTGTTCTTGATGTAGTTGGTTGTTGCCACTTATTTGCAAAGGAATTGTAATCAGCCATTATCTCCTTTTTAAAGATCGTGCCTTTGGAATAGTGCCGGATGGTTCTTCTCATTTGATTGAATACAATATCACTTCCATCTGTTCTTTTTCTAAGGCAAAAATTGGAGTGGGGCCAACATGAACGGGGTTTAAGCTCCATTTCTCAGGATCATATGATTCCACTTTTTTCTTATTTATAATTCTCAAGGCTTCTAGCCTTAACCTTTGCTCTTCATTTTGATTGGAGTCATTGATGAATTTTGAGGGGAACTTTATCTCATGTGGGTCAGAGGATCATTGTTCAGATCTTATGATTCTTCTAGCGATGATTGGATCAAAGTAGATGAACTTGAGATTAGGTTAACTGGGGTTAGAGAATAGTGGTGTTCGGTGTTTAACCAAGTCGGAGTTTCGAGCCCTCCTTCTAGCACCAAAAAGTTAACAAGAAATCCTGTTAACACCCCAAAGTAGAGTTTTTAGGACAAGGTCAATTCCTATTTGTTTTATCTTAGAAGAGTTGAGTGGAATGGAATGTGTGTATTTACTTCGGTATCCTTTTGAAACAGGTTGGTATAGCGAAATCTTTCTTAAGCCAACCTTTTGACTCAGTCGGAATGGTTATTTCCTTTCCTTATTAACGTTTCAACTTTGTTAAGATAAACGTGTTTACCCTTCGAAGGCTCTCCTTTCGAAGTGGAAGTAGAATCCAAGTAGATGGTCTTTGGGATGCACTGGATGAAGGTTGATCTAGAGGGTTTTAACCCTGTCGAAAGCCTATGTAGTTAAGTGACTTGGGCTTGGGTCAAATATCTGAAGTAAAGTTTTCGACCTTGTCGAAAGCTGTGAGCATAGATGTCTTGGATTTCCATTAGACGTCTCTGGTTTAAGAAGTCTTAAGATAGGTTTCAACCTCGTCGAAAGCAAGACCCTTGGGTTTCTTGTCTTAATCCAACGTGGAAGTAATCTATGATTTGGTTTCGACCTTGTCGAAAGCAGTGGCCCAGGGGAAAATAGCTTGAAACATATAAATTGAAGTTATTTGAATATAGGAGTTTTCGAATATATCGGTAGGGACCTTTCGATGCAGATGACACGTGAAATATAAGTGTAAACCTGACAAAAGCCTTAAAAACAGTAAAGTAATCTGAAATATTTTGGACTACCCTTTCGTGAGGAAAAGATGATTTTATTACTTGAAATCTCCAAATCAATTTTGTAATTAGGGTTTACAACACTTTTGATTAAGAAGATACAAGTTTAGAATGGAAAGAATCGGATCCTCAAAACCTGACCCTTTAGGTCTTATTTATAGATGCGGTCAGCACCTTTCGACCCTAATACTTTTGACTTGGTCGAAAGGTGGCTGTCGAATAACTCAAGTATGCTTCTGCCTTTGTCGAAAGAAACGGCCGTGCTTCACAACTTTGTGTTGCCTTGTAAGTTCTTCTCACTACAGCAAAAATACCTTTTCGCAACTGCTAAAAATAGTTGTAACATGTCTATTACAACTGGCGGTCGCCAGTCTTAATATCCGAAGTTGTAATAGAGTTGGAGATTTTTACAACTGTCATCGACAGTTGCAGGAGCAGTTGTAAAAAACCTTTTTACAACTGCTTTTGACAGTTGTGGTAATGTCTATCGTAACTGGTGCATTGACAGTGGTAAAAAACCAAGAAACAATGTTGTATTATCACTTTGTTACCCATTGTTAAGGATAGATTGTAAAACCAAGCTTTGGTTTTTTTTCCATAGTCAACAGAAAGGCATTCCAACAGCCAGGATCCCATACCAAGACCAGTACCACCATCAACAGCACTGAAAACCAAGAAACCTTGCAGACCAGTGCAATTGTCTGCTAATTTCCTAACATGTTCTAGACACAAATCTACAATATCTTTTCCAACTGTAAATTACATTCAAACAAATAATTATTAACAATGACATACCTCATATAAAAATCTGTATATGGCTTCATATTTCTAAAAGTGGTAATTAATATGTCACTTGCTATATTTAAGTTAAAGGTCGTTTTTAACAACTTTAAATTATTTCTCCCACTCTGTATATCATAAAATAATTCAAGTGATATAGACAATAATTTGTGTTTCATCACAATAAAATTTTACCTAAAAATTATACCTTATCATTCAACAATTGTGTATAGAAGAACAAAAATACCCAAATAAAAAAGATAGAAAGGACTGTGATACCCATGTAAGGTCCTCTAGCAAAGTTATTGGTAGCATCCTCTTTTCCAGAGATGAGTTGTTCTGGGTTAAACAGTTGACGATATGTTCCAGTTCTAACTTCATCAATTACTAGTTATATAATGTTTAAATGAATACAAAATAAATCAAGAATTTAAGCAAGCGCCCTCTCCTAGTTATATAATGTCCATCGTGAGTACAGCTGGAACTGTTTCTCAAACTTTTACTTTCAAGCATCATTTCCTTTCATTTAATCAAATTAATATGTAAAAAAAAGAACTGAAAATACTGTATGTACCATCAAAATCACACATCAAACTACTGTGAATTATATGTATTCCGGATTTTATTGTGTACCAACAATCTAGCAAGTTAAGCATCATTCAATTAGAACAAATACAGACGCAGATGGCAGAGAAATAGTAACAACATTCAATGGAACGAAACGAATGAAATCATCAAGCAATGGTGTACCTTAAGTGTAGGAGATCTGGACGATCGAGGAATCAATTAACTCTCGGACGTCGTCGTTAATGTGAGGAAGAAGACGGAAATAGTGTTCCATCGATATCCAGCAGCGGTTTTGCGGAGCAGGTTAGGTTTTTTTTTTGGAAATTTTGTGGTTCGCGATTTGAATCGGCTAGGTTAAGTTTTGAGAATTTTTGACCTATTAATGAATTGAGCGGCCAACGAAAATTAGAGAGGGAGTTTGTAATTTTTGAGGGCAACAAAGTGACATTGGGAGAACGGATAAAAACAGTTGTTATAAATAGTTTTTTACAACTTGCGTAAATAAGTAGTTGTTAAAGAGACATATTACAACTGCTATACAAGTAGAGTTGTTAAAAGTATCTTTTTTACAACTGATAAAAATGAATAGTTGTTACAGACTACTTATTACAACTGCTATTTTGTGTTGGTTGTAATGGAAAAGTTGTAATATGATTACTTTGTTGTAGTGTCTGACTCTATCGACAAGATTTGTTCAATGGTTTCGATGACGCTGGTTATGTTTGAACTCTTGCTTCTGATTTAATATGGAACCCTCCTGGATCACATTGGCTACAACCGGTCTGAATGGCTTATTATAGCTTTCGAAGAGGTTGTTCAAGACAATGTCTGCTTTCGCATGGTTTGAATGAAGGCGAAAACTTTGGTTTCGAAAAGTTTAGCATATATGCAAAGAGCTGTTATTTATTGTCTTTGAAAGGTGTTGCTTTAACTCATTTGAAAGGTCTTCATGCATATGGATTCACCTAGTAGAAAAGTTGTTAACGAAGGCAGAAGGGTGCTTTCGACTCCTTTGACTCCTTCGAAAGGTATGAAGTACTAGATCTTGATTGTAGAAACCTTTCGACACCTTCAAAACGTTCTGAAGCTTTTAGACTTTAGTGGTAGCAACCCTTCGACTCCTTCAAAAGGACTGGCTGGAATCTTATTCTTGTATTTTTTCTATGAATTTTTCTCAAATTAGTTTCGACTAAGTCGAAAAGTCGATTTTATGAGTAACACTCTGCAAACAGGAACAGGAATCTTGTCACTCATCGAGGAGGGTCCGAGTCATTCCAACAATATTGTCGGTGGTTGGTAAATTTATTAACTGTGAATTGTAAATAGTTATTATGTTGTATAATTTTGAATATATATAATAATAGTACATAACAATCAATTCCAGGAAGCGAAGGCATAGGGTCCCGTATCGTACATGGATGTATTTACCCATGCTCATACTATCGAGAATGTAAATCTTGACGTGACTGTTTTGTATACATGGCACGACGATAAATCGCGGAACAGCCATGTAAGCGTATTTTAGTTTATACACTATTAGTAATTGTTTTATTTATTAAAGTATAATGAATTAAGATATTATACTATTGATTTCAAATATATTTTTATTTGTTCATGCAAGCACGGTTTATGGAACAAAGGCAGAAACTCCTGAAGGAAACAGGTCAAGAGCAGCTGACTACGAATGAGGAGGATAACTTTTTTGAGTAAGCCATGGACCCACCTTTATGGAACAGGCGTTACGGTTTTGGTAATCAAGTGATAATGAATAATATATTCAGGCATAACAATTTAGTAATCTTTAAGTTCTAAAGAACTTCATAGAATAGGCGTTATGGAGGAGAGCCAACCAAAGCAAAGCTCAGATCGATCTAGCAAAGATTGAGGAAATGAGAGCGAGGGTGGCGTAGTTGGAGAAGTAGAAACCTCGGCAGGCCATTGAGTTGAAACAGCTACTGGACTAGCGTATTGCTGAGTGCATGCAATAGTATGGTAGTCGCTTTCCATCTATAGCTAGTTCTGGAGGTTCTAGATGTGATTCACAAGAGTAAAAGGTATTTTTTTGTGGTGCGACATTGCTTGATGATACATAGAGATGGTGCGGTTGTATACTTTGAGATGTTTTATGAATTATTTGATGGTACTTTGGTGATGGTCAATTTAACATTTGTGAGTTGATGGTGGTGAGTTGTTGATTATGAGATTTGAGTTGTAGATGGTATGAGTTTTGTTCGTGTTTCATGATATATATGTTGTATGATGACATGTATTTATATTATGTTAACGAAGTGTTGGTTGGTTTGATGTTATCTGAGTTATGGTTGGTTTGATTTTCTTTATGTGATTTGAGTATATTTGTATGATTTGAGATTATGTTGACTATCTGAATTTGATATGTGCTTGTATATGACTATATTATACTTCTGAATTGTGTCCGTGTGGCTAGCATGTAGCAGAAATCTAGTCTGAAAAGATGCTTCAGGTATTCTGACGGATCCTGACGGCTGGCGACGGCTTACTTGTCAACATTTTCCGACGGCTTTCGACGGCTAGTGGTGATTTTGTTTCTTTCTCTTGATCGGCCATGTGTCTTCGATGACATTCAAGAGCCGTCCGGTTTTCTATCGGTGGTCGTCAGAAAGTTTACGACGGGGGCTGTTGGAAGCCGTCGGATAAACCGTGCGGCGACGGAAAAAATTGCGATGGTTTTTTGCGTCAATTTCCGACGGCTAAAAACAGACGGTCTTTGTTGGTTTTTAGCCGTTGGAAATCGTTGGACATAGAGTCCATATTGCTATTTATTGTAGTGTACTATTTTCTTTAATTTTTAAACCATCATATTTTAATTACTGTTACAATGTAATTTTTGCTACTAAGTCCATATGCATTGGAAATAGGAATAATTAAAAATTGATAATGAATTCGAAAATTCATCAGTCGAAGGTTGCTTGCGGTGGTGGACGACAAATTTTATACATACAAATACACTCGTGTGTTTCTATGTTATGTATGTAATTAAAAAAAAGGTCATATATCTACTACAATCACATAAAATTTGCGGTAGATATAACACATTGAGTTGGTTAGGTGAGTTTGCACTTATGAGGAAATATTACCATGTTGAACATGTTTGCAAATAAGAAGATCGAGATTCATAATTCTTACTTACAAGTGGTTAACTACAACCCATAATGACATGATTAAATGGATATTATCTTACAATAGAGTTTTATTGCCTTTCCTTTCTAACCATGTGCTCAATATATCTACAAATCATGCATAGTGGTATTGCATTTTTTATTATCCTTCTCTTCAACTATATTTACGCTCCATCAATTCAATCATTATTCTATTAAGTAGGTACAGAACTTGCTCTAATAAAATAAGACCACAACTATGTTTTTCCAACTACTACTGTGTTTGTTTTCTTATTTCTATGTTTAAATTTTGCAGTCATGGTAAACCAAATACAAGATCTCAACAGTACGTAGCACCTATTGATAGGGGAACACAAGATAGCACAAAAGAATTGTTGCAAGTGCAGTCTGATGAAGTTTTGCCTTATAGCTTCCTTCTCTATCACTATCATACTGAAATTCAAAATACAATTCTATGTCAAAATTGTTAATCACCTGTTTTTTTCTAATCAATGCAATTTTGTTCATTTCCAGCAACCTTACTAAAGTACAGTGCTATTATGTAATTTAATTAACTGATCATCGAATAATACCTAATGACTTGGTTTCACCACATTTATTTAATTTGCAGCATTCGTTGTTGTATGTTTAGTTTAATAACCGACAATTCATGAACATGTGCAAGATTTTTGGATTTAACATCGTAACAGGCACAATTTCGTATTTGTAAAATTTAATACAGATAATGTAAACTTCAATGCTTTATGCTTCTATGCATCATTCTGCACGTTACATGATTTGTATGGTGAAAATAATTTCCACGTTTAGCAATTTAGAAATCCAAGGACAAAGCTTTCCACCACATTGAAGGTAGACGAGGCCTTTCGACCATGTCGAATGGAATGAGGTAGAATATAAAAGTGTCTTTCGACTAGGTTGAAAGCATAGGCGTGGAAGAGGGTCGACCTGCATCTATAAATAAAACCCAAGGGGTCTGATTTTGTTGATGGAATTTTGGAATCCTAAGCTCATTTCTTTCACTTCTACTTCTTTGGATCAACAAAATCTTTGTAAATTCTAAATCAGTTTTGGGAAAACGCTCTAATAATGGTAACTCATTTGGATTAATGATAATGGAGAGCTGCACGGATTCATTAAGGATTTCGATTATGAGGAAGATAATTACGATCATTAGCTAGACTAATTATCAATTGCACATGATGCTATCTTATTCTCTTAACTTCTTTATGTCTACGCAAATAATTATGATTGACTTGGATATCATACATTCAAAACGTATCATCATCATAACAAATATGATATGATGACAAATAAGATGATGATGATGTTTAAACAAAGATAAGTTCTTAGAACTTTCAAATATCCAAGATGATCTTATACACTAGATAGAGCTTAGGATGAAAACGCCAATGATAACGAGCAAGTACCACCCATTACAGATGAGATTATGGCAATAAACATCCCATCTTATGTAAAGATTCCAGCAATGAAGTATCATGGAATCACTGATCGCGATGATCATTTGATGGCTTTCGATAGCCAGATGAATCTGTACAATGCACTAGGAGCTATTAGATGCAGATTATTTCTTGTAACTCTCCATGGAGCCGGGGCCTAGTGGTATCGACAATACCTAGAGAAGACTATTTATTCTTGGAAGCAATTTTAATACAAATTCTCCGCTCAGTTTTGCATATGTAAAGAACCCACCATTGATTACAAAGTCCTGGCAAACATAAAGAAAATGCAAGAGGAACCTTTGGGAGACTATCTTAAAAGATTCAACACTGAAGCACTAAAATCAAAGGACATGAATGACCCTGACAATCTTATCGTGGTACATTCTGGCTTAATATTGAACGCCCCATTCTAGAAGTAGCTCTTTGTTAATGGGTATAAAGATTTACAAGATTTCCATATTCAAGCTAACAAGTTCATTCGAATGGATGAGTTGTATCATGCCAAAAGAAAAGTGATTCCTAAGAAGGAAGGAGGAAGATTTTGTCTAGATCGAGGACATAAAAGAATGAAATACAAAGAGCCAATTGCTAATGCAGTCGATTTGAACAAGCCACTATCATACGTTTTTGCTGTGACGAAGGAATGATTCAACTTCCCAACTTCTTTCAAGGCTATGAACCACCCAGAGTAAAGAAGAGGAGAATCTATAGAAATCATCTAATTCTACTCAATATCAATCCCCGTATTCAACAAATACAATGGGGAGAAAAAGGACGAAGTCACCTTTTAAATTCCACGAATAGTACGAGTTCACTCTTTGGGCTTTAACCCCGAGTATAAGAAGATCGTCTCTATACAATCAAGTTGTATTTAATTTAAATTTGGATAAATTAAATACTATTTTTTTATACTTGTTTCCGACATTTCGACCTTATCTATCCCTCGCCTAGGGAAGAGGCCAGGTGAGCCAGGGTGCTTCTCCTGAACATCTCCTTAGTTTAAGCATGTCACATCCGGATCTCACGAATAGAAACATCCAGTCTACTCGTCGGCTTTTAAAGCCAAGATTAAACCACTTTATTTATAATAGCTTTTCTTTAAACATTTATTTAAACTCTCTTAAATAAGCTAGAAAATCTCCAATCATCATTAAAACATTTAATTATCTTTTTGGAAACATTTATAAAAGATTTTTAAAAGAATCGTTAAGTTTAAATCTAAAATTTAAAAGTTAGAGAAAAGTGCTGCGGAAAAGTGCATTGGAAAGTGCTTTTTAAGCTATATTGATGAAAACAACTTTTTATTATGTGAGAATTCATTTTTATTACTCAAATCGCTTTTAAAACATTTTAAGATTTATTCCATATTTTTAATCAATTTTAAAATATAATTTTCTAAGAAATTCAGTTTTGGATCTCGAATTGCAAAAACCGCGATTTTTCAAATGCTTCTTTTGCTCATATCTCAAAATATACTTATCGAAATTTTGATTTTGATTTTTCATTTGAAAACTATGGATATAATAGTTCAGAAAATTCTTATCTCTTAGAATTTGGAGCTATATTCCAACTCTTAACTCGTTTGACTTTTATGGATATAATAGTTCAGAAAATTCTAACTTTTCTAAAATCTTTTCTATGCATAAGAAGCCATTAGAGAGGCTCTTAGAAAGCTTGAAAAGAAGCGGAGAAGAAGTGGAATGGTATTAGCATTTTATGAGAAGAGGGGTGGTATTTATAGAAAAAACTTGGAATAAAATATTCAAATGCAAAATTATCAAAACGCCCCTAGCCTACACCCCCCTAGCCTCTACATGCACGGCTCCCCCCGTAAAGCCATGTGATCGTGATGTGAGGTGATGGTGTGGTACAATGATTTGATGTATGCATTATGGTTTCATAAAGTTTAAGCTTTAGGAATTATTAAATCATTTTTGTAATATACATATACATATACATATACATATATGTGTGTGTGTGGGCGCGCACGTGCGTGTGTGTTTATGTACACATGTATATGTTATCTTGTGCATGTGACATATATATGTATGTACATGTAGGTGCATAACACTTTGAATGGCTTTGAACAACTTTTGTTTATTAAATCGATGAAATCTGGGGAACCGAATATCGGTCACATTTTGACTTAATTATTATTGTACATATATTAGTAAACAAAATTCAAAAATAAATTTATGATCATTTTAAATAAATTAAAATGAACATATTTGAATTATAAAACCATATAAATTAATATTAACAATTGTTTACAATAATTGTTATTATTCTGATAAAGCATTATCGATTTTTCCTTATATTTTTAAATCAAATATATCTCTTTATAAAACTATTATAAATGATTTATTATCACTATAAAACTTTTCAAAATGAATTAGCATCATTTAAAGTAATTATTTGGACTATTAAAATAATTATTAAATCATTAAATCTCAATTTAAATTCATAAATCCATATTTTAATACAATGCTATCTTATCGATATAAATTTCGAGGAAAATAGTTTTGTAAATATTTATTCAAAACAAGATTACTATTACTATTATCACTTGAAACAATATTATTTGTATTATCAATCTTTTATTTGTATAGATTTAAAAATAAATATAATTTATCAAAGAGATAAATTGGCGAGTCGGTACATTACATTAGGTGGATTTTTGACCCAACACGAATGTTTCCTTTATAAATACAGGCCTACTAGCTACCAAAAGGAGGGGGAATTCACTAACTGCAGAGACCATTCATCTTCTTTGCCTCTAAACTCTCCTCCATTAAAGTCACATAGGAAACAACTATCTGCTGTTCTAGGACTTAGATCAGCCAATTCTTTGTACAAGTGACTCTCAAACTCTCTAGAAACAGTAAATATTAGATCCACTAGATTGTGGTCAAGTCTTTGAAGACTAGTTGTAATCCAGAGAAAGAGCAATTAATATAAAGATTGAAGTGGACGTAGGCCGGAGATTATGTCAAACTACGATAAAAACTTCCTTTGTGTTCTTATTTATTTTTTGCTTTTTTTGTTGATTTAATCTGAACAAGTGCTTTCATTTTGATTCTGGTGTTGATCCATTTTTTGGGTTAATACAACACTTGTCTATGGTATCAGGGAAAGCTTGCTTATTATAGTAGTTTATTTATCAAAGAGATATTGACACATTTGTAATCTCATGTGGGAGATTCTATAGCTTGAAAATATGTACTTTATTTACATTTAGATTTTTACTGGTTTTTTTCCTATTTTATGTCTATGTTCTATTATGTTTTATTTATGCATTATTAGACATATGGTTAGTTATTAGACTTTTCATCAAATTTTTGAATAAACCTTTGATGTGTTGGATTCTCAGTACTGCTGGAGA
This sequence comes from Allium fistulosum, assembly GCA_030737815.1. Lineage (NCBI taxonomy): Eukaryota > Viridiplantae > Streptophyta > Magnoliopsida > Asparagales > Amaryllidaceae > Allium > Allium fistulosum. The sequence continues at coordinate 1,082,970,092 of CM060903.1, forward strand.
AACATTTATAGGTATCAAATGTTGGGAGGTATTTCATCGTGGTCCTCCTAAATATTTCTTCCCGAAATTCCTTTGCATTCATTTTCCAAATGAAACCATCTCAATATTAATTAATTATTTTTAGAAAAGTGGTGGAAAAAAATAAAGTAACCTAAAAATAAGTTTTAGGGGGAGGGGGGAGGGAGGATAAATAAGGAAAGTTAGTAGGTTGGTTTGAATTAACTATCTCTAAATTACATTTCAAAATGCATATACCATTCGTAGTTTAAACTTTATTTTCTACTATATTTAGTTCACACATTTTTCGTGGATTAAATGAAAATCGTGGTTGATTAATATGCACCCTTTTAACAAACATAAGCCATCAGACTATTTTGGATTCACTAATGATCAACATTTAACAAAAATTACCAAAAATGTACACTTATGCCTCTATTTTATCCATATGTGCTCACCCACGTATAATTGTACACAACTAACCATGCATATTTAAATGCATAGGTTAAATGATATTTTAACATAATTCCTTTATACAAAAAGTTACATGGTTGTAAAGAATTCCTTTTGGAAGGCAAGTGCCTAATTTCATTCTCGTAAAAAAGGTGTTTTTAGTATAAAACAACATTTTTTAGAAAACCAAGCTTTGTTATCTATCACTTGAAATAATGGAATTTAACTTCTATTATAAATTAGATTAGGATTATTATCCTTAATAACATAGAAGAATTTTAATTTTCTTCCTAAAATAAAGGAAATGTGAACCTACAACAATTATTCTATATACATCGATTTGCATGTAATTTAAACAAATTTGGAGCATGTATTTAGACAATAAAGACAAATTACAGATCACGCTTTTGGCAAAAATTATCATTTTCAAAAATTGACTACTATGAAATTGGATTTTTACAAATGTGTGATATCAATTTTTATAAAGATATGAAAATTATAATTTTTCTCGTGTTTCCAGTAACAGTAACCGCATCATAAAATCCAAATGTAAATAAATTTTTATACAATAGGTATATTAGAAGAATTAAAAAGAGCGGGGACCTAATTTTATATCGGTAAAATATATTTTTTATTCAATATGGGTCTTATGTTAGATTCTCATTGCGGAAAATTATTCTTCCAAGATTAAGAAAGATATTGATTTAAAATAAAACATTTTTTTGCTTTTAAAGTATAAATATTATTTTTCTTAAACAGTAATAACCAGATCATTATTTTGACACCAAATGGAACATAACAATCTCATGAAAAAGCACAAAACTTGAATGAAAATTAATATCAATAACTTACATAATAATAATGTCCGGAAGAATTAAAAAATCAAAATTAAATGTTTTTGAATTGCCATGGTTATTTATTATGGAAAGTGTAATCGGCTTCAACGTATAAAAAATAGTTGAATATAGACAAACATCATAATTAATGATATTTTAAATAAAATTCAATTAATGTTGCATTATATTTCTACCGACTTTTCCCCCATTCAGTTTTCTTGTTAGTTTTAAAAAATGAATATGCCAATACATGAACCATAATCTATTACTTTCTATGGTTTCATCCAATAAGGAATTAAAAAAAATTAGCTGTTACAATATTATGAATGTACATTAAAAATAGTTGGAAGTTATTAATATAAAACATATTGGAAAATATTATTGCAAATTATATCTAATTATCTTAATATATATCCTGTATAATATGATTCATGCATCAAATGTATTAGATTAATCCCCATAATGAATTCTCACTTGCTCAATTAATATGCAATAAATTTGTAACGACACACCACTCATTCCACAAAATGACGCATCGTCAATAAGAAAGAAAGGGATAGAAAAGAGAAAAGAAGAGAAGAGAGAAAGAAACAACAACAGAATCTAAACAGCGGAATGAATAAATTATATTAATAACATAAACTATTACGTAGTATCATATACAACAACTATTAGAGTTACACAACATATACAACACATACTAGACAGTTATAAACACCTGTCTAGTTTTTACAATACAAGATACAACACAGATAACAAATGACTCAGAGATCAACACAGCGGAACTACTATATCTCTACAAATGCTAAATCCTCCTGCTCCATTGCTCCTCCAGAATACTCGTCAAAGCAAACCTGACTCCCTTGGCTACTCGTAAAAATTTGAGTACCCAAGAGTTTATATAAAACAGAAATAAACACTTGGGTCAGACATGGGTCTGGTGTGAGTAAACGGGTTAAATTTGCTTAACTTCAAAACCTTTGAAAACAAAGGTATCACGTAAGACTTCCCATACATAAACATGGAAAAGTTTTTACCATACGCTAACCAAAACTTTGATAGGAAATCTGGTTATATTATAATAGGTCTAGGGTTTCCAAATAAATATGAAATAGCCGAAATTGTTACATTCATTAAATTCTAGCATACATAGGTATATAATCAAGACCGTTATCACTTATTGGAAGTTGGATTTCCATACAATGGCAGGGCTACGGGGGTACCGCCCGTCACAGTACGTGGCCTAGATCACTGTACCGAGGATCACGCCCAATCCCCTGCAACACAAAGCCGGAACCATCCCTTACTGGATAATTCCGAATAAAATCACCCCACGGTTGTGTACTGCAACCGTACCACTAAGCCGAAATAGAAAAGGGACATCTAGACAGGGATGACCTTCCTCTCAGTGGAAGCTACCCACGAAGCCTTGCTGCACCTCCCCTGTTTTAGCCATTCCCGGTTGATGAGGCTTGAGGTCATGATTACCTTTAATCAGAACACATCACTTAGAATGCTCATCGTCCACCTGACGATGTTCTGAAAGCATTCAATCCATACAAGTTCGTTCCGGGTTCGAACGAAACCGAAGGCATTATCTCGTTACACTCGTTTTGGAATCACCCTCAGAGTTAATGACAATAACCCTTGCACTCTGAATCTTCACCTTCACTTGAGATTCACGACCTAACGTTAATTTGGATCGATGTGGTATTCGGATGTCCAAATCTGGAAACCCGATCCCGGTCTCATCGAAATCCAAAACGTATATTTTAAGGCCAAGTTGTTGAAAGGTTTAAACAATTCAATTCAATTTAATACTTGAATTCACATAGCATTAACATAGATAAATATCACACATTTATCACAGATATATCGCATATCATATCACAGAATATCATAGCATATCATCAAATAGATATCAACCAAATCAGACATTCTACTCAACCATCATTCATAAGCAACCATTTATTAATCTATATTATAATCAATTTAATCAACTTATATTAAATTAATTACTTAAGAATTAATTCCTATCCTTGCTTAATCAACCATTAATTAATTACAATCCATTTAATTAATTAATCATTAAATATTAATCACTCTTGATTAATTATTCATTAATTACATAAAGTAATTATCCTTTAATTAATTTCACAAATTAATTATTCTTAACCATTAACAGTAATTAACCTTCAATTATTCTCATTAATTACAATAATTAATGATCCTTAATTAATTACTTTCATTAATTAAATATAATTAATTATATTATTCCTTAATTAATTACATTAATTAATCATGCATTAATTAATTACTTCCATTAATCAACCTTAAATAATCATTAACAGTAATTAACTATTCTTAATTACTTTAATTTCTTTTATAAATCCTTTTTATTAATTACACCAATTACATACAGTAATTCAATTATCAATTACTTATACTAAGTAATTATTTTTAACAAATCTTATTAAGTAATTATACTTAATCAATTACCCAGTGACTGTCCTTAATTAATTAACAAATTAATTAACTTAAATAAATCACATCCATTTCCCAAATCATAACTGAGTAACTCATCCTTAATTACCCTTTAAACAAATTAATAAATCCTTGATTAATTATTCTTTAACTATTAATTAATAAACCTTAATTATTAATCAATATCCTTTAATACAAAGTAATCAATCCTTAATTACTTTTATAATTAATTAATTAAACTTTATTTATTAATTAACCTTAATTACAAATTAATTAATCCATAATTACCTATTAATCAATCTTTAAATGATAATTAATTAATCCTTAATAACAGTTAAATAAATTCTTAATTAACTTTAATTATAGATAAATAATTTCTTAATTATTAATTAAGACTTAATTATTACTTAATAAAACTTTATTAAGTACTTCTTAATTACTAGTTTAATTAACCTTTAATTATTTAATTAATCCTTGTTAATTAAATTAATTAATTAAACTTAAATTCTTAATTAAATTAATTAATTTCAACTCATTGAAAATCTTAATTAAATCTTGAGATAAAACATTATCATTTAAAAACATTTGATCTTAATAATTAACTTACTTAATTAAAATCATTAATTAAGTTTTAAAATAAATAATTATTATTTACTTATCTCTAATTATTAATTAAGAATCCTTAATTACAAGTTAATAAATCACTTGAAAACCTTAATTGTTAATTTACTTATCCTTAATCATTAACTAATTTAATTTAATAAATCACACTTTATTTATTCTATTATTATCAAACTTAAATTAAGTTTTAAGATAAAACATTTCTTTATTTTATTTCCAATTAAGTTTGAAAATAACTTAAAAATTTAACTTAATATAATTAAGTTAAATAAATCATACAACTTTAATTTAGTCAAAACATTTATTACAAAGTAATGAATTTCCAAGACAATTTGTTTTAACTTGATTATTAAAAATTTAAAACTTACCTTTATTTAAATTTTTAAACTGATTTAAATATTTACTTTGGGTTTGACCCATCTGTACTTGAACAAAAGCCAAGTCTTCCTTCTTCTTATTTCCCTTTTTAAAATAGAGTTTAGTTTTAAAATTTAAAACTGTTTGATTTTAAAAGAAAATTTAAACTGTTAAAAACTGTTTCACTCAGCTCACAAACAACCCGAAGGCAAACCCGAGCCAGAGCCTAATCTACCCGAGACCTCCCCGAGAATTTTAAAAACTGTTCGCTTTAAATTTCTACATGTTAAAACTTTAACAATTATCACTGAAACCTTGCGTACGACCTTACCACAAACTCGAGCCAAAGATGTTCTTCCCCGAGTACGAACTCGAGTAACTTCATCTTCCCCAATTCAAAACTACTGACACACAAACTTCGATCGTGCACGTGCACACCATGACCAACCACCTCCGATCCTCGCTGTGTTCACCCGCATGTCTCAGATGATCACCTCAAATCCTCCAATCACCCAGAACCCCTCACTTCGCCGGAAATCAAAATCAAGCTACTCAGCAGAAACAAAAGTTTGAACATCACCAGAAAATGCTTCGAATCTCTCGTCTCCGATCACCAGAGGTTGAGCGACCTCGTCCACACCTTGCCGAACACCTACGCCACCAAACCCCACAGCCTCGAGCCACTCGATCATCCATAGGTGCCACAACGATCACGAATTCAACCCTCAACCAAAACTAGGTCAAAATTTTAGTTCTACCTATTGTCGCCACCACAGTGAACCATCACCAGTGCTACCATTTTTGTCTACTACCCTGATCAACCATCTAGCTCCAACCACAATTCCGATCCGCCAAAATACTTCAGTCACCAGAAAATAACAAAATTCCAATCTCTGGTCAACTACGAACCATACCCTCAATACAATTCTAAATATTGTAAATTTTGTTTTAAAAATCTTGTTTTACAGAGATGATTCAAGACATGCATTTGAATCAATAAAATACAACACTTGATTTTACAAGTTTTTAAAGATCTCTACTGTTATTTCCCAAATGTAAGCATATTTCATTTCATACATACTTGTCTATATTTTTATTACCTAGATTATGCTAAAAACTAAACTATTTTATTTTTAAACCAAGTCTTAACAGTGGATAAATAAAAAGATATGGAATTTTGTATATTGGTTATCACAAATATCTGGAAAACAGAGGCATATCATCATTCACAGTTCAATACATACAAACAGTGTACATCCATAAACATGCAAGAATGATTCATTCAGAAATCAGATGGAAACAAATTTAAATCCATTTCAGCTTTTGAAAAAGAATGTTTACTCACAGATTAAAGTTGAACAGAGCTTTGAAAAGTTGGAAGCTTTGAACTGAATTTGCTTTGATTCTTTTTTTTTTAAATTTGAAAAGCTCTTGAAACATTGCTTCCACCTCAGATTATATTGCATGCATCCTTGGAATGGTTACAGACTTAAATTTTGAAACAGGAACATGGTTACAGGCTTGAAGGATGATTGTTACAGGTCTTAAAAACATTGCAGGTTTGTTTTGAACTTGTACAATGTTTAACAGGGCCTTGATTTGGTTTGAAATAAGATTTCAGGTCTGAGAACAATGGCTTCAGGTTGTATATTTTTGGTTTGAGAAATGAATTTAGCTTTTGGTTGTGAGATGATTTTGGTTTGAATAATTATCTGGTTTTGGTTTTGAAGATGATCATTTCAGTTTGTAGATTTTCTGATTTTGGTTTGTGGAGATGATTTCAGTTTTGATCTGGTTTGAGTTTTCTTTGTTTTTGAAAAATGAGAATGGGAAAAGAATGGAGAAGAGAAAAGAGATGTATATATAGATTTAATTTGGATTTATTAAAATTAAAGAAAATAAAGTAAAATAAGGGACACTTGTAAAATTTCCTAACATTTGTCAATTGGCTTGTTAATCACCTTACACATATTACTAACATGACTTAATTTATTAACACTTGTCATTATATAATTTCATATTATTTTTAAAAAGATTTTAAAAGCTTTTTATATTAATTTCTTACTTAATAAATACATTTCTTAATTATAAATGCTTTTCTATATTATAAATAAATGAAACCTTTAAAAGAAAAATAAAATAAAAACCCATTTATATTCTAATAAAATCATATACAATATATTTAATTCATTTATAAGTGTAAATATATCTTTTGTATTTATTTACTATTAAATAAATACTTTCTAAATTTATATACAAAATCTCTTTAAGGAAGACAAAAATAAAACAAAAGCCTTATTTTAAATTAAAGTCTTGTTCATATATTCTTATACCCAAATATATTAAAATAATTATCTTTTAAAGATTCAAATTTAAATCCAGATTTGAATCCAAATTTTACTTTAAAAATCCTATTTAAAAATCAACTCAATATTTATATTTTTAAATAAAAACATTATTAAGTTTAAACTTAATTATTTTACTTAAAAACAACTCAAGACATATATATATACATATTCTAAACAATACTTATAAATTTTGGAAATGATAAATCTATTTAAAATCAAATTTATAAAATAATACAATTAAAATAATTATTCTTATTACAAATCAATCTATATCATAATTAAAACATCACATCATTATTATTTGGTTATTTATATTTGAAAATAACAAATTTACCAATTTCAATTAATTTAAACTTAGAGATTATCACATTTTAAATTCCTTGAAATTCCGGGATATCACATTCCTTCCCCCTTAAAAGAATTTCGTCCTCGAAATTTAAAACAAAAGATAATCCAAAGGTTTTTAATTTTATTTTCAAAAATCCAAACATACATATCAACCATACACTATCAATCAATCAACCATTCATCCAAACAAACAATTTTATCCAAACGAACAATTCATACAAACAAACAACTCTAGTTATCCGGACATAGATCCGGATAAACTACCTAAAATCATCCCGAGTTTCCCCGATATAAATACTGGGTTACTTGCTCTACTAAATCCAAACTGGAAATTAAATTCCAAAGCCAAAACACTTATCTTCACAAAACTCAGAAAGATCCAATATACTCGGAGCTATCTTCCTAGTCTTACCCAATCTTAAATACTCCCTTTTGCTGGAGAAATAACAACGAAGTCTCCAACTTCGAATTCCAAATTCTCCATCTCTAATCCACAGAACTCTTCTGACGATTCTGGGCAGCCTTCATCCTTCCTGATCAGCTCAACCTTTGCTGATGCTTCTCGAAACAAACAGGACCAAAACAATCCAATAAACAGATCCTCTCAAGATCTACAGAAATCCCGAACACAAATTCTACTCCACAATCATCGGTAGTTTCCAAATACTTCTCCTATCCGGAAAAGACAAAACAGATGCTCTCACCAATCTGGCCTTCAGATCTTGAAAACTTCTTGTAGGATCCCTCTAATCCAAACACTGCAACTTCCGGTTGCTTCCATTCTAGAACAACTACTACCAAGCTTTCGCTGCTCAACTCTGATCTAGATGCCGTCGATGAATTCGAAAACAAACTAGACCAACACATTCCAGAAAATCTCTGACAACTCTATAACTCCTACATCTTCTAGAGATGCCTCAAACTCAAGCAAAAGATTTCCCAAGAGAATACTCAAACTATCGCAAGTCACTTTTGCGATTCTATCTAGTCCAATATCCAAAAATACTGTTCCTTCTTAATCCATCAGAACAGTCTAGTGCTTGACCAATTCATTTGAAAAACGAATCTACTCTGCAGCTTCTGAACTCCACTCTAAGAAATTGCTAAGCCAAAAGATCTTCCAGTAGGAACACAAAATACTCTAGCTGCACTACTGCCACAGATGCCAAAGACTCCTTAGCCAAAGCTTCTAGAGAAACTCGATCCTCAAACCAAACATAAACATCATGCTGAACTCAGCCATAACACCGAAGCAGACACACTTCCTCAAATTTGCTCCAAAAGAAAACATCGCTGGAGATATCCATAGCCACTGCATCTCATCACATCTCATCACACAGCTACTATTTACCTGAGATACCCAGATCCTCACTCTCTTCTGTTCAACCAACAGATCCAAACTCCCAAAAATCCACTCGCACGAGCGCGATCAAACTTATACTTCAATGATGGACTCCGAACCTTAACAGGTTTCCTTCAGAGATATGAAATCCTTACACCATATCAAAGTTTATTCGAGACGGTATTAGGTCTACAGTCTCGACAAATATACTTCCAACCTCAAACATCCAAACTCCAACCATTGGTAGTTGTCGTGTTACACACCACTACCTTATCTACCTTTATAACTCATATTGGAAAACCCGAACAGGTAACCCAAAATATAGGTAGAAATAAATAAATATATATATATATATATAGTTATATAAAAATTACAAATACGCTCTCTCAAGATAGACACCACTCCAGAGCCTAGGTATTCACTCAACCTATCGCTCTGATACCAAATGTAACGACCCGCCACTCATTCCACAAAATGACGCATCGTCAATAAGAAAGAAAGGGATAGAAAAGAGAAGAGAAGAGAAGAGAGAAAGAAACAACAACAGAATCTAAACAGCGGAACGAATAAATTATATTAATAACATAAACTATTACATAGTATCATATACAACAACTATCAGAGTTACACAACATATACAACACATACTAGACAGTTATAAACACCTGTCTAGTTTTTACAATACAAGATACAACACAGATGTTAACTCCCTTTTAGCAACGAGTTACGAGTTAAGAAATGAGCGACTCAGATTATGCCACGGCTTATAAGAAGCCAACGAGTTAAAAAGCCTAACACCTAAGTGGACTCGACGACTTACGACTTAGCTGCTGAAAGAGGATCTACGGCTTGAACGACTTATGACTTACCGGGTTAGGGAGCTACGACCTAAGGGAAGTTTGCGACCTAACTACAGGAACTTCACGACCTAGCGAAACTAGCGACTTAATGAAGTGAGCGACCTACGAGTTAGTGAAGCAGCGACCTAGCTACAGGAATGTCACGACCTAAGGAAGGTCGCGACCTAAGGAAGCTTGTGACCTAAGAGAGTCTACGACCTAACTGCTGAAGATAACTTCGCGACCTAGCAATGTCGCGACCTAAAGACTTCGCGACCTAGCAGTGTTGCGACCTAAAGACTTAAGAAGTATACGACTTAACAGTCTACGACTCAACAGGCCACGACTTAACAGTTTACGACTTAGTGGGTGTACGACTTAAGAGCTTCACAGCCTACGACTCATGGTCCTAACGACTCAACGAGTTAAGCTGTCTACAACTTAAAGAAAGGGGGTTCCAACTTAACGACTCAGCGAGTTAAGGTCTTACGAGTTAAGGTCTTACGACTTAAGGGTCTTACGACTTAAAGGCTACGAGGTTAAAGTCTAGAGCCCATGCTTATATTACCTGTCTGATAAGTCGGCTACGACTTAACACTTGTCGAAGACAGTCACAGGATGAGCCCAGAACAACCCAATCCCTTAAATCGTCACCGACCTAACCCAATCCCTTAACTCGTCACCGACCTAACCCAATCCCTTAACTCATCACCGACCTACCCTAAGTCGGCTACGACTTAGAACTTGGGAAGATCTCCAGAGTCCAAATCAGCTCCTATAAATACCCCACCACTTCCAACATAAGGGGGACTTTTGGCCATTCATTTCTTCAAGCGCCGTTACGCTATCGAAGTCTCCTCTCATTCAGCAATCAAAGATCTTCAAGCATTCAAGACACTACAACAATCTTCAAGAGAAGAACTCCTTACATCCAACACGGATTCGTCGAGTTTCATCATCAAAGATCGAGCTAGTAGTCAAGAGTGCTCTCATGATCAAGTTGTATTGTATTTTGAAGGATATTGTATCAAATTGTAACCGAATCAGCAATAAAAGACTATAAAGTGGACGTAGGCTCAATTACGGGCCGAACCACTATAAATCTGTTGTTCATTTACTGCTTTTCTGCTATTTTCAGCTTATATTCTGTTCCCGTACCAACGGGTGGTGCTTTCACAATTCTATTACATACACCGGGTGTTAGCGTTCACTTTTTAGCGTTAACATTTTGGTGCTTTCACTGAGAATCCAACTCAGGCGATCATCCACCGTTGCTTCGCAAAGATTCATAAAAAGAACCTCTCTTAAAAACCAGATCCGAAATAATGGTTCCTGGAAGAAGAGGTAGACCTGTCAGATCCAGAAATGCTCACGAAGGAACTTCCGCTTCCCCAACAACAGACCAAGCAACTCCTACCATTGGAGTCACCAGGGCTGAATTAAATGACGCAGTTTCTGGATTGTACCAACAAATTGAAACTCAAAACGCTTTGATGATGGATAGATTAACTGCTCTGCTCGGGGCAAATCGTCAACCAGAAAACCATCAAACTACTCTTCCTGAAATGCCACCTTTCCAAGCTAATGGTTCTATGCCGCAACCAACTAGTCATGAACCTATACCCGGGCAAACTTCTAAGGGAAGAACTGATGCTTGCCCGGAGGTGTCTTTGAACAATAAAGAGTACCTGTCTGAAATGGTTGGCCGCATCATGAAAGAGAGCATGCAAAGGGAAGAGGATGAGGCTGACTGGGGATTCGCACCAAGCAGAACTCCGTTTACTGAAAGGATCCTGAGAGCGGAGTTTCCAAGGAAATTTGCACCTCCTACTATCCAAGCCTATAGGGGAACCGGTGACCCTAATCATTTCCTATACAAATACGATTGGCATATGACCGGTGCAAGAGCATCAGACGAGATCAAGTGTCGATACTTTCCAGTATACCTGGAAGGTGTGGCTTTACTTTGGTTCACAAAGCTTCCAGTTCGGTCTGTAGATAAGTTCTCCGACTTAACGCAAAAGTTTAAAGAATAGTTCAGATTGTATGCTTCAAAAGCTAAGGATATAATGTCACTGTCTAACCTTGAACAAGCGCCCGGAGAATCAATTAAATCTTTCTTGAGCCGTTTCAATATAGCTTTAGCCGAAGTAGAAAATGCGGAACCACGCATGATCCTGACTTATTTGATGCGAGCCATTGATAAATCGAGTAAATTTGGAATATGGCTAAAGATGAAGGAACCGAACTCACTTGATAAATTTTATAAAAAGGCCGACGAGTTCATTCGCCTTGAAAGCCTTTCTACGACATCAAAAGTGGTTGCTGCCCAAACTAATAATAACAATGTCCCATCTAATAAAAAAGAATCTGAAAGTCAGAAAAGGGAGAATGAAGGAGGAAAGAGCCAGGGAAATGAAAAGAAACCTCGCCGCTTTAATCCTTCGGATTATACTCCTTTAACTGATACACCAAGAAATATATTTTTTGCAACAAAAGACGTTGTCAGGTATCCTAAGCCACCTGAGATGACGAGAGGTGCAAAGCGTAATGGAAAATTCTACCAATTTCACAATCAACCTGGCCATGACACTGACCAATGTCGCCAATTAAAGAATGTGATTGAAGAATTGCTGGAGCAGGGTAAACTCCAATAATACGTTAAGAGAAGTGGAGTCGCTCCAACCTCATCCACTCAGGATCAACAACATCCTACCCATCAATCCGATTCTCTCAGCAACACTGCAGTGCAAGATTCAGAAAAGCTTGTCATTAATGTTGTCACAGGAGGTCCACACCCAGCAGGCAGAAGTTAGGACGACTGCTAATGGTCCACAAAACTGCAACTGGGGCATCTTTCACTTTCTCTGGCACAAATGGAAATCCAGCTTGGAGATTCTGAAACAACAATAACTAGCATCCATTTTTTACTTAGCAGCATTGCTTGAATTTGTAAAAATGATAATGGATGTGTGACTTCTGCATTGTAAACCGCTGAGAAATCAGTGTGACTGAATAATGAAAAACTATGCATTCTGTGTTTTCTATTATAAAATGCCTGTTATATTTCGATGTGTAAATACTCTAAATGTATTGCTAAAATGTCGATCTAATATTGCAGGTCATTAAAGCAAAGCTCACCCATCGCAAAGCTGAGCGAGCCTTACAAATCATTTATTAAAGCAAATACCAAGCAACAAAAAATTCCATATTCAAATCCTATACAAGAAGAACCTCACATAAAAAGTTAGCAACTTCACTGGGGCAAGCCTTCGTTAACCAGTTGTGATTGTCAATATGAACAGGCATCCAGCTAGGTAACTCGCGTCTGTCCCATGAAGTTATTCAACAGTGAAGTCCACTTCTTCGGATAAGGCAATTTACCTACAAAAGGAACAAAGATACGCTTGGAAATGATAATAAAAGATCGCTAATGGGCAGATGATGGGATAACATGGCCAAGCAAGCATGGAAGCAACTAAAAGGAATTTTGCTCCTCAATAAAAGGGCCAGTAGAACCACCGAAGGGACACCTTCCCAAGCAGAAGGAACAGGGCCCTCGCTAACTGATCGTGATGCGTCCGATCAGGCAGTTTGCGTCCGTCCCGTGGATCTTCTAGCCCCTGAGAAGCAACCTTCCTGGCACACCAACCAACCGATGCTCCTTCCCAAAGTTCAACAAAGCCCTCTAACGAGGCACGCCAATAAATGAAAGTGCTTCTCTCAATAACAAGATTGGTGGAACCACCGGAGGGGCACCTTCCCAAGCTGAAGGAACAGGGCCCTTGTTAATTGATTGCGATCGTTTGTGCAAACGAACATCCAATCAAGCAACTTGCGTCCGCCCCGTGGATCCACTCAACCATGAGAAAGTAACTTCCAGGCAATTTCAAGACATTTTCGGAGGCAAAAGCCCTTTTCGGAGGCACATTTCACCCGTGTAGAAGTGCAAAATGCTTCTCTTCGGAGACCCACTTCACCAGTGATGAAATGCTAAAAAGCCCTTTTCGGAGGCACATTTCACCCGTGTAGAAGTGCAAAATGCTTCTCTTCGGAGACCCACTTCACCAGAGCTGAAATGCCAAAATTGCTTCTCCTCGGAGACCAAAGTTGCTTCTCCTCGGAGACCAAAATTGCTTCTCCTCGGAGACCAAAATTGCTTCCCCTCGGAGACCAAAATTGCTTCTCTTCGGAGACCAAAATTGCTTCTCCTCGGAGACCAAAAACGCTTCTCTTCAGAGACCAAAAGACCTCTTCAGAGGCTTACTTCACCTTGCTTGAAGTGCCGAAAATAAACCCTTTACTGGGGCACGAAATCAAAACCTTCTTCAGAAGCTCATTTCACTGTGCAGGAAAATTCACTTTTAAACAAATAAAAGTGATCATTCCCAAAAGTTGAAGTGTTCTTCAGGAAGAAAGAGAAAGTAAAAAACTTCTCAAAAGACGAGATATACTCTATTAAAAGCAGAATGATTCTTCCCTTAAAAGTGGAGTAGTTATTCTCTGAAATAAGAGTATCAATCTTGAAGAAGCTAGAAATGTTGCAATGCACTTGCGATATGGGGGCAACACTATACGATTCAGTTACATGAATAAAGTAATATGCAAGCAACATACCGCGAGTTCATTACAATATCGTGAAAAATAGATGTGGAATAAATGCATTCTCAAAAAACAAATAAAGAATCATTTGTTCTACACTAAAAAAGAGAAACAGATGCATTCTCACATACACAAGAATTTGTACAAGTAAAATAGCTATTTTATTCAATATTATGGAAGCTTTTTACATTGTGCAGATTACAAAAACAAGCGGAGACCGGTATCCGCACAATCTCCGGCCAATACAAAAAGCAGAAAAGACAAAATCAAACTCATTTCTCCTTCTTCCCACCCTTGGAGCCTTTACCCGGTCTGGTAATTAGTTTCGAAGGCCGTATCGGAGAAGAAGGAGAAAGAGACTCAGCCGGATCGACTTCTGCCTCATCTCCAGCAACAGAAGAACTCTTCTTTCCTTTCTTCGAAACTGCACGTTTCCCCTTCTTCTTGGAAGAAGACTCACTCCCCGGAGCAAGAAATGTAGAAATCTTTGTGTCGTAGTCAAAAGACCGGTCCGGGGTCTTCTCGCTATCTTTCAGATCTTCTGCTTTCTGTTCCTCGGAAGCAGATGGTTCGTCCAAACCTTGAAGGGCTGCTATCGGTTCTTCCTGTGAACCTGGTTGAGAAGCTGGAAGAGGAGTAATTTGAGAAGGAGGAGGAACGGCAGCTGAAGAAGGAAGAATTGGTGCAGTTTTTGGCACGTCTGCTGCATAATAAAAGAAATCAAAATCAGTATTCTCCGAGAAAAAAGAAGACCGTGAATCGTCAAAGTTACCTGGAGAAGCCGGTTTAGCGAGATCAATCTCAAATTCCCAGGCTTGGAAGTCCTTCATTGCCTCTTCCTCTATAGGAGTGGTCACAGTTTCTTTGTCAACCTTAGCGGGAGGCGTGGAATGAGAACTAGAGCTAGTAATATCCGCGTAAGCTAAAGCCGAAGTATGAGCAGGAGCTATAGGAGGTATTTCTCTCTCAGGAAGCTTCTCTCCCGTTGCCTCGGCCCGCACTCGGATAAGCTGCTCTTTTCCTTTGGCAAGGGCAGCGCGGTCGCTCTCACCTAAGTAGGTAGCTTGAAGATCTGCTTTAGTATAACCGGCACCGCCAAACAAGTCGATGATTGCCTCCCATACTTCCGCTAATGTGACTTCATTTTCTGGTCCCAAAAATGAAAGGCTCCCACGCCCCAGTACGCAATGCATATAAAAGTTGAATAAAGTCGCGTCAATGGTGGCTTTGGTTGCCTTTTGGGATTCTTCAGCCACATCCTTACCAGGGAGAGCTTCATCACGCTCTCTTTTAGCTTTCAATAACTGGGATTGCAGCCTCGCAATTTCTAAGTCTCGAGAGCTGATTTTCTCCTGAAGTTGAGCAGCGCCATCACGATATTTTCTAGTAACATGCTGTTCTGCTTCCAGTTTTACTTCAGTATCTCGCTGAGCAGCATGGGCGTCTCGAACTTGTTTTTGAAGCATTTCTTCTTTTTGAGAATAAGATGTGGAAGAAGCGGCATGCTCATTTTTGAGTCTTTCAACTTCAGCTCCGAGCTTCCCATAATCATCACTAATGCTTTTCATCTCCGCATCATGCTGCTTACGCCATTTGTCCCATTCTGATTTATCGTTTTCCATGGTCATCATCGCCTCAAGGTTCATATGGTTGACCCTTTGAAGTTCATCAACCAGCTTCTACCATCCAGACATTCTTTCAATATCAAGCTTGACAACATCGACATTTCTCAGCATCGCCTGCTTATCAATGGGAACCAAGTCTAAGTCAAAACGGACTCCTCTTAAACACCAATTTGGAAATCGGCTCTGAAGTGTGGGAGGCCCGTCCCCGGATTTATACTGAGGCCTACTAATAATTGCCTGGATGTCAGACTCCTTAAGGGTAGGAGAACCGGACGATGTATTAGGAGGAATAGAAGCGGTAGTCTTTTCTGAGATGTTAGATGTGTCTTTCTCACCAAGTCTGATCTGTTTGCTGGAATCATCAGAAGTATGACTCTTCCCCTTATCGTCGTAAGATTTCCTCTTGTAAGGATCGTCGCTTTTGCGGGAAGAGTCACGTCGCTCGTCTCTACTCCCACAGTGCTCTTCGTCTTCTCTCCGACGACGTTCTTCATGAGCTCGCCTTTCGTGAGCCTTTCTAGCAGCCCTTTCTTCATCAGTTTCCTTCGGAGCGCCAATATAACTCCTAAAGTCATAAGCATCGCGGCTTCCGTGACGTTGGAATTTGTCAAAATAAGAGCCACTTCGCCCCATTGAAGAACCTGAAATTGAAGAAGGAAGGCAAGTCTTAGAAATTTTCAAATTTAAGGAGCTAAGTGCATATAAGTGCCAAAATCCTAAGTGTGTGTGGCGTGTGGGATATGCGCGTCGAACTACAAACCACTTTTTTGTGTGGGAATGGTGACGGCTTGTATAGAAGGCGTTGTGGTTTGTTGCAAAGAAGAAGTTGCTTCGATGACAGAAGAGATCGCTTTAGAGGCGTCATCTTTAAAGAGCTCCTGAGAGGTTATCATGATGTCGCTCAGACTGTCAAAAGTATCATCGCCATGATGCATGGGAGAATTGTCTTTTTCAACTTCCACCTCAGCCGTCTTTTCAAGAGTGTGAAGATTTTCCTCCTCTTCAATAACCGGGGCAAGTGCTAACTTACTGGACGACCCCGCAATGTCGGTAAGAGTAGAACACTTTACCAATGAAGTTTCAACGGTAAGTTCTTTCGGTGAAGGTTCTTTAGCAGAAGCGGGGGCATCTGACTCCTCAGCTGGAGAATCAGGGACTTCATGTGACTGAGTAGAGCGGGAAGGATGTAAGAGTTCAAATTCATGAAGGAACTCATCTTTCAATATAAATTGAACACTCCTCTCCTCAACCGGCACGGCCATAAGCCTCTCAAAGGTGGTCTTGTGACGAGGTTCCCTAGAGGGGGGAGGGAGCGCTGAAACAGTAGAAAAGGAAGTTAACACTTGACAATTTGGACTTCGAAGAATTTAGAAAACACAAGGAAAAGATAGATGGTCGTACTTCCCACTCTCCAGATGGCGTAAAATCCCGAGGGACAACGAACAAAGAAAAGTTGGCTCAGAAACCCAGGAACGCTTTCGGGAAGACCAATAATCAGTTTACGGTTCCTGGCACTCCTTACAACTGTGATAGAGGGATGGTCTTTGTTCTTTGCAAATGAGCACAGGAAGCAAATTTCACCAAAACTGGGAAAACGGTCCAGCGTTCTCCTAAAAAGCACACACAGTCCCAGCAGGATGGCATAGCCATTAGGGTGTAGTTGAAAAGGGGAGATAGATAATCGAAGGAGAAGTTCTCGAAGACAGTCATTAAACGGAGGAATCGCTCCACTCAAGCACATTTGGCGGTTCACTGCGACAAAGCCGTGGGGCGGCCTATCAGCAGTGTCATTTACTCCAGGGAGCAAAGCGTCAGATTCAGCAATGCCAAACTGGGTGCATAGTTGACGGAAGACTTTATGACTCAGAGTGGTAGGAGTCCTTTCAGGGGGATCATTCAGCGGGGTAGCAATTGGAAAAGCTTCTCCAGCTGGTTCCAAGTCTTCTTGATGAGATGTCATTCTACACAATCAGCTGAATGTTCAAAAGTGAAGGTGCACGTTTCCTAAAAGTGTGAAGTGCTGTGCAAAACTAATGAAAACAAGAATAAGCAAGTATAACAGGAACTAAACTAACTGACAATCAGTCGATTACGAGATTTCAGAACTTGTTAATGCTCAAGTGCAGTGTTAATGCAGACAAATCAGTTTTAGTTTACCATTACGATTTTGCTTTAATACTTCACTTGAATTGGTTATTGTATAGCATCTCACTTATACAGTTCATTTAATTTAATTTTTTCTTTATCAACTAATCTGTCATTCGATGTGGGCGGTCAGTGGCAGTATATTCGTCCCAGTATTCTGTGAATGTTGTATTAAGCAGGTTATCAGCATTAAAGTCAAGACAGTGTGAAAGGAAACACAACACAGTTCAAATTCAAGAATCCAGGCAACTTCTGTGCAAGTTCCTCTAAGTCTTAAGTCGTTAAACGACCTATCATAGGTCGGGGGTTTTAGGTCGTATTGTGCGAGTCAAGGTGTTCAAGGCATGTTCTCTTAAGTCAGATCATTCAAGTCCAAGAATTCGAAGCAATGGAGTTAAGTTATTAAGTCGTTTGGATGAGTTCGCGAGTTACGAGTTAAGGGCTATCTCGTCCACGACCTAGTCATTCAGATGTGCTCGCAAGTTAAGGATTTAAGTGCTAACTCGTCAACGATCAATGAGAAACTGCAACAAGATAGGTCGTTAACTTTTTAGGTCGTAAGCCACACAGAAGAAAAGTCGGCCTAGCTCGGCAACGACCTAAACCTAATGCTGCAGTAAGCAACCAGAAGAGTTAAGTCGCGCACAATCCAAGCTGAGAAAGTGTTAGGTCGTTCTCAGGGGATCTCGAGCTATCTCCTACTCAAACCAAAGCATCAGTTCCTCTCCTCAAATCCTTTCCTCTACTAAGAATCCCATTCCTCATAATTCTCCAATCCAATAATGGCCTCTTCATCCCTTCTAAGATCACGAATCAGCAAACCTAATGCGCTGAAACTCTTCCCCTTCTTCTCGCAAATCACCGAAAGCCAAATCGAACCATTTTGATTTCCTCGGCGATCAATTGAAACAAAAAATCGTGAAGCAAGGCATAAGGTAAGCGAAACTCATAGTTCGATGATAGCCGAGGATTGATCAGAGAATGGGATCACTTACGCAATACGAAATTGAAGATGTCTGGCGATCGAGTAATTAAATTTGTCTGAGAAGAACTTGGATGCTTGCAAATGACGGAATGAAACAGGTGAAGGAGAAGAAGGAACGACCTAAGCTATTTGTACCCTAACACAGTGAAAGGTGAATCGACACATCTGACTTACGACTTATACTAAGTCGTTAGCGACCTACGACTCATCTTAAGTCGGTCGCAATTTAGCGCACTCATCAAGAAGCGAGCTAAGGAAATCGAAGCACACGACTTACGACTTAAGGCGTGTACTTCGAGGGGCAAATGTTAACTCCCTTTTAGCAACGAGTTACGAGTTAAGAAATGAGCGACTCAGATTATGCCACGGCTTATATGAAGCCAACGAGTTAAAAAGCCTAACACCTAAGTGGACTCGACGACTTACGACTTAGCTGCTGAAAGAGGATCTACGGCTTGAACGACTTACGACCTACCGGGTTAGGGAGCTACAACCTAAGGGAAGTTTGCGACCTAACTACAGGAACTTCACGACCTAGCGAAACTAGCGACTTAATGAAGTGAGCGACCTACGAGTTAGTGAAGCAGCGACCTAGCTACAGGAATGTCACGACCTAAGGAAGGTCGCGACCTAAGGAAGCTTGTGACCTAAGAGAGTCTACGACCTAACTGCTGAAGATAACTTGGCGACCTAGCAATGTCGCGACCTAAAGACTTCGCGACCTAGCAGTGTTGCGACCTAAAGACTTAAGAAGTATACGACTTAACAGTCTACGACTCAACAGGCCACGACTTATCAGTTTACGACTTAGTGGGTGTACGACTTAAGAGCTTCACAGCCTACGACTCATGGTCCTAACGACTCAACGAGTTAAGTTGTCTACAACTTAAAGAAAGGGGGTTCCAACTTAACGACTCAGCGAGTTAAGGTCTTACGAGTTAAGGTCTTACGACTTAAGGGTCTTACGACTTAAAGGCTACGAGGTTAAAGTCCAGAGCCCATGCTTATATTACCTGTCTGATAAGTCGGCTACGACTTAACACTTGTCGAAGACAGCCACAGGATGAGCCTAGAACAACCCAATCCCTAAACTCGTCACCGACCTAACCCAATCCCTTAACTCGTCACCGACCTAACCCAATCCCTTAACTCGTCACCGACCTACCCTCAGTCGGCTACGACTTAGGACTTGGGAAGATCTCCAGAGTCCAAATCAGCTCCTATAAATACCCCACCACTTCCAACATAAGGGGGACTTTGGGCCATTCATTTCTTCAAGCACCGTTACGCTGTCGAAGTCTCCTCTCATTCAGCAATCAAAGATCTTCAAGCATTCAAGACACTACAACAATCTTCAAGAGAAGAACTCCTTTCATCCAACACGGATTCGTCGAGTTTCATAATCAAAGATCGAGCTAGTAGTCAAGAGTGCTCTCATGATCAAGTTGTATTGTATTTTGAAGGATATTGTATCAAATTGTAACCGAATCAGCAATAAAAGACTATAAAGTGGACGTAGGCTCAATTACGGGCCGAACCACTATAAATCTGTTGTTCATTTACTGCTTTTCTGCTATTTTCAGCTTATATTTTGTTCCCGTACCAACGGGTGGTGCTTTCACAATTCTATTACACACACCAGGTGTTAGCGTTCACTTTTTAGCGTTAACAACAGATAACAAATGACTCAGAGATCAACACAGCGGAACTACTATATCTCTACAAACGCTGAAGCCTCCTGCTCCATTGCTCCTCCAGAATACTCGTCAAAGCAAACCTGACTCCCTTGGCTACTCGTAAAAATTTGAGTACCCAAGAGTTTATATAAAACAGAAATAAACACTTGGGTCAGACATGGGTCTGGTGTGAGTAAACGGGTTAAATTTGCTTAACTTCAAAACCTTTGAAAACAAAGGTATCACGTAAGACTTCCCACACATAAACATGGAAAAGTTTTTACCTTACGCTAACCAAAACTTTGATAGGAAATCTGGTTATATTATAATAGGTCTAGGGTTTCCAAATAAATATGAAATAGCCGAAATTGTTACATTCATTAAATTCCAGCATACATAGGTATACAATCAAGACCGTTATCACTTATTGGAAGTTCGATTTCCATACAATGGCAGGGCTACGGGGGTACCGCCCGTCACAGTACGTGGCCTAGATCACCGTACCGAGGATCACGCCCAATCCCCTGCAACACAAAGCCGGAACCATCCCTTACTGGATAATTCCGAATAAAATCACCCCACGGTTGTGTACTGCAACCGTACCACTAAGCCGAAATAGAAAAGGGACATCTAGACAGGGATGACCTTACTCTCAGTGGAAGCAACCCACGAAGCCTTGCTGCACCTCCCCTGTTTAGCCATTCCCGGTTGATGAGGCTTGAGGTCACGATTACCTTTAATCAGAACACATCACTTAGAATGCTCATCGTCCACCTGACGATGTTCTGAAAGCATTCAATCCATACAAGTTCGTTCCGGGTTCGAACGAAACCGAAGGCATTATCTCGTTACACTCGTTTTAGAATCACCCTCAGAGTTAATGACAATAACCCTTGCACTCTGAATCTTCACCTTCACTTGAGATTCACGACCTAACGTTAATTTGGATCGATGTGGTATTCGGATGTCCAAATCTGGAAACCCGATCCCGGTCTCATCGAAATCCAAAACGTATCTTTTAAGGCCAAGTTGTTTAAAGGTTTAAACAATTCAATTCAATTTAATACTTGAATTCACATAGCATTAACATAGATAAATATCACACATTTATCACAGATATATCCAATATCATATCACAGAATATCATAGCATATCATCAAATAGATATCAACCAAATCAGACATTCTACTCAACCATCATTCATAAGCAACCATTTATTAATCTATATTATAACCAATTTAATCAACTTATATTAAATTAATTACTTAAGAATTAATTCCTATCCTTGCTTAATAAACCATTAATTAATTACAATCCATTTAATTAATTAATCATTAAATATTAATCACTCTTGATTAATTATTCATTAATTACATAAAGTAATTATCCTTTAATTAATTTCACAAATTAATTATTCTTAACCATTAACAGTAATTAACCTTTAATTATTCTCATTAATTACAATAATTAATGATCCTTAATTAATTACTTTCATTAATTAAATATAATAAATTATATTATTCCTTAATTAATTACATTAATTAATCATGCATTAATTAATTACTTCCATTAATCAACCTTAAATAATCATTAACAGTAATTAACTATTCTTAATTACTTTAATTTCTTTTATAAATCCTTTTTATTAATTACACCAATTACATACAGTAATTCAATTATCAATTACTTATACTAAGTAATTATTTTTAACAAATCTTATTAAGTAATTATACTTAATCAATTACCTAGTGACTGTCCTTAATTAATTAATTAATTAACTTAAATAAATCACATCCATTTCCCAAATTATAACTGAGTAACTCATCCTTAATTACCCTTTAAACAAATTAATTAATCCTTGATTAATTATTCTTTAACTATTAATTAATAAACCTTAATTATTAATCAATATCCTTTAATACAAAGTAATCAATCCTTAATTACTTTTATAATTAATTAATTAAACTTTATTTATTAATTAACCTTAATTACAAATTAATTAATCCATAATTACCTATTAATCAATCTTTAAATGATAATTAATTAATCCTTAATAACAGTTAAATAAATTCTTAATTAACTTTAATTATAGATAAATAATTTCTTAATTATTAATTAAGAAAACTTAATTATTACTTAATAAAACTTTATTAAGTACTTCTTAATTACTAGTTTAATTAACCTTTAATTATTTAATTAATCCTTGTTAATTAAATTAATTAATTAAACTTAAATTCTTAATTAAATTAATTAATTTCAACTCATTGAAAATCTTAATTAAATCTTGAGATAAAACATTATCATTTAAAAACATTTGATCTTAATAATTAACTTACTTAATTAAAATCATTAATTAAGTTTTAAAATAAATAATTATTAATTACTTATCTCTAATTATTAATTAAGAATCCTTAATTACAAGTTAATAAATCATTTGAAAACCTTAATTGTTAATTTACTTATCCTTAATCATTAACTAATTTAATTTAATAAATCACTCTTTATTTATTCTATTATTATCAAACTTAAATTAAGTTTTAAGATAAAACATTTCTTTATTTTATTTCCAATTAAGTTTGAAAATAACTTAAAAATTTAACTTAATATAATTAAGTTAAATAAATCATACAACTTTAATTTAGTCAAAACATTTATTACAAAGTAATGAATTTCCAAGACAATTTGTTTTAACTTGATTATTAAAAATTTAAAACTTACCTTTATTTAAATTTTTAAACTGATTTAAATATTTACTTTGGGTTTGATCCATCTGTACTTGAACAAAAGCCAAGTCTTCCTTCTTCTTATTTCACTTTTTAAAATAGAGTTTAGTTTTAAAATTTAAAACTGTTTGATTTTAAAAGAAAATTTAAACTGTTAAAAACTGTTTCACTCAGCTCACAAACAACCCGAAGGCAAACCCGAGCCAGAGCCTAATCTACCCGAGACCTCCCCGAGAATTTTAAAAATTGTTCGCTTTAAATTTCTATCTGTTAAAACTTTAACAATTATCACTGAAACCTTGAGTACGACCTTACCACAAACTCGAGCCAAAGTTGTTCTTCCCCGAGTACGAACTCGGGTAACTTCATCTTCCCCAATTCAAAACTACTGACACACAAACTTCGATCATGCACGTGCACACCATGACCAACCACCTCCGATCCTCGCTGAGTTCACCCGCATGTCTCAGATGATCACCTCAAATCCTCCGATCACCCAGAACCCCTCACTTCGCCGAAAATCAAAATCAAGCTACTCAGCAAAAACAAAAGTTTGAACATCACCAGAAAATGCTTCGAATCTCTCGTCTCCAATCACCATAGGTTGAGCGACCTCGTCCACACCTTGCCGAACACCTACGCCACCAAACCCCACAGCCTCGAGCCACTCGATCGTCCATAGGTGCCACAACGATCACGAATTCAACCCTCAACCAAAACTAGGTCAAAATTTTAGTTCTACCTATTGTCGCCACCACAGTGAACCATCACCAGTGCTACCATTTTTGTCTACTACCCTGATCAACCATCTAGCTCCAGCCACAATTCCGATCCCCCAAAATACTTCAGTCACCAGAAAATAACAAAATTCCAATCTCTGGTCAACTACGAACCATACCCTCAATACAATTCTAAATATTGTAAATTTTGTTTTAAAAATCTTGTTTTACAGAGATGATTCAAGACATGCATTTGAATCAATAAAATACAACACTTGATTTTACAAGTTTTTAAAGATCTCTACTGTTATTTCCCAAATGCAAGCATATTTCATTTCATACATACTTGTCTATATTTTTATTACCTAGATTATGCTAAAACTAAACTATTTTATTTTTAAACCAAGTCTTAACAGTGGATAAATAAAAAGATATGGAATTTTGTATATTGGTTATCACAAATATCTGGAAAACAGAGGCATATCATCATTCACAGTTCAATACATACAAACAGTGTACATCCATAAACATGCAAGAATGATTCATTCAGAAATCAGATGGAAACAAATTTAAATCCATTTCAGCTTTTGAAAAAGAATGTTTACTCACAGATTAAAGTTGAACAGAGCTTTGAAAAGTTGGAAGCTTTGAACTGAATTTGCTTTGATTCTTTTTTTTTAAATTTGAAAAGCTCTTGAAACATTGCTTCCACCTCAGATTATATTGCATGCATCCTTGGAATGGTTACAGACTTAAATTTTGAAACAGGAACATGGTTACAGGCTTGAAGGATGATTGTTACAGGTCTTAAAAACATTGCAGGTTTGTTTTGAACTTGTACAATGTTTAACAGGGCCTTGATTTGGTTTGAAATAAGATTTCAGGTCTGAGAACAATGGCTTCAGGTTGTATATTTTTGGTTTGAGAAATGAATTTAGCTTTTGGTTGTGAGATGATTTTGGTTCGAATAATTATCTGGTTTTGGTTTTGAAGATGATCATTTCAGTTTGTAGATTTTCTGATTTTGGTTTGTGGAGATGATTTCAGTTTTGATCTGGTTTGAGTTTTCTTTGTTTTTGAAAAATGAGAATGGGAAAAGAATGGAGAAGAGAAAAGATATGTATATATAGATTTAATTTGGATTTATTAAAATTAAAGAAAATAAAATAAAATAAGGGACACTTGTAAAATTTCATAACATTTGTCAATTGGCTTGTTAATCACCTTACACATATTACTAACATGACTTAATTTATTAACACTTGTCATTATATAATTTCATATTATTTTTAAAAAGATTTTAAAAGATTTTTATTTTAATTTCTTACTTAATAAATACATTTCTTAATTATAAATGCTTTTCTATATTATAAATAAATGAAACCTTTAAAAGAAAAATAAAATAAAAACCCATTTATATTCTAATAAAATCATATACAATATATTTAATTCATTTATAAGTGTAAATATATCTTTTGTATTTATTAACTATTAAATAAATACTTTCTAAATTTATATACAAAATCTCTTTAAGAAAGACAAAAATAAAACAAAAGCCTTATTTTAAATAAAATTCTTGTTTATATATTCTTATACCCAAATATATTAAAATAATTATCTTTTAAAGATTCAAATTTAAATCCAAATTTGAATCCAAATTTTACTTTAAAAATCCTATTTAAAAATCAACACAATATTTATATTTTTAAATAAAAACATTATTAATTTTAAACTTAATTATTTTACTTAAAAACAACTCAAGACATATATATATATACATATTCTAAACAATACTTATAAATTTTGGAAATGATAAATCTATTTAAAATCAAATTTATAAAATAATACAATTAAAATAATTATTCTTATTTCAAATCAATCTATATCATAATTAAAACATCACATCATTATTATTTGGTTATTTATATTTGAAAATAACAAATTTACCAATTTCAATTAATTTAAACTTAGAGATTATCACATTTTAAATTCCTTGAAATTCCGGGATATCACAAAATTTTACTATTAGATTTCCTTCTCCACTTAATCCTATCAAATACAAAATCTACCGTATAAATATAATATGGAATTTCACTCACAATCGCATTGCATAATATAAAACTAAAAAATGGATCTTCTAAAGAGTTTCTTTTCTATAGTTATTGCAATTACAATACTAAATGCAACAATAATATTAGGTAATTCTGATAATGAAATTTTCTCAATGGAAGTTGGTGAGAAAGAAATGTCACCAGACAACCAAACAAACATTCAATCTACAATAGAAGCTATGATGGAAGATACAAAGAAAGAAACAATGGAATATATCATTGAACCGGATCTTGATCGTTTTCGTCCTCATGCTCCATCTTCGGAAGAATATCATACTCCTGCTCCTTACCATCACCGCCACCACCACCATAAGCACTACGGTCATGCTCCATCTCCACACCACCACCATAAACACCCTGCTCAAACTCCCACTCCGCAAAGCCACCACCATGATCTTCATAAACATCACACTCATGCTCCCTCTCCTCACGGTCACCTCCATCGCCACAAGCGCCACAGTCATGCTCCAACACCACACCATCACCACGCTCATGCTCCAGCTCCTCACCATCACCACAAAAACCATGCTCATGCTCCAACTCCTCACCATCGCAACAAACAACATGCGCATGCTCCAGCTCCTCACCATCGCCACAAACGCCATGGTCCTTCTCCTGCCCCTAACCATTATATCCTTCCTAATCTTGACTACTAAAATTGATCATTATATCCTTAGTTATGAGTTCTTCATTTTCTCTTTATGTATTAAAATCAAGTAGAGATATCTCTTTGTCGATCTCATAATGTATTTGGATTTCAATAAACTTATTTTTGTTTAAAAGCTACAAACTATGGCATAATTAGATCATCTTTACATTGTTATTTTAAATGATATTAGTTAGATAATAGTCAATGTATAACGTATCATTATGTTATATTGAAAGTAGCGGTTAACCATATCAAGGACTAATAATTGTATCAAATTTTTTAAACGAAAACCATTTGATCTATTTGATTTTATAAGTTCAAATTTTTTTCCTTCCAATTTTTAGTTTTTCAAAATAGTAAAAGTTATTTTGATATAGAACTTCCCAAAACACATTACTTTGACAATGAGCTTTGTATTAATTAAGTTGAAAAAGTTCTCTTTTAGCTTTGGCCTAAATTAGAACCTATAAAATAAAAACAAAAAACCAAGAAAACCATACAAATTCGCTGTACGAACACAAATACGTTATTCTTGACATTGTCTGTTCCAATTTTTCTATGGAAAAAAATTCAAATATTCTTCACGTGTATTTCACTAATTGTGTTAATATCGTCCTCTCCCATACCATCAATCTTTCCCGCAAAAATCACTCTCATCTTCGAATCTAGTCCCCAAATCATTTAGAAAATTCAGGTGGTTCTTCCATATATAGTATAAATAATAAATTTTTATTTAATTTGACGTGTATTTATGATGAATTATAAACATTGGATTGGTAGTTAGGTTTTGTAAGTTACTGTAATTTTCAAATACGGCGTCTTTAACCTAATATGAAATCATCATTTACAAATTCTCTTTTATCGAGGTCAATTAATTTGGAACATTACAGGTGGATATAAAATCGATAACATAGTAAAAAGTATTTATCAGTGTGAAATCATATTATTATGTTATCAAATTCTTCAAAATAGGGTGTCAATGAAATTGGTATAGACTACGAACGCAAAGAATGTAAGATTACATGTGTTGTCTTCAAATATGATAATTAAAAGAAAAACCAGATATGGTCACCATAAGCACAAGTGAAACTAACCTAATACATGGTGATACATACTATTAGATATGGTTGATTTTGTCGTTCTAATTATGTTTTTATGGAAATTGCGCCAGTAACTTCAGAGAAAACCTACACTATGCAGACATAATACAATACCTAAAGTTCTAATATATTTTCAGATGTTAAAATTGAGAATAACGCAAGAAAACCTTTTTTATAAAATTTTAGAAACTTATGGGTACACAAAAGACAAAAACACACATGTATAAACAATAAACTGTGTCCAGTTATTAGTTCTGGTTATAGTAATGTGTATAATGATCTAAACATGGCCACTTATATTGAAGCATATAATATAAAGACCGAGGAAATAAAAGGAAACAACAATGATTATTGGATTATGCTATTTATCTCATAGTTCACAAATCCATGAGTGCATCAAGGTTTTCTTAATCACGATGCCAAAATCAGTAGGCTAATATTTATATTGTTTATACTATTCATGCACTAAATTATTACTTGACAATGGTATTTATGAGATGATTTTTTTAGCAATAAGGAATACTTTCCCTTCCATTTATCTATTACAATAGTATATCAGAATATTTTACATGTTAAAATATAATTAGTTTGCAATTTCTAATGTTTTTTATTCTTGATAATTTACTTATTTGTTTGCGAAGCTCTATTACTGTAAGTAATTTTTTTTATCCTTTTTAAACCTAAAATTACTCAACTTAGATAAGCATGTAAATAGAATAATAGATTTTAGGCAAAGATTCATTACTAAATCATATGATGATTTCCATCATTGAGATATTAGCTTTAGATTCATATCTCACTTTTATCTATATCATATGGTAAAACCCAACTTTGGATTATTTGTCACCTTTTCCTATTGGTTTAAATATGTCAAAAGCCATTACTATACCCTCACCCCAAACATTGTAATGTTGCTAATAAAGAATCATGAAGAAGAATCTCAATTATGTCAAAGGCATAAAACTAGTGGAATGGTAGGCATCCATGTCAATCTACCATTTAATTTTTCAATGAAGTCACATTAAGTTATTTTAGAAATAATTAAATGGTAATTGAAATGTATTTCATTTTTGGAGAGATTTCACTTTGAAATCATACTTCTGATCAAAAGTTGTTTGATTCAAATATTTAATTTATCTATCATTAATTTGTTAGCATTTTCGACTTCGTTTTGTTTACTTTTTTGCAAAATAGAATATTTCGTTCAATACCCTTTTCAGGCATGAACATGTCAATTTCACTGCTTCTTTGTCTTCTCTCTAATATTTTCAATAAATATGCTTTTGTAATAGAAGAACTAATGACAAAGTTGCTTCTAATACAATAGATGCTTCCATTTTTATGTACACGAAGCCATCATCCTTAACATAAAAGATTTATAATTTAACTGAATGCTTGAATTGTAAAAATTCTATTGACATTAAATCTTTGTAAGAATAAAATGCATATTATCAAGAGATGATGAAACATCATTATCAATTTTTATATCCTTAAGATATAAAAATATGGACCTTAAAAGTAATAAAAGAATTAAGTTAATATCAAAATCTTGTTAAGATTCACGCCCAAATATTTCATATCTAAGTAATGCTAGGCATCCTTGAGCGAAAGAAAGTGTTCATGTACTCTCTTACACATGTACATTTTGTTTGCAATAGAAAATAAATAGAAATTGTTATTAAAATAACTTTCACCGAAGGAGATCAAAGTGCCATGACCTCGCAAATCACTGATATGGTCGAAGAGATGGCCAATACTATAAATATTGATGAAGGAGTTTGACATGTTATGACTCTGAATCAATATTGTCAAATCCATATAATTAGCAAAGAAACTATATACTAATTTCGAAGAGACCAAGTACTAACTACTTCGGCAGTTGTTGGAGAGTGTCGAAGTGGTTACAACATGTTCCATTGATGCCGGATCTTCCCACATTGCATCACTCCAGCACTTCGAAGATGTTGATAGACAATAGCACCAAAGATTACCCTACAAAGACTTTAAAGATGCTCAAAGCTGCGCCTCACTTCGTTCATAATCACTTTGCAATTTATAACGACCCATAAATTAATCGCTTTGTATTTGAATATTTAAATTATTTTTAAATATTTAAATAATGGATTTTAATAACCAAAAAAACATATTTTAAATATTATATAATAATACTAAAATCTTTTCAAATTTTGTTTACCAAAATAATTAGTTCAAATAAAAATAGAAAATGTAACCGAAAAACGTTTTCCAAAAATTTACCTTTTCGACATCGAAAAGGTCGTCATAAACATTGTGCACATTTTGTATCACTCGTATACACGTGCACACATGTCATATTATATGTTAAGTAAAGTATTAACAGTAATAAACCATGATTAATTTGTTAACAGGTAAAATATTCTGATATACTATTGTAATAGATAAATTGAAGGGAAAGTATTCCTTATTGCTAAAAAAATCATCTCATAAATACCATTCTCAAGTAATAATTTAGTGCATGAATAGTATAAACAATATAAATATTACCTACTGATTTTGGCATCGTGATTAAGAAAACCTTGATGCACTCACAGATTTGTGAACTATGAGATAAATAGCATAATCCAATAATCATTGTTGCTTCCTTTTATTTCCTCGGTCTTTATATTATATGGTTCAATATTAGTGGCCATGTTTAGATCATTATTCACATTACTATAACAAAAACTAATAACTGGACATAGTTTATTGTTTATACATGTGTGTTTTTGTCTTTTGTGTACCCATAAGGAATGCCACTCTTAAATACCATTTCGATCTTCTTGAGCATGTGTTCAAATTGTTATCAGGTCAAGAGTGACCAACAAAAGGCTACTGGTTTGCACCAACGATTGGAGATACCGAATTAGAAATGGGAGGGAGTATCCAACAACTTTATCGATAGGTTGCCCATAACAAGAAGAGGCAATGAAGCCATTAGTGTAATTATAGATCAATTAACAAAGAGTGCCAAATTTATTCCAGTGAAGTCAACAAGAACTACAACTTCTTTGGCAGTGATTTATTTGAGGGAGATCGTTTGATAGCACGGAATTCCTGTAAGTATAATAAGTGATTGAGATCCCATCACCACTAGTCGATTTTGGGGAGCATTAAAAGTTGCTTTGGGGACAAAGTTGAATTTGAGCACGGCCTATCACCCGTAGACGGATAGATAAATGGGAAGGGTGAACCAAATTTGGGAGGATCTCTAAAGAGAATGCATTTTGGATTTTGGTGGTTCTTGGGAAGATCATCCGCATTTGGTAGAGTTCTCTTATAACAACATTTACCAAGCTAGCATCGGCATGGCACCCTTCGAGGCTTCGTATTGACGGCCATGTAAATCAACTTCGTGCTGCCTACCATTTAATTCTTAAACCAGAGATAATTCGAGAAGCATCAGAGAAAGTGGCTATGATCAAGGAAAGGATGAAAGAAGACTAGGATCGACAGGAAAGTTATGCCGATCAGCGGAGAAGGGACTATGAGTCTACGATCGAGGATTTGGTATTTGTGAAAGTTTCCGCAATGAAAGGGGTTGTAAGATTAATTAGGGCAGGAAAGCTAGCATCCAGATTCATTAGACCATTTAGAATCCTTGAGAGAATTGGATCTTTGGCCTATAGATTAGAATTGCCTGGAAGATTGTCTAAAGTTCGTATTGTTTTTCATGTATCTCATCTGAGAAAGCATGTTCATGACACGTCGCTAATTGAAGAGATGTCTGTTTAGGAAGACTTAGAAATATAATCGAATTTCATATTAATCTGACATCCAGTTCATATTGCTGATTGGGATGAAGGGAGATTGAGGAACAAGGTGGTTAAGCTTGTGAAGGTTCAGTGGAGTGATGATCCTCGCAATCGTACTTGGGAGACTGAGGATCATATTAGAGAAACTTAGCCTGATGTAATGTCAGGTTAGTTGTTTGTTGTTTGAATGCATTATTTAAGTTCTTGTATGCCATAGTTGTTGTGCATCATTATATGAATTTCTTGGTATAATATATACCTTTTGAATTGTAATTTGTGTATCAATTTCGAAGATGAAATTCCCCCAAGGGGAGTGTATAACGACCCGCAAATTAATCCTTTGTATTGTAATATTTAAATCATTTTAAATATTTAAATAATGGATTTTAATAACCAAATAAACATATTTCAAAATATTAATTAATAATATTAAGATCATTGTCAAATTTTTTTACCAAAATAATTAGCTCAAATAAAAATAGAAAATGTAACCGAATAATGTTTTCAAAATATTCAGCTTTTCAACATCAAAAAAGTCATCGAAATTGTTGTGCACATTTTGTATCACCCATATACACATGCACACATGTCATATGATAAGTAAAGTAAAGTATTAACAGTAATAAACCATGATTAATTTAAATGTAAGCTTGATAAGGCACATTATGTTTAAATGAAAGAAAGAATAAAATATGAAATAAGTTCTCATGTATCACCATACTCAACACCATACCCTTGTACACATAATGGAGCATGTCAAGATCAAGAATGGTACGGGGGCCACCTTGGCCGTGAGCTTTAGAGGGGTAGAGGTTGAGATGGAGCTTTGTAATTGGTGGAAATAAGGCAAGGGTAAGTTAAAAGTATCACCTATTTTCATGTCTATAACTACCTCCAACCTAACTTCATTTCTCGATAGATAGCACTTATCGACGTATTCAGTAGATAGTTAGGACAAGGCTATAGTTGGTTGCTCCTATCCAACTCTATTCTCCGCTTTAGCAGACGGTATTACTTCGTAATACTCTTTGTTAATATGGGTCTGAGAGTGGGGCGTCACAACCACCGTATCGATAATTTATAATATATCCGAGGGTATTTAGAAAGGTGATAACATACCCTAATTGTGTATGACCCACTAAGCCTTGTTGCATTTCCCCTGATTTTCGGTCATTCTGGTTGATGAGGCTTGAGGCTACGATTACCTTTTTAAGGAATTTTCACTTAAAATGTGTTAACGCAAAAAATGTACGCTAACACCCCGGTGTGAATATTAGTAAAGTGAAAGCACCACCCGTTGGTACGGGAACTAAAACAAGCAGATAATTGCAGTAAAAGTAAAGAGACAGCAGTTTTTATAGTGGTTCGGCTCAAAGTCAAGCCTACGTCCACTTTATCTTCTTTATTGCTGATTTGATTACAACTTTTCCAATGATTCTTTGATTACAACACGATTAAGACGAGTAGCTAGAACTTCGATGTAGAAAAGCTCCTTGGATTCATGTTGAATGATTTAGATCTTTCCCCAAAGTTCGTTGAAGCGTCTTCGGTGTTTGAAGTGTTGAAGGAGTCGAGAAAACATCAAAGTATCGGCGTTCCAGAAATGATCCAAAAGTCCTCCTCCAGGTGGAGCAGGCGGGTTATTTATAGGAAAAATCTGGAGGTAGGTTGTAGGTCATGGACGACTTAGGGGTTAGGTCGTAGGTCGTAGACGACTTAGGGATTAGGTCGTAGGTCGTGAGCAACCTATTGAACACTGGTTATGGCTTATAATGGTTTTGTTTTGCTAATTGCTTTGGCTGGTAGGTCATAGCGACCTATGAGGAATGGAAAACGACTTAAGTATGTCGAGGCATCAAGTGGAGCGACCTAGGCTAGGCTTAGGAATGTCATCGACTTAATCTTGATGCGATCTATGATCAAGCGACATAGGGATACGCAGCTTGTTAACTCGCTAGGTCGATAGGTCATTAACTCGCTAGGTCGCTGGGCTATTAACTCGTTGATTCTCTGAAGTCTTTAGGTCGCTAGGTCGCGTAGCTTCTTAAGTTGTTGAGCCGTTTCTTCATTGCAGTGCTAGCTCGCCAAACACTTTAGGTCGTTAACACGTGGTCGTTAACCCGTTGATTCTCTAAAGTCTTTAGGTCGCTAGGTCGTTGAAAAGTGGTGTTAGCACATGCCCCTCGAAGTATATGCCTATTTTATAGGTCGTGTGCTTCAATCTAATCCTCCTAGGTCGCGGGCGATTCAAGAAGCTTGATAACTCACGTGCCGATTCGTCTTCTTCTCTTTCCCTTATATAAGTTATTTAACTGGCTTCGTCCTATTCACTCTATTGCTTACACCCTGCCGCCTTTGCTGCATTCGAGCTCAAAGATTAACACGAAATCTTATCTTTTTCATCTCCAATCGTTGATTCCAACAGTGAATTTAGGTAATTTCGATCATCTATTCGCCGTGTTTACCATCGATTCCTCCATAATCTGTTCCATACAATTTTCATTATCATGTCATAAGACTATACTCTGACTCACCCTCAGATTTTTGTTGAATCATTGATGATTGCTTTGAAAATGAATCGGCTTAGGGTTTCACATAGTTATTTGGTGAATGTTTGAATTTGTGGAGTTAGTAACGATTTCTGGAAATTTGGAGGAGATGATGGGGTTTTAGGTGTTTGGAGAAGACGAGGAGATGTGAGGTTAACGGGTTAGTGGATAGCGGGTTACGCCGTGGTGCTTTGAGCGATGCAACAGTGGTGGACGCGTGGCAAAGTGTGATTGGAGAATAGGACTTAGGTTTTTATAATGAGAGATAGCTTGATATCGCCGAGCTACTTCAGGAGCGACCTAGTGAATCGAACGACCTAAGAACCCTCGTGACTTAAGGGAAGCCGAACGACTTAACAAACCAGCGACCT
Organism: Allium fistulosum; assembly: GCA_030737815.1. Lineage (NCBI taxonomy): Eukaryota > Viridiplantae > Streptophyta > Magnoliopsida > Asparagales > Amaryllidaceae > Allium > Allium fistulosum. The sequence goes on from CM060903.1 coordinate 1,083,004,742, forward strand.
AACTCTTGGCGACATAAAGTTTAGGTCGCGGTTACACCTGAACGAGCTATTACTTAGACAAATTTGCACTGCCTTGACCTGAAGTTTCATGCCTTGAACTCTTTGACTTGGGTACTTTTTAACTCGCAGGAACATGACATTGCTGAACTTTCTGACTCAAATAGTACAAGTTAAGGAAGCTTCGACCTATGCTAAGTCGCTTAAGCTTGACTACTTGCAAAAATTTACAACAGTTAACTTGAATTTTCAACTTGAACTGTGGAGATAACCTGCCTGAATTTTTTGCACTTCTTTACAGATTACATTAACTTTAATGCTAATCAACCTGTTAAACACAACATTTGCAGACGAATGGGATGAATATACTCATCATCGACTGTCCACATCCAGTGATGGATTAGATCAAAGAAACGATATTTTACTTAAGTAAAATAGTATAAATCTGATTAAAGATGAAGTGATGTGAACCGACTGATTTAAATGAAGCATCAATACAAAATGCATACAGTTATAACTGCTTATTGCTAAATATTATCTGCATTGATACCACACTTAACTTTGATCTAATAACAAGCCTTGAAACTTCCTGAATTGACGAGCATCAATCAGTACTATTTCAAGTTTTATTTTATTTACTTGTTATTTCAGTAGTTTTGCACAACACTTCACACGCTTTTAGGAATCGTGCACCTTCATATTTGAATGTCCAGTTCCTTGTGTAGAATGACTTCTCAACAAGAAGAGATAGTAGGGCAAGCTGGAGAGGTCTTCCCAATAGCTAATCTCTTGGATAATCCCTCGGAAAGAACTTCAACCACTCTGAATCAACGGGTGTTCAGTCAATTATGTGTTCAGTTTGGTATTACTGAAGCGGACACTTTGCTTCTTGGGGTAAACAATACTGCTGACAGGCCACCTCTTGGTTTTATCGTAGTTAATCGTCAGATGTGCTCAAGTGGAGCTATTCCTCCCTTTAACAATTTTCTTCGACGACTCCTTCTCCAATTAACTATCTCTCCTTTCCAGTTGCATCCCAATGGCTACGCCATCTTGATGGGACTGTGTGTACTGTTTAGGAGGACACTCGACCGTCTTCCAAGCTTTGAAGAGATTTGCTATTTGTGCACGTTTGCGAAGAATAAAGATCATCCTTCTATTGTACTTGTGAGGAGTGCCAGGAACCGTAAACTAATTTCTAATCTTCCTGAAAGTGCCCACGGGTTTTTGAATTAATTTTTCTTTGTTCGCTGTCCCCCGGGATTTTACGCCATTTGGAGAGTAGGAAGTAAGCTTGCCTATCTCTGTTCTTTCCGTTCCTGAGCTTTTCAAAATTCGGGTTGTTGAGTATTAACTTCATTTTTACTCTTGTAGCACTTCCTCCTCCTTCTAAAGACTCCAGCCACAAGCCAACTTTTGAAAGGCTAAGAGCTATTGCCGTCGAAGAGAGGAGTATCAAATATCTTTTGAAAGATGAATTTTTACATCAATTTGGCCTTTTACATCCTTCCCGATCCCTTCAGCTTCGCGATGCCCCCGCTTCTCAACCGGAAACATCTAATGCCCCAGCCCCCGCAAAAGAACTTGCATCGAAAGAACTTGTTACGGAGGCTTCATTGATAAAATGCTCCGGTTCTGCTGAGGGTGCAGAGTTTTCCGGCAAGTTTAAGCCTCTCCCGGTTATCGAAGAAGAGGAACTCCCTCAACATCCCGGGAAAGTCGCCAAGGAAGTTGATGAGGGGATGGAGAAAGAAAGTTCTGCCACAAAAAGCGCTGAGTACGCTGAAGAAGGCACTGCTGGTGTGACTCACTCAACTGGGCATGATGGTGATGACGTCTTTGGGGGGTTAAGCGACTTTTTGGTGACTTCTCAAGAGCTTTTTAAAGACGATATCACCGCTCCTAAGCTTGTCTCTCCATCGGTCGAAGCAACATCTGTCGTACGACTACTTCCGTCAACCCAAGAGTTGACCCCTATTGTAAAAGCCGACATCACTCCTAAGCTGAAGAGTGGTTTGTAGCTTGACGCGCATAGTTTGCACGCCACACACACTTAGGATTTTCAGCAGTTACTCGCACTTAACTTCCTTTTTCTGAAGATTTCCAAATTCTATCTCTTTTTCATTTTCAGATTCTCCAAGGGGACGAAGTGGCTCGTACTCTGATGATTTTCAACGCTACGGACGGCGTGACTTTTATGATCCTGGCGCTATCTCTCTGCCCCTAGGGAAACTGATGAGGAACGAGCGACCAGGAAAGCTCGTGAGAGGCAGGCTTACGAGGAGCGATATGGAAGAAAAGATGACCGCCATGACTCCTCTCAAAGAGATGACGATTCTCATAAAAGAAAATCTCACGATGACAGGGGAAAGAGTCACATAACATAGGATCCAAGCAAGCGGGCCAAACTCGACGACAAGTCTTCTTCCGAAATCTCTAAAGTGCCCGCTGCTTCTATTTCTTTAGACATCCCCTCCAACTCTCATGCCCTCAAAAGAACTGATATCCAATCAATCATCAATAGGCCTCCCAACCAAGTCGAGAAGCCTCCGCCTACACTCCATAGTCGATTCCCGAACTGGTGTCTAAAAGGAGTGCGTTTTGATTTTGATTTGGTACTGATCGACAAACAAGCCATGTTGCGAAATCTTGATGCTGTAAAGCTTGATGTCGAAAGAATGTCCAGCTGGCAAAAACTGGTCTATGAACTCCAAAGAGTAAACCGCCTAAATCTTGAGGCTATGCTGACTATGGAAAATGATAAGTCTGAGTGGCAGAAAATTCTTGACCAGCATGATGCGGAAATAAAGAGCATCACTGCTTTCAACGAGGAGCTTGAGGCCGAAGTTAAGAAACTTAAAGAGGACCTTGCTACCTCTTCTGCTTCCCATTCTCAAAAGGAAGAGGTTTTTCAAAAGCAAGTGAGAGATGCGCATGCTGCTCAGAGAGATGCCGAGACCAAACTTGAGGCGGAACGACATGTTTTTGAAAAATACCGCAACGATACCGTCCAGCTGTGGGAAAAAGTCAGCTCCCAAGACTTGGAGATTACCATGTTAAATGCTCAACTTTCAAAAGCAGAAAAGGAGCGTGATGAGGCCATTGCCGGAAAAGCGGCTGCTGAAGAATCGCACGAAACAACAATGGCCAAAATCAGCTCCACTCTTTTTGAGTTTTACGTTCTTAGCGTCTTAGGGAAAGGCAGTCTCTCTTTCTTGGGCCCGAAGTATGAGATCACATTGGCTGAAGTGTGTGAAGCAGCGGTTGAAGTGCTCAAGGATGCCGGCTACACCGAAGAAGATTTTGAGGCTAACTACTTGGACGACGAGGGTCATGCCGCCCTCGCGAGAGGGAAAGAACAACTTGCAAATCAACGAGCCGAAGTAACAGAAGGAGAGCGTCCAGGGAAGGCACCTTTGACCGACCCAGCCCGTCCTTCGTCTTCGGTCGACGTTGACATTATTGGCTCAAGTTCCCATTCTTCGCCTCCTGCTAAAGCCGAAATTGAAACTAAAACTGCTCACACTGAAGAAGAGGCCCAAGAAAGTACTAAAGCCCAGGATTATGAAATCGAAGTGATCAAACCAAGCTCTCCAGGTAACTTCAATTACGATCTGGCTCAAGTGGACTGCTCGCTTGCTTCACATGACCTTGATGAACTTTTTGCCTATTACTTAAGCCTTGATGTGCCGCTATCTCCTCTCTTTGCGGGAAATACTGATGTTTTTAACTTTTCTTCTTCTGTAGTGAAAACAATAAGTGCCGCACAAGCTTCGCCTCCACCAGCTGCTGCTCCTCCACCTCTTCAAGTTACTCCTCCTTCTGCTTCTCAATCGGGGTTGCAAGAAGAACAAATAGAAGCACTCCAAGGTTTAGACGACCCGGTGGCTTCTCAAGAGCAAAAAGCCGAGGAACTTGAGGAGGGCGAGAGGACCCCGGAGATATTCATTGCCGATGATACGAAACTTTATGATCTTATTTCTCTGGGCAGTGAATGTTCTTCAAAGAAGAGGGGAAAGCGCGGGGCTTCGAAGAAAAAGAAAGGCGCTTCTGCTGATGATGAGAAAGCGGACACTTCCGCTGGTGACCAGAAAACAGAAGATGACCCAATTGCATCACTTTCTCCTTCTTCCGCAACTTGTCCAAGCCGGCCTACGAAGTTAGTCATCAAGCCAGGTGAAGGCTCCAAAGGCGGCGTGAGGAAGTAGAAATGAGTTTGGTTCTATCCTTCTTTTTTTTGCTATTTTGCTTTTTGTCTAAAGACTTGTATCGACCGGAGATTGTGCGGGTACCGGCCCCCGCTTTTTGAAACCTGTACATGTATAAAAAATTTGATAGTATGGAATAAAAATGATTTTTTTTACTTGTACAATCTCTTGTCAGTATTTGTGAACGCATTTATTCCTTATTTTTTCACAAATTTCTTTATTTTCTTTGTATGATACTGCAGTGAGCTCAAATTTCTTTATTTTCTTTGTACGATACTGCAGTGAGCTCGTGGTATGCTGTTTGAGCGTTGTTTCTATTAATATAGCTATATGCCCGCATACCACGGCTCATTGCAATATTCTGAAAAGACTTGTACCCTTATTCTAGAGAATAATTCTTCCGTTTTGAGGAAATATTATTCTGATTTAGTAGAGTGTGCTTTGAATCGGAGAAGTTTTCTTTTCTTTTTTTTTAAAACACTTCAACTTTCGGAGATGGTCACTTTTTATCTTTTGAAAAGTGGATTCCCCTACGCAGTCAAGCGAGCTTCCAGAGAAAGCTTTGATCTATTTGTTAGAAAGTTATGTTTCATCGTAGAATGGGCCCACGGGACAGACATTAGCTCTTTTATCGGATATTTGTTTGCACAAATGATCACGAGAATTTAGCAGCGGCCTAGAACCTTATTCTTGAGAAGGTGCCCCTTCGGTGGTTTAATCGACGAAGTTTTTTTTTTGAATGTGCCTCGTTAGAGGGCTTTACTTGTTTAGTGCTTCCGAAGAAGGCTTTGTGCCTCCGAAGAGGGCTTCTTGATTTGTGCCTCTAGAGAGGGCTTGTTTGATATGCCTTTGGGAAGGGCTTTTTTGTTGTGCCTCTAGAGAGGGCTTTGTGCTGTTTTGCCTGAAAGTTACTTTCTCACAGTTAATGGTCCCACGGAGTTGATGCAAGCTACCCGACTGGATGTTCGTTTGTACAAACGATCGCATTCAAGTAACAAGGGCCTGGAACCTTCTATCTTGGGAAGGTGCCCCCTTGGGTGGTCCCACCAACATTTTTGGGTGAGAGAAGCATTTCGATTTGGGCATGCCTCGTTGGAGGGCTTTGTGCCTCCGTAGAGGGCTTGTGCCTCCGAAGAGGTCTTTTGCCTCCGAAGAGGTATTTTGCCTCCGAAGAGGTCTTTGTTTGTGTGCCTTCGAAGAGGGCTTTTGCCTCCGAAGGGGTCTTTTGCCTCCAAAGAGGCCTTTTGCCTCGTTGGAGGTCTTTGTTTGTGTGCCTCCGAAGAGGGCTTGTGTCTCCGAAGAGGGCTTGTTTGGTTTGCCAGGAAGTTTGCATCTCACAGTTAAGTAGGTCCACAGGGCAGACGCAAGCTACCCGACTGGATGCTCGTTTGCACAAACGATCGCAATCAAGTAACAAGGGCCTGGAACCTTCTATCTTGGGAAGGTGCCCACTTGGGTGGTCCAACCAACATTCTTGAGCGAGAGACAAGATTCCATTTTGGCTATTTTTGTCTACTTGTCCTTGTCTTTTCATCAACCGCCGCTTAGCGATTCCACGTTATCATTCTCAAATACATGTTCCTTTCTTTGGTAAGCTGTTTGATTTTTCCATGGAAGTATATTTAATGGTTGAGTGAATCCACGGGCAGACGCAAGCCACTTAACCGGATGTCTGTTTGCACAAACGATCACAGTCAGTTAGCAAGGGCCTGGTGCCTTCCTTTGGGAAGGTGCCCCTTTGGTGGAATCACCAACCGTTTGTTCGAAGTCCTTCTTGTGTAGGAATTGAGTCTGGAATTTTTGTGGCTTGGCATTTGTTTGTTGAGTGATTTATGGGAATCGCTTGGGTTTGTGACGTGTTGGATAGGTAAGCTTTGCTTTGATTGCCTACAATATTAAATCGATATTTTAGCAACATATTTAAGATATTTGCACATCGAAATGAGACATGCATTTTATAGTAGTAAAAGACACAAGATTTATAGTAGTTCGGCCAAGAATTGGGCCTACATCCACTTTATAGTTCTTATTGCTGAGTCACACTGATTTTACAATGGCTTACAATACAAGAACGATACATCCAGAATTATTTTACAAATTTAAGCATAGCTTTTAAGTAAAATATGGACGCAAGTGGTTGCTGTTCCAGGCTCTCGGGATTGGATCTCCTTCGACAGTTGTGAGTTTGAAAGTTCCATCAAGAAGTTTTATGCCTATGACATACGGCCCTTCCCAGTTTGGCCCAAACACTCCTGTTGCTGTCATAATCCTTTTCAAGACTAGATCCCCAATTTCAAAGCTGGGTTGACGAACTTTAGAATTGAAGTGTCTAGCTATCCTTTGCAGTTGAGCTGCAACTCTGAGTTCAGCTTCTTTCCTTCTTTCATCAAGCAGGTCAAGTGCTTCAAGTTGCAGCTTTTCATTTTCAGCTTGGTTGAAATGAATTCTCCTGTGTGAGGGGACCTCTATTTCCACTGGAATCATTGCTTCTAATCCATATGATAATGAGAATGGAGTGTGCCCAGTCGCAGTTTTGTGGATAGTCCTATATGCCCATAGTGCTAGTGGCAGCTTATCAACCCAAACACCTTTTGCTTTTTCCAGTTGCTTTTTGATGGTTGATTTGATGATTTTGTTCACTACTTCCATTTGCCCGTTTGCCTACGGATGAGCCACTACTGAGAAGCTTTTTCGGATCTTGAATCGCCTGCAAAATTCCTGGAATTCTTCGCTTTCAAATTGGGTACCATTGTCTGTTATTATCTTCTGAGGCACTCCATACCTGCAAATGATATTTTTAGTCACAAAATTTATCATCTTTTTAGAGGTAATAGTAGCCAATGGTTCAGCTTCATCCCATTTAGTGAAATAATCAATAGCAACAATGGCATATTTGATTCCGGATCTGGCAATCGGCATAGGCCCAATGAGATCTATTCCCCAAATGGCGAATGGCCATGGACTGACCTTCTGTGTTAGCACGGTGGAAGGTGCTCTTGGGATTTTTGCGAATCTCTGGCATCTATCACACTTTCGGGAATAGCTAGCAGCATCTCGGTTAATATCTGGCCAAAAATACCCATAACAGAGAATTTTCTTTGCAAGAGTTTGGCCACCTGAATGATCCCCACATTCTCCTCCGTGCACTTCAGCTAAAATTGTCTTAGCCTCTTTTTTGGTTACACATTGGAGTAATGGCATCGAGAATCCTTGTCTGTACAAATGGTCACCTTGAATTACATATCTCAGGGCTTTTCTTAATAGCTTCTGGCGTTCTTTTGAGTTTTTTGGCAAGGGGCCGTTGAGTAGATATTCCTTGATCGGAGTCATCCATGACTCCTGTTCTTGAGATACAGCCATGATCCAGTCAATATCCATCTCATCAATACTCGGAGCTATCAAGACTTCTACAGGGACCAATCCCAATAATTGAGCTTCGCTAGAGCTTGAGTATTTTGCGAGAGAATCTACCTTCATGTTCTCTTCCCGGGGTATATGGTTGATTGTATAATGATCAAAATCATCGAGAAGCTCACTGGCTTTTGATAAGTAAGCAGGCAGATTTCCTCCTTTAGTTTGAAACTCTTTCTTGACTTGGCATACAATAAGCTGGGAATCACTGAAGATATGCAATACTTTAATGTTCAGTTCCTTAGCAATCCTCAAACCGGCAATCAGAGCTTCATATTCGGCTTCATTTTTTGTCGAAGGAAATTCTAATCTCAATGCATAACACAACGACCGCCCTTCGTGGGTTTCAAGCACAACCCCAGCTCCGGAACAGTAGTCATTTCTTGCACCATCGACATATAATTTCCATCGGACCGAGAAGTCAATAGTCACTTCTTCCTCACCGTCGCCTTTATCTGTGTATTCTGCAATGAAATCTACAAAAGCTTGTCCATTGATTGCTCTTCGGGGATGGTAAGTGATATCGTATTGACTAAGTTCAGTATTCCACTTTAGAAGACGACCCGAAGTTTCAAGGCGGAATAGGACTTGCTTTAGAGGTTGATCAGTGAGGACTTTAATAGGATGAGCCTGGAAGTATGGCCTCAACTTTCTGGGCGCGATCAATAGACAATAGGCGAGCTTTTCTAACTTCGAATAATTCATCTCTGCCCCAGTGACTCTTTTGCTGATGTAATAAACTGGACGCTGAACTTTTGCGTCTTCTCGTACCAATGCTGCACTGAGAGCATGAGATGAAACTGCTAAGTATATGAATAGATCTTCACCATTGTTGGGCTTAGAAAGTAATGGAGGCATTTCCATATGATGAATCAGCTCATCAAAAGCTTTTTGACACTCAGGAGTCCATTCGAAATTCTTCCTTCCTTTCCTCAGAGCATCAAAGAAGGGAATGCATTTATCTGTGGCCTTGGAAATAAATCGACTCAAAGCAGCGACTTTCCCGTTGAGGCTTTGCAATTCCTTCTTTGTTCTAGGGGGTTTGACTTCTCTTAAGGCAATGATCTGAGCAGGATTAGCTTCAATGCCCCTAGCACTCACAATGAAACCTAAGAATTTTCCGGACTCAACCCCGAATGAACATTTTAGAGGATTCAACTTCATCCCATACTTTCGGAGGATCGCGAACATTTCTGCCAAATAATCCATGTGGTCTACTGCCTTTTTCGATTTCACCAACATATCATCAACATACACTTCCATAGTCTTCCCAATCTGGTGTTTGAACATGGCATTCACAAGTTTTGATAAGTTGCCCCCGCATCTTTAGTCCGAAGGGCATGACTTTATAGCAGTAAAGACCAACATCAGTGATGAAGCTCGTGTCCTCCTGATCTGGCTCATGCATTGATTGTATCCTGAGTAAGCATCCATAAAAGACAATAATTCGTGCCCGACTGTTCCATCCACCAACTGATCAATTCTGGGCAACGGGAAACAGTCTTTGGGACATGCTTTATTCAAGTCTTAAAAATCGATACATACTCTCCACTTCCCATTTGCTTTTTTAACCAACACCGGATTAGAAACCCAATTTGGATAAGTGGATTCTCTAATGAAGCCGTTCTCCATGAGCCGATCTACTTCTTCTTCCAATGTTGTTGACCTTTCAGGACCATGGGTTCTTCTTTTCTTCTTTATGGGTGTGAACTTCGGATCAATATTTAAAGCATGCACTGCGATTTCTGGAGATATTCCACACATGTCGGCATGACTCCAAGCGAAAACATCCAGGTTTGCTTTCAAGAATGCTATTAGTATATTCTGAACCGTCATACCAAGTTGTGAACCCACATTCAGCACCTTGTTTGGGTCACTCGGGTCAACAGGTATTGGTACCGTCACTTCTTCCGGCACCACTCTATTCTCCCATGCACTGATCTTTCTGGGATCAATTTCTTTTCGCGCCCCACTATGCTCACCAGTGCAGGGTCCACCCCGTAATTGCTACAAGGTGGGTTCTTTGATGCGGAGCGGAGCTGCCGCACCCTTTCCCATTTCTCTCTTCTTCACCTCCCGCAACTCTGTAGATAACATTCCCGCCCAACATCCTGGTCTCCCTTCAAAACACCAACGCAGTTATCAGTGGGGAATTTCATAATTAGGCACCATGGGGCGAGAATAGCTTTGACTGCAGCAAGAGTTGGTCGTCCCAAGAAGGCGTTATAAGCAGAAAATTCATCAACAATAACAAAAGTTTGTTTACGGACCACTTTTCATTCCCCTTCACCAAGTTCTACAAATAAGTCGACGGTTCCGATGGGCTGTTTTGGTTCCCCAGTGAACCCAACAATTTTTTGCGAGGAAGCTTGAACATCAGCCATCGGAATTTTCATTTGATCAAAAGTCTTTTTGAAGAGGATATTACAAGAAGCGCCGCAATCAACAAGCACTCTTCTCACAATAGCTGGTCCGATACCGGTAGTTATTACCAAAGGATCCATGGTAGGAGCTTCAATTCCCACAGAATCTCTAGCTCTAAATACGATGTCATCATGAAAAGTTCTTTGCTGTTTTGATGGCACAGCTTCTTCCAAGGCAAAAACAGTTTCTTCTTTCGGGGCATGTCTTAGAGCATGAGCATACCTCTCTATCTCTCCCCAACTTCTGCCTGCTGGGTGAGGACCCCCTGTGATTACATTAATAATAGGCCTTTCAGATTCCTACACCACAGCCTTTTCACCTGAGCCAGATTGACGAGCAAGAAGTTGCTGCCCCTGAGTAGATGAGGCCGGATCTCCTCTGTTTCTCTTGACATACTGTTGTAGTTTATTCTGTCGCAGCAGCTCTTCAATTAAATTCTTCAAATGGAGACACTCATTAGTGTCATGGCCAGGCTAATTATGAAATCGACAGAATCTTCCATTAGGCACAAAATTTTTCCCAAGCTTCATCTTAGGTGGTTCAGGGTACTCGATAGCATCCTTTGTGGCGAAGAAGATGTTCTCTGGAGTCTCAGTCAAAGGAGTAAAACCCGAAAAACGGCGTGGTTTCTTCATATCTTTCTGCTTTTTCCCACCGTTACTTTCCCTCTTCTGACCACCAGATTCTTTCTTATTAGAAGCTTCAACCACATGGTTGTTTTCAATTTCAGCCATAACCACCTTTGCTGGTGCAGAAAATTCTCCTGACGCATAAATTCGTCATCCTTCTTATAAAACATCTCAAGTGAATTTGGTTCCTTCATCTTCAACCATTTTCCGAACTCACTTGTTTTATCGATGGCTCGCATCAAGTAAGTTTGAATCATTCGAGACTCCGCATTATCCACTTCGGCTAAGGCTATGTTAAAGCGGTTCAAAAAATATTTAATAGATTCTCTAGGAGCTTGTTCGAGGCTGGACAAGGACATTATGTCCTTGGCCTTTGAAGCATACAACCTGAACTGATCCTTGAATTTACGAGTTAAATCAGAGAATTGATCCACAGATCGGACTGGTAGCTTTGTAAACCAAAGTAGAGCCACCCCCTCCAAATAGACAGGAAAATATCTGCATTTAATTTCATCTGTTGCCCTGGCACCTGTCATATGCCAGTCATACTTGTACAAGAATTGATTAGGGTCGCTTGTCCCCCGATAGGCTGGGATAGTAGGGGGAACAAATTTCTTTGGAAATTCAGCTTTTAGAATTCTTTCGGTAAATGGAGTCTTGCTTGGAGCAAATCCCCAGTCATTTTCATCTTCATCCCTTTGCATACTTTCTTTCATATTTTGACGAACCATTCCTGATAGATATTCCTCATCGTTTAGAGGCCTTGCCGGGCAGACGTCAGCCACTTTCTCGGAAGTTTGCCTGAACAATCGTTCGCGAAGAGGTGGCTGCGGCCTTGAAACTCCAGCTTGGGGAGGTGCCCCTTCGGCGGTGCCAGCTGCCCTTGGAGGAATACTTTTCTCTTGGGAGTCATGAGCATCTTCAGCAAAGGTTGGTTCATTATTTTCTGGTTGTCGGTTCACCCAAAGCAGACTGTTTAACCTGTCCATCATCAAAGCATTTTGAGCTTCCATTTGTTGGTATAACCCAGACACAACATCATCAAGTTCGACCCTTGTGACTCCAAGATTAGGAGTCGCCTGATTTGGCGCTGGAGAAGAGGCAGCCCTGTCATAAGCATCTCCGGATCTAGTGGATCTACTCTTTCTTCCAGGAGCCATGATTTCAGATAGACTTCTGGTTTTTAAGGAGAGTCTTTCAACAAATCTTTGCGAAGCAATGGTGAGAACACACCCGAGTTCGATGTTCTCAGTGAAAGCACCAAAAATGTTAAGCAAAAAATGTACGCTAACACCCCGGTGTGAATATTAGTAAAGTGAAAGCACCACCCGAGGGTACGGGAACTAAAACAAGCAGATAATTGCAGTAAAAGTAAAGAGACAGCAGTTTTTATAGTGGTTCGGCTCAAAGTCAAGCCTACGTCCACTTTATCTTGTTTATTGCTGATTTGATTACAACTTTTTCAATGATTCTTTGATTACAACACGATTAAGACGAGTAGCTAGAACTTCAATGTAGAAAAGCTCCTTGGATTCATGTTGAATGATTTAGATCTTTTCCTAAAGTTCGTTGAAGCGTCTTCGGTGTTTGAAGTGTTGAAGGAGTCGAGAAAATAGCAAAGTATCGGTGTTCCAGAAATGATTCAAAAGTCCTCCTCCAGGTGGAGCAGGCGGGGTATTTATAGGAAAAATTTGGAGGTAGGTCGTAGGTCGTGGACGACTTAGGGGTTAGGTCGTAGGTCGTAGACGACTTAGGGATTAGGTCGTAGGTCGTGAGCGACCTATTGAACATAGGTTATGGCTTATAATGGTTTTGTTTTGCTAATTGCTTTGGCTGGTAGGTCGTAGCGACCTATGAGGAATGGAAGACGACTTAAGTATGTCGAGTCATCAAGTGGAGCGACCTAGGCTAGGCTTAGGAATGCCAGCGACTTAATCTTGATGCGATCTATGATCAAGCGACATAGGGATACGCAGCTTGTTAACTCGCTAGGTCGCTGGGTCATTAACTCGCTAGGTCGCTGGGCTATTAACTCGTTGATTCTCTGAAGTCTTTAGGTCGCTAGGTCGCGTAGCTTCTTAAGTTGTTGAGTCGTTTCTTCATTGCAGTGCTAGCTCTCCAGACACTTTAGGTCGTTAACATGTAGGTCGTTAACCCGTTGATTCTCTGAAGTCTTTAGGTCGCTAATTCGTTGAAAAGAGGTGTTAACAAAATGCACATCGTTCTGTAATGATGATGTTCTGATAGCATTCGTCCATACAAGTTGTCCTAGGTCTGGACAAACCGAATCACCATCTTCATCATCTCACGGTATTAATTTGTAACGCTCAAATCGGATCGAAATGGTATTCATGTAATTAAATCTGATCCCTGCCTCTTCGAAGCGATCAACGAAATTGGCCAAATACTTGATAGTTGGTTATTTAACTATCAATATAACATCCATAAGTAGTCACTAGGCCCATATTATAATTTTTTCCAAAATTTATTTTCAAAATATCTTTATAAGATATTATTCAAATCCCTTCAAAGTTTCAATATTTGAGACAACTCAAATATTTATATCCATATCAGGATATTTCAAACCATCTCTTATTTTAACACTTAGAAAATATTTAAAAATATATTTTTCTAAACCCTTACTTACCAACACTTAGGAAAGTTCCATTTATTTCACGTTTCTCAAAACCCTTCACAGTTTATCTTGTAAATTCCTTAACTCGATTATAACAAATTCTATAAGTTCTGGGTTTCCATAATTAAATCTCTTTATTCAAAAGTATATACTTATCTCACCGAAATAAGTATATTCACAAACCATTCCTTCAAAAATATTTGAAAACCCATTTAAAATAAATATGGAAACCACCACACGGTATCAACCATGGATTCATAGCTCATTGACTACGTCTCTATCCCAGAGAAATCCAAACTTAACTGCAGGCAATCTCTGCCTCTAATTTCACCATGAATGTATACCATTACTTTCCAAAAACTTTATTTAATAATTATCTCAAATTAATGCTTATAAAGTTTCTATAATAATTTTCCAAGTTTAATTTTAGAAATACTCCTAAATAAAAGTTATTAAACCATATCAATATCGAATAATTTATCTTTTTAAAATAATAATACTTATTAATTCTGATTTATTAATAAAATTCTAATCATTTTACAAGACTTGTTTATAAAACTTATAATTCATTTTGATAATTTAAAAATATTTATATAACTAATTTTCTGAAATATTTTTATGCTAAAACAATTTTAAATTACCTAGTTAATAATTAAAAGTCCTCTTTTTAGAACAAACTCAATTTCCTTGATGAAAATATATTTTCCAATTCCAATATAACCAATCTAATATTTATAGATCTCCTCTCGATTTACCACCAATCTACTTACGTCCCCAGTTTCATAAATCCCTTTTTTACATTTCCAAAAGTAAATCTATCATTCCATTTTAAACAGATTTACCCATCTCATTATAAATTCTTACAGTGAATTGATATCTTCAATTTATCAACTGATAATCACTTCACTTTATTTATAAACATTGTTTATAAATCTCATAGTTTTCAATTCCAGTTTATAACAGTTTCACATCACTCAAATCCATTATAAAATTGATTTCTAAGTTAAATTCCATTTATAAATCAATTTCTTAAATAAACCAAACTATACTCCAAACCAACCAAATCTCAATTTTACTTCTATTTCGTAATTTTGAAATCTTATCTAAGTTCTAGTATAACCAATTTTATATCTACTTCCAAATTTACTTTTATTTTGTCAATCTATTAAAATCTCGATTTTTAAAACCCTTTATATTTAATAATGGACCACTTGAGGATTATTATTTTAAAAAATCCATTATATACATTATTCCAAAATCTCCATTTCTAAATATCACGGAATAGTCAAGTACAAATTCAACGTCAAGCCATTTATTTTGTCCAAATCAATTTTCTTTTACCTAATTCAAAACTCTATATAAATATTTTACTTCCAAAATCCCTTTTTAATTTCTTTCTCAAATTCGAAATAAATATTTATGGTATTTTAAAATAACAAAATCTAGGCCAGTGCTTTCATAACATCCAATAAATTCAAATCACATAATAATCTATCATATATTATTCAAACATATCATATATCACTATATATGAAATTAAATTAAACATTTTTTAGGAATCCAGTTGGATCCCTCCAACCTGTTTTCCATGCATCCACAGATGTTAATACAACATAAAAATACCAATCCCACTTCAAGGCGGGATATCGCTGTATATAGGGTCATCCGCTATTATGCGGGGCGCATAGGGTCTCGTCTGCTCCAATGGGCAGGAATAATCAATCCAACTACTAATATATATACTACTACATACATATATATATATATTATAACATCCAACTGATAATAATAATTATCAAATCAATCAACCAACCAATAATTTAATTTTCAACATTTTAAATTAAACTAGCAATCCAAAAATGAGTGAGATTTACTCACATTGATTTTTGTTGTCGCTTTCACGTTTTGGTTTCGATTTATTTCGAACGCGTTTGAATTTATCTGAAAATTCAGCAATCTATAATTTCAGGCAAACTAATTGCATAGCCAAGATCTCGTTTATACGAACCCAACGCGACTGACCGCGTTGGATTTGGATCTAAAACGAATGAGATACGGAATTTACAATCTAACAATTTTATTTTAACAATAATTTTATATAGACTATTTTTTTTTCTAAAGAAATCCCATACCCATTCAATACAAAACCCAGCCCGCTATGAAAAGTGCTTTCCCTTCCCCCTTTCCTCTGTTTTTCCCATTCGCCTGAAACCAATTTGCATGACACCACCGAACACGTGCACGAATCAACCAAGCCACCATTAGACCCAACAAAGTCACCAACGCATCGCCCTCCTCCTCCTCAATAGAACGCACACCACCACGCCACAGCCGCGGCACCCAATCGAAACGCAACACCACGCTGCCACTATCGCGAACTCCAAACGCCACCGCACGTCACTAAAAACTTCCCCGAGCTGCTCCTCACCTTGTAGAGTTCAAATCCAAGCCCCATAGATCGAATCGAGCAGTAAATCACCTAGGAACTCGAACCCTAGTTCGATTGTCCTACGTCGATCATCACTAACGAGTGCCGCACCCACCAATATGCATATCAGATTGAAAAGAAGGATGAATTAAGATTTTACAAACTATTTTCATGAGTTTTAGATGAGAATATTTCGAGCATTGATTTTATTTGAAGCTCCATTTTCTTTCTTTTTTTGCGTTACACTGTACAGTTGCGTGCAGATTTAATGAAGGAAGAAAAGATACTATGCATGTTTGAATAGTTTAAGTCAAATCCTAGGTTGTAGAAGAAAAGAATGGTTTGACAAAATACACACACACACATATACACACACACATATATATATATATATATATATATATATATATATATATATATATATATATATATTAAATCTTCAAAATATCTCAATTTCCGCAACTCAAAATCTCGAACCCCTATCGAGGCGTACCGCCAAGCGTTTATAATGTTATACCCAAATTCCAAACGTGATGGAAAAGGTTTCGATTCCTAATTCGATCATACGGAGTAGATAGGTTTTTGAACCCAATTATTATATGGAATTTTCGATATTAATTTCAACGCGTTTATATCCCGTATGACCAAACACTATGAAATTTGAAATTCGATAATAATACATTATTATGGATCCAATGGAATTGGTTTCGTCGAATTCCGAGGTCGTCCCTCGGAAGGCTATTTTTACTCGTCAATTTATACAAGTTATTTTCAAAATTGAGTAAATCACTTATAAATCAAATTGAAAATTTTATTTACCCTGATTTTTGTAAATAGAAATTTAATAAGCTTTGAAATTATTTTTATCCAGCTTAAATCTCAAGATTCCATTGTTTAACCAATTTCCAATTATTAATAAATTATATACAATATCCAATAACTCATTATATTTGAAATTCAAGTTAAAAATTAACTTTTAAATATTTAAAATCAATTAAATATTCCAATTTAAAATAATCGAAATTCTGGGTTGTTACATTCCTCACCCCTTAATAGAATTTCGTCCTCGAAATTACTAAGGTAAGAAGAATGGTCCAAAACCCATTAACTTTCCCAAGAAAAAAAAATTAGTTGAAACAACTTCCCAAATTCAATTTATTGAAACCACATTATCACTTTTACTAGTTTCCAAATTCATCCATAGATTCCAAATAATATTATTTCCTCAATCATTTCAAGCTATAATCCAAACCAAGTTTTAGTTATCAAAAATTTCTTCAAAATTTTCCAACTCCTTAAATTTTCGAAAAATTTCGCCAGCGTCTCATTTGCATGGCTAGATCCAAACAACTACAAATCATCTCTACAGGCCCAAATCATCAATGAAAACAAAAGCCAAGTGGCTCAACCATAAAATCATCAAATCCAAACAACAATTTAAACATGTACCTTTTTGTCGGATAATCCAATTCACTTTTAATATCAAAGACATCAATTTAGTTCTTGCTCATATATACCTGTATCTAATTTACTAATGATATCCAATCATATAATTCAAAATCATTTTATTCAGCATTTTCAAATTTCCAACAATTATTTCACCAAAACTCGTATGATGTGCATATAACATCTGTACGCAAAATCAAATCTGGTTGCTCACTCGATCACACAATTTCACTTCTGAACTAGTATCGTTCACACGACTCTCTAGTGCGGACTCAGTTATGGTTTCTTGATTAGAAACCATATCCTCCTTGCATACCCGTATACAATGATAGAGAATTCCAGAATCAATCAAAAATCCACATCTAGTGTTCGCCGTCGAAAATCGAGCGTAAAATCCTAATCGATATAAAATATCTCGAAATTCTGTGCTCGAATCTGGATCAAACCATCATTCGAATAAAATAATATACGTACAACTTATGTATTTATTCCAGTTGATTCTTAGCTACCCCGGTTTCTCTTATTCACATTCATTTCATTTGTATTCACTTATTCACAATTATCATTCACACTTATAATTCACATTCACTTAGTGTATCCTTTTAATACCGATTCCACTTAAGAATTTCACCATCAATTTTCTTAAGTCTATTATAAACATTTTATACAAACTTCCTATGGTTATTACCACTTGACAACTCAATTCCTTACCCATCTTAATCAAATTCAATTTCAATTTTCCAATTTCACATTTGATTTTTATCAATCAACATTCCATACCATATCCAAATAACCAACCGATTTAATTAGTTCATTTATTCATTTATCCCAAATCTTAATAGATTCCATTTCCAATAATTATTTCATTTACCCTACTTAGGCTAATTTTTCAAAATTCACTTTATTTAACTTGATTCAAATTAAATTTCATTCCATAATTCAATTCCAAATTTTTACTTCTCTTGCATTTTTATTCAACAGCTTAAACATTGCTTTACTTACAATTTACCAATTCTTATAGGTTATCAACTTATTCTCTCGTATTTCCAAATAAACATTTCAAATCAAAATCCCAAAGTTTACACACTTTGTTCTAAGTGTTTCATGTCATTTTTGAAATCATATATATACATATAAATCTCACTTATATATATCAAATCCAAAAAATTTAAGCTTCTTAAAACTAAAACCGAACTTATATATACATACAAACCCTTCAACCTTATCAACATCATATAAAACTAAAATCGAACTTTTATCGAAATTAATTCTTAGCCCTGAAAGAAGTTCAAAACTGTATAAAATAAATTTAAGGGCAATGACATGATTAGGCAAATGAGATGTAAATAATAAGGTATCATCCGCAAATTGAAGAACAGAAAGGCCATTTCGTGAGATTTCACTACCAACGCTACCTAAAAAACCATTACCAACCACTTTTTTAATAATCATAGTGAAAACATCTGCAGCTAAGTGCAACAAAAGAGGCGATAAAGGAATATCCTGCTATAAGCCTCGTTTAGATTGAATTTTATTCCCTAAAATACTGTTAACCATTAACTAGAATTACCAGTTTTAAGTAAAGTCATAATCCAACCAATCCATTTGACACTAAAACCTCCAGCCAGTAACATATCAATTAGAAATCCCAATCAACCGAGTCAAAAGATTTCGCAAAGTCCAGTTTTAGAAGAGTACATGTAATGTTATTTTTACAACAATGACTAACGTATTCTTTAATAGCAGCCACTCCATCTGTGATATTTCTACCCTTAATGAAAGCAGTTTGTGAACTATCAACTAGATCATTCATTCTTGTGCTAAGTCTATTAGCTAAGACTATTGAGATAATTTTAACAAAACAATTAATTAGAGAAATTTGTCTAAAATCTTTTAAATTACTAGCACCGATTTTTTTAAGTATTAGAATGATGTTAGCAAAGTTAAATCTTCCTAATTGCAGTTTCCGAGATAAATTTTCATTTAAAATTATAATAATAATTTAGTATATATCGAATTTAAAATTGGTATTTTATTTTTTGTTAAAGTTATATAATATGTTATTATCATTTGGTTAATGTATATAAAATAAAATGTGATAAAATGCACGAGCTTAAGAGTAAAAATTAAAATGCATAAATTTCGGTCAAATTTTTTTTATTTAACCCTAAATGGCTATGTTATATCATGGTAATTTGAAAATTGCTGTATGCTAAAATCAGTGACATTTAAAATTATTATTCAGTCCCCGGGTAAGTTGGACAGTTAGAAACCAAGTAAACCGTGACTACTGCATGCACACCAAATGAGCAACATTAGACTGCCTAAACTCTATTTCAAAATTTGTTAACTATTCACATTTACCTCTCTAGAACTTCTACCTTTAAACCAAGACGATAACAATATAGCTAATAAGTTCTTAGTTAAACTGAAAATAAAATATAACTACTAACATAGAACAAAATCAAAAGTCACAACTATTACGTTGTGGTTTACAAGTGCTCAAGGGTCGACATTATCTTATTCTTTTTGTGGGATAGTGTGATAACGCTGATTTTATGAACAAGTTTTATAATTTAATTTAGTATGCTTGTTTGAAATTTTGGTTGCCTAGGAAAATATATATATGATAAGTTGACCATAAAAAGCATTGGGTAAGTATTGATATGTATGCAAGATGATATAATACACATGTACATACTTCTCTGAAAAAAAAGAGAAGCAGAAAATTTATTAATAAGATAGAGTAAACTATAAATACATGAACATAACATGATTATTACAGATATGAATGTGTCATTGAAACAAGTCTAGAATAAGGAAAATAAAGGTTTAGGCAAGGATAGAAATATAGATATTATACAGGCATTTTAAACAAAGGCTGGCTAAAGAAAAATTATTAGAAATTGCATGAAAATAGTATGAGTTGTTGAATAAATACTTTACCCACTTTTAGCAATTTTCTTAACTTTTATAGAGATCATGCAAATAAGGTGACTGGGGTAATAAAGGACAATTTCTGTTAATAAGACCAGGGACCATTTACCCAGTTGCTCTTAGAATAGAAAGAGAGGCTGATCATAAGTGGTAGGGTA
Source organism: Allium fistulosum (assembly GCA_030737815.1). Taxonomy (NCBI): domain Eukaryota; kingdom Viridiplantae; phylum Streptophyta; class Magnoliopsida; order Asparagales; family Amaryllidaceae; genus Allium; species Allium fistulosum. The sequence goes on from CM060903.1 coordinate 1,083,025,015, forward strand.
AAATTGACATTGGCTAAATTTTAAAACCCTAGAGGCAGCCAAGGTCTTATATAAAAGAGGGTTTAAGGATGAAAGGATCTGTCACCATTTTCTTTAAAATAAATATACAGAAATATAGATAGTTAGCAAAAGGAAAAATGAGAAGCACTGGCTATTAGAGACAAGTAGGAGATAGCAGATCAAAGGAAAAGGATTAAGGTGAGTAACCTCACTGAGAATTGGCATTAAGTCCTGAATATTGAGGCAGCCTAAATGGTTTTATATTTTTATTTAATCTGTGCTTATTTTATGATCGTGGTGTGTTAATGATCTGTTTAAATATTTTGTGTTAATATACCCAGAAAATATGTTTATGGCTTTTATGTTTAAATGATTATTGTGTTATGAATTATCTTTGAGATGAGATGCTCTCTTTATGTGACTTCTGCGTATAGATTAATCCATGGAAATTCCAGGGATATATGTTATAAATCTATGGTCTAAAAATGGAAAAAGAAATGGGGCTGTAGCATAAAGTGGTTGCTGCTTATGTCTCCAGAATAAACATGGTAACATGGAAGTGCAATGTTATACTTGTGCTGAACTTCTATGATTACAAATAAATCCAGATAAGAACAAAAGCTTGTGGTTTAGTCAGATCTTATGAATCTGTGAGTATTTGATTAAGCCAGAGGTAAATGGATGCATCAAAGCAAACTATATATGACCATATATTTATAGACATGATTCCCCAAAACCCATGATTTAAATAATATGTACACTGAGAAATCAAACTAGCTTGTATGAATAAATCTGTGATTATGAAAAGATGATATGTTGTTCTCTGAACATATGCATGATGGTTGAGTTACTTATTTTCTCTGATTAATTTATGAGATGTAGAAGGGATTAGCATAAATGGGGGAGAAAGGGAAAATAAACACTTAGTAATTTAACTAAGGAATTTTGGATCTTAGGGCTACAAAGTATGGCTTGGCAAGGGAAATATTGCAAGCTCACACATGGTATGATTATACCCAGGGGCCTGAGTGTGCTGGGTTAACAGTGAATATGCCCCAGACAATGTGTGTTTTAATAGAAGGAAAGTAGCTAAAGTCCAACATAAAATACCTGAGATTGAATTCTGAGAATAAGTTCACAGGTAGGTTTGGGTAAAATCCCTGGTAGCCAGAAAGTTATAGATGAGGAAAATGATTAAATGATGACCATATTGGTTGGCTTAGAGTATTCTATTGGGAATTATATGTTTGTGCTCTCTAATACAATCCATTGAATTATGTATAATTATGCTATGCATTAATGAACATGCACAGATGGTAGAGGAATGTATACAAGAGGAATATTGCTTTACTTTATCTGTTTTAAAAGTTATTTAAATTTAGATTTTCAGTAAGATTATTCATACCAGACAATTTAGTCTGACCCTTTGTGTGTTTGTACACCATTGGGTGTCTCATCTTTTTATGAGGCAGCTCGTGGTGATTATGCAGGTAAATAGGCACTTTCTTGATCAGGAATTGGATGAATTTAGCTGCTAAGGAATTGGATATAATAGTTACAGACTCAAGGATATTAAAATATATGTTAAATTGAACTTATGTTATGAAATGTTATTATGTTAGTTAAGTTGCTTGGGAAGAAACTACTGTAATGTTATTTTCTGTTTCAAGTATTGAACTACTCATGAGACTTCTGATGAAAGTTGTGAGATGCTTTTGAGAATGTTTTATTAAGTGATACAATTTCTAGTTTTAACTCCTTGAATACTAAACAAAAATGTGCAATGCTAAGAATAATCTGGAATGATCTGTAGATTGGAAATTAAAAGATTAACCTGATATCTGTTGTAAGAATTTATGGAAAAATAAAGGTAGGATGGAAAGAACTGAGAGACACCTAGAAACCCAGATTACTTTGTATGTTATTTGTGTAAAGTGGCAAGAGAATTCAGGCTAACTTGACCAACTTTGCCTAGCCTGAATTCAACCAGTCTAATATCCTAAGCTTATTGGTTAGGAAAGGTAACAAATAAAGCAAACTTGTAAACCAGGATTGTTGTATTGAAAAAATAAGTACCTGAAATCATCCAGACACACACATGCACATAGAATACAGATACACACATGCACACAGAATACATATACACACTGACACAAGGGATATCTAAGGATTCAATAGATCTGAATTCATGGAAAATAAACAAACTCTAAAACTAGAGAAATAACATCTAGAATTTGCCTAAAAACTAAGCAAGACAGAAAAGCTTCTTTGGTAATTATTTTTGCCATGAGTAAATTATATAGTGAATTCTAAGATGAATTCTCTGCTTCCAAAACCCTTCTACTCTGATTAAAGGAAAGAGGAAAACTCAAAGTATCATCTTTATATGGTTTCATATATGTGAATTAGGTGATTTGATTACAACAATATTTTTATATTGGTTGAAAGATCCTGGATAGTAGAGGAAGGATGTTCTCTTGAGTAGATGATCACTGACTAAAACTAATCATAAACTAGTTTTAAAATTTTTTTAAAAAAGTGGGTCATCTCAAATTGGTATCAGAGCTATGTTGATAAATAACATAGTAAAAAAAATCTTGAATGAACTTGGTTGTTTTGAATATATGAAAGCATTGACTGTCTTGGATGCCTTGTCTTTATATACTTATATTAATAATATCTGCTATAATTGAATGATAATAAGTTAGAATGGGTTAACTTATAAAAGATTAGATAAAATGGACTAACTCAAGTGTTGTATCCATAGAACCATGGTAAGACCCAGACAACAAGGGGTAGGACCAAGTGAACCACCCATGGTGAATATGCAAGATTTCATGAGAGCTATAAGGGATGGGGTAGGCAATAGGCAAGAAAATCCACATGAGGAGCTTTCTAAACTACTCAAGACTTTTACCAATCTTGGAGGCAGGACTTTTGATGGAATAGAAGGAATAATGGGAGTTCAAAATTGGCTCAGAATTTCGGATAGAATCTTTGCTGATATGCAAGTTGAAGACCAAAAGAAGAGGTTGATAGCATCTAGACAATTGAGAGGAGCAGCTTTGGATTGGTGGGAAGTCATTATAGCTGGAAGACCTGAAGGAGAGGTGACATGGAACCAGTTTAAAGAAATGTTGGAAGGAAGATTTGTACCTGCATCAGCTAAAGAGTCTTTGCTGGAAGAATTCATTAAATTAAGACAGGGAACTATGAGTGTTACTGAGTATACCCAGAAGTTTGAATCTCTAGCAAAGTATGGTGCAGTGCTCATCACACCTAAGGAAGCTAAAAATGGCAGATACATCCAAGGATTGAATGCCAGTCTCAGTAGAGCCATGCTGCCATATAAGGATAAGACATTTGATCAAGTTTTAGATCTGACTTTGAGCCTTGAACAGCATGATAAAGCCAGAGAAAATTTCAGAGCATTTAAAAATAACCAAAATAAGAAAGGAAAGGGTAAGTTTCACCCTTATGATAAAAAAAAACGGATGTAGCTTCCACCAAGCAATCAGAAGATGTCAAAACTGCTGAGGTTAAAAAGAAGATCACTTGCTATAATTGTGGGCAAGAGGGACACATGAAGAATAGGTGTACAAATCCCAAACCAGCATCTTTCAAGTGTCATCTGTGTGGGAAGGAAGGGCATATAAGAAGGAATTGTCCAGACTTGAGGCAAGGAAAGATGGGAATTTTGGAAGGGAAAAGCAAAATAACTGGAAGTCCAAATGTTGAAAATCATGGCCAAGTTGAAGGTACTTTGCTTATTCACTCAATACCTTTTGCAGTAGTGTATGATACTAGGGCTACACACTCCTTAATTTCCCATGACATTGTACAACAGCTAAAATTAAATTATATGCTTGTAGATAAGCCCTTGCTTATTAAAAGTCCTTTAGGTAGTTCCTGTATATTGGGTATAATATGTAAACAATTAGGACTGAATATAGGGGGACATATGTTTGGTGCAGACCTATATGTGTTGCAATATCTAGGCATGGGAGTTATTTTAGGAGTTGATTGGTTAAAAAGATATAAGACAGTTATAAATATGGAGACCTCCACCTTATCATTGAAAACTTCTGATGGAAAAAGGGTAATTGTTCTTTGTGAAGCAGATAAGAACAGGAACATAGCCACCCTTGACAACTTGACTGGTGAGAAGCATATGCCTGCATTAGAAGAAATCCCTGTAGTAAATCAGTATGCTAATGTGTTTGGTGAGGTTAAGGGAATTGTTAACCATAGACCAGTAGAGTTTTCTATCAAACTAATTCCAGGAGCTAACACAGTGGTTAAGAGGCCAACTAGAATGGGGCCTAAGGAATTAACAGAACTGAAAAAGCAATTAGTTGAACTAGAAGAAAAAGGATTCATCAGACCTTGTAGCTCATCATGGGGGGCACCAGTGGTTTTTGTTAAGAAGCAAGATGGATCTCTCAGATTATGTATTGATTATAGAGAGTTAAATAAAATCACAATTAAAAATAAATACCCCTTGCCAAGAATTGATGATCTTTTTGATCAATTGAATGGTGCAAAAATATTTTCTAGACTTGACTTAGCTTCAGGATTTCATCAAATGAAAGTAGAAGAGGAAAGCATCAAATATACTACTTTAACACTAGGTATGGACTTTATGAATTTTTGGTGATGCCCTTTGGCTTGACTAATGCCCCCTCTTACTTTGTTGATTTGATGAATAGAATTTTTAGAAAATATTTAGATAAATTTGTATTGATATTTATTGATGATATACTAATTTATTCTAAAACAATTGAAGAGCAGGAGAATCATTTGCATATAGTACTGCAGAAATTAAGGCAAGAAAATTTGAAGGAAAAATTTTCAAAGTGTACTTTTTGGCAAAATGAGGTAAAATTTTTAGGTCATGTAGTATCAGAAAAAGGCCTATCTGTAGATCCCAATAAGGTGATGGCAATTCAAACATGGAAAAGGCCTACCAGTGTCACAGAGGTTAGGTCATTTATGGGAATGGCTGGTTATTATAGAAGGTTTATAAAGGATTTTGCAAAAATTTCAATTCCATTAACTAAATTGACTAGAAAGAATCAAGCTTTTGTTTGGACTGAGGAGTGTGAGAAAGCCTTTGAGAGATTAAAAGAAGCATTAATACAAGCTCCTATACTAAAGGTGCCTGAAGGGAATGAGAATTTGGTGATATATACTGATGCAAGTGGACAGGGACTTGGGGCAGTGTTGATGCAACAGCATCAAGTGATAGCTTATGCCTCTAGACAGTTGAAGCCCAGTGAGGTAAAGTATGCTACACAAGATCTTGAATTGTCTGCTATAGTGTATGCTCTTAAGTTATGGAGACATTATTTGTTAGGGGCTAAATTTGAAGTTTATACAGATCATAAGTCACTCAAATATTTGTTTTCACAAAAAGAATTGAACATGAGGCAGCAAAGATGGATTGAACTCTTAGCCTCATATGATTTTGAAATACTATACACACCTGGCAAAGCTAATAAAGTGGCAGATGCTTTAAGTAGACAGCGTGCCAATGTAGCTAGATTGATGATAGAAGAGTTTAATATATTATCATTACTAATTGACTCAGAAGTGAAAAGGGACAGTGAGGAAAATATGAGCATATGCAGTGAGAAGGAAGAAATAGGGAAGTAGAGTTTTGTTACTTTGGGATCAGAATTGAAAAATAAAATTGTAAAGCTACAAGACCAAGATCCATTTTTACTTGAGAAGAAAGTTCAGATATTAAATGGTGAGATAGTGGAAGGATTTCAATTGAATAAACAAGGTCATTTAGAGAAGGGAAAGAGAATATGTGTTCCTACCATTGAAGAATTGAAGCAAGAAATTTTGGATGCTTATCACAAAAGCAAGTACACCATACATCCAGGAAGCACAAGAATGTATCACAACCTAAAAAGAGATTATTGGTGGAGTGGGATGAAGAGTGCAGTGGCATTATATGTGTCTAAGTGCATGGTTTGTCAAAAGGTAAAGGCTGAATATCAAAGACCCTCAGGAATGCTACAACCTTTACAAATACCACAATGGAAATGGGAAGACATATCAATGGACTTCATTGATGGTTTGCCTAAGACTAGGAGGGGAAATGATAGTATTTGGGTTGTGGTTGATAGGTTAACCAAAACAGCTCATTTTATACCTGTAAAATCAGATAGGAATGCATGCACCTTAGCTTAGTTATTTATTAAAGAATTAGTTAGATTGCATGGAATACCAAAGACTATAGTAAGTGATAGAGATACCATCTTCACTTCAAAATTCTGGCAAAGTTTCCACAAGGCAATGGGGACTGATTTATGCTTGAGCACAGCATATCACCCTCAATCTGATGGCCAAACAGATATTGTGAACAAATTACTTGAAGACATGTTGAGGGCATGTATATTGGATTGGGGAGGAAGTTGGGAAGATCACATATTTCTGGCAGAATTTGCATATAACAACAGCCATCACAGTAGCATAGGCATGGCACCCTTTGAAGCACTTTATGGTAGACCCTGTTTATCACCTTCAAGTTGGATTGAGTCTGGGGAGAAGGTGGTCTTAGGACCAGAAAATGTAAAAGAGACCTCTGAAAAGATAACCTTGATTAGGAAAAGGATTGCTTCTGCCCAAGATAGACAAAAGAAATATGCTAATCAAAAGAGGAAAGAAGTGCAGTATGATGTGGGGAATTATGTATTTATTAAAATATCACCCATGAAAAAGATTTTGAGATTTGGAAAACAAGGAAAGTTGATTCCAAGATATATAGGACCATATAAAATTCTAGAAAGAATTGGAAATGTGGCCTATAAGTTAGAATTACCAGAAGAGATGAGAGCAATGCATGATGTTTTTCATGTATCCCAGTTAAGGAGATGGGTTCATGATGAAGAAACAATTTTAAAATCCCCTGAGAAAGTGCAGATTGACCCCAGAATGGTGTATGAGAAGAAGCCTGTAGGCATAGTTGCAAAGGAAATTAAGAAATTGAGAAACAAAGAAATAAAATTAGTAAAAGTGCAATGGAATCTTGACCCAAATGATTGCACATGGGAGGTGGAAGATAAAATCAGAAGTGATTATCCACAGCTAATTGATTGAATCAAAAGGTAAAAATATATATACATAAGTATACTAATGAATGATTTGATTAAATACCTTGTTATGCATAGGGTTTAATTAATGATTGATTGTTGAACTGAAAATGTTTGAATTAAGTTTGAAAGAATTGTGAGACACAATTCCTAAAAGGAGGGGTATATGTGATAACCCTGATTTTATGAACAAGTTTTATAATTTAATTTAGTATGCTTGTTTGAAATTTTGGTTGCCTAGGAAAATATATATATGATAAGTTGACCATAAAAAGCATTGGGTAAGTATTGATATGTATGCAAGATGATATAATACACATGTACATACTTCTCTGAAAAAAAAGAGAAGCAGAAAATTTATTAATAAGCTAGAGTAAACTATAAATACATGAACATAACATGATTATTACAGATATGAATGTGTCATTGAAACAAGTCTAGAATAAGGAAAATAAAGGTTTAGGCAAGGATAGAAATATAGATATTATACAGGCATTTTAAACAAAGGCTGGCTAAAGAAAAATTATTAGAAATTGCATGAAAATAGTATGAGTTGTTGAATAAATACTTTACCCACTTTTAGCAATTTTCTTAACTTTTATAGAGATCATGCAAATAAGGTGACTGGGGTAATAAAGGACAATTTCTGTTAATAAGACCAGGGACCATTTACCCAGTTGCTCTTAGAATAGAAAGAGAGGCTGATCATAAGTGGTAGGGTAAAATTGACATTGGCTAAATTTTAAAACCCTAGAGGCAGCCAAGGTCTTGTATAAAAGAAGGTTTAAGGATGAAAGGATCTGTCACCATTTTCTTTAAAATAAATATACAGAAATATAGATAGTTAGCAAAAGGAAAAATGAGAAGCACTGGCTATTAGAGACAAGTAGGAGATAGCAGATCAAAGGAAAAGGATTAAGGTGAGTAACCTCACTGAGAATTGGCATTAAGTCCTGAATATTGAGGCAGCCTAAATGGTTTTATATTTTTATTTAAGCTGTGCTTGTTTTATGATCTTGGTGTGTTAATGATCTGTTTAAATATTTTGTGTTAATATACCCAGAAAATATGTTTATGGCTTTCATGTTTAAATGATTATTGTGTTATGAATTATCTTTGAGATGAGATGCTCTCTTTATGTGACTTCTGCGTATAGATTAATCCATGGAAATTCCAGGGATATATGTTATAAATCTATGGTATAAAAATGGAAAAAGAAATGGGGCTGTAGCATAAAGTGGTTGCTGCTTATGTCTCCAGAATAAACATGGTAACATGGAAGTGCAATGTTATACTTGTGCTGAACTTCTATGATTACAAATAAATCCAGATAAGAACAAAAGCTTGTGGTTTAGTCAGATCTTATGAATCTGTGAGTATTTGATTAAGCCAGAGGTAAATGGATGCATCAAAGCAAACTATATATGACCATATATTTATAGACATGATTCCCCAAAACCCATGATTTAAATAATATGTACACTGAGAAATCAAACTAGCTTGTATGAATAAATCTGTGATTATGAAAAGATGATATGTTGTTCTCTGAACATATGCATGATGGTTGAGTTACTTATTTTCTCTGATTAATTTATGAGATGTAGAAGGGATTAGCATAAATGGGGGAGAAAGGGAAAATAAACACTTAGTAATTTAACTAAGGAATTTTGGATCTTAGGGCTACAAAGTATGGCTTGGCAAGGGAAATATTGCAAGCTCACACATGGTATGATTATACCCAGGGGCCTGAGTGTGCTGGGTTAACAGTGAATATGCCCCAGACAATGTGTGTTTTAATAGAAGGAAAGTAGCTAAAGTCCAACATAAAATACCTGAGATTGAATTCTGAAAATAAGTTCACAGGTAGGTTTGGGTAAAATCCCTGATAGCCAGAAAGTTATAGATGAGGAAAATGATTAAATGATGACCATATTGGTTGGCTTAGAGTATTCTATTGGGAATTATATGTTTGTGCTCTCTAATACAGTCCATTGAATTATGTATGATTATGCTATGCATTAATGAACATGCACAGATGGTAGAGGAATGTATACAAGAGGAATATTGCTTTACTTTATCTGTTTTAAAAGTTATTTAAATTTAGATTTTCAGTAAGATTATTCATACCAGACAATTTAGTCTGACCCTTTGTGTGTTTGTACACCATTAGGTGTCTCATCTTTTTATGAGGCAGCTCGTGGTGATTATGCAGGTAAATAGGCACTTTCTTGATCAGGAATTGGATGAATTTAGCTGCTAAGGAATTGGATATAATAGTTACAGACTCAAGGATATTAAAATAGATGTTAAATTGAACTTATGTTATGAAATGTTATTATGTTAGTTAAGTTGCTTGGGAAGAAACTACTGTAATGTTATTTTCTGTTTGCAAGTATTGAACTACTCATGAGACTTCTGATGAAAGTTGTGAGATGCTTTTGAGAATGTGTAACGACCCAAAATTTTAATCGTTTTATTTAGATAATTTATTGAAATTTTGTGAAATTTTAAACAATAAAATTTGGAAATAAAAATTTATTATTTGGAATACGTCTATTTAATATAGCAACTGGTAAATTTTCATCTGATAATATTGAAGTTTATTTTTCTGTGAAATTTCATTTCAAATCAAACCGGTTAATAATAGTGAATTTAAAAGTTTTCCGAAACCAAAATATGTCAACAGGAGAAAATTTATTCAGATCATTCTGAATCAGACTGCGAAATTCGTTTTTCCAAATTCAGACGTTTCTAGCTCCATTTGGATTTTTCTTCAAAATAGCAGCACTTCTGGTACCGATTATCGACTTTTGATACGATTGTCGTACCACCGATAGCTGTATACCGTTTTGATCGTCTCGTCGTGCTGATCTCAATGGTATATTTATTTCAGTATTTTGAGGTCCGATACGCGACGGAAATGTTGATAACGGTCCGTTGTGGCGGTACCACTTTTTAACTTTTCACTTTCTATCGGTTTCAAATTTGAAACGTGATGTCCAATCAAGCTATTAATTGCTTTAATTGTTTCAGAATCATTTGTGTAGCTGTTACTTTTCCTACTGTTCAAATTATAGTTGCTTTTAATAATTTTTCCAATCCACGTTCAAGCGTTCACTATTCTCATTGCTTGATCTTAGGGTGGTACGTTACCTTTTTTGTGGCTCTTCTATCTCAGGAACTTTTCATTTGTTTTGTATTTATTTATTGTGGCCTGACACTTTTTTTTTTTCTCATTTTTCACGTTTCTCTCTCCTCTCCCATTCCATCTTTTCTTCTCGACCAAGCTTATGGCCGCGTATTCACCTAAACCCCAACCACACACTCGACTCATCTTCCTCCCTCCTCTCCCTCTCGGCAGCCACCGAGCCACCATTTTCCGACCACCACTTCGACCTCCCCTCAAAACCCACCGAGCACCTACTGCCGCAGCCTTCCCCCTCACCCCGGCCTGCGACTCCGCTTTACCATCCACGCAGGCAACCGATGCCATCACCTTTCCACTCCCCAGGTCCTCCACCAAATCAGCCTCTGCCCGACTTGCCTCTCCCCTCATTCAGATCTGCATCTTTACTCTCGGCCTACATATCAGCAGCCGACCCTGCGCCTTCATCTTCACCTACCCAGGCTGAGCCACCGCATCAACTGTGCCTTCCTCTCCGATACATTCATCTTACCCTTTCTTATATATAGGTAAGCCTTATTTTATATGTTTATATAGTTACATATACATATCAGTTTTAATATATATGTTCATATAAGGTGTGTATATATATTTCATATAAAATACATATACTGCTGTTCGTATTTATATTTCAGTCTATATAGGGTATTATATTGTCTGTCATATTTATGTTTTTCAAAAGTGTATAGTAGAGATTACAGTATTCTACACTATATTTTATTAGTTTATATTGTACCATATCATATGAATTTTTGTTTTGTTTTCTAAGTAAACAATATTTATAGTATTTATATATATTTATATGGTAGCGTTTGTTAGTAATATATATATAATATGTATATAACCTGTATATGCTGTTTAAATAGTTTTACTCAAATATGCCAGTTTATGTAATTGAACAAAGTTAAGTTGTATAGGTTTATATATTGATAATCTGGTGTATGTATATAAGGTTATATAGTTATATAGCATTTGTTATGTATATTCACATATAGGTTATGTAGGTGTATATATCTGGAAAAAAAAAACTAAAGAAATGGAAGATATGATATGTGTGTCGTATATGATTTGTCATTTGCTGTTTGATGTTGTTTGTATACATTGTGGTCTGCAGTCTATATAAGGTATATCTGTATGTATATTATATTACATCTTACATCATTCTGCATATAAATTTGTGTAAAAGAATATTTATATATATATATATATATATATTTATAGTTTATACATAAGTATATAGTTAAGATTGCAGCCTGTATTCAATTTATGTAACACGTTTAAATGTTATATTATATAAGTTTTATTTGTGTTTACTGTATAAGTTATATTATTGATTTCTTGCATAAGTGTATAACCGATGATATATATAATTGTTTGAACATATATGTATAATTTACAGTTAGGTTTGAAAATATACTATGTTGCATGTATATATTATAGAAAAATAAGATTGGTTATATAAGGGTTACATAGATTGTTGTTTTCGGTTGTATAAGTACAAAGTGATATGTTCGTGTATCTATATAAGTATTTATTTCAAATTATATTATGTATATATGTTAGATTTTGGATATTTGTGTTTTAATTTAACCAATGATTTTGAAATATATATATATATAATTTAAAAAATGTGGTTGTATTTAGAATATGATCTGGTATGTATATATATAGTTTATATATATAAACCCACTTCTACTATTGATCATCATCGATCCAGTTCTGATTTGGTTTTTGTCAATTCCTTATCTATCAGCTTATCCGTCGAATCTGTATCCATCTAACTTTGATTTGGAATCCGTGTTTGGAGTCGTAACTCATCTCAGTCTCATTCATCTCTAACCTCGAAAGGTGAGCAATCACTCACGATTAACGTTCTTTTATTTATTAAATTTGATTTCAATTGAAACGACAATTGAAATATGCTACTGTAGTTATTTACATTGTTATATATGCTATTATTTATATTTGTTCACCTGTGACATCTGACACCAGTATCTAGTATTATATGCCTGTTATTACTATTATTTATATCTGTTCACCTGTGACATCTGACACCCGTATTTGTTATTTATACTGATGATATATGCCTGCTGTTATATATTTTGTATCTGTTATCACTCTGCAAGTTCCCTGTAGTTTAGAATTCACTATGGGTTGAAATGATACATACCCGAACGGACTTTAGAATAGGAGAATTTCGTTATGGGTTGAAATGATAAACCCAAGCGATTTTCATTTGAATTGAAATTGGGATTACGGGTCGAAATGATATCTACCCGTATATATTTAAATTTCGGATTGAAATGATAAATATCCGTATCACTTAACCATATGATGTATATATACAGACACCGTTGGTCCATATATAAAATATTTTGAAAATGAATTTTATGGTTTTGGAAAGAAACATATGGTTTTAATAAATGTTGAGCCTTAAATTATTATATATAAATGGGAATGATGGATTTAAATACATATAATATGTTGAGTATTTAAAATACATTTCAAAATAGATTTTTGTAATAATTTGAATAAGTTGAGGTGGGAAAGATAATTTGAATTTAGTCGAAATTGTATTCAATAAAGAATTTTATTTAATTAAACCGATTTGAAACTTATTGAAATTGAGATGTAAGATATGATTTATAACTTGAGTTTGATTTAAATAATTTAATGAATATTTCTTGTTTAAATAATTTAAGGAAATATTTAGTAAAAATGAAATTTAAGGCTAGTTAAATGATATTGAATTTATTAAGTGAATATTCCCTGATTAAATAATAAATGAAGTTAAATCAAGAGCTATTTGAAACTGTTAAATTTAACTTTGAAATTGTTGAATATTAAAGCTTTGAAATATATTGAAAATTTAAATGATCTGTTTAGAAATGAATTAAATTGATGAATTAAACTTTGAATAAATTTGAATTTGGAAATTGAGTTGATTTGAACCGATTTATGGAACTTAAGGAAATTATAAATTATTTAACCTATATATACTATTTTGGAAAATAGTTATATTTGAAATGAAATGATATTTGGGGTTTTGAAGTATAAATTAAATTGAATTGACCACGGAGTTATAATGTATATTTCCACCTTGTAGATAGTTTTGAAGATCCTTAGAGGATGGTTAGCCCAAACATCCTTTAAGTTACTTGTATTTCAATTGATATTTCACTTGAGTTGGATTTATTAGTATAAGAATGTTAATCCTGACTCGAGTGTTTTGTGTTTTGCTTTACGCTCGGGTCAGACCGAGTGATACAGCATTTGAGACTCACCTTTGGAGTTTGGAGCTTCCTTTGGAGATCCAACTATCGCCTCAGCTTTCAGCTCTTCTAGTTGATTTGTTCAGAGAAGTCATCTGTTGTACTGAAGACTTCACTGCATTTGAGATATTCTGTTGTATTTTATTTCTAACTCTGATGTTTATATAGTAGCTTCATGAACTACTATTTTATCTATTCCGCTGCGTATTATTGTATTACTCTGTGTCTGTGATTCTGTGATTGATTTATTTACTGCATATGCTGAGTTTTGCCAAATTTAAATTAACAATCTGATATTTTGAATGGTCCAAAATACCGGGTCGTTACAGTTGGTATCAGAGCTTTGGCTCTTGGCAAAACTTAGCATATATTGTAAATATATTTACAGAATCGCTTTCGTTCGAGTTTAATCTCTTCCTTTTGACTCGATTTCCTTTGAACTTTGGAACGTTCCCTACGGTTTCAAAATTCATTCTTGTCCCTCTCTATTGATATTCTTTTGATTCTGGAGTATCCCATAACTCCACGTTGAATGATCTCTATAAGAATAGGCGATCCCGCCAATCTTTGAATGATTTGTAAAGGGGTGGAACTCCTTTACATTTAGCATTGATTCACCGAAGATTTCTATATCTTTGGTTTAGATGCCGCTATCTCTTGCGATCGAATGTTGGTTTTCTTGAAATTCCGCATCGATTATATTCTTGAAGTTACGATTGACCCGGTTAAGGTCGTCCGCGATTTATATAAGTGTACCCATCTACTGTTTTGTAATTTGTTTTCTCATCTTCGTTCGAGCCTATCTTCGAATCAGAATCCTATTGATTAGAGTCCCTCTAAGCTGAATTTCTATCTTTGTTTTGAAATCCATTCTTGAACCATCCTTTGAAAAATCAGGCTTGTCTATATTTTTGAAATTGTTTTATACATCGAAATTATTATATTCTATATATAAAGTGAAATGTTTTCGATAAAGATTATAAAGCCTTTAAAAATAAGAATTTGAGGTTTCGAAAGGATTTGTAATCTTGAAAAAAAAAACTATATAAGAAACTTGATTTATAACTGAAGGATTTTAAATTTGAAATTCGAGAATTGAACTCCGGTATTTTGAAATTGGTTTTAAGATTTTGAAATATATAATAATAGTATGATTTAAAAATATTTTCCGAATAAGAAATGTTGCAATGATTTTAATGAGTTTCGAAGAAATTTCAAAAGAAGTTTGAGAAAAATAAAAGTCCAGAACTCACTTATGTCGCTGGAAAATAATTTCGGTGATGAGTGCACGCATCATCGACGTTGATTTTCGAGTTTCATAGTGGGGGAGAGGCCACTTTAGTAGCATTGCTACGCGTGTGATTTTGTGAAACCAGTTTTGATTTTTCAAATTCCGAAGTAATATTTGATATTCGAAAGATATATGTATGTATAGTTGAAATGATTTGAAGTAAGCCGGTGTTCAGTCCTTTAGTTTCGAATTTGAAACCTATCTTTTGAAATTGATTTACTGAAGGATTGATTTCCAACTCTTGAATTTGAAAATGATTTCTTCGACTATATTGGAGTTCGAGCACTTCCAAATCAAGGTTAACATCTCAAAGCTAAGAAATTTTGAAAAGTATTTTGATAAAGTATATAAGTTTGTTTTGAAGGAAGTAATACGATTTAAATAAGTTGAAACTGTTTGGTTAAGTAAATGAATAAGGAAATTTTAAATTCTCTAATATGAAATTTAGATTTGAAATGTCTTGAGAAGAATTTGGTCTTCAAAATATTTTGAATAAAATTTAGTTTAAATGTTTTAACTTAGTAACATCTTTATGAAACTATATATTTAACAAGTTGGAATAAATATATAAGTTGTACGTATGCTATTTTATTCGCATAATTAATTTGATCCAGGTTTGAGTACACAAGTTCGAGGTGGATTACACCATTTCGTGTTATGATTTTTCATTCGATCCTTGATGGCGAATATTTGATATGGATTTTGGACTTGATTCTAGAATTCTCTATCGTAGTATATGGCTATGCAAGGAGACCGATGGCTTCTAGTCGAGAAACCATATCGAAATCCGCATTAGGGAAGTTGAATGGACAATACTAGTTCGAAAGCGAACTTGTGTGATCGAGCGAGCGATTAAATGTGATTTTGCGAAATAATGACGTATGTACATCTTATATTCTAATATCATTGATATATTTTGACGCTGAAATTGAAAGCTGTCGGGTTAAATATCTTTGCTTACTAAAAGAAAATTCCAAGTTAAATTTCAAAGATATATAACCCATAAAAGCAAAGATATACAATCCCATATAGCTCTTCGTACAGCGAAATTTATTTTGAAATTTGGCCCTTATATAAGATAGACCTTACATAAGTATAAGATGATTTTGAAAACATTTGATTTTGGAAATGAATTGGTTGACTTAAATTATCGATTTGGAAATTTGGATTTATTTTCTAAATCTATTATTTTGGAAACTTTGAAACTAAAGATAATTAATTTGAGAAGAAATAATTTGGTGAAATTGTATATGATTTTGAAATTGAACTGATATTGAAACAAATTGAAATTTGAGAACCTTGTGTTACTAAATACCTGATTTGGGAGTTGTCGAACTCATATAAAATTGATTTGTATGAGTATGAAATTGATTCGAAAACTATAGATTTGAAAAGGTACTCAATTTGAAAGTGAAATCTTATATAATTGAAGTCTATATAAGTATGATTTGATATACTATTGATTTTGGAAAGTATTTGATTTGAAAATTAAACCTTATGTATAATGGATTTTATATAAGTACGATATTTGAAAGTGATTTGAAAAGGTACTATATGATACATATTTTCGAAGTAAAGATATGGAAAGTGCCTTCTGCTTGATATCCGATTTGTGGCCACATCTTGGATTCATTCTATCGATATTATTCTCTCTGATTTTTGGTTTTCCGGATATGATACTCGAGTGTCCTTCGAATTCCATGGCGTTACCCATGGTCTTATGTTTCTCTCGTGACTGCATAGCGCAACTGCCTGGCTGAGTCTTGCCTAGGGGTACGGATTGTTTCCTGGGGGATCCAGGCGTAATCATTGTGTATCCTGCAATCTGTGTAGGTCGCGAATAGTAGCGCAAATGCCTGGCTGAGTCTTGCCTAGGGGTACGGATTGTTTCCTGGGGGATCCAGGCGTAACCATTGTGTATCCTGCATTCTACTAGTCATCATGGCGTAACTCGCAGGGCTGAGAAAGCTTACGGATATGGATTGTTTCCTGGGGGATCCAGGCGTAATCATTGTGTATCTGCGAACCATGGTTGGACAAAGGTTTTGTTCGTTTTGTTTGGATTGTACTTTCCATATCGGTTTTACAAGTTTTTCCAGTATTTTCACTGGGTGTTGAAACAAGTCTACTAAGTACCTGGAGAATTCTAGTTTTGCGCCTGATCAACGCACTACCAGAGTCTACGGGAACAAGGATAAACTTGTTGAAACATCGAGTTATAAAAGTATGTTCAAAAGAAAATTTGTTTCGTTATAAAGGTATTTTATAATAAAAGTATTTCCAACAAAGAAAATTTTGTATCAATATTTGGAATCAAAACCCTTATGGTTCTAAATTAACTATTCATGCCCGATATTATTCCTTGAATCTACCTTATCTGCTCAGCTTTATTTATTCATCTATATTCTGTTTTCCAAGTCCTCCTTCTTTTCCTTGTTGACTATAACATATTTAAAGTTAATGATTATTGATTTATTAATAATATTTGAAAAGTATTTTAGATAGAATTAATAAATTTATGATCATGGATTTAATAGCTTCTTTGTAAATATAAGTAATAATGTAAATAATTGTTTTCAAATGGTTTTCATATATTTATAAAGGTGTTATTTAAACCTATAAATGATACTTATAAAGGAAACAAGAAATTTTACAAATGGGTTTGAAAAATAATAGGGTATTAAAAATAATTGAATTGTAAATTAAGTCTTCAAATGAATATTTCAAGTAAAATTTTATAAAGTTTCAAATTAATTGTTTAATCTTGACTTCCAATCTACTTTTATCTCTCGTTGTTCTATTCTCCTACATCCTTCCTTTTCGGGGACGAAAAGTTTTGAGTGGGGGAGAGTGTAACGACCCAAAATTTTAATCGTTTTATTTAGATAATTTATTGAAATTTTGTGAAATTTTAAACAATAAAATTTGGAAATAAAAATTTATTATTTGGAATACGTCTATTTAATATAGCAACTGGTAAATTTTCATCTGATAATATTGAAGTTTATTTTTCTGTGAAATTTCATTTCAAATCAAACCGGTTAATAATAGTGAATTTAAAAGTTTTCCGAAACCAAAATATGTCAACAGGAGAAAATTTATTCAGATCATTCTGAATCAGACTGCGAAATTCGTTTTTCCAAATTCGGACGTTTCTAGCTCCATTTGGATTTTTCTTCAAAATAGCAGCACTTCTGGTACCGATTATCGACTTTTGATACGATTGTCGTACCACCGATAGCTGTATACCGTTTTGATCGTCTCGTCGTGCTGATCTCAATGGTATATTTATTTCAGTATTTTGAGGTCCGATACGCGACGGAAATGTTGATAACGGTCCGTTGTGGCGGTACCACTTTTTAACTTTTCACTTTCTATCGGTTTCAAATTTGAAACGTGATGTCCAATCAAGCTATTAATTGCTTTAATTGTTTCAGAATCATTTGTGTAGCTGTTACTTTTCCTACTGTTCAAATTATAGTTGCTTTTAATAATTTTTCCAATCCACGTTCAAGCGTTCACTATTCTCATTGCTTGATCTTAGGGTGGTACGTTACCTTTTTTGTGGCTCTTCTATCTCAGGAACTTTTCATTTGTTTTGTATTTATTTATTGTGGCCTGACACTTTTTTTTTCTCATTTTTCACGTTTCTCTCTCCTCTCCCATTCCATCTTTTCTTCTCGACCAAGCTTATGGCCGCGTGTTCACCTAAACCCCAACCACACACTCGACTCATCTTCCTCCCTCCTCTCCCTCTCGGCAGCCACCGAGCCACCATTTTCCGACCACCACTTCGACCTCCCCTCAAAACCCACCGAGCACCTACTGCCGCAGCCTTCCCCCTCACCCCGGCCTGCGACTCCGCTTTACCATCCACGCAGGCAACCGATGCCATCACCTTTCCACTCCCCAGGTCCTCCACCAAATCAGCCTCTGCCCGACTTGCCTCTCCCCTCATTCAGATCTGCATCTTTACTCTCGGCCTACATATCAGCAGCCGACCCTGCGCCTTCATCTTCACCTACCCAGGCTGAGCCACCGCATCAACCGTGCCTTCCTCTCCGATACATTCATCTTACCCTTTCTTATATATAGGTAAGCCTTATTTTATATGTTTATATAGTTACATATACATATCAGTTTTAATATATATGTTCATATAAGGTGTGTATATATATTTCGTATAAAATACATATACTGCTGTTCGTATTTATATTTCAGTCTATATAGGGTATTATATTGTCTGTCATATTTATGTTTTTCGAAAGTGTATAGTAGAGATTACAGTATTCTACACTATATTTTATTAGTTTATATTGTACCATATCATATGAATTTTCGTTTTGTTTTCTAAGTAAACAATATTTATAGTATTTATATATATTTATATGGTAGCGTTTGTTAGTAATATATATAATATGTATATAACCTGTATATGCTGTTTAAATAGTTTTACTCAAATATGCCAGTTTATGTAATTGAACAAAGTTAAGTTGTATAGGTTTATATATTGATAATCTAGTGTATGTATATAAGGTTATATAGTTATATAGCATTTGTTATGTATATTCACATATAGGTTATGTAGGTGTATATATCTGGAAAAAAAAACTAAAGAAATGGAAGATATGATATGTGTGTCGTATATGATATGTCATTTGCTGTTTGATGTTGTTTGTATACATTGTGGTCTGCAGTCTATATAAGGTATATCTGTATGTATATTATATTACATCTTACATCATTCTGCATATAAATTTGTGTAAAAGAATATTTATATATATATATATATTTATAGTTTATACATAAGTATATAGTTAAGATTGCAGCCTGTATTCAATTTATGTAACACGTTTAAATGTTATATTATATAAGTTTTATTTGTGTTTACTGTATAAGTTATATTATTGATTTCTTGCATAAGTGTATAACCGATGATATATATAATTGTTTGAACATATATGTATAATTTACAGTTAGGTTTGAAAATATACTATGTTGCATGTATATATTATAGAAAAATAAGATTGGTTATATAAGGGTTACATAGATTGTTGTTTTCGGTTGTATAAGTACAAAGTGATATGTTCGTGTATCTATATAAGTATTTATTTCAAATTATATTATGTATATATGTTAGATTTTGGATATTTGTGTTTTAATTTAACCAATGATTTTGAAATATATATATATATATATAATTTAAAAAATGTGGTTGTATTTAGAATATGATCTGGTATGTATATATATAGTTTATATATATAAACCCACTTCTACTATTGATCATCATCGATCCAGTTCTGATTTGGTTTTTGTCAATTCCTTATCTATCAGCTTATCCGTCGAATCTGTATCCATCTAACTTTGATTTGGAATCCGTGTTTGGAGTCGTAACTCATCTCAGTCTCATTCATCTCTAACCTCGAAAGGTGAGCAATCACTCACGATTAACGTTCTTTTATTTATTAAATTTGATTTCAATTGAAACGACAATTGAAATATGCTGCTGTAGTTATTTACATTGTTATATATGCTATTATTTATATCTGTTCACCTGTGACATCTGACACCAGTATCTAGTATTATATGCCTGTTATTACTATTATTTATATCTGTTCACCTGTGACATCTGACACCCGTATCTGTTATTTATACTGATGATATATGCCTGCTGTTATATATTTTGTATCTGTTATCACTCTGCAAGTTCCCTGTAGTTTAGAATTCACTATGGGTTGAAATGATACATACCCGAACGGACTTTAGAATAGGAGAATTTCGTTATGGGTTGAAATGATAAACCCAAGCGATTTTCATTTGAATTGAAATTGGGATTACGGGTCGAAATGATATCTACCCGTATATATTTAAATTTCGGATTGAAATGATAAATATCCGTATCACTTAACCATATGATGTATATATACAGACACCGTTGGTCCATATATAAAATATTTTGAAAATGAATTTTATGGTTTTGGAAAGAAACATATGGTTTTAATAAATGTTGAGCCTTAAATTATTATATATAAATGGGAATGATGGATTTAAATACATATAATATGTTGAGTATTTAAAATACATTTCAAAATAGATTTTTGTAATAATTTGAATAAGTTGAGGTGGGAAAGATAATTTGAATTTAGTCGAAATTGTATTCAATAAAGAATTTTATTTAATTAAACCGATTTGAAACTTATTGAAATTGAGATGTAAGATATGATTTATAACTTGAGTTTGATTTAAATAATTTAATGAATATTTCTTGTTTAAATAATTTAAGGAAATATTTAGTAAAAATGAAATTTAAGGCTAGTTAAATGATATTGAATTTATTAAGTGAATATTCCCTGATTAAATAATAAATGAAGTTAAATCAAGAGCTATTTGAAACTGTTAAATTTAACTTTGAAATTGTTGAATATTAAAGCTTTGAAATATATTGAAAATTTAAATGATCTGTTTAGAAATGAATTAAATTGATGAATTAAACTTTGAATAAATTTGAATTTGGAAATTGAGTTGATTTGAACCGATTTATGGAACTTAAGGAAATTATAAATTATTTAACCTATATATACTATTTTGGAAAATAGTTATATTTGAAATGAAATGATATTTGGGGTTTTGAAGTATAAATTAAATTGAAATGACCACGGTGTTATAATGTATATTTCCACCTTGTAGATAGTTATGAAGATCCTTAGAGGATGGTTAGCCCAAACATCCTTTAAGTTACTTGTATTTCAATTGATATTTCACTTGAGTTGGATTTATTAGTATAAGAATGTTAATCCTGACTCGAGTGTTTTGTGTTTTGCTTTACGCTCGGGTCAGACCGAGTGATACAGCATTTGAGACTCACCTTTGGAGTTTGGAGCTTCCTTTGGAGATCCAACTATCGCCTCAGCTTTCAGCTCTTCTAGTTGATTTGTTCAGAGAAGTCATCTGTTGTACTGAAGACTTCACTGCATTTGAGATATTCTGTTGTATTTTATTTCTAACTCTGATGTTTATATAGTAGCTTCATGAACTACTATTTTATCTATTCCACTGCGTATTATTGTATTACTCTGTGTTTGTGATTCTGTGATTGATTTATTTACTACATATGCTGAGTTTTGCCAAATTTAAATTAACAATCTGATATTTTGAATGGTCCAAAATACCGGGTCGTTACAGAATGTTTTATTAAGTGATACAATTTCTAGTTTTAACTCCCTGAATACTTAACAAAAATGTGCAATGCTAAGAATAATCTGGAATGATCTGTAGATTGGAAATTAAATGATTAATCTGATATCTGTTGTAAGAATTTATGGAAAAATAAAGGTAGGATGGAAAGAACTGAGAGACACCTAGAAACCCAGATTACTTTGTATGTTATTTGTGTAAAGTGGCAAGAGAATTCAGGCTAACTTGACCAACATTGCCTAGCCTGAATTCAACCAGTCTAATATCCTAAGCTTATTGGTTAGGAAAGGTAACAAATAAAGCAAACTTGTAAACCAGGATTGTTGTATTGAAAAAATAATAGTACCTGAAATCATCCAGACACACACATGCACACAGAATACAGATACACACATGCACACAGAATACATATACACACTGACACAAGGGATATCTAAGGATTCAATAGATCTGAATTCATGGAAAATAAACAAACTCTAAAACTAGAGAAATAACATCTAGAATTTGCCTAAAAACTAAGCAAGACAGAAAAGCTTCTTTGGTAATTATTTTTGCCATGAGTAAATTATATAGTGAATTCTAAGATGAATTCTCTGCTTCCAAAACCCTTCTACTCAGATTAAAGGAAAGAGGCAAACTCAAAGTATCATCTTTATATGGTTTCATATATGTGAATTAGGTGATTTGATTACAACAATATTTTTATATTGGTTGAAAGATCCTGGATAGTAGAGGAAGGATGTTCTCTTGAGTAGATGATCACTGACTAAAACTAATCATAAACTAGTTTTAAAAAAAAAAATTGTAAAAAGTGGGTCATCTCAGATAGATCGATACTAACCTCATCGAATATATGTTCGAAAGCATATGCAACGACACTTCTGTTAACCATAAAATCAACATAAGAACAAAGGCATGAAAGAAGATTGATAAAATGCCAGGCTCTACTGAAATAACAGGCATGGTTTTCAACAATGATCACGAAAGAATGTTTCAAAGGCATCGTGAAGGCCTTTGAAGGAGTCGCAAGCACCAAGTGCACTCAAAAGTGATAAACAGTGCAAAAGCTTTCGAAAAGGATGAAAAGAAAAGCGTCGTCACCCTTCCGCCTCATCTAAGCCTTTTGATACAGATGGATTCATGAATATAGAAGAAGCAAGGATGGACTCGGAACCCCTTTCGAAATCAATGAATAATAACCTTTCATATGCACGCCACACCTTTCAAAACCAAAGGTTTCGCCTTCATTCAAGTTTCTCAAAACCACCATTTTGAAAGCATAACCAAGCCTTTCGAACCGGTCGAAGCCAATAACATCAGGAGAAGGTTCCGCGTCAATCCACAGGCTTGCATTCGTACCTACTGCATCGAAAACATTGATATTTCAACGTCTTCGAAGCCGTTTTAGACGACCAATCGATAAAATCGTAAGCTCCTATTATAATTTGTTGACAACAAAGTGACATGAAGAGAAAAGTACATTTATGGCTCTTCCGACGATGTCGAAGGAAATTCAGGAGAAAGCAGGGAAATGAATACTAAAGACTTAATAAAGGAGAAAGATAGATAAAATATCCTTTCGACAAGGTCGAAAGGTCTGGAATAAGAAGAGTAGAAGCGCAAGGTTGAGTTAGAGGACAAGAAAGAGAAACCTTTCCACCGCATCGAAGGTAGACGAGGCCTTTCGACCATGTCGAAAGGAATGAGGCAGAATATAAAAGGGCCTTTCGACTAGGTCCAAAGCATAGGCGCGGAAGGTGGTCGACCTGCATCTATAAATAAGACCCAAGGATTCTGATTTTGTTGACGGGATTTTGGAATCCTAAGCTCATTTATTTCACTTCTACTTCTTTGCATCAACAAAATCTTTGTAAATCCTAAATCAATTTGGGGATAAAGCTCTAAAAATTGTAACTCATTTTGGATTAATGATAATGGAAAAATGCGTGGATTCATTAAGAATTTCGATTATGAGGAAGATAATTACGACCATTAGCTTGACTAATTATCAATTGCACATGGTGCAATCTTATTCTCTTAACTTCTTTTTGTCTATGCAAATCACAGGATTGACTTGGATATCATACATTCGAAATGTATCATCATCATAACAAATTTCATCTCATGACAAAGAAGATGATGATGATGTTTCGAAAAAGATAAGTTCTTAGAACTTTCGAATATCCAAGACGATCTTATACACTAGATAGAGCTTATGTAACTGTAAACTGAATTTGTTTCGAAAGGATAAAATCCCATTTGACCTAGTCGAAAGGGATGTCCCAAAGGAAATCTAGCCTACAATTGGCAAGCAATCATATGAGGAGGAGTCCATCCCGAAAGGAACATACACTCAACTGCATTAGCAACCCTTTCAAAGGGGATCCTCCATATAAGAAACGAAATCAATAAGGTCGGAAGCAGCAATTTAATTTCAATAGGTCAAGCATACCTTCCGACATGGTCGAAAGGGCTAGAATGAACCTTTCGACATGATCGAATGGATGAAAATTCAATATGAATAGTTGTCTTCAACTCATTCGGAAGAAGGGTTTCGAGTAAGATGCTTCTTCCCTTGCCTGCATTTCTAAGCTATCTTCTAAAACTGTTTCGACCAAGTCAACTCGGTCGAAAGGATGGTTTCGAAGGAAGCAATCATTCTTGATAACCTTATTTATATATTTTTATTTGCCATTCACACAGCTTTGGGGATGTTGACAAGATTTCTTGTTAAAAATTTTGGCCCTAAAAGGAGGGCTTGAACCTCCAACCTTGTTGCTATCTTATAGATTAATTATAGATCGTTTGACTTGACGTTGAAAATAAAATCTAAGGACTCAGCCAAATGGATGAAGAGGTCATCCACACTACAACCCTCGAAGAGAACATAGGTCCAACCTTCAATCTGAATAGGATTGTTCAAGGGGACCTTCATCATCAACTCAGCAGGATGATAACACTGCCAAAATCAAGCATCTAGAGCAGTAACTGCAGGAAATGTAGGAACTTCTAAAGATGGCGTTATCTCAAAAGTCCTTTAAAACAGCGAGGCCAACGAATGGGGATGAGTTGGTTTCACGCAATAGGAACTTGAAGGCTCATTAAAATGGAAACAAGAGCAAGGTAGATCTAACATCTTCGAAGAAAGAGCGTCCGCAATCTAAAGCCGATCATCAAAGAAGGGTGCTCGATAAATCACTTGAACAATCTGGTAGCTCTACATCAAAAGAATACCATCCAAACCAGAAAAGCTACCATGATGTTGAAGATTATCTGAAGGATACGGCGGAGAAGGCAATTAAAGATGCAATGAATGCAAAGGGGAAGAGGACCATGGACGAAAACGTCAATGATAATGAGCGAGTGCCACCCATTACAAATGAGATTACGGCAACAAACATCCTATCTTATGTAAAGATTCCAGCAATGAAGTATCATGGAATCATATATCTCGATGATCATTTGATGGCTATCGATAGCCAGATGGATATGTACAATGCACCAGGAGTTGTTAGATGTAGATTATTTCCTATGACTTTCCATGGAGCTGAGGCCAAGTGGTATCGACAATACCGAGAGAAGGCCATTTATTCCAGGAAGCAATTTTACTATGAATTCTCCGCTTAGTTTTGCATATGTAAAGATCACACCATTGATTACAATGTCTTGGCAAACATAAAGCAAAGGCAAGAGGAACCTTTGGGAGACTATCGTAAAAGATTCAACACTGAAGCACTAAAATCAAAGAACATGAAGGACCGTGACAATCTTATCGTGGTACATTCTGGCTTAATATAGAACACTACATTCTGGAAGCAGCTTTTTCTTAATGGGTATAAAGGTTTACAAGATTTCCATGTTCAAGATGACAAGTTCATTCGAATGGATGAGCTGTATCATGCCAAAAGAAAAGCAATTCCTAAGATGGAAGGAGGAAGATTTTGTTTAGATCGAGGACATAAAAGAATGAAATAGGAAGAGCCAATTGCTAATGCATTCACTTTGAACAAGCCACTGTCATACGTTTATGCTGTGGTGAAGGAAAGAGTCAACTTCCCATCTTCTTTCAAGGCTAAGAACCACCCAGATCAAAGAAGAGGAGAATTTATAGAAATCATCTAATTCTACTCAACATCAATCCCCGTATTCAACCAATACAATGGGCAGAATAACGACAAAGTAACCTTTTAAATTCCACGAATAGTACGAGTTCACTCTTTGGGCATTAGCCCCGAGTATAAGAAGATCATCTCTATACAATCAAGTTGTATTTAATTTAAATTTGGAAAATTCAATTTGTTTTTTATACTTAACATGTTTCCGACATTTCGACCTTATCTATCCCTCGCTCAGGGAAGAGGCAAGGTGAGCCAGGGTGCTGGTTGCTCCTGAACATCTCCTTAGTTTAAGCACTTCACATCCAGATCTCACGAATAGAAACATCCAGTCTACTCATCGGCTTTTTGGGCCAAGATTAAACCACTTTATTCATAATAGCTTTTCTTTAAACATTTATTTAAACACTCTTAAATAAGCTAGAAAATCTCCACTCATCATTAAAACATTTAATTATCCTTTTGGAAACATTTATAAAATATTTGTAAAAGAATCTTTAAGTTTAAATCTAAAATTTAAAAGTTATAGAAAAGTGCCGCGCAAAGTGCTTTTTAAGCTATATTGATGAAAACAACTTTTTATTATGTGAAAATTCATTTTTATTACTCATATTGCTTTTAAAATATTTTAAGGATTTATAAGATTTATTCCACATTTTTAAATAATTTTAAAATATAATTTTCTAAGAAATCCAGTTTTGGATCACGAACAGCAAAAACCACGATTTTTCAAAAAGCTTGTTTTGCACATATCTCAAAATCTACTTTTCGAAATCTTGATTTTCATTTTTCATTGGAAAAATATGGATATAATAGTTTGTAAAATTCTTATCTCTAAGAATTCGGAGCTATATACCAACTTTTACACTCGTTTGACTTTTATGGATATAATAGTTCAGAAAATTCTAACTTTTCTAAAATCATTTCTATGAATAAGAAGCCATTAGGAGGCTCTTAGAAAGCTTGAATAGAAGAGGAAGAAGAAGTGGAATGGTATTATGATTTTATGAGAAGAGGGGTGGTATTTATAGAAAAAACTTGGAATAAAATATTCAAATGTAAAATTATCAAAACGGCACTAGCCGACTCCACCCTAGCCTCTACATGCACGGCTTCCTCCCTAAAGCCATGTGATGGTGATGTGAGGTGATGGTGTGGTAATGAGTTGATGTTTGCTTTATGATTACTTAAAGGTTAAGCTTTAGGAATTATTAAATCATTTTTGTAATATACATATACATATACATATACATATACATATACATATACATATACATATACATATACATATACATATACATATACATATACATATACATACATATATATATATATATATATATATCTGTGTGTATGTGTTTATGTACACATGTATATGCTTCGTATGCATGTGACATATATATGTATGTACAAGTAGGTGCATAACACTTCGAACGGCTTTGAACAACTTTTGTTTGTTAAATTGATGAAATCTGGGGAACCGATTATCTGTTACATTTTGACTTATTTATTAACATACATATATTTGTAAACAAAATTGAAAAATAAATTTCTTATCATTTTAAATAAATTAAAATGATCATATTTGAATTATAAAACCATATAAATTAATATTAACAATTGTTGACAATAATTGTTATTATTCCGATAATGCGTTATCGATTTTTCCTTATATTTTTAAATCAAATATATATCTTTATAAAATTATTATAAATGATTTGTTATCACTTTACAACTATTCAAAATAAATTACCATAATTTAAATTAATTATTTGGAAAATTAAAATAATTATTAAATCATTAAATTGCAATTTAAATTCATAAATCCATATTTTAATACAATGTTATCGCATCGATATAAATTTCGAGGAAAATATTTTTGTAAATATTTATTCAAAACAAGATTACTATTACTAATATCACTTGAAAAAATATTATTTGTATTATCAATCTTTTATTTGCATAAATTTAAAAATAAATATAATTTATCAAAGTGATAAATTGGCCGGTCGTTACATTGCACTAGATGGATTTTTGTCCCAACATGAATGTTTCCTTTATAAATACAAGCCTACTAGCTACCAAAAGGAGGGGGAATTCTCTAACTACAGAGACCATTCATCTTCTTTGCCTCTAAACTCCCCTCCATTAAAGTCACCTAGGAAACAACTATCTGTTGTTTTAGGACTTAGATCAGCCAATTCTTAGTACAAGTGAGTCTCAAACTCTTTAGAAACTTCATTGTAAATATGAGATCCACTAGATTGTGGTCAGGTATTTGAAGACTAGTTGTAATCCAGAGAAAGAACAATTAATATAAAGATTGAAGTGGACGAAGGCCGGAGATTACGTCGAACCACTATAAAAACTTCCTTTGTGTTCTTATGTATTTTTTGCTTTTTCTGTTGATTTAATCTGAACTAGTGCTTTCAATTTGATTCTGGGTGTCGATCCATTTTTTGGGTTAACACGGCACTTGTCTATGTTATAAGGGAAAGCATTCTTATTGTAGTAGTTTATTTATCAAAGGGATATTGACACATTTGTATTTCATTTGGGCGATTTTATAGCTTGAAAATATGTACTTTATTTACATGTAGATTTTTACTGGTTTTTTTTTGATTTTATGTCTATGTTCTATTATGTTTTATTTATGCATATTAGACATATGGTTAGTTATTAGACTTCTCATCAAATTTTTGAATACACCTTTGATGTGTTGGATTCATAGTAATATTGGAGAAACGTTGATAGGTATCAGATGTTGGGAGGCATTTCATCGTGGTCCTCCTAAATATTTCTTCCCTATTGCTTCCCGAAATTCATTTTCATTCATTTTCCAAATGAAAACATCTCAACATTAATTAATTATATTTTAGAAAAGTGGTGGAGAAAAATGAAGTGACCTAAAAATAAGGTTTGGGGGGGAGGAGGATAAATAAGGAAAGTTGATAGGTTGGCTTGTATTAACTATCTCTAAATTACATTTCAAAATGATTATACCATTCGTAGTTTAAGCTTTATTTTCTACTATATTTGGTTCAAACATTTTTCATTGATTAAATGAAAATCGTGGTTGATTAATATGCACCCTTTTAACCAACAAAATCCATCAGACTATTTTGGTTTCACTAACGATCAACAATTAACAAAAATTGCCAAAAATGTACACTTTATGCCTCTATCTTTATCCACATGTGCTCACCTACGTATAATTGTACACAACTAGCCATGCATATATAAATACATAGGTTAAGTGATAATTTCACATAATTCTTTTATACAAAAAGTTACATGGTTGTAAATAATTCCTTTTGGAAGGCAAGTGGCTAATTTCATTCCCGTAAAAGAAGTGTTTTTAGTATAAAACAACATTTTTTGGAAAACAAGCATTGTTATCTATCACTTGAAATAATGGAATTTAACTTCTATTATAAACTAGATTAAGATTATTATCCTTAATAACAGGTAAGAAGTTTAATTTTCTTCCTAAAATAAAGTAAATATGAACTTGTAGTAATTATTCTATGTAAATCGAGTTGCATATAATCCAAACAAATTTAAAGCATGTATTTAGACAATAAAGACAAATATACATATCATGCTTTTGGCAAAAATTATCATTTTCAAAAATTGACTAATATGAAATTGGATTTTTACAATTGTATAATATCAATTTTTATAAAGATATCAAAATTATAATTTTTCTTGTGTTTCCAGTAAAAATAACCGCATCATAAAATCCAAATGGAAATAAATTTTTATACAATAGGTATTTTAGAAGAAATAAAAAGAGTAGGGATCTAATTTTATATCCGTAAAATATATTTTTTATTCAATATTGTCTTATGTTAGATTCTCATTGTGGAAAATTATTCTTCCTAGATTAAGAAAGATATTGATTTAAAATAAATCATTTTTTCTTTTAAAGTATAAATATTATTTTTCTTAAACAGTAATAACAAGATCGTTATTATGCACTAAATGGAACGTAACAATCTCATGAAAAAGCACAAAACTTGAATAAAAATTAGTATCAGTAACTTAAACTTACATAATAATAATTTAACACTGTCCCGAAGAGTTAAAAAGAAATCCAAATTAAATGTTTTTGATTAGTCATGGTTATTTATTATGAAAAGTGTCATCGGCTTCAACATATAAAAAATAGTTGAATATAGACAAACATCATAATTAATGATATTTAAATAAAATACAATTGATGTTGCATTATTTTTTTACCGACTTTTTTCCCATTTAGATTTCTTGTTAGTTTTAAACAATGAATATGCCAATACATAAACCATAATCTATTACATTCTCTGGATTCATCCAACAAAGAATTAAAAAAAAATTAGCTGTTATAATATTATGAATGTACATTAAAAATAGATGGAAGTTATTAATATAAAACATACTGGAAAATATTATTGCAAATTATATCTAATTATCTTAATATATATACTTGTATAATATGATTCATGTATCAAATGTATTAGATTAATCCCTATAATGAATTCTCACTTGCTCAATTAATATGCAATAAATTTTACTGTTAGATTTTCTTCTCCACTTAATCGTATCAAATACAAAGTCTACTATATAAATATAATAGGGAATTTCACTCATAATCGCATTACAGAATATAAAACTAAAAAATGGATCTTCTAAAGTGTTTCTTTTTTATAGTTATTGCAATTACAATACTAAATGCAACAACAATATTAGGTAATTCTGATATTGAAATTTTGCCAATGGAAGTTGGTGAGAAAGAAATGTCACCAACCACCAAGCAAACATTCAATCTACAATAGAACCTATGGTGGAAGATACAGAGAAAGAAACAATGGAATATATCATTGAACCGGATCTTGATCGTTTTCGTCCTCATGCTCCATCTTCAGAAGAACATCATACTCCTGCTCCTCACCATCACCACCACCACAAGCACTACGGTTATGCTCCATCTCCACACCACCACCACAAACACCATGCTGAAGCTCCTGCTCCGCAAAGCGACTACCATGATCTTTGCAAACACCACACTCATGCTCCCTCTCCTCACGGTCACCTACATCGCCATAAGCGCCACGGTCATGCTCCAACACCACATCGTCACCACAAACACCATGCTCCAGCTCCTCACCATCGCCACAAACACCATGCTCATGCTCCAACTCCTCACCATCGCCACAAACAACATGCACAAGCTCCATCTCCTCACGATCGCCACAAACGCCATGGTCCTTCTCCTGCCCCTAACCATTATATCCTTGCTGACCTTGACCGCTAAGATTGATCATTCTATCCTTAGTTATGAATTCTTCATTTTCTCCTTATGTATTAAAATCAAGTAGAGATATCTCTTTGTCGATCTCATAATGTATTTGGATTTCAATAAACTTATTTTGTTTAAAAGCTACAAACTATGACATAATTAGAACATCTTTACATTGTTATCTTAAATGATATTAATTAGATAATAGTCAATGTATAATGTATCATTATGTTATATTGAAAGTAGAGGTTAACCATATAAGGACTAATAAT
Organism: Allium fistulosum; assembly: GCA_030737815.1. NCBI lineage: Eukaryota > Viridiplantae > Streptophyta > Magnoliopsida > Asparagales > Amaryllidaceae > Allium > Allium fistulosum. The sequence goes on from CM060903.1 coordinate 1,083,056,724, forward strand.
TGTATCAAATTTTTTAAACGAAAACCATAGGATCTGTTTGATTTTATAAGTTCAATTTTTTTCCTTCCAATTTTTAGTTTTGCAAAATAGTAAAAGTTATTTTGATATAGAACTTCCCAAAACACATCATTTTGACAGTGAGCTTTGTATTAATTAAGTTTAAAAAGTTCTCTTTTAGTTTTGGCCTAAATTTGATCCTATTAAATAAAAACAAAAAACCAAGAAACCAAACAAATTCACTGTACGGACACAAATACGTTATTCTTGACATTGTCTTATCTAATTTTTCTATGGAAAAAAAAATCAAATATTCTTCAAGCGAATTTCACTAATTGTGTTTAATATCATCCTCTCCCATACTATCAATCTTTCTCGCAAAAATCACCCTCATCATCGAATCTACTCCCCAAATCATTTAGATAATTCAGGTGGTTCTTCCATATATAGTATAAATAATAAATTTTTAGTTAATTTGACGTGTATTTATGATGAATTATAAACATTGGATTGGTAGTTAGGTTTTTTGCGTTAGTGTAATTTTTAAATACGACGTCTTTAACCTAGTATGAAATCATCATCATTTACAAATTCTCTTTTGTCGAGGTCAATTAATTTGTAACATTACAGGGGGATATAAAATTGATAGCATAGTAAAAAATATTTATCAGTATGAAATCATATTATTATGTTATCAAATTCTTCAGAATAGGGTGTCAATGAAATTGGTATAGACTACGATCGCAAAGAATGGAAGATTACATATGTTGTGTTCTAATATGATAATTAGAAGAAAAACAAGATATAGTCACCATAAACACATGTGAAACTAACCTAATATACGGTGATACACACTATTAGATATGGTTGATTTTGTCGTTCTGATTATGGAATTACGGAAATTACGCCAGTAACTTTTGAAAAAACCTACACTATGCAGGCATAATACAATACCTAAATTTCTAATATATTTTCAGATGTTAAAACTGAGAATAAGGCAGGAAAACCTTTTTTATAAAATTTTAGAAACTTATGTGTACACAAAAGACAAAAACACACATGTATAAACAATAAACTATGTATAGTTATTAGTTTTGGTTATAGTAATGTGAATAATGATCTAAACATGGCCACTAATATTGAGGCATACAATATAAAGACCGAGGAAATAGAAGGAAACAATAAAGATTATTGGATTATGCTATTTATCTCATAGTCCACAAAACCGTGAGTGCATCAAGGTTTTCTTAATAATGATGCCTGAATCAGTAGGCTAATATTTATATTGTTTATACTATTCATGCACTACATTATTACTTAAGAATGGTATTTATGAAATGACTTTTTTACCAATAAGGAATACTTTCCCTTCCATTTATCTATTACAATAGTATATCAGAATATTTTACATGTTAAAATGTAATTAGTTTGCAAATTCTAATGTTTTTTGTTCTTGAAAATTTACTTATTTGTTTGCGAAGCTATATTACCGTAACTATTTTTTTGTCCTTTTTAAACCTTAAAGTGCTCAACTTGGATAAACATGTAAATAGAATAATAGATTTTAGGCAAAAATTCATTACTGAATCATATAATGATTTCCATCATTGAGATATTAGCTTTAGATTCATATCTCACTTTTATCTATATCATATGGTAAAATCCAACTTTAGATTATTTGTCACCTTTTCGTTTTGGGTTAAATATGTCAAAAGCCTTTACTATACCCTCCACTCAAACTTTTTAATGTTGCTAATAAAGAATCATGAAGAAGAATCTCAATTATGTCAAAGGCAAAAACTAATGGAATGGTAGGCATCCATGTCGATCTACCATTTAATTTTTTAATAAAGTCACATTAAATTCTTTTAGAAATAATTAAAATGGTAATTGAAATGTATTTCATTTTTGGAGAGATTTCACTTTGAAATCATACTTCTGATCAAAAGTTGTTTAATTCAAATATTGAATTTATCTATCAATAATTTGTTAGCATTTTCGACTTCATTTTATTTAATTTTTTCCAAAATAGAATACTGCATTCAATATCCTTTTCAGGCATGAACATGTCAATTTTGCTGCTTCTTTGTCTTCTGACTGATAATTTTAATAAATATGCTATTGTAATAGAAGAACTAATGTCAAAGTTGCTTCTAATACAATAGACGCATCCATTTTTATGTACATGAAGTCATCATCCTTAACATAAAAGATTTATAATTCAACTGAATGCTTGAATTGTAAAAATTCTATTGACATTAAATATTTGTAAGAATAAAATGCATATTATCAAGAGATGATGAAACATCATTATCAATTTTTATATCCTTAAGATATAAAAATATGAACCTTAAAAGTAATAAAACAATCAAGTCAATACCAAAATCTTTTTAAGATTCACACCTAACTATTTCATATATGTGTAATGCTAGGAATCCTTGAGCGAAAGCAAGTATTCTTATACTCTCTTACACATGTAAATTTTGTTTGGAATAGAAGATAAATAGAAATTGTTATTAAAATAACTTTCACCGAAGGAGATCAAAGTGCCATGACCTCGCAAATCACTGATATAGTCGAAGAGATTACCAATACTATAAGTCTTAACGAAGGAGTTTGACATGCTATGACTCCGAATCAATTTTGTTGAAGCCATATAATTGGTAAAGCAACTATATACCAATGTCGAAGAGACCAAGTACAAACTACTTTGGTAGTTGTTGGAGAGTGTCGAAGTGATTGCAATATGTTCCATTGATGCCGTATCTTCGCACATCGCTTCACTCTAGCACTACAAAGGTGTTGATACACAAACGCACCAAAGATTCCCTTATGAAGACTTTAAAGATGCTCAAAGCTGCGCCTCACTTCGTTGATAATCACTTCGCAATTTATAATGCCCGTAAATTAATCGCTTTGTATTTGAATATTTAAATCATTTTTAAATATTTAAATAATGGATTTTAATAACCAAATAAACGTATTTTAAATATTAATTAATAATATTGAAATCATTTTCAAATTTTGTTTACCAAAATAATTAGGTCAAATAAAAATAGAAAATTTAACCGAAAAACGTTTTCCAAAAATTCGCCGCGAAAAGGTCGTCGATAACGTTGTGCACATTTTGTATCACTCATATACACATGCACACATGTCATATTATAAGTTAAGTAAAGTATTAATAGTAATAAACCATGATTAATTTAAATATAAGCATGAAAAGACACATTATGTATAAATAAAAGAAAAAATAAAATATGGAATAAGTTCTCATGTATCACCATACTAAACACCTTACCCTTGTACACATAATGAAGCATGTCATGATCAAGAATGGTGTGGGGGCCACCTTGGCCATGAGCTTAAGAGGGGGAGGGGTTAAGATGGAGCTTTGTGATTGGTGGAAATAAGGCAAGGGTAAGTTAGTAATTTCACCTAATTTCCTGTCTTTAAATACCTCCACCCTAACTTCATTGCTCACTTTGTAATCTCATTTCTCATTTTCCTAAGAAGCTCTCTCCATCTTCATGTTCATGTTCATTCATGGCTTCTCTTCTTCATTGTTAGTTTGAGAAAAATCACCCCTTTCCACTTTAAATCTCTTCCTTAGTTCACAAGGCTCCATATATTCACCTACAAACACTCCTCCACCAAAACAAATGCCATTTCCAACTCAAAAACTCCTAGGTTAAGCCCATTACTAGCCTAGGCCAAGCCAACTTGCACCACTCAAACCCACCCAAGTTCTTAAATTCAAGTCAAGGAAGTGTGCTTAGCGTTTAGTCAACTTCGGTGGAAGTTAGACTTTGTTTTAGTGCGTTTCGGTGAGTAAAAATCTCACCTTCCAAAATATAAGGTTGTAACTTTAAATTTAGTTCATTTATATTGTTGGTGAATTCAAATTTGATATATGTCGTGTTCTAGTGGTTGTTGGCTTTACTTCTACATCGAAAATTTATCACTTTGAAATTTAGTTTGCGTGTAGTAAGCAAATATGAAAAGTTTATGGCTAAAATAATTATATTGCTAGTAAATACACATTGCATGTTGTACCATAGTGAATTACCTTGAATATGTGTTCATACCCTAGATTTTTGATGGTTGGTCATATTGATAATGTCATATGCTCGAATTCTTAAATACCGGCATAGCGATAATCGCTATATCGACACTTTCGAAAAAACACCTTTTATCGAAACTTTTGGTTTCATTATCGTACTTGGAATTATTTTACAAGTTAAGCAAGTTTTTGATTAATGATGTTTTCAAAAAAAATTAATTATTTTAATAACAATTATTTAATTTAATTAATTAATTAATAAAGATTTAAGTTAACTAATTAACTTATTAACGTTGTGTTTTAAATTTAACTAAGTTCTTAGTTAATGACGTTTTAAATTTAACTAATTATTTTATTTAATGATGTTTAAGGAGAATTAATCTTTTGACAAAGGTGGATTAAGATTTATTAATTTATTAGTTAATGATGTTTCTAATATTAATTGATCCTTTTTAGTGAATGACTTTTAAAGGTTAATAAATCTGTTTAACCTTATTAAAATTTCCTTAAATAAAGTTTTAAATTAAAAAATTAATTTTAAATAATGACATTTAATTATTATTTAATTAATTGATTAATTATATTATTAATTAATGATGTTTTAAAGGTTATTTACCCTTTTTAATTAACGTTTGTTGAAGTAAATTAATCAACTTAGTTACGAAAGTTTTAAAAGTTAATTAATCTATGTAATAAGGATATTTCAAGTTATTGAATCCTTTTTATAACGATGTTTCAAAGTTAGTAAATTATTCTAATAAAGTGTTTTAAAGCTAATACTTGTAATGTGTAGCCAAGTACAAATTCGGGTTTTTAAAAGAAAATTTTGGACTATTTATGAAAATAGATTAATTTTCGTAAAGCAATTCACTTGTATGGAAACGGTTTATAGGTATAATTAGCACTTAAAATTGAAGAAGTAGACTTGTTGCTATCTCGAAAGTTAAGAATAACCATGGGACATGACTTTGAGGTAACACTACCTTGACTTATCTGGTATTATTGTTACCCAAGAAATAGTACAAGTTTGAATTTGATGAGTGGTGATAAGTGTACAAGACTTAATTTCCATATAAGGTCGTTTTATATCCCTGATATTTGGTTTCTCGGCTATCGGTTACCTCTGCTTTTGCATTATCGTCATTCTAAGATGATTTATTTCTCCGTTAAGCATTTATATCCTTTGTGGAAAATGACTAAAACCAAAGCACGAGAAGAGGCCAAGCCATGTGGAGTTGGTCCTATTAGGATACTTTCACATCTCATCTAGATTTGTATTCGGTAGCACTATTAGATGTGAAATATTCGGATTCTTGGTAAGGTTTGGAAGGGTCCGGCTTGGAGGGTTCTGAGAAGTTTCACAATGTAAATGAGCTTCTTAGAAGTATATTAATAGAGGTATACTTCAAGTAGGGTGCGCCTTCCTAGTGATTTGTTAGAGATTTTCTTCTTCTTATTTGATTCGAACCATCAATTTTATTCCCGTATTTGCATTTGTAAGAGTCAACCACTCTTTGTGGTGTTTAATTATTTATCCATTCTTTACGTTTGGATGTTGATTAATGTAGGAGTAAACTCTTCCATGTTTAGCGGCATGGTCTCATAAAATCATGATTAATTTAACTCTCATTGTTTTAAAAGTTTTACTCATACCAGACATATCGTCTGAACCAAGTTGTTTGTTTCCCTAAACTATCGGGTACACATTGTTAACCCTACTGTTTCACGACATAGCGACCTAATGGATTAAAGGACCTAGCGACCTAAAAAGAGTTCAGAGGTCTTGCGACCTAACGAGTTAACATGGTATCAGTTGAAGAGCTCCGCGACCTAACGAGCTAAGAAGCTCAACGACGTAGAAAGTTAAGAGGTCTTGCGACCTAATGAGCTAAAGACCTAAGCTACTCAACGTGTTAACGACTTATTAACTCAATGAAGCAACGGCCTAACAACCTAAAGAGGGCAGCGACCTAGCGACCTAAAAGATCCAGCGACCTAGAGAGTTATCACAAAATAAAGCCGCTTGCTTATAGGCCGCTCCCAACTTTAAGTCACCAACCATTTTCCCTAGGTCGCTCACGACCTAAACAAACCAAGACAACTTCTTATGCCGCTTCTCCCCTAGGTCGTTCATGACCTATGACCTACCAATGTGTTCAAGTGATCAAGTGCACCCCTGTTAAGCCGTAAACCGTGCCCACTAGGTCGCCCACGACCTACGACCTACCCCTAGGTCGCTCACGATCTACGACCTAACTCCAGATTCTCCCTATAAATACCCCACCTACTCCAACTGAAGGAGGACTTTGGCTCACTTTTGGAACGCCTATACTCTGTTGTTTTCTCGACTCATCTGACATTTCAAACACAAAAGATGCTTTAACGAACTTCAAGAGGAGATCTAACACATTCAACATGACTTCGAAAGATTCTTCTACATCGGAGTTCTAGCTACTTGTCTAAGTGGTGTTGTAATCGAAGTTTGTTGTAAAAGTTGTAATTGAATCAGCAATAAAGGAGATTAAAGTGGACGTAGGCTACATATTAAGCCGAACCACTATAAAACTGCAGTCTCTTTACTTTTTCTGCTATTTTCTGCTTATTTCTAGTTCCCGTACCAACGGGTGGTGCTTTCACTTTACTAATACTCACACCGGAATGTTAGCGTCAATTTTTACGTTAACATTTTTGGTGCTTTCACTGAGAAAATCGAACTCAGGAGTGTTCTCACCATTGCTTCGCAAAGATTTGTTGAAAGATTCTCCTTAAAAACCAGAAGTCTATCTGAAATCATGGCTCCTAGAAGAAAGAGTAAATCTACTAGATCTGAAGATGCTAATGACAGGGCTGCCTCTTCCCCAGCGCCAAATCAGGCGACTCGTGCTGTCAGAGTCACAAGAGCTGAACTTGATGATGTTGTGTCTGGGTTATACCAACAAATGGAAGCTCAAAATGCTTTGATGATGGACAGGTTAAACTCTCTGCTTGGAATGAACCGACAACCGGAAAACAATGAACCAACCTTTGATGAAGATGCTCATGACTCCCAAGAGAAGAGTATTCCTCCAAAGACAGCTGGCACTGCCGAAGGGGCACCTCCTCAAGCTGGAGGTTCAAGGCCGCAGCCACCTCTTCGTGAACGATTGTTCAGGCAAACTTCCGAAAGAGTGGCTGACGTCTGCCCGACAATTCCTCTGAACGATGAGGAATACTTATCAGGAATGGTTCGCCAAATCATGAAAGAAAGTATGCAACGGAATGAAGATGAAAATGACTAGGCGTTTGCTCCAAGCAAGACTCCGTTTATCGAAAGAATTCTAAAAGCTGAATTTCCAAGGAAATTTGTTCCCCCTACTATCCCAGCTTATCGGGGGACAAGCGACCCTAATCAGTTCTTGTACAAATATGACTGGCATATGACTGGTGCTAGGGCAACAGATGAAATTAAATGCAGATATTTTCCTGTCTATTTGGAGGGAGTGGCTCTACTCTGGTTTACAAAGTTACCGGTCCGATCTGTGGATCAATTCTCTGACTTGACTCGTTAATTCAAGGATCAGTTCAGGTTGTATGATACAAAGGCCAAGGACATAATGTCACCGTCCAGCCTAGAACAAGCTTTCGACGAATCTATCAAATCCTTCTTGAATCGCTTTAACATAGCCTTGGCCGAAGTGGATAATGCTGAGCCTCGAATGATTCTAACTTACTTGATGCGAGCCATCGATAAAACAAGTGAGTTCGGAAAATGGTTGAAGATGAAGGAACCGAATTCATTGGAGAAGTTTTATAAGAAGGCTGATGAATTTATGTGTTTGGAAAATCTTTCTGCACCAGCAAAGGTGGTTGTGGCTGAAATTGAAAACAACCATGTGGCTGAAACTTCTAACAAGAAAGGATTTGGTGGTTTGAAAAGGGAAAATAATAATGGGAAAAAGCAGAAAGATATGAAGAATCCTCGCCGTTTTCCGGGTTTTACTCCTTTGACCGAGACTCCAGAGAACATCTTCTTCGCAACCAAGGATGCTATTGAGTACCCTGAGCCGCCTAAGATGAAGCTGGGGAAATTTTTTGTTCCCAATGGAAGATTCTGTCGATTTCATAATCAGCCCGACCATGACACTAATGAGTGTCGCCATTTGAAGAATTTAATTGAAGAGCTGCTGTGACAGAATAAACTGCAACAGTATGTCAAGAGGAACAGAGGTGATCCTACCTCATCTACTTAGGGGCAACAACTTCCTGCTCGTCAATCTGGCTCAGGTGGAAAGGCTGTGGAACAGGAATCTGAAAGGCCTATTATTAATGTAATCACAGGTGGTCCTCACCCAGCCGGAAGAAGTTGGGGAGAGATGGAGCGGTATGCTCATGCTCTGAGACATGCCCCGAAAGAAGAAACTGTTTTTGTATTGGAAGATGATGTGCCTTCAAAACAACAAAGAACTTGTCACGATGACATCATATTCAGAGTTAGAGATTCTATGGGAGTTGAGGCTCCTACCATGGATCCGTTGGTAATAACCGCCGGTATCGGACCAGCTATTGTGAGAAGAGTGCTTGTCGATTGCGGTGCTTCTTGTAATATCCTCTTCAAAAAGACCTTTGATCAAATGAAGATTCCGATGGCTGATGTTCAAGCTTCTTCGCAAAAGATTGTTGGGTTCACTGGGGAACCAAAACAGCCCATCGGAACTGTCGACTTATTTGTAGAACTTGGTGAAGAGGAAAGAAAAGTGGTCCGTAAGCAAACTTTTGTTATTGTTGATGAATTTTCTGCCTATAACGCCTTCTTGGGATGACCAACTCTCGCTGCATTCAAAGCTATTCTCGCCCCATGGGGCCTGACTATGAAATTCCCCACTGATAACGGCGTTGGTGTTTTGAAGGGAGACCAGGATGCTGGGCGGGAGTGTTATCTCACAGAGTTGCAAGAGGCGAAGAAAAGAGAAATGGGAAAGGGTGCGGAAGCTCCGCTCCGCATCAAAGAACCCACCTTGTAGCAAATATGTGGTGGACCCTTCACTGGTGAGCATAGTGGTGCACGAAAAGAAATTGATCCCAGAAAGACCAATGTAGGGGAGAATAGAGTAGTGCCGGTAGAAGTAACGGTGCCAATACCTGTTGACCAGAAGGATCCAAACAAGGTGCTAAATGTAGGTTCACAACTCAGTGTGACAGTTCAGAATATGCTAGTATCATTCTTGAAAACAAACCTGGATGTATTCGCTTGGAGTCATGCTGACATGTGTAGGATATCTCCAGAAATCACAGTACATGCCTTAAATATTGATCCGAAATTCACACCCGTAAAGCAAAAAAGAAGAACCCAGGGTCCTGAAAGGTCAACGACATTAAAAGAAGAAGTAGATCGGATCATGGAGAATGACTTCATCAGAGAATCCACTTATCCAAATTGGGTTTCTAATCCAGTGTTGGTTTAAAAAGCAAATGGAAAGCGGAGAGTATGCATCGATTTTTCAGACTTGAATAAAGCATGTCCCAAAGACTGTTTCCCATTGCCCAAAATCGATCAGTTGGTGGATGGAACAGCCGGACACGAATTATTGTATTTTATGGATGCTTACTCAGGATACAATAAAATCATGATGCATAAACCAGATCAGGAGGACACAAGCTTCATCACTGATGTTGGTCTTTACTACTATAAAGTCATGCCCTTCGGATTAAAGAACGCAGGGGAAACTTATCAGAGACTTGTGAATGCCATGTTCAAACCTCAAATAGGCAAGACTATGGAAGTATATGTTGATGATATGTTAGTGAAATCAAAGAAGGCAGTAGACCACATGGACCATCTGGCAGAAATGTTCGCGATCCTCCGAAAGTATGGAATGAAATTGAATCCTCTAAAATGTTCATTCGGGGTTGAGTCCGGAAAATTCTTAGGTTTCATTGTGAGTGTTAGGGGCATCGAAGCTAATCCTGCTCATATCACTGCCTTAAGAGAAGTCAAACCCCCTAGAACAAAGAATGAATTGCAAAGCCTCAACGGGAAAGTTGCTGCTATGAGTCGATTTATTTCCAAGGCCACAGATAAATGCATTCCCTTCTTTGATGCTTTGAAGAAAGGAAAGAAGAATTTCGAATGGACTCCTGAGTGTCAAAAAGCTTTTGATGAGCTGATTCATCATATGGAAACGCCTCCAGTACTTTCTAAGCCCAACAATGGTGAAGATCTATTCATATACTTAGCAGTTTCATCTCATGCTCTCAGTGCAGCGTTGATACGAGAAGACGCAAAAGTTCAGCATCCGGTTTATTACATCAGTAAAAGATTCACTGGGGTAGAAATGAATTATTCAAAGTTAGAAAAGCTCGCCTATTGTTTATTGATTGCGTCCAGAAAGTTGAGACCGTATTTCCAGGCTCATCCTATTAAAGTCCTCACTGATCAACCACTAAAGCAAGTCCTATTTCGCCCTGAAACTTCGGGTCGTCTACTGAAGTGGAATATTGAACTCAGTCAATATGATATCCCCTACCATCCCCGAAGAGCAATCAATGGACAAGCTTTGGCAAATTTCATCGCGGAATGCACCGACAAAGGTGACAGCAAGGAAAAAGTAACTGATGATATCCCGATCCGATGGAAATTATATGTCGATGGTGCAAGAAATGACTACTGTTCCAGAGCTGGGGTTGTGCTTGAAACCCCCGAGGGACGATCGTTCTGTTATGCATTGAGATTAGAATTTCCTTCGACAAATAACGAAGCCGAATATGAAGCTCTTATTGCCGGTCTGAGGATCGCTAAAGAATTGTGCATCAAAGTATTGCAGATCTTCAGTGATTCCCAGCTTATTGTATGCCAAGTCAAGAAAGAGTTTCAAACGAAAGGAGGAAATCTGCCTGCTAACTTATCAAAAGCCTGTGAGCTTCTCGATGATTTTTATCATTATACAATCAACCATATGCCCCGGGAAGAGAACATGAAGGCAGATTCTCTCGCGAAATACTCAAGCTCAGGCGAAGCTCAATTATTGGGATTGGTCCCTGTAGAATTCTTGACAGCTCCAAGGATTGATGAGATGGATGTTGATTGGATCATGGCTGTATCTCAAGAACAGGAGTCATGGATGACCCCAATCAAGGAATATCTACTCAACGGCTCCTTGCCAGAAAACTCAAAAGAACGCCAAAAGCTATTAAGAAAAGCCCCAAGATATGTAACTCAAGGCGACCATTTGTACAGACGAGGATTCTCGATGCCATTACTCCGATGTGTAACTAAAGAAAAGGCTAAGACAATTTTGGCTGAAGTGTACGGAGGAGAGTGTGGAGATCATTCAGGCGGCCAAACCCTTGCTAAGAAAATTCTTCGCTATGGTTATTTTTGGCCGGATATTAATCAAGATGCTGCTAGTTACTCTCGAAAGTGTGACAGATGCTAGAGATTTGCAAAAATCCCAAGAGCACCTTCCACCATGCTAACACAGATGGTCAGTCCATGGCCATTCGCCATTTGGGGAATAGATCTTATTGGGCCTATGCCGATTGCTAGATCCGGAATCAAATATGTCATTGTTGCTGTTGATTATTTCACTAAATGGGCTGAAGCTGAATGATTGGCTACTATTACCTCTAAAAAGATGATAAATTTTGTGGCTAAAAATATCATTTGCAGGTATGGTGTGCCTCAAAAGATAATAACAGACAATGGTACTCAATTCGAAAGCGAAGAATTCCAGGAGTTTTGTAGGCGATTTAAGATCCGAAAAAGCTTCTCAGCAATGGCTCATCCGTATGCAAACGGGCAAGTGGAAGCAGTGAACAGAATCATCAAATCAACCATCAAAAAGCAACTTGAAAAAGCAAAAGGTGGTTGGGTTGATAAACTGCCACTAGCACTATGGGCATATAGGACTACCCACAAAACTGCGACTGGGCACACTCCATTCTCATTAGCATACGGATCAGAAGCAATGATTCCAGTGGAAATAGAAGTCCCTCACACAGGAGAGTTCATTTGAACCAAGATGAAAATGAAAAGCTACAACTTGAAGCACTTGACTTGCTTGATGAAAGTAGGAAAGAAGCTGAACTCAGAGTTGCAGCTCAACAGCAAAGGATAGCCAGGCATTTCAATTTTAAAGTTCGCCAACGCAGCTTTGAAATTGGAGATCTAGTCTTGAAAAGGATGATGAAAGCGAAAGGAGTGTTTGGGCCAAACTGGGAAGGGCCATATGTCATAGGCAAAAAGCTTCTTGATGGCACTTTCAAGCTCATAACTGTCGAAGGAGATTCAATTCCAAGAGCCTGGAACAGCAATAACTTGCATCCATATTTTACTTAGAAGCAATGGTTAAATTTGTAAAATAATTATGGATGTATCATACTTGTATTGTAAGCCATTGGAAAAGCAGTGCAAAGTGATAATAAGAACTATAAAGTGGATGTAGGCCCAATTCTTGGCCAAACCACTATAAATCCTGTGTCTTTTACTGCTTTAAAATGCCTATCTTATTTCGATGTGCAAATATTTTAAATGTGTTGCTAAAATATCGATTTAATATTGCAGACAATCAAAGCAAAAATTACCTATCCAACACGTCACAAACCCAAGTGCTTCCCATAAATCACTCCACAAACAAATGTCAGGCCACAAAAATTCCAAACTTAATTCCTACAAATGGTTGGTGATTCCACCAGAGTGGCACCTTCCCAAAAGGAAGGCACCAGGCCCTTGCTAACTGACTATGATCGTTTGTACAAACAGACATCTGGTTAAGTGGCTTGCGTATGCCCATAGATTCATTCTACCACAAAGTACACTTCTCTGGAAAAAATCAAACAGCTCATCAAAGAAAAGGACATGAACTTGAGAACTATAATGAGGAATCCCTCAGCGATAGTTGATACAAAGACACGGACAAGCAGAAATGGAATTTTGTCTCTCACCCAACAGTGTTGGTGGGACCACCTAAGGGGGCACCTTCCCAAGATAGAAGGTTCCAGGCCTTTGTTACTTGATTGCGATCGTTTGTACAAACAAACATCCAGTCGGGTAGCTTGCGTCCGCCCCGTGGACCTACTTAACAGTGAGATGCAAATTTCCTAGCAAACCAAACAAAGACCTCTTCGTAAGCAAAAAACTGCTTCGGAGGCACAAGCCCTCTTCGGAGGCACACAAAAAAAGACCTCTTCGTAGGCAAAAAACTGCTTCGGAGGCACAAGCCCTCTTCGGAGGCACACAAACAAAGACCTCTTCGTAGGCAAAAAACTGCTTCGGAGGCACAAGCCCTCTTCGGAGGCACACAAACAAAGACCTCTTCGTAGGAAAAAAACTGCTTCGGAGGCACAAGCCCTCTTCGGAGGCACACAAACAAAGACCTCTTCGTAGGCAAAAAAACTCCTTCGGAGGCACACAAACAAAGACCACTTTGTAGGCAAAAAACTGCATCGGAGGCACAAGCCCTCTTCGGAGGCACACAAACAAAGACCTCTTCGTAGGCAAAAAATTGCTTCGGAGGCACACAAACAAAGACCTCTTCGTAGGCAAAAAACTGCTTCGGAGGCACACAAACAAAGACCTCTTCGTAAAATAAAAAAATAAACTGCTTCGGAGGCACAAAACTTCTTCGGAAGCACTAAACAAGTGAAGCCCTTTAACGAGGCACATCCAAAAACTTCATCGATGGAAACACTAAAGGGGCGCCTTCTCAAAAAGAAGATTCCAGGCCGCAGCTGAATAATTATGATTATTTGTACAAACAAATATCTGATAAAACAGCTAACGTCTGTCCTGTGGGCCCATTCAACGATGAAATATAATTTTCTGGCAAATAGATCAAAGTTTTCTTCGGAAGCTCACTTCACTACGTAGGGGAGTCCACTTTTCAAAAACAAAAAGTGACCATTTCCGAAAGTTGAAGTATATATATATATAAAAAAACTTCTCCAGTACAAGGCATACTCTACTAAAAGCATAATAATATTTCCTCAAAATGAAAGAATTATTCTCTAAAATAAGAGTACAAGTCTTTTCAGAATATTGCAATGAGCCGTGGTATGAGGGCATATAGCTATATTAATAAAAACAACGCTCAAACATCATACCACGAGCTCACTGCAGTATCATATAAAGTAAATAAAGAAACTTGTGCAAAAACAAGGAATAAATGCATTCACACATATACTGACAAGAAATTGTACAAGTAAAAAGAATCATTTTATTCCATACTATAATTTTTTTACATGTACAGGTTCCAAAAGACGGGGGCCGGCACCCGTACAATCTCCGGTCAATACAAACTTCTTTGTACAAGCAAAAAGCAAAACAATAAACGTAAAGTCAAGCTCATTACTCCTTCTTCCCGCCATCTTTAGAGCTCTTGCCCGGCTTGATGATTAATTTCTGAAGCCGGCGTGGACGGGTCGAGGATGAAGGAGAACGAGGTATAGCCTGATCTGCTTCCACTTTTTCTTCACCAGCAGAAGCGCTTTTCTTCTTCTTCGAAACTACGCGTTTCCCTTTCTTCTTTGAGGAAGACTCACTTCCCAGAGTAATCAATGTAGAAAGATTTGTGTCATCGTCATAAGGTTGCTCCGGGGTCTTCTCACCTTCCTCAAGTTCTCCCGCCTGCTGTTCTTGTGAAACAATCGGATCATCAAAGCCTTGAAGAGCTCCTATTTTTTCTTCTTTTGATCCTGGTTGAAAAGCAGAAGGAGGAGTAACTTGAGGAGATGGAGGGTCGACAGTTGGAGGAGAAGTTTGTGCAGCACTTGGTATTTCCGCTACAGAAGAAGAAAGGTTAAAATCAGTATTCTTCGTAAAAAGATAAGATATTGGATCGTCAAGACTTAAGTAATAAGCGAGAAATTCATCAACCTCAGTTGAAGCAAACAAGTAATCCGCTTGACCTGGTTCAACGTTGAAGTTACCTGGAGAAGTCGGCTTTATAATGTCAACCTCATAGGCTTGTGCTTCGCCGCTTTCTTCCCCTTTGTCTCCACCCTGTGCAGTTGTAATCTCGGTTTTGGCTTTAGCAGGAGGCAGAGAATGGGGACTGGAGCCTATGATATCAACGTCGGCCGAAATCGAAGTATGGGTAGGGGCAGTTAAAGGTGCTTCCTTCCCTGGATGCTCCTTTTCCGTCGATCCGGCTCGCACTTTAGCGAGTTGCTCCTTTCCTCTGGCAAGAGCGGCACGAGTTTCATCATCAAAATAATGTGCCTCAAGGTCTGCTTCATCATAGCCAGCACCTCCGAGCATATCAATTCCGGCCTCCCACACTTCAGCCAAGGTGATCTCATTCTTCGGGCCCAAGAATGAGAGGCTTCCGCGCCCCAAAACACTATGAAGATAAAAATCAAATAAAGTAGAGCTAATGTTGGCCTTCGTCGCCTCGTGCGATTGCTCATCTGCTTCTTTTCCAGCGATGGACTCATCGCGCTCTTTTTCAGTCTTTAATAATTGAGCTTGCAACCTTATAATTTCCAGGTCTTGGGAGCTAGCCTTCTCCCGTAGCTGGGCGATGTCAGTACGGTAGGTTTCTACCATCTTCTGTTCGGCATCAAGTTGAGCCTCAGCGTATCGTTGAGCGGCGTGGGCATCCCGCACTAGTTTTTGAAGCACTTCCTCTTTTTGAGTGTAGGAAGTGGATGAGGCAGCAAGCTCATTTTTGAGTTTTTCAACTTCAGCCTCAAGTCTCTCATTATCATCGGCGATGCTCTTCATTTCTGCATCGTGCTGGTCGAGAACTTTCTCCCACTCAGATTTATCGTTTTCCATAGTCAGCATGGCCTTAAGATTGGCACGGTTTACTCTCTGAAGCTCGTCGACAAGTTTTTGCCATCCGGACATTCTCTCAATGTCAAGCTTGATGGCATCGAGATTTTTTAACATGGATTGTTGGTCGATAGGGACCAAATCGAGAACAAAACACACTCCCTTTAAGCACCAGTGCGGAAACCGGCTTTGGAGATTTGTTGGGCCCTTCTCAACTTGATATCGAGGCCTGCTAATGATCGTCTGAATATTAGCCTTTTCGAGGGCAGAAGAACTAGAAGGGATGTCTATAGAAATAGAAGCAGAAGGCTTTTTAGAAATTGCAGACGCGTCGCTAAGCTTGGCCCGCTTGCTTGGATCCTCAACGATGTGGCTCTTCCCTTTATCATCATGAGATTTTCTTTTATGGGAATCATCACTTCTGTGAGAAGAGTCATATCGTTCATCCCTTCTCCCGTATTGCTCCTCATGGGCCCTTCTTTCTTGAGCCTTCCTAGCAGCTCTTTCTTCGTCGGTTTCCCTAGGGGCAGGGAGATATCGCCTCTGATCATAAGTGCCATGCCTTCCATAGCGCTGGAAATCATCATAGTACGAGCTACTATGCCCCATCGGAGAATCTGAAAATGAAAAAGATACGAAACTTCAAAATCTTCGAAGTAAAGAAGCTAATTGCCTATAAGTGCCAAAAATCCTAAGTGTGTGTGATGTGCAAACTACGCGCGTCAAACTACAAACCACTCTTTGACTTAGGAGCGGTGACGACCTTTGCAACCGGTGTCAACTCTTGAGCTGACGGAGCTTGTTGCAGGGCGGATGTCGCCTCAACTACTGGAGAAATAACTTTAGTAGTAATAGGGTCATCCTTAAAAAGCTCCTATGAAGTTATCATCAGGTCACTCAGTCCACCATAAATATCGTCACTGTCATGCCCAGCGGAGCTTTCTTTTTCAACTCCTTCTTCAATCACTGGGGAAAGTGTAAACTTGCCGGATGACCCCGCGACATTGGCAGGGGTGGAACATTTCACTAACGATGCTCCTGCAGCAGTTTCCTTCGATGCGACTTCTTCGGTAGAAACCGGGGCAACTGATGTTTTAGTCTCGGAACTAGAAACTTCATGAATCTGAGTAGATCGAGAGGGATGTAAAAGCCAAAATTGGTGTAGAAACTCGTCTTTTAGCAAAAACTTGATGCTTCTCTCCTCAGCCGCCATGACACTTAATGTTTCGAAGGTTGGCTTATGGATGGGATCTCTAAGCGAAGGAGGAAGTGCTACAAAAAGTAAA
This sequence comes from Allium fistulosum, assembly GCA_030737815.1. Classification (NCBI taxonomy): domain Eukaryota; kingdom Viridiplantae; phylum Streptophyta; class Magnoliopsida; order Asparagales; family Amaryllidaceae; genus Allium; species Allium fistulosum. The sequence goes on from CM060903.1 coordinate 1,083,073,819, forward strand.
GATTTAAGTTAAGTACTTGGCAATTCGAGTTCCAAGAAATTCAGAAAAGGTGGAGTGAGCAGAAATTGGCAATCTTACTTCCAATTCTCCAGATGGCATAGAACCCCGGGGGGCAACGAACATAGAAGAATTTACTTAAAAACCCATGTGCACTCTTGGGCAAGTCTAAAATCAGTTTACGGTTTCTCGCGCCTCTCACGAGAATGATGGAAGGATGGTCTTTGTTCTTTGCAAAAGTGCACAAATAGCAGATTTCTTCGAAGCTCGGAAGACGATCAAGTGTCCTCCTGAACAGCGCACACAACCCCATCAAGATGGCGTAGCCATTGGGGTGTAGTTGGAAAAGAGAGATGGTTAATCGGAGAAGGAGCGTTTGAAGAAAGTCATTGAAAGGAGGAATAGCTCCATTCAAGCACATCTGTTGGTTAACTGCAATGAAGCCGTGAGGTGGCCTATCAGCAGTATCATTTATCCGGGGAAGCCGAGCGTCTGCTTCAGCAATGCCGAACTGAGTGCACAAATGACTGAAAACCCTGTGATTCAAAGTGGTCAAAGTTCTTTCCGGAGGATCATTCAACGGGTTAGCAATTGGAAAGACCTCTCCAGCTTGTCCTATTTCTTCTTGTTGAGAAGACATTCTACACAAGGAACTGGATATTCAAATATGAAGGTGCACGTTTCCTAAAAGCGTGGGAAGTGTTGTGCAAAGCTACTGAAATAACAAGTAAATAAAATAAAACTTGAAATAGTACTGATTGATGCACATCAATTCAGGAAGTTTCGAAGCTTTTTATCAAGCCAAAGTTAAGTGTGGTATCAATGCAGATGATATTTGGTAATAAGCAGTTATAGTTGTATGAATTTTGCGTTGATACTTCATTTAATCAGTTGATTCACATCACTTCATCTTTAGCCAGTTTCATACTATTTTACTTAAGTAAAATAACGAGTTCTTTAATCTAATCCATCACTCGATGTGGGCGGTCGATGATGAGTATATTCGTCCCATTTTTCTGCAAATGTTTTGTTTAACAGGTTATTAGCGTTAAAGTTAATATAATCTGTAAAGAAATGAAACGAGTTCAGGCAAGTTATCTCGACAGTTCAGGTTGAGGATTCTAGTTAAAGTTATGATGCATATTAAAGAATAAGGCTTCAGGTCAAGATAATACAAATTTGTCCAAGTACTAGCTCGGCCGCGACCTAAAACCTATGCCGTAAGAAGTTAGGTCGTTAATTTGTTAAGTCGCTCTGCTTTAAGCATTATGATATTCCAGCAAGTTAAGTCGCAAGCATGGTAGGTCGCAAGCATGGTAGGTCGTAAGTAAGTTAGGACGTGTGATTCACATTAAACCGATAAGCCTAAGGTCGTCCGAAGCTCCTAAATCGATCATTTCCTAACTCTCTTTAACCCGTTCGCTCCCCTCCACTCAGCAAATCGCCTAACTCGCAAACCCGATAACCCATTATCACCTCTACCGTGAAATCCACCGTCTCACCATACCGCCAAATCACCTGGAATCTATTCGAATCACCTTAGATCCATTATGGATCCAGTATGCTGTTGTGTTGTCGAGAATAACAATGGCATCGCGACCAAAGGTCGTCAAGGATCAATTGTAACACGATTCATGGTGAAACGCGGCATACAAAGTTGGATTAGGGACGGAAAGTGGGGGAATTCACGATTTGATGGTGATCATGGATGGGATAATGAGCGAATCCACTTACGTGATGTGATGATGAAGATGATCAGAGACCGGTTAATTCAAGTTCTCCTTTGAAAGCTCAGAAGATTCTTCAATGGCGGTTTGAGAATTGGAGCAAGTAAAGAGAAGAAGAAGTGGTGTGCGACCTTTATACAGGGGTAGAGGGATCTGATTCGGCGCGCACGACCTCACTCCCTCATTAGGTCGCTCACGACTCAACTACATGGCAAGGCACGAGTTAAGAAATATCGAAGCACACGACCTATGACATAGGCGTGTACTTCGAGGGGCAAGTGTTAACCCTACTGTTTCACGACTTAGCGACCTAATGGATTAAAGGACCCAGCGACCTAAAAAGAGTTCAGAGTTCTTGCGACCTAACGAGTTAACATGGTATCAATTGAAGAGCTCCGCGACCTAACGAGCTAAGAAGCTCGGCGACCTAGAAAGTTAAGAGGTCTTGCGACCTAATGAGCGAACGACCTAAGCTACTCAACGAGTTAACGACTTATTAACTCAATGAAGCAACGACCTAACAACCTAAAGAGGGCAGCGACCTAGCGAGTTATCACAAAATAAAGCCGCTTGCTTATAGGCCGCTCCCAACTTTAAGTCGCCAACCATTTTCCCTAGGTCGCTCACGACCTAAACAAACCAAGACAACTTCTGATGCCGCTTCTCCCCTAGGTCGTTCATGACCTATGACCTACCAATGTGTTCAAGTGATCAAGTGCACCCCTGTTAAGCCGTAAACCGTGCCCACTAGGTCACCCATGACTTACGACCTACCCCTAGGTTGCTCACGACCTACGACCTAACTCCAGATTCTCCCTATAAATACCCCACCTACTCCAACTGAAGGAGGACTTTGGCTCACTTTTGGAATGCCTATACTCTGCTATTTTCTCGACTCATCCGACACTTCAAACACAAAATACGCTTCAACGAACTTCATGAGGAGATCTAACACATTCAACATGAATTCGAAAGATTCTTCTACATCGGAGTTCTAGCTACTTGTCTAAGTGGTGTTGTAATCGAAGATTGTTGTAAAAGTTGTAATTGAATCAGCAATAAAGGGGATTAAAGTGGACGTAGGCTAGATATTAAGCCGAACCACTATAAAACTGCTGTCTCTTTACTTTTTCTGCTATTTTCTGCTTATTTCTAGTTCCCGTACCAACGGGTGGTGCTTTCACTTTACTAATACTCACACCGGGGTGTTAGCGTCATTTTTACGTTAACACACGTTTTATTTGAGTAGTTCGAGAGTAGCAGGTCTTGTGGGCTCTTTGAAGATGGCGTCTGAGCAGGAGGATTTTATCCACTTAGCTATCTATTCTACTGTATTATATAGTTTAAATGTATTTTGTTTCAGCATATATAAAGGCAGCATGTTATAACTACCTAAGCTGATTTGTAGTACTTTGTGTAACTCTAATAACTCCATGTTAAGGAATAACCTAATGTACTATTGACCATTATGGTTTATTTAGCAGTTTCGTTGTGAGGTTTTCTATTATGTTGTTTATTTGAGCCCATGACGATTCATCTTTCCGATGATTGGGCAGGGACACACGAACATCGAGGATGCGTTAAGTGTCGGTCTTACGAGTCAGAAAGGTGGGTCGTCATAGTTGGTATTAGAGCTTCGATTGATCGAACAACTTAGCCTGATTAGGGTACAACCCATTAGAGATAAGGTGAGTCGGCCCCTAGAATGAGTTATGCTTGAGAGAGTGTTTTCCTTTCTCCCCAAAAAGCCTGGTTTTAGATCCTTTGTTGAGGTATCCCTTTTATCATCTTTTACCCTAACTTTGTACTCTAATAATACCTGTCACTTGTCCAGGTTATTGAAAATGAGTACAAGAGGAAGAAGTGGGAGGGGATCTGGAACTAGCATGGCTACAAATGGCAGAGCACCAGATAGTGGAAGCAGTGATGCAAGTTCAACCGCCTTAAAAATTTGTGACCTTGTGCAAAAATTACACTACTTTAGGTGGTAAGCCTTTCTTTGGAACTAAAGATATTTTAGGAGTTTAGAGGTGGATTTGCTCTTGTGAAAGGATATTCGGGGATCTTCTATTAGGAGATGATAGAAAGAGATTGTTGGCATCGTGCCAGCTTCAGAAAGCAACAATGGATTGGTGGAATTCAGTCAAAATGAATACACCAGAAAAAGATTTTTCTTGGGTGTATTTTAAAGAGGTTATTGAAGAACAATTTATCCCAAAGGTGGGAAGGACTCAGATGTTTAGAAGTTTTATGGGTTTGGAACAAGGTGAGATGGTAGTGGCATAGTATAAGCATAAGTTTAGTGCATTGTCCCGCTTTGGACTAGGTTTGATTGATAGGCCACTCAAAAAGAATGAAATGTTCGTGAAAGGAACACGATCAAACTTCCATCGGGAATATGAGTAATCATCTCAACGGTACCTTTACCAATCTGATTAGAATGAATTTTAGAATTGAAGCTCTTGATATTGAGCAAGGAGTTCAGGAAGGAGTAGTTCCAGTAGTTAATGCCCAACCTTTACTAGTGATACCCGTTGCTAGTAAGCCATTTTTCAAGCGCAAAGGGAAGAAGGAGTGGTCGAAAAAGAAGCCTGGAGGTCGAGCTCCAGCTCAGAATAAGCAATTTGGCTTGACCAAGATCCTTTGTTATAAGCGTAAACAAATGGACCACTTTGCAAATTTGTGCCCGAACCCGGCTAGTGGTCCACTCTACAACAATAGCAACAAACATTGGCATATGAAGAACCAATGCCCTTTTCCAAAGAAGTGATCACAAGCACAAGCTTTGACTATTAAGGAAACACCATTTACTTTTACAGACCCAAAAGTGAAGCAGGTGTTACAAGGTACACTATCCATCTCTGATATTCCCATTAGAGTGTTTTTTTATACTGGTACATCTCATAGTTTCATTTTAGTAAATTTTGTTGATAAACTTAACCTCAAACCCATTCTTTTATACTATTCATTTTGTGTGTCGAACCCAATTAGGGGTCCAGTCAATCTTGACACCATATGTTTGAATGTGTCTATTTCTTATCGAGATTGGCCTTTCTTTTCTGACATATTTGTTCTTGGGTTCACAGATTTTGGGGTAGTATTGGGTATGGATTGGTTGTCTAAATTTAGAGAGGTCATAAACTTTAATAAAGGATTGCCAGAATTAGTGATGTTGGAAATGTTTATATGGATATTTATTATCAGTAGCCTAATAAGTTGATGAGTAGTTTCCTTTATTCCCACGATGTACCCTAAGAAGAGATAAGGAATAGACAAATTGTCCGGGACTTCAAGGATATTTTTGAAGAAGTGCATGGTTTACCTCCATAACGTGAAGTAGAGTTCCAGATTGATTTGATTCCAGCAATCAGACATATTATACAACCTCCCGAAGATTGGCTTCAAAGAAAAGAAGAGAGTTAGAGAATCAAACGTTCGATTTATTGCAAAAGGGTTTGATCATACATAGCACATCGACTTGGGGATCGATAGATGGTTCTCTTGGATTATGTGTCGATTACTGAGAGTGAAATAAGAGGACTACCAAGAATAAGTATCCTTTACCTAGGATTGACGACCAGTTTGACCAGCTCCACGGAGCTCGGATATTTTCTCAGTTGGATCTCATCCATTGGTTTTCACCAATTAAGGGTAGTAGAAGAGAGTGTACCCTTAACACTCTTCGTACCCTTGATAGTTTTTACAAATGGTTAGTCATGGTGTTCGGATTGACTAATGCACATGCTTATTTCATGGACTTGAAGAATAGAGTGTTTTGCGATTTTCTTAACAAGTTTTTTCTCGTCTTCATAGATGACATTCTTGTTTATTCTAAAATGTAGAAGAGCACAAGTACCATCTTCAAGTTGTTCTAAGTACTTCAAGCAGTCCTGTTTTAATGGCAAAGTTTTCTTAGTGCCATTTCTGGAAATCCAAATTTAGATTTCTAAGGCAAGTAGTCTCGGGAGAAGACATATTAGTGGACCCCGCTAAAATAGTTGCAGTTCAAGATAGGAAGAAACCTGAATATTCGTCGGAGGTAAGAAGTTTCTTGGGATTGGAAGATATCGATAAAAAGTTCATTAAAGATTTCTCGAAGATTGCTTCTCATCTAATAAGTTGATGAAGAAAGATGCTAAGTTTGTTTGGACACCCAAGGCGATCAAGATTCAATGAGTAAAAGGAGAAATTGGCAAGTGCTCCTGTTTTAACTATTCCAGATGGGAGTGAAGGATTAACAGTTTACAAATGCTTGTAGGACTGGATTGGGAGCAATTTTGATGCAGAATGGTAAAGTAATAGTGCATGCGAGTCGATAGTTGAAACCTCTTAACAAGAATTACACTATGCACGATTTGGAGTTGTCAGTAGTAGTCTTCGCATTAAAGCTGTGGAGCAACTATATTTTGGGTGCAAAGTTATATGGATCAAAAGTCATTAAAGTATTTCTTTATCCAAAAGGATTTGAACTTAAGGCAACAATGATGGCTGGAATTTCTTGCAGCTTATGACCAAGAGATTCTTTATACCCCAGGGAAAGCAAAAGCCATTGCACATGTGTTGAGTAGGAATGTGGTGACGGTTGCAAATTTGGAAGTTAAGCCAGCACTTATGGAGTGAATTACTTATTTGCAATAAGAAGACCCTATTCTAACTCGTCTTTAAGAGGAGCGTTGAAGAAGGAATCATTTCCAGTTTTAGGATTAGCTCAAGGCATTCAAAGAATGAATGGACGGATTTGCATAGCAGATGTTAATGGGATTATACAAGATGTGAGAGTGCTATAGATAAAAATTACCTATCTTCCCAGGAGTAAATTAACTGTTTCAGAATATTAAAAAGACCAGAAAGGGATAAAGAGAGACATTTCGATCTTCGTGAGCATGAGTGCAAATTGTTAATAGGTCAAGAGTGACCAGCAAAAGACTACTGGTTTGCTCCAACCATTGGAGATATCGAATTAGAAGTGGGAGCGAGTATCCAACAACTTTATCGATGGGTTGCCTATAACAAGAAGAGGTAATGAAGGCATTTGGGTAATTGTAGATCAATTAACAAAGAGCGCCCACTTTATTCCAATGAAGTCAACAAGAACTACAGCTTCTTTGGCAGGGATGTATTTGAGGGAGATCTTTTGATAGCATGGAATTCCTGTAAGTATAATTAGTGATCGAGATCCCATCTTCACCAGTCGATTTTGGGTATCATTGCAAGCCGCTTTAGGGACAGAGTTGAATTAGAGCACGACCTATCACCCGTAGATAGACGGACAAATGGAAAGGGTGATCCAAATTTGGGAGGATCTCTTGAGAGAATGCATTTTGGATTTTGGAGGTTCTTGGGAATATCATCTGCATTTGGTAGAGTTTTCTTATAACAAAATTTACCAAGCTAGCATCGGCATGTCACCCTTCGAGGCTTCGTATTGATGGCCATGTAATTCAACCTCGTGCTTCCTACCTTTTAGTTCTTGGACCAGAGATAATTTGAGAAGCAGCAGGGAAAGTGGATATGATCAAGGAAAGGATGAAAGAAGCCCAGGATCGACAGGAAAGTTATGCGGATCAGCGGAGAAGGGATTATGATTTTACGATCGAGGATTTGGTATTTGTGAAAGTTTCCCCAATGAAAGGAGTTGTAAGGTACATTAGGACAGGAAAGCTAGCATGCAGATTCATTGGACCATTTAGAACCCTTGAGAGAATTGGATCGTTGGCCTATAGATTAGAATTTCCTGAAAGATTGTCTGAAGTTCATAATGTTTTTTATGTATCTCATCTGAGAAAGCATGTTCATGACCCGTCGCTAATTGTAGAGACGTCTATTCAGGAAGACTTAGAGGTATAATCAAATTTTATAGTAATCTGACATCCAGTTCATATTGTAGATCGGGATGAAGCGAGATTGAGGAACATGGTGGTTAAGCTTGTGAAGGTTCAGTGGAGTGATGATCCCCACAATCGTACTTGGGAGACCAAGGATCATATTAGAGAAACTTACCCTGATGTAATGTTAGGTTAGTTGTTTATTGTTGTTAGCACCAAAATTGGTCACTAACCTCGTTGAGAAAGATTGTGTAGAGAGATAAATGATGAAAGTAAATTTAAACAAAGAACAATATGCTAAATTGAATGCAAAGACGAGAACACCAGATTTATATTGGTTCGGCGTAACTGCCTACGTCCACTTTGAAGTTAATCTTTATTGCTTGACTAGATAATTGATTACTGATACAATCCGTATACCAACTACTTGAATACAATTGCTAAGTAAAGAGAATGAGTCTTGAAAGCGGCAGAGTCTCCCAAGTGTTCTCAAAAAAAGGTCCCTTTCACTGTGCCCCTGCCTCTCTATTTATAGACAAAGATGGGTTGGACTCCCCTGATGGGCCTGGTAGCCGATTACCTCAGCCCAGAAAGAGTGAGTTCTGGGTGCCGAACCACTGATGCCGAACAGACTGATGTCGAACCATCGATGCCGAACAGACTGATGCCGAACCATCGATGCCGACCAGACTGATGCCGATCAGATTGATGTCGAACCATCGATGCCGACTCGACTGATGTAGAACCATCGATGCCGATCAGATTGATGCCGAACCACCGATGCCGAACAGACTGATTTCGAACAATTGATGCCGACCAGACTGCTGTCAGACATCTCTAGACGCTGATCAACTCCGTATGTTGAATGCTCTGCCATGCCGAACGATCCAGGTACGCCGAACGATCCAGGTACGTCGAACGCTTCTGCCATGCCGAACGAAGTGTGGATGCCGATCCATGTATGCCGAACGATCCAGGTATGCCGATCCATGTATGCCGATCACTCTAGAATGTTAGTGCCGAGTGCCTAGTTGCCTGGTCAAACCTTCAGGTAACACTTGCACCCCAAAGTACATCATGTAGTTAAACGTGGTGTGCTTTGAATCACCCTGGACGCCGAACGATATGCAAATTCCGAACGACACAGACGAAGCCGAGCACCCTGGATGCCGAACGACATAGCCGATGCCGAGCACCCTAGATGCCAAAAAATGTCGATTTGACCGGTTCAACCGGTTATAGTCTCTACGACTTCCCTTTTGTCTATATAAGCCGATGCTCCTTCTTCTTCTCCCTTTTACTTCTACCTCCGCTTTTTAGTATTTACGAACTTTGCCTCTCAACAGACTTCAGAGAATTATCTACTTTTCCCTTCCCTTCTCAAACACCATTTGTTGCCTCACTTCCTTCCAAACCAACTAAATCCAATTAGAACCACGTTCCCTACTCCAGAATCTCCCCGAGCTTCGACTCATTTCTTAGGTAAAAAACTTTTCATTAAATACTTCACTCAGATTAGGAAACCTAGCATGAGATTCGAACTCGCGAATCTCTGAAAAATCAAAGTCAGAAGTAATTGCGTGGAGCAAGAGGAGTTAAGGGCGAAGTGTGGGTGTTTTAAAGGAGTTTAAGCCTAGACGAACGGTAGAAGAGAAGAGGATGGCAGAGGTGTTTGAATGAGGGAGTTGGTGGAAGACGTATTGATGTGGCTCGGCATGACTTCCTTATGTCGAGCGATGGAGGGGAAGTACGGTAGTGAAATTGGAGTTAAGGTTTAGTGAAGTTGATCGGCATGACCGTGGTTTGACATGGCTTGCCGAACGACTTGGGTACGTTGGCTGGGAGAGATGGAGGAAGAGAAGAGAAATGAAGTAAGGGTAGAAGGTCGAGTGAATCAGCTCGGCACGACTTGCTACGTGCACTCGTTTTCAAGCCGAACAGAAGAGAGGTCGAACAGAATTCTGATCGGACGGAATTTTGGCCGAACAGAATTTTGGTCGACCAGAACAAAGGCCGAACAGAAGTTAAGCCAAACATAATCTAAGCCGAACAGAACTTAAGCCGAACAGAACTTAAGCCGAACTGAAGTTAAGCCGAACTGAACTTTAGCCGAACAGAATCTAGGCCAAACAGAACTTTAAGCCGAACAAAACTTTAAGCCGGACAGAATCTCGGCCGAACAGAACTTTAAGCCGAACAGAACTTTAAGCCGGACAGAACTTAAGGCCGAACAGAATTTTAAGCCGGACAGAACTTAAGGCCGAACATAATTTTGGCCGATAAGAATTTAAGGCCGAACTGAATTTTAGCCGATCAGATTTTTGGCCGATCAGATTTTAAGGCCGAACAAAATTTAAACCGAACCGAACTTTGACCGAACTCCTATTCACCTTGCCTAATCAAACAACAAATACAAGGATAAGGACTTAAGCATACCAACATATCGAACTAATCTCGACTGACAACTTCTTAGTTTCAATGATCACAAGGCTGAACCTAAACCAATAAAAACGGATTAAAGCTTTTAACACATAGTGCCAACGTCTAAGTTCAAAATTGAAAACATTGCAATGCTGGCTTTCGGAGACGGTCAGCGATGACGGTCTTCGAAGATGATAGTTCAAAACTCAACTTCATACCATCAATTCTGTGACTTGTAATTTCTCAGCGTTTACACCTGAATGATCGCACTAGTTCACACACTAAACGGGGGGAATATTTATATTGTTAAGTCTAACGTCGATTATTTTTTAAGTATAGTTCGAACAGGTACATTGCTAGATTCAATCTTTATTAGCAATGTCTAGGAAATCTAGTTCCGCCACGATTTCAGACAGACCTGGGCCTTCCTCCCGACGAGAAGTCGCAGATACTTCAAACCCATCAACTTACCCTGCACATGACTTAGCTCTCGATGCTCTAGAGGCAGCAATTCTCTTTGATAACCCTGTCGAATCACATGCTTCAAAGATCAATGAAAGCACACTCCGTTGGATATGCTCTGTCCACGGGAACCCCTTTGATGACGTGCTAGTTTCATCGGGGCACAATCGTCCCCACTTGCCCCCAGCCGGATACACTGCTTGTAATAAATTCATGTGTTGGGTTGGTAGTGTGCCACCGTTCAACTTATTTCTTCGGGATGTGCTGCAATATATCGACATTGCCTCATCGCAACTGCACCCGAACGGCCATGCATTCCTCTATAGTACCTGCATTCTCTTCATGAATGTCTTCTCTAGGCTCCCAACTCCGGGCAATATCCGATATATATATATATATATATATATATATATTGCATCAAGAAGCGGAAGGATAGCCCATCATTTATGTTTCTCGAGCCGCATAACAAATGCCAAATATTAACCGGGGCGTGGACCAAGTTCGCCTTGTATAACCAGGAATGGTTTTATGTGCGTTGTCCTCCCGGCTTTGCGAGTAGATGGGTTGAAGGAAGTAAGCCTTTTTCTCGGTCTGTTACTCATGTTTAGTCGAAGCCGTACCTTTTCTAAACTTTACCCATATTTTTAGGAATTAGCCCACGTCCTGACGGTCGCGGATATTCTGATGCCGTCGAAGCCATTCAAGCCCTCCCCGCCGAAGAACGGGACATTAGAAATCTAATTTCGAATGAGTCACTTACATGGCTTGGACAGTTGGCAGAAGGCCGTCGGATAAGCCTTCCTCAAGGCGTCACCATTCCCAGGCCTGGCTCTAGTAAAGGGAAAAAACAAGCTGAGTCTTCAGAACGCAATGCTCCTGATGCACTAGAAGAGGGAGAAATTAAGGAGACTAAGACGCCCGAAGTACAGGGCGAGAATATTAGTCCGTCTCGGGGACTAGCGGTTGAAGTTCATGACATAGAAACGTCGTGTTCCCCCTCGAAGGGAGAGAAGAAACTGACGCGCAAGCTGAGGAAGAAAACTGTGGGTGGACTTCTAAAGTTATCTTTATGCCAATGGAAAAATAAACTTCCTCGGAGCACTTAGGAAGTTCTCTGAAGGGCCTGTCGAACCTTACCATTCCCGACGATTTACACAACTACGGTCTCGACGATCTAGAAGCTCTCAAGTTTCATTTGCCCACTAGAGGCAGTACGGGAGTTGAAGCCCAAGTCTAGGGAGATGAAACTCCAATTAGTAAAGAAACTGGTCCGTCGGGGGGAAACACTAGGACACACATGGACACGCGCACTTCATTCTGCACTTCAATCTTAACCGTCACTATGATCTTTTCTAACTTGTCGTTATTCTCATTCTATGCAGGTGACATGGGACGTTCCCACGGATTCGATCGCCTCCACGGCTCTTCCATATTTCACCCTTCTGGTCGGGATTCGGGCTCTAGTAAACGACGGGACAGGGACGATTACGGAGATCAAGACAACCGTCCCTGAGAGTCGTCTTACCAAAAGAAATCACACTCCCAATCTTTATACTCTCGCGATCCTCCTCCTCAAACAGAGCAAGGCAGAGAAAAGTCTTCGCTGAAGGGGTCTCAACCCGATGTTTCCCGAGATCAACATTCTGGCTCTTCAAGTACACGACAATCTCGGGAGCATCGCAAGAGAACAGAACTTTCAAAGCCTCCTCCCTCTGTCCCTGCGGCAGACCCAACAATATTGGAGAAGCTGACCGAGCTTAAAGCTAAATTCCCCAAAATCTACTTTGATGGTTTGAAGTTCCTCCCAGCTATTCACCACATTCTGGGGCATGTCAAGCAGAGTGTCATCGCCTGCAACAACGACGTCTATGTTCAACATGACGCATTTGTTCATTTAGTCGAAAAAGTCTCGGAAATATCCGTTGAGCGCCAATAGGAAATTGACCGCTTGAAGCTATCTTCGATAAGGACATCATCAAAAATCAAGATGAAGAGCTCGCGTCGTATAAGTCCAAGCTTGAGGCGGCAGAACAAAGTGCAAAAGACACTACCGAGGCCGTTACTCGTCTGGAGATGGCCCATAAAAAGGAACTTGACGAAGCGGTCCAGCGTAGTGGGGCCCTGGCTTTAGAAAAAGATTCTATCCAGAAAGAAAGGGATGCACTCGCCCTGCAAGTCAAAGAGTTGAAAGAGCTATTCTCTAAGGAGAAAGAAGAGAAGATAGCCGCTCAAGAAGAGTCTCAACGATATTGCAATGAAATTGTTGCTACACGGCTCTTAAAAGCAAAGCTCGATGATGAGCTTTCTAAGGTTGAGACGATGAAGGACAAAGCCCGTGAGGAGGGCAAGAGAATAGCTTCTGAGGAGATCGACTCCCGTCTTGAAGCAGCTGCAGAGGCCGGTAGAGAAGAGGTCAAGTGTCTGTTTGACCCGCTGATCGCAGAATATAGCGCCCGCGTCTTCAAGCACCAGGACTTGACTTTCTTAGGTGAGGGCTACCTTGAATCTTTGGCCGAAGCTTGGGAGACTCTAATAAAGATTAGAAAGGTGGAGTCGGGCACCGAGGAGGTCGACGAGGAGGCTTTGGTGAAAGAGTTTCTCAGGGGGAATGAGCCATCGGACTTGTCTGCAGCTATGGCTCTCTTTGGCGAAGGCTCTCCTCCGTCAAAAGAGAAAGATGACAAAGCTGGTCCATCTGGAACCGAGGCTGCAGCTCCTCCTTCTACTCAATCGGCCGATCGGCCAGCACTTGACCCATTCGAGCAGCATGCCGACTATGATCCGTAAGACCCCGGTCTCGGCATTCACGTGCTATCTCCCATTATGGAGGGTGAAACTCCACGCACAGCTGAAAGCCAGCAAGAAACCGGTATAAAATTCTTCTTCTAGAAGTTCAAAGACCTGTTGCTTTCTACGATCGGTTACTGGTTCTAATGTTCGTTCTTTATGTTTTTATGCAGGCCGCTCCGACCCTGAACCGACTCCAAGGAGGGATGACGCCAAGGAGGAGACGGGGAAAACAAGCGATGCTACTCACGTAGTAGTAACTCCCGGTCCTGATGCTCAAGTGATCGGGGCGCTAGATGATGATAAGTCTGACACTTCATCTCCCGTTGAAGGGAGTTATGAAATTGAAATCACGAGCGCCTCAGAACACACTTCGAAGGTGGGTATGAAGGAGCGACTCGCGGAAGAGATGAAGAAGGTTGAGATCAAGGTCGAGTCTCAAGTATTAGAACGTACCAACCCGCTGAATAGGTCTTTGGAAGTCATTCTTCCCGGCAAATCCAAGCCACTGGATGTTCCTCCTCCCACTCCAGACGCCGCTTCCTTGGCAAGCAAAAAGTCCAAGAGGAAGCATGAGGGAGAGGAGTCATCTGATCAAGCAAAGGAGGACAAGAAAAAGAAGCCGAAGAGGTAGCCACTATACTCGTTCAACGAGATTTTGCTTAGGTCATGTAACTAATTTTACCTTTTCGTTTTCGTAGTCTATGTAGATAGATTTTTGACTCCAAATTTTGGAGGAGTGGTTGTATAACCCCATTTTGGATTATTGAATAAAGTTTAGTTTCTTTGTCATTTGAGCGATTTCTGCTTTTTGGCTTTCTACATAACCGTGGCCGAAACTCAAGTTCTTATGAGTTACATAAATTCCCAATCCATTCTTACATTGTTCAGACATTCTTTGGAATTGTACATCTCTTGTTTCACATTTTTGGCACTTAGAATATTTTCTAATCCGCGCTCCGGGGACTTTGAGTAATTCGGTCCGCATTTAGGGGACTCGGAGATTTAATTTGTTTATACTCTAGTCCGTGCTCCGGGGACATTGAGTACTTCGGTTCGCATTCAGGGGACTCGGAGTTTCAATTTGTTTATACTATAGTCCGCGCTACGGGGACTTAGAGTACTCCAGTCAGCATTCAGGGGACTCGAAGATTCAATTTGTTTATACTCTAGTCCGCACTCTGGGGACTTAGAGTACTCGGGTCCACATTCAGGGGACTCGGAGATTCAAGTCGTTTATACTCTAGTCCGCGCTCCGGGGACTTAGAGTACTCCGGTACGCATTCAGGGGACTCGGAGATTCAAGTCGTTTATACTCTAGTCCGCGCTCCGGGGACTTAGAGTACTCCGGTCTGCATTCAGGGGACTCAGGGATTCAATTCGTTTATACTCTAGTCCGCGCTCCGGAGACTTAGAGTACTCTGGTCCACATTCAGGGGACACGGAGGTTCAAGTCGTTTATACTCTAGTCCACGCTCCGGGGACTTAGAATACCCTGGTCCGCATTCAGGGGACTCGGAGATTCAAGTCGTTTATACTCTAGTCCGCGCTCCAGGCACCTAGAGTACTCCGGTCCGCATTCAGGGGACTAGGAGATTCAATTCATTTATGCGAGTTCGTACGTCAGGTAGAATAATGCAACTTTAGTTGTTTGTCACTAGACTGTAAGATTCAGAAACATCAATAATTCATAGAAAGGATGGCTTCAAGCCTTTATTAATGAAAACAAACTAAACCTTCCGATTACATGCTAAAAATGAAACTAAGAATCAATGGAATATAAACGTAGGGGAAACAATTGCACCTAAAACAGAAAAGAAACATGCTAAACATAATAACGTCGTAAATGTTCACTGTTCCACGCTTGGGGGAGTGTCGCACCATCAACGGTCGCTAGCTTGAAAGTTGCCTCTCCAAACTTCCGTTCAACGACATATGGACCTTCCCAGTTGGGATTCATACGTGATGGTACCGGGAAAACTCGTTTCAAAACAAGATCACCCACATCAAAGATTCTTGGGCGGACTTTGTCGTCGTAATATTGCTTGACTCGGTGCCTATATGCTACCGCCCTTAATTCAGCTTCTTCACGTTTTTCATCGATGCAGTCCAGTGATTCCAACAAAAGATCCTGATTTGTCTTAGGATCATAATATGTCACTCGATGTAATGGAACTTCAAGCTCCACGGGTATAACAGCTTTTGAGCCGTATGCCAGTGCGAATGGAGTGTGGCCAGTCGCGGACTTGTGGGTAGTTCTATAAGTCCATAGCGATGTTGGGAGTTCATCTACCCACTTTCCTCCAGCCTTTTCCAAATGCTTCTTCAATATGGACTTGATTATTTTGTTCACGACCTCGACTTGTCTGTTAGCTTTCGGATGAGCAACGGCGGCGAACTTTTTCTCAACGCCGTATTTTAAACAGAAATCTTTGAATTCTCTGCTTTCAAACTGAGTTCCATTGTCTGTAATGATGGTTTGCGGGAGGCCAAAGCGGCATATAATATTTCGTACAACGAAATTAATTACCTTCTTGGAGGTGATTGTGGCTAAAGGCTCCGCCTCGGCCCATTTTGTGAAATAGTCGAACGCAACTATTGCGTATTTTGCACCACCCTTGGATATAGGCAAAGAACCGATTATGTCGATTCCCCAGATTGCAAACGGCCAAGGACTAACCATTTGTGTGAGTTCCGTTGGTGGAGGAGCTCTCGGGATTTTCGCATATCTTTGACACTTGTCACATTTTCTTGCATAATCTGCAGCATCCCGATTCACAGTTGGCCAATAGTATCCATAGCGGAGGATCTTTTTTGCTAGTGCCTGCCCCCCAGTATGGTCGCCACATTCTCCTTCGTGAACCTCCTCCAAGACCCGATTTGCCTCATCATGGGCAATGAACCGTAGTAAAGGGACCGAGAACCCTCTCCGATACATCACTCCTCCCTGTATCACATATCGTGCGGCTTTGCGAATGACCTGTCGTCTTTCGCTTCTTCTTTCGGGAAAAGTCCCGTTTAACAGGTATTGTTTGAATGGAGTTATCCACGACTCCTTCTCAATTTCTGTTTCCAACGCAAAATCGACTTCCATCACATCTATGCTTGGAGCGTGTAAGGTTTCGACGGGAACTAATCCCATTTGCTGCGCATCGCCGGTGCTTGCGAACTTGGCCAACGAGTCGGCTTCCCTGTTCTGTTCATGCGGGACATGCGAAATGTCATAATGTTTGAAGTTTGCCAATAGTTCCTGAACCAAAGCAAGGTGTGGAGCAAGCTTTTGTCCCCTTGCTTGGTAGTCTCCTCACACTTGGTACACCACCAGCTGCGAGTCACAAAAGATTTCAACTGATTTTACCCCGAGTTCTCCAGTGAGCTTTAAGCCAGCAATCAATGCTTCATATTCTGCTTCATTATTCGTAGCCGAGAAATTGAGCTTCAAAGAATAACAAATTGATCGATTTTCTGGAGTCACCAGGACTATGCCAGCCCCAGAGCAACGGTCGTTTGATGCCCCATCGGTGTACAATTTCCATCGAATGGGGGGAATGACACTATGACCATCTGGTTCGTCAGATACAGTAAACTCAGCGATGAAATCTGCTAATGCTTGCCCTTGTATGGCTCTTCGTCGCAGGTAGGTAATATCGAACTGTCCCAACTCAATATTCCATTTTAACATCCTTTTGGAAGTTTCTGGTCGTTGGAGTACCTATCGCAAGGGCTGATCGGTATAGACACTAACTGAGTGTGCTTGAAAGTACGAACGCAGCTTGCGTGATGCAATCACCAAGTAATAGGCTAATTTCTCAATTTTAGGATAATTTCTCTCTGCCCCCGTTAAACGTTTGCTAACGTAATACACCGGCTTTTGGACTCGGTTCTCCTCGCGGACCAAAGCCGCACTTATAGCATGCGGGGATACAGCCAAGTATACGTACATCATCTCGTGGTCTACTGGTTTCGACGATACTGGGGTACTCTCCAAATGCCTCACCAGATCTCGGAACGCTTCCTCACAGTTGGATGTCCACTCGAAATTCCTCTTCCCTTTCTTTATTATATCGAAGAAGGGAATGCACTTGTCCGTGGCTTTGGATATAAATCGACTCAGCGCAGCCACCTTTCCATTCAAGCTTTGCACCTGTCTTATAGTTCTGGGCACTTGCACATCTCGAATAGCTTGAATCTTTTCCGGGTCAGCTTCAATTTCCCTAACATTAAAAATGAATCCCAAAAACTTCCCCGACGCAACGCCGAATGAACACTTCAGAGGATTGATCTTCATCCCATAATATCTGAGTATATCGAACGTCTCTGCTAAGTCTCGAATGTGGTCGTTTGACTGTCATGACATCACGAACATGTCATCCACATAGACTTCCATCGTTCTACCAATCTAGTCTTTGAACATTCGATTCACCAAACGCTGATAGGTCGCTCCCGCATTTTTCAATCCGAAAGGCATTACTACATAGCAATATAGCCCAACGTCTGTGACGAAACTGGTGTGTTCCTGGTCCGGAATATGCATCGGGATCAGATTGTATCCCGAGTACGCATCCATGAATGACAACAACTCATGTCCTGCAGTGGAGTCGACCAACTGATCAATCCTAGGCAATGGGAAACTATCCTTGGGGCATGCTTTGTTCAAATTGGAGTAATCTACGCAAGTTCTCCATTTCCCGTTCGCCTTTTTCACCAGCACGGGGTTTGATACCCATTCAGGGTAGAGGGCGTCGCGGACGAACTCATTGGCTTTGAGTTTGTCCACCTCCTCTCTGAAAGCAGCGGACCTCTCCGGGTCCATTCCTTTCCTCTTTTGTTTAACTGGGATGTACTTCGGGTCTATGTTCAACATATGACTCGTAATAGCGAGAGAAATCCCACACATGTCAGAATGTGTCTAAGCGAAAACATCAAGATTCGCTCGGAGGAAATCACTAAGGTCTTTAGTCATTGCGGGGCTGAGTTGTGATCCGATCTTCAGTACTCGCGATGGATCGTTTCGACTGACTGAAATGTCAATCGTCAGTTCAGCCAGTGCTGCCTTTTCTTCCCTGGGTTCCTCATCGTCGTCTCTCGGATCTATGTCTCTGTTGATCCGAGAATTTTGCCCGAGCTAGGGCTCGGGCATTATTTGTCAATTGTCAGTATGCTGGATGCGGATGGGATTGTCCGCAACCTTTACTTTCTCCCTCCGATGGGCCTCTCGGAGCTCAACCACATAACATGCACGACCGACCGC
Source organism: Allium fistulosum (assembly GCA_030737815.1). Classification (NCBI taxonomy): domain Eukaryota; kingdom Viridiplantae; phylum Streptophyta; class Magnoliopsida; order Asparagales; family Amaryllidaceae; genus Allium; species Allium fistulosum. The sequence goes on from CM060903.1 coordinate 1,083,092,289, forward strand.
CTGGTCGCCATGAACAACACCTACTCCTTTGTCAGTCGGAAATTTTAAAGTCAAACACCACGGGGCCAATGCTGCCCTAAACTCGGCCAGGGCCGGTCGACCCAAAAACACATTGTATGGAGAATCCACATCCAAAACTATGAAAGGTAGGATTCGCACCCTCCTACGCTCACCTTGTCCCAGTTCTACTGGCAACTCAACATATCCCACTACATCGGTCGTTGCGCCATTATAACCATGTATACGAGCTTTAGATGGCTTCAAATCCTTCGTCTCCATCTTCATCTGATCATAAGCCTTCTTGAAGATGATATTGACAAAACTTCCACAATCAATAAGAATTCTTTTCAAAAAAGCCGGCCCAATGGTCGCAGATATGACCATCGGGTCAATGGTAGGAGCCTCCACCTGATCAGCATCTCTGCTCCTGAATACTATGTCGTCTGTCATCATGCGCAGCTGTTTAGCAGGGGTCCCATCCTCTATGTTGGAACAACACTCAAAGTCTACATGCCTCAGGGAATTAGCATACCACCCCATCTCTTGAAAGTTCTTATTCGTAGGGTGAGGTCCGCCGATGATCGTGTTTAGCGAGGTGTACTCGTTGTAGGTTGGAATTCTCGGCTTCCATTTCCCCGCTTCTCTCTTCTTCCCCTGATTTCTTCCTCCGGATTCCTTAGTTTGCCCGGGCTTGTTCTGGACATTGACTTGAACTTTCCCCGAGGTTTCTCCGGACTGCTTCACAGCAATGTTGCTTTTTACAGACTCCTGAATAGGCCCCGGTGCCTTATCTCGCCTTATCCACCTAGCTTCCTCTCTTCTTATAAACTAATGTGCCTTTGAGTAAAAACGCTCTAGCGTAGTTGGAGGTTTTCCTGCCAACCAATCTCCGAACTCTGAATCTGGATCCACACCTCGCATCACAGCCATAAGAATTGCATGATCATTGGGATTACTGACTTCAGTAGCCGCAACATGGAATCTCTGTAAATACTCCTTCAACGACTCCCCAGGAGCTTAGATTACACTTGATAGTGACATCACGTCCTTGGGACGAGTAGTATGTATTCTGAATTGTTCTATAAATTTCTTTGCCAACTCCTCAAAACTGGACACGGATCGCGGAGGAAGCTGGGTGAACCACATGTTAACAATCCCAGATAGAGTTATTGGAAAGCACCTGCACTTGGTTGCATCATTCGCTCTAGTTGAATCCATCATATATTCGTACCTCATTACATGCTGCATGGGATCAGTGTTTCCTTCATAGGCCGGGATAGTTGGCATGCTAAACTTCCTGGGGTACTCCGCCTGTAGAACAACGTTTGTGAATGGGGTATGACTTCTGGATACCCCCCAATCATCATTCGACAAGCCTTGATTCTCTTTCATCAACTGTCTGATCATAACTATTAGATTTTGGGTTTGTATGGAAGAAGGAAGGTTGGAGTCTGTCCTACGGGATTGATCAGGCTGATGCCTCCTCTGTTGGTGATCTGCCAAACGTGCATCTCGAGGTTCAGACATCATTGGCATCTTGGTGAGCTGGGCGTCCAGCCTCCACCTGCACTCCAGCTCCTAAGTTTCCAGTTCTTGCTTGGTCACGGTCTGCGAGTTGTAAATGGTCCCCAGCTGTTCGGACAGCAGCACCTGCCTGCGTAGTTTCAGTCTTGCGGCGTCTACGCCTGGGAGGTTCATCGGACGAAGTTGAGCTGTCAGATGAAGAATAAAGAGCTGGACTGCCCCAGCATTCTGATGATGTTATTGAGTGAGCTGGGCCAAGAGGTTGGCGTTAGCTTGCATCTGCTCTTCGAGTTGTCTCCTGCTTTCCCTAAGCTCTCTCATCAAGTCGTTGAACTCTATTCTGGTGACAACTGACATTTGGTCCTAGGTGGTAGTCCCTGCACCTAGATTTGCTTGCTGATTGCTAGGCCCTCCTTGTTGTACGCTAGCAGTCTCATGGGCGTCCGCATTACGAGAGGCTGATCTGGTACGTGGTCTTCCCATTGTAGTGTTATCGGTACGAAATCTGAGTAGAATCAACGGACGTCCTACGAATGACTCGGATCATCTTTGGGGGATTTATTCAATCCAGTAGCTTCAAAGCAGATCCTTGAGGTCTGAGAATTCGATTCTCAGTGAAAGAACAAAAGTGTTAGCACCAAAATTGGTCACTAACCTCGTTGAGAAAGATTGTGTAGAGAGATAAATGATGAAAGTAAATTTAAACAAAGAACAATATGCTAAATTGAATGCAAAGACGAGAACACCAGATTTATAGTGGTTCGGCGTAACTGCCTACGTCCACTTTGAGGTTAATCTTTATTGCTTGACTTGATAATTGATTACAGATACAATCCGTATACCAACTACTTGAATACAATTGCTAAGTAAAGAGAATGAGTCTTGAAAGCGGCAGAGTCTCCCAGTGTTCTCGAAAAAAGGTCCCTTTCACTGTGCCCCTGCCTCTCTATTTATAGACAAAGATGGGTTGGACTCCCCTAGTGGGCCTGGCAGCCGATTACCTCAGCCCAGAAAGAGTGAGTTCTAGGTGCCGAACCACTGATGCCGAACAGACTGATGCCGAACCATCGATGTCGAACAGAATGATGTCGAACCATCGATGCCGAACAGACTGATGCTGAACCATCGATGCCAAACAGACTGATGTCGAACCATGGATGTCGACCAGACTGATGCCAATCAGATTGATGTCGAACCATCAATGTGGACCAGACTGATGCCGAACCATCGATGCCGATCAGATTGATGCCGAACCATCGATGCTGACCAGACTGATGTCGAACCATCGATGCCGATCAGATTGATGCCGAACCATTGATGCCGAACAGACTAATGCCAAACCATTGATGCCGACCAGACTGATGTCAGATATCTCTAGACGCTGATCAACTCCGTATGTCGAATGCTCTGCCATGCCAAACGATCCAGGTATGCCGAACGCTTCTGTCATGCCGAACGAAGTGTGGATGCCGATCCATGTATGCCGATCGATCCAGGTATGCCAATCCATGTATGCCGATCACTCTAGAATGTAAGTGCCGGGTGCCTGGTTGCCTGGTCAAACCTTCTGGTAACAATTGTATGAATGCATTATGTATGTTCTTGTATGGCATAGTTGATGTGCATTATTATATGAATTTCTTGGTAAAATATATACCTTTTGAATTGTAATTTTTGTATCAATTTCAGGGACAAAATTCCCCCAAGGGGAGAGTATAACGACCAACAAAATAATCCTTTGTATTTGAATATTTAAATCATTTTTAAATATTTAAATAATGGATTTTAATAACCAAATAAACATATTTCAAAATATTAATTAATAATATTAAGATCATTGTCAAATTATTTTACCAAAATAATTAGCTCAAATAAAAATAGAAAATGTAACTGAAAAACGTTTTCCAAAAATTCAGCTTTTTGACATCGAAAAAGTCATAGAAATTGTTGTGCACATTTTGTATCACTCATATACACATGCGCACATGTCGTATGATAAGTAAAGTAAAGTAAAGTATTAATAGTAATAAACCATGATTAATTTAAATGTAAGCATGATAAGGCACATTATGTTTAAATAAAAGAATGAATAAAATATGGAATAAGTTCTCATGTATCACCAGACTCAACACGATACCCTTGTACACATAATGGAGCATATCAGATCAAGCATGATATGGGGGCCACCTTAGCTGTGAGCTTTAGATGGGTAGAGCTTGAGATGGAGCTATCTGATTGGTGGAAATAAGGCAAGGGTAAGTTATAAATATCACCTATCTTCATGTCTATAACTACCTCCAACCTAACTTCATTTCTCACTTTGTAATCTCATTTCTCAGTTTCCTAATAAGCTCTCTCTCCATTTTGTGTTCAAGTTCACCCATGGCTTCTCTTCTTCATTCTTAGTTTGAGAAAAATCACGTCTTTTCACTTTAAATCTCTTCCTTAGTTCACAAAACTGCATATATTCACCTACAAACACTCTTCCACCAAAACAAAATCAATTTCCACCTCAAAACCTCCTAGGCCTAGCCTATTCCTAGCCTAGGCCGAGCCACCTTGCAACCCCCAAGCCCACATATGGTAATAAATTTATGCCAAGGAAGTTTGCTTAGCGTTTAGTCCAGTTATGTGGAAGTTTGACTTTGTTTTAGTGAGTTTCGTTGAGTACAAATCTCACCTTTCAAAATCCAAGTTTAAAACTTTAAATATAGGTCATTTTTATTTTTAGTGAAAACCCGTTGGATAGTTGTTGTGTTCTGGTGGTTGTTGGCATGAATTATGCATCGAAAATTTAACACTTCGGATTTTAGTTTGCATGTAGTAAACAAATATGAAAAGTTTGTGGCTAAAATAATTATATTGCTAGTAAATACTTATTGCATGCTGCATCATAGTGAATTACCTTGCGTATGTGTTCATACCCTTTTTTTATGATGGTTGGTTATATTGATAATGTCATATGCTCGAATTTCTAACTGCACGTATAGCGATAGTCGCTATATCAGCATTGTAGGAAAATATCCTTTTATCGAAAACATTTGGTTTCATTATCGTTCTTGGAATTACTTTATAAGTTAACCAAGTTTTTGATTAATGATATTATCAAAAATAATTAATTATTTTAATATTGATTATTAATTTAATTAATTATTTAATTAATAATGATTTAAATCAACTAATTAAATTATTAACGAAGTGTTTTAATTTAACTAATTTCTAAGTTAATGATGTTTTCAATTTAATTAATCATTTTATTTAATGATGTTTAAGGCTAACTAATCTTTTTATAAAGATGGATTAAGATTTACAAATTAATTAATTAATGATGTTTTTAAAATTAGTTAATCTTTTTTAATTAATTACTTTAAAGGTTAATATATCTGTTTAACCTTAATTAATCTTTCATTAAATAAGTTTTAAATTAATAAATCACATTTAAATAATGATGTTTTATTATTATTTAATTAATATTATTAATTATATTATTAATTAATTTAACTAACGATGTTTTAAAGGTGATTTACCTTTTTTAATTAATGGTTATTGAAGTAAATTAATCAACTTAGTTAAAAAGTTTTAAAAAGTTAATTTATCAATGTAATAAGGATGTTTTAAGTTACTGAATCCTTTTATAATGATGTTTCAAAGTTAGCAAACTCTTTTGACAAAGTGTTATAAAGCTAATACTTTTAATGTGAAGCCAAGTACGAATTTGAGTTTTTAAAAGAGAAGTTTGAATTATTTAAGGAAATAGATTAATTTTCGTAAAGCGGTGCACTTGTATGGAAACAATTTATTTATATAATTAGTGCTAAACACTGAAGATGTAGACTTGTCGCTATCTCGAAAGTTAAGAATAATCATGATACATGACTTTGAGGTAACACTACCTCGGCTTGTTTGCGTTACTGTTAACCAAGAAGTAGTACAAGTTTGAATTCGATTAGTGGTGATAAGTATACATGAAATAATTTCCATATAAGATCGTTTTGTATCCTCGATATTTGGTTTCTCGGCTGTCAGTTACTTCATCTTCTGTATTATCGTCATTCTAAGATGATTTATTGCTCCGTTGAGCATTGATATCTTTTGTCAAAAATGATAAAAACCAAAGCGCGAGAGGAGGCCAAGCCATGTGGGGTTGATACCTTTAGGATACTATCACATCTCATCTAGATTTGAATTTGGTAGCACTATTAGATGTGAAATATTTATATTCTCGGTAAGGTTTGGTGGGGTCCGACTTGGAGGGTTAAGAGAAGTTTCATAGATTAAAGAGCGTTAACCATAAAATCTAATTAAGAACAAAGGTACGAAAGAAGGTTGTTAAAATGCCCGGCTCTACTAAAATAATAGGCATGGGTTTCGACAATGATCACGAAAGAATGTTTCAAAGGCATTAAGAAGGATTTCGAGGGAATCGCAAGTACCAAGCGCCCTCTCAAGTGATAGAACAGTGCAAAAGCTTTCGAAGAGGATGAAAAAGAAAAGTGTGGTCACCCTTCTGGCTCATTCAAGACTTTCGATACAGATGGATTCGTGAATATAGAAGAAGCAAGGATGGGCTCGGAACCACTTTCGAAGGCAGTGAATAATAATCTTTCATATGCGCACTAGACCTTTTAAAACCAAAGGTTTTGCCTTCATTCATTTTACTCAAAACAACCCTTTCGAAAGCATAGTCAAGCCTTTCGAAGCGATCGAAGACAATAACATCAGGAGAAGGTTCCGCATCAATCCACAGACATGCATTCGAAAGCTACCTACTGCATCGAAACCATTGAAAATTCAATGTGTTCGAAGCCCTTGTAGGTAACCTATCGATAGAATCGAAAGCTCCTACTTCTACTTATAATGACAATAAAGCGACATAAAGAGAAAAGCACATTTATGGCCCTTTCGACGACATCGAATGTGATTTAGGAGAAAGCTGGGAATGGAATACTAAAGACTTAACAAAGGCGAAAGGTAGATAAAAGACACTTTCGACATGGTCGAAAGGTCTGGAATAAGAAGTGGGGAAGCGCAAGGGTGAGTTAGAGGACTCAAATGAGAAGCCTTTCGACTGTATCGAAGGTAGGCGAGGCCTTTCGACCATGTCGGAAGGAATGAGGCGGAATATAAAAGGGCCTTTCGACTAGGTCGAAAACATAGGCACGGAAGGGGTCGACCTGCATCTATAAATAAGACCCAAGGGGTCCGATTTTGAGGAGGGGATTTAGGAATCCTAAGCTCATTTCTTTCATTTCTACTTCGTTGCAACAACTAAATCTTTATCCCTAAATCAATTTGTGGCAAAGCTCTAAAAATTGTAACTCATTACTATCATTAGCTAGACTAATGATCAATTGCACATGATGTTATCTTATTCTCTTAATTACATTTTGTCTATCAAAATCATTAGGATTGACTTGGATATCATACATGCGAACCGTATCATCATCATAACAAATATCATATGATGACAAATAGGACGATGATGATGTTTCGACAGAAATAAGTTCATAGAAATTTTAAATATCCAAGCTGATCTTATATCAAGTACACAAGATAAAGCTTAGGCAACTTCAAACTGGATTTGTTTCGAAAGGATAAAATCCCTTATGACCTAGTCAAAAGGGATGTCCCAAAGGAAATCTGGCCTGCAATTGGCAAGCAACCATATTAGGAGGAGTCTGTCTGAAAGCAACCTACACTCAACTACACTAGCATCCTTTTCGAAGGGGTTCCTCCATATAAGAAATGAAATCAATAAGGTTGAAAGCAACTATTTCACTTCAATAGGTCAAGCATACATTCCGACATGGTCATAAGGGCTAGAATGAACCTTTTGACATAATCTAAAGGATGAAAATTCAATAGGAATAGGTGTCTTCAAATCATTCGAAAGAAGGGTTTCGAGTAAGATGCTTCTTCCTTTGCCAACATTTTTAAGTTATCTTCTAAAACTGTTTCGACCAAGTCAACCCAGTTGAATGGGTGCTTTCGAAAGAAGCAATTTTTCATGATTACCTTATTTATATAAATTTATTTTCCATTCACACAGGTTTGGGGATGTTGACGAGTTTTCTTGTTAACATTTTCGGTACTAGAAAGAGGGCTTGAACCTCCGACCTTATTGCTATCTTATAGACTAATTACGGATCGTTTGACTTGACATAGGAAAATGAATTCTAAGAGACTCAGTAGAATGGATGAAGAGGTCATCCACACTACAACCCTCGAAGAGAACATAGCTCCAACATTCAACCTGGATAGGGTTGTTCAAGGGCAGCCTTCATCATCAGCTAAGTAGGATGAAAACACCACCAAAATCAAGCATTTAGAGCAGCAACTACAAGAAATGCAAGAACTTCTAAAGATGGCATATCTCAAAAGTCCTTTGAAATAGCGAGGCCAACGTAGGGGGATGAGGTGATTTCACCCAGAAGGAACTTGAATGCTTATTCAAACGAAAACAAAAGCAAGATTGATCTTCCATCTTCAAAGAAGAAGGAGCGTACGCAAACTAAAGGTGATCATAAAGGAAGGGTCCTCGATAAATCACTTGAGTAATCTGGTAGCTCTACGTCAAAAGAATACCATCCAAACCAGAAAAGCTACCATAATGTCTAAGCTTATCTAAAGGATGAGGTGGAGAAGGAAATTAAAGATGCAATGAATGCAAAGGGGAAGAGGACCATGGAAGAAAAAAACGTCAATGATAAAGAGTGAGTGCCACCCTTACAGATGAAATTATAGCAACGATCATCCCATCTTATGTAAAGATTCCGACAATGAAGTATCATGGAATCACAAATCCAAATGACCATCTGATGGCTTTCGATAGCCAGATGGATCGGTACAATGCATCAGGAGCTGTTAGATGCAGATTATTTCTGTAACTCTCCAAGGGCCTACCGCCAGATGGTACAAACAATACCGAGAGAAGACCATTTATTCATGGAATCAATTTTTCAATGAATTCTTTGCTTAGTTCTACATATGTAAAGATCCCATCATTGACTACACAGTCCTAGCCAACATAAAACAAAGTCAAGTGGAATCTTTGGGAGACTGTCTTAAAAGATTCAACATTGAAGCACTGAAAGCACATGACATGAATAACTATTACAAGCTTATCGCGGTACTCTGGCTTAATAGAAAACACTCCATTCTGGAAGTAGCTCTTTGTTAATGGGTCTAAAGATTTACTAGATTTCCACTTTCAAGCTGAAAAGTTCATTCGAATGGATGAGCTGTATCATGCCAAAAGAAAAGCAATTCCCAAGAAGGAAAGAGGAAGATTTGATATAGATCGAAGGCATAAAAGAATGAAATGGGAAGAGCCAATTGCTAATGCAGTCGCTTTTGTTAATCGCTGTGCAAAGGATCAAATATGGCCAACAATTCTAAACAAATGTAAATGCAGCAGAAATAAAATAGTAGATAACATGGTCGATTTTATACTGGTTCGGACCTCCCATCCTACATCCAGTCCCTAAGCACCTCTTAGGAATTTTACTATCAACACCCTCACTTCTACTGGAGGAACAGGTTTATAGACTCTGCCTGAACAACCAAATAGCACTTCAATCTTTTCTTTTACAAAGAAATAACTTGACTATATATTATGTCTTTAATACACTGAGTAGTCACGTTGGAGTACAACTTTTATAGTCTTTGAAAATGATTCTTTTCTAATAAATATATAGTTTAGTAATTTAAAAGCAATACAAGAATGATTTTGAGAGCATAGAATTTTGTATGTTATTTGAAAATGATAGGAGGCTTATACAGGAGTGATTGGAAGCCAATAAACAAGTGCAACCCTTTAGAAATTTGCATTGGAAAAGGCGCATCCGTTGAAAATTCGCAACGCTTCGAAAAGATGCTTGAATGGGCACTTGGGCTTTTCGTTTTCCAAAGTTCATCTAAAGATGTCGCAACCTTTGAAGCAAAGTGATCTGTGGCACGTTAGTTGAGGCATTGTCATCTTTCCATGCGACCTGGGTTCAAATCCTACCATAGCCAATTTTTAATTTTTTCGTTTCTATTGCTTTGTCAAGTAAAAACTGGTAGCAGGCTATGATAAAAGTTCCAATGGTAGAGTGGTATTAGATGTGCATTCCCTTCTGGTGTGCATGGTTCGAGTCCCGCTCTTTCTTTATTTCAGATAATAGAGTACACTAACCACTTATTAACCAAAGCACTTCTAGTGTAGTTGGTTGGCATGCGTATTCCTATGTGGGTGCCTAGGCTCAAATCCTAACTTGTCCAATTTTTGAAACATTTATTTTCAATGTCTCATTTTCCTAGCTGGTAGCACACTTTCACAGATGTGACTTTGGTTGAGTGGTTGGAGTGCACACTTCCTTCAATGCGACCTGGGTTCAATTCTCACTAGTGTTGCTTATTTTTATGTCGTTATATTTTTTTTATTCTTCACTATAGCTTACTTAAACTTCTTTATATTACTGTCTGACCTAAAAGTACTTAACGAACACATTAATAGTATTGTCATATAGTTGTTATCATCGAAACAATAAAATCGTGTTTTCAACATTTTCCACCTTTTCGATGATTACAACCATTAAAATATAAAATAATACGAACCTCCATAACGACGTGCTTATTTTAGTCTACATATATTGCACATATAATCATATATTTCTCTGTTTTCTCTCCCCCTTTGTCATCAACAAAAAGAGATAAAACATAAGTAGATATAGATTAAATAGCTCCCCCTAAATTATATACTCCCTTTATCAACATTCACAATTTTTTCCCTCTTTGTCATCGACAAAAAGGTTGAAAATATGTAATTATTAGCCAATTTTCAAAAAAGAGTTTAACAAAATGTACATAATATTGGCTAATGTTAGGTACAAAAGATGATTCAAAATAATATGAAGCATAGTTATGTGTGTGTGTATATATATATTTATTAAATATTTATTGCCTTCAAAAAATAATTTTATTTTCCTTGAAACAATTTTTCACACTATATTTCTTTCAACTTTGCAACCAACGTATTATATAAAAATAGTATCTAATTTATTTATTTCAAAAATATTCCTTTTTGATACTCTAATAAAAATACCTACCCTAAACTATTTATAAAAAAATGAGTTAGCTATACCGAATGTGCTTCTATTTCGTTATCTATAAATGCTTGTTCCCCGTCATATGTACAGAACATTTGTTATTCGAAATCCATCTCATCCTTTTATCTTCCTTGGGTACCTGCAAAAAATAATAATCATTTTTGGTACCCACTTACTACCTAAGGGTCCAAGTGGTTAGTTCGAAGGTAACTGTAACGACCCTGAATTTTTGACATTTGAAATTTGAATATTTAATTGATTTTAAATATTCGAATGATAGTTCAATTTGAATTTCAAATATCAGAGTTTGTTTGCTAATTAAATTAGTGAATTTAATTATTAAAATTTGGGTAAAAATTTGAATCTTCAATTTTAAGCCTGTTAAAAATAATATGAAGTCTTGGAAAATTCATATTAATAATACTGAAGGTAATAGAACTTTCAGAATTGAATTTGAAAGTGTTTTGTTCAGTTTTGAAATTTATCGTTTAATTCGATATTTAAAAATAGCGTTCCGGGCACAGTCTCGGAATTCAACGAGACCAGTTCCATTGGATCCGTAATATTGTATTATTATCGGATTTCAATTTTCGTAATGTTTGGAGTGATCGTTTGGCCATACGATAAGAAAACGCGCTGAAATTAAATCGAAAATTTAATATTATAACTGGTCCAAAAAGCTATCTTCTCCATACGATCGAATTTGGACTCGGAACCTTTTCCATTGTGTTCGGAATAGGCGTATAACATTACGAACGCCTAGCGGCATGCCTCGATAGGATGTCAAAATTTTTAGTTGCGAATTCGAGACAATTTGAATTTAAAATTGAATTAAAAAATATATATTTAGTCAACCATCAGCTGATATTATTTCACATCGCTGTTTTTCTTTCACTACATGTTACTGTAGCAGAGACGTTCAAACATGCAACCATCTCAATTCGTTAAGACGCCAGTACCTTCTCCATTCTTCCCTTATCTTCTCCAGTAATTCAAATCGAAACTCACGAAAAAAAATGGCCGAATAAATAAATTTTTCTCGTTCGAAATTTTATTTCTCCTCTTCAATCAAAATCGCGATTTCCCCAAAATTGGCCGAGCCTTTCACTGGTGAATTTCATTCCCTTTCCTCGTTCAAATTCAAATCGGTAGCCCACTTCAAGAAAAGAAAAAAAAAGAAATTTCGCGAGTTCGAATAGGCCAAGATCCATCGCGAGTCAGTCGCGACAACGTGAGCGAGTGGCAATAGGATTCGTGCTCGTCCACGACTTGGAGCTCACGCGCGAAGGAGGATTCGCGACATACTGCTTGAGGCGATGCACAGATTCGTGGGAGGTAGAGCGGCGTTGGCAAGGGTGGTGATCGAATTGAGGCAACGTGGTGGCTCGCGTACGTGACCAAGTCGCGAGGCGAATGGAAGAGAGTGTGTGAACGAGGTGGTCACGAGGCTAATGGGGGGCGTGCTTGGCTGTGGAGTGTGGTAATGAGCTCGTCATAGGCGCGAGGTGAATTTCGAGCAGCAGCTTGATTTTGGTTTCCTGTTCTTTGAGGTAGTATATTTTGAGAAAATTTAGTTTTTATGTTTTCAAAGTTTAAACTGGCAAAACTGTTTGTTTGAATTGGCATTTTGCTATAAAACAGAGAAGTTTATGAAATATAGGAATTTCATTAGTTTAAAATAAATAATTCGTTATTTAAAATAATAATTTTGAAGTTAAATAGGAATTTTAAAAATGTTAAGTAGTTATAAAATCAAAATCAGTATAGTTTATTTTTATGAGTATGTATATATGGTTTCAAAAGAAAATATTTTGTTAAAGGGAAATTAGATTAAATTTTTTTAATTATTTTGTCACTGAAAAAAAAATTTGATTAAACGGAATCGGTTTAAATTAAATTATTGGTTAATTAAACTTATCAAATAGGGAAATTAATTTGTTCGACTAATTCGATTATTGATAAATTGTATAAATATTTATACAAGGTCTAAACGGTGAAGAAAACAAACTGGAATGGAAATGGATTATTTAAAATGGAATTTCTTGAAAATGGAATTTTAAATAATTTGGAAAGAATAAAGGAATTTATTTAAAAGGCGATAAATTTGTTTGAAATCAATTTTATAATTGAGTTGGTATTTAAAATAAATCCGGGGAAATCCATTTTAAAATCGATTTGGTGTTTGAAATAAATGTTTGGAAAATCAATTTGGAATTTGAAATAAATTTGGAAATCAATTTGAAAGTTGATTTGGAGTTGAAAGTGAATAATTGAGAAATCGATTTGAAAATCGTATAAAAAGTGAATATTTGGAATTTAAATCCAAAATAGAATTTATAAAGGAAAGGTAAATTTGTTTTAAGAATAAACACTGATTTATTTTTAAAGTGTGGGAAATTTTTTACAAATTTGGAATGTAAATTTTGAAATAAATCGATAAGGATTTATTTAATTGGTTTAAATGAACCATTTTGAAATGGAAGTGTATTTTCCTTGAAAAGCCGAATATATTTCCAGAATAGTTTTAAATTATAAACGAAGAAATTCTGAAAATTGGATTTTAATCAATATTTGGGAGATAAAGTATTTGAACTCGGAGATTTCCAGTGGAAATGAATAAATATTTGGAAATATATCCCGTGTATGGAAATTGATTTGAAATTTGTTCAAAAGTTTGAAGTGTGAAAAAATGATTTTTAATTTGTTTTCAAAGTGATGAAGTGTGGAAAAATATATATCTTGTGAAGATATTTTGAAATTTAATAATTTGGGAAAATTATTTAAATTGGTTGATTGTTGTGAATGTTGTTTGATAGCTAATTAACCGACTATCAATATTTGCCTTTGAAATGGCACTTGAATTTGTTTTTAAAACAAACGCTCATTATTCGGTTAAGCCGGAAAGAGGACTTTGTGTCATATAACTCATTTCGAATAGTGATACGTCATGTATGGACATCATTTGAAGACCGGTGTGAAGACCGGGTATTTTCGAAAATGATAGGACAACCTGTCGAATGTCTCTGCACCGAGTTGCTCCGGTATAGAGATTTATATCACTCTTCTTGTGATGGGATGTCCGGACATGATTAGTGAATATCCGGATTGCAAGGGCTTCTTTGGAAGTGCCTTCGGTTCTGTTCGAACCCGGAATAGACTTGTATGGTTACATGTCTAACATTACATTTTGAGATATAAAGCTTATTTCTTTCAAGTACATTTCTGTTGGTGGCAGAGAATTTATTCTCTTAGCTTAACACCCTTCTCTGAGACGTACGAGCTCAGAGGTTATGTAGTTGAAGGTTATCAGCGATATATTCCCAATTTGGTAATGTGGCATGCCGAGTGTTGCTTTGTGATGATTATTTATTGATCATTTGTTGATCAAAGCGTGGCTTTGTGAAAAAGCGTAGCTTTGTGGATGAGACCTCTTCAGACCTCACAACCCGGAAATGGTCGAAACAGGAAAGATGCGGCAAGGTTATGAGGGTCGCGCCCTTTAGGTTATGTCATTTCCTTCTGGAAAAAGGTGATATTATGGTATGGAGCCTAGATATTTACCTGTGTGGTTGCTCCAATCTCATTTACTATGTGATTGTTGCTGTGTGATCGAGGCGCCTCGGATAAAGGCCCCAAAGGACCGGGGGTGGCATATTCGTGTAGTAGTTACCTAGTTACAGAGGTAACCCGGCTTTGTGTTGGCAGAGAGCTAGTTAGTTCTCGGGACGTCCCGCCAGAGGCGTTCCCATGTGGCATAGGAAGTTCCTTAGCCTGACCATTTGTTGGAAAATCCAAAGAAACAATACGAGCCCTTTACGATTGCAATTTGTATAACCTGTCTCCTCAGGCGGCAGCTATAGCAGGCATAATATAATGGTACCTATGCTGGCTAAGATTAATATTATATTTTTGAAATGATTTTGTACACTATGCACGAATAATAATATCAAAAAAAATTCTTTTGCATAGTAAGCATATTTGACTATCATAAGAAGAAATCTCCTCCTAGTCTGCGATTGCATTGTGTGTGTGGTGGGAGGTCTTATGGTAGTTTTATTTTCCAAAAGCATTGCGAATCTGTTTTATTTTCTTTGTGAAAATAACTATTTTACGATATCACACTAGTCACCATGACTGACTCAGAGTTTATTGTTCCCATTCTAAACTCTGGGTGCCCATAATTTTCCACACGGGCAGCCTAGAGTTATGTTATCAGGATATTCTGAATATTTTGGAGCTTTGGAGATGAGCTGGATGGCGAGACATAATACCGTACTTATTTATTTATTCCGCTGTGTATTATGTATGTGGACAAGTTATATAACTATCCAGTGATGTGTATTGTTGTAAACTATGATGATATGATGTAATGTATAAACTGATATAGTTCTTTGTTTAAAGATTATTGATTCATCTATTATATATTGTTCCGCTGCGAATGTGAGATTCTGATATTGTTTCTGTTTCTGCTTTTCTGTTCTTTCTTTTCTTCTGTCTTCTTCTACCTCTTCTTTTTAACCCTAATGGTTCGGTTTTCCGGCATTCGATTGCGCGACATTTGATACAGTGGACGTATTAATGTCGACTTTCGAGCGTCGAAAGATCTCAACCGTTACATGTGGTATCAGAGCTGTTGGCTAAGCGACAACCCTGGCTCTGTTGGGTAATACTCATTAGAGATAGAGTCAATAGTACTCTAGAATGAGTGTGAGTGTAATAATAGATATGAGCGCGTATTTGTTAGTGAATATAAAAATTTGTTTTGTATTGTGTTGACTTATTGGTTGATTGTTTATAAATTCTGGTCGGTGCAGTCTGGCCAACTGTAATCGATAGGAATTTCTAAACTCTTAAACAAGATAAACTGACACGGTACTGTTTTAAATAGGGTAAATAAAATAATTTTGCCAAAACTATTTTTGTATAGAAAAGAAATCATTTTCTATGAATTATTATAGTATATGGATGCTTGGTTGTTAAGAAGTGATAATATTGAATTATTATCATTGTTATATGGAAATTTAATAAGAAATAATGGTATAACCAAAGATTAGAGATAGATTCATTTAACAAATGAAATTTATAAATATGAATTGAAAGGATAAGGAAATAAAATTCATATATGAATGGGATTTGTAAAAATAAATTGTAATGAGATTTATAATTTGGAAATAGAATTCCAGGAAAATATTTGAAAATAAAATTCAGTAATGGAATGAAATTGGTAATGTGAATTTATAAATGAGTTTTATAAATTGAAATAAAGTGCCAGAGAAATTTTTGAAATACGAATTAAAGAATTTGGATTGAAATTTCAAAGATAGTTTTGAAATGTGAGTAATTGTTTAAAAGACTCTGGAATTTCTTTAAATTGTTATGGAATGTAACTAAGTTGATAACTTATAAAAATATTTGAAATTTAATAATGTAATGAGATTTGATTTGGATCGAGTTGAAGAAAAATCCAAACTTGGAAAAAAATAAAATAAAATGGGTTGGATTAAAGAGGAAGTGGTTTGTGTTGTAAATAAAATTCAAGTAAGTAAAAATAAATTGAAAATTTCCTTGTTATTGATAAAATAAATTCGAGATGACTTGAATATGGAAATTTGAAATTTAAAAAGAAAAATTGTGAAATGGTCGTCGTCGACTTTTATTGAATGGTTTTGAATAGAATTTGTTCGGTTAATGAAATAAACCGAATGTGAATATAGAATGCAAATTGAATTGAATGGAAGTGGAATTAAAATAAATTGAATTGGTATCAATTTAAACTAGCTATAAACTAGAATGGATATTCTATTAAGCGAATATCATTGAATTTGCATAGAAACGATTGTCATTTGACGCAAACGAGATTGTATAAAATTATATGAGTGAATGAAAGCCTATAAAATTGATTTTTGTATCAATTGAAATAGATACGAATTCGTTCGTTTAAAAATGAATAGAATGTGAGGAAGTGCATTGTAAACCATTGAATTGAATGTAAATTAGATGAAAGCGATTAAAATTTGTATTGAAACTTGATAAATTGCTAATGGAAATTATTTTGAATGCATTGCTTATGAAAACTATGTGTTTACTGTTGAAAATAAGTAAAATGTTAATAGATTTCCTATATATGTCACTTACGTGTTTAAACTGAGTAATTACAGGTTTTTGGAAGTCGTTTGGCTGCATTTGGTTGCGCAAATGCTAAAAAAATAAGCCGCTTTGCTTAAAATGCTAATAAAGGTACGCCTACGCAATAAAAATAGGAAATATGAAATGTTTTTCTGCTTTTCCGAACGAGTGGGTCGATGTATATATATTTATATCTTTTGTCAAATTGCAAAAGCTCCTCCATACAAAGGAGACTCCGCCAAAATTTTCTGAAAATTTTAGGAGTTAGAAATTTTTTGAAAATTTGGAAAATTCTGTTATCGGAAAATTGATTTTCAAATTGTAATGGAAACGTAGGAATTGAACTAGAAAATGAAAACCATTGTTTTGGTCGAAGTAAAAGTTTTGGAAAAAGTGAACATCGAGTTTTCACTAAAAGGAATTGTTGGTTTTTGAAGATAAAATGAATTCAAATAGAATTGAAATTGTAAATTGAATTCAAATGGGATTGAAAATGCAAAGTTGAATGGAAATGAATATATAAATTTGTTGTTGAAGCAAATTGATTTTATATGGAAAAGAAATTCAATTTGAATATAAACTTTAGTAGTGAAGTAGTAAAAATGAATATAAGAAATAATTGTATTGAACTTAAGAAATGGTAAAATTCTTAAGTAAATGGGTATTTGGAATCCAATAAGTAAATTTGGACATTGTTATTAAGTAAAGTATACAGGGTATTTGGAATTGGATTTTGATTTTGAAGGTAAATTTGAAATTGCTCGATAATAAGGTATGTATTTGAATTTCAGTATGAAATTGATGAGTTTCTGATTTTGCCACTTGGCATTTTGTTTTGTTTTGAAATTTGGGAGTCCATAGGGACATTTTGTAGTCGTACCGAGCTAGCCGCGCAAAGGAGATGCTGGCGAAATTTCTCGGAAATTTCGAGAGTTAGAAAATTTTTGAGAAATTTTGGATAATTTACAATTTGAATTTAAATTTGAATTTGAATTGTGAAGTAAAATAAAGTTATTTGAAAACAATGAAAGTGTTTGGAAAGTTAGTTGAAGTGATAATAGATCTTTAATAAAAGATTATTTTGGCGAGTTGATAAAATTGTTTGGTTTTAGGAAAATGATAAACGGGGATTAAATCATTCTTCTTGACTTGTAATTTCGGGGACGGAATTCTTTTAAGGGGGGAAGATTGTAACGACCCTGAATTTTTGACATTTGAAATTTGAATATTTAATTGATTTTAAATATTCGAATGATAGTTCAATTTGAATTTCAAATATCAAAGTTTGTTTGGTGATTAAATTAGTGAATTTAATTGTTAAAATTTGGGTAAAAATTTGAATCTTCAATTTTAAGCCTGTTAAAAATAACATGAAGTCTTGGAAAATTCATATTAATAATACTGAAGGTAATAGAACTTTCAGAATTGAATTTGAAAGTGTTTTGTTCAGTTTTGAAATTTATCGTTTAATTCGATATTTAAAAATAGAATTCCAAGCACAGTCTCGGAATTCGACGAGACCAGTTCCATTGGATCCATAATATTGTATTATTATCGGATTTAAATTTTCATAATGTTTGGAGTGATCGTTTGGTGGTACGATAAGAAAACGTGCTGAAATTAAATTGAAAATTTAATATTATAACTGGTCCAAAGGCTATCTTCTCCATACGATCGAATTTGGACTCGGAACCTTTTCCATTGTGTTCGGAATAGGCGTATAACATTACGAACGCCTAGCGGCACGCCTCGATAGGATGTCAAAAAATTTAGTTGCGAATTCGAGACAATTTGAATTTAAAATTGAATTAAAATATATATATTTAGTCAACCATCAGCTGATATTATTTCACATCGCTATTTTTCTTTCACTTCGTGTTACTGTAGCAGAGACGTTCAAACACGCAACCATCTCACTTCGTTAAGACGCCAGTACCTTCTCCATTCTTCCCTTATCTTCTCCAGTAATTCAAATTGAAACTCACGAAAAAAAATGGCCGAATAAATAAATTTTTCTCGTTCGAAATTTTATTTCTCCTCTTCAATCAAAATCGCGATTTCCCCAAAATCGGCTGAGCCTTTCATTGGGGAATTTCATTCCACTTCCTCGTTCAAATTCAAATCGGCATCCCACTTCAAGAAAAGAAAAAAAAAAGAAAATTCGCGAGTTCGAATAGGCCGGGATCCATCGCGAGTCAGTCGCGACAACGTGAGCGAGTGGCAATAGGATTCGTGCTCGTCCACGACTTGGAGCTCATGCGCGAAGGAGGATTCACGACATACTGCTTGAGGCGATGCGCAGATTCATGGGGAGTAGAGCGGCGTTAGCAAGGGTGGTGATGGAATCGAGGCAACGTGGTGGCTCGCGTACGTGACCAAGTCGCGAGGCGACTGGAAGAGAGCACGTGAACGAGGTGGTCACGAGGCTAATGGGGGGCGTGCTTGGCTGTGGAGGGTTGTGATGAGCTCGTCATAGGCGCGAAGTGGATTTCGAGCAGCAGCTTAATTTTGGTTTCCTGTTCTTTGAGGTAGTATATTTTGAGAAAATTTAGTTTTTATGTTTTCAAAGTTTAAACTGGCAAAACTGTTTGTTTGAATTAGCAGTTTGCTATAAAACAGAGAAGTTTATGAAATATAGGAATTTCATTAGTTTAAAATAAATAATTAGTTATTTAAAATAATATTTTGGAAGTTAAATAGGAATTTTAAAAATGTTAAGTAGTTATATAAAATCAAAATTAGTATAGTTTATTTTTATGAGTATGTATATATGGTTTCAAAAGAAAATATTTTGTTAAATGGAAATTAGTATAAATTTTTTTAATTATTTTGTCACTAAAAAAAAATTTGATTAAACGGAATCGGTTTAAATTAAATTATTGGTTAATTAAACTTATCAAATAGGGAAATTAATTTGTTCGACTAATTCGAATATTGATAAATTGTATAAATAATTATACAATGTCTAAACGGTGAAGAAAACAAACTGGAATGGAAATGGACTACAAATTAAAATCAAAGGTAAGATCTTCTCACTCAAACAAAGGGTTTTGTTTAATTTTAAATAGTTATATTTAAAATTATTGATTGTGTTGATTGTGTGCTTGAATGATAGTATATATATAGTAGTATATAGCAATATATATATATATATATATATATTGGAATATATATATATATATATTGGAGTTGTTGATTTCCCACATTATATAGCGGATGAGACCCTATGCGCCGCATAATAGCGGATGATATTTTATAAATCCCATATACCGCGATATTCCACCTCAAAGTGGAATTGGTATTGTGCTAACAGCTGTGGATGCAGGGAAACAGGTTGGAGGGATCCAACTGGATTCCTCAAATTATATGAATTTGTTTCATATGCTGTATGATAATTTATTTATAATCTGTGTACGATTATATTTGTGATTGAATTTGTTGAAGGCTATGATTTAGCCGAATGTATTATTGGTATCGTTGGATACCAGAAATAAATAAAATTGGATTTTTGAAATTAAAGTATGAAATTTTAAGTGAATTTCTTTTGAAAGAATTGGGTGAATCGAAAATAAGGAATTTTTAAAGCATAAAGTTGATTTTTGAAATCTTATCGAATTATTTCCAAAATATGGGAAAGGATATTAATAAATAGGTTTTCAAAAATATTGTTTAAAAGTTGAAGAATTTCTTGAAAATGGAATTTTAAAAAATTTGGAAAGAATAAAGGAATCTATTTAAAAGGCGATAAATTTGTTTGAAATCAATTTGATAATTGATTTGGTATTTAAAATAAATCCTGGGAAATCCATTTTAAAATCGATTTGGTGTTTGAAATAAATGTTTGGAAAATCAACTTGGAATTTGAAATAAATTTGGAAATTAATTTGAAAGTTGATTTGGAGTTGAAAGTGAATATTTGAGAAATCGATTTGAAAATCGTATAAAAAGTGAATATTTGGAATTTAAATTCAAAATAGAATTTATAAAGGAAAGGGAATTTGTTTTAAGAATAAACACTGATTTATTTTTAAAGTGTGGGAAAAAATTTACAAATTTGGAATGTAAATTTTGAAATAAATCAATAAGGATTTATTTAATTGGTTTAAATGAACCATTTTGAAATGGAAGTGTATTTTCCTTGAAAAGCCGAATATATTTCCAGAATAGTTTTAAATTATAAACGAAGAAATTCTGAAAATTGGATTTTAATCAATATTTGGGAGATAAAGTATTTGAACTCGGAGATTTCCAGTGGAAATGAATAAATATTTGGAAATATATCCCGTGTATGGAAATTGATTTGAAATTTGTTCAAAAGTTTGAAGTGTGAAAAAATGATTTTTAATTTGTTTTCAAAGTGATGAAGTGTGGAAAAATATATATCTTGTGAAGATATTTTGAAATTTAATAATTTGGGAAAATTATTTAAATTGGTTGATTGTTGTGAATGTTGTTTGATAGCTAAATAACCGACTATCAATATTTGCCTTTGAAATGGAACTTGAATTTGTTTTTAAAACAAACGCTCATTATTCGGTTAAGCCGGGAGAGGACTTTGTGTCATATAACTCATTTCGAATAGTGATACGTCGTGTATGGACATCATTTGAAGACCGGTGTGAAGACCGGGTATTTTCGAAAATGAAAGGACAACCTGTCGAATGTCTCTGCACCGAGTTGCTCCGGTATAGAGATTTATATCACTCTTCTTGTGATGGGATGTACGGACATGATTAGTGAATATTCGGATTGCAAGGGCTTCTTTGGAAGTGCCTTCGGTTCTGTTCGAACCCGGAATAGACTTGTATGGTTACATGTCTGACATTACATTTTGAGATATAAAGCTTATTTCTTTCAAGTACATTTCTGTTGGTGGCAGAGAACTTATTCTCTTAGCTTAACACCCTTCTCTGAGACGTACGAGCTCAGAGGTTATGTAGTTGAAGGTTATCAGCGATATATTCCCAATTTGGTAATGTGGCATGCCGAGTGTTGCTTTGTGATGATTATTTATTGATCATTTGTTGATCAAAGCGTGGCTTTGTGAAAAAGCGTAGCTTTGTGGATGAGACCTCTTCGGACCTCACAACCCGGAAATGGTCGAAACATGAAAGATGCGGCAAGGTTATGAGGGTCGCGCCCTTTAGGTTATGTCATTTCCTTCTGGAAAAAGGTGATATTATGGTATGGAACCTAGATATTTACCTGTGTGGTTGCTCCAATCTCATTTACTATGTGATTGTTGCTGTGTGATCGAGGCGCCTCGGATAAAGGTCCCAAAGGACCGGGGGTGGCATATTCGTGTAGTAGTTACCTAGTTACAGAGGTAACCCGGCTTTGTGTTGGCAGAGAGCTAGTTAGTTCTCGGGACGTCCCGCCAGAGGCGTTCCCATGTGGCATAGGAAGTTCCTTAGCCTGACCATTTGTTGGAAAATCTAAAGAAACAATACGAGCCCTTTACGATTGCAATTTGTATAACTTGTCTCCTCAGGCGGCAGCTATAGCAGGCATAATATAATGGTACCTATGCTGGCTAAGATTAATATTATATTTTTGAAATGATTTTGTACACTATGCACTAATAATAATATCAAAAGAATTTCTTTTGCGTAGTAAGCCTATTTGACTATCATAAGAAAAATCTCCTCCAAGTCTGCGGTTGCATTGTGTGTGTGGTGGAAGGTCTTATGGTAGTTTCATTTTCCAAAAGCATTGCAAATCTGTTTTATTTTCTTTGTGAAAATAACTGTTTTACGATCTCACACCAGTCACCATGACTGACTCGGAGTATATTGTTCCCTTTCTAAACTCTGGGTGCCCATAATTTTCCACACGGGCAGCCTAGGGTTATGTTATCAGGATATTCTGGATATTCTGGAGCTTTGGAGATGAGCTGGATGGCGAGACGTACTACCGTACTTATTTATTTATTCCGCTATGTATTATGTATGTGGACACGTTATATAACTGTCCAGTGATGTGTATTGTTGTAAACTCTGATGATATGATGTAATGTATAAACTGATATAGTTCTTTGTTTAAAGATTATTGATTCATCTATTATATATTGTTCCGCTACGAATGTGAGATTCTGATATTGTTTCTGTTTCTTCTTTTCTGTTCTTTCTTTTCTTCTGTCTTCTTCTACCTCTTCTTTTTAACCCTAATGGTTCAGTTTTCCGGCATTCGATTGCGCGGCATTTGATACAGTGGATGTACTAATGTCAACTTTCGAGCGTCGAATGATCTCAACCGTTACAGTAACCATACCCAAGAGGGTTTAGTGGAACCTTTCAAAAAAAATTTCATTATTAACTACTGTATCAAAATAATCATCAATGTACTTTACTCAGTTTTTCCAATTAACAGGAACCCAAATACTTAGATAATTTTTGTTCATATTTCCCGTTAGTGATTTTGGACTTCTAGAGATAGTATAAACATTATTGATCATAGCAGTACTTGAGTTTCTATAAAAATTGTATTTAGACTTTACTCGAAATGTAGTATTAGCACTGATATTTTTACTATAAATAAAAGCATATCTAGTGTTATTTCTACGATCAGTTTTGTTATATCCTAAACCACTTTTATCATGTAAACGTCTATACTAGATAAAATCATGTTTAAATCATTTTGACCTTTATTAAATTTTACAAATTCATTTCTACGTTTTTCAAATTTAGTTATAAAGTCATTTTGTCTTCTCAAATCAAAATTTTCATTCGAAATTTTTTCTCTCTCTCTTTCAAATAAGGTATTTTGTTCATCTAGAAAATCTTTAAGAGTTATAAAATTATTTTTAAAATACCAAGTTGATTTTCTAAATTTAATTTCTCTTCTTTCAATTTCTCATTTTCAAGTTCGACAAATTTCATCCTTTCTAAAATAATAAAATTAATCTTTGAGATCTTACCGCTTATACTAACTAATTCATTATTATCTTTTAATGTAATTTGTAAATCAGAAAGTACCTTTTTTGTAATCCTCAATGGTTGATTGGACAGGGATTTTGCTTGTTATATTTCGATTGGATCTTCTTATGGCCATTATTCTATGATATTGTGATGATCGATAGAATTCCATGCTCTGATACCACTTGTTAATCGCTATGCATAAGATTAAAGATGGCCAACTGTAACGACCCCGGATTTTATATAAATTTAAATTGATAATTAATTGAATTTTTGAATAAAAATTGTGAAACTAATTGGTAATTAATATAAAATAGTTGTTAAATTAAGGATTAATTGAAATTAATCTGTATATTTGAACTTATGTTTATAAAATTGATTGAAAGATTGAATTGGGATTTAAATTTAAATATCTTAGAAAATAAATTTGTATCTGGATTTTGGATATGATTAAATTTGAATTAAAAAGCAAAGACAAAATAAAAGATAAAAATATATTCAAGAATAAGGTAAAACATATTAAACAAATTCTAACATCAAATTAAATATAGAACTTCACTTATATTTCAAAGTATTGGCTTGTATAAGAGGATATACATTTAAATATGAAGAAACAAGTATAAAGATATGTATGTAAACTTGAAAATAAACTAAGTATGTAGACTTAAAACAAGAAAAAATTATAAAACATCTTTGAACTTGCAAAGGAAAAACAGCAAATGATATTCAAGTATGGATGAAATAAATATAAATCTATAAGCTTGCAAAAGAAGCCAATGTTCTATATTCATGTTAAACAAATATATATAGGTAAGTACAGACTTGAGAAAGAAGAACAATATAAATATAGTCAAGTTTAAACAAAAGAAAATAAAAATACATGTATAAAGCTTGTAAAGGAAACCACCACTATCTCATATATTTGTACAGCAGAAGAAAATAAATAATTTATATGGTACAAGCCTAATTAATGCAAATATCAGTCAGCCTCCAATTGAAAAATATCCCTGTTCAATCTTTGTACAAAGTATAAACATTTGTACAACAAATTATATCACTTGTACACTTCATTTCAGCTGAGAAATATAATACTTATCATTTTCACAATCTCACTTCTCGTTCCAGTATTCATCCAACATTAATTGAGAAAAATCTGGACCAATATCATCTCATATTCAAACAAACGCCCACTTAAAAACATTAAACAACAAAACAAATTTATACGAGTCTGAGATCAAGAAGGAGAAGACCTCCAGTATCAAATTCAAACCAGATTTCTACTTTCAAATTCAAAAAGGCTTATGGAAATCAGAATGTTCAAAGTGAGTAACAACTAATGATTTTAAACTTGAGTATATATTTGAAAGTGCTGTGTGTATGTATATACATGTATCTGTGCATCTTCTCTAGTTGTTTTACAGAGTATCAAATAACAAGAAAATTCTATTTCTTGTTTTCTAATCAACATCAGGCTTTGGTTTCAAAACAAAACAATTGTGTTTAAGTATGAGCTACAATCTAAAAATAATCTCATGAAGTAAAAATGCATATAAAATGAAAAATCAAGTTTTTACAATAAAAACAAAATCTTATGATAAATTCAAGTGTCTTAAATCATTGTTTTGATTATATAATTTGAATAATCACACAAAGAGATGATTTTTAAAATTAATATGATGATTTTTATTTAAGTGGTTCAAGAGCAGTTCACGTTTGAACCAATTTCGTTCTTTTTCAAATTTCTGATGATCGATCGAAGGATAATTGATAAAAATTGTGTGAAGCTAGCGTGTTGATCCAGGACTTCAGGAATATTGTCGAAGAATTTTTCTATTGTGTGAATTGATGAGTCGAGTTTAAATTAGAGTTATAGCCGAGGTTGTTTGCGTGTCTATAAACAAGGTGATTTCATCACCTAGGAGCGATCGAGCTGCATATGCTTTTGGGGAATGATAGCACGAAGTGCTGACGTGATATGGCCGGAAGCGTGGATTTTCTGGTGAACTATGCGAGGAGAACAAGGCGAGTTGGTCTGGGTACGTTCGAGCTTCAGTTCGACGACAAGGTGAATTTTCGATTCCGAGTTTCTTGGGTCGAATCGAAGTTCGATTTCGTGTTTGAGTGAATTTTTCGACCTGCCGATGATCGTGATGATCACCGGAGTGGCGGCGCCACGTAGTGCACGTGCACGACGTGTTTTGGGTATCAGTGAGTTTGCAGATGGGAAGCTCGAGTTGAAACTCGAGAAAATGCACGTTTGGCTTCGGGAAGAAACTCGCGTACGCGAGTATCCTTTCTGTTATTTTTGTTTGAACACTTAGGTTTAACTTAAACTCTGATTGGGAAAAAAAAGAACAGGAAGAAGAAGAGTAGGTGGGGGAAGGAGATAGACTCGGGGAAGGGATGAGAGAAACTCGAGTTTGACTCGAGTGAGCACCTGGGTTTGCTCGGGTTGCTTCAAAAATGGGTTAAGCCCAAATTGATTTCAAGGCCCAAATTGATTTCAAGTTATAATGTTACACAAATTTTGGTGTTAACAAAGTAATCAATGTTTAACTGTTTTAGGTTAAGAACTTATTTCAAGTTTTAATTAACCAAGCAAATAGTAACAATGTTTTAAAATCTAATTAATACTTTAATTAAATAATTAATTTAAAATCAGCGTTAAAGTTAATTAACATTAAAGCTTTTTGTAATAGTAGTAAATTGGTTACGAAATAAATTAAAGAAGATTTCAAAATGTTAATTTTGATAAATAACAACTGTTTTGGAATGCGATCGAGAATAATTAAATCAATAATTTGTAATTAAAATTGATTAATAAAAAATTAAGTGTCTAAATTATATATAATTAAGAATTGTTAATTAGATAATTTAAGCTGATTAATTTATAATTAGTAGTTAATTAAGTTAATTGATTAAGAAATAATTCATTAACAAAGTTGGTTAAGATTTAATTAAATTGATCATTGATTAAAATAAGTATGTGGTTAATTCACTTAAACCACATTAGAAAATAATTAACTATTGTTGTGCACTGAATTGATATTTCTGTTGTGATTATGATGCTGTGTGATGTGAATCGTGTTGTTGTGAACTGTGATTTGTGATTTATCTCTGTATTTATGTGAAAACCCTGTTGCCCGTAAAACGGCATTTAAACTTCTATGCGACAGGGAGTCGGATTCCAGTTGGTTATCCGAAACCCACATCGAACTGTAATGATGAATCTTTGTGACCGATAAATTTATTTTATCCGTGAAACTGTGAATGAAGATAAGCGTTATCGATTATACCGCTTATCGATATTGGTATATCCGTGATGATTGATGTTGTGCACTATTGTGTAAGATCCCTGGACCACACCATACACACACAAATATGGATTGCACATGGAAATCGATTAAGTCACAGATTTTTAAAATAATTTTCAATTTTAATTTTAAATTCAAATGGGTTGGAAATGGATTGGGTTTAAAGTAAAAAGCCTTTGAAAGGGTGTTTTAAAAATGTAAGTTATTCTGAATAACTTAATAAAGATTTGAAATTTGAATAATTTGATTTAAATTGGAATTCAATATCTGAAATTGAATCCTATATTGGTATTTATGATTTAAAAAGAATTATACAAGTTTATACGGGTTTTAAACCATTTTTAAAGTGTTGTTTTTGAGAATTTGAATTTAACCTAAGGACTTTAACTCGTATAAATGAACCAGATTTCCGAAATGAAAACTACTTGTTTTCAAATGATAAAAGCTTTCATATAAGGAATGAAATTCCAATTTAATTAAAGGAATTTCAAGTTTGAATTGAAAATGGTTTTCCAAATTACGAATAAATCTTTGGAAACGTGTTTTGAAAGCTATCAGTTAAATCTTTGTTTTAAAGATTGGACGAGTTAATCAAATTGAAATGGAAATCGATTTGAAAATCTATGAATAGACCTTTGTGAAACTGGGTGAACTTTGTGAAATGAATCTTTTGTGTAAATGATGAAAATGGTAATGTGTTTAAACCATTTGAAGAAAGGTTTTAGGTAATAAGTTGTGACTTAATTGAAATCCCAATATCCATATGTTTTTAAATATTACGCTCATTATTCGGTTTAGTCGGGAGAGGACCTTTGTGTCATATAACCCATTCCGAATAATGATACGACGTTATGGATAGCATTTGAAGACCGGTGGTGAAGACCGGATATTTTCGAAAACGAAACGACAACTCGTCGAATGTTTCTGCATCGACTGGTCCCCGATATAGAGATTTGATCACCCTTTATGATGGGAAGTTTGGACGTGATTAGAGATTATCCGGATTTGCAAGGGCTTCTTTGGAAGTGCCTTCGGTTCTGTTCGAACCCGGAACAGACTTGTATGGTTGTACGTCTGACACTACACTTTGAGATATAAAGCTGATTTCTTTCAAATACATTTCTGTTTGGTGGCGGAGATTTATTCTCTTAGCTTAACACCCTTCTCTGAGACGTACGAGCTTAGAGGTTATATAGTTGAAGGTTATCAGTGATATACTGCCAAATTTGGTAGTGTGGCATACTAAGTGTTGCTGATCATTTGTTGATCATTTGTTGATCAAAGCATGGCTTTGTGAAAAAGCATAGCTTTATGGACGAGACCTCATCGAACCTCATAGACCGGAAATGGTCGAAACAGGAAAGATGCGGCAAGGTTTCAGGGGTAGCTCCCCTAGGGTATGTCCATTCCTTCTGGAAAAAGGTGGTATCATGGTATGGAGCCCAGATATTTACATGTGTGGTTGCTCCAATCTCATTTACTGTGTGATTGTTCCTGTGTGATCGAGGCGCCTCGGATAAAGGTCGCAAACGACCGGTGGTGGCATATCTCAGGTTTACTACCCGGGAAGGGGGTAACCAGCCTTGTGTTGGCAGAGAGCCAGGTGGTTCTCGGGGCGTCACTCTAGAGGTGTTCCCATGTGGCATAGGAAGTTCCTTAGCCTGATCATTTGTTGGAAAATCCAAAGAAACAATACGAGCCTTGTACGGCTTTAGTTGTATAACCTGCTATGGAATGTGGCGGTAACCTGCTATTGAACATAGTAGTTATAGTAGGCATAAGTGCGAAATGCCTATGCTGGCTAAGATTAATATTATACTTTTGAAATGTTTTCTGCACTATGCACTAGTAATAATATCAAAAGAGTTTGTTTTGCGTAGTAAGCATGAATGACTATCATAAGGAGAAATCTCCTCCAATTCTGCGTTTGCATTGTGTGTGTGGCGGGAGGCCTTATGTTAGTTTCATTTTCCAAAAAGCATTGCCGATTTCAATGTTTAAAATCCTTTTGTTGTTTCTTTAAAGATAAACAGTTTTTGTTGCTCACACCAGTCCCATGACTGACTCGGAGTTTATTGTTCCTTTCCTAAACTCTGGTGCCCACAATTTTCCACACGGCCAGTCTAGAGTTGGGTTTTTCAGATAATCAGGTTTAGTAGATTAGTTGGAGCTAGTTCAGTTTCTGGAGTTCACGGACTACATTTGCTTATCTTTGTGCATCGTGATGGTGGTTCGAGCTTGATATTGGAATTGTTGGACTCATCCTTTTTCGGATCATTTGGAGTCTGTTATTTCCACTGCATTGTTATTTGTCTCTGATATTCTTGTATCATATTGATATCATTGTTGTATATCATTCTGGATATTGTATTTATTGGAGTTGTATATGATATCATCTATTTCTTTCTTCCGCTGTGTTGTTTAATTAATGGTGTTATAAGCTCCGGTGAAGCAGATTCGGCGTTTGAATCTACGGCATTTTGAGTACAAGTGAAGTATGGGTGCCAATTTTCGAAGGCCGAGTTCAGGATCATTACACCAACAATTGTAAACAATGTAAATGCAGTGGAAATAAAATAGTAGATAACACGGTCGATTTTATACTTGTTTAGACCTCCCGTCCGACGTCCAGTCTCTAAGAACCTCTTAGGAATTTTACTATCAACACCCTCAGTTCACCCGGAGGAACATGTTATAAACTCCGCTTGAACAACCAAACATGACTTCAATCTTTTCTTTTACAAAGAAATAACTTTACTATAGATTGTGTTTCAATACACTGAGTAGTTATGCTAGAGTAAAACTTGTATAATCTTTGAAAATGATGCTTTTCTAATGAATATATAGTTTAGTAATTTAAAAGCAATACAAGAATGATTTCGAGAGCACATAATTGTGTATTTGAGTTGAAAATAATAGGAGGCTTATATAGGATTGTTTGGAGGCCAATAAATAAGCGCAACCCTTTAGAAATTTGCATTAGAAAAAGCGCATCCATTGAAAATTCACAATGCTTCGAAAAGATGCTTGAATTGGCACTTGGGCCTCTTGTTTTCCAACGGTCATCTAAATATGTTCGCAACCTTCGAGGCAATGTGACCTGTGACACGTTGGTTGGGGCGTTGTCATCTTTCCATGCGACCTGGATTTGAATCCCACCATTGCCAATTTTTAATTTTTTTCGTTTCTATTGCTTTGTCAAGTAAAAACTTGTAGGAGGCTACAATAAAAGTTGTTGTGGTAGAGTGGTATTGGATTGCTTTCCCTTCTGGTGTGTTGGGTTCGAGTCCTGCTCTTTCTTTATTTTTGCCATTTAGTTGCTTTATTTCAGATAATAGAGTACGCTAACCACTTATTAACCAAAGCACTTCTAATGTAGTGGGTTGGCATGCATGTTCCTGGGTGAGTGCTTAAGTACGAATTCCATGTTGTTCAATTTTTGAAACCTTTATTTTCAATGTCTTTGTCTTTCAAGCTGGTGGCACACTTTCACAGATGTGATTGTAGTTGAGTGGTTGGAGTGCACACTTCGTTCTATGCGACCTAGGTTCAATTCTCACTAGTGTTGCTAATTTTTATGTCGTTATATTTTTTTTTGTTCTTTGCTGTAGCTTATTTAAACTTCTTCATATAGCTGCCAGACCTGAAATACCATAACAAACATATTAATAGTATTGTCATGTAGTTGTTATCATCAAAACAGTAAAATCGTGTTTTCAACAGCTTTGAACAAGCCACTGTCTTACGCTTATACTATGGCAAAGGAAAGAGTCAACATCCCAAATTCTTTCCAGGCTAAGAACCACCCAGAGAAAAAAAAAGGAGAAGACTACTGTGCAAACCACAAAGCGAACATTCACAAGACGTACGAATGCAAATTTTTAGCCGGTATCATCCAAAAATTGATCCACGCGGGTCATTTAAAAGAGTTATTCAGGATATGTAGAAGGTTCAACGAACAGGGGATGGTCGGCAAAAGCTCCCTGGCAATGCTGTTAATTTACTAGAGGATGAAGACCTTCTGAGCATAAGGCCGCCGATAAACAGGATCGACGCAATTCATGGTGGGCCACATCCAACAGGGAACACCAAAGGGGCACGAAATAGATATATCAAGAAGGCTAAAGTGGGTGTCTTCTCTATCCAAGTGGAACCCCCGTTGAAGAATCCACGACTCAATGTTCAAATGCCAAATCTTGTTATCACACCTCAAGAGCTGAAAAGGGGAGTCCACCATCTGCACAACGATCCATTGATGATCACGGCTCAAATCGGATTGTCCGTCGTGTCCATAATTCTTGTGGACAAAGGCAGTGTAGTCAACGTTATCTTCAAGCATGCCTTCGATCAAATGAACGTCCCTGAAGATAAACTAGAGCCAAGCAGGAACCAATTTCTGGATTTGACAATAAGGAATCAACTCCAGTGGGGCAAGAAAAATTGCTGGTGCAAATGGTGGTGCTACCGCTTTGAAGAACTTTCAAGACTCTCTCCGTGATTATCAACCAGCCATCTTATTACAACGCCTTCTTTGGCAGGCCCGCGCTTGATGAAATAGATGCCTTTGTCTTACCAAAGTACCTGATGGTGAAATACTTGAAAAAGAGGGGTTGGGGCACAGTCTGAGTAGAGCAGTTCAGTTCTTGAGAGATGTATTTTGCTACAATCAATCAATATAAGAGGGAGTATTCTGCTTACTTTGATTCTTTCACTGTTTTTTAGCTTTCGGATGGTGGATTTTTACATCCAACATTCGAAGCAAAAATTAAAATTAATAGGTCTAACAAGCGCATGTATGAAAGGTACATTCCTCCTTGTGGAAAAAGGAAGAGAGTTGATGCTAATTCCACCGAAGAAAACCCAATCATCACTAAATTTGATTGCAGAGGGGAGACAGAAAGAACAAAACCTATAGAGGACCTTGGGGAAACATGCATAGATTTAGATGATACCACTAAGGTAGTCAAAGTGGAAAAAGATTTGGATAGCGACTTGAAGAAAGATTTGATCCAATTTCTTAAGGTTAATAAGGATGTATTTGTGTAACAACCCGCATATTTATTGATTTTATTTTTAAATATTTTATATAAATATTTTATCGTTAGTCGGATGTTAGTCCGAAAAGCTACTTTTTGCATACGGTCAAATTAGGACTCGAGACCACCTCCATTGAGTTTAAAATGATGTTTGCGATCTTTTTGAGTGTAAACTTCAATATGTTTGGAGATAGTGAAATTTTCGACACTTTTTCCCGCCTTTGACTTTGGTTGGACTACACCTTCTAACTCAGCCCCAACCCACCTCCTCTTCCTCACTTTATCAAACACTTCAAGCTTTGTCAAAAATGGAGGAGGGAAAGGGAAATTAAAACTCCAAACTCAAATTCAATTGCAATTCCAACATTCAACTCCAAATTCAAGAAGAAGATAGTGGATTCAAGCTTTGGATTGCTTCTCCTTGCTTTCAATCTCCATCTTCATCCATTTTAGTGAAAAGGTGAGATTTTTAATCTCACATCTTTCCTATAACTATCATTGGACTGTTGGGAATGATTCCCTATCGCATTTGTATGAACATTTGCTTTTGGTTTGGATTGGATTGGCGAAAAGCCCCAATTTTCAGTGTTTTTGGTGATTTTCTGGCACTAGGTCGTTTTGGAATGTTAGCTCGCATGGCCTTAAGTCGTTTCCGACCTACTATCACTCGGCAAACTTTAGGTCGCTCGTCCCAGTATAAGTCGTAGGTCGCTTGGCCTATAAGTCGATAGGTCGCTCGGCTTAGATAACCTCTTTAGGTCGTAGACCTTTATGGCGATAGGTCGCTCGACCACATTTTCACTAGGTCGCTCGACCACCTTATCACTAGGTCGCTCGGCTCGTCTTCTCGTTAGGTCGCTCACCTATGACCTCATTAGGTCGCTCGCCATATCGCTTAGTTAGGTCGCTGACCTCAAGGTCGCGAGTCTTTAGGTCGCCAGTTTTAGGTCGCATGGTTTTAGATCGCGTATCTCTTAGGTCGCTCAACCTGTCTTCCAGTAGGCCGTGTATCCCCTTAGGTTGGTGGACCTCTTAGGTTGCTCACCTTTAGGTCGCAACCACTAGGTCGCTTGGCCTCCGATTTTAGGTCGTTAGACCTACTTCTGTTAGGTTGCTCGACCACAACCCCCTAAGTCGCAACCCATTAGGTCGTATGACCTACTTTTCCTTAGGTCGCTTGGCTCGATTTGGTTAGGTGGTTTGACCTGTATTTCACTAGGTCGCTCGCACCTTAATGTTGTTAGGTCGCATGGCCTTGACTTCTTTAAGTAGCTCGACCCTGATACCTTATTAAGTCGCAACCTGTTAGGTCGTTGGACCACTCTACCAATTAGGTCGCTCGCCTTTTTATCATTAGTTCGTTCGACCTACGTTTGGTTAGGTCGCTCTGCAAGCCTGGCCGCACTTCCTACTTCTACTTTGATGGTTTTGGGATTGATTACTTTGGACTTTACTCACGTCTTCGAATGTGAAATTTTGTGATGCGGTTTGTTTCAACAATCGTTTTGTGACTTGTCACTTCAAAAATGTGAAGGCTTCAATACTAGTAGTGAATATCATAACTCTTTCATCAAAGCGATTTCAACACTGTTTTAAATATAAAGCTCGTTTTCTCAAACCGTTTTCTAATCTACTAGTATATACAAGCCTTTACTTCACTCGGATGAGAAATCGAATTAAACGACTTAGTAAAACGAGTGGTATGAAACGCTTGCGTTCACTTCGTCGGTTAGCTCTTGGACTTGTTCGATTGAACCCTTTTTGTGACAATTTCCTAGTGGAGATCTACAGTTTGTTCGTAAATATTTAAGTTAAGCTAGTGGTTATGGGACATGAAGCTAAACTCATATATTTACTAGCTTAGTGTAATTGACACTTCCTTATGATCATGACGATCATTTTCGTGATTTAGACTAGCGATTGAGCGATGTCTCTTTGTCTGCAAGGGAGACTAGACCCCGCTTTTGTGATGTTTTGCCATCACATATATGGGGTAGCACCCCATGGTCTTCGGGCCATTTCTGTGTGGAAATTTAATGGATAGCTTCCATGAGATAGCTTCTCGTTTATGTGTTTCACGCGTTGGTGAGTTTGCATACTCCCGTTCATGTGTTAGGCCTTTTCCCCCTTTTTTTTGTGTTTTCTGGATTTCTTGTGATGATTTCTGGAATTTTGTGCTTCACCAATTTTCATGATTTTCATTGTTATGATATCAGTTTTTGTGCATTGGTGAATTCATGTGTTATTGACTTGTTATGAATACAAGTTTAGGGTATGATACCCTATTTTATCTTTGAGAAGATTCTTGTGATATTGATTAATCTTTTGTTGATTATCATTTACATACTTATAGTAGTATGCCGTTATGGTCGTTACATGTTCATGCCATATTATTTATCTTATACCTTATCATCTGATATTTATAGCTAGACTGATCCGTTTATTATTTTCTTATAAATAATACTCGGGTCAGACCGAGATGTTACAGGTGCTTCTGCATGACTTCTCTTCAGGATTATTCTGACTTTTGGCTAACTACATAGATTAGTAGTTTTTGGATGTACACATTTGAGATATAGACTCTATGTTGTGTACTTATTCTTTTGTATAGCACGTGATGCTATTCTTTTGTATTATCGTGGATCTTTCTGACCACTACTCTGATGTACACTTTCAAGTGTTATATATTTATTCATATCTTCTTCCGCCTTTGTGATATGGATGTCTGTGACTGATTTATGTTATAATTATTTCTATGTTTATTTTCGAAGATTATATATAGCCACCGTGTGATAGCTTTGTGTTTGTATCGGTATGTCGGATTTCCTCCTTAAAAGATATGCATTCTATTCTATCTGATATATCGGTGCTCGCACAAAGAAGTTACATGGATGGTCGCTCCTCCACAGCCTTATTCTCCATGCTAATTGACAGCACTACATTGTAGTGTTCTTGGTTAGCGTGGGTATAGAGGTGGGGCGTCACAATTTGCCTGGTCATATTCGGATATGGTACGATCAGATGCTTTGAAAGGTAGAAGTTAAGAGACCCCTCGAGAATGGGTTTATTCGGGAAATATACTACCCAAAATGGTTAGCAAATCTATTCTTGGTAAAGAAATCAAATGGAAAATGGAGGACATGATTTGACTATACAGACTTTAATAAAGCATGTCCGAAAGATTTTTTCTTGCTATCGTGAATTGATCAGTCAGTAGATGCAACAAGCGGACACAAATTATTGTCTCTCATGGATGCATATTCAGAGTACAATCAAATACCTATGTTCAAGTCCGATAAGGAACAAACTAGCTTCATAACTGAATGGGGGATTTACTGCTACAAAGCGATGCCTTTTTAGATAAAGAATGTAGGAGCTACTTATCAAAGGCTGGTCAACAGAATGTTTAAAGCACAAATTGGCCGGAATATGGAGGTTTATGTGGATGACATGTTAGTGAAATCCGACGAGGCTAAGAATCATCTTGAGGATCTAGAAGAGATGTTCAGAATACTAAGGAAATATCAAATGAAATTGAACCTACAAAAATGCTCCCTTGGAGTCCATTTGGGAAATTTTATTTGCTACCTTGTAAGTGCCCAAGGGATTGAAGGTAGTCCTAACCAAATTCAGGCCATTAAAGACATGGCCGAACCCAAAACCAGAAAAGCGGTAATGAGTTTAAATGGAAGGGTAGCCACCCTATATAGGTTCATTTCAAAAGCTACTGATAAATGTATCCTTTTCTTTGATGTACTCAAGAAAAAGAAAAACTTTAAATGAGGGGAAGATTGTAGAAAAGCCTTTCAAGAGTTAAAAAGCCATTTGGAAAAGCTACCAGTACTTTCTAGTCTCGAGAATGAAGAGATCTTATACTTATAAAGGGCAGCTTCAAAGCATGCGGTCCGCTCAGTATTGATTAGAGAAGGAAGTTGAGCTCAACTTCCCGTGTATTATGTAAGCAGATGATAAGGATGTGGATGTCCGATACCCAGTGATAGAAAAGCTAGCTTAATGCTTGATCCTCACAGCACGAAACTTAGAGTATATTTTCAAGCAAATCCGATCAGGGTATTGACCAATTACCCCATTAAGCAAGTTTTAAATAAGCCGGAAACTTCAGGAAGGTTGGTAAAATGGGGAATCGAGCTCAGCCAATATGATATAGAATTTCAGCTTCGAGCCGCAATTAAAGGGCGAGCATTGGTAGATTTCATTAACAAGTGCACTAACTTCATTAAAGAGCAATTTGAAAAAGAAAAGGATCAGAAGCCAATGTGATAATTATTCATCGATGGTGCGTCAAATGAACTAGGGGTTGGTGCATGATATGTGATAATAACACCAGATGGACACCGCTTACAGTATGCCATGAAATTAGGATTTCCCGCAATGAACAATGTGGCTGAATATGAATCAATGGTAGCGGGATTAACTTTAGCGTTAGAGCTCAAAATCACACGGATTCAGATCTTTAGTGACTCCCTGCTAAAGTGAAGCAGATATATCAAACTAAAGACTCCAAGCTATCTTTATATTTAAAGAATATACTGAAAATGCTTGCTTTGTTTAAAGACTTTTCCATAAATCAAGTTCCAAGAGCGAAAAACTCACAAGCAGATCCGCTAGAAAAATTAGCTAGCTTAAGGGGAGCCCCAAAAACAGGGATTCTTCCAGTAGGATATAAAAAAACTCCAAGTATTTAAGAGGTAACATCCGAACAAGAAAAGGAACCGTTAAAACTGACAAGGTCCTAGGCTATGCTACTGGAGAAAGAGGGAAGAGAAATTGTAGAGAAATATCAAATGAGGTAGTTGATCAATCAAGAGCAAATGACCCTTATGATAACACTTGAATGTCACCATTATTGAATATCTTGCTAAATAAATACTACCATCTAACGAGGGCGAAGCAAGAAGAATCAGGCGACAAGCTCAAATTTTCACAATAGTGGATGAAATCCTTTATAAGAAAGGATACGCACTTCCTTACTTAAGATGCGTATGTCTGGATGATGCGGTAAAATTGTTGACAGAAGCACATGACAGATTCTGCTGGGACCACTCGAATGGAACAAAATTGGCAAAAAAGATAATGAGACAAGGTTTTTATTGGCCTTATATGGTAAGCCAAGGCATTGAGTATGTCAAAAGATGCGAGAAATGCCAAAAGTACTCGAAAATTCCTCGATTACCCCCGAGTCAGTTAACTCCAATTTCAAGCCCGTGGCCCTTTGATATATGGGGAATAGATTTAATCGGCCCATTGCCAATTTCAAAAGGGGAGCAAAATACGTCGTATCACCATAGATTACTTCACTAAATGGGTTGAACCGGAACCACTTCCTAAGATTACTTCTGGGAAAGTACTCAGATTGGTCATCAAAAATATTATAACCAGATTCAGAATTCCCTAGAAGATAATTTCCGAAAACGGAACACAATTTGAGAGTGAAGAATTTTCTCACTTTTGTAACAAGAATGGAAACGGTAAGAGCTTTTCCTCCGTTGCACAAACAAAAGCAAATGGGGCAGTTGAGGTTGTAAATAAAACTATAAAGACAATTTTGAGAAAGCGATTGAACAAAGCTAAAGGAAACTAGGTAGAAGAGCTGCCACTTGTGTTATGGGCTTATCGAACATCTACTAAAACGATAACGGTACATAGTCCCTACTCTTTGACATATGGGTGTGAGGCGATGTTACCAATTGAGATTGAAATACCCTCACACCGAATAATTGCGTACGCATTCGATTTAAATCAAGAACTAAAAAGAGAATCGCTGGATTTGATACATGAGTTGAGAGACGAAGCGGCAATAAGAACAGCGAGTTATCAAAGAAGAATTTCAAAGTATTACAACTCAAAAGTAAGAACACAATCATTTCAAGAAGGAGATCAGGTACTCCTTAGAGTAAAGGCAAATACAAGAAATCCCACGGATGGATGGCTAGGACTGAATTGGGAAGGATCCCAAATCATTTGCAAAGTAATCCTCCTAGGAGCTTCCAAGTTATGCCGACCAGACGATAATATGGTTCCAAGAACATGGAATGCTGAACATTTGGGACCATATTTTCCTAATATGAGTGAATAAAGCATCTCTTTCTTCAAAGAAAAATCTACATGGTTGGGAGTAGAATTCTCTTTGCACTTGGTCACTACCTTTAACGGTCAAAGCTTCTGTCCGCGTCGAGTTGGCCAGAGCAGAGCACCTCCTAGAGGTAGGAGTGTAAGCCTATGTCTGTGCCATGCTATGGCCAGGTTAAAACATCAACAAGCCCTTGGTCGTGCCTCTAGTCAGGTCATGGTGCCTCCTGGATGGAGAACGGAGTAGCCTTTATCCGTGCTACGCTATGGCTAGGTTAAAGCACCGAACAAGCTCTGATCTGCGCCATGCTATGGCTAGGGCAGGGTACCTCCTGGAGGGAGAAGTGTAAGCCTTTATCCATGCCACGCTATGGCTAGGTTAAAGCATCGATAAGCCCTTGGCTGCACCTCTGGTTGGGTTAAGGCACCTCATGGAGAGAGGTTGGGTAAGTCCTTGGTTTAAGTCTCTAAGAATGAGCTAACCAAGAGCACCAAACAACAACCTACTGAGACGTCCAAGCCCAAGAAGCGGCTGATCAAACAATGGACTAAAACGTCTGAGCGTAAGAAGCGGCATATCTACAAGGGACTAAGATGTCCAAGTCCAAGAAGTAGCATTTCAAATGATGGACTGAGGCGTCCAAGCTCGAGAAGTAGCCAATCAGACTACAACTACATATAAGGCCTAAATGGTTTGCACATGTCGAAGAAGACAGAAAAAAAGGAGTAGAACAGGACTCTGGTCATTAATACCCGAATCTTGGTTTTGGGACTCTCACTTCTTGACATTATATTTTAATAACCGAATATGGGAGTTTTGGGACTTCTCTAATCATTTATTATCTTCCACGTACCCAAATGTAGGTTTCGAGGCTATTATTCGACTTCAATTAT
This sequence comes from Allium fistulosum, assembly GCA_030737815.1. NCBI lineage: Eukaryota > Viridiplantae > Streptophyta > Magnoliopsida > Asparagales > Amaryllidaceae > Allium > Allium fistulosum. The sequence continues at coordinate 1,083,131,276 of CM060903.1, forward strand.
TAATGCCATAATCTAGGCTTGAGATTTCTATTACGAAGCTAATTACCATGGATTATGACTATCCAATATATGCCCTAATCTTGGTTGGAGATTCCTATATGAAGATAATTGTTATGGATTTTTTATCGTCCAACATATGTCTTAATCTTGGCTAGAGATTCCTACAATACAGATAATTATTGTGGATTTTTGATTATTTGACAAATGCCCTAATATTGGTTCAGGATTTTTGTTATAAAGACAATTATTATGAATTTTTGATTATTCAAACTAGTGCTTGAATCTGGATTAGAGAATCCTATTCTGAAGACTATTTCTGAATTTCACTCATTAAAACCCGAATTTGGATTCTGGGTATTTTATTGTTGACTTCTAAATTTCACTTGATGATGCCCTAATCTGGGTTTAGAACTCTATAACTTTCTAATGCCTGAATTTGAATTTCAGGTCATTTATCATATGTTTCTAAGATTTACAGGTTACAAAGACTTATTTTTAGATAATAGCTTATGACCATCTATTTCCAGACATCGGTTGTCTCCAAGAGGAAGTTCTTAGACTTTGAGTATTATATGCAGGGATAACTATTAATTATGAACCTCATATCCTTTATTAAATCAAGATTATGATTATCGATACATTTAAATTTAGAAGCACCCCTATGCTGGTTTATCATGATGCATATTTATATGACATTGAGTTAGCAATAGAAAATGCCACTTATTTTGAATTTTGCAAGAAAAAAAGCAATTAAAAGCAAGGAAATTCAGAAATTTTTGTCCAAAGGAATAAAAGCTTCTTTCATACAAGGGGGGCAAAATGTTAACCATAAAATCCACTTAAGAACAAAGGTATGAAAGAAGATTGATAAAATGCACGGCTCTACTAAAATAACAGGCACAGGTTTCAACAATGATTACGAAAGAATGTTTTGAAGGCATTGAGAAGGCTTTTGAGGGAGTCGCATGCACCAAGCTCCCTCACAAGTGAAAACAGTGCAAAAGCTTTCGAAAATGATGAAAAAGACAAGCGTGGTCACCCTTCTGCCTCATTCAAGCCTTTCGATACAGATGGATTCGTGAATATAGAAGAAGCAATGATGGACTCGGAACCCCTTTCGAAGGAAATGAATAATAACCTTTCATATATGCACCAAACCTTTCGAAACCAAAGGTTTCGCCTTCATTCATGTTACTCAAAACAACCCTTTCGAAAGCATATCCAAGACATCCGAACTGGTTGAAGCAAATAACATCAGGAGAAAGTTCTACATCAATCCACGAGCATGCAGTCGGAAGCTACCTACCGCATCGAAACCATTGATACTTCAACATCTTCGAAGCCCTTGTAGACAACCTATCGACAGAATCGAAAGCTCTTATTTTTACTTCTGATGAAAACAAAGCGACATGAAGAGAAAACCACATTTATGGCCCTTTCGAAGATGTAGAAAGTGATTCAGGAGAAAGCAAGGAAAGGAATACCAAAGACATAACAAAGGCGAAAGGTAGATAAAAGACACTTTCGACAAGGTTGAAAGGTCTGGAATAAGAAGAGGGGAAGCACAAGGGTGAGTTAGAGGACTCGAAAGAGAAGCCTTTCAACTTTATCGAAGGTAGGCGAGGACTTTCGACCATGTTTGAAGGAATGAGGCGGAATATAAAAGGGCCTTTCGACTAGGTCGATAGCATAGGCACGGAAAGGGTGTCGACCTGCATCTATAAATCAGACTCAAGGGGTCCGACTTTGAGGAGGGGATTTTGGAATCATAAGCTCATTTCTTTCACTTCTATTTCTTTGCAACAAAAAAATCTTCGTATACCCTAAATCAATTTGGGGAAAAGTTCTAAAAGTTGTAACTCATTTTGGATTAATGATAATGAAGAGATGCGTGGATTTATTAAGGATTTCGATTATGAGGAAGATCATTATGATCATTAGATAGACATGATCAATTGCACATGATGGTATCTTATTCTCTTAACTACTTTTTATCTTTGCAAATCATTAGGATTGACTTGGATATCATACATTCGAAACGTATCATCATCATAACAAATATCATATGATGACAAATAGGAAGATGATGATGTTTCGACACAAATAAGTTCATAGAACTTTCAAATATCCAAGACGATCTTATATCAATTACACTAGATAAAACTTAGGCAAATGTAAAATGGATTTGTTTCGAAAGGACAAAATCGCTTTTGACCTGGTCGAAAGGGATGTCCCGAAGGAAATCTGGCCTGCAATTGGCAAGCAATCATATGTGGAAGAGTCCAGCTGAAAGGAAACTACACTCAACTGCATTAGCAACCCTTTCAAAGGGGTACCTCCATATAAGAAACGAAATCAATGAGGTAGAAAGCGGCTATTTCACTTCAATAGGTCAAGCATACCTTCCGACATGGTCAAAAGGGCTAGAACGAACCTTTCTACATGATTGAAAGGATGAAAATTTAATATGAATAGCTGTCTTCAACTCATTCGAATGACGGGTTTCGAGTAAGATGGTTCTTCCCTTGCCTGCATTTCTAAGTTATCTTCTAAAACCGTTTCGACCAAGTCAACCCAGTTGAAAGGGTGGTTTCGAAGGAAGCAATTTTTCTTGATAACCTTATTTATATAACTTTATTTGCCATTTACACAGCTTTGGGGATGTTGAAAAGTTTTCTTATTAACAAAGAGCTTCTCAAAAGTATATTACTTGAGGTGTACTTCATGGGGGTGTACTTCATGGGGCTGCACCTTCCTAGTAATTTGTTAGAGATTTTTCTTTTCTTATTTGATTCGAACCATCAAATTTATTCCCTTATTTATGCTGGGAAGATTCAACCAATCTTTGTTTTGTTTAATTATTTATCCATTCTTTATGTTTGGATATTGATATATGTAGGGGCAAACCCGGTTCGTGCTTAGCGGTATGGTCTCACAGGTTTGTGTTTAATTACACATCCATTGTTTTAAAAGTTTTACTCATATCGAACATATCGTTTGACCCGAGTAGGTTGTTTCCCAAAACTCTCGGGTACTCATTTTATTTGAGTAGTCCGAGAATAGCAGGTCTTGTGACCTCTTTGATGACAGCGTTTGAGCAGGAGGCTTTTATCCACTTAGCTATCTATTCCGCTGTATTTTCTAGTTTGTGCACGTGTATTTTGCAATGACCCATAAATTTTAACGGTTTAAATAACGCAATTAACTGAATTTTTCTTGAAATAAAACAATTAAATTTTACAATGAAAATTTGACATTTGGTATGTGTCTATTTAAAAGTAGCAAATGTCAGATTTTCATTAGTAAATATAAAAGTTTGTTCTGTTGTGTAATTTTCAATTTTAATTGAAAATCAGTTAATTTGTAAAAAATAAAATATTTTCAAAATCTGAATATTTTTATATAATAAAAATGTAAATCATTTTCTAAGTGAGACGTCATATTTCGTTTTGCCAAATTTGGACTGCCCTAGCTCCATTTATCTTATTTTCGACGGTTTAACAGCATTTTGGCAGCGAATATCGACTTTTGATAGGATGATTATATCGCTGATATCTATGTACTATTCTGTTCGTCTCATCATGCCGATCTCCGCAGTATATTCATTTGCGCATTTCGGTGTTCGGTACGTGACAGAATCGACAAAACGATATGATATATCGGTTCCATATTGCACCTTTTTTATAACGACCCACTATTTTGGACCATTCAAATCGACAATAATCCACACATGTCAGACTTGAATAATGCAAAATAACAGATTGTAATAAAATTTGGAGCAAATAAAATCATTCACAGAATCACAGACACAGAAATATCAGAATAACTCGAAGCGGAATTTAAAAATAATCATAGTGGTTCATGAAGCCACTAAAATACATAGTCTCAAAACAAGTACAAATTACATAGTCTAAAAACCAATACAGTTTAAACAACCACAGAAAATCCCAAATTCATTTGTCTCAATTACATAAGCTAAAATAAAAGACTGAATAGCAAAACAGATAGCAGCTTGATAAAGATGATCTCCAGCGGTCCTAGCTCCGTGAAGATGAAGTCCAACTGATACTCAGGCTGACCCGAGCGTAAAAAAAAACATAAACACTCAAGTCAGGACATACATACTTATACAATGTAAACCAACTCAAGTGAACTGTAGTAAAGGTACAAGTAACTTAGAAGATGCTTGGGACCGCCCATCCTCTAAGGATCCATTAAACTATTTACTATATAGTAATATACGCTATATACAGTAGTGTCTAATCAGTAAAGTATAATCATATAGAAAATAACATTAAGGGGATGGAGAACCTTAACGCGGTCGGATCTTAAAATCATAATCGTAGTAAAGCTCGATATGGTAGGTGACACGGCACAACTAGGCAATGCCAGGGTAGATATACCAATTACGCACACGGACTGATGGAGCGCATAGCAGCCACTACCATCCACCTTGGACAACACTCCCAAATCAAGGGTGGCCACCAAAAATCACAAAGTAATAGAATGGTATCGAAGAAATGTTTCCGAGAAGAGGTGCTACCTCACTGGTCCGAGATCGCTCCTGTTTTAGCCACCTTATGCCAACTCACGGGAGTTGGGTCCACGTATATACCTTAGGATCGTCGCCACCATCCTACTTCATTCTGGAAACTCCACCGCGTACACAGTTGTCAAAGTGGTTTTCGGTATCGACAGAGAGTATGTCCATATCCGATCCCGGTCTCTTTAACAACCAATCGTTATTATAACCCGTGGTTATAAATTTAAAACAATTTATATCAAAATACTTCAAATTAAATCATTTAAAACAAAGTCATTATTCTTATAAATCAAATATTAAATTCCCAAAAATTTTAGCCTTTTCTGAGTTCATTTATTCACTTAAAACAATAAATGTTAAAATTTTCAGCTTTCACAGCATTTAAAAAGTGCTGCGGTAAGTTATATTTGAAAACAATTTAATTTAGCAAAGACAGCATTTATAAACTGCTATACAGTTCAGTTTTAAACAAAATCATATTTCAGCTTACTGCAGCTCTTAACAATTGCTACAGTAGCCCTTTTATTAGTTCAGGTTCAATTTTAGTTTCTGCTACAACAGCACTTACCAAGTGCTATCATAGCCTTAGTTCACTTTAGTCTTTTGGTTTATTTATATAACCACAGCACTTAACAAGTGCTGCAGATTTCACTTAGTTCAGAATTAGTTCATTTCAGAGATGGTAGCACTTCTGAAGTGTTATGAATTGAATTTCCAGGTTTTAAGTGTAATTCCAGCCATAAATAAACTTCAATTTAAACCATTTAAATTTATAAAAATCATATTTTTTTCACATTAAAAATGTTCATTTAAAACCTTTAACTTATGATTTCTAAAGAGAAGTTTTACAAATAAAATCAATAATTTACAAAGTTCACTTATTTAATTTCAAGTGTGTCAATTCCCATTTTTCTTTAAACAATTTATTTCAATAATTAAATTTAATTCTCCATTTTTTTCACCATTTAAAACTTAATTTTCATTTTAATTAATTAAATCTTAAGTTTCCATCTTTTCTTTTTAGCCAAATTTTCAAATTTAAGTTACACTTTAAAGTCAATATAATTTTTTCATTTATTTATATTTATCACATAGAAAAATCATTTCTACTTTAAATAAATCATTTTAAAACTCAATTTAAATCAATTTAATATTATTACAATTATTTAAGATATTTAAAAATACCCAGAAAAATACAAAAAATAACCACGGGTCTGTACAATATTTTCTAGCCTAAGTCAAGTGATACGGATATTATATCATTTCAATCCATAGTTTACAAAGAAAAATCCCGGGTTTTATCATTTCAAACCCGCAATCCCAAGTAAATAAAATTTAATCGAAAATCGTTCAGGCCTATCATTTCAGCCCATAACGATCTTCCCTTATTCTAAAGTCCGTTCGGGTATGTATCATTTCAACCCATAGTGATTCTATTCTACAGGGAACTTGTAGTGTGATTTAACAGAACAGAATAACAGTAAAATAAGAACAAAATATAACAGATGATATGTTATGCAATTTTAACAATTCTAACATCAAATATAAATAAATCACAGGTAATTATAACATCATTTTTATTTATTTATTTATTTATTTTCTACACATTCAGTTGCGGTCGTTTCACAATCATATAAGTATGAATATTCATGTGAGATTTACTCACCTCTTCGGAGCTGAAGATTCGAAAAATGAAATTGCTATCTATCGAAAGCACGCGGAAAGCACGATCAGTTGTTAGCGGATGCGCCAACTAGATTCAAATCTAAAGCAAAATAAATAAACAAATCTAAGAATGCACGAAAAATTATTTTTCAATGAAGCAAACAAAACGAAAAAAAACAAATTGAATACTAGAAAGAAATGGCTCGAAGGGGATGTAGTCTGTGACTTCAACATATTAATGTGACAAAAGGTAAATTTTTATTTTTATTTTTTTTCTCAAATACAATGGCTCGGTCGAAAATATAAACTTCAAAAATAAAAGTGCCTAGGTGACAAAAAACTTTTTTGTTCATTTCTCTGGTTCAAATACAAGGGCTCGGTCTGGCAATATAACTCTAAAAATAAAAATACGAAGGTGACGCAACAGAATTTGTTCATTTCACTTTTGTTTTCAAACAAGGCTCGGTAGAAACTATACTATAACTTCGAAAATAAAATGCATAGGTGACAAAAGCACTTTCCTTTTTCTCAAATACAAGGGCATGTGAAGAGTGGTGAATGGCATGGGGTCGGTGGTGTTCTAGGCTGGGGGTAGGGCATGGGGTTCGGTGACGTGGGTGGTCTGGATCTGGGGTTGGTCTGGCGTGACGTGGTCGGTGGTGGTCTAGCATGGAGTTGGAGACGTGGGGACTGGTGAATGGCATGACGTGGTGACTGGTGGAGGCAGGGGTTCGTGGGATTATATGGTGAATGGGAGGAGCATGAGGTGGCAGGTAAAAACATGGTACAGCAGAAAACAAAAGATGAAACAATTGGAAAGGAAAGCATGCGGCCATACCTTGGAAGAAGGTCACACAAATTTGGGTAGAAGCAAAATGAAATCTTTGTGCTTTGGAAAAGTTTGGTGAACGTGGAAAAATATTGTGAACGAATAATATAACACCTGCAAACCAGATTTATGAAGAGAGAAGGCAATATAAAAGGTTAGAATGGTAGAGAAATTTAGGCAATAAATTTTATTAAATGATGGAAACGTATGTGAGGCAAAAAGGGAAGCGGTAATTTCTCACGTGAACGATTTAAATGCAAGATTTTTGGGCAAGAGTTTGAATTTCTCAAAGAGAATACGCGGCTGAAGAACTGGAAATGCCAGCGCATGAAATCAATAGACAAAGAAAGGAAAAGGCAAGAGAAATTATGAACGAAATGCAATGTACAACTTTATTTGTTTCTCCTATTAAATAAATTTAAAAATGATAACGTTTTCTTTCAATAAAATAACGTATCATTTTAAACCAAAAATTAAATAGCTATTATACCATAATTAATAAAATTTGATTGTTTAATATAAAGTTAAGGACGGATGTAAATATACGTAAAAGAAATGTAAAGTTAAATTTCCCGTTTCACACTAATTATTACAACATTTAAAAGTATACAACAAATCTGACCAAAACAAAAGTGAAACAAATGTTACACAATTGTACACAGTTCAAGATGAAAATTTGGCATTTATAATTTTAAAATTTAAATTTTTTAATAAAGTTACACTTTTAATTCAAATCAACATTACAGAATGTTTATTTTTAAATAAAAATTTGTTAAAAATTTTGGGCTGTTACACTCTCCCCCACTCAAAACTTTTCGTCCTCGAAAAAGAACGAAGAAGGAAAACAAAGAAAGATAAGACAGTAGAGCAAAAGTACCTGAAATAAACAATTCCGGATTCGAAGCACGAATGCTCTCCTCTGTCTCCCAGGTGCAATCCCGTTCATCAGTGCTCCACTGCACTTTGACCAGGTTAACAGATTTCCTTCTTAGCTGCTTCGTACCTCGATTGACGATACGAAGTGGCTTCCTCTCAACAGCCAGATTTGGCTCAATATCCAAACTATCAAGAGTAGAAGGCTGGATAATAAGAGATGGATCATGTAGATAGCGACAAAGATGAGATACATGAAATACATTATGCACTCTAGAAAATTTCCCGGGCAAATCCAGACGATAAGCAAGAGAACCAATTATTTCCATAATGCGGAAAGGACCGATGAACCTAGGAGAAAGCTTTCCTCTACGACCAAAATGAATAACATTCCTTAAGGGAGAAACCTTAAGGAAAAGCAAGTCACCAACAACAAACTCTAAACTCCGCCTATGCCTATCAGTATACTTCTTCTGCCTATCTTGAGCAATCCTCATCTTCCTCTTAATCTCTTCAACTCTCTCAGAAGCTTCTAAAACCATCTAAGGACCAAGAACCAAACGATTACCGGATTCAATCCAGCAAGAAGGAGATCTACAAGGTCGTCCGTAAAGAGCAGATAACGGAGATGTCTCAATACTGGCCTGATAACTATTGTTATAGGTGAATTCGACAAGATGGAGATGATCTTCCCAAGATCCTCCATAATCAAGCACACAAGCACGAAGAAGATCTTCTAGAATCTGATTCACCCTTTCCGTTTGACCGTCGGTCTGTGGATGGTAAGTAGTGCTCAGATTTAGATGAGTACCCAAAGAATCCTGAAAGGCTTTCCAAAACCTACTAGTAAAGATAGGATCATGATCACAAACGATACTGAGAGGAACACCATGGAGACGAACAATCTTCCTCATGTAAATCTCAGACAAACTAGAAGCTGAACGGGTAGACTTGACCGGAATGAAATGAGCTGATTTGGTCAATCTGTCTACAATAACCCAGATACTCTCGTTACCCTTCCTAGTCCTCGGTAATACATCAATGAAATCCATAGAAACTTGTTCCCACTTCCAGTTGGGAATCTCAAGAGGCTGCAATAAACCAGGAGTCTTCTGATGATCTGCCTTGACTTGCTGACAAGTCGCACACCTAATAACAAAATGGAAATATCTCGCTTCATACCTTTCCACCAATATAACTTCTTCATGTCCTGATACATCTTGGTCACGCCTGGATGAATAGAAAGTCTGGACTGATGATTCTCCCGAAGTAACTCCTGTCTCAATCCATCAACATTCGGGACACAAATCCTATTATTAATCCTCAACACACCCTTATCGTCAATCTGAGCTCCACTGCCATCAAGACTACTACCTCCAACTCTACTTCGAACATTCTCCTTAATCAATCTAAGCATCTGATCCTCATCCTGCCTAGCCATAATACGATCCACAAGAGGTGAAGAAACAACAAGCTGACACAACAAAGCTTCCTTCCTACTCAAAGCATCCGCCACAACATTAGCTTTTCCCGGTGTATAGTTGATGTCGAGGTCATAAGAAGCAAGGAACTCTAACCACCTAACTTGTCTGTGATTCAAATCCTTCTGAGAGAAAATAAACCTCAAAGACTGATGATCTGTGAAAAGCTCAAACTTGGTACCCAACAGATGATGTCTCCAAAGCTTCAAAGCGAAAACAACAGCAAGCAACTCTAGATCATGGGCAGCATAATTTACTTCATGGGTCTTCAACTGTCTACTAGCATAAGCAATCACCCTACCATCCTGCATCAGAACAGCTCACAAACCTTCTCGACAAGCATCAGTGTATACCGTTAATCCCTCATTTCCATTTGGAACGGTAAGAACAGGTGCGGAAGTAAGCTTGTCTTTTAACTCATTGAATGCGGCCTTACACTCATTACTCCAAATAAACTTAGCATTCTTCCGAGTTAAAGAAGTTAGAGGTGCAGCAATCCGAGCGAAATTCTCAATGAATCTCCGGTAATAACCGGCAAGGCCCAGAAAACTACGGATATCAATATGAGTCTTAGGAGTTTCCCAATCCTGCACAGAATAGGGAAAAAGAAGGATAATAGGAAAGATAGAGTAAATTGAATGAAACAAGGAAAGAGAATGAAAGAAAGGCTTACATTGATCGCAGCGATCTTGACTGGATCAACAGAAACTCCATTACCAGAAACAATATGCCCGAGGAATCGGACTTCATCTTTCCAGAAATGGCATTTGGAAAATTTAGCCTTTAACTGATGATTTCGAAGAGTCTCAAGAAACGATTTCAAATGTGACTCATGTTCTTCTTCCGACTTAGAGAAAATGAGGATATCATCCACAAAGACTAGAACAAATTTATTAAGCACACCACGGAAAACACGATTCATCAAGTCAACAAAGAAAGCAGGAGCATTAGTCAAACCAAAAGGCATGACTAACCATTCAAAGAATCCATTCTCAGTACGGAAAGCAGTCTTGGGAATACTTTCCTCGGCAACTCTGAGTTGGTGAAAACCCGTGGCAAGATCAAGTTGAGAGAAAACAGTAGCCCCGTAAAGCTGATCAAACATGTCATTGATGTGAGGCATTGGATATCTATTTTTCATAGTGAGCTTTTTCAACTCCATATAATCAACACACATCCGAAGAGAACCATCGGACTTGGTGACGAAACCCACCGCAGCTCCCTATTCAGAATAGCTAGGTCTGATCAGACCCTTGGAAGACAGATCCTCTATTTGTTCCCTTAACTCAACCTTCTCGTGGGGTGCCATTCTTCTAGGAGGAAGAACTACAGGTCGAGCTCCAAGAATAAGATCAATGCGGAAATCAATTTCCCGCTTGGGAGGTAAAGCAGTAACTTCACCAAATACATCGGGATAGAGATTAACTACACGAGTCGACTGAAGGTCGATAAGGGAAGAATCCAAAGAATAAATAAAGCTACCAGCACAATCATGAGGCATACAACACTGAATAACCAGAGAATTTCCCCGATCATCTTCTAGAGAAACAATTCGGGATTTACAAGAGATACGGGCATCATGATTTCTTAACCAATCATCCCCAAGCAATAAATCAAAAGTATCAAAACCAAGAATATAGAAATCACCACTAAAACGATGATCGGAATGGAGGAGTTTCACATGTTTACAAATCTTATTAAGATTTGCGGGACCACCAATAGGATTTGAAACACATAGAGGAACAGAAGCATACTCAGGAGAAAGGAGATGTTCAAACTTATTACACAAATCATCAGAAATAAAACTATGCGAAGCTCCAGTATCAAATAAAACACGAACAGGATGCTTAAATAATGTAAAGGTGCCCTGAAGAGTACCTTGATAATCGCTAGGAGCAGGAGTAGGTGCTGCAGGTGATGAAGCAGATGTGACAGCAAATACACTAGATGGCTTTCCCTTCTGATATAAAGGACAGTCATTCCTAAAATGACCTGGCTGAAGACAAACATGACAAAGATTGTTCCTGGTAACCTGAGGTGGAGGAACAGCAGCACCAACCAAAGTAGGACAACTATTAGCATAGTGTCCCTTCTGGTCACATTTGAAGCAGGTAATGGTGGATAGATCAATAGGGTGCCTCTGGGAAGGAGAAGATGATGAAGATCCCAAGCCCGGATGTTTGAGCCAATTTTTCTTCTGCTGTTGGAAGTTGGGCTTTCTCTTCTTTGAATTTGCAGAGGAGGACTGTGAGACATGAGCACCAGAAGCAGCAGGACCCTTGGAAGTAGGGTTCTCATAGCGAATAGCCATATCCATGAGCTCATTAAAAGTGCCATGAACATGTGAAATAAGACGATCGTAGAACTTTGGGCGAGCTCCAGCAATAAAATTCTCATTCTTCTTTAGCTGAGTGTCGATAAGACCAGGACCAAATTTGGAAAGTTCATTGAACTTCCGCTCATACTCTGAAAAAGACATGGTACCCTGCTTAAGATCCATGAATTCACGATAAAGCTGAGATTTCCCGGCTTCGGTCATCCATTTTGCCACAAAAGCCTCCCTGTAAAGAAGATACAGAAATTGAACTTAAGATAGATTCAAAAGAAAAAGAATGGATAAAATTCAAGATGACACAAAGGATACCTGAACTGTTCCCACGAAAGATCACCTTCGTTAGTGTGAGCCGTAACAGACTCCCACCAATCTAAGGCTGACTCTTGCAGCTGCCAAGCTGCTAACTAACGCTTCTGGGCATCCGTGATCTCAAGACCAGTAAATATCCTCTCCAAACTCCGTAGCCATTGCTGGGCCTCGATAATACTCTCTGAACCGGTAAACTTAGTACCACCGAGCTGAGAGAATTCCTTGCACAGAACAGTAAACCTAACAGGTGCAACAGGGGGAGGAGCTGGGGCAGTACCACGACCCCTACCTCTAGCATTTCCACGATTCATCCTGGAAATATCAAGAATGAATTTACAATAAAGGTACAGAGAAGACAAAGACAAGCTAAGATAAGACACGATAAGATCACTTGGACGAATATCCTAATAACAAAATTTCTAACAAGGTAGATATGGAAAGGAGGAAGTTTAGAAAAATTTTCTTCTTAAAACAAGAAAACTTTATATCAAAATAGTCTTTGAAAGTCATTTGAGAAATCACTTAAAAATCATTTTAAAAATCATTTTTATACTTTGAAAATACGTTCACTCACAAAGAAATGATTCTTAGTTTGATTTCACTCATTCTAGGGTATTTCTACCCTATCTCTAACGAGTTTTTGCTCCATAGGCTAAGGTTTGCCTAAAAACCTCGCTCTGATACCAAATGTAACGACCCACTATTTTGGACCATTCAAATCGACAATAATCCACATATGTCAGACTTGAATAATGCAAAATAACAGATTGTAATAAAATTTGGAGCAAATGAAATCATTCACAGAATCACAGACACAGAAATATCAGAATAACTCGCAGCGGAATTTAAAAATAATCATAGTGGTTCATGAAGCCACTAAAATACATAGTCTCAAAACAAGTACAAATTACATAGTCTAAAAACCAATACAGTTTGAACAACCACAGAAAATCCCAAATTCATTTGTCTCAATTACATAAGCTAAAATAAAAGACTGAATAGCAAAACAGATAGCAGCTTGATAAAGATGATCTCCAGCGGTCCTAGCTCCATGAAGATGAAGTCCAACTGATACTCAGGCTGACCCGAGCGTAAAAAAAACATAAACACTCGAGTCAGGACATACATACTTATACAATGTAAACCAACTCAAGTGAACTGTAGTAAAGGTACAAGTAGAAGATGCTTGGGACCGCCCATCCTCTAAGGATCCATTAAACTATTTACTATATAGTAATATACGCTATATACAGTAGTGTCTAATCAGTAAAGTATAATCATATAGAAAATAGCGTTAAGGGGATGGAGAACCTTAACGCGGTCGGATCTTAAAATCATAATCGTAGTAAATCTCGATATGGTAGGTGACACGGCACAACTAGGCAATGACAGGGTAGATATACCAATTACGCACACGGACTGATGGAGCGCATAGCAGCCACTACCGTCCACCTCGGACAACACTCCCAAATCAAGGGTGGCCACCAAAAATCACAAATTAATAGAATGGTATCGAACAAATGTGTCCGAGAAGAGGTGCTACCTTACTGGTCCGAGATCGCTCATGTTTTAGCCACCTTATGCCAACTCACAGGAGTTGGGTCCACGTATATACCTTAGGATCGTCGCCACCATCCTACTTCATTCTAGAAACTCCACCGCGTACACAGTTGTCAAAGTGGTTTTCGGTATCGACAGAGAGTATGTCCACATCCGATCCCGGTCTCTTTAACAACCAATCGTTATTATAACCCGTGGTTATAAATTTAAAACAATTTATATCAAAATACTTCAAATTAAATAATTTAAAACAAAGTCATTATTCTTATAAATCAAATATTAAATTCCCAAAAATTTTAGCCTTTTCTGAGTTCATTTATTCACTTAAAACAATAAACGTTAAAATTTTCAGCTTTCACAGCATTTAAAAAGTGCTGCGGTAAGTTATATTTGAAAACAATTTAATTTAGCAAAGACAACATTTATAAACTGCTATACAGTTCAGTTTTAAACAAAATCATATTTTAGCTTACTGCAGCTCTTAACAAGTGCTACAGTAGCCCTTTTATTAGTTCAGGTTTAATTTTAGTTTCTGCTACAACAGCACTTACCAAGTGCTATCATAGCCTTAGTTCACTTTAGTCTTCTGGTTTATTTATATAACCACAGCACTTAACAAGTGCTGCAGATTCCACTTAGTTCAGAATTAGTTCATTTCAGAGATGGTAGCACTTCTGAAGTGTTATGAATTGAATTTCCAGGTTTTAAGTGTAATTCCAGCCATAAATAAACTTCAATTTAAACCATTTAAATTTATAAAAATCATATTTTTTTCACATTAAAAATGTTCATTTAAAACCTTTAACTTATGATTTCTAAAGAGAAGTTTTACAAATAAAATCAAAAATTTACAAAGTTCACTTATTAAATTTCAAGTGTGTCAATTCCCATTTTTCTTTAAACAATTTATTTCAACACTTAAATTTAATTCTCCATTTTTTTCACCATTTAAAACTTAATTTTCATTTTAATTTAATAAATCTTAAGTTTCCATCTTTTCTTTTTAGCCAAATTTTCAAATTTAAGTTACACTTTAAAGTCAATATTTTTTTTTCATTTATTTATATTTATCACATAGAAAAATCATTTCTACTTTAAATAAATCATTTTAAAACTCAATTTAAATCAATTTAATATTATTACAATTATTTAAGATATTTAAAAGTACCCCGAAAAATACAGAAAATAACCACGGGTCTGTATAATATTTTCTAGCCTAAGTCAAGTGATACGGATATTATATCATTTCAATCCGTAGTTTACAAAGAAAAATCCCGGGTTTTATCATTTCAAACCTGCAATCCCAAGTAAATAAAATTTAATTGAAAATCGTTCAGGCCTATCATTTCAGCCCATAACGATCTTCCCTTATTCTAAAGTCCATTCGGGTATGTATCATTTCAACCCATAGTGATTCTATTCTACAGGGAACTTGCAGTGTGATTTAACAAAACAGAATAACAGTAAAATAATAACAAAATATAACAGATGATATGTTATGCAATTTTAACAATTCTAACATCAAATATAAATAAATCATAGGTAATTATAACATCATTTTTATTTATTTACTTATTTTCTACACATTCAGTTGCGGTCGTTTCACAATCATATAAGTATGAATATTCGTGTGAGATTTACTCACCTCTTCGGAGCTGGAGATTCGAAAAAGGAAATACGCTATCTATCGAAAGCACGCGGAAAGCACGATCAGTTGTTAGCAGATGCGCCAACTAGATTCAAATCTAAAGCAAAATAAATAAATAAAATCTAAGAATGCACGAAAATTTATTTTTCAATGAAGCAAACAAAATGGAAAAAAAACAAATTGAATACTAGAAAGAAATGGCTCGAAGGGGATGTAGTCTGTTACTTTAACATACTAATATGACAAAAGGTAAATTTTTATTTTTATTTTTTTTCTCAAATACAATGGCTCGGTCGAAAATATAAACTTCAAAAATAAAAGTGCCAAGGTGACAAAACACTTTTTTGTTCATTTCTCTGGTTCAAATACAAGGGCTCGGTCTGGCAATATAACTTTAAAAATAAAGATACGAAGGTGACGCAACAGAATTTGTTCATTTCACTTTTTTATTCAAACAAGGCTCGGTAGAAACTATACTATAACTTCAAAAATAAAATGCATAGGTGACAAAAGCACTTTCCTTTTTCTCAAATACAAGGGCATGGGAAGAGAGGTGAATGGCATGGGATCGGTGGTGGTCTAGGCTGGGGGTAGGGCATGGGGTTCGGTGACGTGGGTGTTCCGGATCTGGGGTTTGGTCTGGCGTGACGTGGTCGGTGGTGGTCTAGCATGGAGTTGGAGACGTGGGGACTGGTGAATGGCATGACCTTGTGACTGGTGGAGGCATGGGTTCGTGGGATTATATGGTGAATGGGAGGAGCATGAGGTGGCAGGTAAAAACATGGTACAGCAGACAACAAAAAATGAAACAATTTGAAAGGAAAGCATGCGGCCATACCTTGGAAGAAGGTCACGCAAATTTGGGTAGAAGCAAAATGAAATCTTTGTGCTCTGGAAAAGTTTAGTGAACGTGGAAAAATATTGTGAACGAATAATATAACAGCTGCAAACCAGATTTATGAAGAGAGAAGGCAATATAAAAGGTTGGAATGGTAGAGAAATTTAGGCAATAAATTTTATTAAAAGATGGAAACGTATGGGAGGCAAAAAGGGAAGCGGTAATTTCTCACATGAACGATTTAAATGCAAGATTTTTGGGCAAGAGTTTGAATTTCTCAAAGAGAATACGCGGCTGAAGAACTGGAAATGCCAGCGCATGAAATCAATAGACAAAGAAAGGAAAAGGCAAGAGAAAAGAAATTATAAACGAAATGCCCAAAGTAATGTACAACTTTATTTGTTTCTCCTATTAAATAAATTTAAAAATGATAACGTTTTCTTTCAATAAAATAACGTATCATTTTAAACCAAAAATTAAATAGCTATTATACCATAATTAATATAATTTGATTGTTTAATATAAAGTTAAGGACGGATGTAAATATACGTAAAAGAAATGTAAAGTTAAATTTCCCGTTTCACACTAATTATTACAACTTTTAAAAGTATACAACAAATCTGACCAAAACAAAAGTGAAACAAATGCTACACAATTGTATACAGTTCAAGATGAAAATTTGGCATTTATAATTTTAAAATTTAAATTTTTTAATAAAGTTACACTTTTAATTCAAATCAACATTACAGAACGTTTATTTTTAAATAAAAATTTGTTAAAATTTTTGGGTTGTTACATTTTTGTTTCCTTTATCTATTCAATTGCTAACCGTATAATATCAACAGTTATTTGCTTTTGTTAACTCCTAAATTCAATATGTGGCTATATAATTCCAACTGTCCAATTTATTATTTTCTGGTACGTCATTTCTATCTCCATTTTATTTCTCTCCAAATTTTCTCCTCTGATTTTTATTCTTTGCTTCTCAACGAAAAACAAAAAAAATGTAATAAAAATATATTGGAGTTCAAATTTTTTTTTTGCTGTAGCTTTCCTATATTTGCATAGACAGTTCAGCATCCATTTGTTCGAGCTTGCTTGTTTCGTCTTGCCGCAACCGGACTTGTCACATCTACGTACTCTCGTCTATCTTTACCACCACCACCTTATCACCTTCCCCTCCAACTAACCCATGTCCGCCACGTCATCTGAGTCCATCCCACAAGCAGCCGATCACCACCTTCGCCCAGTTTTGCAACCCCACTGCTTCCTCCACCGCTTGGCCTAATGCCAGAATATCCTTCCATTACCTAGCTCGCACCGACCACCACAACAGTCCCACCCATAGCCAAAATTCCCCACATCATGCCACGTCACTTATCAAACCTCCGCTAGCTCCATTAGCCGCCCACTCTCCCATCCTATCAGCCCGCCTGTCCTTCCACCCGCATCCAGTCACCACCGAACCATCTAGCAGCAGCCGTGGTACCACCTTCCCAGTCCATCTTAGCCTTGCCGAGACCCAGAACATCACCTGACAATGCCCTTCCAACTCTCATAGCAACTGCCGCATGCCTTCACCACTATCATCCTATCGACATAAACCCCTCCCTCCTCTGCCGCATGACCAAACAGTCCACCTAACCCATCCCTTCTCCTTCTAGGAATCATAGCGGTTTTTGTTTATGTTTTATTCAGTGAATATATATATATAAGTATACTTTTTTGTTTCATTTCTGTAAATCATAGTTGATTTGTTTATGCTGTCTTGTTTATATTTATGTTTATAATAATATTGATTTTAAAGTATATACATAAACATATTTTAATATATGTGTTTAAAAAGAATATTGTTTTATATCGATTTTAAAATATAATATATATTTATATATATATAGATATTTTGACTTTAATAGACATGTTTAAATTAAATATTGATTTTTAATATATATATATATATATATATATATATATATAAAGATTTTGATTTTTATATGTGTTTAAATTGAATGTTGATTTTAAAAGAAAATATATAATATAAAGATTTTTATATGAATAAATTTTAGTTTTTTTTAATTTATATATTGTTTTCATCGATTATCGAATTCCAGCCTAGCTTTGCTTTGTTCGTAGACTTCGTGTTCATTGTGCTGTATTTTGGAATTTGTTGTTTGGATTCGTAGCTTGTCGTGTGTCTAATCTCTCTAGCTTCGAAAGGTGAGCAATCACTCACGATTAACATTCTTATATTTGATAAATTTAATTCACATGAAATGACAATTGAAATGTGTTGTTAAATTTTAATTTGTTAATAATTAAATTGTTGAATATGATTTGTTATTCACATTGTTCACCTATGACTAATATATGACACTATAACATTGTTGTATATATATATATGATATTTAAATTGTTAATTATGATCCATGCTGTAATTGATATGTTATTCTATTGTATATGATGATTCTATTGTTCTCACTCTACAAGTTCCTTGTTAGTTTAGAAATCCCTATAGGTTGAAATGCTACATACCCGAACGATATTCTAGATTAGGGAAAAAACATTATGGGTTGAAATGATAGACCAAAGTGATTTTATTGAATTGAATTTTGGGATTGCTGGTTGAAATGATATATACCCGTAAATATTAAATTATTGCGGATTGAAATGATAAATATCCATATCACTTGACCAGAGGATAAAAAATTATATACGGACACCATAGGTTTATTTTTAAATGATTTCCAGAATTATTAAAATATAAATATGTGATTCAAATAAATATTGGGTTTTTAAAATATAATATAAAGATTTTATCTTAATATATGTGTAAAATTTATGTTTTAGAATTAAAATTTATAAGTTAAGTTTTAAAATGTAAATTATAAAATTTTACTTATAACTTTATTATTTTAAACTATATAAAACAGCATTTAAAATAGATTTATTAATAATAAGATTTAATATAATAATAACTAATATAATAAAATTTAAAAAGAATTTAATTTAACTAATATATATAATATGTTTAAAATTTTTGTTTAAAA
The DNA here is from genome assembly GCA_030737815.1 of Allium fistulosum. Lineage (NCBI taxonomy): Eukaryota > Viridiplantae > Streptophyta > Magnoliopsida > Asparagales > Amaryllidaceae > Allium > Allium fistulosum. The sequence continues at coordinate 1,083,150,404 of CM060903.1, forward strand.
TTTATATTAATATTTTTAAATAGATTTTTGTAATAACTTTAATAAATAAGAAGTTAGAAAGATAAATTAAAGTTGACTTGAAATTTAAATTGGTTAATAATTGAATTTAAATACGGATTGATTTAGAACTTATTAATTTTTGAGATTTAAAGATATGTTTTATAACCTAATAACTTGATTTCGATTTAAGAGGATTAAATGAATATTTTAAATTTAAATAAAATAAAATTTGAATATTTGATTTTGATTTAAATTTTAATTTGAGATTTTATTTAAATGATTAACTAAAGGTGATTAAATGAATATTTTAAGTAAAATTGAAATTATATATTTAATTTTGATTTAAATTGTAATCTAGAATTTTATTTAATGGTTATTAAAAATGATTAAATGAATATTTTCGAATTTAAAAATGTTAAAGTTTAATTTTGAAATATAAATGAAATTTACCAAATTGAGTTATTGAAAATGCTTGAGTATTTAAACTTTAAAACTTATTGAATTGGAAGAGGTTTAAATTTGTAGTTCAAACCTGGATTTGGAATCGATATAAATAAAAAATATGGTTTTAATGAGAATTTGAATTGAATCTTTAATTGAAATGGTTGAACTGAGATTTGATTTAAATTGAATTATGGAACTAAAGTTGATTTGAATTGATTTGTGAAATTGGAAGAAACAATTCAAATTTGAAACTATTTCGATATAAACTCTTTTTAATATATAAACTATTTTAGTATATATATATATATAATTTTTAATATACAACTATTTTTAAATATAAACTATTTTAATTCATAACTATTTCAATATATAAACTATTTTCAATATTTAAACTGTTTAAGTTGGATCTGTTATGATTTAAAGTGAATTTGATTTCGAAATGATATGATATCAAAAGTGATATGGTTTTGAAAGTGATTATAATTTCGAAAGTAGTATGAGTTTGAAATGAATATGATATTTTGATATGAAGTATGAACTGTTTTGAAATAAAACGACTACGGTGTGAGATAAGCGTTTGGTTGTTAAATAGACTGGGATCAGATATTGTCATACTCTCTGCCAATACCGAAAACAAGTTTAACAACTGTGTACGTGGTGGAGATTCTAGAACGAAGTAGGATGGTTTGGCGACGATTCTATATGAGGTATTAATGCAGCCCTATGTAATGGCCCGGTTTTTCGTACCCTCTGAATCGATAATAAACCACACATGTCCAACTCAAATTGCACGAATAAGTGGATCAATAAGGGTAGAAAGAAAATAAAGACAGAACATAATCTTACACGAATGGAATAACATATATTATTTCAATAATAATCTTTATAGCGGAAAATTTTAAAATACAATATCAGAGTCTAACCTAGATTCAGCTTAGACAGTTATAAACTTCTGTTCTTACAAATGCTGAAAACAACAAAACAAATGCAATAGATGTAGCGGATAAGAGAATACACCCATACGATGATGATGATCTCCAGCTCTCCTTTGGAAACTCAAACCATCTATAACTAAACTAGAAACTACTCGAATCTGACCCGAGTATTAAAAAAACCCTGACCCGGCATGATAAACTAGCGTGAGATACTCGAAATTTAAAATGACTATGTTATCAAAACCTTTGAAAAGAAGGGTATCTCATATGACCACGCCCACACATAAATACGAACGAGTTTTTACCTTATGATAACCAAAACACTTTTATTACCAAAATAATTTGATATTATCTTTAATGACATTCTTTTGGAAAACATATTTCAAATAAACTTATTCAAATAAGGTATCAATACCCGGACTCTGTCTAAGGTAATATATCCGGACTAGGTCAATGGAATATACCGAACGGGATATAGGATACTAGAAGGGGTAGCTAAAATGTTTGCAAGTCATTACAACTATTTGGGGAATACAATCTAAATCGTAAATCTCGTATTGGGATTGGATTTCAAACATGATAGGGAACTAGTGGCCATTTCTCTGATCCCCGCATATCAAACTTAGTTCCCGCGGTGCCTTAATCGCTTTTCTCAAACTAGTCACTTGGAACTGTACTTGCTACACTACCACTAATAACCGGTAGTTCCCTGCTTTTCTCAAGCTAACTACTTTATCAAAATGGGTCAATAAATGCCTTGAGGGACGTTTTCCCCCAAAGGGCCCAACGTATTCGACACCACCATACATACTCACTTATTCCGAATTTGTGTCTGTCAGACCAAATAGTATCCCATATCATCTACCGGGATGTGAGGCTAGTGAGGCTACGCTCAATTTCTTCAAAGCCACGCTTTAGATCATAACAAGTTCCACTTTGAATGCAACATCGTCATTCCACGTCACATGACTAATTTCTAGAAATGTATAATTTCCTGAGCTCGTATGTCTCGGGAAAGGGTGATAAGCTAAAAGAAGTTGCCTTCTCTGTCACCAACAGATATACATTAATAGAAACCATTCAAATGTTATTTAGAATACAATAACATACAAACATCCATACAAGTTCGTTCCGGGACTAAACGAAATCGAAGGCACTTTTCTCGGCCATTACTAGGCGAGAAGCCCTTGCAATCCGAAATAAATCTCAACAACGGGGAGACCACTGCTATAAATAATTCTATAATGGGGGCGACCTAGAGCATGTCAACAAGCAGTCCTTACACTATGAATAACACGGTCTTCAATAATCATCAACTTCAACATGTCTTCACTTTCGAACATATACATTGGTTCGAAGTGGTTTGCGGATAGGGATCACCCAAATCTGACCCCGGTTCTTTCGAAGCCAATCGTCGATTTAAAATATGTTAAGTTCATATGTGGATATCAATCATCAATCAATTACTTTATCTTTTACTTAAATCAAATATTTTTCTTAGATATATTCTTTTCAATTTATTCCATTTTCTTTTCAAGAGTATATGGAATCATTAAGCCTCATTTATTAACTCATTTGATTTATTAAAACCTTTCTTAAATCCTGGAATAATTCCAAATCATTTTCTCTTTTACTTAGGAAAACTTTTCCAAATCATTCTTTTAATCTTAATCAAAGATTTCCTATATTCAAGTTATAACTTTTAACTTAGGGAAAATATCCCCAAATCATTCATTAAATCGTAATCAAAGATTTCTTTCTTAACTTCAAATCATACTCTTGCAAATCAAAGATTTTCATAACAGACCACTACTGCCACCTTAGATATAGTAAATTTCACCTCTAGGGACCAATGGCAAGTAATCCTACATCATGAAGATCTTTGTCTTCAATATGTTTTATTTCAAAAATTAGTTTGAAGGGGTTTTCAGATAGGAATCACCCAAATCCGATCTCGGCTTTTCGGATAGGAATCACCCAAATCCGACCCCGGTTCTTTCGTACCAACCATGGAATAAAAGATGTTAAGTGGTTAATTAATATTCTAAGGAATTTGTTTCTTTTCTTTTATCTTGGAAAAACTTAAATATGATCTTTTAGAGCATTCAGGCTTTCCTTTCTATCTATTCCACCCCTCGCCTAAAAAGAGAAAACATAGGCTAGGTAATTTCAGGGCACTGGTTGCTCCATCCATAACCTTAGTTAAAACCTTGTTTTTCTTCCCAGATCTCATCAGCGGGACAAATGAACTAGTCGTTTCCGCATACTCAGTTTGTTAACCTTCATTTTAGAAATGATTTATTAAACTTTCAAATCATCATTTAAAACACTTAATTATTCTTTTAAAAATATTTCTAAAAGATTTGAAAAAGTATTGTTAAGTTTAAATCCACAATTCATAAGTTATAAAAAAGCGTTGCAAAAAGTGTTGCAAAAAGCTATTTTCTTCAAAATGAACTTTATAACATTTAGAAATCCATCCTTTCAACTTAAATCTCTTTTAAAACATTTTAAAAGATTTTTAAAATTTATTTCATATTTTTAAAACATTTAATCAATTTTAAACTTTGGCCACTTTACTGCAAAAGCGCGATCTTTCTAGGAAAAGTACATGATTTGAAACTTTGTATTTTGGTTCTGTTTTGAAGAAGTTATGGTCAAGAGAAGAAGAGGTAAAATATGGAGAAAAAATGAGTATGATTTGAAGAGAAGAACATTGATTTCTTTTGAATACTTTGTAAAATTTTTGACATTATTTCTTTCTAAGTTTTTTTTATAGCTTGGAAGCCATGAAAGAGGAGTGGAAGAAGATGAAGAAGCTTGTGAAAAGAAGAAGAAGAAGAAATGTGAATGAAAGTGAAGAAGGAGGTGGTTATTTATAGAAAAAGAAAGAAGTGGTAGTTTACCAAAATAACCTCTTACTAAATTACCAAACTAACCTTATTTCAACCTAAATCAAACTCCACTTTTTCAACACTTAACATCATCCTTTCACTTCTTACTTTATGTCTTAGTCACTTAAAGATTAAGTAAAGAAAAGTAATTATTTTGTTGGATTTTGATCTGATTTGGATTTGACGTTTACTTTTGACTTTTCTTAAACTTTCTTGCTTTTCTTAATGACATTCTAGAATTTCCTAATCTTATTTAGTAAAAGTGAACTTAATTAGTGAATTAATAAATACTTACACTATTTGAATATATGTTCCTATATAAGAAAATAATGGTGCGACAACGTTGCGACAACTTTTAATAGACAAAACGTTGATTTTTGCAAAATGTTTTACGGTCACATTTTGACGTTTTAGTTAAAATATTTTTTTATGTAAACCAAATTTAAAAATAAATTTTTATTTTCCTATTTAAAATTTTAAACACTCATAAATAAATCAAAATAATTTATTTAACCATTGAAACTTACTTTTCTGAAATCAGTATTTTGTCACTTTTGTCGATAAAGGCGAATGTTACTATTTTTGTGTATACTTCTCTTTCCAAATCCTATCTAATATTGTTTGAATCATATAACGTTACCTATTTTATATTTAAAATCACTTTAAATAGTATATTTTAAAGTGGTCAAATTTTGGGTCGTTACATTCTCCTCTACTTAAAAGAATTTCGTCCTCGAAATTACCCAAAACAAAAGTTTGCCTAATTTTTTTTTCTTTAAACTTAATTCCATATAATATACACAGATCATCCGTATGAAATATCTTATTCAATCTCATATTCAAATACAGAACTTTATTTCCAAACTAGTATCAATCCCTCGATCCTCTAGTGCGGACTTCAATCAGGCTCTTTGCTCAGAAACCTTTGCTTTCCTTGCATAGCTCTCAACTATGATAGAAAACTCAAGTACCCAACCATAAACCCTAATCAATGTTCGTCGTCAAGAATCGAGTGATAAATCCTTTTTCGGACCAGTGTAAACACCCCAAAGTTCCGAACTCGAATCTTAGATCAAAATTCGTAAGATGAAATGATCTACTGTAACGACCCGCTATTTTGGACCATTCAAATCGACAATAAGTCCACACATGTCGGACTTGAATACTTCAAAACAGTGGATTGTTAATTTAAATTTGGCAAAACTCAGCATATGCAGTAAATAAATCAATCACAGAATAACAGACACAGAGTAATACAATAATACGCAGCGGAATAGATAAAGTAGTAGTTCATGAAGCTACTATATAAACATTAGAGTTAGAAATAAAATACAACAGAATATCTAAAATACAGTGAAGTCTCCAATCCAAACAGATGACTTCTGTGAAAGAATCAACTGGAAGGCTGGAAGCTGAATCAATAGTTGGATCTCCAAACGAAGCTCCAAACAACAAAGGTGAGTCTCAAATGTTGTATCACTCAGTCTGACCCGAGCGTAAAGCAAAACACAAAACACTCGAGTCAGGATTAACATTCTTATATAAATAAATCCAACTCAAGTGAAATATCAACTGAAATACAAGTAACTTAAAGGATGTTTGGGATAACCATCCTCTAAGGATCTTCAGAACTATCTACAAGGTAGAAATATACATTATAACACCGTGGTCATTACAATTTAATTTATACTTCAAAACCCAAATATCATTTCATTTCAAATATAACTATTTTCCAAGATAGTATATATATTAATAATTTATAAAGTATTTATAATTTCCTCAAGTCTCATAAATCGATTTAAATTAACTCAAATCCCAAATTCAAATTTATTCAAAGCTCAATTCATCAATTTAATTCAGTTCCAAATATACCATTTATTTTCAATATATTTCAAAGCTTTAATATTCAACATTTTTAAAGTTAGATTTAACAGTTTCATATAGCTCTTAATTTAACTCCATTATTATTTAATCAGGAAATATTCACTTAATAGATTCAATATCATTTACTAGCCTTAAATCACATTTTACTAAATATTTTCCTAAACTTATTTAAACAAGAAATATTTATTAAATTATTTAAATCAAACTCAAGTTATAAATCATATCTTAAATCCCAATTTCAATAAGCTTTAAATTGGTCTAATTAAATAAAATTCTTTACTAAATTCAAATTTTTTCCCAACCTTAACTTATTCAAATTTTTACCAAAATCTATTTTGAAATATAAATTTTATACTTAACATATTATATGTATTAAATCCATCTTAATTAAATTAAATATCATTATTAAATCTATATATATCATTACCATTCACATATAAAATTTTAAGAATCAACATTTGTTAAAACCATATATTTCTTTCCAAAACCATAGAATTCAATTTCAAAATATTTATATATATGGACCAATGGTGTCTGTATATATATTTATCATATGGTTAAGTGATACGGATATTTATCATTTCAATCCGAAATTTAAATATATACGGGTAGATATCATTTCGACCCGTAATCCCAATTTCAATTCAAATGAAAATCGCTTGGGTTTATCATTTCAACCAATAACGATTTTCCCCTATTCTAAAGTCTGTTCGGGTATGTATCATTTCAACCCATAGTGAATTCTATACTAACAGGGAACTTGCAGAGTGATAACAGATAATATAAACTAAAACAACAGGCATATATCATCAATAACAATAGAATAAGAACAACGGGATATGGTGTCATATCCCACAGGTGCACAGTTACAGATAATAGCATATATAACAACTTAAATAACTACAGCAGCATATTTCAATTGTCGTTTCAATTGAAATCAAATTTAATAAATAAAAGAACGTTAATCGTGAGTGATTGCTCACCTTTCGAGGTTAGAGAGAATAGATAAGCAGACAAGCTACGATTTGAGTCACGATATAGTCTATCGATCGATCCAACAACAGATCTCAAAGCGATGTAAGCAGAATACAGATTCGACAGTCAAAGCTGATAGATAAGAATCGATGAGAGCTAATCAGAATCAGTTAATAAAATTGAAATGAAAAGTATATTGTATTAATATACTAATAACGTCAACATTTTGATTTAAGACAAATATTAACTAAATAAAATTCAAAATCATTATACTTAAAACTTAAATATTAAAAATCAAAGTATATCAAAAATTGCTAAGTATGAACAGCCTTTAATATATTAAAACTAATATCTTGCACATCTATTATAACAAGACTCGAACATCTACTAAAAATGACTTAATAGATATTCCAAATCCAACAAAAGACGTAATGTTATACGAACCTTGAAAAAAGACACAAAATAGACAAATGCAACCCATAAAATATGTATAACTTATATGTCAAATCTATCTAATATTTTGGAAATAATTGTATATACTTGCAGACAAATTGTTAAAACATCAACCATGTGAATAACCAAACCCATACTCATGCGAGCTTGCATGTATAACTATATCTATGTTTAAATATATTCCTATTATATTGTAAAGTTAATACAGATTTAATTATTACAGTATAGAAATAACCCAACAGGTCATAGGAAAGTTAGTAGACCTTGCCTACCCTATATTGTATGTACTTTATACATACGAAATTTTCAAAATCGATATATTTCCAAAAATAAGAACAAAGACACAAATATATGCAGACCCGAACTTGTATCCTTAATATACAAAACAAACGAAAACTAAACCGTATAACATATGTATGAACATACGTATATAACAGAAAATAACATGCATATATGCCTTTTAAACTTTTATAAACTTTACAAACTTATAACTTTACAACTTTATAAACTATAGATAACTATTATGTACTACAGCATACTTTAAAAATTAAAAAGTATAATATATTATATGTAGACTCACAGACCACATATAAACAGAGTATATAGAAATCTATAAAACTCACCGATCGAAACACAATAATATAACAAAATATGTTACTTTTAAAATCTGACATTCTGTGCTTTATTAACAGCATCTCAAACTCTTATATATGGATGAATATGTAAGCACATATATACTTGTATATGTTGGACTATGCAGACCGAACATATGCAACTACATAATATATTATATATTATATAGCTAAATATACAACATGCAGACCATAGCCTCACACTCAAAATAGATGAACTTTTATAACCTGTACAAATATTCACAAAAATACACATATAGTTTATAAACTTTTATCTAACTGTACCAGAACACAAAGACATTATATATATTTGTATAAAGGAGAGTTATAGGTGATAGCAAAAGAAAGGTGGCTTACAGGGAGAGGCGCACGGCTGAGGATGATAGACGAAGTGGTGCTCGAAGATTGTTGCGGGTTGTAGCCGAGGCGAGGTCGGCAAGAGAGAAAGGAGGCAGGCGGTCAAGTGCTAGGATCCAGGTCGAGGCTGATGAGGGGACGTGAGTGATAGGAAGGGTTGTCTTCGATTTGAGATGTAGGCGCGAGGGAATTGCTATTGGGTTGGAGGCTGTTATTTTGTGAGTCGAGGTGGAAGAGGAAGGGAGGGAGAGTGGAGATGTAGGGAAGGCAAACAAAAATTGAAGTCTGAGATAGAAGGATGGGTTCGATTCAAAAGAGGAGCAGAGATGAACAGTTATACATTTATTTATATAAAGAAACGTATATCATTTGATTTCTCTCTGACACGTCAAAAGTAATAATAGCAACGCATGCTAAGATTCAGGTGAATAATTCAAAGCAATTTATTGGTGGTGTGGTCAGCGGTTCAAATTTTTAAAAAGGAAGAAAATTTCAAAAGTCACAATTTCGGTATCGATACGATGTATGATTTCATCGTTTCATCGCGTATCGGGCCTCAGAACACACAAATAAATATACCGTAAAGATCAGCACGACGAGACGATCAAAACAGTATACAGATATTGGTGGTACGATCATCCAATCAAAAGTCGATAAGCGGTACCGGAAATGCTGCTATTCTGTCACAATTAAAATAAACGGAGCAATAAAAGTCCAAATTTGGAAAACGAATTTCGCAGTCTGATTCAGAATGATCTGAATAAATTTTCACCTGTTGACATATTTTGGTTTCGGAAAACTTTTAAATTCACTGTTATTAACCGGTTTGATTTGAAATGAAATTTCACAGGAAAATAAACTTCAATATTATCAGATGAAAATTTACCAGTTGCTATATTACAATAGACGTATTCCAAATAATAAATTTTTAATTTCAAATTTTATTGTTTAAAATTTCACAAATTTCCAGTTAAATATACTTTTAAAACCATTAAATTTTACGGGTCGTTACACTCTCCCCCACTCAAAACTTTTCGTCCCCGAAAAGGAAGGAGGTAGAAGAATAGAAACAACCAGACAGAAAAGATAGATTGAAAGTCAAGATTAAACAATTAATTTAAACTATATAAATTTTACTTAAAATTTGAAAACTTCATTTGCAATTCAATTATCTTATATACTTTAAAACCTTTCAAAAAAAAAATCAATTTGTAAAATTTCTTGCTTCCTTTATAAATACCATATATATGTTTAAATAACACCTTTATAAATGTATGAAAACCATTTGAAAACAATTATTTACATTATTACTTATATTTACAAAGAAGCTATTAAATCCATGATCATAAATTTATTAATTCTATCTAAAATATTTTTCAAATATTATTAATAAATCAATAATCATTTACTTTAAATATGTTATAGTCAACAAGGAAAAAGGAGGATTTAAAAAAAAATATAGGATATAGGTGAATAAATAAGGCTGCGCAGATAAGGCAGATTCAAAGGAATAATATCGGGCATGAATAACAATTTCAAACCATAAGGGTTTTGATTCCAAATATTGATACAAATTTTCCTTTTTGGAAATACTTTTATTATAAAATACCTTTATAACGAAAAAAAAATTCTTTCGAAAATACTTTTATAACTCGATGTTTCAACAAGTTTATCCTTGTTCCTTTAGACTCTGGTAGTGCGTTGATCAGGCGCAAAACTAGAATTCTCCAGGTACTTAGTAGACCTGTTTCAACACCCAGTGAAAATACTGGAAAAACTTATAAAAACAGATATGGAAAGTACAATCCAATCAAAAACACAAACAAAACCTTTTGTCTAACCATGGTTCGCAGATACACAATGGTTACGCCTGGGTCCCCCAGGAAACAATCCATATCCGTAAGCTTTCTCAGCCCTGCGAGTTACGCCATGATGACTAGTAGAATGCAGGATACACAATGGTTACGCCTGGATCCCCCAGGAAACAATCCGTACCCCCAGGCAAGACTCAGCCAAGCATTTGCGCTACTATTCGCGACCTACACAGATTGCAGGATACACAATGGTTACGCCTGGATCCCCCAGGAAACAATCCGTACCCCTAGGCAAGACTCAGCCAGGCAGTTGCGCTATGCAGTCACGAGAGAACAATAAGACCATGGGTAACGCCATGGAATTCGAAGGACACTCGAGTATCATATCCGGAAAACCAAAATCAGAGAGAATAATATCGATAGAATGAATCCAAGATGTGGCCACAAATCGGATATCAAGCAGAAGGCACTTTCCATATCTTTACTTCGAAAATATGTATCATATAGTACCTTTTCAGATCACTTTCAAATACCGTACTTATATAAAATCCATTATATATAAGATTAAATTTTCAAATGAAATACTTTTCCAAAATCAAAAGTATATCAAATCATACTTATATAGACTTCAATTATATAAGATTTCACTTTCAATTTGAGCACCTTTCAAATCTATAGGTTTCGAATCAATTTCATACTCATACAAATCAATTTTATATAAGTTCGACAACTCCCAAATCAAGTGTTTAGTAACATAAGGTTCTCAAATTTCAATTTGGTTAAATATCAGTTCAATTTCAAAATCATATACAATTTCACCAAATTATTTCTTCTCAAATTAATTATCTTCAGTTTTCAAAGCTTCCAAAATAATAGATTTAGAAAATAAATCCAAATTTCCAAATCAATATAATTTAAGTCAACCAATTCATTTCCAAAATCAAATGTTTTCAAAACCATCTTATACTTATGTAAGGTCCATTTTATATAAGGATCAAATTAATTATGCGAATAAAACAGCATACGTACAACTTATATATTTATTCCAACTAGTTAAATATATAGTTTCATAAAGATGTTACTAAATTAAAACATTTAAACTAACTTTTATTCAAAATATTTTGAAGACCAACTTCTTCTCAAGACATTTCAAGTCTAAATTTCATATTAGAGAATTTAAAATTTTCTTATTCATTTACTTAACCAAACAGTTTCAACTTATTTAAATCGTATTACTTCATACTTAAACATTCAAAACAAACTTATATACTTTATCAAAATACTTTTCAAGATTTCTTAGCTTTGAAAAGTTAACCTTGATTTGGAAGTGTTCGAACCTTCAAAATAGCTGAAGAAATCATTTTAAAATTCAAGAGTTAGAAATCAGCAACAAATCAGTAAATCAATTTTAATAGATAGGGTTATATCAAATCCAAACTCGAGGACTGAACACCGGTTCATTTCAAATCGTTTCAAATATATATATATATACATATATCTTTCGAATATCAAATCTTACTTCTGAATTTTGAAATCAAAAATTGTTTCGCAAAATCACTCGCGTAGCAATGCTACTAAAGTGGTCTTTCCCTCACTCTGAGACTCGAAAATCAATGTCGATGATGCGTGCACTCATCACCGAAATTATTTTCCAGCGACATAAGTGAGTTCTGGACTTTTATTTTCTCAAACTTCTTTGAAATTGTCTTTGAAATCATTCAGAACTTATAAAAATCATTTGAAACATTTCTTATTCAGAAAATACTTTTAAATCATATTATTTTCATATATTTTCCAAAATCTTAAAACCAATTTCAAAATACCGGAATTCAATTCTCGAATTTCAAATTTTACCCTTCAGTTATAAATCATTTTTATATAACTCAATTTCTTATATAATTTTCAAAATTACGAATCCTTTCGAAACCTCAAATTCTTATTTTAAAGGGTTTATAATCTTTATCGGAAGCATTTCACTTTTATATAAAGAATATAATAATTTCGATATATAAAACAATTTTTAAAATATAAACAAGCTTGATTTTTCAAAGGATGGTTCAAGAATGGATTTCAAAACAAAGATAGAAATTCAAATTAGAGGGACACTAATCAAATAGGATTCTGATTCGAAAATAAGTTAGAACGAAAATGAGATAATTAATTACAAAACAGTAGATGATACACTTATATAAATCGCGGGCGACCTTAACCGGGTCAACCGTGACTTCAAGAATATAATCGATGCGGAAATCTAAGGCAATCAACATTCGATCGCAAGAGATAGCGACATCTAAACCAAAATATAAAAATCTCCGGTGAATCAATGCCAATTGTGAAGGAGTTTCACCCCTTCACACTCATACAAAGATTGGTGGGACCCTATTCTTATAGAGATCATTCGAAGTGGAGTTATGGGATACTCCAGAATCAAAAAAATACAAATAGGGAGAGACAAGAATGAGTTTTGGAACCGTAGGGAACGTTCCAAAGTTTAGAGGAATCCTAATCGAAGCAAATCCCCACCAAGGTTAGAGATACATAACCTATATCGATACAAAAGAATTTCCATTCATAATTTTGAAAGACTCGAATTCATAACATACGAAAACAGAAGCATAAATGTCTCCAGTTTGACAACTTCAGTTAAGCAAAAGATACAATAGAGTTCGCTTAAAGCAACCTAACATACAACAATATAACAAAAAGTCCACAGGTTTACCACTCCTACATAAACAAAGCATCAGTATTAATTCTTCCAGGTGGTACATCAACGGGTCCAGAACACTCCCCCTCAATGTGCCCCCAACATCTGCATTTCTGGCATAGGTGCACTACACTCCCATCTTCCTTAATGAACTGCGGGTACGCAACCTTCTTTCCATACATTCGCACAGAACAATTTCTGGCTATATGTCCAGGCCTCTTACAGTGATAGCAAATGGTTGATAGGTCGACAGATGTAGTGTGTGCAGATTTCACTTTCTTTACCTTCTGGCAGCGACTGGGAAAGTGCCCCTCACTACGGCATCTAAAACAGAAGATCTTGGATCGAAAACGCTTGCCCTCCTTCTTCTTTCCTACATTCCTTTTCTCGCACATGACTGCATAGTGTCCCTTTTCCTGACACCGATAACAAATGACATGGTCATAAGGACCCGGTTCTGCTCTTTCTCTCCACAGCCTCTCTTATTCCTCGATTGCTTCCTCCCGTTCCTTACGGGCCAGTGCTCTTCGTGCCCGACGGGCTGCTTTCTGCTCTTCTGATTTTGCCATTACAAGATAGTTTCCTATCATTCAAATATTCAATGAGTCAAAAATCAACAAGATAGAAGTTCAAAATTTAAGGGGAAATTAAATCAAAGGGAGTTTCAAAACAAAAGGGAAAGGACTCGGACGAAGATGAGATAACTAAAATTCAAGAAGAGAAGATGGATATACTCGAATAGGAATATAATTAGGGAGAGGCCAGAACGAAAGTGATTCCGCAAATCAGTTTACCATATATGCTATGTTTTGCCTAGAGCCAAAGCTCTGATACCAACTGTAACGACCCGCTATTTTGGACCATTCAAATCGACAATAAGTCCACACATGTCGGACTTGAATACTTCAAAACAGTGGATTGTTAATTTAAATTTGGCAAAACTCAGCATATGCAGTAAATAAATCAATCACAGAATCACAGACACAGAGTAATACAATAATACGCAGCGGAATAGATAAAGTAGTAGTTCATGAAGCTACTATATAAACATTAGAGTTAGAAATAAAATACAACAGAATATCTCAAATACAGTGAAGTCTCCAATCCAAACAGATGACTTCTGTGAAAGAATCAACTGGAAGGCTGGAAGCTGAATCAATAGTTGGATCTCCAAACGAAGCTCCAAACTCCAAAGGTGAGTCTCAAATGCTGTATCACTCAGTCTGACCCGAGCGTAAAGCAAAACACAAAACACTCGAGTCAGGATTAACATTCTTATATAAATAAATCCAACTCAAGTGAAATATCAACTGAAATACAAGTAACTTAAAGGATGTTTGGGATAACCATCCTCTAAGGATCTTCAGAACTATCTACAAGGTAGAAATATACATTATAACACCGTGGTCATTACAATTTAATTTATACTTCAAAACCCAAATATCATTTCATTTCAAATATAACTATTTTCCAAGATAGTATATATATTAATAATTTATAAAGTATTTATAATTTCCTCAAGTCTCATAAATCGATTTAAATTAACTCAAATCCCAAATTCAAATTTATTCAAAGCTCAATTCATCAATTTAATTCAGTTCCAAATATACCATTTATTTTCAATATATTTCAAAGCTTTAATATTCAACATTTTTAAAGTTAGATTTAACAGTTTCATATAGCTCTTAATTTAACTCCATTATTATTTAATCAGGGAATATTCACTTAATAGATTCAATATCATTTACTAGCCTTAAATCACATTTTACTAAATATTTTCCTAAACTTATTTAAACAAGAAATATTTATTAAATTATTTAAATCAAACTCAAGTTATAAATCATATCTTAAATCCCAATTTCAATAAGCTTTAAATTGGTCTAATTAAATAAAATTCTTTACTAAATTCAAATTTTTTTCCCAACCTTAACTTATTCAAATTTTTACCAAAATCTATTTTGAAATATAAATTTTATACTTAACATATTATATGTATTAAATCCATCTTAATTAAATTAAATATCATTATTAAATCTATATATATCATTACCATTCACATATAAAATTTTAAGAATCAACATTTGTTAAAACCATATATTTCTTTCCAAAACCATAGAATTCAATTTCAAAATATTTATATATATGGACCAATGGTGTCTGTATATATATTTATCATATGGTTAAGTGATACGGATATTTATCATTTCAATCCGAAATTTAAATACATACGGGTAGATATCATTTCAACCCGTAATCCCAATTTCAATTCAAATGAAAATCGCTTGGGTTTATCATTTCAACCCATAACGATTTTCTCCTATTCTAAAGTCCGTTCGGGTATGTATCATTTCAACCCATAGTGAATTCTATACTAACAGGGAACTTGCAGAGTGATAACAGATAATATAAACTAAAACAACAGGCATATATCATCAATAACAATAGAATAAGAACAACGGGATATGGTGTCATATCCCACAGGTGCACAGTTACAGATAATAGCATATATAACAACTTAAATAACTACAGCAGCATATTTCAATTGTCGTTTCAATTGAAATCAAATTTAATAAATAAAAGAACGTTAATCGTGAGTGATTGCTCACCTTTCGAGGTTAGAGAGAATAGATAACCAGACAAGCTACGATTTGAGTCACGATATAGTCTATCGATCGATCCAACAACAGATCTCAAAGCGATGTAAGCAGAATACGGATTCGACAGTCAAAGCTGATAGATAAGAATCGATGAGAGCTAATCAGAATCAGTTAATAAAATTGAAATGAAAAGTATATTGTATTAATATACTAATAACGTCAACATTTTGATTTAAGACAAATATTAACTAAATAAAATTCAAAATCATTATACTTAAAACTTAAATATTAAAAATCAAAGTATATCAAAAATTGCTAAGTATGAACAGCCTTTAATATATTAAAACTAATATCTTGCACATCTATTATAACAAGACTCGAACATCTACTAAAAATGACTTAATAGATATTCCAAATCCAACAAAAGACGTAATGTTATACGAACCTTGATAAAAGACACAAAATAGACAAATGCAACCCATAAAATATGTATAACTTATATGTCAAATCTATCTAATATTTTGGAAATAATTGTATATACTTGCAGACAAATTGTTAAAACATCAACCATGTGAATAACCAAACCCATACTCATGCGAGCTTGCATGTATAACTATATCTATGTTTAAATATATTCCTATTATATTGTAAAGTTAATACAGATTTAATTATTACAGTATAGAAATAACCCAACAGGTCATAGGAAAGTTAGTAGACCTTGCCTACCCTATATTGTATGTACTTTATACATACGAAATTTTCAAAATCGATATATTTCCAAAAATAAGAACAAAGACACAAATATATGCAGACCCGAACTTGTATCCTTAATATACAAAACAAATGAAAACTAAACCGTATAACATATGTATGAACATACGTATATAACAGAAAATAACATGCATATATGCCTTTTAAACTTTTATAAACTTTACAAACTTATAACTTTACAACTTTATAAACTATAGATAACTATTATGTACTACAGCATACTTTAAAAATTAAAAAGTATAATATATTATATGTAGACTCACAGACCACATATAAACAGAGTATATAGAAATCTATAAAACTCACCGATCGAAACACAATAATATAACAAAATATGTTACTTTTAAAATCTGACATTCTGTGCTTTATTAACAGCATCTCAAACTCTTATATATGGATG
The DNA here is from genome assembly GCA_030737815.1 of Allium fistulosum. NCBI lineage: Eukaryota > Viridiplantae > Streptophyta > Magnoliopsida > Asparagales > Amaryllidaceae > Allium > Allium fistulosum. The sequence goes on from CM060903.1 coordinate 1,083,167,264, forward strand.
AATATGTAAGCACATATATACTTGTATATGTTGGACTATGCAGACCGAACATATGCAACTACATAATATATTATATATTATATAGCTAAATATACAACATGCAGACCATAGCCTCACACTCAAAATAGATGAACTTTTATAACCTGTACAAATATTCACAAAAATACACATATAGTTTATAAACTTTTATCTAACTGTACCAGAACACAAAGACATTATATATATTTGTATAAAGGAGAGTTATAGGTGATAGCAAAAGAAAGGTGGCTTACAGGGAGAGGCGCACGGCTGAGGATGATAGACGAAGTGGTGCTCGAAGATTGTTGCGGGTTGTAGCCGAGGCGAGGTCGGCAAGAGAGAAAGGAGGCAGGCGGTCAAGTGCTAGGATCCAGGTCGAGGCTGATGAGGGGACGTGAGTGATAGGAAGGGTTGTCTTCGATTTGAGATGTAGGCGCGAGGGAATTGCTATTGGGTTGGAGGCTGTTATTTTGTGAGTCGAAGTGGAAGAGGAAGGGAGGGAGAGTGGAGATGTAGGGAAGGCAAACAAAAATTGAAGTCTGAGATAGAAGGATGGGTTCGATTCAAAAGAGGAGCAGAGATGAACAGTTATACATTTATTTATATAAAGAAACGTATATCATTTGATTTCTCTCTGACACGTCAAAAGTAATAATAGCAACGCATGCTAAGATTCAGGTGAATAATTCAAAGCAATTTATTGGTGGTGTGGTCAGTGGTTCAAATTTTTAAAAAGGAAGAAAATTTCAAAAGTCACAATTTCGGTATCGATACGATGTATGATTTCATCGTTTCATCGCGTATCGGGCCTCAGAACACACAAATAAATATACCGTAAAGATCAGCACGACGAGACGATCAAAACAGTATACAGATATTGGTGGTACGATCATCCAATCAAAAGTCGATAAGCGGTACCGGAAATGCTGCTATTCTGTCAGAATTAAAATAAACGGAGCAATAAAAGTCCAAATTTGGAAAACGAATTTCGCAGTCTGATTCAGAATGATCTGAATAAATTTTCTCCTGTTGACATATTTTGGTTTCGGAAAACTTTTAAATTCACTGTTATTAACCGGTTTGATTTGAAATGAAATTTCACAGGAAAATAAACTTCAATATTATCAGATGAAAATTTACCAGTTGCTATATTACAATAGACGTATTCCAAATAATAAATTTTTAATTTCAAATTTTATTGTTTAAAATTTCACAAATTTCCAGTTAAATATACTTTTAAAACCATTAAATTTTACGGGTCGTTACATCTACATAAAACATATGTATTTATTAACCCTCGAAAACATTCATAAAAACTTTATCTTAAGCTCAAACACTTTATAAATGTGCTTCTTTATATAATCCCATTAATTATTTATTTTCAAATATTTTTATTAAAGGAAATATTCCAAAGAAACCATTTTTCACTCAAAAGATAATTTATCTTTATAAAAAAGTTTTCCCCCAATTTTTTTACTCTGTATATTTCCTTTAACACTAATATTATTTATGAATCATTTCGTAAAACTATTACTTAAGTTTATTACATCTTATAACTTATGCAAATCAATCATATTTTAAAGACTTATGTCCAAATCCTTAATTAATGCTGGAATTCATTAATAAAACATTTTTCAGGTTATAATTACCTTTTTGATGAGTCATTATTTTACGTAATAGTTCATGACTTAAATCTATATTTATATGATATACCTTTACATCCTAAGAGTATATACAAATCCCAAAATCCAAATTGATTTTACTTAAATCCGTCTGTCTAACAAATTTAAAATATGTGTTAATTTACTATTATCTCAAATTCATAAGTTATAAAACTTATTTCTTATTTAATATTATTATTAATTTTCTAGCTTTGAAAAAAACAAATTTTAAAACCACCCGTATTTAAATCCTCAAACTCTTAATTCTTAAATCCTTTTTTTCTTTATAAATCAGAGTTATAAATCATCCTTATCTTATTTCATTTACTCAAATTATTTCACAATCTTTTACCAAAAGTTTTCATAAATTTCTTAGCTCTGAGTTAGGTATGATTCGGAAATTTTCGACTGTCCAAAATTGTTGAAAATCCCGCTTTATCTTATCAATTAGCGATTCCATATTCATCTTTGGTTTAAACACTTCTCTAAAGATTACTAATCAATTTATTAGTTAATGATTCACATTATCTCTATAACTTAAGAAAATTATATAGATCGAGTAACTCTAAAACAATACCAAGGAACTGGATACTACCAATAGTATCATATATCCTCTTAACAAGAAGAGTAATACTTAAGAGGAGTGCTTACCATCCGAACACATCCCTTGCCAATTTTTAGTTTATTTTCGAGCCAATCGAATTAGTTATCATAAAATACCTCTTTTTATTTAAAATAATACCATTATCAAAATCCTTTAGTGTTAACGTTAAAATGTGAACGACAACACCCGGTGTGTGTAGTAAGATTGTGAAAGCACCACCCATGTAACGGGAACAGAAATCAAGCAGGAAAATAGCAGGAATGCAGTAAAAGACAGCAATTTATAGTGGTTCGGCTTGAGATTTAGCCTACGTCCACTTTGAATCTCTTTATTATTGAATCTGGTTACAAATTGATACAAATCTCTTATGAAAACAGTACAACTCGATCACAAGAAGCAATCTTGACTACTAGCTCAACCTTCGGCGATGAAACTCGATGAATCCATGTCGGATGTTAAGAATTTCTCTCGAAGTTTGTTGTACTGTCTTGAATGCTTGAAGGATCCTTGTTTGCTGAATGATTGGAGAGTTCGACAGAGTAACGGCGCTTTAGAAATGAATTGCCAAAAGTCCCCCTTCATGTTGGAAGTGGTGGGGTATTTATAGGAGCTGATCTGGACTCAGGAATTTTGGGCAGAAATATTACAAGTCTTAGGTCGCATACGACCTAAGTTAGGTCGTAGGTCGTGAGCGACCTAAGCTAGGTCGCAGTCTATTCGCGACTTTGGAAATCAGCTGATGTAGTAGCACTTGGCTTCATTTGAACAAGTAGTAGGTCACTGGCGAGTTAAGGATGGTACTAGGTCGTTGTTGACTTAGGAATGATTCTTTTAGGTCGCTCACGACCTAAGTTAGATCGTAGGTTGCAAACGACTTAAGAAGTAGATTGATGTAGTTTCTCTCAGTCCTGTAGTAGGTTGTGTGCGACCTAAGTTAAGTCGTAGGTCGCAGCTGTTTATAGGTCGCAGATAGCTTGAGCAGTTAGGTCAGGAACTCTCTTAGGTCGCTAAGTTCCTTAGGTCGTTCAGTTGTGATTCTTCTTAGGTCGTAGACAACTTAGGTCGTGGAGAAGTTAGGTCGCTAACTTCTTATCTTGGTAGGTCGTAGACTTTCTCAGTTAGGTCGCTATGTCTTTAGGTCGCAACATTTCTAGGTCGCGAAGTCTTTAGGTCGCAACATTGCTAGGTCGCGAAGTCACCTTTAGTAGTTAGGTCTTAGACTTTCTTAGGTCGCAGATCCTCTTAGGTCGCAGGCTTCCTTAGGTCGCGACATTCCTGTAGCTAGGTCGTAGCTTCACTAAGTTGCAGAATTCCCTAGGTCGTGACTTCGTTAGGTCGCAAAACTTCTCTTAGGTCGCAAAGTTTTAGGTCGCTGAAATAAAGGAATTAACATTTGCCCCTCGAGGTATATGACTATGCCATAGGTCGTATACTTTGATTCAACCTTGCTAAGTCATGGACGACCTAAAACTTCGTGCCTATTCGCCTTCCATTCTCAGCCCATATAAACTGTTAAGTCGCCTTCTTCCTCCTAATCCTTCTGCTCTAATTTCCCATTGCTATTGACAAATCTTTGAACCTCCAAGGGAGAATTCAACTTGTTTAAACGACGATTCATCCTTTCTAACAAACTACGTAAGTGAGTTTCGATCTCTATCCCACCATAATCGCCGCCCAATCATGAGTTCATGTTTTCTAACCCAAGTTTAATTCCATGCGTTTGTGTTTCGTTTTTTGAATGATTGTCACAATCGACACGTTGACATGGTTCATGAATGCAAGGTAATGTTCGTTGACACGTTGACACGTTGACATGGTTCACGACCTAGGGAATTCTGCAACTTAGTGAAGCTACGACCTAGCTACAGGAATGTCGCGACCTAAGGAAGCCTGCGACCTAAGAGGCTCTGCGACCTAAGAAAGTCTAAGACCTAACTACTAAAGGTGACTTCGCGACCTAGCAATGTTGCGACCTAAAGACTTCACGACCTAGAAATGTTGCGACCTAAAGACATAGCGACCTAACTGAGAAAGTCTACGACCTACCAAGATAAGAAGTTAGCGACCTAACTTCTCCACGACCTAAGTTGTCTACGACCTAAGAAGAATCACAACTGAACGACCTAAGGAACTTAGCGACCTAAGAGAGTTCCTGACCTAACTGCTCAAGCTATCTACGACCTATAAACAGCTGCGACCTATGACTTAACTTAGGTCGCACACAACCTACTACAGGACTGAGAGAAACTACATCAATCTACTTCTTAAGTCGTTTGCAACCTACGATCTAACTTAGGTCGTGAGCGACCTAAAAGAATCATTCCTAAGTCAACAACGACCTAGTACCATCCTTAACTCGCCAGTGACCTACTACTTGTTCAAATGAAGCCAAGTGCTACTACATCAGCTGATTTCCAAAGTCGCGAATAGACTGCGACCTAGCTTAGGTCGCTCACGACCTACGACCTAACTTAGGTCGTATGCGACCTAAGACTTGTAATATTTCTGCCCAAAATTCCTGAGTCCAGATCAGCTCCTATAAATACCCCACCACTTCCAACATGAAGGGGGACTTTTGGCAATTCATTTCTAAAGCGCCGTTACTCTGTCGAACTCTCCAATCATTCAGCAAACAAGGATCCTTCAAGCATTCAAGACACTACAACAAACTTCGAGAGAAATTCTTAACATCCGACATGGATTCATCGAGTTTCATCGCCGAAGGTTGAGCTAGTAGTCAAGATTGCTTCTTGTGATCGAGTTGTACTATTTTCATAAGAGATTTGTATCAATTTGTAACCAGATTCAATAATAAAGAGATTCAAAGTGGACGTAGGCTAAATCTCAAGCCGAACCACTATAAATTGCTGTCTTTTACTGCATTCCTGCTATTTTCCTGCTTGATTTATGTTCCCGTTACACGGGTGGTGCTTTCACAATCTTATTACACACACCGGGTGTTGGCGTTCACATTTTAACGTTAACATTTTGGTGCTTTCACTGAGAAACCAACTCAGGCTACCATCCATCATTGCTTCACACAAGTTTGTTGAAAAGATTTCCTACAGAACTAGAAGTCTATCAGACATAATGGCTTCTGGAAGGAAACGAAAGGTTGTCAGATCTGAAAATGTTCATGATGATACCGCCACCTCTGCTTCACCAAGTCAAGCAGCTCCAAGCGTCGGGGTGACGCGAGAGGAGCTAGACGCTGCTGTATCTGGACTATACCAGCAGATTGAGACTCAAAACAATCTGATGATGGAAAAACTGAACGCTCTGCTTGGTGCCAACCAAAGACCAGTGGGTAGAGAAGAAAACACCGCTGATGCTCTTCGCAACTCCGAAGGGAGGAATATTCCTCTGGGGGGATCAGGTGCTGCTGAAGGGGCACCCCTCCGAGCTGAAGGATCTAGACCATCGCCAATTTTCCACGAAAATCTGCCCGGGCAAACATCTGAGAAGATGGCAGAAGTCTACTCCGCAAAATCTTTGAACAATGAGGAATATCTTTCTGGCATGATCAAGCAAATAATGAAAGAGAGCATGCAGAGAGGTGAAGATGAAAGTGAATGGGGATTCGCGCCAAGCAAAACTCCGTTTACCGAGAAGATTCTAAAGGCTGAGTTTCCTAGAAAATTTGTTCCCCCCACCATTCCTGCTTATCGGGGAACAAGTGATCCAAACCAATTCTTGTATAAGTATGATTGGCACATGACCGGTGCAAGAGCAACTGATGAAATTAAGTGCCGGTATTTCCCAGTATATTTGGAAGGAGTGGCGCTTCTCTGGTTCACCAAACTTCCTGTCCGATCAGTAGATCAGTTTTCCGATCTGACTAGAAAGTTTAAAGAGCAATTCAGGCTATATGCTTCAAAGGCAAAGGACATAATGTCATTATCCAGTCTTGAACAGAATCCGGGAGAACCTATTAAATCATTCCTGAACTGTTTCAATATAGCTCTGGCGGAAGTTGATAACGCAGAGCCACGGATGATCTTGACCTATTTGATGCGTGCTATCGACAAATCGAGCGAATTTGGAAAATGGCTGAAGATGAAAGAGCCAAATTCTCTTGAGAAATTCTACAAGAAAGCCGATGAATTCATACGCTTGGAAAACTTCCAGCATCAATGAAGGTGGTGACAACAAAGGTGGAAAATAATACTGCCGCTTCGGAAAAGAAAGATTCCGGAGGTCAGAAAAGGGAAAATCACGAGGGGAAGAAACAGAAGGATATAAAGAGACCTCGCTTCTTCAAACCCTCAGATTTCACTCCATTGACCGACACTCTGGAAAATATCTTCTTCGCCACTAAAGATGCTGTGGATTATCCCAAGCCGGCTGAGATAAAACCAGGAAAGGGCGCTATGAGAAACGGAAAGTTCTGCCGTTTTCACAACCAACCTGGTCATGATACCAATGACTGTCGTCACTTAAAGAGCTTAATTGAAGAATTATTGAGAGAAAACAAGCTGCAACAATATGTCAAGAAAAACAGAAGTGATCCATCTTCATCTACTCAGAGACAACAACCCTCTAATCAGCCGTCAGACTCAAGTAAAGGTGCTGCGGCACAAGAATCTGAGAGGCCCGTTATCAACGTCATTTCGGGGGGCCCACACCCAGCAGGCAAAAGCTGGGGTGAGCTGGAACGATATGCTCACGCTTTGAAGTATATCCCGGCAGAAGAAGATGTTTTTGCTGTAGAAAACACAGTACCCCTAAAACAGCGAAAGATTTCAGATAATGATATTTTGTTCAAGGCTAGGGATTCTATTGGTATTGAAGCTCCGACCATAGATCCCTTAGTTATTTCTGCGGGAATTGGGCCAGCAATAGTAAGACGAGTTCTCATTGATTGCGGTGCTTCGTGCAATATACTTTTCAAGAAAACATTTGATCAGATGAAAATCCCAATGACCGATGTTCAGGCTTCCTCACAAAAGATCGTTGGTTTCACTGGGGAACCACAGCAACCAATCGGAACTGTCGATTTGTTCGTGGAACTTGGTGAAGGGCAGAAAAGGGTAGCTCGAAAACAAACCTTTGTGATTGTCGATGGATTTTCTGCCTACAATGCTTTCCTAGGCAGGCCAGCTCTAGCTGCATTCAAGGCCATTTTGGCCCCGTGGTGCTTAACTATGAAGTTTCCTACAGAAAATGGTGTTGGTGTCATCAAGGGAGATCAAAATGCTGGACGTGAATGTTATCTTATAGAGCTTCGAGAAGCCAGAAAGAGAGAGATGGGTAAAGATGCGGCAGCTCCCCTCCGCATCAAAAACCCAACCTTATAGCAAATACAGGGCGGCCCCTGCACTGGAGAGCATAGTGGTGCAAGGCGGGAGATGGACCCCAGAAAATCCAGTGCAGAGGAAAATAGAGTGGTGCCTGTGGAAGTTACGGTACCAATACCTGTCGACTCCAAAGACCCAAATAAAGTGCTTAATGTGGGTTCGCAACTAAGTACCACAGTTCAAAATACACTGATATCATTCCTAAAAGCAAATCTGGACGTGTTCGCTTGGTGTCATGCTGATATGTGCGGAATCTCTCCAACAATTGCTGTTCATACTCTGAATGTTGATCCGAAATTCACACCGATAAAGCAGAAAAGAAGAACTCAAGGTCCAGAAAGATCAGCAGCTTTAAAGGAAGAAGTAGACCGCCTCTTAGAGAATAATTTCATCAAAGAATCCACTTATCCAAATTGGGTTTCGAATCCAGTACTGGTTAAGAAGGCAAATGGAAAGTGGAGAGTATGCATTGATTTCTCAGATCTGAACAAAGCTTGCCCCAAAGACTGCTTCCCGTTGCCCAGAATCGATCAACTAGTAGATGGGACGGCTGGACATGAGTTGTTATCTTTTATGGATGCCTATTCCGGATACAATCAGATTATGATGAACGAACCAGATCAGGAGGACACAAGCTTTATTACAGATGTGGGACTCTACTGTTACAAAGTCATGCCATTCGGGTTGAAGAATGCAGGGGCAACATACCAAAGACTTGTCAATGCTATGTTCAAGCCACAGATCGGCAAAACAATGGAAGTCTATGTTGATGATATGTTAGTAAAGTCAAAGAAAGCAGTAGACCACATGGATCACTTGGCAGAGATGTTTTCAATTCTTCGAAAGTACGGAATGAAACTCAATGCATTGAAATGTTCATTCGGAGTAGAGTCTGGGAAATTCCTGGGTTTCATTGTGAGCGCTAGGGGCATCGAGGCCAATCCTGCTCAAATCATAGCTCTAAGAGAGGTTAAAGCTCCTAGAACAAAGAAAGAACTGCAAAGTCTCAATGGGAAGGTTTCCGCTCTTAGTCGCTTCATTTCCAAGGCCACAGACAAATGCATTCCCTTCTTTGATGCTCTAAGGAAAGGAAAGAAAAATTTTGAATGGACTCCTGAATGTCAGAATGCTTTCGATCAACTGATTCATCATATGAGAACTCCTCCGGTCCTCTCCAAGCCTAGTGATGGCGAAGACCTCTTCATCTATTTAGCAATTTCATCCCATGCTTTAAGTGCAGCACTCGTACGAGAAGATATGAAAATACAACGTCCAGTTTACTACATCAGCAAACGGTTCGCTGGAGCTGAAATGAATTATTCAAAGATAGAAAAACTTGCTTATTGTCTGCTAATCGCTTCCAGGAAGTTGAGACCTTATTTTCAATCTCATCCTATCAAGGTCCTAACTGATCAACCTTTGAAGCAAGTCCTGTATCGTCCGGAAACTTCGGGTCGTCTCTTGAAGTGGAACATAGAGCTCAGCCAATATGACATCACTTACCATCCCCGAAGAGCAATTAACGGACAAGCTTTAGCAGATTTCATTGCAGAATCCACAGACAAAGGTGACAATAAGGAAGAGGCAACTGACTGCATTCCGATACAGTGGAAGTTGTATGTTGATGGCTCGAGAAATGACTATTGTTCTGGGGCGGGAGTTGTGCTCGAAACTCCTAAAGGACGATCACTATGTTATGCATTGAGACTGGAATTCCCTTCGACAAACAATGAAGCAGAATATGAAGCCCTTATTGCCGGATTGAAAATCACCAAGGAATTGAATATCAAAGTGATACAGATTTTCAGCGATTCTCAGCTTATTGTCTGCCAGGTGAAGAAGGAATTCCAAGCCAAAGGAGGAAATTTGCCTGCATATTTGACAAAAACTTCCGAACTCCTCAATGATTTAGATCACTACTCAATAAGCCACATACCCCGAGAGGAAAATATGAAGGCGGATTCCTTAGCGAAGTACTCAAGTTCCGGAGAAGCTCAATTGCTGGGATTAGTTCCCGTAGAAGTTCTGTCAGCTCCAAGCATTGATGAAATGGATATTGATTGGATCATGACTACGTCTCAAGAGCATGAATCGTGGATGAGTCCAATCAAAGAATACTTACTCAGTGGTTCCCTGCCAGAAAGTTCTAAGGAACGTCGAAAATTATTAAGAAAAGCGTCGAGGTATGTAATTCAAGATGGCCGATTATACAGGCGAGGATTTTCAATCCCACTACTCCGATGTGTAACTAAAGAAGAAGCCAAGACAATCTTAGCAGAGGTGCACGGAGGAGAATGTGGAGACCATTCAGGCGGTCAAACACTTGCAAAGAAAATTCTCCGATATGGGTATTTCTGGCCGGACATTAATCGAGATGCTGCAGCTTACTCCAGGAAGTGTGACAAATGCCAAAGATTTGCAAAAATTCCAAGAGCACCTTCCACTGAACTCACACAAATGGTCAGTCCATGGCCATTTGCCATCTGGGGGATAGACCTAATTGGACCGTTACCGATCGCCAAATCAGGGATTAAATATGCTATTGTTGCCGTTGATTATTTCACCAAGTGGGCTGAAGCTGAACCTTTGGCAACCATCACTTCTAAAAAGATGATAAATTTTGTAACAAAGAATATCATTTGCAGATATGGTGTGCCACAGAAGATAATCACCGACAATGGCACTCAGTTTGAAAGTGAAGAATTCCAGGATTTTTGCAAACGGTTCAGAATCCGAAAAAGCTTCTCAGCAGTGGCTCATCCGCAGGCAAATGGGCAAGTGGAAGCAGTTAGCACACTCCATTTTCACTGGCATACGGATCTGAGGCAATGATTCCAGTAGAAGTAGAGGTCCCTTCACATAGAAGAGTTCATTTCAATGAAACCGAAAATGAAAAGCTGCAACTTGAAGCGCTTGATTTTCTTGATGAGAAAAGAGAGGAGGCTAGGCTCAGAGTTTCAGCTCATCAGCAGAGAATAGCCAGGCATTTCAATTCCAAAGTTCGCCAACGCAGCTTTGAAATCGGAGACTTGGTTTTGAAAAGGATAATGACAGCAACTGGTGTGTTTGGGCCAAACTGGGAAGGACCATATGTCATAGGCACTAAACTTCTTGATGGCACTTTCAAACTCATAACTGTTGAAGGAGATCCAATTCCAAGGGCCTGGAACAGCAACCATTTGCGTCCTTACTTTACTTGAAAGAGCTCTGCTCAAAATTGTAAAATGATGATGAATGTATCGGTTGTATTGTGAAACATTGTAAATCAGTGTAAATGAATGAAAAGCCATAAAGTGGACGTAGGCCCGATTCTTGGCCGAACCACTATAAATCTTGTGTTCTTTACTATTTCATAATGCCTGTTTTATTTCGATGTATAAATACTTTAAATGTATCACTAAAATATCGATTCAAAATTGCAGGACATTATAACAAGGCTTGCTCATCACAAAGCTAAGCGACCTTTATAAATCAGCTATTGCACAAAAACCAAATAACAAAAATTCCAAACTCAAATCCTACGCAAGGAAAGCTTCACATAAAGAGTTGGCAACTTCACTGGGACAAACCTTTGTTCACTAGTTGAGATTGTCGTTATGAACAGGCATCCAACTAGATAACTCGCGTTTGTCTTGTGAAGTCATTCAACAGTGAAGTTTACTTCTTCAGATAAAGCAGTTTACTGGCAAAAGAAAGGAAAAAATGCGCTTGGAAAAGATGATAAAGGATCGCAAATTGGCGGATGATGATATAACGTGAGCGGGCAAACAAAGAAACAGATAAAGGGAGGTATGCTGCTCAACAGGAAGGCCGAGAGATCCACTAAAGGGACGCCTTCCCAACCGGAAGGAACAAGACCCTCGCTAACTGGTCGTGATGCATCCGACCAGATAGCGTATGTCCGCCCCGTGGATCCACTCGCCCCTGAGACGCAACCTACCTGGCACACCAACCAACCAAAGCCCTCTAACGAGGCACGCCAATAAATGGGAGTGCTTTACTCAATCAAAAAGATCGGTGGGACTACCAAAGGGGCACCTTGTTAGTTAATTGCGATCGTTTGTGCAAGCAAACATCCAATCAAGCAACTTGCGTTCGCCCCGTAGACCTCTGACCATGAGAAAGTAACTTCCAGGCAATCACAAGCCCTCTTCGGAGGCACAAGCCCTCTTCGGAGGCACAAGCCCTCTTCGGAGGCACAAGCCCTCTTCGGAGGCACAAGCCATCTTCGGAGGTAAAAGCCCTTTTCGGAGGCACATTTCACCAGGGTAAAAGTGCAAAATGCTTCTCTTCGGAGACCCACTTCACCCGAGTAGAAATACAAAAATTGCTTCTCTTCGGAGACCAAAATCAAGACTTCTTTGGAAGCACAAGACCTCTCCGGAGGCACAACAATAATCTACAAAGCATAATGCTACTCTTCGGAGTCCACATGCTACTCCTCAAAAAATACCGAAATAAAGCCCTCCTTAGAGGCACACTTCGATTCTTTCGCTTCACCGCGTAGGAGAATTCACTTCTTAAAAGTATGAAATGAACATTTCCGAAGGTTGAAGCGTAAAAGCTTATCCGAAAATGAAACACACTCCATTTAAGTAGAATAATCATTCCCTCAAGAACGGAATAGTTATTCTATGGAAAATAAGAGTACAGGTCTCACTAAAAGCAAAAGATATTGTTATGCACTTGTGGTATAGGGGCAATATCATATGATACGGCTACAACAATAAAAAGCAGTATTCAAGCAACATACCACAAACACATAACGATATCATGCGAAACAGATGTGGAATAAATGCATTCTCAAACGCAGACAAAAAGTTTGCACAAGTAAGAAGAATCGTTTGTTCTACACTTAAAATAAAAGATAGATCATTCTCACATACACAAGAGTTTGTACAAGTAAAATAATTGTTTTATTTAGTACTATGAAAATTCTTTACATGTGCAGATATCTCAAAAAAAAGCAAAAGCGGGGACCGGTACCCGCACAATCCCCGGTCAATACATGCAAAGAGCGAAAATAATAAGTAGAAAATCCAGCTTGATTATTCCTTCTTCTCACCACCCTTGGAGCTCTTTCCCGGCCTAATGATTAGCTTTTGAAGCCGTTGAGAACGGGCAGGGGCAGAAGGAGAAAGCGGTACAGCCGGATCAACTACTGCTTCCTCTTCAGTGGAAGCCTTCTTCTTTTTCCTTACAACACGCTTCCCCTTCCTCTTTGAAGAAGACTCACTCCCCGGAGTAGTCAGCAATGTTGAAAGCTTTGTATCGTCGTCAAGAGGCCGCTCCGGGGTCTTCTCGATGTCTTCAAAATCCTCCGCCTTCTGTTCCTGAGAAGCAGCCGGATCATCCAAGCCTTGAAGAGCTTCGATTTTCTCGGCCTGTGATCCCGGTTGGGAAGCAGAGGGAGGAGTAATTTGGGAAGACAGAGGAACGGCAATCGAAGGAGTGAAAGCTTGTGTAGCACTTGGTGCCTCCGCTGTAGAAGAAAAGAAGTTAAAATCAGCATCCCCCGAAAATAAAGAAGGCAGTGGTTCATCAAAGTTTAAGTAACAAGTAAGAAGGTCATCGAATTCGGCTAATTCAAATGACTGGTTCATTAGATCCGAGATGACACCAAGAGTACCTGGAGGAGTTGACTTTACAAGATCCACCTCGAACTTCTCGGCTTCAATATCATCCAGTGCCTCATCTTCAGTAGGAGTAGTTGCAGTCTCCTGGGAAACTTTGGCTAAATGTAGAGAATGAGGGCTGGAATCTATAATATTAACGTCGGCTGAAGTGGAAGTCTGAACGGGGGCAGTTAAAGGAGCTTCTTCTTTTGGAGGCTCTTCCCTCGCTGTTTCAGCTCGTACTTTGGCAAGTAGCTCCTTTCCCTTAACAAGAGCGGCGCGATCCTCATCATTGAGATAGCGCTCCTCAAGTTCCAGCTCATTATAGCCAGCCCCGCCAAGCATATCCATCGCGACTTCCCACACTTCAGCCAATGTAATTTCATAATCGGGACCAAGAAAAGAGAGGCTCCCACGACCCAGAACGCTGTGTAAATAAAAGTCAAATAAGGTAGAGCTGACGTCTGCTTTCGTTGCCTCATGTGATTGCTCAGCCGCTTCCTTTTTGGCAACGGCAGCGATCCGGCCAGCGGTAGCCTCATCACGCTATGCCTCAACTTTAGCAAGTCGAGACTTTAGTAACTCAATCTCCACGTTCTGGGAGGTGACCTTTTCCCGCAGTTCGGCATTTTCTGTGCGGTACTTCTCATTGACGTGCTGTTCGGCGGCGAGCTTCATTTCTACATCTCTTTGTGCAGCATGTGCGTCCCGCACTTGCTTCTGAAAGACTTCTTCTTTTTGAGTATGAGATGCAGAAGAAGAAGCGAGATTTTCCTTAAGCTGTTTAACTTCAGACGCAAGCTTTGCATTGTCATCTGCAATACTCGTCATTTCCGCGTCATGCTGCTTACGCCATTTGTCCCATTCTGCTTTATCATTCTCCATCGTCATCATCGCCTCAAGGTTAAGATGATTGACTCTTTGAAGTTCATCAACCAACTTCTGCCATCCAGACATTCTTTCAATATCAAGCTTGACAGCGTCGACATTTCTCAGCATTGCCTGCTTATCAATCGGAACTATGTCCAAGTCAAAGCGCACCCCTTTTAGACACCAATTCGGAAAACGGCTCTGAAGTGTTGGGGGGCCGTCCTTGACTTGATATTGCGGTCTGCTAATGATAGTCTGAATGTCAGATTTCTTCAAAGGAGGAGAGCTAGCCAGAATATCAGAAGGAATGGGAGCGTCAGTCTTTTCAGAAATTTCAGACGCGTCAGTCGGTTTAGATCGTTTGCTCGGTTCATCGGCAATCTGAGTCTTTCCCTTATCATCGTAAGACTTCCGCTTATGAGAATAGTCACTCCTATGCGAAGAGTCATATCGCTCGGCATCTTTCCTTCTTTGCCACTGATCGTAATCCCGCTTCTCCTGGGCTTTCCTTCGAGCCCTCTCTTCATCTGTTTCTTTTGGGGTATCAAGATACTTCCTAAAGTCATAGGTGCCGCGGCCTCCACGGTACTTGAATGAGTCATAATATGAACCTGTACGTCCCATTGGAGAACCTGAAAGCAGAAGAAGGGTAGAATTTAGAAATTTCCAGGAAAAAGAGGATAAATGCTTATAAGTGCTGAAAAGTCCTAAGTGTGTGTGGCGTGCAAACTACATGCATCAAATTACAGACCACGCTTTACTGTGAAAACAGAGACGATTGGCGTAGTAGGCATTTGGGTTTGTTTAAGGATAGAAGTCGCCTCGACAACGGGAGAAGTCGTTTTTTGATTGCTATCCCCGAAAAGCTCTTGGGAAGTTATCATAATGTCACTCAAGCCATCAAAGGTGTCGTCGCCCAAGCGTTCAGCAGATTTCTCCTTCTCAACTTCCACATCAATTGATTTTTCAGAAGCTCGAGGATTCTCTTCTTCCTCAATAATTGGGGGAAGTGCCGACTTGCCAGCCAACCCTACAACATCAGTGGATCCGGAGCACTTTATCAAAGCAGTATCCATGACAAGTGTTTTTGATGCAGCTTCTTCCGCAGAAACTGGGGCATTTGACGCCTCTGCTTGAGAACCCGAAGCAGCCGATGTTTCTGCATCAGAGCTAGGAATTTCACGAATTCGAGTCGACCTGGAAGGGTGTAGAAGCCCAAATTGGTGCAAAAGCTCATCATCTAATAGAAATTGGATACTCCTCTCCTCTACAGGCACCGCCATAAGCCTCTCGAAAGTCACTTTGTGACTGAGATTTTTGGAAGGAGGAGGAAGTGCTGAAAAGGAAAAAAGAGCGAAGTTAGCACTTGATAATCCGAACTTCGGTAAGTTTGAAAGAACATAAGAGACAAATGCAAGTGATCTTACTCCTTATTCTCCAAATAGCATAAAACCCAGGAGGGCAGCGAACATAGAAGAACGGGCTCAGGAAACTGTGAACACTTTCAGGGAGACCGATGATCAACTTACGATTTCTCGCACTCCTTACAACTATGATGGAGGGATGATCTTTATTTTTGGCAAAAGTACAAAGATAGCAAATTTCTCCGAAGGTAGGGAAGCGGCCCAATGTTCTCCTAAAAAGCACGCATAGTCCCAGCAAGATGGCGTAGCCATTGGGATGTAACTGAAAAGGGGAAATAGATAGTTGGAGAAGAAGTTCTCGAATGCAGTCATTGAATGGGGGGATAGCTCCGCTCAAGCACATTTGGCGGTTAACTGCGACAAAGCCATGGGGCGGTCTGTCAGCAATATCATTTATTTCGGGAAGCAAAGCGTCAGCCTCAGCAATGCCAAACTGGATGCATAGTTGACGAAAGGCTTTATGGCTCAAAGTAGTAGAAGTCCTCTCTGGAGGATCGTTCAGCGGGATAGCGACTGGAAATACATCTTCAGCTTGCTCTGTTCCTTCTTGTGGAGAAGACATTCTACACAATCAGCTGAATGTTCAAATGTGAAGGTGCACGTTCCCTAAAAGTGTGAAGTGTTGTGCAAAAAACTAATGAAAATAAACGACAAGCATAACTGGAATTAAATTAGTTGACAATCAATCGATTACAAAATTTCAGAATTTGTCAATGATCAAGTGCAGTGTTAATACAGACGAGTCAGTTTCACTTGACTATTATGATTTTGTTTTAATACTTCACTTGAATTGGTTATTGTACAGCATCTCGTTCATATTCATTTAATTTAACTTTCTCGTTATCAACTAATCCGTCACTCGATGTGGGCAGTCGGTGATAGTATATTCGTCCCAGTATTCTGTGAATGTTGTATTAAGCAGGATTGTTAGTTTGCAAAATTGAAGCAATGTGTAAAATGCATGCAACACAGTTCATAGTTCAACAGTTCGAAGTTCGGGCACAGTTCAAAAATCATCTGTTGGGTGGCCGAAAGCTTAAGTCCTAACTCGGTGACGACCTAAGGAAGGTTCCCTATGGGTCAAAGCCAGGAATCCTCTAAGTCCTAACTCGGTGACGACCTAAGGAAGGTCCCCTATGGGTCAAAGCCAGAAATCCTCTAAGTCCTAACTCGGAAGCGACTCAAAACCTAGGTCGCATGAAACTGCTAAGTCGGCTCCGACTTAAGTCAGGAAAGTCACTGGATCGCGTGAAATCCCTAGGTCGTGACCGAGCCAATACCTCGACTAATTTTCTTCCCTAACTCTTAACCCGTTAACCCAATAGCCTCACAGTCAACAACGATCCTCATTCCATCACACCATTGGACCATCCAAGGACCCAATTCAAGTCGAATCAAATTTGCTGCGAATCCAATGTATTACTGCCCAATTACAATTACAACACGGTCGATGGCGATTGACGAACAATCAAAAAAGTTATGCACAATGAATCGCAACATCTAAACACAAATGGAAGTCAAAAACTGGGGAGTTATCGATTCGACAGCGAGCATAGGTGAACGATGACCAGATCGACTTACGAAGTATAACAAGAAGATGATCGGCGATTGGATGGTTGGAGTTTGTCTCTGAAAGCTCTAAAAGTACGTCAATGGCAGATTCGAGAAAAGGAACAGATGAGGAAGAGGAAGAAGGGTGCAACTATTTATATGCTGGAAGGCGAGTCGACTTGCACGGTGTACGACCTAAGGCATTTGTTAAGTCGGCACCGACCTAACCAAAGAGTTAAGAGAATCGAAGCATACGACCTATGGCTTAGGCATATACTTCGAGGGGCAAATGTTAACCCCTTTTCGACTCACGACCTAGCAGTATGCCGAGTTAAGGTGTTTGACGACTCAAGAAGGTATGCCGAGTTAAGGTGCTTGCCGACCTAAGAAAGAGGACGACCTAACAATCTAAAGGCGTAACCGACTTAAGGAAAGTTCCGAGTTAACAAGATCTCCGACTTAACAGGCTACGACCTAAGGAGAGATCTAACCCAACAGTTGCCGATCTAACTACTGAGAAGAGCTGCCGAGTTAAGAGGTGTGCCGAGTTAGGAGCCTGCCGACTTAAGGTAATCTGTGACTCAAGAGCTACGACCTAAGGAAGATTCCGAGTTATGAAAGGCTCCGACTTAAGAAGGTTCCGACCTAAAGGGTTACGACATAGTGGGTTTACGACTTAAAGGCTGCAAGTTAAGGTCTTACGAGTTAAGGTCTGATAAGTCGGCAACGACTTAGTACTTGTCAAAAACAGCCGCAGGATGGGTCAGCAACAACCATCCCTTAACTCGCCGCCGACCTAACCCTATTCCTTAACTCGCCGCCGACCTAACCCTATTCCTTAACTCGCTGCCGACCTAACCCTATTCCTTAACTCATCACCGACCTACCATAAGTCGGCTACGACTTAAATACTTAGAGAAAATTCCTGAGTCCAGATCAGCTCCTATAAATACCCCACCACTTCCAACATGAAGGGGGACTTTTGGCAATTCATTTCTAAAGCGCCGTTACTCTGTCGAACTCTCCAATCATTCAGCAAACAAGGATCCTTCAAGCATTCAAGACACTACAACAAACTTCGAGAGAAATTCTTAACATCCGACATGGATTCATCGAGTTTCATCGCCGAAGGTTGAGCTAGTAGTCAAGATTGCTTCTTGTGATCGAGTTGTACTGTTTTCATAAGAGATTTGTATCAATTTGTAACCAGATTCAATAATAAAGAGATTCAAAGTGGACGTAGGCTAAATCTCAAGCCGAACCATTATAAATTGCTGTCTTTTACTGCATTCCTGCTATTTTCCTGCTTGATTTCTGTTCCCGTTACACGGGTGGTGCTTTCACAATCTTACTACACACACCGGGTGTTGGCGTTCACATTTTAACGTTAACATTTAGATTACTTTATAAACCTATTTTATAAATTCTTTTTATAAATTTATCTTATATGTACATTCCTTAAACAAATCTTATTATCAAACACCTTATAGTCAAATCATGAAACTTAATTCACAAGGTATTCGTACTTAAACTTTTAAATCAAACAATTGATAAATTTATGATAGTAACTTAACATTATCATTTCTTAATTTATTATTTTGGAATAAATATTAAAGATCTTAATTTCCTTTTTAGATTTCTTAATTATCGATTATCTTTATGAAACATCATATAGTCAAACTGGGAAATTCTAATCCCAAGATGTTCATATTTAAATTTCACTAATCCTGATTTCTAACTATACAACTTTTCAAAATATATACTTTATATTCAAAATATAATCCTAGGTAAAATTATTTCATTTACCAATTTTTTCAAAATCAGTGTGTCGGTTCGCCTTGATCAAATGTTTAGGAATCCCTATCGATTATATGGAGCTCTCATGCATCGACCAGAATCCCTATACCACTCAACAGATTAATTAACACAAAGCATTTTTATATCCAATAACAAATACGTGCTCATATATAATACAGTCAAACTCATTCTCGGATGTTACTAAACCTATCTCTAATGTGTTACTCATCCTAGGGTATTACTAACCCTATCTCTAATGAGTCTTTACCCCAACAAAGCCAAGGTTCTCGCTTAACCTTCAACTCTGATACCAAATGTAATGGCCCGTTTTTCCGTACCCTTTGAATCGACAATAAACCACACATGTCCAACTCAAATTGGAGGAATAAGCGGATCATTAAGGGTAGAAAGAAAATAAAGACAGAACAGAATTTCACACGAATGAAATAACATATATTATTTCAATAGTAATCTTTACAAAGGAAAATTTTAAAATACAATATCAGAGTCTAACCTAGATTCAGCTTGGACAGTTATAAACTTCGGTCCTTACAAATGCTGAAAACAACAAAACAAGTGCAATAGATGTAGCGGATAATAGAATACGTCCATACGATGATGAAGGTCCCCGGCTCTCCTCTATAAACTCCAACCGTCTTCAACTAAACCTGAAACTACTCGGATCTGACCCGAGTATTAAAAATACCAGGATCAGGCTTGATAAACCAGCGTGAGATACTCAAAATTTAAAATGACTATGTTATCAAAACTTTGAAAAGAATGGGATCTCATGAGACCACGCTCACACATAAATACGGATGGTTTTTACCTAATGATAACCAAAACACTTTTATTACCAAAATAATTTGATATTATCTTTAATGACATTATTTTGGGAAACATCGTTCAAATAAACTTATTCAAATAAGGTATCAATACCCGAACAAAGTCTAAGGTAATATATTCGGACTGGGTCAACGGAATATAACAAATGGAATATAGGATACTAGAAGGGGTAGCTGAAATGTTTGCAACTCATTATAGCTATTTTGGAATCAAAACCGTAAATCTTGTATTGGGATTGGATTTCCAACATGATAGGGACTAGTGGCCATTTCTCCGATCCACGCATAACAAACATAGTTCACGCGGTGCCTTAATCGCTTTTCTCAAACTAGCCACTTGGAACTGTACTTGCTATACTACCACTGGTAACCAGTAGTTCCCTGCTTTTCTCATGCTAACAACTTTATCAAAATGGGCCAATAAATGCCTTAAGGGGCGTTTTCGCCCAAAGGGCCCAACTTATTGGACACCACCATACATACTCACTTATTTCGAAATTGTGTCTATCAAACCATATAGTATCCCATATCATCTTCCGGGATGTAAGGCTAGTGAGGCTATGCTCAATTTCTTCAAATCCACGCATTGTTTTTCACCAAGCCACGCTTTAGATCATAACAAGTTCCACTTTGAATGCCACATCGTCATTCCACGTCACATGACTGATTTCTAGAAAAGTATAACTTCCTGAGATCGTATGTCTCGGGAATGGGTGTTAAGCTAAAAGAAGTTGCCTTCTTCGCCACCAACTGATATACATTTATAGAAACCACTCAAATGTGATTTAGAATACAATGTCAAACAAACATCCATACAAGTTCATTCTGGGATTGAATGAAACCGAAGGCACTTTACTCGGCCATTACTAGGCGAGAAGCCCTTGCAAACCGGAAAAAATCTCCACAACGGGGAGACCACTACTATAAATAACTCTATAATGGGAGCGACCCAGAGCATGTCCACAAGCAGTCCTCACGCTATGAAGATCCACGGTCTTCAATAATCATCATTTTCAACATGTCTTCACTTTCGAACGTATACATTGGTTCGAAGTGGTTTTCATATAGGGATAACCCAAATCAGACCCCGGTTCCTTCGAAGCCAATCATCGCTTTAAAAGATGTTGAGTTCATATATGGATATCAATCATCAATCAATTACTTCATCTTTTACTTAAATCAAATATCATTCTTAGATATATTCTTTTCAATTTATTCCATTTTCTTTTCAAGAGTATATGGAATCATTAAGCCTCATTTATTAAATCATTTGATTTATTCAACCTTTCTTAAATCCTGGAATAATTCCAAATTATTTTCTCTTTTACTTAGGAAAACTTTTCCAAATCATTCTTTTAATCTTAATCAAAGATTTCTATATTCAAGTTATAACTTTTAACTTTAGGAAAATATCCCCAAATCATTCATTAAATCTTCATCAAAGATTTCTTTCTTAACTTCAAATCATACTCTTCCAAATCGAAGATTTTCATAACAGAGCACTGCTGCAACCTTAGATATGGTAAATTTCACCTCTAGGGACCAATGGCAAGTAATCCTACATCATGGAGATCTTTGTCTTCAATATGTTTTATTTCGAAAATTAGTTTGAAGGGGTTTTCGGATAGGAATCACCCAAATCCGATCCCTGTTTTTCGGATAGGAATAACCCAAATCCGACCCCGGTTCCTTCGTACCAACCATGGAATAAAAGATGTTAAGTAGTAAATTAATATTCTAAGGAATTTGTTTCTTTTATTTTATCTTGGAAAAACTTAAATATGATCTTTCATAGCATTCGTGCTTTCCTTTCAATCTATTCCACCACTCCCCTAAAAATGGAAAACATAGGCCAGGTAATTTCAGGTCACTAGTTGCTCCATCCCTAACCTTAGTTAAACACCTTGTTTTTCTTACCCGATCTCGTAGGCGGGACAAATGTACTAGTCGTTTCCGCATACTCAGTTTGTTACTCTTCGTTTTAGAAATGATTTATTAAACTTTCAAATCATCATTTAAAACACTTCATTATTCTTTTAAAAATATTTCTAAAGATTTGAAAAAGTATTGTTAAGTTTAAATCCATAATTCATAAGTTATTAAAAAGCGTTGCAAAAAGTGTTGCAAAAAGCTATTTTCTTCAAAATGACTTTTATATCATTTAGAAATCCATCCTTTCAACTTAAATCTCTTTTAAAAATTTTAAAATATTTTTAGAATTTATTTCATATTTTTAAAACATTTAAAATACCAATTTTAAACTTTGGTCACTTTACTGCAAAAACGCGATCTTTCTAAAAAATTGTTTTGGACATATTTAAAATATACAAGATGAAAACTTGATTTTCTTCCTTTATTTCTTTAAACATATTTAAATGTTTATAAAACATCTCTAACTCATTTTAAAACTATTTCCAAAAGGTTTAAGCATTCCGTATACACCATTTCATTTGAAAAATAAATAGCATTAATGAATTTACTAATTATGGTTGTAAGATTTGATATTACATATTTTGAAGCATGTTTGTTTGAAAAATAAATTCAATTCCAATCTCTCAAGCATGCTCAACTTAATCCTTGTTTTCTAAACACGTACAAGTTAATGAATCAGTAGGATGCAAGCTAAGCATATGTCAGAGATATCATATGATCACATTACATTGCTATGCTCCATAACATTCACAAATAGTACAATGATAATCACCAAGTTAACTACATTAGTGAGGTTTGAGGAGCACTCACGGTGTTTTTATTCCCCAGTCTAATGTCAACAAGTACAGAGGTAAAGAATAAAGATTGAAGTATATTCAAGTAGCAAAAAAGATTGAAGTATATTCAACAACACATGGAACAAGCATTTTTAAGAAGTTTACAGTAAATCAAAAACACAACGGAACTGAATCAAACTTCTTACAGTACATCGAAGTATAATACAAGTGTTAACAAAGTCCCTAGTAGTCGTTATCCCTAATCGTGCCTTTAATCTTTTCGGGTCCTTAGGGCATCACAGCTTGGTATCAGAGCTGAGTTCGGAACAAGATATGATAAACACAAAACATAGCATGTATTACAGTACATCGAAGTATAATACAATTGTTAACATAGTCCCTAATCGTCGTTATCCTTAATCGTGCCTTTTAATCTTTTTGTGTCCTTGGGGCATCACAGCTATCCAA
This sequence comes from Allium fistulosum, assembly GCA_030737815.1. NCBI lineage: Eukaryota > Viridiplantae > Streptophyta > Magnoliopsida > Asparagales > Amaryllidaceae > Allium > Allium fistulosum. The sequence goes on from CM060903.1 coordinate 1,083,190,122, forward strand.
ACAATCTTCTCACTATGTACATACATCATAAAAGTTATGTTTAAAGCTCACCAATAAATACACTCATCCATTCCAAACACGGTTTCCATGATGTCATCACTGGTTGATTTGGTGCCTCAGACTTCCATTTTAGCCCACGGTTCAAATTGATTCTCCAAGTCAATATTCAAAATAAGAGGTTAGACTTTGTGAATCAAGTATACAAGCTGCTAAACTCAGTGACATTTAAAATTATTATCCAATCCCCGAGTAAGTTGGACGGTTAGAAACCAAGTAAACCGTGACTACTGCATGCACACCAAATGAGCAACATTAGACTGCTTAAACTCTATTTCAAAATTTGTTAACTGTCCATATTTACCTCTCTAGAACTGCTATCTTTAAACCAATAGGATAACAATAGAGTTAATAAGTTCTCATTGGAACTGAAAAGACAATATAACTACTAACACAGAACCAAATCACAAGTCACAACTATTGCGTTGAGGTTTACAAGTGCTCAAGGTTCGACATTATATAATTCTTTTTGTGGGATAGATCCATACTAATCTCATCGAATATAAGGTAGAAAGAATATGCAATGACACTTCTGTTAACCATAAAATCCACTTAAGAACAAAGGTATGAAAGAAGATTGATAAAATGTCAGGCTCTACTGAAATAGCAGGCACGGTTTTCAACAATGATCACGAAAGAATGTTTCGAAGGATCGAGAAGGCTTTTGAAGGAATCACAAGCACCAAGCGCCCTTACAAGTGATAAAACAATGCAAAAGTTTTCGAAAAGGATAAAAAGAAAAGCGTCGTCACCCTTCCGCCTCATTCAAGCCTTTCGATACAGATGGATTCGTGAATATAGAAGAAGCAAGGATGGACTCGGAACCGCTTTCAATGGCAATGAATAATAACCATTCATATGCGCGCCAAACCTTTTGAAACTATCGTTTCACCTTCATTTAAGTTACTCAAATCAACCCTTTCGAAAGCAAAGACAAGCCTTTTGAACCAGTCGAATCCAATAACATTAGGAGAAGGTTACGCATCAATCCATAGGCACGCATTCGAAAGCTACCTACCACTTCGAAACCATTGATACTTCAACATCTTCGAAGCCCTTGTAGACAACCTATCGACAAAATCGAAAGCTCTTATTTTTACTTCTGATGAAAACAAAGTGACATGAAGAGAAAAGCACATTTATGGCCTTTTTGACGACGTCGATGGTGATTCAAGTGAAAGCAGGGAAACAAATACTAAAGACTTAACAAAGGTGAAAGTAAGGTAAAAGACCATTTCGACAAGGTCGAAAGGTCTGGAATAAGAAACGGAGAAGCACAAGGGTAAGTTAGAGGACTCGAAAGAGAAACCTTTCCACTGCATCGAAATTAGACGAGGCCTTTCAACCATGTCGAATGGAATAAGGCGGAATATAAAAGGGCCTTTCGACTAGGTCGAAAGCATTGGCATGGAAGGGGGTCGACCTGCATCTATAAATAAGACCCAAGGTGTCCGATTTTGGGGATGGGATTTTGGAATCCTAAGCTCATTTATTTTCACTTCTACTTCTTTGCAACAACAAATCATTGTAAATCCTAAATCAATTTGAGGGAAAATCTCTAAAAATTGTAACTCGTTTTGGATTAATGATAATGGAGAGATGCACAGATTCATTAAGGATTTCTATTATGTAGAAGATTATTACGATCATTAGCTAGACTAATGATCAATTCCACGTGATGCTATCTTATTCTCTAAACTTCTTTTTGTCTATGCAAAATCATTAGGATTGACTTGGATATCATACATTCAAAACGTATCATCATCATAACAAATATCATATAATGACAAATAAGATGATGATCATGTCTCGACATAGATAAGTTCTTAGAACTTTCAAATATCCAAGATGATCTTATACACTAGATAGAGCATTGGGAACTGCAAACTGAATTTGTTTCGAAAGGATAAAATCCAAGGAATGTCCTGATGGAAATCTGGCCTGCAATTGGCAAGCAATCATATGAGGAGGAGTCCATCCGAAATGAACCTATACTCAACTACATTAGCAACCCTTTCGAAGGGGATCCTCCATATGAGAAACAAAATCAATAAGGTCGAAAGTAGCAATTACATTTCAATTGGTCAAGCATACCTTCCAAGATGGCCGAATGGGCTAGAACAAACCTTTTGACATGATCGAAAGGACGAAAATTCAATATGAATTATTTTCTTCAACTCATTCGAAAGAAGGATTTCGAGTAAGATGCTCCTTCTCTTGCCTACATTTCTGTGCTATCTTCTAAAGTTGTTTCGACCAAGTCAACTAGGTCGAAAGGATGGTTTCGAAGGAAGCAATCTTTCTAGATAACCTTATTTATATCTTTTTATTTACCATTCACACATCTTTGGGGATGTTGACAAGTTTTCTTGTTAACATTTTGGCGCTAGATGGAGGGCTTGAACCTCCGACCTTGTTGCTATCTTATAGACTAATTACGGATCTTTTGACTTGACGTAGGAAAATAAAATCAAAGAGACTCAGCCAAATGGATGAAGAGGTCATCTACGCTACAACCCTTGAAGAGTACATAGCTCCGACCTTCAATCTGAATAGGGTTGTTCAAGGGAATCTTCATCATCAACTCAGTAGGACGATAACAGTGCCAAAATCAAGCATTTAGAGCAGCAACTACAGGAAATGTAGGAACTTCTAAAGATGGTGTTATCTCAAAAGTCCTCTAAAACATCAAGGCCAACGTAGGGGGATGAGGTGGTTTCACCCAGAAGGAACTTGAAGGCTCATTCAAATGAAAACAAGAGCAAGATAGATCTAACATCTTCGAAGAAGCAGGAGTGTCCTCAATCTAAAGCTGATCATCAATGAAGGGTGCTCTATAAATCACTTGAACAATCTGGTAGCTCTACGTCAAAAGAATACCATCCAAACAAGAAAAGCTACCAAGATGTCAAAGCTTATCAGAAGGATGTAGTGGAGAAGGCAATTAAAGATGCAATGAATGCAAAAGGTGAAGAGGGCCATGGATGAAAATGTTAATGATAACAAGCGAGTGCCACCCTTTACAGATGAGATTATGGCAACAAACATCCCATCTTATGTAAAGATTCCGGCAATGAAGTATCATGGAATCATGGATCTCGATGATCATTTGATGGCTTTCGATAGCCATATGGATCTGTACAATGCACCAAGAGCAGTTAGATGCAGACTATTTCCTATAACTGTCGAAGGAGCTAAGGCCAGGTGGTGTCAACAATACCGAGAGAAGATCATTTATTCCTGGAAGCAATTTTACTACGAATACTCCGCTCAGTTTTGCATATGTAAAGATCCCACCATTAATTACAAAGTCCTGGCAAACATAAAGTAAAGGAATGGGACCTTTGGGAGATTATCTTAAAAGATTCAACACTGAAGCACTGAAAGAAAAGGACATGAATGACTGTGACAAGCTTATCACGGTAAATTCTAGCTTAATATAGAACAACCCATTCTGGTAGCAGCTCTTTGTTAATGTTTATAAAGATTTAAAAGATTTCCATTTTCAAGTTGACAAGTTCATTCAAATGGATGAGCTGTATCATGCCAATAGAAAAGCAATCCCTAAGAAGGAAAGAAGAAGATTTGGTCTAGATCGAGGACATAAAAGAATGAAATGGGAAGAGCCAATTGCTAATGCAGTCGCTTTGAACAAGCCACTGTCTTAATTTTATGTTGTGGCAAAGGAAAGGGTCAACTTCCCAACTTCTTTCAAGGTTATGAACCACCCAGAGAAAAGAAGAGGAGAAGACTACTGTGCATACCACAAAGCGAATGGTCACAAGACGGACGAGTGTAGAGTTTTAGCAGGAATCATCCAAAAATGATCCGCGAGGGCCATTCAAAATAGTTTATTCGGGATAAGCAGAAGGTTTAACAAACATGGGATTGTCCGCAAAAGCTCCTTTGCAATGCTATTAATATACTGGAGGATGAAGACACTCTAGGCTTAAGCCCATCGATAAATAGGATCGACATAATTCATGGTGGGCCACATCCGGTACGAAGCAGCAAAGGGGCACGAAATAGATATACCAAGTAGGCTAAAGAGGGTATCTTTTCTGTCCAAGAAGAGCCCTCGTTGAAGAATCCACGACTCAATATTCAAATGCCAAATCTTGTTATAACCCCTCAAGAGCTTAAATGGTAGTTCACTATCCGCAAATTGATCCATTGATGATCACGACTCAAATCGGATTGTCCATCGTGTCCATAATTCTTGTGGACACAGACAGTGCAGTCAACTTTATCTTCAAGCAAGCCTTCGATCAAATGAACATCCCTGAAGATAACCTAGAGCCCAGCATGGAAACAATTTTTGGATTCAACAAAAAGGGATCAACTCCAGTGGGGAAAGTAAAATTGTTGGTGCAAATGGGGGTACCACCGCTTTGCAGAACTTTCAAGATTCTCTTTGTGATTATCAACCAACCATCTTACTACAATGCCTTCTTTGGTAGGCCTGCGCTTAATGAAATAGATGCATTTGTCTCCTAAAAATACCTGATGGTGAAGTTCTTGACAAAGAGGGGTTGGGCATAGTTCGAGGAGAGCAGTTCAGCACTCGAGAGATGTATTCTGCTACAATCGATCGATATAAAAGGGAGTATACTGCTTACTTTGATTCTTCCATAGTATTTTAGCCTTCGAATGATGGATTTTTACATCCAACATTCAAAGCAAAAATTAAGTCTAACAAGCACATGTATGAAAGGTACATTCCTCCAGGAGGAAAAAGGAAGAGACTTGATGCTAATTCCGCTGAAGAAAGCCCAATTGTCACTAAATTTGATTGCCAAGGGGAAATAGAAAGAATAAAACCCATGGAAGACCTTGAGGAGACATGCTTAGATTTAGATGATACTACTAAGGTAGCCAAAGTGGGAAAATAATTGGATAGCGACTTGACGAAAGATTTGATCCAATTTCTTAAGTTCAATAAGGACGTATTTTCCTAGTCTTATTTTGATATGGTGGGGATTGAGCCAACGGTCATGTAGCATGCGCTTAACATCAATCGAGAATAAACCCCCATTAGGCAGAAAATGAGAGAGTTAGACAAAGTTCGATCTGATGCTTTGAAAGAAGAAGTTAAGAGATTCCTCGAGAATGGGTTTATTTGGGAAATATACTACACAAAATGGTTAGCAAATCCAGTGTTGGTAAAGAAATTTATGGAAAATTGATGAAGCCCAGGCTGATGAAGTCTTAGGTCACGAGCGACCTAACGTGCTGATAAGTCGCGTGCGACCTAAGGATGAACGAGCTAACGAGATAGACCAAGCATTGGGAGGAAATACAGCGAGTTATGCAAGGAAAGGGAAGCCAGCGACCTACGATAAGTCATTCAACTATAGGTCGCTAAGCAGTAATGTTTGCTTAGGTCGCGAGGACTTAGGTCGCTCAACTTTAGGTCGCTCGAAGATTTCCAGAAGCGATGTTCTTAGGTCGCTCGATCTTATGCCGCTTACTTTAGGTCGCGAACGACCTACCATAAGTCGTGGAAAGATAGGTCGCTCGACCTTATGCCGCTGTGTAACGACCCGATATTTTGGACCATTCGCATCTGCACATGTCGGACTTGAATAATTCAAAATACCGAATTCTTAATTTAAATTTGGCAAAACTGAGCATATACAGTAAATAAAATAATCACAGATCACAGAAACAGAGTAATAAATACAGCGGAAATAAAAGATAGTAGTTCATGAAGCTACTATATACATATCAGAGTTAAATAAGGTACAACAGATGTCTCGAATACAATAGTCAAATACAATATCAGAATACATCACTGGAATCAACTGAATATCTGAAAGCTGGATAGATAGCTGGATCTCCAAGCGAAGCTCCAACTATAAAGGTGAGTCTCGAATACTGGTACACTCAGTCTGACCCGAGCGTAAAGCAAAATACAAAACACACGAGTCAGGATTAACATTCTTATATCAATAAATCCAACTCAAGTGAAATAACAACCGAAATACAAGCAACTCAAAGGATGTTTGGAATAACCATCCTTTAAGGTTCCGTTAAACTATCTACTATGTAGTAGTGTACGATAAGTAGATAATGCCTATTAGTAATATAAGGTATCAAAATAGTGTTAAGGCGTTACCATTATCCCCCTTAACACATTTTATAAAAGCGTTATAGTCTATACAGCACTGTAAACTCCACCGTAAACTAGTGGGATATCAGGGAGTACTCCATAGGTATAACACAAAACAAATCGTAGTGGTCGCGTATAAAGGGATACAAGTATGACAAGGCACATGAGGCAATACCCAAGGTAGTGAAACTACCGTTTGCCTGATCCGGACTGGTGAGAACGCATCGCCGCAGCGATTGCAACACCGTGAAACAACACTCCCAAAATCAAGGGTGCACCAATCGACAACAAGTAATGAATAGTTTCGAAGAAGTGTGTTCGCTCGAGGTAGCTAACCCTCATTTGGCCCGGCACGGATCCTGTTTTAGTCATTTCCAATTTGACACCAGTGTCAAGGCTATCCATTATCATTCTCTTTCTTCAGTCATCACGTACATCATTCCAACCACTTCATTCCGGATCACACTCCGCGTATAGTTATTAAAGTGGTTTTCGGTTTAGACAGAGAGTATGTCCATAACCGATTCCGGTCTCTTTAATAACTTTCGTATTATTACACCGATTGGTCATTTATATATTTCAAAACCAAATCAATTACAATTCCAACAACAATTTGTAAAACCAACATTCCATTTCTCTTTCAAACAATTTCCAAAATTCCCGTTTCAAAACTTCCAGGTTACCATTACAAAGTCTTACAATTCAATTTCTATTTTATTTAAACAATTCAAAAATTGATTCAAGTTCGAATATAAATTCCATTCCGAAATCATTTAAATTAATTTAATTTAACATTCAAATCAATTTAAATTCATTGATCGATTTCATTCGATATTCATTAAGTAAATTTGTCATTCAAAACAATTTCTATTTAATTTCCAATCCACTAAATAAATTACTTAAGTTCAACTTCATGGTATCAAAACTTACAAATTTGAATTACATTAAATTCGTCAAATCAATTCTTTAAATTTCAAGTCTTACATTTAGTTTCAATAAATCACATTTTATTTCTTGTTGAAGAAATTCAATTTCACTTATTTCTTTACTTACATAATTTTCCCAAATTTAATAAATAAAGAACTCAATTTCATTTATTAAAAAAGTTCAAATTCAATTATTCAAAAGTTCAATTTCTCTTATCAAAGAATTCAATTTTTATTCAATTATCAAATAATTCAATCTTATTCAATTATTAACTAATTCCAATCTTAATTATTAAAAATTTCGATACTTAATAATTTCAAACTAGATTATAAATTCAAACTTAATTATTAAATCATTTCAACTTAATTCAATGAATAATTCCAAATTTAATTTGTTAAATAATTCAATTTAAACCAACGTTCTTTCATCATCTACTATGTTAATATTTTGATTCAGATTATTAAATATTAACATTTCCTTTCACTAAAATTCAATTTCCAACTTCGTTTCAAAACCATATTATTTATTCAAATAAAATCTTTATTTTGTTTTCAAATCAAATTATTGACCAATCGGTTTTATTTAATTCTCTATCCTAGGTCAAAGTTTAATTTGGGTATTTATCATTTCAACCCGATTCCAATTCAATTCAAAAATCAAAGCATAGCAAAGGGAACTTGCAGTGTGATAACTGGGATAGTGTCAAAGTAAGTAAACAAGCAATAACAACAATCAATAACAACCGAACAATCAATTCAAATAATCTCGAAATAATCGTATTAATTCACATTGTTGTTTGTGCAAATTAATATAATTATTTCTAGAATCTACACTATCATTTCATGTAGATTAAAGATTATTATACAAATTATTCTATGCAATTCTACACTTGACATCAATTATTCAATTTCATACTTCATCAGTTAATACAACATAAATTCAAATGGTTCAAGGGTAATTAACTATTTTACTACGTGTCAAATAATTAAACATTCAAGGGGTCATATTATACAAATTTAACAAATCAAATTCAACACATATGTCGATTCAAATTTTTAACTATCCTTCGTCAAATTCAATTGCATACTATTTATCACTTTATACATTACAATTTAACCTCCAATATAAACAATAAACAATCAATCACTTATCAATCAAATAGGATTATCATCGTATAATTAACAAATAATGGTGTCAGATGTCACAAATGAACTGATACAGGTAATAGCATACATATAACAGTGTAAATAACTGACAGCAGCATATTTCGATTGTCGTTTCAATTGAAATCAAATTTAATAAATAAAAGAACATTAATCGTGAGTGATTGCTCACCTTTCGAGGTTGGAGAGATGAATAGACAACAAAGTCGAGTCACGAATCGCAAGCACGACCTCCGGAATAAACTAGATTGGCATGAATCGTCGAGCAAAGCTGTTAAATAGGAATTGCCGAAATCAAATCAAAACATTCAACATTGCAACAATTACAAAACATGTCCTGCGTCAAAGTTTAACAATATAATTTTATGTGCTACCGAGATCGAAATGGTCTGAAATTTGGTATGAATAAAGATCAAAACTTGTATTTCAAACTGCAAAAGAATTACTTGATTAGGACAAGAGACGAGAAAGTTACGATGTCACGAACATAGACTCGGGCCATGTTGCGACTATCAAATATTCAGGTCTGAAAACCCCTCTGGGTCTGACTTTCAGGTAAGAAACAGAGGACTGAACCACCTCGTATGAAGCTAAAATTTTATATACAGAAAGTAGGAAACTTTATCTTTTAAACAAAAAGGGAATCACTGTATTCCGAAGTAAGACGGAAGAGATACGATGCGTCACACATGAACTCAGGTCGTGTTTGTAGTAGTGTAAAATAATTTCAAGTACAAAAGAACAACTGCCTGGGTCTAACTTCCAGATCCTCGACCGCTAACCAAACGATGTCGGATTTTGCTGAAATTTGACGGGCATAAACTAGGTAACTTCGACTCTTTTTAAAAAATAGAATCAACCCATTCCGATAAAACATGAGTGAGATATGATATCGTTAACATGAAGTCTAACTGCTGTTCAAAAAAAATAAACATGCAAACACAAAAATATACGTAAGCTATTTATAGATGCCACTAACTACATTCATGTTACAGAAAATTGTATGCGGACCCATTATAAGTATATGCAAACCCAACAACATACTAGTATAAGCTATATAATAACCTATATAACACTACTGTTATAAAATAATTAAACAGCTATAGCAAATAAGTTTTCTCTGACATGTTTTCCAAAAGCAAGCCACTCATGTCAACCATTATAATATTATATCCTAACAAATAAAAATCATATTCTGAAATCACGTATCAAAGATATTGCGAACTACTCTTTACATTACACTATAACATGCATATAAATCTATATATAAAGTAGATGATAAGATAAATATATATAAATTTTATATAAACCTTGTAAACATACTGCTATAACTAGATGCTCTGAAAACATACATATATATTTATAACTTCATATAACAGGTTTCATATTTTCCAAAACAACACTCACGCATAACCCAGTTTCTAAAATATAAACTTTTCCTTGGGCAAAATTATGAGGCATACAAATTTCAAAAATATTCAATATATATATATATGTGAACCGAGCAATATTGTTACAGAAAAAATTTTCAACACACGCCGCATATGAAATTTATAGTTTATAAACAATACCTAAACAAAGAGAACCGGCAGATGACAGCGGTGATGGGTGGTTCGGCACGAAGGCGGAGAGCTGGAGGTCATTGGTTGTTGGAGTTTCGAAGGGTGGAGGTAGGTGGTGGCGTTGGAAGGTGGGGACGTGTCAGGGCAGGGAAGGTCGCGTGAGGATTAGGTGGCTGAGAACGGAAGGTGTTGTGTCAGACTAGGTTAGGCTAAAGGAAGAGGAAGATGGTGGGGAGGGGCGTCTGTTGCGTGAGGAGTCTTTGATGAGGTGGCAGATGGGAAAAGAAATGTAAGAGGGGAAGATGGATGAGCATAGCAGGTATGGATTTCCAGGCAACAAAACTTCATCTTTTTTTAAAAGAATGATGGAAATGAAATTTTGATGAGCAGGGCAAAAGAGAAGAAGAAAATAAGAGCCAGCGAGAGAAGTGAGAATGGAACCAAAAGAATAAAAAAACGAAAATAGCAATTGTAAACTGAAGAGGTGGAAGAACAAAAGGCATGCACTAAAATCTGAAATTATTCAAATCTAATGGCGGTTGGTTTCACCTGTGGGTAGATAAAGGATAAATGAAAACCAAATGTTCAAAATATGGAACCGGTACACTAGGCGTTTCGCAGATTGCACCGCACACCGGACTCCGAAATACAGAGATGAATACATCGCGGAGATCAGCACGATGAGATGGTCAAAATGGTATAAAGATATCAGTGGTATGATTGAATTATAAAAATTCGAGTTTTTCTACTGGCGGAAAATGCAAGAAAAACGTTGAAAAATAAAAACGACGGAGCTAAAGAAGTCTGAATTTGGAAAAACGAAAAATGACGTTTGCTCAGAAGATGGTTTAGAATTTTTCTATGTAAAAATATTTAGGTTCCGAAAACATTTTATTTTCATCGCTTTTTAACCGATTAAATTGAAGTAAATTTACGCACGAAATAAACTTCCATATTTTCGGATAAAAATTTACCATTTGCTATATTTAATTAGACGCATTCCAAATATCAAATTTTTATTTCAAAATTTTATCGTTTAAAATTTCACAAAATTTCAACTAATTACGTTATTAAAACAGTTAAATTTTACGGGTCGTTACACGCTGGAAGATAGGTCGTTGGAAGATATGTCGCTATAAAGATATGCCGCACTCTCACATGCCAATCTCCTTAACTCGCGTCAACTTTCAGTCGCAACCACCTTAGGTCGTAAGTCGTATGCCGCATTGACTTAGGTCGCTGACCTTAAGTCGCTCTCCGATTGGTGTTGTTGTCTATTTTAGGTCGCTCGACCTTATGTGATGTTGTATTTAATGATGTGTTGTACTTAGGTCAGATATTTGTAACTCGTGTATGTTGTATCTATTGAACTTTGTTGTGTTGTAATGTTTTAAGTCGTTTGATGTTGTAAAGGTTAGGTCGTTAACGACCTATCTTAAGTCGTGTACTCTTTTAAGTCGTGTATTGTAATGTGTGTAATGTGTTTGTTTTAGGTGCAAGTGTTAGGTCGTTGCCGACCTATGTGTTGTACTGTGTTGTGTCGTGGAAGTGTGTTGAGTTGTAAGCCTATAAATAGGCAGGTGGTGTCATTTGTAATAGTTTAGGTTATTTTGAATAAACTTTTGTTTGAGAGCTTTGTGCCTCTTCTTAAATTGGTAGTTGAGTGTAATCTCCTATCTCCTCTTTGGGCATTCGAGTGCGCTCGGATCAACGATCGTAGAAGCCAATTCACGGTATCAAGTGCACTTGATCAACGTCTGAAGAATTGTAGATCTTTAAACATGGTATCGTGCGCGATCAACGTGTTTGAGATAGCTAGAATTCGGCATCTTTGGATCAACGGATTTGGGCCTTTTGGTATTCTTCAATCCACCGATTCTTACTTTCACCGTTCCATCATTTTGTTATCTACTGCTGCATCATTTGGTATCAGAGCTAGACTTAGCCAATCATAGCTAAGACGAGTCTTCGAGCCAATTTTATTTGAAGAGTTTGAAGTGTTAGAGCCGAGAGCAAGTTGAAGCCGAGCATCATATTTGAAGATCAAGGCCGAGAGTTAAAGTGTTCAAGTCAGATTTGTTCGAACCGAGAGTTGAAGATTGTTTCATTTGACAATGTCGCCGAGAAGAGCTAATCGTCATCAAAATGTTGAAGATTTGTACAAAAGGGAAGATGCTGAACAAATGGAACAACGCATTAGTAACAAATTCAATGAGAAGTTGGATGAAGGCATTGGGAGATTAGAGAAATTGATGATGGACATGAATCAAGGTCAAAGGAGAAGGTCGCCAATCTCGAACCATGGAGGAAACAGAGTTTCGCCATCGGTTATGGAAGCGAGGAGGGTGTCGCAACAATCTGATCGAGGTAGAAGAGAATCATCAGTTTCGATGAGAAGAGATCACCATGAGTATAGAGATGAAGAAAGAAGAACTCCACGTGAGTTTGAGTATGAGCCATATCGTGATGATAAAAGACATAGTAGAAGGGACATGCGTGATTGTAGAAATATTGATGGTCGAGATCGATACCGAAGTACACGTGATTATGATGAAGAGAGTGAAAGAAGTAATATTCATTCTCGAGATCGAGACCAAGTGCGAAATGCATATCGGGGTGTTGAAGATGATCGTCGATGGGAATCAGGAATGAAAACTGAAATTCCAGAATTCAAGGGTGGAATGGTAGCGGAGGAATTTTTGGATTGGGTTTCAAATGTTGAGGAAATTTTTGACTTTAAAGAAATTCCCGAGGATCGAAGAGTGAAGTTGGTTGCTACGAGATTAAGAGGGAGAGCTATGGCTTGGTGGCAACAAACTAAGCTAACACGGGAGAGAATGGGAAAATCTAAAATTGTCACTTGGGAGAAAATGAGAAAGATGATGAAAGCAACTTTTTTGCCGCACAATTATCAATCGCTTATGTATCAACGTTTGCAGAACCTAAGACAAGGGGCGAGAACAGTGAATGATTATGCAGATGAATTTTATCAATTGATTGGCCGTAATGATATTATGGAAACAGAGGAACAGCTAACAGATAGGTATGTTGGAGTATTGCGAACGCAGATTCAAGACATGGTGAATATGTTTGATTCCAGATCTGTTGCTGCAGCACATCAGAAAGCGTTGGCTTGGGAAAAACAAGGGAGACGAGGAGGTGGTGTGTTTACGAATTCCAACAATCAGAACAAGGATGTTAGTAGCAGTGCGGATGTTTCCAAATTCGTCAGTAAGCCAATTGTGAATGAAGCCTACAAAGCAAAGGTTAATAGTAATCTCAAATGCTTTAATTGTCAAGAGTTAGGCCATAAAAGCAATGAATGTACAAAGCCCAAGAAGCGAGCAATGATTGTGGAGATTGAGATTGAAAATGCGAAGGGAGTGTGTGTCAATTCAGTCCCAGTTGAAGAAGAAAAATTATTGTCTAGAGATGAGGGTTGTAGTTTGTTGATGAGGAGATCTTGTTTAACACCTAAGCAAGAGGATGATTCTAGCTGGGTGAGAAGCAACATTTTTCAGTCAACATACACTATTCTGGGGAAGTTTGTAAATTTGTGATTGACGCAGGAAGCTGTGATAATATTATTTCTTCAGATGATGTAAAGAAGTTGTCATTGAAAACAGAGAAGCATCCAAACCCCTACAAATTAGCTTGGTTGAGGAAAGGAGGGGAAGTGAAGGTTAATCGAAGAGCTTGTGTTAATTTTTCCATTGGGAAGAAATACAAAGATAAAATTTGGTGTGATGTGGTTGATATGGATGTTTGCCATTTGTTGTTGGGGAGACCATGGCAATACGATAGAGGTGTGCAGCATGATGGTCGCACCAACAGCTACGGTTTTATGTTCGAAGATACACGAATCATTTTGGTTCCTAAAAAGCATCAACAGAGTGAAAACAAATTGGAGGAAATCGAGGAGCTAAAGACTTTGTTTTCTTTAAAGGAATTTGTTGATGTAGAAGATGAAGTCGATTGTTTTCAATCACCAAAGTTTGACAGAGATGAAATTGATGATTTTCAACCAACGAAATCTGATGAACATGAGGTTGAAAATTCACAATCAGCAAAGTTGGATGAGAATGAAGGAAGTAAGTCAGGAGATGAAGAGGGTAATTTGCTAATGAAGGAGGTGGATTCGACTAGTCTACAATGTACAAGAGAGTTGGTTGAAGAAGTGGAGGATAGCACAGAAGTAATCCTGTTGAATGAAAATGAAACCAGTGAAAGTGTTGAAATTCTCGAAGAGGTTAAACCAGTGGTGAATGAATGTGAAGATGTCGTTCCTGCAGAATTTTCCAAGGAATTACTACCACTCAAGGACGTACGACATCATGTTGGCCAAGTATCAAGTGCTATTGTATCGCATATGCCACGTAATCATATGTGTCCGACAGAGCAGGTAGAGTTGAGAAGGCTGGTTGATGGGTTTCTGTTCAAAGGAAGGCAGTTGTATACTCCTGATTACAGTTGGCAAATAAAATTTATCAAAGACTTACATATAGAAAGACACGAGGACTGTGATCGTACTATGCAGTTGATTGCAACGTCTTGTCTTGGGCCGTCAATAAGGAAGGAGGTTGAAAGGTTTGACCAGAGGAACCATAATTATCAAATTTCAAAAGAGACCGCGACGAAGTCAGGATTATGTATGTCATTACCTATACATATTAGATCATGGGTGGAGGTAAGTATGGACTCTGTATTGAATTTGATGAAGACGCAAAGTGACAACAAATCTATCTACTTAATGGTTGAACGATTTCTTGTTGGTACGTACAACAAGCTAGATGCTGGAGGGATAGATCGTTTGGAAATTATGAAGGAAATTGGTGAGAATGATTGTAAGTTGAGCTTGCCGGATCATCGTCCTATGACTAAAGTTGACAATATCAAACACTTGGTTCTGTTTCACGAGGATGAGAGTGTCGAAGACGAAGCAACTGTAAATTAGAGGACGAATTTTTGTCAACCAGGGGAGGATGATGCAGCCCAGGCTGATGAAGTCTTAGGTCGCGAGCGACCTAACATGCTGATAAGGCGCGTGCGACCTAAGGATGAACGAGCTAACAAGATAGACCAAGCATTGGGAGGAAATACGGCGAGTTATGCAAGGAAAGGGAAGCCAGCGACCTACGATAAGTCGTTCAACTATAGGTCGCTAAGCAGTAATGTTTGCTTAGGTCGCGAGGACTTAGGTCGCTCAACTTTAGGTCGCTCGAAGATTTCCAGAAGCGATGTTCTTAGGTCGCTCGATCTTATGCCGCTTACTTTAGGTCGCGAACGACCTACCATAAGTCGTGGAAAGATAGGTCGCTCGACCTTATGCCGCTGGAAGATAGGTCGCTGGATGATATGTCGCTATAAAGATATGCCGCACTCTCACATGCCAATCTCCTTAAGTCGCGTCAACTTTAAGTCGCAACCACCTTAGGTCGTAAGTCGTATGCCGCATTGACTTAGGTCGCTGAACTTAAGTCGCTCTCCGATTGGTGCTGTTGTCTATTTTAGGTCGCTCGACCTTATGTGATGTTGTATGTAATGATGTGTTGTACTTAGGTTAGATATTTGTAACTCGTGTATGTTGTATCTGTTGAACTTTGTTGTGTTGTAATGTTTTAAGTCGTTTGATGTTGTAAAGGTTAGGTCGTTAACGACCTATCTTAAGTCGTGTACTCTTTTAAGTCGTGTATTGTAATGTGTGTAATGTGTTTATTTTAGGTCGCAAGTGTTAGGTCGTTGCCGACCTATGTGTTGTACTGTGTTGTGTCGTGGAAGTGTGTTGAGTTGTAAGCCTATAAATAGGCAGGTGGTGTCATTTGTAATAGTTTAGTTGATTTTGAATAAACTTTTGTTTGTGACCTTTCTGCCTCTTCTTAAATTGGTAGTTGAGTGTAATCTCCTATCTCCTCTTTCGGCATTCGAGTGCGCTCGGATCAACGATCGTAGAAGCCAATTCATGGTATCAAGTGCGCTTGATCAACATCTGAAGAATTGTAGATCTTTAAACACGGTATCATGTGCGATCAACGTGTTTGAGATAGCTATAATCCGGCATCTTTGGATCAACGGATTTGGGCCTTTTGGTATTCTTCAATCCACCGATTCTTACTTTCACCATTCCATCATTTTGTTATCCGCTGCTGCATCAAAAATGGAGGACTTGCATTGACTATACGGACTTGAACAAAGCATGTTTGAAATATTGTTTCCCGCTACCGCGAATTGATTAGTTAGTAGATGCAACAAGCGGGCACAAATTATTGTCTCTCATAGATGCATATTTAGGGTACAATTAAATACCTATGTTCAAGTCGGATGAGGAACACACTAGCATCATAAATGAATGTGGAATTTACTCCTACAAAGCGATGCTTTTTGGGCTAAAGAATGCAGGGGCTACTTATCAAAGGTTGGTCAATAGAATATTTAAAGAGCAAATTGGCCAAAATATGGCGGTTTATGTGGATGGCATGTTAGTGAAATATGGCGAGGCTAAGAATCATCTTGAGGATCTAGAAGAGATGTTCAAAATACTATGGAAAAATCAAATGAAAATGAACCTACAGAAATGGTCATTCGGAGTCCATTTGGGAAAGTTTTTAGACTACCTTTTAAGTGCCCAAGGGATTGAAGATAGTCCTGACCAAATTCATGCCATTAAGGACATGGCCGAACATAAAACTAGCAAAGAGGTAATGAGTTTGAATGGAAGGGTAGCCGCGGTAAGTAGTTTCATTTCCAAAGCTACTGATATATGTATCCCCTTCTTCGACGTAATCAAGAAAAAAAAATTTGAACGGAGGGAAGATTATAGAAAAGCTTTTCAGGAGTTAAAAAGCCATTTGGAAAAGCCACCGATACTTTCTAGTCTCGAGAATGGAGAGATCTTATACTTAGACATGGCAGTTTCAAAGCATGCGGTCAGCTCAATATTGAATAGAGAAGGAAGTGAAGCTCAACTTCCTATGTTTTATGTAAGTTGACGATTGAAAGATGCGGAAGTTCGATACCTATTGATAGAAAAGCTGGCATATTGATTGATCCTCACATCACGATAAATTAGAGCATATTTTTAAGCGTGACCATTTCCCCCCTTAAGCAAGTTTTAAGTAAGTCGGAAAATTCTGGAAGGTTGGTAAAAAGGGGAATCGAGCTCAGCAAATATGATATAGAATTTCAGCCGTGTGCCGCAATCAAGGGCAAGGATTGGCAGACTTCATTAATGAATGCACTAACATCATTAAAGAGCAATCAGAAAAATAAAAGAATCAAAAGCCAATGTGGCAATTGTTCCTCGATGGTGCGTCAAATGAACAAGGGGCCAGTGCAGGATATGTGATATAACACTAGACGAACACCGCTTACAATATGCCACGAAATTAGGATTCCCCGCAACGAACAATGTTGCTGAATATGAATCAATGGTAGTGCGATTAACTTTAGCATTGGAGCTCAAAATTCCACCGATTCAGATCATTAGTGGCTCCCAACTGATGGTAAATCAATTGAAGTAGATATATCAAACAAAAGACTCCAAGCTATCTTTTTATGTAAAGAAGATATTGAAAATGTTTGCTTTGTTTGAAGACTTTTCCATACATCAAATTCCAAGAGTGGAAAACTCACAAGCAGATTCGCTAGTGAAATTAGCTAGCTTAAGGGGAGCCTCAGATACATGGATTGTTCTAGTAGGGTATTAAGAAACTCTGAGTATTAAAAAGGGAACATCCGAACGAGAAAAGGAACTGTTAGTTATGACAAGGTCCCGAGCTATGCTACAAGAGAAAGAGGAAAGAGAAATTGGTAGAGAAATATCAAATGAGAGGGTTGATCAATCAAGAGCAAATGACCCTTATGATAGCACTTGGATCTCACCCATCATTGAATTTCTTTCTAAAGGAATACTGCCATTTGACAACGGTGAAACAAGAAAAATCAGGCGCCAAGCTCCAACTATCACAATATTGGATGGAATCCTTTAGAAGAAAGGATATGCACTTCCTTACTTAATATGCATAAGTCTGGATGATGGAGTAAAATTGTTGGTAGAAGCACATGAGGGATTCTACAGGGTCTCCTCTAATGGAACAAAATTGGAAATGAAAGATAATGAGATAAGGTTTTTATTGGCCTCGTATGGTTAGCCAAGTCATTGAGTATATGAGAAGATACGAGAAATGCCAAAAGTAATCGAAAATTCCCAGATTACCCCCGAGTCAGTTAACTCCAATTTCAAGTCTGTGGCCCTTTGACATATGTGGAATACATTTAATCAGCCTATTGCCAATTTCAAAAAGGGGAGCAAAATACGTCATAGTCGCCAAAGATTACTTCACTAAATGTGTTGAAGCAGAACCACTTCATAAGATTACTTTTGGGAAAGTACTCGATTTGTCTTCAAAAATATTATAACCTGATTCAGAATTTCCTAGAAGAAAATTTCCGACAACGGAACACAATTTGAGAGTGAAGAATTCTCTCACTTTTCTCACAAGAGTGGAATCATTAAGAGTTTTTCCTCCATTGCGCATCCAAAAGCAAATGGGGCAGTTAAGGCTACGAATAAAACCACAAAGACAATTTTGAAAAAGCAACTGAACAAAGCTAAAGGAAATTGGGTAGAAGAGCTGCCACTTGTGTTATGGGCTTATCAAACATCTACTAAAACGGCGACGGGACATACTCCCTACTCTTTGACATATGGGTGTGAGGCGGTGTTACAAATTGAGATTGAAATACCCTCATATCGAAGAATCGCCTATGCATTCGATTTAAATGAAAAACTAAAAGGAGAATCATTTGATTTGATACATGAGTTGAGAGACGAAGCGGCAATAAGAATAGCGGAGAATCAAAGAAGAATTTCAAGGTGTTACAACTCAAAAGTAAGAACACGATCATTTCAAGAAGGAGATCTGGTACTCCGAAGAGTAATGTCAAATACAAGAAATCCCACGGATGGACCCCTAGGATCGAATTGGGAAGGGCCCTTAATAATTTGCAAAGTAATCCCTTGGGAGCTTACAAGTTATGCCGACCAGAAGGAAATATG
This sequence comes from Allium fistulosum, assembly GCA_030737815.1. Taxonomy (NCBI): domain Eukaryota; kingdom Viridiplantae; phylum Streptophyta; class Magnoliopsida; order Asparagales; family Amaryllidaceae; genus Allium; species Allium fistulosum. Next base: position 1,083,208,998 of record CM060903.1, read on the forward strand.
GTTCGAAGAACATGGAACGCTGAACATTTGAGACCATATTTTTAGAAGATGAATGAATAAAGCATCTCTTTCTTCAAATGAAAAATCAACATGGTTCGGAGTAGAATTCTCCTTGCACTTGGACACTACCTTTAATGGTAAAAGCCTCTGTCCGCGCTGAGTTGGCAAGGACAGAGCACCTCCTGGAGGGAGGAGTGTAAGCCTTTATCTTTGCCACTCTATGGCCAGGTTAAAGCATCGACAAGCCCTTTGCCTCGCCTCCAGTCAGGTCAAGGCGCCTTTTGGAGGGAGGATGGAGTAAGCTTTTATCCGCACCACGCTATGGCCAGGTTAAAGCACCGAACAGACCCCTATCTACGCCACTCTATGGCTAGGGCAGGGCACCTCCTGGAGGGAGGAGTGTAAACCATTATCCATGCCATGCTATAGCCAGGTTAAAGCATCAACAAGCCCTTGGCTACGCCTCTGGTCAGGTCAAGGCGCCTCTTGGAGGGAGGTTGGGTAAGTCCTTGGTTCCAGCCTCTAAGAATGAGCTAACCAAGAGAACCAAACAACAATGGACTAAGACGTCCAAACGCAAGAAGTGGCTCAACAAAAAATGGACTAAGACGTCCATGCCCAAGATGTAGCGCATCAAACAACGGACTAAGACATACAAGCCCAAGAAGCGGCTAATGAAACGATTGGTTTCGAGTCTTCTCTGATCATTTATGATCTTCCTCAAACTCGAATCTGGGTTTCGTGGCTATTATGCGACTTCAATTATTAATGCCCTAATCCAGGCTTGTGGTTTCTATTATAAAGATAATTACCATTGATTTTCGATTATCCAACATATGCCCTAATCCGAGTTTGAGATTCCTTTATGAAGATAATTGTTATGGATTTCTGGTTATCCAACATATGTCTTAATTTGGGCTAGAGATTCCTATTATGAAGATAATTATTGTGGATTTTCGATTATTTGACAGATGCCTTAACCTAGGATTAGGATTTTTGTTATAAAGACAATTATTACGAATTTTAATTATTCACCACTATTGCCTGAATTTGGATTAGAGAATCCTATTCTGAAGACTATTTCGAAATCTCACTTATTAAAACCCCGAATTTGGGTTCTGGACAACTTACTATTGACTTCTAAATTTCACTTGATGACGCCTTAATCTGGTTTTAGAACTTTATAACTTTCTAATGCCTGAATTTGAATTTCAGGTAATTATTCTAATGAACGGGAGTTTCGACCATCGAAAATTGACATTAATACGTTCACTGTATAGCATGCCGAGAAATCGAGTGCCGAAAATACCAGATCATTAGGGTTGACGAAGAAAAACATATAAGAAAACAGAAACACAACAAGGTATCTCACAATCGCAGCGGAACAAAATATAATATATAATAACAGATTTTTATACAAAAGAATCTTTAGGCGTTACTATATATACAATCATCAGAGTACAACCATCAACAAATCAATCTGGACTGTCATAATAACTTGTCCTCACATAAATAACATACACAACAGAAATATAAATCAAATATAGAAATACGTCTCTATCATCCAGCTCATCTCCTGAGCTCCATAGCATCCTATCCTGAAATCTATAATACTCGGTCTGACCAGAGCATTATAATAAAATAACACCTGAGTCGGTCTGCAAAACCAATGTGAGAAATCACACTCAATTTGAGTTATTATTATTTTCAAAATCCTTTGAAAAACGAAGGTATATCGTAAGACCACGTCACACATAAACACGATGGGTTTTTCCCTTATGCTAACCAAAACATTTTTATCAAATTTTTTTGATATTATAATAATGTCTAAACAAAGTAAATAGAAAATAGCTGAAATGCTTGCATATCATGTTTCAGCATAGTTGGGCACAATCAAAACCGTACGGCGCTTATTGGAGAATGGATTCCATACAATGACTGGGCTACTGGGGTACCGTCCATCATTGTACACCTCTAGAAAAATGTACCGAGAACCTCGACGGGATCCCCTGCCACACAAGACTGGCGTAACACTAAGCTGGACAGTACCAAATATGTTATCACCCCGGGTGTTCCCACCCTTAAATCGAGCCCCCACTTTTCCATGTACAACCATATCCATAATTTTAATATATCCGAGGGCATCTAGAAAGGTGATAACATACCCTAATTGGGTGCGACCCACTTAGCCTTGCTGCATCTCCCATGTTTTAGTCATTCCTAGTTGATGAGGCTTGAGGCTACATTTACCTTTCAAGAACAATTCCACTTAGAATGCTCATCGTCCTCCAATGACGATGTTCTGATAGTATTCGTCCATACAAGTTGTCCTAGATCTAGACAAACCAAATCACCGTCTTCACTATCTTCATGATATCCATTCGTAACGTTCAAGCCGGATTGAAGTGGTTTTCAGATAATGAAACCCGATCCCAGTCTCTTCGAAACGATTAACGAAATTGGCCAATATTGATAGTCGGTTATTTAACTATCAAATAACATCCATAAGCAGTCACTAGGACATTATTTATAATTCTTTAAAACATTCATTTCAAAATATCTTTACAAAGATATATATATTCAAATCTCTTTCAAATTTATCAATATTTGAAAACATTTTCAAATACTTGTTTCCATAACAGGATATTTCCACCCGTACTTCAATTCAACAGTTAGTGAAATATTCCCAACTTCGATTTATAATCCATTACTTAGAAAATTTCTCGATATAAATCCTTCATCTCTAATTGTTTTCAAAAACCTTCCATTTCAACACATAGGAAAATATTATAAATCCATTTTCCGAAATCATTTCTAATATCAACACTTAGGAGTTTTCTTATCCTATCTCCTACATTTTCGGAATTTATATTAATTCCTTTTACATTTTCCAAAGTCGGTTATACTCACTTATAATGTCATCTATCCATTTACAACTTCTAAAAATCATACCTGTTTCCACATCTCGAGGGAGTTTATAAATAATTTAAAATCATTTCCAAAACTCTATATATGTATAATGAGTATTTTTAAAGAATCATTTCGAAAGGTAAGGACCGTATAGATCTTGATTGTAGAAACCTTTCGACACCTTCGAAAGGTTCTAAAGATTTCAGACTTTGGCGGTAGCATCCCTTCGACTCCTTCGAAAGGTCTAGCTGGAACCTGTTTCTCTTATTCTTCTTTGACTCTACTCAAATTGGTTTCGACTAAGTCGAAAGGTGGATTTTAGGAGTAACATTTTCCCCCCTTCCTTGCGATGGGACGCACTTGACTTTCCAAGTCATCTGTGTCGAAACCTAAAAGTTTCCCGCCTCTTGGTCTTCCCGCCTGAATCTGGATCATCCATTTAAATTTGATCTAACGGCCGGTAGCTCTTGATGACTTTTCTTATAAGTACGCTCTTCTTCTTCTTCTTCTTTCTCTTTCACTTTTCTGCAAACCAAATTTCAAGTACAAGTAAAAGAATTCTAAAATCCTCAAACATTCTTTCTTCTTAATCAAAGAAACAACCAGATCTAATTGTAAGTCAAAAATTATCTCTGTTTTGCAAATCTCACCTCTCTTTTTATTATTCTCTATATTTCACAGTGATTTCTAAATTTTCATATCTTATGATCAGGATTTTGATCTAAAAACTGATCGAATTTTGATTTTATCAAAGTGAATGTTAGGCTGAGGTCCCTAATAAGTTTCAAAATACACAAAAACCCCAATAAAAAAAGTATGTAAATTAGGTCCCTAGAATTAAGTTACTAAGTAATTACATATAGTTATGCAATTATTCACTGAATAATTGCAGACATTTATGCAATTATATCCAAAAGCAGCATAAATTTATGCAATTTTTTCGGTGAATATTTGCGGAAATTTTCGCAATTATTTTGGTGAATAATTGCGGAATTTTCCGCAAATTTTTGAAAAAATTGTGGAAATTTCCGCAATTTTTTGTTGAATAATTGCGGAATTTTCTGCAATTTTTTGAAAAAATTGCAGAAATTTCCGCAATTTTTCAGTGAATAATTGTGGAAATATCTGCAATTTTTTTATATAATTGCATAAATATCTACAATTATTCGCTGAATAATTGAATAAGTGTATGCCATTATTCGGTAACTTAATTCTAGGGACCTAATTTACAAACTTTTTTTTACTAGGGTTTTTGTGTATTTTGAAACCTATTAGGGACCTGTGCCAAACTGTCCCTTTATTAAAAGCATGTCTGATTTGGTTTTATGAGATTATTTGATTTTAAAATTTTGATTCATATGAGAGATTTTGCGATTCAGTTTCATGAATCGATAGATTTGTTTCTCGTTTTGAATTTATTTCAGTGCTTTGGATTACCCTTACTTTTAAGAGAATCAGAATTCTTATTTATAATTTTGACATTGAAAATTGTTAGTTCATGTTGAAAACCATCTTCTTATCGGGTTTGGATTATTTGTTTAAGAATTTTTTTAAATCTTGGATTTTCAATCGGGTTTAGGGAAGACAGAAGCATCTATTTTCTTCGATCGGAAGTTTCGAGTTGTATAGATGAAAAATTAGAGCCACAAAATGTAATGACCCGATTTTTTCGAGTTCCGAAAGTCGACATCAATATGCCCACTGTATCAAATGCCGAACCATCGAATGCCGGAAAACCGAATCATTAGGGTTAAAGAAGAAAGAGGTAGAAGAAGAAACAGGATCAATATCAGAATGTCACAATCGCAGCGGAACAATATATAATAAATAAATGAATAATCTTTAAACAAAAGTACTATATCAGTTCATACAATACATCATCAGAGTTTACAACAATAGCACACAACATTGGCAGTTATAATAACCTTCCCATATGATTGAATACACAGCGGAATGATAATAGTATACGGAAGTACGTCTCGCCATCCAGCTCGTCTCCTGATCTCCACAGCGTTCTTTTCTGACTTCGCTCCAGAACAACTGATAACCTGACTCTAGGCTGCCCGTGTAGAAAATTATGGGCACACAGAGTTTAGAAAGGGAACAATAAACTCCGAGTCAGTCATGGGACTGGTGTGAGATCTTAAAATAGTTATTTGCACAAAGGAATAAAAAGAAATCCGCTATGCTTTTGGAAAATGAAACTACCATAAGTAAATGGCAGGTTATACAACTAAAACCATACAGGGCACGTATTGTTTCTTTGGATTTCCAACAAATGACCAGGCTAAGGAACTTCCTACACCACTTGAGTATGCCTCTGAAGGGACGCCCCGAGAACCTAACCGGATCTCTACCAACACAAGGCCGAGTTACCTCACGCTTCTTGTGCAATGAAGCTATAACTAGATAACTCCACACACGACTATGCCATTCCCGGTCATTACCGACCTTTATCCGAGAATTCTCAACACCAACAACCACAAAGTAATAATTTTGCAGCAACCACATAAGTTAAATATCTGGGCTCCATACCATGATACCACCTTTTTGCAGAAGAAAATGGACATTTCCTGAGGGCGCTACCCCCAAACAACCTTGCCGCATCCTTCCTGTTTCGACCATTTCGGGTTGTAAGGTCCGACGAAGTCTCATCCACAAAGCTACGCTTTTCACAAAAGCCGTGCTTCGATCAACAAATGATCAGCAACACTTAACATGCCACATCACCAAATTGGGAATGTATCGCTAGTAACAATCAACTACATAACCTCTGAGCTCATACGTCTTAGAGAAGGGTGTTAAGCTAAGAGAATAAATTCTCCGCTACCAAAAAGAAATGTATTTGATAGAAACCAGCTTTACATCTCAAAGTGTAATGTCAGACATACAACGGTACAAGTCCATCCTGGGTCTGAATGGAACCGTAGGCACTTCTTAAGAAGCCCTTGCAAATCCGAGTATCCACAATCCCGATCGGACTCCCCATCACATATAGAGATCTCTATACTGGAGCAACTCGGTGTAGAGATAATCGACATGTAATCCTTTCATTTTAAAAAAATTCCGGTCTTCACCACCGTCTTCAAATGCACTCCAATTCGTCGTATCATTAATTCGGAATGGGTTTTATGACACAAAGTCCTCTCCCGGCTAATCCGAATAATGAGCGTTTATTTTTAAAAACACATGGATACACAAGTCACAAAGATTCACTATTAAGATTCGATGTGCGTTACGGATAACCATCTGGAATCCGACCCCCTGTCGCATCGAAATTCAAATGCCGTTTAAAGGGCAATATTGATAGTTGGTTATTTAACTATCAATCACTATTCACAACAATCACCAGATTTTTAAATAATTTTTACCCAATTATTTATTTTCAAAATATCTTCGCAGGATATATTTTAACACTCCAACACTTTGAAAACCAATTTCAAATCGCTTTTTTTTCGAAATAAATTTCCAAATGTTATTTATTTCCATTTCAAAATGATCCACTAAATCAATTAATAAATCCTTCTTGACTTATTTCAATTTACATTCCAAATCCTTAATTTCTTTCCGCACTTTTTAAAATAAACCAATATTTATTTTTAAAACAAATCTCCCTTTTCTTTATAAATTCTCATTGTGAATTTAAATTTCCAAATATCCACTGATATACGATTTTCAAATCGATTTCCAAATATTCACTTTCAAACACCAAATCAAATTCCAAATTTATTTCAAACACCAAATCAAATTCCTTTTAAAATAAATTCCTTTATTTTTTCCAAACTATTTAAAATCCTAATTTTAAATAAATTCTTCAACTTTTAAATAATATTACTCAAAATCCATTTATTAAAATCTTTTACCCATATTTTGGAATTAATTCGATAGGATTACAAAAATCAACTTTTATACTTTTAAATTCCTTCTTTTAAATTTATTCAATTCTCTAAAATAAATTTACTTAAAGTTTCTACTTTAATTTCCAAAAATCCAACTTTATTTATTTCTGATATCCTATGATACCAAAAATATATTCGGCTAAACTATAGCCTTCAAATAAATTCCATTTATCAATATAATGATTCACACCAATATAATCATTCACAGATTATCACATCACAACATATACAAATAAATTCAACAATTTGATGAATCCAGTTGGATCCCTCTAACCTGTTTCCGTGCATCCACATATGTTAGCACAATAATTAAATACCAATTCCACTTCGAGGTGGAATATCGCGGTATATGGGACTATATAATATCATCCGCTATTATGCGGTGCATAGGGTCTTATCCGCTATATAATGCTGGAAATCAATCACTCCAAATATATATAAGTACACACTATCATATATATTATCATCCAACATATAAGTTTTTAAATTCATCCAAGCACATCCAATAATTTAAATTTATTCATTTAAATTAACTAGGCAAATCAAGTGAGTAAGAAGATCTCACCTTTAACTATGCATGCAACCCATTTTCATTCCAGCTTGATTTCACGATTTTTGAACCTTGTAACAAACATTTATGGTTTTTTAATATTCGAAATAATTGAACAATCAATTATCATTTATTAATTTTAATTAACTAATGATTTCTCTTTGGAAACTTATATATATACATTTTTAGTCACTACATGTATAAATAAACTTGACTTTACTGTAAGTTATTAATCTTTTTATTTTCTTTCTCAGTTTTTACCTATACTGTACAAAAATAAAGAATTAAAATCGAATATACCTTACTGTCGAATGCTTGCGACCCTCACCAAAAATCGCACACAAGCCTTAGTAGATAATCACGACCCCATTTCCCAACGTCGACGAAATCCTCAGCCTCTTCGAACGTGATTCACAAATCGTGTGATTCCCTTTGAGTGACGCTGCGAAACTCGATGAAGAAAAATCAAGTCGCCAACATTAAATTGGAAGGGAAGGGTATCGCAATGCTATCTAGGCTCGATTTCAACCCTGGTTTTGCTTTGCACGGCGATTCGATTCATTCTGCCAATTTCTTTTGATTCACCTCAATTAATTTGCTTACCTTCCTACTTATTTGGGTTTTACACTTACTTTTGTTTATCCCTTTTTCAAGTTGAATCTTATTCCAACAAATTTCAAATTTTTATAAGTTATCAAACTTATTTATATTCCGTAACATTTTAAATAAGATTTCAGAGTCTTTTAAACAATTACTCAACATTTCAAAATCATCTTTGAAATCAATTATATCCAAAATCCTTTGGTTATTACCTTAATTTCTTATTCAATTTCCATACAACAATGATAATAATTCAATATTATCACTTCCTAACAACCAAGCAACCATATACTATAATAATTTATGGAAAATTATTTCTTTTATATACAAAAATAATTTGGGTAAAATTATTTCATTTATCCTATTTTAAAACAATACTGTGTCGGTTTATCTTGTTTAAGAGTTTAGAAACCCATATCGATACAGTTGGCCAAACTGAACCGACCAGAATCTATAAACAATCAACCGATATGTCAACACAATACAAAACAATTTTTGTATTCACTAACAAATATGCACTCATATCTATTATTACACTCACACTCATACTAGAGTACTACTGACTCTATTTCTAATGAGTAATCCTTTCACTTAGTCTCCTTAGACCTTTCTTTCAATTCACTTTTACTTAACTATATTTAGTTATACTCCCTAAATTTTCGAAAAATTTTGCCAGCGTCTCCTTTGCGCGGCTAGCTTGGTACGACTACAAAATGCCACAACGGACCCCCAAATGTTGGATAAATAATGAAGCTGTAACCAGAAAATGATGATCAAAAGAGGTTGATAGAAAAAGTTTGAAGATAAAATGAATTCAAATAGAATTGAAATTGTAAATTGAATTCAAATGGAATTGAAAATGAAAAGTTGAATGGAAATGAATATATAACTTTGGTAGTGAAGTGAAAATAAATATAAGAAGTATGTAAATATTTATATTGAACTTAAGAAACGGATAATAGAATTCTTAAGTAAATTTTGAATTGAGGAAATATTTTAAGTTTAATAAGTAAATGAAGATTAAACTGGAAGTTGTAAAATGATGATTGTAAATAAGTGGATAGAAATGAAAATATAAAATGTGAATTATAAATGTAATTTATAATTGAAAATGAAATAGAATTCCATAGAAATAATTGAAAATAAATTGAAAGGATTTGAATTTTTGAGATTTGGGAAATTTAAATCCCTTTTTAATTTGAAAATGATTTTTCAAAAGTTTTGGAAAATATTTTAAAATGGATTTGAATGAAATGGATATTGAAATTTTTTCGAAAATTTAGAGAGTAAGAAAAATTTTGAGATAATTTTGAATTTAAAATTTGAATTTGAATTGAAATTTGAATTGTTGAGAAAATAATATTGTTTGAAACTTATGGCTAAGTTTGGAAAGTTAATAAGAGGGATAATGTGTCTTTTATAAAAATATTTGTTTTGAGAAAGTTGTTAAAACTGTTTGGTTTTGGGAAAATAATAAAAGGGTTATGGATCATTCTTCTTAAATAGTAAATTAATTTTAGAAAATTGAATAAATTTGATGGAATTTAAAAGTACAATTTAATATATTTAAGTAAAAGTGAATTGAAAGATAGGTCTAAGGAGACCAAGTGAAATGATTACTCAAATTAAAAAAACAGAAGAAAAAAAATTTCTTTGTAAGGACCCGATTTTTCGACTTCCGAAAGTCGACATCAATACGCCCACAGTATCAAATGCCGAATCATCGAATGCTGGAAAACCGAATCATTAAGGTTAAAGAAGAAAAAAGTAGAAGAAGAAACAGAAACAATATCGGAATCTCACAATCGCAGCGGAACAATATATAATAGATAAATGAATAATCTTTAAAACAAAGAACTATATTAGTTCATACAATACATTATCAGAGTTTACAACAACAACACACAACACTGGCAGTTATAATATCATGCCCATATGATTGAATACAGAGCAGAATGATAATAGTATACGGAAGTACGTCTCTCCATCCAGCTCGCCTCCTGATCTCCACAGCATACTTTCCTGACTTCGCTCCAGACAACTGATAACCTGACTCTAGGCTGCCCGTGTAGAAAATTATGGGCACCCAGAGTTTAGAAAGGGTACAACAAACTCCAAGTCAGTCATAGGACTAGTGTGATATCTTAAAACAGTTATTTGCACAAAGGAATAAAAGAAATCCACTATGCTTTTGGAAAATGAAACTACCATAAGTAAATGGTAGGTTATACAACTAAAACCGTACATGGCGCATATTGTTTCTTTGGATTTCCAACAAATAGTCAGGCTAAGGAACTTCCTACACAACATGGGTACGCCTCGGAAGGGACGCCCCGAGAACCTAACCGGATCTCTACCAACACAAGGCTGAGTTACCTCACGCTTCTGGTGCAATGAAGCTGTAACTAGATAACTCCACACACGAGTATGCCATCCTGGTCGTTACCGACCTTTATCCGAGGATCCTCAACACCAACAACCACAAAGTAATAAATTTGCAGCAACCACATAAGTTAAGTATCTGGGCTCCATACCATGATACCACCTTTTTCCAGAAGGAAATGAACATTCCGTGAGGCCGCTACCCCCAAACAACCTTGCCGCATCCTTCCTGTTTTGACCATTTCGGGTTGTGAGGTCCGACGAAGTCTCATCCACAAAGCTACGCTTTTCACAAAAGCCATGCTTCGACCAACAAATGATCAGCAACACTTAAGATGCCACATTACCAAATTGGGAATATATCACTAGTAACAATCAACTACATAACCTCTTAGCTCATACGTCTCAGAGAAGGGTGTTAAGCAAAGAGAATAAATTCTCTTCCACCAACAGAAATGTATTTGATAAAAACCAGCTTTACATCTCAAAGTGTAATGTCAGACATACAACTATACAAGTCCATCCTGGGTCTGAATAGAACCGAAGGCACTTCATAAGAAGCCCTTGCAAATCCGGGTATCAACAATCCCGATCGGACTCCCCATTACATATGGAGATCTTTATACCGGAGCAACTCGGTGCAGAGACAATCGACAGGTAATCCTTTCGTTCTCGAAAATCTCCGGTCTTCACCACCATCTTCAAATGCACTCCAATTCGTCGTATCATTAATTCGGAATGGGTTTTTATGTCACAAAGTCCTCTCCCGGCTAATCCGAATAATGAGCGTTTATTTTTAAAAACACATGGATACACAAGTCACAAAGATTCACTATTAAGATTCAATGTGGGTTTCGGATAAAATTTCTCTTATGTAATCATTTTCAAAATTTGCAAATAAAGATTCACTATTAAGAAGTCACAAAGATACACCAACAACCACAAAGTAATAATTTTGCAGCAACCACATAGGTTAAATATCTGGGCTCCATACCATGATACCACCTTTTTCCAGAAGGAAATGGACATACCCTGAGGGCGCTACACCAAACAACCTTGCCGCATCCTTCCTGTTTCGACCATTTCCGGGTTGTGAGGTTCGACGAAGTCTCGTCCACAAAGCTACGCTTTTCACAAAAGCTATGCTTCGATCAACAAATGATCAGCAACACTCAGCATGCCACATTACCAAATTGGGAATATATCACTAGTAACTATCAACTACATAAACTCTGAGCTCGTACGTCTCAAAGAAGGGTGTTAAGCTAAGAGAATAAATTCTCCGCCACCAAACAGAAATGCATTTGATAGAAATCAGCTTTATATCTCAAAGTGTAATGTCAGACATACAACCATACAGATCTGTTCCAGGTCCGAACAGAACCGAAGGCACTTCAAAGAAGTCCTTGCAAATCCGGATAATCCCTAATCACATCCGGACTCCCCATCACAAAGCGTGATATAAATCTCTATACGGGGGATCAGCCAGTGCAAAAACATTCGATAGGTAATCCTTTCGTTTTCGAAAATACCCGGTCTTCACCACCGTCTTCAAAAGCACTCCAATTAATCGTATCACTATTCGGAATGGGTTTTATGACACAAAGTCCTCTCCCGGCTAAAACCATATGGATATATTGGGATCTTAGTTAAGTCAAAAAAAATTTATCCATAAAACCTTTCCTTTTAAATGCTTTAAACAAAATTCCACTTTAATCTTTTAAACAAAAGATCCACCTTTTTATCTTTTAAACAAAAGATCCACCTTTTTATCTTTTAAACAAAAGATTCACCTTTTAAAATCCACTTCAATTTGAAACAAGGTTTACCAATCTTTAACAAAGATTCTTTAATAGTTTTCAAAACAATTTACATTTCAAATTCGAAATCCTTTGACAAAACTGGAGATTCTTTCCTTTATATAAAAGCTATTATTATTTTAAAACAAAGGTTTTTCGTTTCGGGAAAATCCGATTAAATTAACTCAAGTTATAGCCTTTCAAAGTATACATTGGAAAATCAACGAACTGCCGTATTCGGCAAGTTCTATTTGAATTAAATTTAAATTCCTAAAATAATTCATTTAATATACTTCAAAATGGTTTAAAATCCATATATACTGTATAACTTGTATAATCCTTTTTAAACCATAGTTTCCAAACATATATTCATAGAACTCAATTTCAAATCTTTAATTCAAATTCAAATCAAACTATTTAAATTTCAAAACTTTAACAGGTATCCAAAATAATTTTTATTTTTAAAACTCCTTTTCAAAAGCTTTTCAGATTTAACCCAATTCCATTTCCAAAACTATTTGGATTCAAAATTCATCTTTTTAACTTTTCACCATTTGAATAAAATAATATTAAATTCAAAATATCTGTGACTTAACCAATTTCCTCGTGAAATCCATATTTGTGTGTGTGTGAGTGTAGTCCAGGGGTTTTACACAACAGTACAATATCATCAACCATCATCAGTTCAAGCACAATAATATCGATAAGCGGTATAATCCTATAACGCTTATCTTCATTCACAAATTCACAGATAAATAATATAAATTCATCACTGATAAATAAATTACATTTATCACTGCTGAAATCAAAGCAATTCATATCACAGAGCATCACACATCAGATATATCAATCAATTCAAGGCATTCAATACAATTCAATCATCCATAAGTAAGATCAATTCATTATCTGAAATTAACTTAAACCAGATTAATTACTTATGAATAAATTACTAATTCTGGTTAATTAACATTAATTAATTACAAACCTTAATTATTTTCCATTTAATTAATTATCCTTAATTAATTATAATAAGTAATTATCCCTAATCACTTAATCAACTTTAAACATTAATTAATTACTTTTAATTAAGTAATTAACTTTAAGTAATTAATTACCCTTAATTAAATAACCCTTTAATTAATTACATTAATTATTTTTTAACTTAATTACAATAATTAATTAGCCTTAATTTAATTACACAAAGTAATTAGCTTTAATTTAATTACACAAAGTAATTATTCTTCAATTATCTTTAAAAACATTAAATCTTTAACCCTTAAATCTTTGAAAACAATGTTGTTGTTATTATTTCGTAAATTAACTTAGATTTTTAAGTTAATTAACACCCACAAACATTTTATCTTTTCGATTAACTTCTTAATCATTAAGTTTATTTAAAAACTTTATTAACACTTTGCCTTGAAAACTTTGTTCAATATTTAACCTTGATCTCCTTTACTAACCTATGTTTTTATAAAACTGTTTCATTTTTTCTTCTTTAACTTTACTTCTAAAACCAGGTTAGCCAACCACCCGAGTTACTCAACCAAAAACCCCGAGCATACCAAACAAAAACACCGAGCCACTCACGATCTCCTTCTACTTCAAGTCCAACCATCATTTTTTCGAGACCATCCCCGATGCCAGACCTTCTTCTTCGTCCTCCTCTCGAAACTGATCCCATGGATACCTGGTGCACGTGTCCAGACAAACTTTCCATTAGCTTTTTAAGATAAATGGTTTAAGTTAATTTCAGATAATGAATAGATATTTAGTTTGATCTGGTAAAACCTTGTCACGACCCGAAATCCAGCGTCGAAAATCGACATCAAATACCTCACTTGTATTCGACTACCGGAGATTCAAACGTCAAACTTCAGTTCGGATGGAGCTTATAACACATTAAGTAAACAACACAGCGGAAAAAGAATGAATAATATCATTGATACACAACAATTGATACAATATCTGATACAATATGATACAACAGATGCCCAAAAAATATCAGAGCCAAAAAAATACACAACAACGGAAACAACAGCAGCGGAAAGATAACTCTAATATGGCCTTTCAAAAGGAAGTGAGAGAGTGAGATAGAATCCAACGACTGCATCTTCATAGACAGCATACCACCATTATGGCATACCTACAATAGCTACCATGTTCAATAGCAGGTTACCGCCACATTCAATGGCAGGTTATATGTAACGACCCACTATTTTGGACCATTCAACTCGACAATAAATCCACACATGTCGGACTTGAATAATTCAAAACAATAGATTGTTAATTTAAATTGGCAAAACTCAGCATATACAGTAAATAAAATAATCACATATCACAGACACAGAGTAATATAACAATAATGCAGCGGAAACAAATGAATAGTAGTTCATGAAGCTACTATATATATAACAGAGTTAAATAAGTTACAACAGATCTTGAATACAATAGTCAAATACAAGAATCAAAATACATCATTAGAATCAACTGAATATCTGAAAGCTGGATAGACAGCTGGATCTCCAAGCGAAGCTCCAACTCCAAAGGTGAGTCTCGAATACTGTACACTCAGTCTGACCCGAGCGTAAAGAAAACACAAAACACTCGAGTCGGGATTAACATTCTTATATCAATAAATCCAACTCAAGTGAAATATCAACTGAAATACAAGTAACTCAAAGGATGTTTGGGATAACCATCCTCTAAGGATCCGTTAAACTATCTACTATGTAGTAGTGTACGCTAAGTAGATAATGTCTAATCAGTAATGTACGATATCAAAATAGCGTTAAGTCATGGCCCATTCCACCCTTAACACATTTTTACCATGTCATAGTCTATACAGCACAGTAAGCCCCACCGTAAACTAGTGGTTATCAGAGGGTACCCCATAGGTATAACACAAAACAAATCGTAGTGGTCGCGAATAGGATAATCACTATGACATGGTACATGAGGCGATACCAACTAGGATACTAGTAGTTGTGTCATCCAGACTGATGTTGGGCATAACAGCTACTACCCCAACACCACGAAACAACACTCCCATAATCGAGGGGTGCACCCAAATCGAATCACAAAAGTAATAGATATGGTAACGAAGAAGTGTGTCCGCTAGAGGTGGCGAACATCAATGGCTCGGTAGGGCTCCTGTTTTAGTCATGTCAGGGGTCATCCAAAATCGTTCTCTTTCTTCAGTCAACACGTTCATCAAAACCATCCACTTCGTTCTGGATCAACACTCCGCGTATATTAGTTATTAAAGTGGTTTCAGTATCGACGGAGAGTATGTCCATATCCGATCCCGGTCTCTTTAATAACTACGTATTATTACACCGATGGTCATTTAATAAACTTTCAAAATAGTTATATTTCAAAACCGACATATCATTGCCATTTCAACCATATCAATACGATATCACTTTCACTTCAAATAAATCCATTTCCAAAATCATATCACTATTCTTTTAAACAGTTTAGATATTAAAATTAGTATATATAATAAAATAGTTTATAAATCAAATAATTTATATTAAAAATGATTTATAGTAAAATAGTTTATATTAAAATAATTTATAAAGTAAAATATCAATAGTTTAAATATAATTTAAAAATTACTTTATAAAATAAAAGAGTTTCCTCAAATTTCACAAATCGATTCAAATTAACTCGAATTCCAAAATTTTAATTTAATCAAATCTCAAATCATCAATTTCAATTCGATTCAGTTTTTAAATAACCATTTCAATCTATCGATTTCAAATACATATTTAAACCATAAAATAAGCCATTTCAATTTCAATATATTTCAAAGCTTTAAATATTCAACATTTCAATAACATCTAATGCAACTTCAATTTACAAATTTTAAATAAACAAAATATCCCATTTAAATTTATATAAATTTGAAACATTCATTAAAGTCACTTTTAATCAAATTCAAGTTAAAACATATCTTTAGAATTTCAAATTTAATAAATTTCAAATCGAACTTATTTAAGTATAATAATTAAATAATTAAGAATTCCAAATCAATTTCAAATTTATCTTTCAACCTGAAACATATTAAACTTTATATTTGAAAATTTAAATTTTCATAAATACTCGAAACATATTTTTATATTGATTCAAATCAACTTTAATAAATCTTTAAAATCAATATTTATTAAAACCATATATTTCTTTTCAAAACCATAGAAATCATTTCAAATTATTTATATATAGACCAACGGTGTCTGTATATAATTTTCTACCCTTTGGTCAAGTAATACGGATATTTATCATTTCAATCCGTAATTTAAATATATACGGGTATATATATATCATTTCAACCCGTAATCCCAAATTCAATTCAATTGAAAATCGCTTGGGTTTATCATTTCAACCCATAACGATTTTCTCCTATTCTACAGATCGTTCGGGTATGTATCATTTCAACCCATAGTGATTCTATACTAACATGGAACTTGCAGAGTGATAACAGATATGATAATAATATAACAACAGTAACATGCATATCATCAGTATAAATAACCGATAAGGGTGTCAGATGTCACTGGTGAACAGATACAGATGATGGCATATATATATATATATATATATCAATATAAAATAACAGATAATGGTGTCAGATGTCACAGGTGAACAGATACAGATGATGGCATATATATAGCAATATAAATAACTAACAGCAGCATATTTCAATTGTCGTTTCAATTGAAATCAAATTTAATAAATAAAAGAACGTTAATCATGAGTGATTGCTCACCTTCTGAGGCTAGAGAATACAGAAGACGACACAGATATGCACGTTGAAATTTGAATGACGGATTGAAGCAAAGCAAAATTGGCATGAATTCAACGATCAAGCTGATAATAAGTATAGATGGAACAAATCAAAACGGGGTCGATGAAGATAATTGGTATAAGTGAACCTATATATAAATATATACATAACCGTTTATATATAAAGATCATATTTTAAATTTAAACACATACTAAATTAAATACATATATATATATATATATATTCAAAATCCATTGTTTTAAGATTAAATTTCATACATTAAAGTACAACATATATATAGATTAAAATTTGAATCAATATATTAAAAATTAAATGATTAACAGATTATATAATTTATAAACTAATATATCAACTAATCGTGTATAAATAAACTGACCACACAACTTATTATATATATACAACATTACTTTATTTTTCTTTTTACTGTAGAACAGATTATCCAAAACTCAAGTAAACATATATACGTATGTATACAATTCATTTAACACTTCAACTAACAGATTTATATGAACTATATATAATATATATATAATAGTAGCCAAAATGTACACAGTAGTTTGAATAGCTTATGCATTCTAACAAATAAATACATATATACTTGTATATAACTGATATAGAATATATATATATATAGGTGCAAACTGATGTTCATACTTTGACAGACGCCGCTAATATAAATTATCTACTGTACCCTTTTATCAATATTAAAACATATATACTTGTACTACAAACCATATTATATATAGTACTGGGATACTATTGTAAAAATATATAGATATAGATATAAAACTGTTGAACTATATATAAAGTACTTAGTGCTCTTATGTAAACAAAATCTTTAATAGATGCATATATAACAAAGCTTTTACAAATCTTACATTTGTTTACTTTTAACGTAAAATATATATAATATAGTATTACCTTTAAATAACAAATGTAAATCGTGCACACACGCTAAAGTGACTTTATACCTTATAACTTGAAGATGAAAATAAACTTATAAATATATAATTAGACTTAACTATATAAATACATGTATATTATTTCAAGTCAAATGTTTTAGTCAAAACAATCTATATATAATAATAACCTTTGAATTAATACATTTTAAAGCTTAACGGTTTAACACACCTGTATATATTTACCAAAATATAGTATATACAGTGACCTTATTAATAACTTATTATATAAATACTATAACATGTAGATATATGTAAAGTCATGTATACACGGTTATGCAAATTGCAAACAATCATATATTGGAAACTGACATATACTATTTATACCAAAATCTGTCCTTGATGCAGCCCAGAATAGTGGAAAGATAGGTCGCAAACAACCTAGCCTATTATTGAGTCGTACACGACCTAACGAGCCACCAGGAAAGGAACTACGACCTATCGAGTTCGAGAGTAACGAGCTAAGATTTGGAAATAAGTCGTTGGAGGTTGAAGTCTTAGGTCGCTCACGACCTAACACAAATTTAGGTCGCTCATGACCTAACAAAAGCGGCACGCGAGTTGCTGGGTTCAGGGTGATGGAATACATACGAGTTAAAGGGTTACGACCTACTTTAGGTCGCAGAGATATGTTACGACCTATACTATGTCGCGCAAATGAGTTACGACCTAAGATAGGTCGCTGGATGATCTGGAGAGATAAGTCACACACTATAAGTCGCGAGGTCTTAAGTCGCGAGGACTTAGGTCGCAAGACTTAGGTCGCACAGTTTTTATGAAGCCGCTCTTTTAAGTCGCTGATGAAGGGATGCCGTTCATTTTAGGTCGCTCGCTCCAGATGCCGTTGATTATGTTAAGTCGCGGAGAATGTTATGTCACTGCTGTTGAGTCGTTGGGCCTGTTAAGTCGTAGGTCGTAGGTTATAGGTCGGAAACAACCTAAGTGTTGTAAATTCGTGATGTATTGTTTGTGTTGCTTGTTAAGTCGCTATGATCTATATGTTGTATTGTTTCTTTGTACATATTGTTAAGTCGTTCTGTTATAGGTCGTAAGTCGTGACGTTTGTATTGTAATCTGATAAGTCGTGAACGACTTATGGTAAGTCGTCTTTTTTAGGTCATGGAGTGATGAGTCGGAGACGACTTAAGTGTTGTACATTTTTGTTTTGCGTGAGTTGTAACTTCTATAAATAGGCCGGTGGTGCCATTTGTAACAGTTTAGTTGATTTGAAATAAAACTCTTGTTTTGTTAGCTTTGTGCTTTCACCAAATTGGTAGTTGAGTGTAATCTCCTATCTCCTCTTTCGGTTAATCGAGTGCGCTCGATTCAACGACTGAAGAAGCCGATTCATGGAATCTAGTGCGCTAGATCAACGTGCGAAGAATCGCAGATCTTTGAACCCGGTATCGTGCGCGATCAACATGTTCGGGATAGCTAGAATTCGGCATCTTCGGATCAACGAATTTGGGCATTTCAGTATTCATCAACTCACAGACCGCTACTTTCACAGAATCATCATTTTGTAATTCCGCTGTTGCACCATTTTGGTATCAGAGCTTGTTTTAGCCAATCATAGCTAAATCGAGTCTTGGAGCCAATTCTTTTGAAGAATTTTGAAGTTGAAGTGATAGCCGAGCTTGAAGTGTGGAGCCGAGCTAAGTAGAAGTGTTGGAGATCAAATTTGCCTCATTTGGAGAAGTTGTGTTCATCGTGTTCATCGCAAAGTTGCAACAAAGTGGGAGTTTTCGATCCATTTCATTTTGGATCTAAGTTCGAATTGTGTTTGAATTTTGAAGTGTGAAGAGTAGATCCATCATTTGGTATCATTTTCAAGTATGCCGCTGAGAAGAGCTAATCGTCATCAAAATGTTGAAGATTTTTATAAGCGGGAAGATGCCGAGCAAATGGAGCAACGTATAAGTGACAAATTCAATGAGAAGTTGGATGAAGGCATTGGGAGGTTAGAGAAGCTTATGACGGAGATGAATCGAAATCAAAGAAGGGTTTCACCTGAATCTAACCACGAGAGAAGTAGAGTTTCACCACATTCCAATCAAGGGGGAAGTAGTGATAATGATCATAGAAGTGTGAGCCGAGACAGTTATAGAAATGTTGATGACCGAGATCGTGTTCGGAGGAATGTAGATAGAAGGGATGATGGTGGTAGACGTGATGGTAGTAGAGATGTTGGTGGTCAGGATCGACATCGTATACATCCGATTTTGAAGAGGAGTATGACGGTGGTAGTGTTCGAGGGCAAGGACGAGGTCAAGGAAGAAATTATTCCGAGTATGATCACAAGTGGGAATCGGGAATGAAAACTGAAATTCCTAAATTCAAGGGTGGTATGCAAGCTGAAGATTTTTTGGATTGGGTGGCTAACGTTGAAGAAATTTTTGATTTCAAGGAAGTTCCAGAACATCGTAGAGTAAAGTTGGTTGTTACAAGGTTGAGGGGAAGAGCTTTGGCATGGTGGCAGCAAACCAAACTTACACGTGAACGAATGGGGAAGTCAAAAGTTGAATCTTGGGAGAAGATGAAGAAATTGATGAAAGCAACATTCTTACCTTACAATTATCAATCTCTGATGTATCAACATTTGCAGAATTTGAGGCAGGGCACGAAGACTGTTAATGATTACGCGGATGAGTTTTATCAGCTTATTACGAGGAAAGATATTATGGAAACAGAAGAACAACTGACGTCTAGATTCATTGGGGGATTGAGAATGCAGATCCAGGATATGGTGAATATGTTCGATCCAAGATCTATGGCGGAAGCACATCAGAAAGCGTTGGCTTGGGAGAAACAGGGACGACGAGGAGGTGGTGTGTTTACTAATTCCAACAATCAAGTGAAGGGTGTTAGTGGGAGTTCTAATGTTTCAAAACCTATCAGTAAACCAGTGGTGAAGGAGGCTGAGAAGGCAAAAGTTAACAACGGTTTCAAATGTTACAATTGTCAGGAATTGGGTCAAAAGAAATGAGTGTCCAAAGCCAAAGAAGAGAACCATGGTTGCAGAAGTTGAAGATGTTGATGAAGATTATTCTAGTCCAGTTGAGGAAGATAGACAGGATATTGCGTCAGGAGATGAAGGTTGTAATCTAATGCTGAGGAGATCGTGTTTGACACCGAAGCAGGAAGAAGCTAGTTGGTTGAGGAGTAATATCTTTCAGTCGACATGCACTATACAGGGAAAGGTGTGTAAATTTGTGATTGATGCAGGAAGTTGTGACAATATCATTTCAACCGAGGCCGTAACAAAGTTGAAGTTGAAGACAGAGAAACATCCGAATCCATATAAGTTAGCATGGTTGAGAAAAGGAGGAGAAGTGAAAGTGGAGAGATGAGTTCGTGTTCCATTCTCTATTGGGAAGAAATACAAAGACGAGATCTGGTGTGATGTAGTAGAGATGGATGTTTGTCACTTACTTTTGGAAAGACCATGGCAGTATGATCGAGCAGTACAGCATGACGGTCGGACCAATAGCTACAGTTTTATGTTTGAAGGTACGAAGATTATCTTAGTTCCAAAGAAGAGACAACAAGGAGAAAGTAAGTCAGAAGAGATTGAAGAGATGAAAAATTTATTATCTCTGAAGGAGTTTGTTAAGGAGGTTGAGGAAGAGCCAGAAGTGTTTTTGTTGATTGGGCGAAAAGCAGTGAAAAGGTTGAAATTCCAGAAGAAGTGAAACCAGTATTGAAAGAATTTGAGGATGTATTCCCCAAGGAGTTACCGAAGGAGTTACCGCCACTAAGATACATTCAACATCAAATTGATCTTGTTCCGTGAGCAATGTTGCCACATAGACCACATTATCGAATGAGTCCGAAGGAGCATGGGGAGTTGCGAAGGCAGGTGGAAGAATTGCTTGAACAGGGACGTGTGCAGGAGAGTTTAAGTCCTTGTGCTGTACCAGCTTTATTGGTACCCAAAAAGGATGAAACGTGGAAGATGTGCACAGATAGTAGAGCATTGAATAAGATCACAGTCAGATACAGATTTCCGATGCCGAGGCTTGATGATTTATTGGATCAAATCAGTGGGTCTGTAATCTTTTCTAAGATTGACTTGAAGAGCGGTTATCATCAGATTTGCATTAGACCAGGGGACGAATGGAAGACAGCATTCAAGATGAGGGAAGGATTGTATGAATGGCTGGTAATGCCGTTTGGTCTATCGAATGCACCAAGTACATTCATGAGGGTGATGAACCAAATTTTCAGGCCATACATTGGGAAATTTGTAGTGGTTTACTTTGATGATATTTTGATCTACAGTGCTAGTGCAGAAGAGCATGTTCAGCATTTGAAGAAGTGTTAATTATTCTTCGAGAAGAACAATTCTATGCTGCTACAAAGAAGTGTGTTTTTATGGCGAAGAGTGTTTTATTTAAGGGGTATGTTGTGTCGGAAGAAGGAATACAGGTTGACCAAAGTAAAGTCGAAGCTATCAGAGATTGGCCGCAGCCCAAGACGATAACGGAAGTTCGTAATTTTCACGGGTTGGCTTCATTCTATAGAAGATTTATTCCACACTTTAGTAGTGTGATAGCGCCTGTTACAGATTGCATGAAGGGTAAACAGTTTTCATTGTCGGAGGAAGCAGGGGTTGCTTTTGGGAAGATCAAGGAGTTGCTGACGTCTGCACCAATTCTAGTATTACCAGATTTTCAGTTGTTGTTTGAGCTACACACTGATGCGTCAAAGGTTGGGATTGGAGGAGTGTTGAGTCAGAATGGGCATCCAATTGCATACTTTAGCGAGAAGTTATCAGGAGCAAAGATGAGATACAATACATATGATGTGGAATTTTATGCTGTTGTGCAAGCTATTAAACACTGGAGACACTATCTATTTCAGAAAGAATTTGTTCTTTACAATGATCATGAGGCGTTGAAGCATTTACAATGGCAAGACAAGATTTCAGCAAGACATGCATCATGGATTGCATATCTGCAACAGTTTACATTTGTTGTGAAACACAAGTCGGGAGTGACGAATCGTGTTGCGGATGCATTGAGCAGAAGGAATCATGTGTTGACTACAATAAAGAATGAAGTGACAGGGTTTGATGTGCTACCAGTATTATTTGACGAAGATCCTTACTTTGCAAAGTTTGTAGATAAAGTCAAGAATGGGGAGACGGATGAGTTCGTGATGGTGGATGGTTTTCTGTTCAAAGGAAATCGATTGTGCATACCTGATTGTAGTTTGAGAATGAAGATTGTGAAAGAGCTACACGAAGAAGGCCACGTGGGTAGAGACCGTACACTATAGCTGATTTCTCAATCTTACGATTGGCCATCAATGAGGAAAGAAGTTGGAAGGTTTGTGGAGAGATGTCATATCTGCCAAGTTTCCAAGGGAACAACGACGAATGCGGGATTGTATATGCCGTTACCAGTACCTGTTAAACCATGGGTTGATATCAGTATGGATTTTGTTTTGGGTTTGCCTCAAACTCAAAAGGGAAACGATTCCATTTATGTGGTGGTTGATCGGTTTTCAAAGATGGCACATTTCATCGCTTGTAAGAAGACAACTGATGCCATCCGGGTTGTTGAGTTATTCTTCAAAGAGATATATCGTCTACATGGTTTGCCATAATCCATTGTTTCTGATAGAGATAATCGTTTTCTGAGTCACTTTTGGCTAAGTTTGTGGAAGATGGTCGGAACGAAGCTGAAATTTAGTAGCGCTTACCATCCACAAACTGATGGGCAAACGGAGGTGGTTAACCGATCGTTGGGAAATTTGTTGAGATGTCTTGTGAAAGATAATTTGAAAGGCTGGGATATGAAGTTATGTCAAGCAGAGTTTGTGCATAATCATGCAGTCAATCGAAGTACTGGTTTCAGTCCATTTCAGATAGTATATTCAAGCTTACCGAAGGGACCATTGGATTTAACGGTAGTACCACAACCAAAGAAGATAGTTAAAAAGGCTGCTGAATTTGTTGATCGATTGACTGAATGTCATTAAATCGTCCAGTAACGACTGGAGAAAGCGAATGAGAAGTACAAACAATCTTCAAATCTGAAACGAAGAAATGTTGAATTTAATGAAGGGGATATGGTATATGCAGTGTTGACAAGAGATCGTTTTCCAGTGGGCGCTTATAACAAGTTGAAAGCCAGAAAAATTGGTTCTACAAAGGTTGTGAAACGAATTAATGAAAATGCTTATAAATTGAAGCTACCGGAGGATGTGTACACTTCTGACGTGTTCAATGTTAAGCATCTCGTACCATATTATGGGAATGAACAATCTGGAGTAAAAGAAAGTACAAATTCGAGGACGAATTTTTTTCAACCTGGGGAGGATGATGCAGCCCAGAATAGTGGAAAGATAGGTCGCAAACGACCTAGCCTATTATTGAGTCGTACACGACCTAACGAGCCACCAGGAAAGGAGCTACGACCTATCGAGTTCGGGAGTAACGAGCTAAGATTTGGAAATAAGTCGTTGGAGGTTGAAGTCTTAGGTCGCTCACGACCTAACACAAATTTAGGTCGCTCATGACCTAACAAAAGCGGCATGCGAGTTACTGGGTTCAGGGTTATGGAATGCAAACGAGTTAAAGGGTTACGACCTACTTTAGGTCGTAGAGATATGTTACGACCTATACTATGTCGCGCAAACGAGTTACGACCTAAGATAGGTCGCTGGGTGATCTGGAGAGATAAGTCGCAAATTATAAGTCGCGAGGTCTTAAGTCGCGAGGACTTACGTCGCAAGACTTAGGTCGCGCAGTTTTTATGAAGCCGCTCTTTTAAGTCGCTGATGAAGGGATGCCGTTCATTTTAGGTCGCTCGCTCCAGATGCCGTTGATTATGTTAAGTCGCGGAGAATGTTATGTCGCTACTGTTGAGTCGTTGGGCCTGTTAAGTCGTAGGTCGCAGGTTATAGGTCGGAAACGACCTAAGTGTTGTAAATTCGTGATGTATTGTATGTGTTGCTTGTTAAGTCGCTATGATCTATATGTTGTATTGTTTCTTTGTACATATTGTTAAGTCGTTCTGCTATAGGTCGTAAGTCGTGATGTTTGTATTGTAATCTGATAAGTCGTGAATGACTTATGGTAAGTCGTCTTTTTTAGGTCGTGGAGTGATGAGTCGGAGACGACTTAAGTGTTGTACATTTTTGTTTTGCGTGAGTTGTAACTTCTATAAATAGGTCGGTGGTGCCATTTGTAACAGTTTAGTTGATTTGAAATAAAACTCTTGTTTTGTTAGCTTTGTGCTATCACCAAATTGGTAGTTGAGTGTAATCTCCTATCTCCTCTTTCGGTTAATCGAGTGTGCTCGATTCAACGACTGCAGAAGCCGATTCACGGAATCTAGTGCGCTAGATCAACGTGCGAAGAATCGCAGATCTTTGAACCCGGTATCGTGCGCGATCAACGTGTTCGGGATAGCTAGAATTCGGCATCTTCGGATCAACGAATTTGGGCATTTCAGTATTCATCAACTCACAGACCGCTACTTTCACAGAATCATCATTTTGTAATTCCGCTGCTGCACCAGTCCTTAATACAACATACTTATGTTAAACATATATAAACTTCAAGCTGTACCTTCAATAAAGTAGAGGAAGGAGGTGAAGGAGTCGCGTGAGAGAGAAGGTAGAAGCGGCGGGACGGGTTGCAAGCGGCGGGTAGTGGACGAGAATGTGGCGGGCCGATGGTGATGGGAAGGTTCCGCGCTGGTGGCTGATGGAAAAACAAGGGCCGGGTTCATGCAGTGAAAATGAACGTGGTTCATGCCGAAGCCAAGCTTCATCTCGAGCTGTAGTGGAAGGCTTGGGAGGGTACATGCGGCGGAAAATGGTGGTAGAGTTAGGCGGTAGGCTGCGTTGTGGAGGGAGGAGAGGGGCGGATCCGTGTTGGAGATGGCGGACGTGATGCGGGTTTGGGAAGAATGAAAGTTGTAGAGAATTTAAAGAAAAAGCTTTGTATATAAAAAAAATTTTGAAGTGGCAGAGCAAAGAAGAACAAACAGGGGAAAAAAGTTTGGTTTCCTAAATTTTTTCCAGATTACACGATGATAGAGAAAAGGTAGGAGATAAATAGTTTTTATTTCAGATCTCAATGCAAAGCTGTAAATATAATTATTATTATAAAACGTTAGAAGTGACCACAGAATGAACAGCTAAAAGGGTAAAAGAAAAGTCACCCAATATACAATAATGACATTGCCACGGTTAGATGTTTTGATTTTAGAAATTTATTAAAGCAATTAATGGTTCCTTGGACTGCACGTTCAAATTTGAAAAGGCACGTGGAGTTAAAAGTCACAATTTCGATACCGATACGACGCACAGTTAATTGCTTCCGTCGTTTACCGGATCTCAAAACACAGAAATAAATATACCATAGAGATCAGCACGACGAGATGATCAAAACGGTATATGGATATCTGTGGTTTGATTGAATTATAAAAATTTGAATTTTCTACTAGCGGAAAATGCAACAAAAACGTAGAAAAATAAGATCGACGGAGCTAAAGAAGTCCGAATTTGGAAAAACGAAAAAACGTCTTAGTCAGAAGATGAATTAGAATTATTCTATGTAAAAATATTCAGGTTTGGAAAACATTTTATTACCATCAATTTTAACTAATATAAATTGGAATAAAATTACACTAGAAAATAAACTTCCAAATTATCTGATGAAAATTTACCAGTTGCTATGTTTAACTAGACGCATTCGAAATATCAAATTTATATTTCAAAATTTTATAGTTTAAATTTCACAAAATTTCAATTAAATATATAAATAAACAAATAAAATTCTAAAAAATTTACGGGTCGTTACATTCTCCCCCACTCAAAACTTTTCGTCCCCGAAAAGGAAAGAGGTAGGAGAATAGAAACAACCAGAAGAAAATAGACTTGAATTACAAAATAAAACAATTAATTTAAACCGTATAAATTTCAATTTAAATTAATTTATATTCAACAATTTGACTTTAACTCAAGGAATTTCATTAACTTGGTTTATTTCAACTTATCATTGTTTGTTATAGAATTTATTTCAAACAACAATTTATTTTATTAATCCATTTATTATTCAACTAACCTAGTAATATATTTATCTCAATTAACCATTAAACTTTTAAATGTATAAATTTTTATATGCACTCAAATTTTATTTATAAAGACAGTTTATATTGTATACTATCCAATTACATAGTTAACTTTTTGAGCAATTTCGGTAAGTTATATTGAATGCAATTGATTATTATACAAGTAAATTTCTAATTCAATTATTCAAGTTTAAGTATTTATTCAAAATTTTAGCTTTATTTATAATTAAAATCATCATTCAAGAATTAGATTTCCGATTCACTTCAAACCATTTAGAGATAATTATGTATATACTATATATATCAAATCAAATTAAATTTAAAATAATATACCTATATATATATAAATCAAATCATACTTAAGAAATTAAAATCGATTTAATTTCCAAAACAAAACTGTAGCAAAGCTATGAATTGGTCTCTTCACTTCGAAACTCGAAAATGAATGTCGATGATGCGGCCGTCATCATCGAAATTATTTTCCAGCGACAAAGAGAAGAGCACTGATTAAACATCTAAACTTTCTTTGGAATGATTTCTATTTGAAAATATTTCAAATACTATACACTTTAAAACTTTCAAATCAAAGTTTGAAATCACCGGAAATTTAAATTCTCAGTTTCTTGATTTAAATTCATTACAATTTTCAAATAAATTATAAACCATGTTTTTATTTCAATTATTTATATATGAGACAAAAGCCAATGGTTTAAGTGACATATTTATAATCCAATATTATTTATTAACAAACAATTCAATTAACTATCAAAATTCAGAAAATCATACTTATATATATATAATATAATTATTCAAAATTTATTTCATTTACCAAATTTAAAAATAATATTGTGTCAGTTTGCTCTGTTCAAGCGTTTTGGAAATTCTATCGATAGTGTTGATCAGACGAATCGATCGAAAACCCAAATCAACAATAACAACTCAAACAACACAATATCTAAAACATTTAAATATAGATTTACAAATACTCTATACAAGAATAAATTTTCAAAGCAAGGACAGAGATTCAAATTTGATTAATTCAATCAAAGAAAATTTTGATTTGAGAATAAGTTGGAACGAAAGATAAGATGATTATTTCACCGAATAAGGAAATAGAAAATCTTATATAAATCACGGGCAACCATAACCGGATCGATCGTGACTTCAAGAATAAGATCGATGTGGAATTCTGAGGTAAATCGACATTCAATCTCAAGAAATAGAATTCAGGTATAGCAGGAGATAGATAGCATCGTAAACCGAGGATACAGAAATCTACAGTAAATCAATGCATATTGTAAAGGAGTTTCACCCTGTAACGACCCGACTTTCCAGACCCGGAAAATCGAACCATTTTAGTTAAGAAGAAGAGGTAGAAGAAGAAAAATAGAAAACAACATCAGAATCTAACCATCGCAGCGGAATAAAATATAATATATATCAACAGATCTTTACACAAATCAAAAACTATATCTGTTTATACAATACATCATCAGAATACATCATCAGAGTACATCATCATCCATAACATACAACTGAATACACAGCGGAAAAATAATAGCAAGTACGGGAGTACGTATCGTCATCCAGCTCGTCTTCTGAGCTCCACAGCTATAATCTGAACCTGTTTATCTCGGTCTGACCCGAGCATTATATAAAACAACACCCGAGTCAGTCTGGAATACCAGCGTGAGAAAATCACACTCAATTGATTATTAAAGTTTCAAAAATCCTTTTGAAAATAAAAGCATCTCGTAAGACCACGCCACAAATAAACATGTCGGGTTTTTACCTTACGATAGCTAAAACACTTTTTATAAAAATCCTCTGATATTATAATAGTGTCTATTCACAAATACTTATTAAAATAGCCGAAATTGTTACATCTATTAAATTCCGGCATACTAGCCACAAAGTGGGTAATACAAACAAAACTCGTACAAGGCACGTAGGGAAAATGGATTTCCAACGAATGACTAGGCACTGGGGTACCACCTGTCACAGTACGTGGCCTAGATCACAATACCGAGGAGTACGCCCGCTCCCCTGCAACACAAGGCCGGAATCATCCCTTACTGGATAATTCCAAATAAAATCACCCCACGGTTAGGATCAGCAACCGCACCACTAAGCCGAAATAAAGGGACATCTAGACAGGGATGACCTTACTCTCAAGTGGGGGCTACCCACGAAGCCTTGCTGCATAACCCCTGATTTTCAGTCATTCCCGGTTGATGAGGCTCGAGGCTAAACGATACCTTTATAGCACATATCCCTTAGAATGCCCATCGTCCACCTGACGATGTCACGAAAGCATTCGTCCATACAAGTCCGTCCCGGGTCCGAATGGAACCGAAGGCACTATTCCTACTACATCCATTTTGGAAATATCCTCAGGATTAGTAGCGACTAGCCCTTGCACTTCACAGCTCCATCTTCGACTCCGAACACGTTACACGAAACGTACAAACCGGATCGAAGTGGTATTCGAGTCTCCAGACCTAGAATCCCGGTATACGGAAACTCGATCCCGGTCTCTTCGAAACGATCAGCGCATTTAGCCAATATTGATAGTCGGTTATTTAACTATCAATTAACATCCACAAGCAACCAACACACAATAAATAATTTCCCACATTATTTATTTGCCCAAATATCTTTCCAAGATATATTTCCAAATTTTCAAAGCTCATTTGAAAACAATTTCAAACAGTTTCCGCTTACGGAATACATTTCCAAATATTTATTTCCTCTGAAACACCAAGTACAAAACACTTTTAGATTTTAAAATAATTTAAAAACACTTTATTTTAAATATATCTTATAACATTGAAATCAAACTACTTTAATACTTTATTAAAAATATATACTTTAAAATAATCCACTTTATAATATAAACTAAATTTCTCCTTTTAAAACATAATAGCAAATCACTTTTATGTAATTACTACAATAATAGATTTTGAAAATCTTACTTTAAAGTTTAAACATTTAAAAAGAATAGATTTTTCCAAACATACTTACTTAGGAAATTAACATTTAGAAATAATCAATTTTCTAAAACATGCTTTTAAAAACACAATTAGAACTTTTAACTTATATTAAAAATTTCTTTGAAAACGTACTTGGCTATCCAGAGAAATACACTTCTCATTTCCATCTTTTAAAAATAAATCAACATTTATTTTTAAACCAATTCATATTCCTTTATAAATTCCGACCTTGAATTTATATTTCAAATATCCACTGATATTCCATTTCACTTTATAAACCCAGTTTATCTCTCCAAAATCTCGTTTCTCTTTAAATTTCAAATCCTAAAGTATTTAAATCAATTTATAATTGATTTCCCAATTTATTTTACTTTGAAATAAATTTCCTTACTTAATCCATTTATTTCCAAATTCATTAACTTCCAGATTTTATTTCTCATTATGATTTAAAATCTTTAAACTGAACACAAGTTTCAGATTTCCCAAATTCCTTCTTCCTTTTTAATTACATTTAAACATTGAATTAAAATAAATTATTTATTCCTTTAAATAATATCACATAAGTTTTAAATTCAATATTTCTCGGTTTATTCAAAATTCCTCTTTTCCATATTTATTAGAATTTTGGAAATCACTTTTATTCTTAATCAGATTCATTCTCAAATTTATTCCAAACTCTTATAATTATTTTACTTTAAAATTTACTCTTTTATTTCTTTTCAAAAATTCCATTCTAGAGATTTTGATAATTCAGCACATCCAAATCGGTCCAACCAAACCATAACATCCAATTATCCATATAATTCATCACAGGATATCAAAAATCATATCACAGAATATTTAACAAAATTAAATATTTTGAGGAATCCAGTTGGATCCCTCCAACCTGTTTCCCTGCATCCACAGACGTTAGCACAATACCAATTCCACTTCAAGGTGGAATATCGCGGTATATGGGTTTTATAAAATATCATCCGCTATTATGCGGCGCATAGGGTCTCATCCGCTATATAAATGCGGGAATATCAACTCCAATATATACATATGCCAATATATATATATATTGGTATATACTACTATATACCATATCAATCAAATCAATCAATTCAATCATCCAATCAATTATTTAAATTTAACCATTTAAATTTAAATTATAATTTAACTGAGTGAGATTAACTCACCTTTGTTTTTATCTGCAATCCATTCCAGACCAGCTTGATTCCATGATTTTAAACCTTGTATAAACAATTTATGATTCAATAACACTCGAATTAATCGAACTAATTTATTATTATATTTTTTTCCTTTTTTTCCTCTTATAATTTATTTAATTAACAATTTAACTTGGACTAATAACTAAATTCCCCTATAATAAATATTTGAGTAAATTAAACAGATTAATCACCTAAATAATTTATTGTAATACAAACTAGTAAATTGTATTTATTATTCTCTTCGAACTACACATAAAATAATTTATATAGATTTAATAGAAATCTAATTTATATATCTTCACCATTTTTGAAAGTTCTATATATATATTCTGTAAATAAACTCAGAGTTTTTCTACTGTTATGCATATACTTCCACTGTAAAGTGTATAAATAATTTAATGAAATAATGTAAAATAAAATACCTTTAGCCCCTCCCAATCCCACGCGTACGTGAAGTCACAACCCCCAGCGAATTCGAAACTGAGTTCGACGCCCTAGGTAATCATCGAGCTCACCGCTATCGCCACTGTCGCCTTTGAATTCACGTGCTCGAGAAGGACTTCGCGACCTCCCAGTATACGCACATGCCAGGTATCCCAACCCTAACGCGAGCTGCCTCCCCGAATAGACACACGAGATCGCCAAGCTCCCACAACCTAACTGTAACTCTCGCAAGCTCGAACGGCTGGAAGAAATCACCTATGTCGATCAAGTCGATCGCGATTTCTAGAGGAGAACGAGATCCCCTTTCCGGTCGCAGCAATTCGAATTCGAGAAAAATGGAAAGGAAGGCGGCCGATTAGAATAGGAGACGACGTGCTTTCTCTCCCCCCCTTCGTTTGCCATTTTTATTTATATTTTCTTTAGGTCGCGACCCTGAATTGTAAAGGAAGAAGTTCTGCTCGAATTGATTTTGACTTCGTTTTAGCATTAGATATTTTGTTTATTATTCCTACGGGTTGGCTTCTAATGGAAGACAAAGAGTGTGTGATGAAGTAGGGAGAAGTAGGTCGGTTGAGATGAAATAGATCGGCTGTGTGAAAAGAGTTTGACAGATGAAAAGATGTATGATATTTTAATTTAAAACGATTTATTATTTTCGAAGCATTTTTACCTCGTACGACCACACGAAAGCTCCGAAAATTTCAAAATTTGAAATCCGATAATAATACAATATTACGGATCCAATGGAACTGGTTTCGTCGAATTCCGAGACTGTGCCTCGGAAGGCTATTTTTAATTTCAATTTAAACGTTATATTTTTAAAACTGATCAAAACATCTTTGAATTCAAATTTAAAAGTTTCATCACCTTCAGTATTAACAATATAAATTTTCCGAACCTTTAAACTATTTTTAACTGGCGCAAAACTCAGGATTCTCTATTTTACTCTTTTTCCGATTGTTTAATTCAATAATTAATCGTCCAATAAATACTGTATATTTGAAATTAAAGTTAAAATTTAACCTTCGAATATTTAAAATAAATTAAATATTCTCATTTCAAATATACAAAAATTCTGGGTCGTCACATTCCTCCCTCCTTAAAAGAATTTCGTCCCCGAAATTACCAGTTAGGAAGAATGATTCAATCCCCGTTAACTATTTCCCAAATTCAAACAGTTTTAACAATACCCAAACAATCTTTTATTAATGATACACTAATCATCCTTTAACTTCCCAAACTTATTCATAAGTTCAACCCATACCACCTACTTATCCATTCAAATTTAAATTTGAATTCAAATTTTGAATTATTAAAATTTTCTCAAAATTTTTCTAACTCTCTAAATTTTCGAAAAATTTCGCCAGCGTCTCCTTTGCGCGGCTAGCTCGGTACTACTACAAAATGGCTCTACGGCCTCCCAATCTCAAAAAAAAAACAAAATGCCAAGTGGCTGGATCCAAAAATCCAATCAAATTTCATATAGAAATTCAAATACATACCTTTTTGTCGGGCCATTAAATTTTATCTTCTAAAATCAAAAATCCCAATTTATCCATTGCTTTTATACACCTGTATATCCTACTAAGCAATAATATTCAATCACAATTCCAAAGTCATTTTATACTTTCCTTTACAAATTTCCAATATTTGTTTTACTTAAGCCCGTACGATGTACATATATCATCCGTACGCAATATCACATTCGATCGCTCAATCGATCACACAATTTCACTTCCGAACTAGTATCGTCCACCCGACTTCCTAGTGCGGACTCAGATCTGGTTTCTTGATCAGAAACCGTCATTCTCCTTGCATAGCCACCAACTATGATAGAGAATATCCAGAATCAATCAACAATCCATATCCAGGCTCGCCGTTGAAAATCGAGTGAAAAATCCAAATTCGGATCGATAAAACTATCTCGAAATTCTGTGTTCGACATCTGGATCAAATAGCTATGCGAATAAAATAATATACGTACATCTTACGTATAAATTCCAATTGATTACCAATTATATCAATTCTCTTTTATTCACATTCCTTTTGATTGTTATCCCCTTATTCACAACTATCCCATTTCACAACTTCAGTTTTAGTCTTCATTCAACTATTCACTTAGTATATATTTTTTTCCAAAATTACTAAGTATATTTCCAATACCAGTTTTCCCAAGAATTTCGTTCTTCAATTCTTAAGTTCATATAAATTTCCTTATATTTATTTACTACTTCACCACCGAAGTGTATATATTCAAATTGAACTCCCATTTCATATGAATTCCAACTTACTTCAATTTACTACTTCATTTCCACTTTTTTTTTAATTCAATTCATCTTCAACTTCCAAAAGTTAAATTTTATTTAGCTCGAAAACAATCCAAGTTAACTCATTCAATAACTATTTCTCAACTTATTTAAACCACTCTTCTGTTTGAGTTCAGTTTCCATTCAACATTTACTTAAGTCAATAACTTAAGTTTATTTTCCATTTAACCAACCCTTTAAAGTTTTATTTCCATCTTTCATTTGATTCTTATTTAATCAAATTCCATCCATTTATTTATTTAATATAAGTGGTCCATTCACTCAATCATTTTGAATTTTAATTTCCATACTCAATTCATCTGGAATTATTTTATTAATAATAACCAGGTCATTTCCAATTTATTTTCACTTATTTGGATTTCATTCGCAATTCAAACCATCACTATGTTAATCCAATTTCATTAACTCACAATTCAATTTCATTAACTAATTTATTATCTAATTAGTTCCTCCACTGGTTAAAATAAAATACTTGATTTTTAATTCCAATTATCACTTCACTTAATCATCTTAAGTTCGATTTATTTTATAATTCAAGTTTGGATTTATTTAAAAATTAAGATTGCTCATCTTAGTCATTTCCATTTGATAATTACAATTTCAAATTATAACTCTTAATGGTTCAAAGTACTGGATTCCCATTTATGACTTACAATTTCATTTCTATTCATAAGTTTAACTTACTTGCTGAAGACCTGGGACTATTCATTTAAGTCCATTTTCATCTTTACAATCAAATCTCAAATTATTACACTTAAGAACTTAAGAATATGAATTTCTTTACACAATTATAAGCATTTTACATTACCTTTATATCCAATTCAATTCGACTTCAACTTATTTACATTTAATTCAATTCCAATTCTCAATTTTATTTAACTTATCTTAAGTTAAATTCAAATATATTTTATTCACCTTCATATACTTGAATTAAATTTTAATTCTAGGATACAATTTTATACAAGTTTTACAATTCATTCACCTTCAAGTTCTCTAACTCTTTTATCTACCAACTTATATTACTCATTGAGTTATTTTCATCTCGTAATTATAATCCCAGAATTTAACATTCATTCCCTTCTTATTTCAATCAACTTCATTCTATACTTTATGTTGTTGATTCATTTAAATTTCCACATTTATATTTTAAATAGAATTCCCAGACTCCAATTGCCCGGTTTTATTTCAAAAACCATTTTGAATCCATAAATAACTCATACACATCTGGTATATCACATCAAATTCCAATTTCCAAAACAATCTGCTTTTACCAACCAATTTTCCCTTTGAATTTCAAAACCAACCCAGTTCACAATCATTTCCAATTTAAAACAGTTTGGTAGCAATTTCTCTTTGGAAACTCGAAAATAGACATCGATGATGCTGCAGTCATCACCGAAATTATTTTCCAGCGACCGAAAGAGAATTTAATGCTTTTATCACTTTAAAACATTTCAAACATTTTTAAATCCCAAATCCCACCAGATTTCAATTAAATTTCAAAAATATTCATGAAATAATATCACCATTATTTACCCAAAACCTTTAAACTATTTTTAAATACAAAGGAATTTAAACCTTTCCCAAAACTTCAAATTCAAAATCCATTAAATTTTATATCCAAACATTACTCTGGAATTTTATCACATTTTATTTCAAGTTATAAGTCACATTTACAATTTACATTTACAAATTTCATTTGTTTATGAATTAATCTCATTTGATTATAAATCACATTTGTAATTCACATTTGTATATAAAGTTTATCTCAATTTATAATTTCATTTAGTCTATATTTCAAATTCCATTTTGTTATATAAAATTATTCTTCATCTTTGGTTATACTTTTCCAATTTCTGATTCAATTTTTACACAATGATGATAATAATTTAATATCATCGCTTTCTAACAACCAAGCAACCAAATATCTAATTTACAAAAGTTATCCTTTTATATATAAAAATAATTTGGGCAAAATTATTTCATTCACCCTATTTAAAACAATATTGTGTCGAACTGTTCTATTCAAGTGTTTAGAAACCCCTTCGATACAGTTGTCCAAACTGTGCTGACGAAGGTTCATATGCCACTCAATAAACCAACCAACTCAATATAAAACCATTTTATTCACTAACAAATACGCGCTCATATCTATTAGTACTCTCAAAATTCCCACCAGAGCCAAGGTTATCGCTAGCCTAAGCTCTGATACCACTGTAACGACCCGACTTTCCAGACCCGGAAAATCGAACCATTTTAGTTAAGAAGAAGAGGTAGAAGAAGAAAAATAGAAAACAACATCAGAATCTAACCATCGCAGCGGAATAAAATATAATATATATCAACAGATCTTTACACAAATCAAAAACTATATCTGTTTATACAATACATCATCAGAATACATCATCAGAGTACATCATCATCCATAACATACAACTGAATACACAGCGGAAAAATAATAGCAAGTACGGGAGTACGTATCGTCATCCAGCTCGTCTTCTGAGCTCCACAGCTATAATCTGAACCTGTTTATCTCGGTCTGACCCGAGCATTATATAAAACAACACCCGAGTCAGTCTGGAATACCAGCGTGAGAAAATCACACTCAATTGACTATTAAAGTTTCAAAAATCCTTTTGAAAATAAAAGCATCTCGTAAGACCACGCCACAAATAAACATGTCGGGTTTTTACCTTACGATAGCTAAAACACTTTTTATAAAAATCCTCTGATATTATAATAGTGTTTATTCACAAATACTTATTAAAATAGCCGAAATTGTTATATCTATTAAATTCTGGCATACTAGCCACAAAGTGGGTAATACAAACAAAACTCGTACAAGGCACGTAGGGAAAATGGATTTCCAACGAATGACTAGGCACTGGGGTACCACCTGTCACAGTACGTGGCCTAGATCACAGTACCGAGGAGTACGCCCGCTCCCCTGCAACACAAGGCCGGAATCATCCCTTACTGGATAATTCCAAATAAAATCACCCCACGGTTGGGATCAGCAACCGCACCACTAAGCCGAAATAAAGGGACATCTAGACAGGGATGACCTTACTCTCAAGTGGGGGCTACCCACGAAGCCTTGCTGCATAACCCCTGATTTTCAGTCATTCCCGGTTGATGAGGCTCGAGGCTAAACGATACCTTTATAGCACATATCCCTTAGAATGCCCATCGTCCACCTGACGATGTCACGAAAGCATTCGTCCATACAAGTCTGTCCCGGGTCCGAACGGAACCGAAGGCACTATTCCTACTACACCCATTTTGGAAATATCCTCAGGATTAGTAGCGACTAGCCCTTGCACTTCACAGCTCCATCTTCGACTCCGAACACGTTACACGAAACGTACAAACCGGATCGAAGTGGTATTCGAGTCTCCAGACCTAGAATCTCGGTATACGGAAACTCGATCCCGGTCTCTTCGAAACGATCAGTGCATTTGGCCAATATTGATAGTCGGTTATTTAACTATCAATTAACATCCACAAGCAACCAACACACAATAAATAATTTCCCACATTATTTATTTGCCCAAATATCTTTCCAAGATATATTTCCAAATTTTCAAAGCTCATTTGAAAACAATTTCAAACAGTTTCCACTTACGGAATACATTTCCAAATATTTATTTCCTCTGAAACACCAAGTACAAAACACTTTTAGATTTTAAAATAATTTAAAAACACTTTATTTTAAATATATCTTATAACATTGAAATCAAACTACTTTAATACTTTATTTAAAATATATACTTTAAAATAAACCACTTTATAATATAAACTAAATTTCTCCTTTTAAAACATAATAGCAAATCACTTTTATGTAATTACTACAATAATAGATTTTGAAAATCTTACTTTAAAGTTTAAACATTTAAAAAGAATAGATTTTTCCAAACATACTTACTTAGGAAATTAACATTTAGAAATAATCAATTTTCTAAAACATGCTTTTAAAAACACAATTAGAACTTTTAACTTATATTAAAAATTTCTTTGAAAACGTACTTGGCTATCCAGAGAAATACACTTCTCATTTCCGTCTTTTAAAAATAAATCAACATTTATTTTTAAACCAATTCATATTCCTTTATAAATTCCCACCTTGAATTTATATTTCAAATATCCACTGATATTCCATTTCACTTTATAAACCCAGTTTATCTCTCCAAAATCTCGTTTCTCTTTAAATTTCAAATCCCAAAGTATTTAAATCAATTTATAATTGATTTCCCAATTTATTTTACTTTGATAAATTTCCTTACTTAATCCATTTATTTCCAAATTCATTAACTTCCAGATTTTATTTCTCATTATGATTTAAAATCTTTAAACTGAACACAAGTTTTAGATTTCCCAAATTCCTTCTTCCTTTTTAATTACATTTAAACATTGAATTAAAATAAATTATTTATTCCTTTAAATAATATCACATAAGTTTTAAATTCAATATTTCTCGGTTTATTCAAAATTCCTCTTTTCCATATTTATTAGAATTTTGGAAATCACTTTTATTCTTAATCAAATTCATTCTCAAATTTATTCCAAACTCTTATAATTATTTTACTTTAAAATTTACTCTTTTATTTCTTTTCAAAAATTCCATTCTAGAGATTTTGATAATTCAGCACATCCAAATCGGTCCAACCAAACCATAACATCCAATTATCCATATAATTCATCACAGGATATCAAAAATCATATCACAGAATATTTAACAAAATTAAATATTTTGAGGAATCCAGTTGGATCCCTCCAACCTGTTTCCCTGCATCCACAAACGTTAGCACAATACCAATTCCACTTCAAGGTGGAATATCGCGGTATATGGGTTTTATAAAATATCATCCGCTATTATGCGGCGCATAGGGTCTCATCCGCTATATAATTGCGGGAATATCAACTCCAATATATACATATGCCAATATATATATATATATTGGTATATACTACTATATACCATATCAATCAAATCAATCAATTCAATCATCCAATCAATTATTTAAATTTAACCATTTAAATTTAAATTATAATTTAACTGAGTGAGATTAACTCACCTTTGTTTTTATCTGCAATCCATTCCAGACCAGCTTGATTCCATGATTTTAAACCTTGTATAAACAATTTATGATTCAATAACACTCGAATTAATCGAACTAATTTATTATTATATTTGTTTCCTTTTTTTCCTCTTATAATTTATTTAATTAACAATTTAACTTGGACTAATAACTAAATTCCCCTATAATAAATATTTGAGTAAATAAACAGATTAATCACCTAAATAATTTATTGTAATACAAACTAGTAAATTGTATTTATTATTCTCTTCGAACTGCACATAAAATAATTTATATAGATTTAATAGAAATCTAATTTATATATCTTCACCATTTTTGAAAGTTCTATATATATATTCTGTAAATAAACTCAGAGTTTTTCTACTGTTATGCATATACTTCCACTGTAAAGTGTATAAATAATTTAATGAAATAATGTAAAATAAAATACCTTCACAGCCCCTCCCAATCCCACGCGTACGTGAAGTCACAACCCCCAGCGAATTCGAAACTGAGTTCGACGCCCTAGGTAATCATCGAGCTCACCGCTATCGCCACTGTCGCCTTTGAATTCACATGCTCGAGAAGGACTTCGCGACCTCCCAGCATACGCACGTGCCAGGTATCCCAACCCTAACGCGAGCTGCCTCCCCGAACAGACACACGAGATCGCCAAGCTCCCACAACCTAACTGTAACTCTCACAAGCTCGAACGGCTGGAAGAAATCACCTATGTCGATCAAGTCGATCGCGATTTCTAGAGGAGAACGAGATCCCCTTTCCGGTCGCAGCAATTCGAATTCGAGAAAAATGGAAAGGAAGGCGGCCAATTAGAATAGGAGACGACGTGCTTTCCCTCCCCCCCTTCGTTTGCCATTTTTATTTATATTTTCTTTAGGTCGCGACCCTGAATTGTAAAGGAAGAACTTCTGCTCGAATTGATTTTGACTTCGTTTTAGCGTTAGATATTTTGTTTATTATTCCTACGGGTTGGCTTCTGATGGAAGACAAAGAGTGCGTGATGAAGTAGGGAGAAGTAGGTCGGTTGAGATGAAATAGATCGGTTGTGTGAAAAGAGTTTGACAGATGAAAAGATGTATGATATTTTAATTTAAAACGATTTATTATTTTCGAAGCATTTTTACCTCGTACGACCACACGAAAGCTCCGAAAATTTCAAAATTTGAAATCCGATAATAATACAATATTACGGATCCAATGGAACTGGTTTCGTCGAATTCCGAGACTGTGCCTCGGAAGGCTATTTTTAATTTCAATTTAAACGTTATATTTTTAAAATGATCAAAACATCTTTGAATTCAAATTTAAAAGTTTCATCACCTTCAGTATTAACAATATAAATTTTCCGAACCTTTAAACTATTTTTAACTGGCTCAAAACTCAGGATTCTCTATTTTACTCTTTTTCCGATTGTTTAATTCAATAATTAATCGTCCAATAAATACTGTATATTTGAAATTAAAGTTAAAATTTAACCTTCGAATATTTAAAATAAATTAAATATTCTCATTTCAAATATACAAAAATTCTGGGTCGTCACACACCCCTTTACAAATCATTCGAAGTTTGGCGAGACCGGCGATTCATTATAAGGGTCATTCAAAGTGGAGTTAAGTGATGCTCCAGAATTGAAAGAAGACGAATAGTGAGGGACACGAATGAATTTTTGGAACCGTAGGGAACGTTCCAAAATTCAAAGGAATCGAGTCAAAAGGAAGAGATTCAAACTTGAATGAAGTGATTCTATAAATACATTTACCCTATATACTGAGTTTTGCCTAGAGCTACCAAAGCACTGATACCAACTGTAATGACCCACAATTTTGGACCATTCAAATCGACAATAAATCCACACATGTCGGACTTGAATAATTCAAAACAATAGATTGTTAATTTAAATTGGCAAAACTCAGCATATACAGTAAATAAAATAATCACAGATCACAGACACAGAGTAATATAACAATAATGCAGCGGAAACAAATGAATAGTAGTTCATGAAGCTACTATATATATAAAAGAGTTAAATAAGTTACAACAGATCTCGAATACAATAGTCAAATACAAGAATCAGAATACATCATTAGAATCAACTGAATATCTGAAAGCTGGATAGATAGCTGGAACTCCAAGCGAAGCTCCAACTCCAAAGGTGAGTCTCGAATACTGGTACACTCAATCTGACCCGAGTGTAAAGAATACACAAAACACTCGAGTCAGGATTAACATTCTTATATCAATAAATCCGACTCAAGTGAAATATCAACTGAAATACAAGTAACTCAAAGGATGTTTGGGATAACCATCCTCTAAGGATCTGTTAAACTATCTACTATGTAGTAGTGTACGCTAAGTAGATAATGTCTAATCAGTAATGTACGATATCAAAATAGCGTTAAGTCATGGCCCATTCCACCCTTAACACATTTTTACCATGTCATAGTCTATACAGCACCGTAAGCCCCACCGTAAACTAGTAGTTATCAGAGGGTACCCTATAGGTATAACACAAAACAAATCGTAGTGGTCGTGAATAGGATAATCACTATGACAAGGTACATGAGGCGATACCGACTAGGATACTAGTAGTTGCATCATCCGGACTGATGTTGGGCATAGCAGCTACTACCCCAACACCGCGAAACAACACTCCCATAATCGAGGGGTGCACCAAAATCGAATCACAAAAGTAATAGATATGGTAACGAACAAGTGTGTCCGCTAGAGGTGGCGAACCTCAATGGCCCGGCAGGGCTCCTGTTTTAGTCATGTCAGGGGTCATCCAAAATCGTTCTCTTTCTTCAGTCAACGCGTTCATCAAAACCATCCACATCGTTTTGGATCAACACTCCGCGTATATTAGTTATTAAAGTGGTTTCGGTATCGACAGAGAGTATGTCCATATCTGATCCTGGTCTCTTTAATAACTACGTATTATTACACCGATGGTCATTTAATAAACTTTCAAAATAGTTATATTTCAAAACTGACATATCATTGCCATTTCAACCATATCAATACGATATCACTTTCACTTCAAATAAATCCATTTCCAAAATCATATCACTATTCTTTTAAACAGTTTAGATATTAAAATTAGTATATATAATAAAATAGTTTATAAATCAAATAATTTATATTAAAAATGATTTATAATAAAATAGTTTATATTAAAATAATTTATAAAGTAAAATATCAATAGTTTAAATATAATTTTAAAATTACTTTATAAAATAAAATAGTTTCCTCAAATTTCACAAATCGATTCAAATTAACTCGAATTCCAAAATTTTAATTTAATCAAATCTCAAATCATCAATTTCAATTCGATTCAGTTTCTAAATAATCATTTCAATCTATCGATTTCAAATACATATTTAAACCATAAAATAAGCCATTTCAATTTCAATATATTTCAAAGCTTTAAATATTCAACATTTCAATAACATCTAATACAACTTCAATTCACAAATTTTAAATAAACAAAATATCCCATTTAAATTTATATAAATTTGAAACATTCATTAAAGTCACTTTTAATCAAATTCAAGTTAAAACATATCTTTAGAATTTCAAATTTAATAAATTTCAAATCAAACTTATTTAAGTATAATTATTAAATAATTAAGAATTCCAAATCAATTTCAAATTTATCTTTCAACCTGAAACATATTAAACTTTATATTTGAAATTTTAAATTTTCATAAATACTCGAAACATATTTTTATATTGATTCAAATCAACTTTAATAAATCTTTAAAATCAATATTTATTAAAACCATATATTTCTTTTCAAAACCATAGAAATCATTTCAAATTATTTATATATAGACCAACGGTGTCTGTATATAATTTTCTACCCTATGGTCAAGTAATACGGATATTTATCATTTCAATCCGTAATTTAAATATATACGGGTATATATATATCATTTCAACCCGTAATCCCAAATTCAATTCAATTGAAAATCGCTTGGGTTTATCATTTCAACCCATAACGATTTTCTCCTATTATACAGATCGTTCGGGTATGTATCATTTCAACCCATAGTGATTCTATATTAACATGGAACTTACAGAGTGATAACAGATATGATAATAATATAATAACAATAACAGGCATATCATCAGTATAAATAACAGATAAGGGTGTCAGATGTCACAGGTGAACAGATACAGATGATGGCATATATATATATATCAATATAAAATAACAGATAATGATGTCAGATGTCACAGGTGAACAGATACAGATGATGGCATATATATAGCAATATAAATAACTAACAACAGCATATTTCAATTGTTGTTTCAATTGAAATCAAATTTAATAAATAAAAGAACGTTAATCATGAGTGATTGCTCACCTTCCGAGGCTATAGAATACAGAAGACGACACGGATATGCACACTTAAATTTGAATGAC
Organism: Allium fistulosum; assembly: GCA_030737815.1. Classification (NCBI taxonomy): domain Eukaryota; kingdom Viridiplantae; phylum Streptophyta; class Magnoliopsida; order Asparagales; family Amaryllidaceae; genus Allium; species Allium fistulosum. The sequence continues at coordinate 1,083,252,499 of CM060903.1, forward strand.
GGATTGAAGCAAAGCAAAATTGGCATGAATTCAACGATCAAGCTGATAATAAGTATAGATGGAACAAATCAAAACGGGGTCGATGAAGATAATTGGTATAAGTGAACCTATATATAAATATATACATAACCGTTTATATATAAAGATCATATTCTAAATTTAAACACATACCAAAATTAAATACATATATATATATATATTCAAAATCCATTGTTTTAAGATTAAATTTCATACATTAAAGTACAACATATATATATATTAAAATTTGAATCAATATATTAAGACTTAAATGATTAACAGATTATATAATTTATAAACTAATATATCAACTAATCGTGTATAAATAAACTGACCACACAACTTATTATATATATACAACATTACTTTATTTTTCTTTTTACTGTAGAACAGATTATCCAAAACTCAAGTAAACATATATACGTATGCATACAACTCATTTAACACTTCAACTAACGGATTTATATGAACTATATATAATATATATAATAGTAGCCAAATGTACACAGTAGTTTGAATAGCTTATGCATTCTAACAAATAAATACATATATACTTGTATATAACTGATATATATATATATAGGTGTAAACTGCTGTTCATACTTTGACAGAAGCCGCTAATATAAATTATCTACTGTACCCTTTTACCAATATTAAAACACATATACTTGTACTACAAACCATATTATATATATAGTACTGGGATACTATTGTAAAAATATATAGATATAGATATAAAACTGTTGAACTATATATAAAGTACTTAGTGCTCTTATGTAAACAAAATCTTTAACAGATGCATATATAACAAAGCTTTTACAGATCTTACATTTGTTTACTTTTAACATAAAATATATATAATATAGTATTACCTTTAAATAACAAATGTAAATCGTGCACACACGCTAAAGTGACTTTATACCTTATAACTTGAAGATGAAAATAAACTTATAAATATATAATTGGACTTAACTATATAAATACATGTATATTATTTCAAGTCAACTGTTTTAGTCAAAACAATCTATATATAATAATAACCTTTGAATTAATACATTTTAAAGCTTAACGGTTTAACACACCTGTATATATTTACCAAAATATAGTATATACAGTGACCTTATTAATAACTTATTATATAAATACTATAACATATAGATATATGTAAAGTTATGTATACACGGTTATGTGAATTGCAAACAATCATATATTGGAAACTGACATATAATATTTATACCAAAATCTGTCCTTAATACAACATACTTAATTTAAACATATATAAACTTCAAGTTGTACCTTCAATAAAGTAGAGGAAGGAGGTGGAGGAGTCGCGTGAGAGAGAAGGTAGAAGCGGCGGGACAGGTTGCAAGCAGCGGGTAGTGGACGAGAAGTTGGCGGGCCGAGGGTGATGGGAAGGTTCCGCGCTGGTGGCTGATGCATAAACAAGGGTCGGGTTCGTGTAGTGAAAATGAACGTGGTTCATGCCGAAGCCAAGCTTCATCTCGAGCTGTAGTGGAAGGATTGGGAGGGTACATGCGGCGGAAATGGTGGTAGAGTTAGGCGGTAGGCTGCGTTGTGGAGGGAGGAAAGGGGCGGATCCATGTTGGAGATGGCGGACGTGATGCGGGTTTGGGAAGAACGAAAGTTGCAGAGAATTTAAAGAAAAAGCTTTGTATATAAAAAATTTTTTGAAGTGGCAGAGCAAAGAAGAACAAACAGGGGAAATCAAGTTTAGTTTCCTAAATTTTTTCCAGATTACACGATGATAGAGAAAAGGTAGGAGATAAATAGTTTTTATTTCAGATCTCAATGCAAAGCTGCAAATATAATTATTATTATAAAACGTTAGAAGTGACCACAAAATGAACAGCTAAAAGGGTAAAAGTAAAGTCACCCAATATACAATAATGACATAGCTATGGTTAGATATTTTGATTTCAGAAAGTTATTAAAAAAAATAAATCGTTCCTTGGACTGCACGTTCAAATTTGAAAAGGCACGTGGAGTTAAAAGTCACAATTTCGATACCGATACGACGCACGGTTAATTGCTTCCATCGTTTACCGGATCTCAAAACACAGAAATAAATATACCATAGAGATCAGCACGACGAGACGATCAAAATGGTATATGGATATCTGTGGTTTGATTGAATTATAAAAATTTGAATTTTCTACTAGCGAAAAATGCAGCAAAAACGTAGAAAAATAAGATCGACGGAGCTAAAGAAGTCCGAATTTGGAAAAACGAAAAATGACATCTTAGTCAGAAGATGAATTAGAATTTTTCTATGTAAAAATATTCAGGTTTGGAAAACATTTTATTATCATCAATTATAACTGATATAAATTGGAATAAAATTACACTAGAAAATAAACTTCCAAATTATCTGATGAAAATTTACCAGTTGCTATGTTTAACTAGATGCATTCGAAATATCAAATTTATATTTCAAAATTTTATTGTTAAAATTTCACAAAATTTCAATTAAATATATAAATAAACAAATAAAATTCTTAAAAATTTACGGGTCGTTACATTATACAACTAAAACCGTACAGGGCACGTATTGTTTCTTTGGATTTCCAACAAATGGTCAGGCTAAGGAACTTCCTATGCCACATGGGTACGCCTCTGGAGGGACGCCCCGAGAACCTAACCGGATCTCTGCCAACACAAGGTCGGGTTACTTCACGCTGTAATATAGCTGTAACTAGATAACCATATGAGCTATGCCATCCCCAGTCGTTACCGACATTTATCTGAGGATCCTCAACACCAACAACCACAAAGTAATAAATTTGTAGCAACAACATAGGTTAAATATCTGGGCTCCATACCATGATACCGCCTTCTTCCAGAAGGAAATGGACATACCCTGAGGGCGCTACCCCCAAACAACCTTGCCGCATCCTTCCCTTTTCGACCATTTCGGGTAGTGAGGTCCGACGAGGTCTCGTCCACAAAGCTACGCTTTTCACAAAAGCGATGCTTCGATCAACCAATGATCAGCAACACTTAGCAGGCCACATTACCAAATTGGGAATGTATCACTAGTAACCATCAACTACATAACCTCTGAGTTCATACGTCTCAGAGAAGGGTGTTAAGCTAAGAGTATAAATTCTCCGCCACCAATAAAAATGTATTTGATAGAAACCAACTTTACATCTCAAAGTGTAACGTCGGACATACATCCACACAAATCCATTCCGGGTTCCAACGGAACCGAAGGCACTTCAAAGATGCCCTTGCAATCCAGATATTCCCTAATCAAGTCTGGACTCCCCATCACATAGGGTAATATAAATCTCTATACAGTGGATCACCCGGTGCAGATACATTCGACAAGAAATCCTTTCGTTTTCGAAAATACCCGGTCTTCACCACCGTCTTCAAATGCTATCCAATTCGACGTATCATTAATTCGGAATGGGTTTTATGACACAAAGTCCTCTCTCGGCTAAACCGAATAATGAGCGCTAATTATAAAACCATATGGATATATTGGGATCTTAGTTAAATCACAACATATTTCCCAAAACCTTTCCATTTGAAATGGTTTAACAAATTTCCATTTTAATCTTTTAAACAAAAGATTCACCTTTTAAAAAAACCACCAAGGTTCACCAATCTTTCACAAAGATTCATTCATAGCTTTCAAAACATTTCAATTTCAAATCTTTTATACATTAGATACACCTTTAAGATCCTCTTAAATTTGAAAACAAAGTTCACAAAGATTTATCCATAATATATATAAACAAAAGATCTACTTTCAAAATCCTCTTTCAGTTTGAAAACAAAGTTCATTCAATCTTTAACAAAGATTCATTTATAGCTTTCACAGATTCATTTATAACTTGAAAACCCTTTTCAACAAAAATGGAAATTTTTCTTTATATGAAAGCTATTATTATTTGAAAACAAATGTTTTTCATTTCAGGAAAATCTGATTAAATTAACTCAAGTTATAGATGAATTTGTGAAAGCTATAAATGAATCTTTGTTAAAGATTGAATGAACTTTGTTTTCAAACTAAAAGAGGATTTTGAAAGTAGATCTTTTGTTTATACATATTATGGATAAATCTTTGTGAACTTTGTTTTCAAATTTAAGAGGTTCTTAAAGGTGTATCTTGTGTATAAAAGATTTGAAATTGAAATGTTTTAAAAGCTATGAATGAACTTTGTGAAAGATTGGTGAACCTTGGTGGTTTTTTAAAAGGTGAATCTTTTGTTTAAAAGATTAAAATGGAAATTTGTTAAACCATTTCAAATGGAAAGGTTTTGGGAAATATGTTGTGATTTAACTAAGTTCCCAATATATCCATATGGTTTTAAAATAAGTGCTCATTATTCGGTTTAGCCGGGAGAGGACTTTGTGTCATAAAACCCATTCCGAATTAATGATACGTTGAATTGGATAGCATTTGAAGACGGTGGTGAAGACCGGGTATTTTCGAAAATGAAAGGATTTTTCGTCGAATGTCTCAGCACCGGCTGATCCCCGGTATAGAGATTTATATTACCCTATGTGATGGGGAGTCCGGACGTGATTAGGGAATATCCGGATTGCAAGGGCTTCTTTGAAGTGCCTTCGGTTCCATTCAAACCCGGAATGGACTTGTATGGATGTATGTCTGACGTTACACTTGGAGATGTAAAGCTGGTTTCTATCAAATACATTTCTGTTGGTGGTAGAGAATTTATTCTCTTAGCTTAACACCCTTCTTTGAGACGTATGAGCTCAGAGGTTATGTAGTTGATGGTTACTAGTGATACATTCCCAATTTGCTAATGTGGCATGCTAAGTGTTGCTGATCATTGGTTGATCGAAGCATGGCTTTTGTGAAAAGCGTAGCTTTGTGGACGAGACCTCGTCGGACCTCACAACTCGAAATGATCGAAACGGGAAGGATGCGGCAAGGTTGTTTGGGGGTAGCACCCTCAGGGTATGTCCATTTCCTTCTGGAAGAAGGTGGTATCATGGTATGGAGCCCAGATATTTAACCTATGTTGTTGTTGCAAATTTATTACTTTGTGGTTGTTGGTGTTGACGATCCTCGGATAAAGGTCGGTAACGACCGAGGATGGCATAGCTCGTAGGGTTATTTAGTTACAGCTGTATTACAGCGTGAGGTAACCCGACCTTATGTTGGCAGAGATCGGGTTAGGTTCTCGAGGCATCCCTCCAGAGGCGTACCTATGTGGCATAGGAAGTTCCTTAGCCTGACCATTTGTTGGAAATCCAAAGAAACAATACGTGCCCTGTACGGTTTTAGTTGTATAACCAACCATGGAATGTGGCGGTAACCTGCTATTGAACATGGTAGCTATAGTAGGTATACCATAATGGTGGTATGCTGGCTATGAAGATGCAGTCGTTGGATTCTATCTCACTCTCTCACTTCCTTTTTAAAGGCCATATTGGAGTTATCTTTCCGCTGCTGTTGCTTTCGCTGTTGTGTATTTTTTTGGCTCTGATATTTTTTAGGCATATGTTGTATCATATTGTATCAGATATTTTATCAATTGTTGTGTATCAATGATATTATTCATTCTTTTTCCACTGTGTTGTTTACTTAATGTGTTATAAGCTACATCCGAACTGAAGTTCGACGTTTGAATCTCCGGTAGTCGAATACAAGTGAGGTATTTGATGTCATTTTCGAACGCTGGATTTCGGGTCATGACAAGGTAAAAACTCATAACATCTCAAAATTCGGTTACCATATTTCTTCGATTCAGAGGCGTACCCATATGGTGTAGGAAGTTCCTTAGCCTGATCATTTGTTGGAAATCCAAAGAAACAATACGCGCCCTATACAGTTTTAATTGTATAATCCGTCATTTACTTATGGTAGTTTCATTTTCCAAAAGCATAGCGGATTTCTTTTTATTCCTTTGTGCAAATAACTGTTTTAAGATCTCACACCAGTCCCATGACTGACTCGGTGTTTATTGTTCCCTTTCTAAACTCTGGGTGCCCATAATTTTCCACACGGGCAACCTAGAGTCAGGTTATCAGTTGTTCTAGAGCGAAGTCAGAAAAGTATGCTGTGGAGATCAGGAGGCGAGCTGGATGGCGAGACGTACTTCCGTATACTATTATCATTACGCTGTGTATTCAATCATATGGCCAGGTTATTATAACTGCCAGTGTTGTGTGTTGTTGTTGTAAACTCTGATGATGTATTGTATGAACTGATCTAGTTCTTTTGTTTAAAGATTATTCATTTACCTATTATATATTGTTCCGCTGCGAACGTTTGATTCTGTTATTGTTTATGTTTCTTCTTCTATCTTCTTCTTCATTAACCCTAACGGTTCGGTTTTTCGGCAATCGATTATTCGGGATTTGATAAAGTGGACGTATTGATGTCGATTTTTGGATGTCAATCAATAACTTTTAAACATGTGGTTTCAGAATTTAATTTGAAACTGTTTGGTTTTGATTTAGAAGATAAAATTTACTTGCTCGACAAAAGGTATGTATTTAAATTTCAATATGAAATTTGATCCTTTTCTGGTCTAGCCACTTGGCCTTTTGTTTTCTTTTGAAATCTGGGGGCCCGTTGTGGCATTTTGTAGTCGTACCGAGCTAGCCGCACTGTAACGACCCGACTTTCCAGACCCGGAAAATCGAACCATTTTAGTTAAGAAGAAGAGGTAGAAGAAGAAAAATAGAAAACAACATCAGAATCTAACCATCGCAGCGGAATAAAATATAATATATATTAACAGATCTTTACACAAATCAAAACTACATCAGTTTTATATAATATAATATCAGAGTATACACCACAGAACACATAACATACAACTGGACAATAACCATATCATGTCCTCAATACAACAGAGTACAACAATCAACACAGCGGAATATATATATATATATATATATAAACAAGTACGGGAGATACGTCTCGCCATCCAGCTCATCTCCTGAGCTCCACAGCATCATATCCTGTAACCTATAATACTCGGTCTGACCCGAGCATCATATAAAACAATACCCGAGTTAGTCTGGAATACCAGCGTGAGAAAATCACACTCAATTGATTATTAAAGTTTCAAAAATCCTTTGAAAACAAAAGCATCTCGTAAGACCACGCCACAAATAAACATGTCGGGTTTTTACCTTACGATAGCTAAAACACTTTTTATAAAAATCCTCTGATATTATAATAGTGTCTATTCACAAATACTTATTAAAATAGCTGAAATTGTTACATGATTAAATTCCAGCATACTAGGTATACAAACAAAACTCGTACAAGGCACGTAGGGAGAATGGATTTCCAACGAATGACTAGGCACTGGGGTACCACCAGTCACAGTACGTGGCCTAGATCACAGTACCGAGGAGTACGCCCGCTCCCTTGCAACACAAGGCCGGAATCATCCCTTACTGGATAATTCCAAATAAAATCACCCCACGGTTGGGATCAGCAACCGCAACACTAAGCCGAAATAAAAGGGACATCTAGACAGGGATGACCTTACTCTCAAGTGGGGGCTACCCACGAAGCCTTGCTGCATAACCCCTGATTTTCAGTCATTCCCGGTTGATGAGGTTCGAGGCTAAACGATACCTTTATAGCACATATCCCTTAGAATGCCCATCGTCCACCTGACGATGTCACGAAAGCATCCGTCCATACAAGTCCGTCCCGGGTCCGAACGGAACCGAAGGCACTATTCCTACTACATCCATTTTGGAAATATCCTCAGGATTAGTAGCGACTAGCCCTTGCACTTCACTGCTCCATCTTCGACTCCGAAATCGTTACACGAAACGTACAAACCGGATCGAAGTGGTATTCGAGTCTCCAGACCTAGAATCCCGGTATACGGAAACCCGATCCCGGTCTCTTCGAAACGATCGGCGCATTTGGCCAATATTGATAGTCGGTTATTTAACTATCAATTAACATCCACAAGCAACCATCACACAATAAATAATTTCCCACATTATTTATTTGCCCAAATATCTTTCCAAGATATATTTCCAATTTTTCAAAGCTCATTTGAAAACAAATTTCAAACAGTTTCCGCTTACGGAATACATTTCCCAAATAATTATTTCCACTGAATCACCAAGTACAAAATACTTTTAATTTTAAAATAATTTAAAAACACTTTATTTTAAATATATTTTATAATATTGAAATTTAAAAACTACTTTAATACCTTAACAAAATATATACTTAAGGAATATTTAAAATGAAACCACTTTTCAAATATAAACTAAATTTCTCTTTTTAAAACATAATACCAAATCACTTTTATATAATTACTACAATAATAGATTTTTGAAAATACTACTTTGGAAATTAACCTTTAGAAAAAAATCAATTTCCTAAAACATGCCTTTTTACACAAATTAGAACTTTTAACTTATATTTAAAATTGCTTTGAAAAACGTACTTGGCAATCCAAGGAAATACACTTCTCTTCACATCCTTTAAAAATAAATCAGCATTTATTTTTAAACCAATTCATATTCTTTTATAAATTCCCACCTTGAATTTATATTCTCAAATATCCCATGATATTTTATTTTACTTTATAAACCCAGTTTATAAATTTCAAAATCTCACTTCTCTTTTAAATTCCAAATCCCAAAGTATTTAAATCAAATTTATAATTGATTTCCCAATTTATTTTACTTTGAAATAAATTTCCTTACTTAATCCATTTATTTCCAAATTCATTAACTTCCAGATTTTATTTCTCATTATGATTTAAAATCTTTAGACTGAACACAAGTTTCAGATTTCCCAAATTCCTTCTTTCTTTTTAATTACATTTAAACATTGAATTAAAATAAATTATTTATTCCTTTAAATAATATCACATAAGTTTTCTTTAAATTCAATATTTCTCTGTTTATTCAAGATTCCTCTTTCCCATATTTATTAGAATTTTGGAAATCACTTTTATTCTTAATCAGATTCATTCTCAAATTTATTCCAAACTCTTTATAATTATTTTACTTAAAAATTTACTCTTTTATTTCTTTTCAAAAATTCCATTCTAGAGATTTTGATAATTCAGCACATCCAAATCGATCCAACCAAACCATAACATCTAATTATCCATATAATTCATCACAGGATATCAAAAATCATATCACAGAATATTTAACAAAATTAAATATTTTGAGGAATCCAGTTGGATCCCTCCAACCTGTTTCCCTGCATCCACAGATGTTAGCACAATACCAATTTCACTTCAAAGTGAAATATCGCGGTATATGGGTTTTATAAAATATCATCCGCTATTATGCGGCGCATAGGATCTCATCCGCTATATAATGCGGGAATATCAACAACTCCAATATATACATATGCCAATATGTATATATTGCTATATACTACTATATACCATATCAATCAAATCAATCAATTCAATCATTCATCCCTATTTAAATTTAACCAATTAAATTTAAAATTAAACTGAGTGAGATTAACTCACCTTTGATTTTTATTATGAAATCCGATCCCATCTCGACTTGTTCACTTCAGATTTTGACCTTGAATAAAAAATTCACAATTTATTATTATTTGGACTTACCAAACAATTCATTACCGCTTAATTATTTTCCATTTTAAAATTTGAATTGACCAATAAATCATTCTACACAAATAAGTTGGGTTTAAACCAATAATTTATTTCGTTGAATAATTTAATTTAGACCAACTTTTCTTTAAAATCCTTTTTGTAACTAAAATAGTTAAATCTTCGAACCCATTTATTTTAAAATTAAACTAGTAGAATAAAAATATTCATTTTTATTTCCTGCTTGAATTTACTTATACCTAAAAATCAAATCTTTATAAACCCTACTGTAACTGTTTTTCCTTATATACATATATGCTGATAATTGATAAATAAACAATTAAATTCACAGAGTTTAAACCTACTTAACTAAAATAAAATTTAGTTACCTTCTTGCTTAAACCCGAGTACACCCACCCTACAGCTAGACTTCGAACACAACGAGAAGCCATCGCAACCCCCTTCCAAGTCGAGTTCCCTCTCTAAGTCGCCTCCACCCAGTATGCTCGCGACTCCCACCAAACCACCACGCGATCTCGAACCCCATGCTCGCGTGCCCTAATTTGTAGTGGCGACATAAAGGGACTATAACAGGACTTCAAATCAGCAGTAGAAAATATCGCGTAGGGGCAAGGACAAGCTGACGATGGCTGATGGAACAGCCGAGTACACAGCGACGATAAATTAGAAGGCGTTGATTTTTTTTTTCTTTTCTCGTGAATTCAATTTAGTTTGGGTCGAGAAACATTGAGGATTGAATGAAAGAGGATGAGGGGGTTCGGTTATCTTTTCTTTTTGGGTTCCAGCATCGCAAACATGGAGATTGTTATTGAGCTGTAACTTCGAAGTAAACAGATTTGATTTTAGTTTCGGCCATTTGAAAAAAAAGAAGCGACATGATTTGGATCTGTATAGAAAATAAAGGAGGGGCATTGATTTATTCTCGATTTTGAACTGAAGGCTTAAAGAGGAAGAAAAGGAGAACAGGATATTTAAAATCGAACGAGGCATGCTTGCACGATTTGTTTCGTGATTTTCGGCATGATTCTAGGAGACAACGTGCTGATGTTGACAAATTTAAAAATTAAATTTAAATTGAATTCGATTTAATTTTTCAACGCGTTTACCCACCGTGTGCTCACGTAACAACTCCGAAAAATACGAAACTTGAAATCCGATAATAATACAATATTACGGATCCAATGGAACTGGTTTCGTCGAATTCCGAGACTGTGCCTCGGAAGGCTATTTTTAAATTCAATTCAAAACAGTATATTTTTAAAATTGAACAAAACACTTTTAAATCAAATTTTAAAAGTTCTACTACCACCAGTATTTTTAATATGAATTTTCCGAGCTTCCAATATATTTTTTTTATTAGCTTAGAATACCAGATTTACTATTTTATCCAACTTCAAATAAATTTAATTTAATTATTAAATTACTCAATAAACAGCGATATTTGAAATTTAAGTTTATAATTAACCTCTGAATATTTAAAATTAATTAAATATTCCAATTTCAAATATACAAAAATTTCGGGTCGTCACACGCATAAAGGAGATGCTGGCGAAATTTTTTGAAAATTTAGAGAGTTAGAAATTTTTTGCGTTTGAAGATAAAATGAATTCAAATAGAATTGAAAATGTAAATTGAAATAAGTCAAGAAGGATTTATTAATTGATTTAAATGATTTTGAGTATTATTGTTTAAAAGTTGAAGAATTTATTTAAAATTCAGATTTTAAATAGTTTGGGAAAAATAAAAGAAATTAAGGTAATAACCAAGGGATTTTGGATATAATTGATTTCAAAGATGATATTATATAATCCCATATACCGCGATATTCCACCTCGAAATGGAATTGGTATTTAATTATTGTGCTAACATTTGTGGATGCAGGGAAACAGGTTGGAGGAATCCAACTGGATTCAACTTGGTTATTAATTATCTTGAAAATGCAACTTAAATTTTCGAACTCCTATCGAGGCATGCCGCTAGTCATTTATAATGTTATACCCCTATTCCGAACGCGATGGAAAAGGTTTCGAAACCAAATTCGATCATATGGAGAAGATAGCGTTTTAGACCCAATTATTAAATTAAATGTCGATATAATTTTTCAGTGCGTTTGCTTATCGTACAGCCAAACGATCACTCCAAACACTATGGAAATTGAAATCCGATAATAATACAATATTACGGATCCAATGGAACTGGTTTCGTCGAATTCCGAGACTGTGCCTCGAAAGGCTATTTTTAAAAATCGATTTAAACAATATATTTTCAAACTAAACAAAAAAGTTTCAAATTCAATTCTAAAGCTTTTATTATCTTCAGTATTATTAATATAGATTTTACAAGACTTCAAGTTAATTTTAACAAGCTCAAAACTGAAGATACAATATTTTACTCAACCTTTAATAATTAAATTTAATAATTTTAATTGCCAAATAAATCCTGATATTTGAAATTCAAGTCAAACTATCTCCAAATATTTAAAATCAATTAAATATTTCTATTTCAAATGTCCAAAATTCTGGGTCGTCACATTATGTCTTAAATTTTGCTAAGTGTTTGAAGAACGAAGAAACGTGTCTGATGCTACAGTGCTATTTATATTTTATCTATATTCAAATTTAAATTCAAATATAGATAAAATATAAATAAGCACTGTAGCATCAGACATGTTTCTTCGTTCTTCAAACACTTGGCAAAATTTAAGACACATCACGTTCGGGATAGGGGTTTAACTTTATAAACGCCTAGCGGCACGCCTCGATTGGTGTTCGAAAATTTAAGTTGCATTTTCAAGACAATTTAAATTCGAATATAGATAAAATATAAATAAGCACTGTAGCATCAGACACGTTTCTTCCTTCTTCAAACACTTGGCAAAATTTAAGACACGATCACTCAACATTTCAAAATCATCTTTGAAATCAATTATATCCAAAATCCTTTGGTTATTACCTTAATTAAAATGTTACGGAATATAAATAAGTTTGATAACTTATAAAAATTTGAAATTTGTCGAAATAAGATTCAACTTGAAATGGGATAAACAAAAGTAAGTGTAAAACCAAAATAAGTGGGAAGGTAAGCTAATAAATTGAGGTGAATCAAAAGAAATTAGTAAATGAAATTAATTTAAACAGTGAGAAAACTCGGCCTTGTGTTGGTAGAGATCCAGTTAGGTTCTCATGGCGTCCCTTCAGAGGCGTACCCAAGTGGTGTAGGAAGTTCCTTAGCCTGATCATTTGTTGGAAATCCAAAGAAACAATACGCGCCCTGTACGATTTTAGTTGTATAACCTTCCATTTACTTATGGTAGATTCATTTTCCAAAAGCATAGCGGATTTCTTTTTATTCCTTTGTGCAAATAACTATTTTAAGATCTCACCCCAGTCCCGTGACTGACTCGGAGTTTATTGTTACCTTTCTAAACTCTAGGTGCCCATAATTTTCCACACGGGCAGCCTAGAGTCAGGTTATCAGTTTTTCTGGAGCGAAGTCAAAAAAGTATGCAGTGGGGATCAGGAGGCGACCTGGATGACGAGACATACTTCTGTATATTATTATCATTCCGCTATTTATTCAATCATATGGGCATGATATTATAACTGCCAGTGTTGTGTGTTGTTGTTGTAAACTCTGATGATGTATTGTATGAACTGATCTAGTTCTTTGTTTTAAAGATTATTCATTTATCTATTATATGTTGTTCCGCTGCGATTGTAAGATTCTGATATTGTTTCTATTTCTTCTTCTTTCTTCTTCTACCTCTTTCTTCTTTAACCCTAATGATTCGGTTTTCCAGCATTCGATGGTTCGGTATTTGATACAGTGGGCGTATTGGTGTCGACTTTCGGAAATTGGAAAATTTGGTCATTACAGTGCTAGTGTTGTGTGTTGTTGTAAACTCTGATGATGTATTGTATGAACTGATATAGTTCTTTGCTTTAAAGATTATTCATTTATCTATTATATATGGTTCCGCTGCAATTGTGAGAATTTGTTATTGTTTATGTTTCTTCTTCTTTCTCCATCTACCTCTTTCTTCTTTAACCGTAATGATTCAGTTTTTTGGCATTCGATGGTTTGGCATTTGATACAGTGGGTGTATTGATGTCGAACCATCGAATGCCAGAGAACCGAACCGTTAGGGTTAAAGAAGAAGAAGATAGAAGAAGAAACGGAAACAATAACAGAATCTCACATTCGCAGCGGAACAATGTATAATAGATAAATGAATAATCTTTAAACAAAAGAACTATATCAGTTCATACAATACATCATCAGAGTTTACAACAACAACACACAACACTGGTAGTTATAATAACCTGCCCATATGATTGAATACATAGCGGAATGATAATAATATACGGAAGTACGTCTCGCCATCCAGCTCGCCTCCTGATCTCCACAGCATACTTTTCTGACATCGCTCCAGAACAACTGATAACCTGACTCTAGGCCCACACGGGCAGCCTAGAGTCAGGTTATCAGTTGTTCTGGAGCGAAGTCAGAAAAGTACGCTGTGGGGATCAGGAGGCGAGCTGGATGGCGAGACGTACTTCCGTATATTATTATCATTTCGCTGTGTATTTAATCATATGGGCATGATATTATAACTGCCGGTGTTGTGTGTTGTTGTTGTAAACTCTGATGATGTATTGTATGAACTGATATAGTTCTTTGTTTTAAAGATTATTCATTTATCTATTATATGTTGTTCCACTGCGATTGTGAGATTCTGATATTTTTTCTGTTTCTTCTTCTTTCTTCTTCTACCTCTTTCTTCTTTAACCCTAATGATTCGGTTTTCCGGCATTTGATACAGTGGGCGTATTGATGTCGACTTTCGGAAATTGGAAAATTGGGTCGTTACAGTGCCAGTGTTGTGTGTTGTTGTAAACTCTGATGATGTATTGTATTAACTGATATAGTTCTTTGCTTTAAAGATTATTCATTTAACTTTTATATATGGTTCCGCTGCGATTGTGAGATTTTGTTATTGTTTCTGTTTCTTCTTCTTTTTTCTTCTACCTCTTTCTTCTTTAACCCTAATGATTCGGTTTTTCGGCATTCGATGGTTCGGCTTTTAATACAGTGGGCGTATTGATGTCGAACCATCGAATGCCAGAAAACCGAACCGTTAGGGTTAAAGAAGAAGAAGATAGAAGAAGAAACTGAAATTCACAGCGGAACAATATAATAGATAAATAAATAATCTTTCAACAAAAGAACAATATCAGTTCATACAATACATCATCAGAGTTTACAACAACAACACAAAACAATAGCAGTTATAATAACCTGCCCATATGATTGAATACACAGCGGAATGATAATAATATACAGAAGTACGTCTCGCCATCTAGCTTGCCTCCTGATCTCCACAGCGAAATTTTCTGACATCGCTCCAGAACAACTGATAACCTGACTCTAGGCTGCCCATAATTTTCCACACGGGCAGCCTAGAGTCAAGTTATCAGTTGTTCTGGAGCGAAGTCAGAAAAGTTCGTTGTGGAGATCAGGAGGCGAGCTGGATGGCGAGACGTACTTCTGTATATTATTATCATTCCGTTGTGTATTCAATCATATGTGCAGGTTATTATAACTGCCAGTGTTGTGTGTTGTTGTTGTAAACTCTGATGATGTATTGTATGATCCGATATAGTTCAAGGAAGTTCCTTAGCCTGATTATTTGTTGGAAATCCAAAGAAACAATACGCGCCCTGTACGGTTTTTGTTGTATAACCTGCCATTTACTTATGGTGGTTTCATTTTCCAAAAGCATAGCAGATTTATTTTTATTCCTTTGTGCAAATAACTGTTTTAAGATCTCACACCAGTCCCATAACTGACTCGGAGATTATTGTTCCCTTTCTAAACTCTGGGTGCCCATAATTTTCTACACGGGCAGCCTAGAGTCAGGTTATCAGTTGTTCTGGAGCGAAGTCAGAAAAGTATGCTGTGGAGATCAGGAGAGGAGCTGGATGGCGAGACGTACTTCCGTATACTATTATCATTCCGCTGTGTATTCAATCATATGGGCAGGTTATTATAACTGCCAGTGTTGTGTGTTGTTGTTGTAAACTCTGATGATGTATCGTATGAAGTGATATAGTTCTTTTGTTTAAAGATTATTCATTTATCTATTATATATTGTTCCACTGCGATAGTGAGATTCTGATATTATTTCTGTTTCTTCTTCTACCTCTTTCTTCTTTAACCCTAATAATTCGGTTTTCCAGCGTTCGATGGTTCGGCATTTGATACAGTGGGCGTATTGATGTCGACTTTCGGAAGTCGAAAAAATCGGGTCATTACACAAAATGACCTTTCTACCCCTTCGAAAGGGATTAAGGCAGCAACATTAGTTTTTCTTTCTTAGCCCCTTTCGATGGGGTCGAAAGGTATTGTAGTGTGAATTTGATCAACCTTTTTGAAGGGTTGTATAGTGAAGCACAATGCAGTTACCTTTCTCGAAAGCAAAACGTTTCGATTTAGTCAAAAGCTTTGGGGCCGATTGAAATCCCTTATTTTTACTATGTTTTCGAAACCATAACGCCCCTTCGACACTTTCGAAGCATTTTGTATCTGATGAGTCGAAACCCTCTAAAATCATCTTTCTCCAGCATTTTCGAAATGTTCTAAGTACTTGTGATTTTAACTTAGGATCTTTTGACTAAATGAGTATATCAGGTTTCAACAGCATTCATTTTTCCTTTAGGAAACCTAAGTCATAGGTTTCGACAGTGTTGAAGGGCCTTGTTATGCCGTTCACGAAATACTTGTTATATGCACTTGGTTCAGATTTTCAAATTAGTTTTAACAACTTCCTTTTAGCAACTTCGTTCCTATTGAGCTTTCGACATTGATGAAAAGTGCCAATTGAACAAACATTTCAACTCTTCCTTTCGACCTTGTTAAAAGCTCAATGAATACTTTTATTAGGCTTTCAACACTGTCGAGAGGTATTTGCTAAATGTTAATGTCCCTTTCCCCTTTCGACTCTTTCAAAAGCTCAATTTCTTTGACTTTTTAACTTAACCATTTTTTCTAGAATTTGATGTTCCCTGTTTGGTTTTACGCTTAAGTAGGTTTTCTACCAATTCTTGAAAGAATGCTAAGTTCATAATAAACTTGACAATTTTAACTAAAACGTTTTCACCTACAAGAATCATGAGTTCTTCGAAGAAGGCCGAAGCTACTTCCAAGCATTCACTCATACCTACTCAAGACGAAGTAGGTGTTATTCTTAGTGACTTTGGCATTACTGGTGTAGAAGCAATTCCTCCCAAGAAAATAGATACCATCAACAACCCTCTCGAAGGGTTCTTTGCTTATACCATCATCCATATATAGCATGGGGGATTTTTGCCTTTTCCAGAGTTTTTATCCAAGCTCCTTTCTCATCTCGGGATTTCTCCGATCCAATTGCCGCCAAACGTTTACTCCTAGTCCTGTCTATGGAGATGATAACATTGGAGTCCTTGCTCCCCTCTCTTAGTGTTGAAGTGTTGAAACACTTGATCCAGCTAGTCAAGCTTAGCAATCTCAATAGAAAAATATTCAGAGCCAACCCCCAAAAGAAGCTAATATCAAATGGGGTTAATAAGTTCAGAGACTCGGTGAACTAGTTTTTCTTTGTTAAGAGCTTCCCAAACTTCAATGGGACTTTCTCTTCTGCTCGTAAGTCCAGATTTTCGTTATCTTCCTTCATTCAATGGTTTCTCTTGTCTAATCTTTGCTTTTGTCAGGTGCCCCTGTTAAAGAGTTAAAGGAGGAAGATAAGAAAACACTTGAGTCTCTTATTGTGGCCTCAAGTCAAATTGGGTGTAGATTGACGCTGTTAAGTCAAAAAAAATTACGAAAGCACTCTCTTCTGCCAGAAGGCCAAAGGATCCTGGGCTGTCCCCCCTTTGTCCAACATACCTCCCGGAGCAAACGCTTCCTTTCTCTGGGAGACCCGTCAACTTTCTCTCCTATGTCTCCCATTTGCACCGACCGCTCTGGTATTTGATAAACACTGCACTTGTTATGAAGTGCTGTGTCGTTTTTTCAATTTATTCTGCTAACTTAGAATCTACTTGGATTCTTCTCAACTGCTCCTCAAGTTAAAAAGTCTGTTAGTGGTAC
Source organism: Allium fistulosum (assembly GCA_030737815.1). Taxonomy (NCBI): domain Eukaryota; kingdom Viridiplantae; phylum Streptophyta; class Magnoliopsida; order Asparagales; family Amaryllidaceae; genus Allium; species Allium fistulosum. Next base: position 1,083,270,231 of record CM060903.1, read on the forward strand.
TGCTCCCCTTCCTACAACTGCTCATGCGCTATCTATTGTCCATTCTCCCGCCAAAACTAAGAAGGCCATAAAAAGGAAGTTGGTGCAATCATTTAAAACAGAACCACCCTAGAAGGTTGCTAAAGTTATTGATATAGAGGAGGAGGAAAATTCGTCTTTTGATAAAGCTCCGGAGAGCCCGATCGTGGAATCTCCCAAAGATAAACCCGAGCAAACTCCTACTGCCATTTATCCCCTCTGTCGAATTAATTTTTCCAGCTCTTCGACTGCACTTGATCAAACGCAACAAGCTTTGGAAGTGTCCCCTACTCCAAAGCTTATTCCTTCGAAGCAATCCTCTTCTTCTTCTATCACTTTGAAGAGATAGCTTAGTCAATCTTACATTCTGAGTCCTTCACTTCTATCCATCCACCTTCCTCCGTTCCTGACTTGGCGGGGCATTATCGCTCTCTAATAGAGCAACAATTCTTGGTAAGTTTCACTTCAATTGACCTTATTATTACTGTTCCTTTTTAAAGTTCTAACTTGTGTTACATTTCTTTCATATTTCTAAGTGTCGGTTAACTCTACACGAGTAAGCACCCAAATCTTCCGTTGAGTCCCCCAAGTTCAGGAGGAAATCTCTGCCCTTAAGAATCAAGTGTCTTCTTTATTTGGGGAAAAAGATGAAGTAGCCTCCGAACTGGAGCGATTAAGAGCTTCCCTGAAAGAATCCGATGAGGAGAAGGCCCGTATAGTAGCAAAGAATATTTCTTTGAAAGAGAAGTTAAATAAAAACAGGGCCTCACTGGAACTTGCTGTCGATACCATCTTAGACACCAAATAGCGAGTATCTCAGTTTTTTAATACTACTCTCGGGGAGATTATGTTGAATTTCTACGAAGAGGCATTGAAGCTCGCTTATGCAGATAATTTTGAGAAGTGCCCTGACCTAAGTTTTCCCTCGCTCGACTCTGCCCTTGTTGATAGAGTAATGGGCAAGATTAATCATGTAAAGTAGGGAATAGAAGCTGCAGCAGAGGAAGAAATTGGCGCCTCCAAAATTCTTTTTTCCGACGTCCCCTCTTTCGAAATCAAATTTGACTCTGAAGATGAGGGTGACAAGAATGATGCTGCCGGGGAAGAAGGGGATGATAATGATGGTGATGGCCATGGCAATGATAACGATGATGATGTTGATGGTGGCCACAGTTCAGATGGTGATTGAGGGGTACATACTGAAACTTCTGATAAGGATGGTGATGATGATACTAAAGCTCTTGAGAAAGAGCCATCTCCTCAAAAAGGAGTCCTGCTTGAATCTTCCGGGGCATGTGCTCCTCAAGAAGAAGTGCCTGCTTCCATTAATATCAAAGAACCAAGAGAGAAGGAGCAGGTTTCTCAAACTTCCATCCTGGTGTCTCAGGTATGGGACTCTCTGTTTAATCAACTTTTACTTCGTAAGCCATAATAGCGTAATTCTTTTATTTAGATAAGGAAGAAATCCGTCCTCCACTATAAAATCAAACTCGGGAGAAAACAAGCAGAGATAAATAGATTATATAGGGAGTTAGACAAGCAAATATGGGAGCATAATGTACTTTTTGATAAGTATCATAGGCTTGATAGAAGTGCATCGGTGCTAGCATCTTTTAAGCATCAAAAAGGTGTCCCCTATTAAAGTGAGCGCACCTTCGCTACCACGCTCTCTTAAAAGAAAACAGGGAGTTAATCACCCTATTTTAGATGCTGATTAAAGAAAGAGATATTTTAATCAACTTTTTATATAAGGCTTACTGTAGACACTCAATTATTTATTTTTCATACATAGGGGAATTTAGTGGGGGTCTACTTAGATGTTTTCATAAGAGATACTTGGTTGAATTCGGATCTTACGCGCACCCTGGAGCTTGTTGGAACTAACCATGGGTCAGATCGATTCCCCAAGATCTCCCCTCTAAAAAGCTTAAGTACTATGTGAACAAATTTGTCTCCGTGTTATTTTCTAAGTCTGTTTTGTATGAACTAGATGAATAGTTGTAGACATGCAACAATGTATTAATTTGTGAATATTTGTTTTAGTCTTGCTTTTTATGCTTAGCTTCAATTTATTATACTATCATAGAATGATTTTTCATTTGGCCAATCTTGTTTCTAGAGCCATTTAAGTCGGTACGTCAAATTGAGACGATTTTATCTTGAAAAGGCATCAATTTTAAAATTTCGAAACTAGAAAGATACTGCTTCCATAGAGATTTACAAATATTTACATGGAATATCCTCGTCTTCTCTTTGATTTTCTTGGTGATGAATTAGAGAAACTTCTTAAGGAAATCAGGACATTTCAATCTAAGTTAATTTGTGGTCGTGATAGTCCTCCAGCTAGCAAGTGGGACTATAGCGGATGTTTGTAGGATCTATTTCACCCTAGAGGGGGGGTGAATAAGGTGATACTATTAATTATAAAAATTTAATACGGAAGTATATAAAATAATCGCAACATAGATTTAGCAGAATAATAGTAGCACAGATAATAGCAGAATAGTAAAAATGCAGAAATAAAACAACACAGATTTACCCAGCTTCGGCAGAACCCTGCATATGTGTTGCCTTCAAGGTTTCTACTAGAAATTTAGTAGTTAGACGCTTACACACTTAAACTCGTGACACCCGCTATCGATTAACCTAACTCTATGCTCAAAACCCTGCCACAACTCAGCCACTAAGTTGCGAATTCTCGAATTATACCACCGTAGTTCATCCCCTAGTCGCACGACTAGATTTTACAAGATTTAAAAGTAAATTACAAATGAAAAACAATTAAAACCATAAAAACCCTAATTTAAATAATTTAAAGCCCAAAGAATAATTATAAGCCAGTCCAAATTAAAAATATAGTGATAAAACAAATGTCCCCTTATTCTTTTGTTTCTTCGGCCTGAATCCTTCTCTTTGAAAATGTCTGCTTCTCTTCGTTCGTTCCTTTTTCAGATTTAGGGTTTTACTTTGTTGAAGCTGCCGACTTTAGTTGATTGATCGAATAGGTGATTTCGCTTTCCTTGCTTTGTCGATCAACAGTCTCTTTGATTTGCACACGGTTGCTTCTCGATCGAGTTTGATTTTGAATTGGTATTTAATTTCTCTTTTGCTTTTCTATTTAATTTGCTTGAACTCGATGCTTTACATGCCGATGATGACTTGGGATTTTATAGGGATCAATTTCCCTAATTTTCGTTCGAATATGTTATTTGAATTCGTCACTTGCTATGCTTTTGGCCACTGATTTTCAAATGATTGCTTGTGATTTATCCTGACCTTTTCAATACATATATATTTTTAAGTTGTACTTTCTTGGTCACCACGGCTCTGACTTTCGTATGTGATAATCTAGACTTTGGCTTCTGATTCCATTCTTTATGCTGTTGACTTCGGCCACTTTGAATTGATTTCTACTGTGACTTTGCACTTTTATTTGTTCAATTCGAACTTGTTATTTGGAGATAATTCTTACGACTTTGCTGACTGATTTGTTGCTGGTAGCCGGACTTGTTTCACTTGATATATGTATCATCATATATGTACATATATACATATGTATGTGTGTATGTATGTGTTTGTTGAAATTCACTGCACTTGCATCGGTCCATTTGCCATGTAGCTTGAATCATGTTATAGCCGAAACTCTGAAATGTTAAACATATATGCACTTGACCACTTCAATAGTTTGGATTTACAATTTCTTTCCTCCTTGACATGATTTGAAACTTGTAAAACCCGCTGTGTTGATGATGCTTTGAGTACACGTTTTTCTGCTACACTGGATTTAGCTGATCTAGTGCATTTTGTTTTGTATGGTAAACATTTTGGTCTCTCCACATAAGTTCATATTGTACCCGTTATTTCTTTGAGGCAGATCATATTGTATTTATGTCTTTGAGCCTGGGCATGTGTGCTTCATGTAGTCTGCTTGGATATTGAACTGCTTCATTGTCTTTGATTCAAGTTGCATAGCTTCGAGTGTGTATGCACACATCTTTGTTGAACTGCTTGTTCTTGTTTCACTGGTGCATGTTATATGTGGTCTGGTTTTTCTTTGAACTTCTGATCAATTCATTGTTGTGGTCTTGTTGACATTGTCTTCATATCATGATTTGAAGCCGCTATGAGATTTTCCATTGCAACATGTGTATACATACATACATGTATGTATATATGTATATGTTAGCTTGCATTTTGAACTACTCTGATTGTCTGTACTATTGCATAGATGTTGTGAAGTTTTATGTACTTCTAGTCTTTGGTATCACTGCACATATATATTTGTGTGTTTACATGCCTGTATCATTTTCTACCTAATGCTTGTATCCCATATTTCCACTGAAATGTTGCATGCTTCGGATGTTTGGTGTTGTTTGGAACATGTCACTTGTTTGCAGTGTTGTTTCATTGAGTTTGTTGCATCGGGTTGCACTGCTTGCATATCCATATGAACTTGCTGTATCACCATATATGTATGATTCTTGATGTCTTCATGTTTACTTGAGTGTGGTCTGTGCCTTTGTGTGGAGCTTGATTGAGTTGTTGTTTCGAGCTAGTTTATGCACCCTGCTGTATACTTGCATATTTGTATCTTGTTCATGTTTGTGTTCATTTATCTGGAGTTGTTTGTGTGCTTCATGTTTGATTTGGGTCTTGCTCGTGCATAGTTGAGTTTGTATTGATTATTGATTTGAAACTTGTGATAATTTGAACTTGTACATTTGGAATGCACCTATGTTGAATCCAACTTATAGCTCAGGTTTGACCTTGTGATAATGTCGTGACTTTATTGTATTTCACTTGAGTTGAACCCGGCTATTGTTTGGGTTTGACCTTGTGCTATCCTATCTCTGCAGTTTTATCAAGTGTATATCGGTGTGCACGGCCTTGTGGCATGTACAGTGATACACTGTGAATGTCACGAGCTGTTCATTATGATGAATTCAAAATAAATATGATGAGGAACAACCCAAATAACTGAGGCAAATAACATTTTCAAACTAAACATTTTATTTTACACTGCAAAAATATTTCTTTTTCAATTTTACCGCGTCAGTGTTTATTTTGGAGATAACTCAGATGCTGGATTCAATCTGGAATAGAGTTGAAGATAAAATACGAGTGAATGAGTGACATGTAGTGAGGTGCTATTGTAAATGATAATTGTATAGTGATGTAATCAAAATTATATTGTAATTGAAATTTTGTATATATGGCGAGAGCTCAAATTTGTACTATTCAAAATTGTAATAAATATTTGTTTGAATAAAATAACCGTTTAAATTTAAATTTGGTGTTATTTATTTTATTCAGCAAATATTTATTTAATTATGTGAAAAATAAAATAGTACATTAACAAATACATTTAATTGAATATATATATGTTTATTATCATCAAACAAAAATCATATACTAGCATATTCAACAATGTCCACCAGTTATCACTCCTAAAGGAGTTAATATTCCTTTTAGTTCAACAGTTACCCTTTTCGCTAATTCAGTAGAAAAGGTTAGAAATGTAGTTTCTCAACTTTAAACGTAAATCAATTGTTTATTGTATCTTTTAACTTTGTTGTTGTTCGAGTTATAATATGTTATTATAACAATAAAGAGATTTTTCATCTTGATTTTGACTTTATTTTGTCTCTCTTTGTTTAAATAGGAGTTACAATTATCTACAGCTCGACCCTCACTTGACTTAACATCACGCCTCTCTAGTCTTAGAGCTAAACTGTTAAAAGAATATGGTAGGAGTGAACCTCTTAATGATATCTTACTAGCATGCTTCCATGGTAATGCCAAAACATTGAAATGGCATAAAAGGTATTTACTTCAGAAAGCCATTGTTAGTAACCTCAAAGATCAAATTGCTTATCATGAGGCCGATGTCAAAGGAAAAGATGAAATTATTTCGTCACTGAAGTGACAAGTAAAGTCAAACCCTTCAATCGATTTTGATCATAAAATGTCATAACTTATCCAACAAAGCAGTTACTTGGAATTGAAATTGAAGGACAGTCAAGCACAGTGCTAGTTTGGAAATTGAAATTGAAATTGAAGGGCATGTTTAGAAATGAAAGTTTTGAAACCTAAATTCTAGTATTAATAAGTGGATTTTTGTTCTACTCCTTTGATGCATGAACCCTTCAGGTCTTGTATAGAAGTAATTTGATTCGTCGCCGCTTGAGCTCGGACATCTTAGTCCATAATTGGATATGCCATTTCTTGGGCTTGAACATCTCTGTCTTTTATTTAATGAGCTTCCTCTTGGGCTTGGACGTCTCAGTCCATTATTTATTGATCCTCTTCTTGGGCTTGGACATCTTAGTCCATTTGTTGGATAGGCCTCTTTTGGGCCTGGACATCTTAGTCCATTGTTGGATTAGCCTCTTCTTGGGCTTGAACATCTTAGTCCATTATGGTATGAGCCTCTTCTTGGGCTTGGACATCTTAGTCCATTGTTGTTCGATGCTCTTGGTTAGCTCATCTAAGAGGCTGGAACCAAGGACATACCCGACCTCCCTCCAGGAGGCGCTTTGACCTGGCCAGAGACGCGGTCAAGGGCATGTCCGGTGCTTTAACCTGGAAATCCTATGGCGTGGATAAAGGCTAACTCCAACCTCCCTCTAGGAGGCACGCTGCCCTGGCCATAGCGTGGCGTACACAAGGGCTTGTTCGGTGATTTAACCTGGCCATCTTATGGCATGGATAAAGGCTTAGCCGCCCTCCCTCCAGGAGGTGCTCTGCCCTGGCCAACTCGGTGCGGACAGAGGCTTTCTACCATCTTAGGTAGACTACCAACTTAGGAAGTATCCAAATATAAGGAGTATTTCACTCCCAACCTTGTAGATTTTTCTTTGAAAAGCAACTCTTTATTGATGTTTCTCAAATTCTTTTTACAAATTCAAGAATATTTCCCCATCGAAAGAAATTTATGATCATCCCCTCTAGGGCTCTGCAATGATTGGTTTCATGACCATTCATTATGTGGTAGTAACAGTAGGATCCTCCCAGATTCCTTTCATGTTTTGGCTTATTTTTCTGTGATGGCTAATAGTTAAGCTCAACCTTAGTAAGCAAGTAGATGTTCTCTATGGATGTTGTTAAGTAGAACTATTTGGGAAGTCTAGATTTGAAGCTTGATTCTTTAGGATGGCTCTTTAATTTTTTGTCCCTTGGCCTTATAGTTTCATATTTTTCGATTGCTTTTCATTTTGCCACCATTTGTAGTTATTGTGTAGGAAGTGTTCTTGTTGCCACTTATTTGCAAAGGCATTGTAATCAGCCATTCTCTCTTTTTAAAAAATTATGCCTTTGAAATGTGTTGGATGGTTCTTCTCAATTGATTTAATACATTGTCATTTCCATTTGTTCTTTTTTCTAATGCAAAAATAAGGGTGGGACCAACATGAAAGCGATCAAAGCTTCTAGCCTTAACCTTTGCTCCTCATTTTGATTGGAATTTTTGATGAATTTTGAGGGGAACTTTATCTCATGTGGCTCAAAGGATCCTTGTTCAGATTTTATGATTCTTCTAGCCATGATTAGACCAAAAGTAGATGAACTTGAGATTGGGTTAAGTGGGGTTAGAGAATAGTAGCGTTGGGTGTTTAACCGGGTCGGAGGTTCGGGCCCTCCTTCTAGTGCCAAAAATGTTAACAAGATATCTTATCAACACCCCAAGGTAGAGTTTTTAGGACAAGGTCAATTCCTTGTGGTTTCTTTTAGAAGAGTTGAGAAGGATGTAATGTGTGTATTTACTTTGGTATCCTTTTGAAACAAGTTGTTGTAGTGAAAACTTACTTAAGCCAACCTTTCGACTCAGTTGAAATGGTTATTTACTTTCCTTATTAACCTTTGACTTTGTTGAGATAAATGGGTTTTCCCTTCGAAAGCTCTCCTTTTGAACTAGAAGTAGTATCCAAGTAGATGGTCTTTGGAATCACCAGATGAAGGTTGACTTAGAGAGTTTCGAATCTATCGAAAGCTTAAGTTGTTGAGCGACTTATGCTTTGGTCAGGTATTCGAAGTAGAGGTTTCGACCTTGTCGAAAGCTGTAAGCTTAGATGTCTTGGATTTAGATTAGAAATCTCATGTTAAAACAGTTTTACGATAGGTTTTGAACTCATCAAAAGCTAGGTCTATAGGTTTCCCATGTCAATCCAAGGTTTAAGTGGTCTGTGATTAGGTTTCGACCTTGTCGAAAGCAGTAGCCCAGGGGAAGATAGCTTGAAGCATTTAATCTAAAGTTATTTGATTATACGAGGTTTCAACTGTGTCGGAAGGGTCCTTTCTATATAGGCGATACCTGAAACAAAATGTTAAACCTGATAAAAGCTTTAAGAACAGTAAACTAATTTGTGAAATTGACAACTTCCTTTTCGCAAGCTAAAGATGATTTTATTTCTCGAAATCCCTAAATCAATTTGGTAGTTAGGGTTTACAATACTTTTGATTAAGAAACTACAAGTTTTGAATGGAAAGAATCAGATCCCTCAAACCTGACCACTTGGGTCTTATTTATAGATGCGAGTCAGCACCTTTCGACCCTAATGTTTTCGACTTGGTTGTAAGGTGGCTGCCGAATAACTCAAGTATGCTTCCACCTTTGTCGAAAGGAACGGTTGTGCCTCTCTTATTTGTGTTGCCTTTTAAGTTCTCCCGACTCTGTCGATAGGCCTTGTTCAATGGTTTCGATGATGTTGGTTACGTCTGAGCTCTTGCTTGTGATTTGATGTGGAACCCTCCTAGGTCACAATGGCTTCGACCGATTCAAAAGGCTTATTATGGCTTTCGAAGGGGTTGTTCAGGACAATACTTGGTTTCGACTAGTTTGAGTGAAGGCGAAACCATTTGTTTCGAATGGTTTAGTGCATATACAAAGAGTTGTTCTCTATTGTCTTCGAAAGGTGCGGCCTTGACTCATTCAAAAGGGCTTTATGCATATGGAATCACCTAGTCAAAAGGTGGTTACTAAAGGCAAAAGGGTGCTTTCGACTCCTCTGAATCCATCAAAAGGTAAGAACCTTCTGGATCTTGATTGTAGAAACCTTTCGACACCTGCGAAAGGTTCTGAAGCTTTCAGACTTTGGCGGTAGCATCCCTTCGACTCCTTCGAAAGGTCTAGCTGGAACCTTTTTCTCTTGTTCTTCTTTGACTTCTGCTCAAATTGGTTTCGACTAAGTCGAAAGGTGGATTTTAGGAGTAACATATATAATTTTAATAAATTTAAGTACTTTTCTTAAGTATAATGCTGATTCTTTAAAAAGGGTAATTATAATCTTGGGAAGTAGGAACCAATGGGATTAGTACGTAGGTTTTACGTAGATCATTTCTCATTTTCACATATGTCTCGATCTAAGATTCGAGTACATGACTCGAGGTCTTTCACACCATTCTGAATAGGGATTTGTCACCTGATTTTTGATGTCGAGTGTAATGACCCGTAAATTTTAACGGTTTAATAACGTAATTAACTGATTTTTTGTGAAATTTTAAATAATTGATTTTGGAAAAAAATTTGATATTTGGAATACGTCTACTTAAACATAGCAAATGGTAAATTTTCATCTGATAATATGGAAGTTTATTTTATTGTGTAATTTTATTTCAATTCAAATCAGTTAATATTAGATGATAATAAAATACTTTCCAAACCTGAATATTTTTATACAACAAATTTGTAAATCATCTTCTGACTGTGACGTCATATTTCGTTTCTTCAAATTTGGACTGCTATTGCTCCGTTCATCTTATTTCTGGCATTTCTACAGCATTTTCGGTATCGATTATCGAATTTTGATAGGATGATCATACCACTGATACTGTATACCGTTTTGATAGTCTCGTCATGATGATTTCTATGGTATATTCATTTGTATATTTCGGAGTCTGATGTGCGATGAAATCTATGGAACGATTTCCATATCGGTTCCGCAATTGGACTTTTTAGCTTCCCATTCTCCTTCATATTCCATCGTATAACCATTGGCCACTAACAATTAATAATTCATAGAATTCAACCCCTGGCTCTTACCATTCCATCTGTTGTTTTATCTTGGTCGGTCCTTTCGTTTCTTTCTCATTTTTAGCTCTGTTTGATTTCTCTGATACAAATTATAATATACACAGCTTATTTAATTTGTGAAGCCTTGAAGCTAGATCATCTCATTTTTTTCAAATCATTCATTCGCCTCTACCTTCCACCCTCGTTCCATGCAAATCTCTTCCACCTAAGGCATTCTTCCCATCACCGTGCTAGCACCCAAAGCGGCAACTTCATGGCCATTCTCCACTTTTATACGTGTACAGCAGTACGCATCAACCCAGCATGGCCATGTCACCTACTTCCTTCCAATCTCCCGCTGCCTCAAAACCCATCTCCGCGCGTGCTTTCCGACCTCCACCACTTTTGCTTCCCCTTCGGTCCGCCTTCCTGAGCCTCACGCCACCACTCCTCTTTCTCGTTTTCCACCTTCCCTTTTGCTTTCCAAGTACCTTTGATTCTATGGGAATGTTATACGTATATAAAATTAGGTATGTATATACATATATTTTGTGTTTATAGATTTATATATTGATTTGTAGTTATATATTAGGTTGTATATATATATTGGTAGTTACGTATGTGCCTTGTTTTGTATATATATTTACAAAGTATATGGGAATGAATTTTGTTTAGTGTTATGGCTGTTGTTTATGTATATATATATATTTTAGTTGAACACATTTTGAAATTTTTTATTTAACATATATATATATGGTGTGTGTGTGGCGTGTTTTAAATGTTTGTGTTCGTTGTGTTCATGTGTGTGTATTTGTATATAATCTAAGATAATATATTGTTATTAATAGTGATGTTTAGATTGTATATATATAGATCTATATATATATATAAGTGTATATATATTTTGAAAGGCAGTACATTTTATAGTTTTACAGTTATATAAAGAAGTATATACTGCATATTAACTAAATATATTTGTAAGTTGTATACTATATATATACTGAGTTTACATATAGCAGTATTTTGAATATCAGTTGCATATCATAGTTTGTATTCCAATTTAGTATATAAGTTCATATATATAAGATACTGTAATATATAGGTTTGTAATATATATACTGTAGTATATATATAGATTTTCTTATAACTATTTTGGGTAACATGAAAATATATATATATATATATATATATGTGTGTGTGTGTGTCTTTTATAATAATGTTTGTTTATATATATTTATAAATGTGTTGTTTTATAATTTATACTGACTAATATAATATATTCATGTATATATAGTATATTACGTTAGTTTGAGTATATGTAACTTATTGCTTAAATTGCGTATTTCTATATAATTGTATTGTATATTTGTATGCCTGTTATATGTTAGTTTATTATCAGTTTAAAGTATACAGTAGATCATATAGTGATGTGTATGTCTTGTATGTTATGGGTTTGCTGAAAGGAAATTTTTTTTTAGTATAATATGTATGTAAGTTTAAAACATATATATGTTGATATATATTAGTTTATATATATAAATATACAGTAGCTTGGTTTCAATTTATATAGATATAGTACGTTTGGGATTAACTATTTATTTGAAAATATATATATATATATATTTTAAATATGTTTGATTTTTTTGAAATGCATGTATATTAAATTTTATTTGTGTTTGAATTTAGAATATGAATTTTATATATGTAAATAGTTATATGTAGTTATATTTATATATATATATAAGTCCAATGATCCCATTTATCTTCATCGATCTAGTTCTGATTTGATTTCGTCAAATCATATTTATCAGCTTCGTTTGTCAATTCGAGTTCAATCTTGCCTTGTTTTGAGATTCATGCCTGGATTCGTAGCTTATTTTTTTGCCAAATCTATCTTGCCCCGAAAGGTGAGCAATCGCTCACGATTAACGTTCTTATATCTATTAAATTTGATTTCAATTGAAACGACAATTGAAGTATGCTGATGTTAGTTATTTACTTTGCTATATATATATATATGATATGCCATTATCTATAACTATTCACCTGTGACATCTGACACCCTGATAAGTTATTTATATTATATTAGTTACTAATGATATATGCCTATTATTGATATGTTATATTTTTATCATCACTGTTCTCACTTTGCAAGTTTCATGTTAGTATAGATTTCCCTATGGGTTGAAGTGATACATACCCGAACGATCTTTAGAATAAGAGAAAATCGTTATGGGTTGAAATTTTAAACCCAAGCGATTTTCATTGAATTAAATTTTGGATTGCGGGTTGAAATGATATATACCCGTATATATTTTAAATTGCAGATTGAAATGATAAATATCCGTATCACTTGACCATAGGATAGAAAATTATATACAGACACCGTTGGTCTATATGTATATTTTGAAATGATTTCCAAGGTTTTGAAAGGTGATATATGGGTTTAAATAAATATTGGTTTTTAAAAATATAATATATATAAATGTTATTTTATATAGGTCTAAATTGTAGATTTTAAAAATTATATGTTTTGGAATTTTTAATTTATAAGTTAGTTTTGAAATTATAAATTTTAAGATTTTTCTTATAATTTTATTTTCTTAAATTATATAAATAAGATCTAATTTAATAAAATTTAATTTAATTAGTATATAATATGTTTTAAAATATTTATTTAAAATTTATATTAATATTTTCAAGTAGATTTATAACTTTAATAATAAAGGTTGGGAAGATAAATTAATGTTGACTTAGAATTTAAATTGGTTAATAAGTAAATTCAAATAAGAATTTATTTGAACTTATTGATTTGAGACTTTGAAATTTTGTTTTACAACTTGATTCGATAAAAGGTGATTAAATGAATATTCTCAATTTTAAAAAAAAATTGGGATTGAAAATTTAATATTGATTTAAATTTATAAACCGAGGTTTTAAATATTTGTTATCAAAATGATTAAGTGAATAAAATTAAAGTTAAATGTGGAATATAAATGAAATTTATGTTGTAAATGATGAATATCTAAACTTGAATCTTAGTGGAATTGTAGTGATAGTTCAAAACCTGAATTTGAAATCGATAAAAATTGAAATAGCTTATTTAGGGTGTTAATTTGAATCTTTGACCTTTAAATTGAAATGGTTAAACCGGAGTTGATTTAAATTTAATTTTGAATTTAAGTGGATTTGAATCTATTTGTGGAATTGGAGGAAGCTATTTTATTGTATAAAGTATTTATATATATGAACTATTTTGATATATATATATATATACACTATTTTCAATATCTAATCTGTTTAAGTCGAAAGTGCTATGATTTCCCAAGTGTTATGATTTCCAAACGTTAGGATTTCAAAAGTGTTACAATTTCGAAATGTGTTATAATTTTGAAAGTGTTACGATTTGAAAATGAGTATGATTTAAAGAGTAATGATATCGAATTGATATGGTTTTGAAATGATATGATATTTTGGTTTTGAAGTGTGAACTATTTGAAATGAAATGACCACGGTGTTATGATAACGTTTGGTTGTTAAAGAGACCAGGATCGGATATTGTCATACTCTCTGCCAATACCGAAAACCACTTTAACAACTGTCTATGTGGTGGAGATTCCAAAACGAAGTAGGATGGTTTGGTGACGATTCCAAATGGTATTTACGTAGCCCTGACTCCCGTGAGTCAGCTTGATGTGGCTAAAACAGGAGCCATGTCGGGCCAAGTGAGGTCATTCCTCCGATCGGACACATTTCTTCAATACCATTTCTATTGCTTTTGTGATTTGATTGGGTGCACCTTTGATTTAGGAGTGTGTCACGAGGTGGGCGGTAGTAGCTGCTATGCGTTACCACTAGTCCGGATCCGCAAACGGTAAATCTACTCTGGCATTGCCTCGTGTGCCGTGTCACATGCCCTATCGCGCCATCTACGAGTTTGTTTTGTGTCGTACCTATGGAGTGCTCCCTGATAGCCCACCCGCGGGTGGAGTTTATAGTATCTGTATAGACTACGACATTATATAAAATGTGTTAAGGGGGATATGGTTAACGCCTTAACGCTATTTTAATAGTTTACTTTACTGTAGACATATTATAATAGCGTATTTTACTACATAGTAGATAGTTCCACGGATCCTTAGAGGATGGAAATCCCAAACATCCTTTAAGTTACTTGTATTTCAGTTGACATTTCACTTGAGTTGAATTTATTATTATAAGAATGTTAATTTTGACTCGAGCTGTAACGACCCCGAATTTTAATTAAATTTAAATTGATAATTTATTGAATTTTTGAATTAAATTGAGTAATTAAATAAAATTTTGAAAAAAAAATTTGTAAAATTTATTTTTAATGGAAGCGAGTTTCCCCTACTGTCTTAGAATCTATATTAAGTCATATGAATTTAAACGATTTGTAACAAATGTGATTTGGATTTAAAATTTAAGTAAATGGTTTAATAATAATAATAATAACAATGATTGATAATTAATGATTTAAATTTAGGATTGATGGTTAATAAATATGAGGAATTATAACAAGTTGAATTTTAATAAAAATATATAAGGTAAATTATATAGTATAAAATAGAAACTTATTTACATTATAAAGTGATTACACTACAATAATTCAAACAACAAGTAAACAAGACAAAGATAAAACAAAGCAAAAGTATTGCAATCATATAATAAATCAAAGTATTTGTAAAACAAACAAGCAAAGGCAAGATAAATATATAGGTATAAACTAATGAAACACTTGCTAAAGAAGGAAGACATCAAAATATATTCATATATGTACAGCCGAGTTAAAGTATGGTACAAGGTAGTTAATGCAATATCTGTAGCATACAAACACATATATCTTCAGCCACCAACATATCTTCATATTGTACAACTGATAATAAATGCAAGCCACCAAAGGAAAATATCAGCCACCACTTGATAAAAATATCCCTGATGTTGTACAAATACACAACATTACTTGTACAAAAATATTATAACCTGTAAGCTTATTTTCAAGCATATCAACTTCTTCATCTTATCAGTTCGTTCCTTTTCACTGAGAAAAGAAAAAAAAAACTAAAGTAAATGTCATTTAAACTCAAACAAGCTTCTACTAAAAACAACAGCAATTAGATTCATGAAGTAAAACAAATCATTGTAGGCCAACAGCATTTCCAGATTTTGGTTCAAAGCTCCTCTGTTTCAAAAATTCAAGTTTTTCAAGCCTGTACAAGTTGAGTTCTCTGTTTTTGCTTTTACAAGGTGAGCAAACTCCCTTATTTTTGCTTATATTCCTTGATATGGTAATGAATGCTTGAAGTATGATCTGGGCTGTTGTTTCAAGTGGAATTATGTTTGTATATACATATAAGTATGTATATATGATTGTGCATGTCTGGGTTACAGACAAAGATTCTTGTTCCAGGTTTACAGAGTAAACCTATTTCTAAAATCCAAATCTCTCCCTCTGTTTATATTTAAGGATTGGAATCTAAAGTGAGTAAACATGATTTTGTAAAAGAATTTCAAGTTTATTTAAAACAGTTTAAACTTTAAATTATAAACTGCTTGTTCATGCTTCAGTGTGATGATATCCCAGTGATGCTCTGAGTTCCCTGTAAACATTTATACAGGGATTTTAATTGTTTTCAAAACTAAAGTCTATTTGCTTTAATCACTAACAAGCTATAGTTTTCCACATAATCAAGTTGGTTAATCCATGAAACAAGATTTTACAAAGTTTATTTAAAAAAAATACAGTGGATTATCACCACTGTAACTTGGGTTTACAGATATCCCACTAATATGGATAAAAATATATTGTTGTAAAATATAAATTCAAGAATATTTATTGAATCTATACTGCAAAACGTGAATTTTAAAACAAAAGTTTAGATTTTTAGTTGGGTATTCTCAGAGAAATTGGTATATGAACAAAAATTGTACTTTTATGAATTTCTGAAAATTAAATCATTTATAAATATTGAAATTTGTATGGAAGCATGCTCGAACACCTACGAATCCAGGAAAATTGTTGAAGGATTTTTATAATGTGTGAATAGGTAGAATGAATCGAAGATAGGGTTTAAGGGGTGAGCTGAGTCGAGTCTGGAAAGGTGATCGCCGCTCCGCCCGTAGATCACCGGACTTCGTCACTCCGGTGCCAGTCGCGGCGTCACACATCAGCGGAGCTCGGGTCAAAATTTTATGGCCTCTGGTGGCCAGAGGAGGTGGCGCGGGTTGGATTTATGGTGGTGTGCTGTTTGGGTTCAATTGAACGAGAGGACTCGATTTTATTCTCGAGGTCAATTCAAGTGTGTGGGTATTCGAATCGATTTGGGGAATGAAGCACGACTTGCTGGGGTCGCGATGGCCACCAGAACGGCGGCGAGGTGGCGTGCATGTACACGTGCACGTTTGATGTCTGCTGCGTGACGATTGTGGAAGAAGGGGGCAGGCTCGGGTTCGTCTCGAAGTAACTTGCGTGGTGGCTCGAAGAAATGGAATGGTGAAGGAACTCGAGAATGTTGGCAGTTTTGCGCGTGAGTGTCGCGTGATTCTGTTTGATAGCTGCTCGGGTTTAAATTTATCAACTAGAGTTTGTTTAAGTGGAGGGTTTTAAATTTTTATAAGAAAATTGTTTCCTGGTTTTCAAAAGTAAATAATGTAACCAAGTTTTGAAATGGGTTGAAATAAATATAACTTTTATTTTGAAAAGTTACTTTTAAATATTATTAAAGGTTGTTAATTTATGAAAAGAATGTTTTGATGGTTAGTTAACTTTTTAAGGTTTAAAGTTAAATATATTTGTCAAAGAGAATTTATTACTTGAAGTAAATTACTTAATGAAAGTGATAAAAATGAAATTAATTAAAAATCCAAGTTAATTAATCGAGTAATTAGTGATTGATTATTTCAAGATAATTACTTAATTAAAAGCAATTAAATAAATGATTAAATTGATTAAGTAAATTGATTAATTAAAAATAAAAGGATGATGAATATTAAGGTCAATTAATTTATTATTAATGGTTAATTAATAAATGACTAAAGGAAAATTAATCAAAACGATTTGTAATTTACTAATGTTAATTAACCAGGATTCGCGACTAATCTGATTTAATTTAATCAGATAATTAATTGATCTTATCTATGGATATTTGGATTCTATTGAATGTGAATTGTTTGATATCCCTGATATATGATGCTTTGTGATACGTCCTGATTTATGTCGTGATCTGTGATTTCTGTTTCTGTGATATATTGTTATATGAATATGAAAACCCTTTCCCGTAAAATGACACTTGAATTTCGATGCGACAGGTAGTCGGATTCCGGTTGGTTATCCGAAACCCACATCGAATTATAATTGTGAATCTTTGTGACTGATAAATTTATTTTATCTATGAATCTGTGAATGAAGATAAGCGTTATCGATTATACCGCTTATCGATATATCTGTGATGATTGATGTTGCACTATTGTGTGTAAAACCCTGGACCACACTTATACACACACAAATATGGATTTCACGTGGAAATCGGTTAAGTCACAGATAATTTAAATTTAATGTTTTTGAAATTGAAATTTTAATTTCAATTGATTTTGAAATTGGAAATTTGGGTTTAAAGTGAAAAGCTTTTGAAATAGAATTTCAAAGATAAAAGTTATTTTGAATAACTTAATCGAGTTATGAAAATTTAAATAATTTGATTTAAATTTGAATTCAAGTTTGAAATTGAATCCTATGATTTGAAACTAGGGATTGAAAATGTTATAAATGTGTTTATATGAAGTTAAACCATTTTAAAAGTAAAATTTTCAGAATTTGGATTTAACCCAAAGATTTTGACTCGTATAAATGAATCAGATTTCCAAAATAAAAACTGTTTGTTTTAAAGGAATAAAAGCTTTCAGATAAGAAATGAAATTCCAGTTTAATTAAAGGAATTTCAAGACTGAATTGAAAAATGGTTTTCCAAGTTATGAATGAATTCTTTTTGAAAGCTATGAATTGAATCTGTTATTTTTAACAGATTTAAAATGATCTTTTGTTTAAACCATTTGGAATGGAATTGTTTTGAAAGCTATAAGTTGAATCTTTGTTTTAAAGATTTAACGAGTTAATCAATTGAAATGGGAATTAAATTTGGAAAATCTGTGATTAAATCTTTTATTTAAAAGATTAAAGTGTGGAAAATTGTTAAACCATTTAAGGTTGTTAAAATGAATCTTTTTATTTAAAGATTTAAAAATGGTAATTTGTTTAAACCATTTGAAGAAAGATTTTGGGTAATAAGTTGTGACTTAATTGAAATCCCAATATCCATATGTTTTAAAGTATTGCGCTCATTATTCAGTTTAGCCGGGAGAGGACCTTTGTGTCATATAACCCGTTCCGAATACTGGTACGTCGTATATGGATAGCATTTGAAGACCGGTGGTGAAGACCGGATATTTTCGAAAACGAAAGGACAACTCGTCGAATGTCTCTGCATCGACTGGCCCCGATATAGAGATTTTATCACCCTATGTGATGGGAAGTCCGGACGTGATTGGAAATTATCCGGAATTGCAAGGGCTTCGTGAGAAGTGCCTTCGGTTCTGTTCGAACCCGGAACAGACTTGTATGGATACATGTCTGACATTACACTTTGAGATATAAAGCAGATTTCTTTCAAATACATTTCTGTTGGTGGCGGAGAATTTATTCTCTTAGCTTAACACCCTTCTCTGAGACGTACGAGCTCAGAGGTTATGTAGTTGAAGGTTATCAGCGATATATCCCAATTTGGTAATGTGACATGCTGAGTGTTGCTGTGTGATGATCAGTGTTTGATCATTTGTGATATGATCATTTGTTTGATCATTTATCTTTGTGATCATAGGTTGATCACCTGTTGACCCAAAGCGTGGCTTTTTGAAAAAGCGTAGCTTTGTGGACGAGACTTCGTCAGGGCCTCACAACCCGGAAATGGTCGAAACAGGAATGTTGCGGCAAGGTTATGAGGGTCGCGCCCTTTAGGGTATGTCATTTCCTTCTGGAAAAGGGTGGTATTATGGTATGGAGCCCAGATACTTACTCATGTGGGTACACTTTCTTTATGATGTGTGATGTTGGATATCGAGCGCTCGGATAAAGGTCCCAAAGGACCGGGAGGTGGCATATTCGTGAGTTACCTGTTACAGGGGTAACCCGGCCTTGTTTGGCAGAGAGCAGTTTGTCTCTCGGGACGTCCCGCCAGAGGCGATCCCATGCGGCGGAAGGAAGTTCCTTAGCCTGACCATTTGTTGGAAATCCATTTCTCCAATACGGAACTTGTACGGTTTTAGTTGTAGAACCTGCCATCTAATATGGTAGCTATAGTAGGCATAGTATAATGGTACCTATGCTGGCTAAGATTAATATTATACTTTCAAATTGATTTCCACTATGCACTAATAATAATAACCCAATGATTTGCGTAGTAAGCATGTTTGACTATCATAAGAAGAAATCTCCTCCAATTCTGCGTTTGCATTGTGTGTGTGGCGGGAGGTCTTATGGTAGTTTCATTTTCCAAAAGCATTGCGGATTTCAATGTTTAAGTTCTTTTGTTGATTTTTTAAAGATAAACTGTTTTTGTTGCTCACACCAGTCCCATGACTGATCCGGAGTTTATTGTTCCCTTCCTAAACTCTGGGTGCCCACTATTTTCCACACGGGCAGTCTAGAGTTGGGTTTCTTTTCAGATATTCAGGTTTAGTAGATTATCTGGAGCTAGTTCATTCATCGGAGTTGCTTATCTTGGACTTGTGGATTCATTCTTGTCCGAAGATCAATTTGGAGTTATCATTTCTGTTGTTATCTTTTCTTTTCCGCTGCTATTTGTTGTATCATATCTCTGATGTATATTGATATCTGTTGTATCATACTGTATCAGATTTTGTATCAGATATTATATATCAATGTATTATTCATTTCTTCCGCTGTGTTATTTACTTAATTGTGTTATAGCTCCGGCGAATCGGATTTGAACGGTCGAATCTGCGGCATTCTAGTACAATGTGAAGTACGGATGTTGATTTTCGAGCGGGCAAAACCCGATACGTTACATTTGGTATCAGAGCTAAGGTTGTACTTTAGCTCAGGAGTGTAACACATTAAGTAGCTCATTAGAGATAGGGTGAAGTATACCCTTGAATGAGTATTCCTCAGATATCTGTCCGTAAGCCTCAGTAAATTCTCTTACTATCCACTGATAGTGAGTATGAGTGCAAGAAGAGGACGAGATAGGGGACAGGGGAATACGACTATGAAATGGTCAATATCCTGTAACAATAAGGAAGAAATCTTTTCTCTATCCATCTCTTTGTTCGTCATCTCTTCTCTATTCTTCGATGATTTCTGGTAGGTCCAGGAATAAATTTGATATATTAATATGGGACATAAACTCCGGATGGACCAAAATTGTTTGTTTGGATGAATTGTTTGCTTTGATTGCTATGGTTGATAGGTATACTTTAGCTTCTAAACTAAAAGTTTTGAAATTGTATCCATATATCCGTCTATTCTTTGGGTCCCAGTATATTCTACGAATGGTTAGTTATCACTTCGAACTAACCGATGCCACTGCATATTTCGTAGATCCGGATAACTCGAGTATCTTGTGAAGTGTTAAACAGATTTTTTCTTGTATCTATCATTGATATTCTGATTTGGTGAGCCAAATGCAGAATAAATGTTCAGTTGATTTGATGAATTGTTCTTCATCTATCTTTTTGTCTCCTTGGTAATTTCGAGGACGAAATTCTTTTAAGGGGGGAAGTCTGTAACGACCCCGAATTTTAATTAAATTTAAATTGATAATTTATTGAATTTTTGAATTAAATTGAGTAATTAAATAAAATTTTGAAAAAAAAATTTGTAAAATTTATTTTTAATGGAAGCGAGTTTCCCCTACTGTCTTAGAATCTATATTAAGTCATATGAATTTAAACGATTTGTAACAAATGTGATTTGGATTTAAAATTTAAGTAAATGGTTTAATAATAATAATAATAACAATGATTGATAATTAATGATTTAAATTTAGGATTGATGGTTAATAAATATGAGGAATTATAACAAGTTGAATTTTAATAAAAATATATAAGGTAAATTATATAGTATAAAATAGAAACTTATTTACATTATAAAGTGATTACACTACAATAATTCAAACAACAAGTAAACAAGACAAAGATAAAACAAAGCAAAAGTATTGCAATCATATAATAAATCAAAGTATTTGTAAAACAAACAAGCAAAGGCAAGATAAATATATAGGTATAAACTAATGAAACACTTGCTAAAGAAGGAAGACATCAAAATATATTCATATATGTACAGCCGAGTTAAAGTATGGTACAAGGTAGTTAATGCAATATCTGTAGCATACAAACACATATATCTTCAGCCACCAACATATCTTCATATTGTACAACTGATAATAAATGCAAGCCACCAAAGGAAAATATCAGCCACCACTTGATAAAAATATCCTTGATGTTGTACAAATACACAACATTACTTGTACAAAAATATTATAACCTGTAAGCTTATTTTCAAGCATATCAACTTCTTCATCTTATCAGTTCGTTCCTTTTCACTGAGAAAAGAAAAAAAAACTAAAGTAAATGTCATTTAAACTCAAACAAGCTTCTACTAAAAACAACAGCAATTAGATTCATGAAGTAAAACAAATCATTGTAGGCCAACAGCATTTCCAGATTTTGGTTCAAAGCTCCTCTGTTTCAAAAATTCAAGTTTTTCAAGCCTGTACAAGTTGAGTTCTCTGTTTTTGCTTTTACAAGGTGAGCAAACTCCCTTATTTTTGCTTATATTCCTTGATATGGGAATGAATGCTTGAAGTATGATCTGGGCTGTTGTTTCAAGTGGAATTATGTTTGTATATGCATATAAGTATGTATATATGATTGTGCATGTCTGGGTTACAGACAAAGATTCTTGTTCCAGGTTTACAGAGTAAACCTATTTCTAAAATCCAAATCTCTCCCTCTGTTTATATTTAAGGATTGGAATCTAAAGTGAGTAAACATGATTTTGTAAAAGAATTTCAAGTTTATTTAAAACAGTTTAAACTTTAAATTATAAACTGCTTGTTCATGATTCAGTGTGATGATATCCCAGTGATGCTCTGAGTTCCCTGTAAACATTTATACAGGGATTTTAATTGTTTTCAAAACTAAAGTCTATTTGCTTTAATCACTAACAAGCTATAGTTTTCCACATAATCAAGTTGGTTAATCCATGAAACAAGATTTTACAAAGTTTATTTAAAAAAAATACAGTGGATTATCACCACTGTAACTTGGGTTTACAGATATCCCACTAATATGGATAAAAATATATTGTTGTAAAATATAAATTCAAGAATATTTATTGAATCTATACTGCAAAACGTGAATTTTAAAACAAAAGTTTAGATTTTTAGTTGGGTATTCTCAGAGAAATTGGTATATGAACAAAAATTGTACTTTTATGAATTTCTGAAAATTAAATCATTTATAAATATTGAAATTTGTATGGAAGCATGCTCGAACACCTACGAATCCAGGAAAATTGTTGAAGGATTTTTATAATGTGTGAATAGGTAGAATGAATCGAAGATAGGGTTTAAGGGGTGAGCTGAGTCGAGTCTGGAAAGGTGATCGCCGCTCCGCCCGTAGATCACCGGACTTCGTCACTCCGGTGCCAGTCGCGGCGTCACACATCAGCGGAGCTCGGGTCAAAATTTTATGGCCTCTGGTGGCCAGAGGAGGTGGCGCGGGTTGGATTTATGGTGGTGTGCTGTTTGGGTTCAATTGAACGAGAGGACTCGATTTTATTCTCGAGGTCAATTCAAGTGTGTGGGTATTCGAATCGATTTGGGGAATGAAGCACGACTTGCTGGGGTCGCGATGGCCACCAGAACGGCGGCGAGGTGGCGTGCATGTACACGTGCACGTTTGATGTCTGCTGCGTGACGATTGGGGAAGAAGGGGGCAGGCTCGGGTTCGTCTCGAAGTAACTTGCGTGGTGGCTCGAAGAAATGGAATGGTGAAGGAACTCGAGAATGTTGGCAGTTTTGCGCGTGAGTGTCGCGTGATTCTGTTTGATAGCTGCTCGGGTTTAAATTTATCAACTAGAGTTTGTTTAAGTGGAGGGTTTTAAATTTTTATAAGAAAATTGTTTCCTGGTTTTCAAAAGTAAATAATGTAACCAAGTTTTGAAATGGGTTGAAATAAATATAACTTTTATTTTGAAAAGTTACTTTTAAATATTATTAAAGGTTGTTAATTTATGAAAAGAATGTTTTGATGGTTAGTTAACTTTTTAAGGTTTAAAGTTAAATATATTTGTCAAAGAGAATTTATTACTTGAAGTAAATTACTTAATGAAAGTGATAAAAATGAAATTAATTAAAAATCCAAGTTAATTAATCGAGTAATTAGTGATTGATTATTTCAAGATAATTACTTAATTAAAAGCAATTAAATAAATGATTAAATTGATTAAGTAAATTGATTAATTAAAAATAAAAGGTTGATGAATATTAAGGTCAATTAATTTATTATTAATGGTTAATTAATAAATGACTAAAGGAAAATTAATCAAAACGATTTGTAATTTACTAATGTTAATTAACCAGGATTCGCGACTAATCTGATTTAATTTAATCAGATAATTAATTGATCTTATCTATGGATATTTGGATTCTATTGAATGTGAATTGTTTGATATCCCTGATATATGATGCTTTGTGATACGTCCTGATTTATGTCGTGATCTGTGATTTCTGTTTCTGTGATATATTGTTATATGAATATGAAAACCCTTTCCCGTAAAATGACACTTGAATTTCGATGCGACAGGGAGTCGGATTCCGGTTGGTTATCCGAAACCCACATCGAATTATAATTGTGAATCTTTGTGACTGATAAATTTATTTTATCTATGAATCTGTGAATGAAGATAAGCGTTATCGATTATACCGCTTATCGATATATCTGTGATGATTGATGTTGCACTATTGTGTGTAAAACCCTGGACCACACTTATACACACACAAATATGGATTTCACGTGGAAATCAGTTAAGTCACAGATAATTTAAATTTAATGTTTTTGAAATTGAAATTTTAATTTCAATTGATTTTGAAATTGGAAATTTGGGTTTAAAGTGAAAAGCTTTTGAAATAGAATTTCAAAGATAAAAGTTATTTTGAATAACTTAATCGAGTTATGAAAATTTAAATAATTTGATTTAAATTTGAATTCAAGTTTGAAATTGAATCCTATGATTTGAAACTAGGGATTGAAAATGTTATAAATGTGTTTATATGAAGTTAAACCATTTTAAAAGTAAAATTTTCAGAATTTGGATTTAACCCAAAGATTTTGACTCGTATAAATGAATTAGATTTCCAAAATAAAAACTGTTTGTTTTAAAGGAATAAAAGCTTTCAGATAAGAAATGAAATTCCAGTTTAATTAAAGGAATTTCAAGACTGAATTGAAAAATGGTTTTCCAAGTTATGAATGAATTCTTTTTGAAAGCTATGAATTGAATCTGTTATTTTTAACAGATTTAAAATGATCATTTGTTTAAACCATTTGGAATGGAATTGTTTTGAAAGCTATAAGTTGAATCTTTGTTTTAAAGATTTAACGAGTTAATCAATTGAAATGGGAATTAAATTTGGAAAATCTGTGATTAAATCTTTTATTTAAAAGATTAAAGTGTGGAAAATTGTTAAACCATTTAAGGTTGTTAAAATGAATCTTTTTATTTAAAGATTTAAAAATGGTAATTTGTTTAAACCATTTGAAGAAAGATTTTGGGTAATAAGTTGTGACTTAATTGAAATCCCAATATCCATATGTTTTAAAGTATTGCGCTCATTATTCGGTTTAGCCGGGAGAGGACCTTTGTGTCATATAACCCGTTCCGAATACTGGTACGTCGTATATGGATAGCATTTGAAGACCGGTGGTGAAGACCGGATATTTTCGAAAACGAAAGGACAACTCGTCGAATGTCTCTGCATCGACTGGCCCCGATATAGAGATTTTATCACCCTATGTGATGGGAAGTCCGGACGTGATTGGAAATTATCCGGAATTGCAAGGGCTTCGTGAGAAGTGCCTTCGGTTCTGTTCGAACCCGGAACAGACTTGTATGGATACATGTCTGACATTACACTTTGAGATATAAAGCAGATTTCTTTCAAATACATTTCTGTTGGTGGCGGAGAATTTATTCTCTTAGCTTAACACCCTTCTCTGAGACGTACGAGCTCAGAGGTTATGTAGTTGAAGGTTATCAGCGATATATCCCAATTTGGTAATGTGACATGCTGAGTGTTGCTGTGTGATGATCAGTGTTTGATCATTTGTGATATGATCATTTGTTTGATCATTTATCTTTGTGATCATAGGTTGATCACCTGTTGACCCAAAGCGTGGCTTTTTGAAAAAGCGTAGCTTTGTGGACGAGACTTCGTCAGGGCCTCACAACCCGGAAATGGTCGAAACAGGAATGTTGCGGCAAGGTTATGAGGGTCGCGCCCTTTAGGGTATGTCATTTCCTTCTGGAAAAGGGTGGTATTATGGTATGGAGCCCAGATACTTACTCATGTGGGTACACTTTCTTTATGATGTGTGATGTTGGATATCGAGCGCTCGGATAAAGGTCCCAAAGGACCGAGAGGTGGCATATTCGTGATTTACCTGTTACAGGGGTAACCCGGCCTTGTTTGGCAGAGAGCAGTTTGTCTCTCGGGACGTCCCGCCAGAGGCGATCCCATGCGGCAGAAGGAAGTTCCTTAGCCTGACCATTTGTTGGAAATCCATTTCTCCAATACGGAACTTGTACGGTTTTAGTTGTAGAACCTGCCATCTAATATGGTAGCTATAGTAGGCATAGTATAATGGTACCTATGCTGGCTAAGATTAATATTATACTTTCAAATTGATTTCCACTATGCACTAATAATAATAACCCAATGATTTGCGTAGTAAGCATGTTTGACTATCATAAGAAGAAATCTCCTCCAATTCTGCGTTTGCATTGTGTGTGTGGCGGGAGGTCTTATGGTAGTTTCATTTTCCAAAAGCATTGCGGATTTCAATGTTTAAGTTCTTTTGTTGATTGTTTAAAGATAAACTGTTTTTGTTGCTCACACCAGTCCCATGACTGATCCGGAGTTTATTGTTCCCTTCCTAAACTCTGGGTGCCCACTATTTTCCACACGGGCAGTCTAGAGTTGGGTTTCTTTTCAGATATTCAGGTTTAGTAGATTATCTGGAGCTAGTTCATTCATCGGAGTTGCTTATCTTGGAGTTGTGGATTCATTCTTGTCCGAAGATCAATTTGGAGTTATCATTTCTGTTGTTATCTTTTCTTTTCCGCTGCTATTTGTTGTATCATATCTCTGATGTATATTGATATCTGTTGTATCATACTGTATCAGATTTTGTATCAGATATTATATATCAATGTATTATTCATTTCTTCCGCTGTGTTATTTACTTAATTGTGTTATAGCTCCGGCGAATCGGATTTGAACGGTCGAATCTGCGGCATTCTAGTACAATGTGAAGTACGGATGTTGATTTTCGAGCGGGCAAAACCCGATACGTTACACGAGCGTTTTGTGTTTTGCTTTACGCTCGGGTCAGACTGAGTGTCACAGCATTTGAGACTCGCCTTTGGAGTTGGAGCTTCACATGGAGATCCATCTGTATCTTTTCAGCTTTCAGCTATCCGGTGGTTTTGTACAGATTTGTCATCTGTTGTATCCGAGACTACATTGTACATATATATTCTATTGTATTTTATTTCAAACTCTGTTGTTTATATAGTAGCTTCATGAACTACTATTTATCTATTCCACTGCTTAATTTTATATTACTCTGTGTCTGTGATTCTGAGTTTTGCCAAATATAAATTAACAATATGATATTTTGAGCAATTCAAGTCTGTTAACGTCAAAATATGAACGATAACACCCGGTGTGTGTAATAAGATCGTGAAAGCACCACCCGTGTGACGGGAACAGAAGTTAAGCAGGAAAATAGCAGAAATGCAGTAAAAGACAGCAATTTATAGTGGTTCGGCTTGAGATTTAGCCTACGTCCACTTTGAATCTCTTTATTATTGAATCTGGTTACAAATTGATACAAATCTCCTATGAAAACAGTACAACTCGATCACAAGAAACAATCTTGACTACTAGCTCAATCTTCGGCGATGAAACTCGATGAATCCATGTCGGATGTTAAGAATTTCTCTCGAAGTTTGTTGTAGTGTCTTGAATGCTTGAAGGATCCTTGTTTGCTGAATGATTGGAGAGTTCGACAGAGTAACGGCGCTTTAGAAATGAATTGCCAAAAAGTCCCCCTTAAGTTGGAAGTGATGTCCTATTTATAGAAGCTGATTTCTGGGTAGAAAATTTGCCTAAGTCTTAGGTCGCGCGCGACCTTAGTTAGGTCGTAGGTCGCGAACGACCTAAGCTAGGTCGCTGTCACCTTGCGGTTCCACGAGTTACTGTGCTTGTCTTCATTTGATAAAGTAATAGGTCGCACGCGAGTTACAGAATAGCTGTGGGGGCTCTAGGTCGTAGGGCGCTGAACTTCCTTTAATAGTTAGGTCGCTAACCTATTTAAGTCGTCAAGTTCCTTAGGTCGCTAACTACCTTAGGTTGTTAAGCCCTTTAGGTCGCTAGCTGCCTTAGGTCGTTGAGTTCCATAGGTCGTAATCCTTTCTCCCTCCTTAGGTCGCGAGATCTTCTGCAGCCTTAGGTCGCGAGGTCTTCTGGACCTTAGGTCGCAAAGAAGTTAGGTCGCAGCTCATCCTTAGGTCGTAGCATCCTTAGGTCGCGAGATCTTCTGCAGCCTTAGGTCGCGAAGCTTTCCTGCCCCCTTAGGTCGCGAGGTCTTCTGGACCTTAGGTCGCAAAGAAGTTAGGTCACAGCTCATCCTTAGGTCGCAGCACTTCCTTAGGTCGCAGCACTTCCTTAGGTCGCAGCACTTCCTTAGGTCGCAGCACTTCCTTAGGTCGTAGCATCCTTAGGTCGCAGCACTTCCTTAGGTCGTAAAGTTTTAGGTCGCTGAACTGAAAGAGTTAACATTTGCCCCTCGAAGTATATGACTATACTCTAGGTCGTATGCTTCGACTCAACTTGGCTAGGTCGCGAATCGACTTAAAACTTGCACGCATGTTCACCTCCCTTCTTCAGTCCCATATAAATTGGTTAGGTCGCATCTTCCTTCTAACCCTACTGTCCTGAGCCTCCATCGCCATTAACAGTTCCTTCGATCTTCCAGAGACAAATTTGACTTAATCAGCCAACGATTCTTCCTCGCCGATCATAATTCGTAAGTGGATCAGCTTATACTTGCCCATAGTCACTGTTTTGAACATGAATCGTTGTCGCTCGACCTAAGCCCAATTTCATGCATCACGCCTTTTTGTACGGTAGTCTTAATCGACTTTCGTTCGTCGTTTGACGTGTTGGGATGATTTTCGATCATACGGAAGGTTTTGCTATGGATCTGTAGGATTTGCCATTGATTCTCTAGTCAATCGGTGATAGGTTGAGGTGGGATGAAGGGGATGATGATTCCTTTTTTGAACTGGTGGTATTGGGTTATTGGACCCAATATGATGTTGCTTGGAGAAGAAGTCGTCAACCTATCAGATTCGAACGCCCTAAGAGTTAGGTCGTGTGGGAATGTTTATCGACCTTAGCCTTTGCGACCTGACGACATTTACGACCTAGAGTATCTCCAACCTAAAAACAATTGTGCTCGACCTAGGACTTAAGAGAATTGCCTCGTCTTAATCCATTCAGCTGCAATACGCGACCTACAGAAATCCTGACTTATGATAGGTCGCTGACCGACCTAAGACTTAGCAATTTTTCACAGTCTTTTGACTGACTTTCTGGACTTGAATCATTTTGGGTTTTGCACTTCTTCTCGGATTGCCTCGACTTTAATGCTAATAACCTGTTTATAAGCAACATTCACAGAAAAAATGGGACGAATATACTGCTATTGATTGCCCACATCAAACAGCATATTAGTTGTTAAAGAAAACCAAATTTAAATGAACTTCGTGAATGAAATGTTGTGAACTAACAAATCTAAGTGAAGTATTAAGGCAAAATTGAAGTGATCAACTAAAGCTGATTTATTTGCATTAACGCAACACTATTCCTGGACTTAAAATATTAAGCCCCGAAACTTTTTAATTGACAAGTATCAATTAGTTTAATTTCATTTACGTTTGCTCATTATTGTATTAGTTTTGCACAACACTTCACTCTTTTTAGGAAACGTGCACCTTAATATTTGATCGTCCAGTTCCTTGTGTAGAATGGAATCTCAACAAGAAGACTTGGAAATAGCCGGAGAATCTTTTCCAATTGCTACTCCGCTAATCGACCCTCCAGAAAGGACTTCTACTACTTTGAGTCATAAAGTCTTCCGACAACTGTGCATCCAATTCGGCATTGCCGAAGCAGATGCTTTACTTCCTGGGCCAAGCGATACTGCTGACAGGCCGCCTCTTGGCTTCGTTGCTGTGAACCGGCAGATGTGTTCAAGTGGAGCCATCCCTCCATTTAATGACTGTCTTCGGGAACTCCTCCTTCGGCTAACTATTTCTCCCTTTCAACTACACCCTAACGGATACTCCATCCTGCTGGGATTGTGTGTGCTTTTCAGGAGAACGTTGAACCGTTTTCCCTCTTTTGATGAAATTCGCTTCTTGTGCACATTTGCAAAGAACAAGGACCATCCTTCTATTATACTTATGAGGAGTGCTAGGAATCGCAAACTGATCCTGGACTTGCCTGAAAGTGCCCACGGATTTTTGACTCAATTCTTCTATGTTCGCTGTCCTCCGGGATTTTATGCTATTTGGAGAGTCGGAAGTAAGATTACCTCTTACCAATTCATTTTTTCTAAATTTCTCATAATTCGAACCATCAAATGCTTAATTCCATTCTTTCTTCGTGCAGCACTTCCTTCTCTTCTTCGAGATACCAGCCGTAAGTCAATTTTAGATACTTTGAATGCTGTTGACGCTGAAGAGAGGAGTGCCAAATTCTTGTTGAAAGATGAATTTCTGCACCAGTTTGGCCTTTTACATTCTTCTAGATCGACTCAGATTCATGAAGTTTCTAGCTCTGAGGCGGAAACGTTAATTGCTTTAGATTCCCAAGCAGAGGCCTCGAATGCCCCAGCTTCTGTAGAAGAAACTGCATCTGAAGCACCCGTCATGGAGGCTGCCTTGGTAAAATGTTCCACATCCATCGATGTCGCAGGGTTAGTCAGCAAGTCGGCGCTTACCCCAATTTCCGAAGAGGAAGAGAATCCTCAAGTTCCTGAGAAATCCATTGATACAGAGGTTGAAAAAGAGAAGTCTGCTGAACTCCTGGATGACGCCTTTGACGGCTTGAGTGATATCATGATAACTTCCCAAGAGCTTTTTGGGGATAACAATCCAAAAGCAACTTCTCCCGTTGTCGAGGCGACTTCCACCTTTAAACAAACCCAGACGCCTACTACGCCAGTCGTCTCTGTTTCCACACTAAAGCGTGGTCTATAGCTTGACGCATGTAGCTTGCACGCCACACACACTTAGGATTTTCCAGCACTTATAAACATTTATCCTCTTTTCCCTGGAAATTCCTAAACTTTACTCCTTTTTTGCTTTCAGGTTCTCCAATGGGACGTACAGGCTCATATTATGACTCATTCAAGCACCGTGGAGGCCGCGGCACCTATGACTTTAGGAAGTACCTTGATACTCCAAAGGAAACAGACGAAGAGAGGGCTCGAAGGAAAGCCCAGGAGAAGCGGGATTACGATCAGTGGCAAAGAAGGAAAGATGCCGAGCGATACGACTCTTCGCACAGGAGTGACTACTCTCATAAGCGGAAGTCTTATGATGATAAGGGAAAAACTCAGATTGTCGATGAACCGAGCAAACGATCTAAACCGATTGACACGTCTGAAATTTCTGAAAAAACTGACGCTCCCATCCCTTCTGATGTCCTAGCTAGCTCTCCTCCTCTGAAGAAATCTGACATTCAGACTATCATTAACAGACCGCAATATCAAGTCAAGGACGGTCCCCCAACACTCCAGATCCGTTTCCCGAATTGGTGCCTAAAAGGGGTACGCTTTGACTTGGACATAGTTCCGATTGATAAATCAGACATGCTTAGCAGTCTTGACGCAGTCAGACTTAATATCGAGAGGATGTCGCAGTGGCAGAAGCTGGTTGATGAACTCCAAAGGGTCAACCATCTTAACCTTGAGGCGATGATGACAATGGAGAATGATAAAGCAGAATGGGACAAATGGCGTAAGCAGCATGACGCGGAAATGACGAGTATTGCAGATGACAATGCAAAGCTTGCGTCTGAAGTTAAGCGGCTTAAGGAAAATCTCGCTTCTTCTTCTGCATCATATACTCAAAAAGAAGAAGTCTTTCAGAAGCAAGTGCGGGACGCACATGCTGCACAAAGAGATGTAGAAATGAAGCTTGTCGCCGAACAGCACGTTAAAGAGAAGTACCGCACAGAAAACGCCGAACTGCGGGAAAAGGTCACCTCCCAGAACATGGAGATTGAGTTACTAAAGTCTCGACTTGCTAAAGTTGAGGTAGAGCGTGATGAGGCTACCGCTGGCCGGATCGCTGTCGTTGCCGAAAAGGAAGCGGCTGAGCAATCACATGAGGCGACGAAAGCAGATGTCAGCTCTACCTTATTTGACTTTTATTTACACAGCGTTCTGGGTCGTGGGAGCCTCTCTTTTCTTGGTCCCGATTATGAAATTACATTGGCTGAAGTGTGGGAAGTCGCGATGGATATGCTTGGCGGGGCTGGCTATAATGAGCTGGAACTTGAGGAGCGCTATCTCAATGATGAGGATCGCGCCGCTCTTGTTAAGGGGAAAGAGCTACTTGCCAAAGCACGAGCTGAAACAGCGGGAGAAGAGCCTCCAAAAGAAGAAGCTCCTTTGACTGCCCCCGTCCAAACTTCCACTTCAGCTGACGTTAATATTATAGATTCCAGCCCTCATTCTTTACATTTAGCTAAAGTTGCCCAGGAGACTGCAACTACTCCTACTGAAGATGAGGCACTGGATGATATTGAAGCCGAGAAGTTTGAGGTAGATCTTGTGAAGCCAACTCCTCCAGGTACTCTTGGTGTTGTCTCGGGTCTAATGAACCAGTCATTTGACTTAGCCGAATTCGATGACCTTCTTACTTGTTACTTAAACTTTGGTGAACCGATGCCTTCTTTATTTTCGGGGGATGCTGACTTTAACTTCTTTTCTTCTACAGCGGAGGCACCAAGCACTACACAAGCTTTCACTCCTTCGATTGCCGTTCCCCCGTCTTCCCAAATTACTCCTCCCTCTACTTCCCAACCAGGATCACAAGCAGAGAAAATCGAAGCTCTTCAAGGCTTGGATGATCCGGCTGCTTCCCAGGAACAGAAGGCGGAGGATTTTGAAGACATCGAGAAGACCCCGGAGCGGTCTCTTGACGACG
Source organism: Allium fistulosum (assembly GCA_030737815.1). Classification (NCBI taxonomy): domain Eukaryota; kingdom Viridiplantae; phylum Streptophyta; class Magnoliopsida; order Asparagales; family Amaryllidaceae; genus Allium; species Allium fistulosum. The sequence continues at coordinate 1,083,302,858 of CM060903.1, forward strand.
ATACGAAGCTTTCAACATTGCTGACTACTCCGGGGAGCGAGTCTTCTTCAAAAAGGAAGGGGAAACGTGCTGTAAGGAAAAAGAAGAAGACTTCCACTGAAGAGGAAGCAGTAGTTGATCCGGCTGTACCGCTTTCTCCTTCTGTCCCTGCCCGTTCCCAACGGCTTCAAAAGCTAATCATTAGGCCGGGAAAGAGCTCCAAGGGTGGTGAGAAGAAGGAATAATCAAGCTGGATTTTCTACTTATTATTTTTGCTCTTTGCATGTATTGACCGGGGATTGTGCGGGTACCGGTCCCCGCTTTTGCTTTTTGAGACATCTGCGTATGTAAAGAATTTTCATAGTACTAAATAAAACAATTATTTTACTTGTACAAACTCTTGTGTATGTGAGAATGATCTATCTTTTATTTTAAGTGTAGAACAAACGATTCTTCTTACTTGTGCAAACTTTTTGTCTGCGTTTGAGAATGCATTTATTCCACATCTGTTTCGCGTGATATTGTTATGTGCTTGTGGTATGTTGCTTGAATACTGCTTTTTATTGTTGCAGCCGTATCATATGATATTGCCCCTATACCACAAGTGCATAACAATATCCTTCGCTTTTAGCGAGACCTGCACTCTTATTTTCCATAGAATAGCTATTCCGTTCTTGAGGGAATGATTATTCTACTTAAACGGAGTGTGTCTCATTTTCGGATAAGCTTTTACGCTTCAACCTTCGGAAATGTTCATTTCATACTTTTGAGAAGTGAATTCTCCTACGCGGTGAAGCGAAAGAATCGAAGTGTGCCTCTAAGGAGGGCTTTATTTCGGTATTTTTTGAGGAGTAGCATGTGGACTCCGAAGAGCAGCATTATGCTTTGTGGATTATTGTTGTGCCTCCGGAGAGGTCTTGTGCTTCCAAAGAAGTCTTGATTTTGGTCTCCGAAGAGAAGCAATTTTTGTATTTCTACTCGGGTGAAGTGGGTCTCCGAAGAGAAGCATTTTGCACTTTTACCCTGGTGAAATGTGCCTCCGAAAAGGGCTTTTACCTCCGAAGATGGCTTGTGCCTCCGAAGAGGGCTTGTGCCTCCGAAGAGGGCTTGTGCTTGCCTGGAAGTTACTTTCTCATGGTCAGAGGTCTACGGGCGAACACAAGTTGCTTGATTGGATGTTTGTTTGCACAAACGATCACAATTAACTAACAAGGTGCCCCTTTGGTAGTCCCACCGATCTTTTTGATTGAGTAAAGCACTCCCATTTATTGGCGTGCCTCGTTAGAGGGCTTTGGTTGGTTGGTGTGCCAGGTAGGTTGCGTCTCAGGGGCGAGTGGATCCACGGGGCGGATATACGCTATCTGGTCGGATGCATCACGACCAGTTAGCGAGGATCTTGTTCCTTCCGGTTGGGAAGGCGTCCCTTTAGTGGATCTCTCGGCCTTCCTGTTGAGAGGCATACCCCCCTTTATCTGCTTCTTTGTTTGCCCGCTCATGCTGTATCATCATCCGCCAATCTGCGATCCTTTATCATCGTTTCCAAGCGCGTGTTCCTATCTTTTACAAGTAAATTGCTTTATCTGAAAAAGTAAACTCCACTGTTGAATGACTTTACGAGACAAGCGCGAGTTATCTAGTTGGATGCCCATTCATAACGACAATCTCAACTAGTGAACAAAGGTTTGTCCCAGTGAAGTTGCCAATTCTTTATGTGAAGTTTTCCTTGTGTAGGATTTGAGTTTGGAATTTTTTGTGCAATAGCTGATTTATAAAGGTCGCTTAGTTTTGTGATGAGCAAGCCTTGTTATCATGTCCTGCAATTTTGAATCGATATTTTAGTGATACATTTAAAGTATTTATATATCGAAATAAAACAGGCATTATGAAATAGTAAAGAACACAAGATTTATAGTGGTTCGGCCAAAAATCGGGCCTACGTCCACTTTATAGCTTTTCATTCATTTATACTGATTTACAATGCTTCACAATACAACTGATACATTCATCATCATTTTACAATTTTGAGCAGAGCTCTTTTTCAAGTAAAGTAAGGACGCAAATGGTTGCTGTTCCAGGCCCTTGGAATTGGATCTCCTTCAACAGTTATGAGTTTGAAAGTGCCATCAAGAAGTTTAGTGCCTATGACATATGGTCCTTCCCAGCTTGGCCCAAACACACCAGTTGCTGTCATGATCCTTTTCAAAACCAAGTCTCCGATTTCAAAGCTGCGTTGGCGAACTTTGGAATTGAAATGCCTGGCTATTCTCTGCTGATGAGCTGAAACTTTGAGCCTAGCTTCCTCTCTTTTCTCATCAAGAAAATCAAGCGCTTCAAGTTGCAGTTTTTCATTTTCAGTCTCATTGAAATGAACTCTTCTATGTGAAGGAACTTCTACTTCTACCGGAATCATTGCCTCAGATCCGTATGCTAGTGAAAATGGAGTGTGCCCAGTCGCAGTTTTGTGAGTAGTTCTGTACGCCCATAGTGCTAATGGAAGCTTATCAACCCAACCACCTTTTTCTTTTTCAAGTTTCTTTTTGATAGTTGACTTGATGATCTTGTTAACTGCTTCCACTTGCCCATTTGCCTGCGGATGAGCCACTGCTGAGAAGCTTTTTCGAATTCTGAATCGTTTGCAAAAATCCTGGAATTCTTCACTTTCAAATTGAGTGCCATTGTCGGTGATTATCTTCTGTGGCACACCATATCTGCAAATGATATTCTTTGTTACAAAATTTATCATCTTTTTAGAAGTGATGGTGGCCAAAGGTTCAGCTTCAGCCCATTTGGTGAAATAGTCAACGGCGACAATAGCATATTTAATCCCTGATTTGGCGATAGGTAATGGCCCAATTAGGTCTATCCCCCAGATGGCAAATGGACATGGACTGACCATTTGTGTGAGTTCGGTGGAAGGTGCTCTTGGGATTTTTGCAAATCTTTGGCATTTGTCACACTTCCTGGCGTAAGCTGCAGCATCTCGATTAATATCCGGCCAGAAATACCCATATCGGAGAATTTTCTTTGCAAGTGTTTGACCGCCTGAATGGTCTCCACATTCTCCTCCGTGCACCTCTGCTAAGATTGTCTTGGCTTCTTCTTTAGTTACACATCGGAGTAGTGGGATTGAAAATCCTCGCCTGTATAATCGGCCATCTTGAATTACATATCTTGACGCTTTTCTCAATAATTTTCGACGTTCCTTAGAATCTTCTGGCAGAGAACCACTGAGTAAGTATTCTTTGATTGGACTCATCCATGATTCATGCTCTTGAGACGTAGTCATGATCCAATCAATATCCATTTCATCAATGCTTGGAGCTGACAGAACTTCTACGGGAACTAATCCCAGCAATTGAGCTTCTCCGGAACTTGAGTACTTTGCTAAAGAATCCGCCTTCATATTTTCCTCTCGGGGTATGTGGCTTATTGAGTAGTGATCTAAATCATTGAGGAGTTCGGAAGTTTTTGTCAAATATGCAGGCAAATTCCCTCCTTTGGCTTGGAATTCCTTCTTCACCTGGCAGACAATAAGCTGAGAATCACTGAAAATCTGTATCACTTTGATATTCAATTCCTTGGCGATTTTCAATCCGGCAATAAGGGCTTCATATTCTGCTTCATTGTTTGTCGAAGGAAATTCCAGTCTCAATGCATAACATAGTGATCGTCCTTCGGGAGTTTCGAGCACAACTCCTGCCCCAGAACAATAGTCATTTCTCGAGCCATCAACATACAACTTCCACTGTATCGGAATGCAGTCAGTTGTTTCTTCCTTACTGTCACCTTTGTCAGTGGATTCTGCAATGAATTCTGCTAAAGCTTGTCCGTTAATCGCTCTTCGGGGATGATAAGTGATGTCATATTGGCTGAGCTCTATGTTCCACTTCAAGAGACGACCCGAAGTTTCAGGACGATACAGGACTTGCTTCAAAGGTTGATCAGTCAGGACCTTGATAAGATGAGATTGAAAATAAGGTCTCAACTTCCTGGAAGCGATTAGCAGACAATAAGCAAGTTTTTCTATCTTTGAATAATTCATTTCAGCTCCAGCGAACCGTTTGCTGATGTAGTAAACTGGACGTTGTATTTTCATATCTTCTCGTACAAGTGCTGCACTTAAAGCATGGGATGAAATTGCTAAGTAGATGAAGAGATCTTCACCATTACTAGGCTTGGAGAGGACTGGAGGAGTTCTCATATGATGAATTAGTTGATCGAAAGCATTCTGACATTCAGGAGTCCATTCGAAATTTTTCTTTCCTTTCTTTAGAGCATCAAAGAAGGGAATGCATTTGTCTGTGGCCTTGGAAATGAAGCGACTAAGAGCGGCAACCTTTCCATTGAGACTTTGCAGTTCTTTCTTTGTTCTAGGGGCTTTAACTTCTCTTAGAGCTGTGATTTGAGCAGGATTGGCCTCGATGCCCCTAGCGCTCACAATGAAACCCAGGAATTTCCCAGACTCTACTCCGAATGAACATTTCAATGGATTGAGCTTCATTCCGTACTTCCGAAGAATCGAGAACATCTCTGCCAAGTGATCCATGTGGTCTACTGCTTTCTTTGACTTTACTAACATATCATCAACATAGACTTCCATTGTTTTGCCGATCTGTGGCTTGAACATAGCGTTGACAAGTCTCTGGTATGTTGCCCCTGCATTCTTTAACCCGAATGGCATGACTTTGTAACAGTAGAGTCCCACATCTGTAATAAAGCTTGTGTCCTCCTGATCTGGTTCGTTCATCATAATCTGATTGTATCCGGAATAGGCATCCATAAAAGATAACAACTCATGTCCAGCCGTCCCATCTACTAGTTGATCGATTCTGGGCAACGGGAAGCAGTCTTTGGGGCAAGCTTTGTTCAGATCTGAGAAATCAATGCATACTCTCCACTTTCCATTTGCCTTCTTAACCAGTACTGGATTCGAAACCCAATTTGGATAAGTGGATTCTTTGATGAAATTATTCTCTAAGAGGCGGTCTACTTCTTCCTTTAAAGCTGCTGATCTTTCTGGACCTTGAGTTCTTCTTTTCTGTTTTATCGGTGTGAATTTCGGATCAACATTCAGAGTATGAACAGCAATTGTTGGAGAGATTCCGCACATATCAGCATGACACCAAGCGAACACGTCCAGATTTGCTTTTAGAAATGATATCAGTGTATTTTGAACTGTTGTACTTAGTTGCGAACCCACATTAAGCACTTTGTTTGGGTCTTTGGAGTCGACAGGTATTGGTACCGTAACTTCCACAGGCACCACTCTATTTTCCTCTGCACTGAATTTTCTGGGGTCCATTTCCCGCCTTGCACCACTATGCTCACCAGTGCAGGGGCCACCCTGTATTTGCTATAAGGTTGGGGTCTTGATGCGGAGGGGAGCTGCCGCATCTTTACCCATCTCTCTCTTTCTGGCTTCTCGAAGCTCTATAAGATAACATTCACGTCCAGCATTTTGATCTCCCTTGATGACACCAACACCATTTTCTGTAGGAAACTTCATAGTTAAGCACCACGGGGCCAAAATGGCCTTGAATGCAGCTAGAGCTGGCCTGCCTAGGAAAGCATTGTAGGCAGAAAATCCATCGACAATCACGAAGGTTTGTTTTCGAGTTACCCTTTTCTGCCCTTCACCAAGTTCCACGAACAAGTCGACAGTTCCGATTGGTTGCTGTGGTTCCCCAGTGAAACCAACGATCTTTTGTGATGAAGCCTGAACGTCGGTCATTGGGATTTTCATCTGGTCAAACGTTTTCTTGAAAAGTATATTGCAGGAAGCACCGCAATCGATGAGTACTCGTCTTACTATTGCTGGCCCAATTCCTGCAGATATAACTAAGGGGTCTATGGTTGGAGCTTCAATACCAATAGAATCCCTAGCCTTGAACAAAATATCATTATCTGAAATCTTTTGCTGTTTTAGGGGTACTGTGTTTTCTACAGCAAAAACATCTTCTTCTGCCGGGACATACTTCAAAGCGTGAGCATATCGTTCCATCTCACCCCAGCTTTTGCCTGCTGGGTGTGGGCCCCCTGAAATGACGTTGATAACGGGCCTCTCAGATTCTTGTGCCGCAGCACCTTTGCTTGAGCCTAACGGCTGATTAGAGGGTTGTTGTTTCTGAGTAGATGAAGATGGATCACTTCTGTTTTTCTTGACATATTGTTGCAGCTTGTTTTCTCTCAATAATTCTTCAATTAAGCTCTTTAAGTGACGACGGTCATTGGTATCATGACCAGGTTGGTTGTGAAAACGACAGAACTTTCCATTTCTCATAGCGCCCTTTCATGGTTTTATCTCGGCCGGTTTGGGATAATCCACATCATCTTTGGTGGCGAAGAAGATATTTTCCAGAGTGTCGGTCAATGGAGTGAAATCTGAGGGTTTGAAGAGTCGAGGTTTCTTTAAATCTTTTTGTTTCTTCCCCTCGTGATTTTCCCTTTTCTGACCTCCGGAATCTTTCTTTTCCGAAGCGGCGGTATTATTTTCCACCTTTGTTGATGCTGGAAGATTTTCCAAGCGTATGAATTCATCGGCTTTCTTGTAGAATTTCTCGAGAGAATTTGGCTCTTTCATCTTCAGCCATTTTCCAAATTCGCTCGATTTGTCGATAGCACGCATCAAATAGGTCAAGATCATCCGTGGCTCTGCGTTATCAACTTCCGCCAGAGCTATATTGAAACGGTTCAGGAATGATTTAATAGGTTCTCCCGGATTCTGTTCAAGACTGGATAATGACATTATGTCCTTTGCCTTTGAAGCATATAGCCTGAATTGCTCTTTAAACTTTCAAGTTAGATCGGAAAACTGATCTACTGATCGGACAGGGAGTTTGGTGAACCAGAGAAGTGCCACTCCTTCCAAATATACTGGGAAATACCGGCATTTGATTTCATCAGTTGCTCTCGCACCGGTCATGTGCCAATCATACTTATACAAGAATTGGTTTGGATCACTTGTTCCCCGATAAGCAGGAATGGTGGGGGGAACAAATTTTCTAGGAAATTCAGCCTTTAGAATCTTCTCGGTAAATGGAGTCTTGCTTGGCGCGAATCCCCATTCACTTTCATCTTCACCTTTCTGCATGCTCTCTTTCATTATTTGCTTGATCATGCCAGAAAGATATTCCTCATTGTTCAAAGATTTTGCGGAGTAGACTTCTGCCATTTTCTCAGATGTTTGCCCGGGTAGATTTTCGTGGAAAATTGGCGATGGTCTAGATCCTTCAGCTCGGAGGGGTGCCCCTTCAGCAGCACCTGATCCCCCCTGAGGAATATTCCTCCCTTCGGAGTTGCGAAGAGCATCAGCGGTGTTTTCTTCATTACCCACTGGTCTTTGGTTGGCACCAAGTAGAGCGTTCAGTTTTTCCATCATCAGATTGTTTTGAGTCTCAATCTGCTGGTATAGTCCGGATACAGCAGCGTCTAGCTCCTTTCGCGTCACCCCGACGCTTGGAGCTGCTTGACTTGGTGAGGCAGAGGTGGCGGTATCATCATGAACATTTTCAGATCTGACAACCTTTCGTTTCCTTCCAGGAGCCATTATGTCTGATAGACTTCTAGTTCTGTAGGAAATCTTTTCAACAAACTTGTGTGAAGCAATGACGGAATGGTAGCCTGAGTTGGATTCTTAGTGAAAGCACCAAAATGTTAACGTCAAAATATGAACGATAACACCCGGTGTGTGTAATAAGATCGTGAAAGCACCACCCGTGTGACGGGAACAGAAGTTAAGCAGGAAAATAGCAGAAATGCAGTAAAAGACAACAATTTATAGTGGTTCGGCTTGAGATTTAGCCTACGTCCACTTTGAATCTCTTTATTATTGAATCTGGTTACAAATTGATACAAATCTCCTATGAAAACAGTACAACTCGATCACAAGAAACAATCTTGACTACTAGCTCAATCTTCGGCGATGAAACTCGATGAATCCATGTCGGATGTTAAGAATTTCTCTCGAAGTTTGTTGTAGTGTCTTGAATTCTTGAAGGATCCTTGTTTGCTGAATGATTGGAGAGTTCGACAGAGTAACGGCGCTTTAGAAATGAATTGCCAAAAAGTCCCCCTCAAGTTGGAAGTGATGTCCTATTTATAGAAGCTGATTTCTGGGTAGAAAATTTGCCTAAGTCTTAGGTCGCGCGCGACCTTAGTTAGGTCGTAGGTCGCGAACGACCTAAGCTAGGTCGCTGTCACCTTGCGGTTCCACGAGTTACTGTGCTTGTCTTCATTTGATAAAGTAATAGGTCGCACGTGAGTTACAGAATAGCTGTGGGGGCTCTAGGTCGTAGGGCGCTGAACTTCCTTTAATAGTTAGGTCGCTAACCTATTTAAGTCGTCAAGTTCCTTAGGTCGCTAACTACCTTAGGTTGTTAAGCCCTTTAGGTCGCTAGCTGCCTTAGGTCGTTGAGTTCCATAGGTCGTAATCCTTTCTCCCTCCTTAGGTCGCGAGATCTTCTGCAGCCTTAGGTCGCGAGGTCTTCTGGACCTTAGGTCGCAAAGAAGTTAGGTCGCAGCTCATCCTTAGGTCGTAGCATCCTTAGGTCGCGAGATCTTCTGCAGCCTTATGTCGCGAAGCTTTCCTGCCCCCTTAGGCCGCGAGGTCTTCTGGACCTTAGGTCGCAAAGAAGTTAGGTCGCAGCTCATCCTTAGGTCGCAGCACTTCCTTAGGTCGCAGCACTTCCTTAGGTCGCAACACTTCCTTAGGTCGCAGCACTTCCTTAGGTCGCAGCATCCTTAGTTCGCAGCACTTCCTTAGGTCGTAAAGTTTTAGGTCGCTGAACTGAAAGAGTTAACAAAGTCCAACATGTGCGGATGCGAATGGCACAAAATGCCGGGTTCTTACAAGTGGTATCAAAGCTATGGTTTTAGGCAAAACTTAGCATATGTAATACAATTAATTACAGAATTACCTACGTTCGAGCTTGAGTCGCTTTCTCTTTGATTCGGATTCCTTTGAATTTTGGAACATTCCTTGTTCTGAAATCCATTCTGTTCTCGTCCAATTCATGGTCTTTTGATTCTGGAGTATCCCATAGCTCCACTGAATTATTTGTAAAGGGGTGAAACTCCTTTACAGCAGCAATGATTCACCGGAGATTTATGTATCCACCGTTTAGATGTTGCTATCTCTTGTTATCCCGAATTCTATCTCTTGCGATCTGATGCCAATTTGCCTCAGAATTCTGCATCGATCTTATTCTTAAAGTCTCGGTTGACCCGGTTAAAGTCACTCGTGATTGATATCAGTATATCCATCTTTTCTCTTTTGCTATTTAATTATCATATCTCCTTTTCGAGCCTATCTTCTAGTTAGAATTCTTTTGATTAGGGCCCCTCTAATTTGAATCTCTGTTCTTGTTCTATAATTCATACTTGAATCATCGTGTGAGGGAGTGTATTTGTTATTAATATAAAATGTTTTATATTTTGTTGTTTGAGTTGTTAAGTTTGAATTTTGGGTTTCGATCGATTCGTCTAGCTAATGCTATCGATAGGAATTCCAAAACACTTGAACAGAGAAAACTGATACAATATTGTTTTCGAAATTGATAAATAAAATAATTTATATATAAGAATATAATTTTCTGAAAACAAATAGTTAAATTTAATTGGTTGTTAGAAATGATAATATTATATAAACATTTATTGTTTTGTCAATATTCCCAAACCATTAACTATTGTTGTATAATTATTATTTTTTTAATATAGTTTATAAATCTGACTTGCAAATGAAATGAATTTAATTTAAGAATTTGAGAATTAGAACTTCTGGTGCTCTTCAAAATTCGATTTCAAAAGTTCTGGAAAATATATTATTTGAAAGTATTTTCGAATGGAAATTTGTTTTTAAAGAAATTTAAAAGAAGGTAAGCCAGTACTCTCTTCTTTTGTAGCTAGAAAATAATTTCGGTAATGACTGCAGCATCATCGACATTTATTTTCATGTTTCAGAGTAGAGATTAGTTGCTTTGCTACACTTTTGTTTTGGAAAAATAATTTGATTTGAATCGCTTGAAAATGAGTTGATTTATAAAATATATATGTATATAATTATTTCAAAATAGTTTAAAGTGAAACCGGAAATTTGAATCTTAAGTTTTATATTAAGAAATGGTTTCAATTATTGGAATAATGTGCAATTTTGAATAAGTGGAATATCTAAAATGATAAATGAAATTAAACCAATTTGGAATAGTTGAATTTGAATAATACTTATTTGCATAATACTAAATTACATTCTAATATATATAACTTGCCTAAAATATTCAAAAAGTTAAAATGTTAGGATATAATAGGGTTGTACAAGAAGAAAACTTAAGTAATAAATTGTTCAAACCAAAATCTGGCTTAATATAAATGTTGTAAATAAGAGAAAATTTGTATAGTGTTTAATTGCACTTAGAAACATGAATATAACTTACCTAGAAAAGTTTAAATGTAATTAGAATATAATTGGATAATATGCACTAGAATATAAGTAATAGGATATCAAAAATGATATTTTGTTAAGGAAATTTATAAATAATAAATTGGATAGTAAATTGAGTAAATAAAAGAGAATTAATTTTTTGAATAATATAGGGCTATAAGGAATGTTTATACACGTAATATATATTGCAAAATATATATTAAGTGAAATGAATTAAATAAATAAAGGGGAATGCTAGTTAAGCCAATAAATATGAACTGAAGAATAGTTATAATTGAATTTTAAGTGAAATTGACTTAAGTGAAATAAATGGATAAAATAAATGAGTTAATTTAAGAATGAATTTTTTTGAAAGAAAATGTTGATAAAATGAAAGAAAATCAATTTTAGATTGAATGACTATTTATTAATTGAATAAAATGGATTAAACCAAATTGTTGAATATTAATTTATTTAAAATTGAAATCTATATGATTTTGAATAGTTGAAGTTAAATGTTGAGTTGAAATTAACTATGGTTGATCAAATAAATTTAATAAATGAGTAAAATAAAACAAATTCTGTTGTGAAAATTGTGCAATAAATGTTAATAAATTTGAAACAAATCAATTGAATGAAAATATATGGAAATGAAATCAATCAAATGTGAACACCATAAATTTGATTGATTAAATATAATGAATTGGAATCAACTAATCTAATATAAACAAATTTTAAAATAAGTGTAGTTTATATGGTTTAGATTAATTGTGTATTTGGTATTTCAATCTATTTTCTTTCTAGTTGTTTCCATTCTCCTACCTCCTTCCTTTTCGGGTACGAAAAGTTTTTAGTGGGGGAGAGTGTAACGACCCGTGAATTTTAACGGTTTAACAACGTAATTAACTGAATTTTTTGAAATTTTAAATAATTGAATTTGGAAATAAAATTTGATATTTGGAATACGTCTACTTAAACATAGCAAATGGTAAATTTTCATCTTATAATATGGAAGTTTATTTTATTGTGTAATTTTATTTCAATTCAAATCAGTTAATATTAGATGATAATAAAATATTTTCTAAACCTGAATATTTTTATACAACAAATTTGTAAATCATCTTCTGAGTGAGACATCATATTTCGTTTCTTTTAATTTTGACTGCTATTGCTCCATTCATCTTATTTTTGGCATTTCTGTAGCATTTTCAGTACCGATTATCGACTTTTGATAGGATGATCGTACCACTGATATCTGTATACCATTTTGATCATCTCGTCGTGTTGATTTCTACGGTATATTCGTTTGTGTATTTCAAAGTACGATGTGCGTTGAAATCTACGGAACGATTTCCATATCGATTCTGCAATTAGACTTTTTAGCTTCCCATTCTCTTTCATATTCCATCGTATAACCATTGGCCACTAACAATTAATAATTCACAGAATTCAACCCTTGGCTCTTACCATTCCATATGTTGTTTTATCTTGGTTGGTCCCTTCGTTTCTTTCTCATTTTTAGCTCTGTTGATTTCTCTGATACAAATTATAATATACACAACTTATTTAACTTATAAAGCCTTAAAGCCAGATCATCTCATTTTTTCAAATCATTCGTTTGCCTCTGCCTTCCACCCGCGTTCCATGCAAATCTCTTCCACCTGAGGCATTCTTCCCATCACTATGCTAGCACCCAGAGTGGAAACTTCATGGTCATTCTCCAGTTCTATACGTGTACAGCAGCACGTATCAACCCAGCATGGCCACGTCATCTCCTACCTTCCGATCTCCCGCTGCCTCAAAACCCATCTCTGCGCGTGCTTTCCGACATCCGCCACTTTTGCTTCCCCTTCGGTCCGCCATCCTGAGCCTCATGCCGCCGCTCCTCTTTCTCGTTTTCCACCTTCCCTTTTTCTTTCCAGGTATCTTTGATTCTTTGGGAATGTTATACATATATAAACTTAGGTATGTATATACATATATTTTGTGTTTATAGATTTATATATTGATTTGTAGTTATATGTTAGGTTGTATATATATATTGGTAGTTACGTATGTGCCTTGTATTTGTATATATATTTACAAAGTATATGGGAATGAATTCTGTTTAGTGTTATGGCTGTTGTTTATGTATATATATATATTTTAGTTGAACAGATTTTGTAATTTTTTATTTAACATATATATATATGGTGTGTGTGTGGCGTGTTTTAAATGTTTGTGTTCGTTGTGTTCATGTGTGTGTATTTGTATATAATCTAAGATAATACACTGTTATTAATAGTGATGTTTAGATTGTATATATATATCTGTATATATATAAGTGTAATTTTTTTTTGAAAGGCAGTACATTTTACAGTTTTACAGTTATAAAAAGAAGTATATACTGGATATTAACTAAATATATTTTTAAGTTTTATACTATATATATACTGAGTTTACATATAGCAGTATTTTTAATATCAGTTGTGTTAACTCCCTTTTAGCAACGACCTACGAGTTAAGAAATGAACGACTCAGGTTATGCCACGACTTATAAGAAGCCAACGAGTTAAAAAGCCTAAAACCTAAGTGGACTCGACGACTTACGACTTAGCTGCTGAAAGAGGATCTACGGCTTGAACGACTTACGACCTAACTATTGAAGCAACCTAAGGATGTAACGACTTAACTCTTGAAGTAGGTGAGCGACCTACGACTTAACTATTCAAAGGACTTACGACTTACCGGGTTAGGGAGCTACGACCTAAGGGAAGTTTGCGACCTAACTACAAGAACATCGCGACCTAACAGTGTTGCGACCTAAAGCTACAGGGGACTTTGCGACTTAGCAATGCTGCGACCTAAAGACTACGACATAAGAAGGTTCCGACCTAATGGGTTACGACTTAGCTTAAGTCGTCCATGACCTATAGCTCCAGTTCCTAAAGACTTAAGAAGTACACGACTTAACAGTCTACGACTCAACAGGCCACGACTTAGCAGTTTACGACTTAGTGGGTGAACGACTTAAGAGCTTCACAGCCTACGACTTAAGTGATCACAACAGCCTAACTATTAAAGAAAGTCTGCGACCTAAGAACGTTGCGACCTAAAAGTGCAACCTAACTTGTCCACGACCTAAGATGTCTACGACCTAACTACTAAAGGTAGCTTGCGACCTAACTTGCTTAGCGACCTAGGAGACTCTGCGACCTAATTCCTGAAGCAAACCAGACGACCTAAAGACCTCACGGGTTAAAGGTAAGGAAAGGGGCACGACTTACCTAAAGTCATCCACGACTTACCACTTAGAGAAAACCACAGACAACTTCATCACTGCACTTCTTAAGTCGTGTATAGAGTACGACCTATCTTAGGTCGCTCGCGACCTACGACCTAGATTAGGTCGTACGCGACCTAAGACTTAGCATTTTTTCTGCTCAGAATTCAGAGCTGCTCCTATAAATACACCATCATCTCCAACGAGGGGCAGACTTTGGGGGCCATTCATTTCTTCAAGCGTCGTTACTCTATCGAAGTCTCGATTCATCCAGCAATCAAAGATCTTCAAACATTCAAGACGCTACAACAAGCTTCAAGAGAAATTCCTTACATCCAACACGGATTCATCGAATTTCATCGACGAAGATTGAGCTAGTAGTCAAGATTGTTTCTTGCGATCAAATTGTACTGTTTTGATAAAAGATTTGTATCGATTTGTAACCGGAATCAGCAATAAAAGACTGTAAAGTGGATGTAGGCTCAATTACGGGCCAAACCACTATAAATCTGTTGTTCATTCACTGCTTTTTCTGCCATTTTACTGCTTAAATTCTGTTCCCGTAACGCGGGTGGTGCTTTCACGATTCTATTACACACACCGGGTGTTAGCATTCACTTTTTAACGTTAACATTTTTGGTGCTTTCATTGAGAGATCGAACTCAAGCGATCGTCACTGTTGCTTTGCAAAGATTCATAAAGAGAACCTCTCTTAAAAACCAGAAGTTGATCCGAAATAATGGCTCCTGGAAGAAGAGGTAGACCTATCAGATCCGGAAATGCTCATGAAGGGACTTCCGCCTCCCCAACCGCAGACCAAGCAACTCCTACCATTGGAGTCACCAGGGCTGAATTAGATGATGCAGTTTCTGGATTGTACCAACAGATTGAAACCCAAAACGCTTTGATGATGGATAGAATAACTGTCTTGCTCGGGGCAAATCGTCAACCAGAAAACCATCAAACTACTCTTCCTGAAATGCCACCTTTCCAAGCTGATGGTTCTATGCCGCAACCAACTTGTCATGAACATATGCCCGGGCAAACTTCCGAGGGAAGAACTGATGCTTGCCCGGAGATGTCTTTGAACAATAAAGAGTACCTGTCCGAAATGGTTGGCCGCATCATGAAAGAGAGCATGCAAAGGGAAGAGGATGAGGCTGACTGGGGATTTGCGCCAAGCAGAACTCCGTTTACTGAAAGGATCCTGAAAGCGGAGTTTCCGAGGAAATTTGTACCTCCTACTATCCAAGCCTACAGGGGAACGAGTGACCCTAATCATTTCCTATACAAATACGATTGGCATATGACCGGTGCAAGAGCATCAGACGAGATCAAGTGTCGATACTTTCCAGTATACCTGGAAAGTGTGGCTTTACTTTGGTTCACAAAGCTTCCAGTTCGGTCTGTAGATAAGTTCTCCGACTTAACGCAAAAGTTCAAAGAACAGTTCAGATTGTATGCTTCAAAAGCTAAGGATATAATGTCACCGTCTAACCTTGAACAAGCACCCGGAGAATCAATCAAATCTTTCTTGAGCCGTTTCAATATAGCTTTAGCCGAAGTAGAAAATGCGGAACTACGCATGATCCTGACTTATTTGATGCGAGCCATTGATAAATCGAGCAAATTTGGGAGCTAAAGATGAAGGAACCGAACTCGCTTGAATTTTTTTATAAAAAGGCCGATGAGTTCATTCGCCTTGAAAGCCTTTCTACGATATCGAAAGTGGTTGTTGCCCAAGCTAATAATAACAATGTCCTATCTAATAAAAGAGAATCTGAAAGTCAGAAAAGGGAGAATGAAGGAGGAAAGAGCCAGGGAAATGAAAAGAAACCTTGCCGCTTTAATCCTTCGGATTTTACTCCTTTAATTGATACACCAAGAAATATCTTTTTTGCAACAAAGGACGTTGTCAGGTATCCTAAGCCACCTGAGATGACGAGAGGTGCAAGGCGTAATGGAAAATTCTACCAATTTCACAATCAACCTGGCCATGACACTGACCAATGTCGCCAATTAAAGAATGTGATTGAAGAATTGCTGGAGCAGGGTAAACTCCAACAGTACGTTAAGAGATGCGGAGTCGATCCAACCTCATCCACTCGGGATCAACAACGTCCTACCCATCAATCTGATTCTCTCAACAACACTGCAGTGCAAGATTCAGAAAAGCTTGTCATTAATGTTGTCACAGGAGGTCCACACCCAGCGGGCAGAAGTTGGGACGACTGCTAATTGTCCACAAAACTGCAACTGGGGCATCTTTCACTTTCTCTGGCATATAAATCCGAAGCTGCGAATCTAGTGCAAATGGAAAATCAGTCCGGAGATTCTGAAACAACAATAACTAGCATCCATTTTTTACTTAACAGCATTGCTTGAATTTGTAAAAATGATAATGGATGTATGACTTCCGCATTGTAAACCGCTGAGAAATCAGTGTGACTGAATAATGAAAAAACTATGAATTCTGTGTTTTCTATTACAAAATGCATGTTATATTTCGATGTGTAAATACTCTAAATGTATTGCTAAAATGTCGATCTAATATTGCAGGTCATTAAAGCAAAGCTCACCCATCTCAAAGCTAAGCAAGCCCTACAAATCAATTATTAAGCAAATACCAAGCAACCAAAAATTCCATATTCGAACCCCATATAAGAAGAACTTCACATAAAAAGTTGGCAACTCCACTGAGGCAAACCTTCGTTAAGTGGTTGTGACTGTCAATACGAACAGACATCCAACTAGGTAACTTGCGTTTGTCCTGTAAAGTTGTCCAACAGTGAAGTCCACTTCTTCGGATAAGACAATTTACTTGCAAAGGAAGACGCGCTTGGAAACAATAACGAAGGGTAGCTGATTAGCAAATGATGAAGGAACATGGGCCACCAAACATAGAAGCAGCCAAAAGGAGGTATGCCACTCAATAAAAAGGGCCGGTAGAACCACCGAAGGGACACCTTCCCAAGCAGAAGGAAAAAGGCCCTTTCTAACTGATCATGATGCATCCGATCAGGCAGCTTGCGTCCGTCCCGTGGATCTACTCGCCCCTGAGACGCAACCTTCCTGGCACACCAACCAACCGATGCTCCTTCCCAAAGGTCAACAAAGCCCTCTAACGAGGCACACCAATAAACGAAAGTGCTTCTCTCAATAAAAAGATTGGTGGAACCACCGGAGGGGCACCTTCCCACGCTGAAGGAACAGGGCCCTTGTTAGTTAATTGCGATCGTTTGTGCAAACGAACATCCATCAAGCAACTTGCGTCCGCCCCATGGATCCATTCAACCATGAGAAAGTAACTTCCAGACAATCATAAGACCTCTTCAGAGGCAAAAGCCCTTTTCGGAGGCACATTTCACCCGTGTAGAAGTGCAAAATGCTTCTCTTCGGAGACCCACTTCACCAGTGATGAAATGCTAAAAAGCCCTTTTCGGAGGCACATTTCACCCGTGTAGAAGTGCAAAATGCTTCTCTTCGGAGACCCACTTCACCAGTGATGAAATGCTAAAAATCCCTTTTTGGAGGCACATTTCACCCGTGTAGAAGTGCAAAATGCTTCTCTTCGGAGACCCACTTCACCAGAGCTGAAATTTCAAAATTGCTTCTCTTCGGAGACCAAAATTGCTTCTCTTCGGAGACCAAAATTGCTTCTCTTCGGAGACCAAAATTGCTTCTCTTCGGAGACCAAAATTGCTTCTCTTCGAAGACCAAAATCGCTTCTCTTCAGAGACCAAAAGACCTCTTCAGAGGCATACTTCACCTTGCTTGAAGTACTAAAAATAAACCCTTTACTGGGGCACAAAATCAAAACTTTCCTCAGAAGCTCATTTCACTGTGCAGGAAAATTCACTCTTTAACAAATAAAAGTGATCATTCCCAAAAGTTGAAGTGTTCTTCAGGAAGAAAGAGAAAGTAAAAACTTCTTTGAAGACGAGATATACTCTATTAAAAACAGAATGATTCTTCCCTTAAAAGTGGAGTAGTTATTCTCTGAAGTAAGAGTATCAGTCTTGAAGAAGCTAGAAATGTTGCAATGCACTTGCGGTATGGGGGCAACACTATACAATTCAGTTACATGAATAAAGTAATATGCAAGCAACATACCGCGAGTTCATTACAATATCATGAAAAATAGATGTGGAATAAATGCATTCTCGAAAAAACAGACAAAAAGTTTATTCAAACAAAAAAAAAGAATCATTTGTTCTACACTAAAAAGAGAAACAGATGCATTCTCATATACACAAGAATTTGTACAAGTAAAATAGCTATTTTATTCAATACTATGGAAACTTTTTACATTGTGCAGATTACAAA
Organism: Allium fistulosum; assembly: GCA_030737815.1. Taxonomy (NCBI): domain Eukaryota; kingdom Viridiplantae; phylum Streptophyta; class Magnoliopsida; order Asparagales; family Amaryllidaceae; genus Allium; species Allium fistulosum. Next base: position 1,083,320,839 of record CM060903.1, read on the forward strand.
AAGGAGCGGAGACCGGTATCCGCACAATCCCCGGTCAATACATGCAAAAAGCAGAAAAGCAAAATCAAACTCATTTCTCCTTCTTCCCACCCTTGGAGCCTTTACCCGGCCTGGTAATTAGTTTCGGAGGCCGTATCGGAGAAGAAGGAGAAAGAGACTCAGCCGGATCGACTTCTGCTTCATCTCCAGCAGCAGAAGAACTTTTCTTTCCTTTCTTCGAAACCACACATTTCCCCTTCTTCTTGGAAGAAGACTCACTCCCCGGAGTAAGAAATGTAGAAAGCTTTGTGTCGTAGTCAAAAGACTGCTCCGGGGTCTTCTTGCTATCTTCCAGATCTTCTGCTTTCTGTTCCTCGGAAGCAGGTGGTTCATCCAAGCCTTGAAGGGCTGCTATCGGTTCTTCCTGTGAACCTGGTTGAGAAGCTGGAAGAGGAGTAACTTGAGAAGGAGGAGGAACGACAGCTGAAGAAGGAAAAATTGGTGCAGTTTTCGGCGCGTCCGCTGCATAATAAAAGAAATCAAAATCAGTATTCTCCGGGAAAAACGAACACAGTGGATCGTCAAGGCTTAAGTAATAAGTAAGAAGTTCGTCGAACTCGGTTAAGTCGAATAAGCGATTCACTAAATTCGTCTCGTCAAAGTTACCTGGAGAAGCCAGTTTGGCGAGATCAATCTCAAATTCCCGAGCCTGAAAGTCCTTCATTGCCTCTTCCTCTGTAGGAGTGGTCACAGTTTCTTTGTCAACCTTAGCGGGAGGCGTGGAGTGAGAACTAGAGCCAGTAATATCCACGTGAGCTAAAGCCGAAGTATAAGCAGGAGCAATAGGAGGTATTTCTCTCTCAGGAAGCTTCTCTCCCGTCGCTTCGGCCCGCACTCGGGCAAGCTGCTCTTTTCCTTTGGCAAGGGCAGCGCAGGCGCTCTCATCTAAGTAGGTAGCTTGAAGATCTGCTTCAGCATAACCGGCACCGCCAAACATGTCGATGATTGCCTCCCATACTTCCGCTAAGGTGACTTCATATTCTGGTCCCAAAAATGAAAGGCTCCCACGCCCCAGGACGCAATGCATATAAAAGTCGAATAAAGTCGCGTCAATGGTGGCTTTGGTTGCCTTTTGGGATTCTTCAGCCGCAGCCTTACCAGAGAGAGCTTCATCACGCTCTCTTTCAGCCTTCAATAACTGGGACTGTAGCCTCGCAATTTCTAAGTCTCGAGAGCTGATTTTCTCCTGAAGTTGAGCAGCGTCATCACGATATTTTCTAGTAACATGCTGTTCTGCTTCAAGTTTTACTTCAGTATCTCGCTGAGCAGCATGGGCATCTCGAACTTGTTTTTGGAGCATTTCTTCTTTCTGAGAATAAGAAGTGGAAGAAGTGGCAAGCTCATTTTTGAGTCTTTCAACTTCAGCTTCGAGCTTCCCATAACCATCACTAATGCTTTTCATCTCCGCATCATGCTGCTTACGCCATTTGTCCCATTCTGATTTATCGTTCTCCATAGTCATCATCGCCTCAAGGTTCATATGGTTGACCCTTTGAAGTTCATCAACCAGCTTCTGCCATCCAGACATTCTTTCAATGTCAATTTTGACAGCATCGACATTTCTCAGCATCGCCTGCTTATCAATGGGAACCAAATCTAAGTCAAAACGGACTCCTCTTAAACACCAATTTGGAAATCGGCTCTGAAGTGTGGGAGGCCCGTCCCCGGCTTGATACTGAGGCCTATTAATAATTGCCTGGATGTCAGACTCCTTAAGGGAAGGAGAACCGGACGATGTATTAAGAAGAATAAAAGCGGTAGTCTTTTCCGAGATATTAGACCTGTCTTTCTCGCCAAGTCTGATCCGTTTGCTGGAATCATCGGAAGTATGACTCTTCACCTTGTCACCGTAAGATTTCCTCTTGTAAGGATCGTCGCTTCTGCGGGAAGAGTCACGTCGCTCGTCCCTACTCCCATAGTGCTCTTCATCGTCTCTCCGACGACGTTCTTCATGAGCTCGCCTTTCGTGAGCCTTTCTGGCAGCCCTTTCCTCATCAGTTTCCTTCGGGGCACCGATATAACTCCTGAAATCATAAGCATCGCGGCTTCCGTGACGCTGAAATTTGTCAAAGTAAGAGCCACTTCGCCCCATTGTAGGACCTGAAATTGAAAAAGGAAGGCAAGTCTTAGAAATTTTCAAATTAAAGGAGCTAAGTGCATATAAGCGCCAAAATCCTAAGTGAGTATGATGTGCAAACTACGCGCGTCAGACTACAAACCACTTTTGGGTGTGGGAATGGTGACGGCTTGTATAGAAGGCGATGTGGTTTGTTGCAAAGAAGAAGTTGCTTCGATGACAGAAGAGATCGTTTTAGAGACGTCATCTTTAAAGAGTTCCTGAGAGGTTATCATGATGTCGCTCAGACTGTCAAAAGTATCATCGCCATGATGCACGGGAGAATTATCCTTTTCAACTTCCACTTCAGCCGTCTTTTCAAGAATGTGAAGACTTTCCTCCTCTTCAATAACCGGGGCAAGTGCTAACTTACTAGACGACCCCGCAATGTCGGTAGGAGTAGAACACTTTACCAATGAAGTCTCAACGGTAAGTTCTTTCGGTAAAGGTTCTTTAGCAGGAACGGGGGCATTTGACTCCTCAGCTGGAGAATCAGGGACTTCATGCGGCTGAGTGGAGCGGGAAGGATGTAAGAGTCCAAATTCGTGGAGGAACTCATCTTTCAATAGAAATTGAACACTCCTCTCCTCAACCGGCACGGCCATTAGCCTCTCGAAGGTAGTTTTGTGACGAGGTTCCCTAGAGGGAGGAGGGAGCGCTGAAAAAGTAGGAAAAATAAGTTAACACTTGACAATTTGGACTTCGAAGAATTTAGAAAACACAGGGAAAAGATAGATGGTCGTACTTCCCACTCTCCAGATGGCGTAAAATCCCGGGGGATAGCGAACAAAGAAAAACTGGCTCAGGAACCCAGGAACGCTTTCGAGAAGACCAATGATCAGTTTACGGTTCCTGGCACTCCTTACAACTGTGATAGAGGGATGGTCTTTGTTCTTTGCAAATGAGCACAGGAAGCAAATTTCTCCAAAACTGGGAAAACGGTCCAGCGTTCTCCTAAAAAGCACACACAGTCCTAGCAGGATGGTGTAGCCATTAGGGTGTAGTTGAAAAGGGGAAATAGATAGTCGGAGGAGAAGTTCTCGAAGACAGTCGTTAAACGGGGGAATCGCTCCACTCAAACACATTTGACGATTAACTGCAACAAAGCCATGAGGCGGCCTATCAGCAGTGTCATTTACTCTAGGGAACAAAGCGTCAGATTCAGCAATTCCAAACTGAATGCATAATTGACGGAAAACTTTATGGCTCAGAGTGGTAGAAGTCCTTTCTGGAGGATCATTCAATGGAGTAGCAATCGGAAAAGCTTCTCCGGCTAGTTCCAAGTCTTCTTGTTGGGACGCCATTCTACACAATCAACTGGATGATCAAATATTAAGGTGCACGTTTCCTAAAAGTGTGAAGTGTTGTGTAAAACTAGTGAAATAACAAGTAAACATAACTGGAATCAAATCGATTGATTTTTGTCAAATAAAGAATTCCGGGGCTTGTTATTATAAGTACAAGTACAGTGTTGATGCATACAAGTTAGCTTCAATTGATTGTTTAGGCTTTACTTTAAATGCTTCACCTGAACTTATCAATTCACAACATTTCATACATATAAGTTCATTTGAGTTGCTTATTTCTTATTGGCTAATCTGTCGTTCGATGTGGGCAGTCAATGACAGTATATTCGTCCCTCTTTTCTGCAAGTGTTATGTTTAACAGGTTGACAACTGAAAAACTAAAGTGATCTGCAAGAAAGTACAACAAAAAGTTTAAGTTCAAGCAGTTAGAAGTTCAAGCAATTCATTCTGGCAGTTTGAAACTAAGGTTTAGTCAAATTCCATCAAGCCTTTGCAAATGTTCAAGGCATGTTCTCTTAAGTCAGATCATTCAAGTCCAAGAATTCGAAGCAATGGAGTTTTTAAGTTATTAAGTCGTTCAGATGAGTTCGTGAGTTACGAGTTAAGGGCTATCTCATCCACGACCTAGTCATTCAGATGTGCTCGCAAGTTAAGGATTTAAGTGCTAACTCGTCAACGATCCATGAGAAATTGCAACAAGATAGGTCGTTAACTTTTTAGGCCATATGCCGCACAAAAGAAAAGTCAAAGTAACATTGTCCTAGCTCGGCAACGACCTAAACCTAATGCTGCAGTAAGTAACCAGAAGAGTTAAGTCGCGTGCGATCCAAGCTGAGAAAGTGTTAGGTCGTTCTCACGGGATCTCGAGCTATCTCCTACTCAAACCAAAGCATCAGTTCCTCTCCTCAAATTCTTTCCTCTACTGAGAATCCCATTCCTCATAATTCTCCAACCCAATAATGGCCTCTTCATCCCTTCTAAGATCACAAATCAGCCAATCTAATGCATTGAAACTCTTCCCCTTCTTCTCGCAAATCACCGAAAGCCAAATCGAACCATTTCGATTTCCTCGGTGATCAATTGAAACAAAAATCGTGAAGCAAGGCATAAGGTAAGCGAAATTCATAGTTCGGTGATAGCCGAGGATTGAGTAGAGAATGGGATCACTTACGGAATACGAAATTGAAGATGTTTGGTGGACGAGTAGTTGGATTCGCCTTTGAGAGCTTGAAATCTTGTTAATGGCAGAATGCAGTCAGATGAGATGAGGGAGTAACGACCTAAAATATTTATACCCAGAGCAATGAAATGCGAACCGGCACCACACGACCTATCTCCTCGCTAAGTCGTTCACGATATAACAACTAATCAAAGCACAAGAGAAGGTCGAAGCACACGACCTACGACGTAGGCGTGTACTTCGAGGGGCAAATGTTAACTCCCTTTTAGCAACGACCTACGAGTTAAGAAATGAACGACTCAGGTTATGCCATGACTTATAAGAAGCCAACGAGTTAAAAAGCCTAAAACCTAAGTGGACTCGACGACTTACGACTTAGCTGCTGAAAGAGGATCTACGGCTTGAACGACTTACGACCTAACTGCTGAAGCAACCTAAGGATGTAACGACTTAACTCTTGAAGCAGGTGAGCGACCTACGACTTAACTATTCAAAGGACTTACGACTTACCGGGTTAGGGAGCTACGACCTAAGGGAAGTTTGCGACCTAACTACAAGAACATCGCGACCTAACAGTGTTGCGACCTAAAGCTACAGGGGACTTTGCGACTTAGCAATGCTGCGACCTAAAGACTACGACTTAAGAAGGTTCCGACCTAATGGGTTACGACTTAGCTTAAGTCGTCCATGACCTATAGCTCCAGTTCCTAAAGACTTAAGAAGTACACGACTTAACAGTCTACGACTCAATAGGCCACGACTTAACAGTTTACGACTTAGTGGGTGAACGACTTAAGAGCTTCACAGCCTACGACTTAAGTGATCTCAACAGCCTAACTATTAAAGAAAGTCTGCGACCTAAGAACGTCGCGACCTAAAAGTGCAACCAAACTTGTCCACGACCTAAGATGTCTACGACCTAACTCCTAAAGGTAGCTTGCGACCTAACTTGCTTAGCGACCTAGGATACTCTGCGACCTAATTCCTAAAGCAAACCAGACGACCTAAAGACCTCACGGGTTAAAGGTAAAGAAAGGGGCACGACTTACCTAAAGTCGTCCACGACTTACCACTTAGAGAAAACCACAGACAACTTCATCACTGCACTTCTTAAGTCGTGTATAGAGTACGACCTATCTTAGGTCGCTCGCGACCTACGACCTAGATTAGGTCGTACGCGACCTAAGACTTAGCATTTTTTCTGCTCGGAATTCAGAGCTGCTCCTATAAATACACCATCATCTCCAACGAGGGGCAGACTTTGGGGGCCATTCATTTCTTCAAGCGCCGTTACTCTGTCGAAGTCTCGATTCATCCAGCAATCAAAGATCTTCTAACATTCAAGACGCTACAACAAGCTTCAAGAGAAATTCCTTACATCCAACACGGATTCATCGAATTTCATCGACGAAGATTGAGCTAGTAGTCAAGATTGTTTCTTGCGATCAAATTGTATTGTTTTAATAAAAGATTTGTATCGATTTGTAACCAGAATCAGCAATAAAAGGCTGTAAAGTGGATGTAGGCTCAATTACGGGCCGAACCACTATAAATCTGTTGTTCATTTACTGCTTTTTCTGCCATTTTATTGCTTAAATTATGTTCCCGTCACGCGGGTGGTGCTTTCACGATTCTATTACACACACCGGGTGTTAGCGTTCACTTTTTAACGTTAACAAGTTGCATATCAGAGTTTGTATTTTAGTTTAGTTATGTAAGTTCATATATAAAAGATACTGTAATATATAGGTTTGTAATATATATACTGTAGTATATATATAGATTTGCTTGTAACTATTTTGGGTAACATGAATATATATATATATATGTATATGTATGTATGTATGTTATAATAATGTATGTTTATATATATTTACAAATGTGTTGTTTTATAATTTATACTGACTAAATATAATATATACATGTATATATAGTATATTTTGTTAGTTTGAGTATATGTAACTTACTGCTTAAATTGCGTGTCTCTATATAATTGTATTGTATATTTGTATGCATGTTATATGTTAGTTTATTATCAGTTTAAAGTATACAGTAGATCATATAGTGATGTGTATGTCTTGTATGTTGTGGGTTTGCCGAAAGGAAATTTTTTTAGTATAATATGTATGTAAGTTTAAAACATATATATGTTGATATATATTAGTTTATATATATAAGTATACAGTAGCTTGGTTTTCAATTTATACAGATACAGTATGTTTGGGATTAACTATTTATTTGAAAATAAATATATATATAATTTTAAAAATATGTTTGATTTTTTTAAAATGCATGTATATTAAATTTTATTTGTGTTTGAATTTAGAATATGAATTTTATATATGTAAATAGTTATATATTGTTGGGTGAATTCTTACCCAGAGGACCTCGAGACCAAGAGGCATCAGTTACATCCAGATTCGCTGATTCCTATGTCCATTCGATACCCATGCCAAACCGAACCAGACAACTCACCTTCACCGAATCAAGACACCCCATCCTTCACCGAACCAACCTCCTCCTGGCCTAACCGAACCAACTCGCCACCGAACCAACTCGCCACCGAACCAACTCGCCACCGAACCAACCCAACACCGGACCAACCCATCTTCCAGTCCACACTGAACCAAAGCTTCGCCGAACCAAAGCGCCTCCAGGCCAGACTGCTTCAGCCCAGGCCCATCAGCAAATATACACGTCCTAGACCCCTACCCCCAGCCTCACTCTATAAATAGAGGGGCAGGGGTACAGCAATGGAGAGAAGTTTGAGAGCTCAAGCACGGAAGGAACTCTTCAAACAACTTTCTTTTACTTGTATCAAAGCTCTGTACTTGTAATCATAAAAACAAAGAAGAGAAATAACATATAAAGTGGACGTAGGCACATTCTGGCTGAACCACTATAAATCTGCGTGTCTTTTTACTGTTTAGCCCCTATTTTTTACGTATTTGCATGAATCGCTCAAATTACTAAGAATAACATAAGATCTATTAAATCATACAACTTTGAGGTGTTTGTCCATTTTTTGTGCAAACATTTTTGGTGCTTTCACTGAGAGCTAGAAGCTCGAAGCTCGAAGCTTCAGCTTCATCTACTTAACGAGTTTTCCAAACAGCATCGTCCGCCACTTGGAAAACATGCCTCCCAAACAGAGAAAAGATGTTAACAAAGGAAAAAACATCGCATCCAGCAGTCTTCCAGATCCAGCTGTCACGAATCAAGTAAATCGTCCTCCTCCAGCAACGGTAACAAATGAAGGACAGGCTAACCCAACCACTCCTGCCACAGAACAGCCTGCAGCAATTACTAGGGCAGATTTGGACAGAGTTGTTGTTGAAGTAACTAACCGCTTCACGTCCCAGCAGGAAGCCTTGGTGGACCATCTCATGTCACGCTTGAGGGACGCTGAAGAATCCAACCGCAACACTGAATCATGGGGCGAGTCCCAGTCTGGAGGATCTCAGAGACAGCAAAGGTCTTCCTTCTTCGAAGGAGCTAACGGCAGAAGTAGCCGTGGTAGGAGCCGAGACCGAGCACAGCCCGAAGTTAGGCCTGAGGAAACGTTTGGTACCGAACCCAACGGGGAAGGTACCGGGCGAAGGTCAACTGTAGCTGAGCCTGTCATGCTGCCTAACCACAGAAACACCAGTGAACGGGGCCGAGCTAGAGTTCAGCCCGAAGTTGGACCCGAGGAAGTGCTTAGATCAGAACCCAACAGGGGAAGATCAAGGCAAGGGCCAGCTGTAGCTGACCCAAGCATGCTCCCAGAAGATCAAAGGCAGCCACTGGAAAATATGAGGAATGATAGACGATACCATCCCTACAGGTCGTCTGGACGGAATCAATCCCACAGAACAGAACCAAACTCATTTCTATCTGCTCCAAGTTCTGATGAAAGGATGGCACGCTTATTCAGAGAGTGTGTCCAACGGGAGCAAAGAGATCGAGGGATAGGCGCTAGGGTAACCAGCCCTTTCGCCCGCAATATCGAAATTGCTATCACCCCCCGAGAATGGAAGATGCCAACAATGGAACCCTACAAAGGAACCTCCGATCCCGTTGTACACTTACAGAGGTACACGCAGCATATGCCCATGAGTGGAGCAACAGAGGGAGTACTGTGCAAATGCTTTCCGCTCTTCTTAGCAGATCTTGCTACCTCCTGGTTCTGTCATCTACCCCAAGGATCCATCAGCTCATGGGAAATGTTGAAAGAAAAATTTATCAGTCAGTTCCGCATTCATGTGGAGCAACCTAAGGACGCTTATTCCTTATCCAGCGTCAAACAGAAACCTGGAGAAAAGCTGCAGCAATATCTAACCAGATTCAACGCCGCAGCAGCCGCAGTTCAAGATGCCGATGAGAAGCTTATCCTAATGGCCCTCTGCAGTGGGGTGCATCCAGACACTAAATTTGCTAGAAGATTGACAAAAGAAAAACCAGCTACTTTACCCGATTTCTTCCATGAAGCCGGGAAATACATGAGGCTTGAGGATGCTGCCATTGAGGGGCAGTCAGGACAGCAAAGTAAGACGACCCATGGCAACGCCCCTGCTGTGGCGAGGGACGTTCGAAGAAATGATTCCAGAGACAATGCTGGGGGCAAGAAGGTAGAAAAGCGCCTATATCGGCCAGGACCAAGATTCGACACTTACACCCCTTTGAACGAGACCGTCGAAAACATCTTCCTTGCCACCCAAGGCGAAGTTAGATACAAACGCCCACCATACAAGAAGGAATCAGATAACGCACAGAAGTCTGGAAAATTCTGCCGCTTCCATGAATCTCACGGACATGATACCAATGAATGCCATCATCTCCGAGATCTGATTGAGGAACACATCAGAAGGAAGAAACTGGAACGTTATGTAAAAAGTCAAGACAGGACTCCAGCTCCTGCCAATGAAAACCCAAGGCTACCCTCACCAGGGACCGACAGAGGAAACCACAACGCTAGCAGCTCTAGTCAAGAGAAGATAGTGGTCCATACCATCTCAGGAGGTCCGCACATCGCAGACAGAAGTTGGAGAGAGATGGAAAGATATGGGAAGTCGCTTAGAGACAATAAAGACTGTGTCAATACGGTTATAGAAGAGCGCCACCTAAAGCGGAAAGAAAGTGATGACATCACATTCAGTAAACACGACCTGGAAGGAAGACAGTACCCTCACATGGATCCCATGGTTATCTCTGCCCGACTCGGTCCCGCCGAAGTTTACCGAATCCTGGTAGACACTGGAAGCTCTGTAAATATCCTGTTCAAACACGCATTCGACAAAATGAAGCTATCAATAAAGGATGTATCTCCCTGCGATAAACCACTACACGGTTTCACTGGAGATGCAAAGATGCCCCTCGGGCAGCTGGACCTTTTTGTTGAGATTGGAAGTCATCCCCGCTCCGTTGTAAGGAAACAGACGTTTGTGCTGATAGAGAACCATTCGGCCTACAACGCCTTCTTAGGAAGACCAGCCTTGTCTGACTTCCAGATTGTCCTAGCCCCATGGTGCCTGAAAATGAAATTTCCAACAGACAATGGGGTAGGGGAAGTGGAAGGAGACCAGGATATTGCACGAGACTGCTATGTAACCGAACTTCGCAACAACCACAGGAAAGATAAAGGGAAAGGTGTAGAGATTGCCCTCTGCACAAAAAACCTTGAAGCATAGCAACTAAAGAAAGCCCCTCCTCTTCGATACACCAGCGACCCTTTCAATGAATTAGACCCTAGGGACAAAGAGGAGGAGGCCACCGCCGAGCCTGCAGAGGCTATGGAGTTTATATCTGTAGACAAGCACGACTCAAGTAGGCTACTGAAAATTGGGTCCCAGCTGAAAGCTGAATTGAAGGAACAACTCATTGATTTTCTCCGCCACAACTTGGATGTATTCGCTTGGTCACACGCTGACATGACCGGAATCTCCCCCGACATAGCATGCCACGTATTAAACATTGATCCTACCAAGGCGCCTGTAAAACAAAAAAAGAGAAGTATGGGGGCAGAGCGATCAGCAGCCCTCGATGAAGAAGTAAAGAATCTACTCGCCAATGACTTCATACGAGAAGCTATTTACCCAGAATGGATCGCCAACCCGGTACTAGTAAAGAAGGCTAATGGGAAGTGGCGGACCTGCATTGACTTCTCCAACCTAAACGACGCCTGCCCAAAGGATTGCTTCCCGCTTCCCAGAATCGACCAACTTGTAGACAGCACAGTCGGGCACGAACTCCTATCTTTTATGGATGCATACTCAGGATATAACCAAATTCCTATGCATGCTCCCGACCAAGACCACACTAGTTTCATCACCGACCGGGGTTTATACTGCTACAAAGTGATGCCCTTCGGACTTAAAAATGCAGGAGCAACCTACCAGCGCCTCGTCAACAAGATGTTTGCAGGGCTAATAGGACAAACTATGGAAGTATATGTGGATGACATGCTGGTAAAGTCAAGGAAGGCCAAAGATCACGTAAGCCACCTAGGCGAGATGTTTCAAGTACTCCGGCAATATGGAATGAAGTTGAATCCACTAAAATGCTCCTTCGGTGTGTCGTCAGGGAAGTTCTTAGGATTCATCGTTCATGCCAGAGGGATAGAAGCAAACCCTGAACAAGTCCAAGCGCTAAGAGATATCAAGATACCTTCCACCCGAAAGGAAATGCAAAGCCTAAATGGAAAAGTGGCTGCCCTAAGCCGATTCATCTCCAAAGCAACGGACAAGTGCGTCCCCTTCTTCGAAGCTCTAAAGAAAGATAAAGGAAAGTTCGAATGGACGGACGAATGCTTAACCGCTTTCCTTAACCTAATCGAACACCTCCAGAAACCACCGGTACTCTCGACCCCAAGCGAAGGTGAAGAATTATACCTATACCTTGCTGTGTCATCTCACGCTTTAAGCGCTGCCTTGGTAAGGGAAGACAACCGCACGCAACGACCAGTTTACTTCGTCAGTAAAAGGTTTACTGGGGCAGAAGTCAGATATCCTAAACTTGAAAAGTTAGCATACTGTTTGCTAATCACTTCACGAAAACTACGTCACTACTTCCAATCCCATTCCATCAAAGTTCTGACCGATCAACCACTGAGGCAGGTACTCCATCGTCCCGACACTTCCGGGCGACTACTTAAATGGTGTATTGAGCTGAGTCAATATGATATCACCTATCACCCTCGCACCGCCATCAAGGGACAAGCCATGGCTGATTTCATTGCAGAGTTCACTACCAACGAGGATAAGGAGCAACTGGAAATAACAGAAGATATCAAGTGGAATCTCTTTGTGGACGGTGCATCTAACGAACAAGGCTCGGGGGCAGGTGTGGTAATAATCACTCCCAGGGGAAATAAGCTGCACTATGCTATAAGGTTGGAGTTCGCTGCCACCAACAACGATGCAGAATATGAAGCAGTGATAGCTGGACTAGAAATTGCCATAGAAATCGGAGCCAATTCTTTGTGTCTTCACAGCGATTCTCAACTTATTGTTAACCAAATACTAAGAGAATTCCAAGCTCGAGAGGAACGACTCATAGCATATCTAAAGAAGACCAAGTTGCTTCTCAGCCGATTGGATCAGTACTTAGTCAAACACATCCCTCGGGAAGAGAACCAAGAGGCCGACGAATTGGCAAAGCAAGCGAGTATGGGAGACATCGCCATCTTCGGGGCAGTAACCATCTCAAAGCAAACGGTCCCAAGTTTTGAGCAAGTGAATCTGATAGCCGCAGCCGAAGAAGCGACTTGGATGACTCCCATCCGAGACTACCTACAGGGTGGCACACTACCCAACGGGCGTAATGAAGTCAAGAAAATCTTGAGGAAAGCGTCCCGCTATACAATACAAGAAGACATCCTCTATCGGCGTGGTTTCTCTAACCCATTATTAAGGTGTGTCGCCGGAAGGGAAGCCAAGGAAATCTTATCCAACATCCATCAGGGGAGCTGTGGAGATCACACCGGGGGGCAAACATTAGCAAAAAAGATACTCCGATACGGATATTTCTGGCCCACCCTAAGCAAGGACGCCTCAGATTTCGTCAAGAGATGTGACAGATGCCAAAAATTTGCTATGATTCCACGGCTACCAACAACTGAGATTACTCAAATGACCAGCCCTTGGCCCTTCGCAATATGGGGAATTGACTTAATCGGCGAGCTACCGATGGGCCGAGGCGGGGCCAAATATGCTATAGTGGCTGTTGATTATTTCACCAAATGGGTGGAAGCAGAACCTCTGAATAAAGTATCTTCAGCAAAAGTTATTAACTTCTTGATCAAAAATGTTCTGTGCAGGTATGGAGTCCCACTCAAAATCATATCAGACAATGGACTTCAATTTGACAGCGAAGAATTCGCCAACTGGTGCCAAGAACACCGAATTCATAAAAGCTTCTCATCCGTAGCGTATCCCCAAGCAAACGGACAAGTCGAAGCAGTCAACAAAATTCTGAAAACTCTGATCAAAAAGAAGCTCGAAAAGTCAAAGGGCGCTTGGGTGGATGAACTCCCCACGGCACTATGGGCCTACCGCACATCTTTCAGAACATCAACAGGGCACACTCCTTTCTCTTTGGCATACGGATCGGAGGCTATGCTCCCAGTTGAAACCATTGTGCCTTCCCACCGTAGGATCCACTATAACCCAGAAGAGAATGAAGAGCTCCTCAACATGTCTTTGGATCTAGTCGAGGAGAGAAGGAATGATGCAGTCCTTAAAACAGTAGCCCACAAGCAAAAGGTGGCAGCACAATACAACTCCAAAGTCAAGCATCGTACCTTACGAGAAGGGGATCTTGTCCTCAAGCGAATCTTCCCTCGCCCCGGAGCACTAGACCCAATCTGGGATGGACCATATGTAATTCATAAAGATCTCCACAACGGAGCCTATATTTTGTCAACAGTGGACGGAGAGGTGTTCCAGAGGGCATGGAACATCCAACACCTCCGTCGATACTTTTCTTAACTTGTATTGCCCATATGAAGTGAATTAACAAAGAGAATCAGTGGACGTAGGCCTTTTCGTGCCGAACCACTTTAAAAAACCTTGTCTCTTTTTTAACTTGTTCCTTTGTATCTTGGCTGCTTGTTAACTTTATCCTTTTCTGTTGAACAAAATCCTGAGTATACAGCATTTCTATTCAAAGCACTCCACAACACAACTTCACCTGGACAAAACCTAACAGGTACTATGCGAATCTATGCCCTCGCCAATGAGACACTTTTGCTCCAGCATCCCTCTGCTGCGGGTTAACTCATTGCTCACGACGGCCCTTAAAGCCAACTGTAATGAGCCGATTATAAGCCACCGAGAAGGCCGACTATAGCCGAGGCAGCTCATTACGGCGTTAGGCTCGCCGGCAACTGTGAACCGACTATAAGCCCCAACATAAGGTGTGGCCAGCCAGGGGCAGTTCACAGTTGGCGATCGGCACCCACGCTAGCCGGCCACAGTAAATCGAATAATACCCACGATTGCGGGCCATAATGGCCCGGGTAGTTACTGTGCGCGATCTCGGCTTCGATGTGTCTTAAGTACGGCTGTGGTAAAAAAGAATTAACTCCCCGCAGAGGCGTAAGATGGGTGACGAATGTCTCCAAGACCCACAGCTAGGGAAAGTGACTACAAAACCCGTTTGCCACGAACTTAAGCACATCGAAGGCCTTCCGTGATTGGAAGTTTTACTATTTCACATATTTCAATTTTACTCAAAAAAAGAAACTTTCCTCCTATCCTCTATAAAAATCCATCAAGTACAGGATACGGAGTAGAAGACACTCGCCAATGGATGCGTGGATCCACAATCAGATGGCATGGCATTCAACTACTTTCCATGCTCAGTCATACAAGATATTCGAAACTGCCATCTACAAACATAACATGAAAGGCGGTATTTTCTTCATTTATGTACAAATGCATGACTATAATTTGTTCACACCACACGCTAATATTGCAGGTCATAAAATTATGGTTTAGAACCAGAGTCTAACATCAAACACAATTTAATTACAAGAATATACATAGCTACATTTCTCATACGATATGTCGAAATAGCAACAAATATTCAAGAAACGACAAAATCAGCTTAAGTTAAAAAATTACACGTCAAGAATGATGTTGATTGTTACAAGTAGCAAGAATTACAACTTAGAAGTTACTCTACTGTCTTAAGACTAACGTATACAACCATGTCAAGTCTACAAAAAGAATTTTCCAGGTCTAATCAGGGAGCCGGTCGCGTCGGAGTCTTGTCATTGCTCTGTTGCCCACCTGTCCGGTCGTAAAAAGAATTCATTAGCGATAAGTAACCAAGTTAACGGAAAGACTAGAAAGGAAGACTTACCAGCACCTGCTTCTTGACCATCCTGGTCGTCATCCTCTACCTGCACACCTGCCTCCTCAGCAGCAAGCAGCCGCATACCCTCCTTTACCGCCACTTTCTCCTCCTTGGTAAACTGGGCAGTGACCACATCCATACTGAAGACCATTCCACCCTCTTTATCTGCATCAGCCTTAGCCTCCTCCAAAGCCCGAAGATAGATCTTAGCCATGACCCTGGGATAATCATCCATCCAAGAGAGATTGCCCTGCTTCCAGGTTCGGAAATACATGTCCTGGAGCATGTCATCCATCATTCCCTCATTCTCCTCAAACTCCCTCATCCGGGCCTCGGAAGCCGACAACCTTTCGACGGCAGCATCTCTCTCCAATCTGTATCTCGAGCAATCAGCCTGAAGGGACCTCCGCATCACCTCCATCTCTTCCCTCAACTTAGCTTGAGCAAGCTCTGCAGCCTCAAGTTTCTCGGACAATTCCTCCACCTGCTCGAGATCCGCTTTCCGAACCTCATCCACCGTGGCAATAGCCATGTCAATCCGCTCTTTGCAAGTAGCTTCCATTTTCCGCAATTCGGCCCGACTAGCCTCTTCCATGGTTTTCCTTAGTCGCCCAGTAGCAGCCTCATGCTGAGAAATCTGAATAGCCTGATCCGCAAGCTGTTTGGCCTGATCCGAAACCACCAATCGAAGTCGGATATTGGCGCTCCCAATCTCCTCTCCGGCCTTAACCAGCCGAGCATGATGCCCCATCAGCTTCTTGGTCTCCTCTGCCACCCGATCAATATTAGCCTTGGCCTCGTCTCCCATAGTGACTATACGAGTAGTGAGTAGATCGAGATCTAAGGACTTGGCTTCATCAAGTACTCGTACCATGGGGTTACGGGGGAGAAGGTGTTCACCAGTGACTTCGTCAAAAGTAATATCATGAGAGCTTGGATCCAGATCAGGATGACCCGCAAATGGATTACGAGCCAAGTCGGGATGGTCGATATGAATAACAGAAGGGTTTCCGGACGGGTGCGGAGAAGGTGCAAACTCGCTACCCTCCTCAGTAATATCATGAAGAGGCTGAGCCGGAGACTGAGGACCGGGCGAAGTTTCGGATAAAGGATGACTCCTCTTCCTCTGCTGAATACCCTCTTCGATGACCCCAAGAAGAGGACGGTAGCCGACTACATCCCCGGAGCGTTGGGTTGAGGGCTTTGGCTTAGCAGAAGTTTTGGAAAGTTTATATTGCTCAAGCCTGTGTCGAAGGTCTGAAGCTTTGGACGTCTTGCCTGCTCCTGATATAAAGAACAAGTGTCACAAACTTACATCACTATACGATTCGAGAAAACGCGGTAAATTACAAGTTAAAAAAGGAAAAGAAACACAGCTGTGGTTGTACAAACCCTGGGGAGGAGTGGGATACTGCAATAAGTCCTGGATTTCATTCCAGGACGGGAGCGGGTCATAAAATATTCCTAAGTCCCTATCATTAATGAAGCATGCAGGAGTCAAGAGCTCACCTTGAGTCGTCGGAGCCACCTTGGCTGGAATGGTCGGAGAAGACTCACTTGCACCAGTCCCGGCTTTGTCCGCCTTCCCGGTCTTCTCTACCAAAGCCAGATCCTCATCCAACCCCTCAAAAGCCTGGTGGAACGCATCATCCGTCCACTCCTGAATCTCGCCCGCTTGCCCAGGAAGTAAGGCCCCGATGCCATCGCCACCTTTGTCACCATCCCGACCATCTCCACCCTCGCCTCTTTCCTCCTCTATGTCTTCCTCCTCCCGGGTAAGTGGACAATTGCTGGGGGAGGGACCGTTCGATTTCTTGAGTTTCTTGCCTCCGACAGCTGGAGGTTTTGTGAAAGGTTTCCTCTTGCTACCCTCTGCCGTAACACCTTCCTTGGTCTGAGCAGCCGCCCTCTCCTCCGCCGTTTCCCTCAGCTTAACTACAGACTGCTGCGGAAGGATTAAGTTATATTCCAGAAGAATCGCATTTCTAATCAAGAAGGCAGATGATCTATATTTCCCAAGAATGGCTTCTATCTCAGCAGCCGTCTGAACCAGGCGGTCAGTCTCCACAACCGGAAAGCCACCTGTCGCTAGCAAAAATGAGAAAGTATGAGAAGAAGCATCGCAATCGGAGTAGAAATTATAAGTAAAAGCATCAACTTACTTCCAGAGGTAAAGCGCCGGATTGAAACGGAGTCGTCCCTAACAAAGAACCACTCTTTCTTGAACATGCTGAATTTAGAGTACAGGTCCAAGACCGGCTTGAAGGTCACAGCTGACTCCAAGCTAATGTATGGGGACCCCTTCTTATAGCCCCTTAAATTATACAAGTACCGGATCTCCCGGTTGGAAGGAGCACGACCATACTTCCTCTGGAAAATAACGAAGAGGCTCACTAGTATAGCATAGGAGTTGGGTTTAAGCTGGAATGGGCCACCTTGAGATATGTGAGGAAGCTGGCTACCCAAGCATTAAGAGGCGGAATGGCACCACACATGCAGTGGTATCTGCTGTACGCAAAGTACCCCTCAGTGGGGTCGTATGGCATAACATCTCTCCCTGGCAACAGCATTCGCGCCCTATCAATTCCAAAACAACGAGAGATGGCATCTAGCTGCTCCTCCTTGAGGGAACTAGGAAAACAGTCAGGCGGGGAGTTCAGAATTTCCTGACGGCCGTACCCGTCCACTAATGATCTCGGGGTTGGTCCGTGACGTTCGGGATTCGGCTGAGCTGGGGGCACGGCAGAGGAACCTCCTTCACCCTCGGATTTCTTCTTGTCTGATCGAGTTTCTACTTTACGGGACATTATCTACAACACCGGAAAAGCATAGTGTTAGAACAAAGGATGTAAACAAGTAAGCATATAATATGGAATTTCACTTAAAAGTTCGAAGTATGAAACACATGTTCACTCGGTACAATAGTTCATTCGGCGAACAGATGCAGCACTTCAATGGTTCATTCGGTAGTATAATATAAGTTTTCATTCGGTGCCCAAAGAACCAAGTTCATTCGGTAAATAAGGACCAAAACTCGTTCGGCACTAAGCCCTATTCTCATTCGGTAGTGCAATACAGGAAGCATTCGGCTTTAGAAACCTATCATGTTCATTCGGCGAAAGGACGTATACCTGGTTCGGTACGAGCTTGTTTCGGCAAAGAGTTGATTCGGCTAAACTCGTCTCTCTGCTTCGGTTGTTCGGTAAGGAAAAGCAAAGGGGGTATAGACCCTATATATAGACAAGCGAAAGGCAACCGGATCAACCGGTTCGGCATTCCTCGCCGAACGAACCTATCTCAACTACAGGAAACGCCCAAGCTAAAACAAAGCGCGACACATGCAAACACGTGCCCCACTTTGGGGTGCAAATGTTGGGTAAATTCTTACCCAGAGGACCTCGAGACCAAGAGGCATCAGTTACATCCAGATTCGCCGATTCCTATGTCCATTCGATACCCATGCCAAACAAAACCAGACAACTCACCTTCACCGAATCAAGACACCCCATCCTTCACCGAACCAACCTCCTCCTGGCCTAACCGAACCAACTCGCCACCGAACCAACTCGCCACCGAACCAACTCGCCACCGAACCAACTCGCCACCGAACCAACCCAACACCGGACCAACCCATCTTCCAGTCCACACTGAACCAAAGCTTCGCCGAACCAAAGCACCTCCAGGCCAGACTGCTTCAGCCCAGGCCCATCAGCAACTATACACGTCCTAGACCCCTACCCCCAGCCTCACTCTATAAATAAAGGGGCAGGGGTACAGCAATGGAGAGAAGTTTGAGAGCTCAAGCACGGAAGGAACTCTTCAAACAACTTTCTTTTACTTGTATCAAAGCTCTGTACTTGTAATCATAAAAACAAAGAAGAGAAATAACATATAAAGTGGACGTAGGCACATTCTGGCTGAACCACTATAAATCTTCGTGTCTTTTTACAGTTTAGCCCCTGTTTTTTACGTATTTGCATAAATCGCTCAAATTACTAAGAATAACATAAGATCTATTAAATCATACAACTTTGAGGTGTTTGTCCATTTTTTGTGCAAACATATATATATATAAGTCCAATAATACCATTTATCTTCATCGATATAGTTCTGATTTGATTTCGTCAATTCCTATTTATCAGCTTCGTTTGTCGATTCGAGTTCAATCTTGCCTTGTTTTGAGTTTCGTGCCTGGATTCGTAGCTCATTTCTTTGTCAAATCTATCTAGCCACGAAAGATGAGCAATCACTCACGATTAACGTTCTTATATCTGTTAAAGTTGATTTCAATTGAAATGACAATTGAAATATGCTGCTGTTAGTTATTTACTTTGCTATATATATATGATATGCCATTATCTGTAACTGTTCACCTGTGACATCTGATACCATGATTTGTTATTTATATTATATTTGTTTCTGATGATATATGCCTGGTATTGATTTGTTATATATTTATCATCACTGTTCTCACTCTGCAGACATCGTTGGTTTATATACAGACATCGTTGGTCTATATATATATTTTGTAATGATTTCCAAGGTTTTGAAAGGAGATATATGGGTTTAAATAAATATTTGTTTTTAAAAATATAATATATATATAAATGTTATTTTATATATGTTTAAATTGTAGATTTTAAAAATTATATGTTTTGGAATTTTTAATTTAAAAGTTAGTTTTGAAATTATAAATTTTAAGATTTTTCTTATAATTTTTTTTTCTTAAATTATATATATAAGATCTAATTTAATAAAATTTAATTTAATTAGTATATAATATGTTTTAAAATATTTATTTAAAATTTATATTAATATTTTCAAGTAGATTTATAACTTTAATAATAAAGGTTGGGAAGATAAATTAATGTTTACTTAGAATTTAAATTGGTTGATAAGTAAATTCAAATAAGAATTTATTTGAACTTATTGATTTGAGACTTTGAAATTTTGATTTATAACTTGATTCGATAAAAGGTGATTAAATGAATATTCTCAATTTTAAATAAAATTGGGATTGAAAATTTAATATTGATTTAAATTTATAAACAGAGGTTTTAAATATTTGTTATCAAAATGATTATGTGAATAAAATTAAAGTTAAATGTGGAATATAAATGAAATTTATGTTGTAAATGATGAATATCTAAACTTGAATCTTATTGGAATTGAAGTGATAGTTCAAAACATGAATTTGAAATCGATATAAATTGAAATAGTTTATTTAGGGTGTGAATTTGAATCTTTGACCTTTAAATTGAAATGGTTAAACCGGAGTTGATTTAAATTTAATTTTGAATTTAAGTGGATTTGAATCTATTTGTGAAATTGGAGGAAGCTATTTTATTGTATAAAGTATTTTAATATATGAACTATTTTGATATATATATACTATTTTCAATATCTAACCTGTTTAAGTCAAAAGTGCTATGATTTCCAAAGTGCTATGATTTCCCAAGTGTTATGATTTCCAAACGTTAGGATTTCAAAAGTGTTAAGATTTCGAAAGTGTTATAATTTTGAAAGTGTTACGATATGAAAATGAGTATGATTTAAAGAGTAATGATATTGAATTGATATGGTTTTGAAATGATATGATATTTTGGTTTTGAAGTATGAACTATTTGAAATGAAATGAGCACGGTGTTATAATAATGTTTGGTTGTTAAAGAGACCGGGATCAGATATTGTCATACTCTCTGCCAATACCGAAAACCACTTTAATAACTGTGTACGTGGTGAAGATTCCAGAATGATGTAGGATGGTTTGGTGACGATTCCAAATGGTATTTACGTAGCCCTGACTTCCGTGAGTCAGATTGATGTGGCTAAAACAGGAGCCATGTCGGGCCAAGTGAGGTCATTCCTCCGATCGGACACATTTCTTCGATACCATTCTATTGCTTTTGTGATTTGATTGGGTGCACCTTTGATTTAGGAGTGTGTCACGAGGTGGGCTGTAATAACCCGCATATTTTATGATTGTATATTTAAATGTTTTATTTAAATATAGCATCGTTAGTCGGATTTAAGTCCGAAATGTCACTTTTAGCAAACAGTCGAATTAGGACACGAGACCACTTCCATTGAGTCCAAAATGGCGTTTGCCACCTTTTTAAGTATAAACATCGATATGTTTGGAGTTGAGTGAAAATTTGATATTTTCATTTAGGGCTTTGGGTTTGGTTTTCAGCCCACCAACCCATCTAATACCCTAACACTCCACTCAACTCCTCTTCATTCACTTATTCCTTTTCCTAACACTCTAGCTCAAGAGAAATGGGGGAAAAAGATTGGATATAGAAATTCCAAACCCTAGTTTGATTTGGAAATACAAGTTCTTGCTCCAAAATCAAAGAAAAGCTTTGGTAAGCATCCTCTTCATCTTCTCCATCTCTATCTCTCTTCAATTTCATAAATTCCTAAACTCTAACTTAGGAAATATTTGCTTATTAGCTTAGATTGGAGCTTCTTGAGTTGAGATTGAAGAGGAATTGGTCTTTCCTTTGTTTTCAAGCTTCTCACTTGTGTATTGAGTTTAAATGGTGAGTTTTTGAACTCACATCTATGTCTATATCTTTAATAGTTGTTAGGTAGTAATTCCTAACATCTCTTCCTTGTCCATTTGCTTTTGGATTGAATTGGTTTGATGAATATTCCAAATTTTGGTGTTTAGAGGTCAAATCTTTAAAAATTCTATCTTTGATGTTTGAACACGTTTTTGGGGGTGTTTCGAAGAGCCTTACAAGGCTGGGTTGTCGCTTGGCGCAAATCCTTAGTCTTCGTTGCTCCTCCGTTCACCTCCGGTTAGGATTTCGCCCCACTTGGGGGCTAAGCTGATAATTCTGTAGAAGTAGGTTCAGTCGACTGAACTAGGAGCTTAGTCGACTGAACTAGGGAACAGAAAATACTCTGTACCTATATCAGTCGACTGACCTTATGGTTCAGTCGACTGACCTGGAAACCGAAAGTTTCCAGACATAGTATTAGTCAACTGACCACCTGGTTCAGTCGACTGATCTGCTTGTCTCAGCCCAATTTTCCTATTTTGCGTGGGTTTCCAGTTTAAATCGATTCGTGTTGATCTGATTTGTTGTTATCATTTTTATCGACTTTGATGACTTTTTTTTTGGGATTTTTGGGAATATCCATTTTAATGGACACGATATCAATTTTTATGGATTTGATTCACGTCTTCGTATGTGAATTTTTGGTGATTGATTGTTTCTAAAATCATTTCTGTGACTTGTCACTTTAAAATACAAAGGTTTCTATTCTAGTAGTAAATATTCAAACTCTTTCACAAAGATGATTTCAACCCTATTTTTAATACAAAGCTCATTTATAAAACTGTTTTTTTTCAATCTATTAGTATATACAAACCTTTACCTCAGTCGTATGAGAAATCTAATTAAATGACTTAGTAAAGCAAGTGGTATGAAACACTTGCGTTTACTTTGTCGGTTAATTATTGGACTTGTTCGATTGAAAATCTTGTGACAATCTTCGAGTGGAAATCTACAATTCATTCGTAAATGTTTAAGTTAAGCCGGTGGTTATGGGACATGAAGCTAAACTCATTTATTTACTAGCTTAGTGTAATCGACACTTCTTATTGATCAATGATGATCATTTTATGGTTTAGGCTAGCGATGTGCGATGTCTCTTTGTCCGCGTGGGGGACTATACCCTGTTCTGTTGAGCTTCGTCTCATTTTTATAGGCTAGCGACCTATGGTTTATGGAGTTCGGTTCATCGGGCGTTCGCTGTACTACGTCGATGTTCCGGATTATTTGTGTTCAAGTTCATCAGGCATTCGCTGTACTATGTCGTTGTGCCTGATTATTTGAGTTTGGTTCATCGAGCGTAACGTTGTACTACGTCAATGTTCTGGATTATTTGAGTTTCGGGTTCCTCGGCCGTTCGCTGTACTACGTCATGGCACCGAGTCTATGGTTAGCAACCATGGGATGGCGACCCATTTGTGATGCACGTGTTGGTGAGTTTTCATGCTCCCGTTTGTGATAGGCCTTCCCCCTTTTGTGATTTCTGGATTTCTAGTTGATGATTTCTAGAATTTGTGTTTCACCGATTTTTGTGATTGACATTGATATGTTTTGTCAATATTTGTGTTTTGGTGAATAATTAAAAGAATATGACATTCTTTTTGGTGCTTTGAGATTCTTGAGATATCGTATGACTTTCGTTGTTATTTGGTGTATACTTGTCACAGTATGACATTTTTGTTATCATATGGTTTTGGTCATATCTCTTATCCTATCTCATTTTATATGATATTTATAGCTAGACTGATCCGTTTGTTATTTTCTTCTTAAATAATACTCGGGTAAGACCGAGGTATTTCAGGTGCTCCTGCTTGACTTCTTATCAAGGTCCTTCACCTGACTTTTGGCTAACTACTTTAGCATGGTAGTTTTTGTTAGTATACATTTGAGATAGAGATCCTTGATGTATACTTATTCTTTTGTCTAGCACTTGTATCTATTCTTTTGTGATGTCGTGGATCTTGTTTGACCACTACTTTGATGTACACTTCTATGTGTTATATTCGTATTTGTTTCCGCCTTTGTGATATGAATATATGTGACTGATTTGTGTCATGTTTATTTCTATATTTGTTTCCGAAGTCCACATAGCCATTGTGTGGTAGCTTTGAGTTTGCATTCGATATGTCAGATTTCCTCTTGAAATGAAATGTAAGCTATATTATCTGACATATCAGTACTCGCACAAAGCAATTACACAGATGGTCGCTCCTCAACAGCCTTATTCTTCGTGCTAGTCATCGGCATTACTCAGTAGTGTCCTTGGCTAGTGTGAGTATAGAGGTGGGGCGTCACAGCTTGGTATCAGAACCAAACTTCGGAACATTGTAGAATAATCTAGCAAGGATCATTGTCCTAAGTCTTTCTTAGGAATCGTGCCATAGGATTTAATTCGAGTCTTCGTACCGTTCTATCCTATTTTCTTTTGTGATGCCTTGTTTTATCAATCAAGTTTGTTTGATATTCATTCTGAGAATAACCTTTTTCCTCTTCTTTCTTTCTTTCTTAGAGAAGAGAAATGGTTAGACCAGGCCGTCCCAGCGCCGGTCAATCTAGTGCTACTCCTCAGGATGGAGTATTTATGTCTACTCAACAACTTTTAGATCTTGTGAACAATACCCAAGTTGCCGGACCCGTTCCAGTGCCTACCCACCCTAAATCTAGGTTTGCACGCTTGTGCAAAGGTTATACCGCTTTCGGTGGAAGGCCATTAAAGGGATCCGACAGTGTTATAGAAATCCAAGCATGGCTTAGTCGTGCGAGCGCATCTTTTCTCGCATGAATCTTATTGATCTTCATCGAGTCCAAGTGGCTTCTAGCATGCTCCAAGAAAGAGCATTAGATTGGTATGAGCTTTTGGTTTCTGAGATTATCGAAGCGGATCTTACTTGGGAGCAATTCTGGGAAAGGTTCGATTTGAAGTTTGTGCTAGAAGCTGAAAAAGTAACTTTAGCCCGACGCTTTATTGACCTTGTTCAAGGTGAATCTTCTGTGACGGACTACGTCGCATCTTTTGAATCTCTCTCTAAATATGGGGTCGAATATATTAATACCCCATTGAAGAAAAATCAAAGATTTGTTTATGGGTTGAACAAGAACCTCAAAAAGCCCTTACTTCAGAAACTAGAAGTTTCTTTCGATCAGCTTGTAGATATCGCTCTTCGGCTTGTAGAGGCCGATAGAGAAAGTGACGTTGAAGTTGTGCGTGCCAAACAGAACTTCAACAATAACATGAAAAGTCCTATTAAGTTCAAAGGCCCCAATCCCAACAAGAATGGGAAGCAAGAAACTTCGGTAGCAAAGACTCCTACCGTTAGTCGTGGACAATGCTAGAATTGTGGGTCTACGGACCACTATGCAAATGAGTGCCCAAAACCATTTTTTGTTGTTATTGCAAAAGTTTGGGCCATCTTATATCTACATGTCCCATACTCCAAAGTAGGAGAGAGGGACAGTTGAATGTTGTGCAAGCTCCTTGTGACACTTCTCTTGGTCAAGGTATTTTTCATTCTATCCTTGATGACATTAATTTGTTTTGTGATTATCCTATTCGAGTTCTTTTTTATACGGGTTCATCTCATTATTTTATGTCAAACGAACTTGTTGATTATTTTTCTTTAAATATTATGGACTTGATGACTTCATTGAGAATTGCGAATCCGATTGGTAGATCCGCAGCACTCAGTTTATTTTATGGAGATGTTGAGATTATTTTATGTGATTATTCTTTTCGAGCCGATTTGCATGTTATGCGTTACTTAGGCTTCGAAATTAATTTTTGGGAAAGGATTGGCTTAATCATTATAAGGCCTATATCCTTTCTCCTGAGAGGACTATCCATCTTCGACATTCTCAATCTGTTATGCAGATTTCTATTGATTTTAATGATTGTGATTTCCAAATTCGGTGGCATCATTTTATTCTTTAAACCCACTTGATGAGGATAATCTTATTTCTCTCATTCAAGTAGTTTGTGAATTTTCCGGTATATTTGATCTTGTCTTAGGATTATCACCTAAGCAATCTATTGAGTGGTGCTAAGGTCTTTCCAACACGACCTTGCTACCGGTTTTCATCAGCTACGAGTTGCGGAGGGTAGCATTCCACTTACCGCATTCCACACTCGTTATGATTCTTATGAGTGGTTCGTTATGTCATTTGGTTTGACGAACCTTCTACCTTATTTCATCCATCTTATGAATCGAGTATTCTACGAATATCTCGATGAGACCATCCTTGTATTCATTGATTATAGATGAAAACAACAGTTTAAAATTTGCAAATCTTTTTCATAAGATATTTATAAGTATGATTGGATTTTGTTCCTAAAACGAGTAGTGAATTTTGTAAATTTTATAAGAGGCATGTTTATCGTATAGAAGATGATTTTGTGTTGTTTTTCCCATTGAGTGCTTTAAGAATTCTGGTCGATGCGCTTGATCAACGTTATCGATAGGAATCTCCTAAACGCTATGATGAGACAGTCAGACACAGTAAATTGACTTGTAATAAGTAATTTTTTTCTTCTAAAAAGATGATTACATAAAGTTAATTATAATTTTGAATGTCTTAGCTTTTCGGGAAAGAGGATCAATTAAAATAACTCTTTTCCGATGCTTTTATTCTTTCGATTCCCGAAGGGAACCAAGACTTTATTGTTTGTACCGATGCTAGTCGTATTGGTTTGGGTGTCATTCTCTTGCAAAGTGAATGTGTTATTACATATGCTTCTTGACAATTCACTACAAGAAAAACTATTTTTGGTAGCCTTTATTAGTAGCGTTTAAGGCTATATGCAACCTTTAATCATTTTAACATATAAAAAATAAAAAATAAACGCCACCAAATTTATCCCGCCAACAATTCACGCAAAGTTTGCCAAAAAAATTCATTGCCGCTCATATTTGTTTTATCGCTAATCCAAAAAATTTCACGGCCAAATTTCTTCCTCTCAACAGAATCGACTCCTACCACTATCTTCCCCAAATTGTAGTCCCCTTTCTCCCCAACAGCAATCTGATCGAAATCATCTGCCTTTTCTCTCTGATTTCCAAAATTTCACTTCTGATTCAAACCTACTACCGATCTCCAACTCAGATACAATTAAATCGATTTCAACCACAGGTATCTTCTTCTTCATGCTTACTCACAACTCTAGGAAGTGGAGCTGCCTCTGCTGAACCCACTGATTGATGTTGCTTTGCTTTACCTCATGAGCAACAATTGCACCACTCGTTTGCAACGTTTTCCTTGAATTAAACCTCGTTCACTTGTTTTTTAGTATTTATTATTATTAGGACTTGTGGTTTTGTATTTTATTGTAGCAAGTACTTTTTCTTTGCTATCGCTTGGAGATTTGACTTGTTCTACATCTTGATCACCAATGCGGCGAAGCTTGGCATCTGAGTGTTATCATTATCCTATTTTTCTTAGATTGGTAGATTATCCATTAAGTTTCTTTGTTTAAAACGCACCAAAAATGAATATATATTAAGTTATTTTAGATTGTTAATTCATTCTGTTAATGGTTTTATGGCTTGTTTGGTTTTTCATTCTTCCAGGTCTCCAATTATTTAACAAGTTTGTTTTTATGTTGCCAGTAATTCTGAAATGTTATACAAATTATACGTGATTTGTTTGTTATACTCAGAGTAATACGGTTATGGACTATTTATGTTTATGCTGCTACCGCCCCAACGTGAAGGAATTCCATGATAATAATTGTGATCTGATATCTGTTAACGTTCAGTGCCACATAACATATTTGAGAATTTCAAGAACTTAACATATTTGCAACTTTAAAGTTGATTTCAAATTAGATGTGCTACAAATGTTTCACAGTTGTTTAGTTTACTGTGTCGAATAAAGTCTTGTAGAATTTTATTAATCTTACATCACTTCATATTTGCAGTTCATCAAATGGTTATTTTCAGTGCCACATGGCCGTTTGCTGTTCAACAATTAGCCCAAGAATTCATGAGACCAGACCCTGTTAAGGTTTCTTCCTTGATTTTTAAGGTTTATTTATATTGATTTCATTGTAACTTGATACATGCTTAACTTCTGATGTTAGGTGGTTGTGGGATCCCAGGATCTAGCAGCTAATCATAATGGGATGTAAATAATTAAGGTAAACGTCAATTTTACTCCAAAATGTATATAAAAAAATAATCCCAGAGTATCTGATGCTCTATAATATCATATAAACAATTTATCAACTTCCACATTGTTCTTGACCACCTGTTTCTCTATACAGGTCTTGGTTAAAATTTTCACATACGTATTTATTGACATTTTCTATGTGCTTATAATGAAAAATGGTATAAATATGCTCAAATTGTGTAGAAACTAAAATGACTATCCAATATGTTTGCTGAGCAATACTGTGGAAATTGGGAAAAAAATCTTAAACCAAATTTTCTATCCATATTCAAAAACCCTTTTCTATTTTTATGTAATAATAATCACAATTTGTGTAGATTTTTAAATGACCGGGTGAATCGCTTCTCTTTATGTTTTTGGTTGCTAAAATTCTCCTAACAATTTGTATTAAAATTTGTTGATTCTACTCTTGTTGTTTTGGCACTATGAAAATAGTTCATTTTATTATTGTGAATATTGTCTTTCCAAGATCGTTGCTATGTGTCATATACACAAATGATAGACAATCAGAGTCCAACACAAACTTCCATATCCGTTAAGTGTTTTTTAATCACAAGTAGTGCATATACTTCAGATGCTTGGAAACAACTTCACTTCGTGTGTTGGGACTATATATATTAACTTGAGAGATGGACATAAATATAAACAGAGGTTAACTGGAATTGCTACACACACAAACATATATATGAGCTGTTATTTACTTGATTTCTTGATTAGATTAACCAATGTTTAACATATAGGCCTCATGACAAGGACGTGTTAGTTTCTCCAAGTAATAAATATTCAGAAAAGCAGATATGCCTATGATTTTACTAAGATTGCTTTGATTTTATGTTCTTCCTATATTATATGTAGCAAATTTCTATTGATTAGGAGATGAAATTATTCTTTTTAAGTTAATATAAATTGTCAGTGTTTATTGTTAAAACCTATAAACAAGAGACTAAGCTATGATGCTTTGGTGATCAGTCTAGATCAGTCCAGTTGCTTTCAAGTTTATTATAGTTTTCTGTCCATTTGATTGGTCTCAATATGTATATCCATTACAAAATGTGGATTATATATTATAAATTAAGAAATCTTAGAACATATTAACCTCGATTTGTACTTTGTACTATTTCTTCTCTAAATTCTTCGTATAACTTAGCATGAAAAGTTTCTTTTTGTTCATGGGAATCTATTTATCTTGGTTTACATAATTTGTCACCATGTCACTATGTTTCCTTCAAAATTCTGTAATATTTTTGCAATTTCTTTATATGCATGTTAGCAGATTTTAGGAGGATCCTGACTTAAAATATATGTTTGTATATATTTTGTAGCATCAAACAATTTAAATGACATATAAGCCTTGTCATATACCAAAAGAAGTAGTTCTACACAATAGCTTTATAAATTGCTAAATTAGGAAATCACAAAATATTTATTTCATGCATAGTTGTGTGTACAGTACTCAATAGCTGCAACTGCAAATTTTTATATGAAGACTATATATGGGTCCCTTAGATATGTTATTAAAGATTACTAACATACGCGTAAGCAATAACGATATTTAATGTGTTCCACATGGGTTTGCAGTTTAGATAACTGCATAAATTGCTCAAATTTGCAAGACAGCTTCATATACTGTGTCAGCTGTCTACACTGTATGAAAGTAACTATGTCATAGACTAAGAAAAATTGAAAGTTAGTGATTTATGAAATTCTCATCAAGAGATAATTGCACTTAATTGAAAAGTAAATCTTCCATGATCTTATTTTATTTCGAATGACAGGGTCAGCGTAATTCATTTGCCAAATCATATGTTGGGCAAATAGACAATTACATAATATAGATCGATGAGCAATAATGTGCTGACATTAGACATAAGTAACTGGTATTGATTTAACCTGCCAGGTGGATGTTGTCTTCATCGATGAATTATGTTATATCTTCTAAAAATTTTCTTTCACGGTTACAAATTATACTGCATATTTTGTTTTGAAAGGTCAGTGGAATTGACATCTACCAATGCATGGGAAGAGAATAAAAGATCTCTACCAAATGACATAATTCAAACCATCAATTAATAAAGGTGCACATGTTAATATACAATCTCACATGTTGTTCAAAAGTTGACTTTTTTATTTATAAAAACATCAGTTATCAACCAGCAGTAGGAGGCCCCTGCCACCCCAGCAGCAGGAGGCCACTGCCACTAGAGCAGGCCGCAGTAAGTAAAAATAAAGTAACATTAAATGAAAAAAAAATTCGACATAAGTTCAACTTCAGGTACAAATTACATATAAGATTTTAAACATAAAATATGGAAACCGGCTTCATTTAAATACCCGAGTTTGTCTATGTTGGAGAGTGTGCTAATAGTAATATCTTGAGAAATATACAAGGCAGCTTCCAATTTAAGGCCTAGACATGTCTTTTTATTAGCTTCCAAATTTAATGAGACTTAGAGCGGAGTGTTTGTAAATGATGAAATGTGTCTATAGAACCACTATTAGCTCACTTGGAAGAAGTAAGAAAAATCACTAGTTGCAACTGTAGGGTATACTCTGATTGCAACAAATTCAGTTTAGTAGCTATTAATTAATTACAAAATAGAATATAGTTTCATCAAGTGGTATTTTGTCGAACTGGTAGACGTGTAACATGAGAACCTTATAAGTTTATAACATGAGAACCATCTGTTCTTTATATTTATATATTTTTACCATGTTCACATGATAATATGTATTTCAGGTGGATCCTGCAAATGTCAGGCCAATCCAAGATACTGAAGTAAATTCATTGCCAGAAGCTGAAGCTACAAAACAAGAAATTAAAAGAAAATGTCTGTTTGATTGAATTTGATTAATGCCCTCTTTCTATTCCCAATATTCTAATTATTAGTTGCATATGAAACTTATCTTGCTTTCGAATGAAGTAACTCAGACTGGAGGTGCTAGCAAAGCTGAAGTTGGCGAGAAGAAGGATAGAGTTATTGATGCCTTGAATACAACAAAACTATGCTGAAAAGGAGGGAATTGTGCCAGGTGTGTACATGTGTATCTTTTATTCTATTTGCGCACCC
Organism: Allium fistulosum; assembly: GCA_030737815.1. Classification (NCBI taxonomy): domain Eukaryota; kingdom Viridiplantae; phylum Streptophyta; class Magnoliopsida; order Asparagales; family Amaryllidaceae; genus Allium; species Allium fistulosum. The sequence goes on from CM060903.1 coordinate 1,083,351,615, forward strand.
TCTTTTATATACCCAGTTCACATACAAATTATATTCGTAATTGGTTCCAGCTGGTGATCTTGCTTATCTTCTTCAGGTGAGTAGTTATTCCTTAATTCAAGAATTAAAAATAACATCCCTCTCTTTGATATCATAAGTGAACTGCTAACAGATTTATGACTCTACGCCTGCTATATATAATACCACTTATCCTACTAATACAATGATTGGATGCTTTTATTTCCCTTGTTTCTGACCGTTTTAGAATATAACAACCAACTCTTATATTGTAGCTGATTCTAATTATATATGTATATATGTGTATAAATTAATAAAACATCACTGATTTCAAATATTTGTTTCATATTTGTTTGACTATCTGTTGTGTTTTCACTTGTGTAGGCATCGGACTTTTGAAGAGAGCAAATTTGGACTTGATGATGCTAGCTTTCACTTGTGTATACAATAAAGAATTATGGGTAATCAAACGTTTTGTTAGCACTAGTTAGATATAACATTTATTAGTACCCGATGTGTGAATTTGTATACAAATGGTTATTGTATGTGAGTTAGGTCATTTTATCGAAAAACTATTGTATTGGAATGGTTATGCATATTTTATTTGATTATATGGTTAATGTGTTTTTTAACTTATTTGAATATGATGATTATGTGAGTGATTGTTGATTGATATAATAGAACCAAAATAGACCATTAACAGGAAATAATAGCATGAAAAAATGGTGTAAAATAATAAACAACTTTTAGTAGCGTTTCAAAAACGCTACCGAAATATATATAGTGGCGTTGAGTAAATGCAACCGTAAAACAGGGGTAAAGTTGGAAATTCTATTAGTAGCGCCAAAAAATCTTTTGGTGGCATTTTTTAAACGCTACAAAAAGATTTATGGTGGCGTTTTAAAAACGCTGCCAAAAATGCATTTATAGTGGCATTAAAATAAATGCAACAAAAAATCATGGATTTTTAGTGGCATGTTTTCTCGTAACGATTATCAAAACGCCACCAAAAGTTTTTGTAGCGTTTTTTGAGCGCTACAAAAAATAAAATTTCTTGTAGTGATTAAAGCTTGTGGAGACTAGATATGCCATTCATGATCTAGTGCTCGCGGCCATTGTTTTTGCTCTTAGAATTTGGCGACATTATCTTTTGGGAGAGAAATTTGTTCTCTACACCCATCATAAATCTTTGAAGTATTTATTTTCTCAAAAGGAACTTAATTTGCGTCAACAACGTTGCCTTGAGTTCCTTGCATCTTATGATATTGATATTCTTTATCTTCCCGGAAAGGGAAATTGTGTTATCGATGTCCTTAGTCGTAAGCAACAATCGGTTGTTTCTATGACGATATCTGAATGGAATGATCTCGAGACTTTGTCCACTTGTGAGATTCGAGGTCGTGAATCCAATTCATGTTCAACTCTTGTTTTGTGTAGCCTTGAGGCTCATCCTTCTCTTTTGGACTATACCTCTTTTGGCTAAACTCTATGTCAAAGAAATTGTTAAATTGCATGGAGTTTCTACGTCTATTGTTAACAATCGTGATCCATTATTTTACTAGTGGATTTTGGTAAGGTCTTCAAAAGCTTTGGGAACAAAGCTTAATTTTAGCACCGTCTATCGTCCTTAATCCGATGAACAAATGGAGCGTGTGAAATAAACTCTTGAAGATCTTCTTCGAGCATGTGTCCTTGATTTTGGTGGAAGTTGGGAAGATCATATTTCTCTTGTTGAGTCTTCCTATAATAATAGCTTCCAATCTAGTATTGGTATGGCACCTTTCGAGATACTCTACGGAAGGCCATGCCAATTTCCTTCGTGTTCGCTTGAAGCCGGTGAGAAGCTGGTTTTAGGTCCAAATTTTATTGCTATTCATTTGTGTTTCACCTATGAGGGGTGTTGTGCGTTTTAGTCAATCGTGAAAGTTAGCACCTCGATATGTTGGTCTGTTTCCCATCACCAAAAGTATTGGTTCCATGGCTTATCGCTTTCTATTACCGGCTCAATTTTCTGCTATTCGTGACATTTTCCATGTCTCTCAACTACAGGAATGTCTTAGAGATTCCGATTCTATTCTTGAGCCCGGTGTTATTGAAGAAATTGAAGTTTCACCAAATTTGACTTATGAGCAACATTCTATTCGTATCATTACTTCGGAGTTTAAACGCCTTCGAAATAAAGAGGTTCTTCTTGTGAAAGTTCAATGGTCCTCAAATCCTAAGGATTGCTCTTGGGAATCTAGAGAATTCATCGAGCAAATACATTCGGACTTACTCTCTCGTGCTCTTTATGGTGAACTTCTCATTTCAAAATTTCTTCCTTTTGTGTTGTTATGCCTTTGTATGGTTGTTACTTTTTATTTCTTTTTCTTAAGTATTGCGAGGATGCAATTTCTTTAAGGAGGGGAGTCTGTAACAACCCGCATATTTTACGATTGTATATTTAAATGTATTATTTAAATATAGCATTGTTAGTCGGATTTAAGTCCGAAATGTCACTTTTTGCAGACAGTCGAATTAGGACACGAGACCACTTCCATTGAGTCTAAAATGGCATTTGCGACCTTTTTAAGTATAAACATCGGTATGTTTGGAGTTGAGTGAAAATTTGATATTTTCATTTAGGGCTTTGGGTTTGGGTTTCAGCCCACCAACCCATCTAATACCCTAACACTCCTCTCAATTCCTCTTCATTCACTCATTCCTTTTCCTAACACTCTAGCTCAAGAGAAATGGGGGAAAAGATCGGAAATAGAAATTCCAAACCCTAGTTTGATTTGGAAACACAAGTTCTTGCTCCAATATCAAAGAGAAGCTTTGGTAAGCATCATCTTCATCTTCTCCATCTCTATCTCTCTTCAATTTCAGAAATTCCTAAACTCTAACTTAGGAAATATTTGCTTATTAGCTTAGATTGGAGCTTCTTGAGTTGAGATTGAAGAGGAATTGGTCTTTCCTTTGTTTTCAAGCTTCTCGCTTGTGTTTTGAGTTTAAAAGTTTAGTTTTTGAACTCACATCTATGTCTATATCATTGATAGTTGTTAGGTAGTAATTACTAACATCTCTTCCTTGTCCATTTGCTTTTGTATTGAATTGGTTTGATGAATATTCCAATTTTTGTTGTTTTGAGGTCAAATCTTTAAAAATCCTACCTTTGATGTTTGAACACGTTTTTGGGGGTGTTACGAAGAGCCGTACAAGGCTGGGTTGTCGCTTGCCATAAATCCTTAGTCTTCGTTGCTCCTCCGTTCGCCTCCGGTTAGGATTTTGCTCCATTTGGGGGCTAGGCTGATAATGCTGTAGAAGCTGGTTCAGTCGACTGAACCAGGAGGTCAGTCGACTGAACTAAGGGAAAGAAAATACTCTGTACCTGCATCAGTTGATTGACCTTATGGTTCAGTCGACTGACCTGGAAACCGAATGTTTCCAGGCATAGTATCAGTCGACTGACCACTTGGTTCAGTCGACTGATCAACTTGTCTCAGCCCAATTTGCCTATTTTGCGTGGGTTTCCAATTTTAATCGATTCATGCTGATCCGATCCGTTGTTATCATTTACATCGACTTTGATGACTTCTTTTTCGGGATTTTTGGAAATATCCATTTTTATGGACTCCGTATCGATTTTTATTGATTTGATTCACTTCTTCGTATGTGAATTTTTGATGATTGATTGTTTCTACAATCATTTCTGTGACTTGTCACTTTAAAATACAAAGGTTTCTATACTAGTAGTAAATATTCAAACTCTTTCACAAAGATGATTTCAACCCTATTTTTAATACAAAGCTCGTTTATAAAACTGTTTTTTTCAATCTATTAGTATATACAAACTTTACCTCATTCGTATGAGAAATCTAATTAAACGGCTTAGTAAAACAAGTGGTATGAAACGCTTGCGTTTACTTCGTCGGTTAATTCTTGGACTTGTTCGATTGAAAATCTTGTGACAATCTTCGAGTAGAAATCTACAATTCGTTCGTAAATATTTAAGTTAAGCCAGTGGTTATGGGACATGAAGCTAAACTCATTTATTTACTAGCTTAGTGTAATCGACACTTCTTATTGATCAATGATGATCATTTTATTGTTTAGACTAGCGATGTGCGATGGCTCTTTGTCCACGTGGGGGACTATACCTCGTTCTATTGAGCTTCGTCAAATTTTTATAAGCTAGCAACCTATGGTTTATGGAGTTCAGTTCATCGGGCGTTTGCTGTACTACGTCGATGTTCCGGATTATTAGTGTTCAAGTTCATCGGGCGTTCGCTGTACTACGTCGTTGTGCCTGATTATTTGAGTTTGGTTCATCGGGCGTAACGCTGTACTACGTCGATGTTCTGGATTATTTGAGTTTTGGGTTCCTATGGCGTTCGCTGTACTACGTCGTGGCACCGGCTCTATGGTTAGCGACCACGGGATAGCGACCCATTTGTGATGCACGTGCTGGTGAGTTTTCATGCTCCCGTTTGTGATAGGCCTTCCCCCTTTTGTGATTTCTGGATTTCTAGTTGATGATTTCTAGAATTTGTGTTTCACCGATTTTTACGATTGACAATGATATGTTTTGTCAATATTTGTGTTTTGGTGAATAATTTAAAGAATTTGACATTCTTTTTGGTGCTTTGAGGTTCTTGAGATATCGTACGATTATTGTTGTTATTTGATGTATACTTGTCAAAGTATGGCATTTTTGTTATCATACGTTTTTGGTCATATCTCTTATCCTATCTCATTTTATATGATATTTATAGCTAGACTGATCCGTTTATTATTATCTTCTTAAATAATACTCGGGTCAAACCGAGGTATTTCAGGTGCTCCTGCTTGACTTCTTATTAGGGTCCTTCACCTGACTTTTGGCTAACTACTTTAGCATAGTAGTTTTTGTTAGTATACATTTGAGATAGAGACTCCTTGATGTATGCTTATTCTTTTGTCTAGCACTTGTATCTATTCTTTTGTGATGTAGTGGATCTTGTTTGACCACTACTTTGATGTACACTTCTATGTGTTATATTCATATCTGTTTCCGCCTTTGTGATATGAATATATGTGACTGATTTGTGTTATGTTTATTTCTATATTTGTTTCCTAAGTCCACATAGCCATTGTGTGGTAGCTTTGAGTTTGCATTCGATATGTCGGATTTCTTCTTGAACTGAAATGTAAGCTATATTATCTGACATATCAGTACTCGCACAAAGCAATTATAAAGATGGTCGCTCCTCAATAGCCTTATTCTTCATGCTAGTCGACGGCATTACTTAGTAGTGTCCTTGGCTAGTGTGAGTATAGAGGTGGGGCGTCACATGGGCGGTAGTAGCTGCTATGCGTTACCACTAGTCTGGATCCGCAAACGGTAAATCTACTCTGGCATTACCTCGCGTGCCGTGTCACATGCCCTATCGCAGCATCTACGAGTTTGTTTTGTGTCGTACCTATGGAGTGCTCCTTGATAGCCCACCCGTGGGTGGAGTTACAGTATCTGTATAGACTACGACATTATATAAAATGTGTTAAGGGGGATATGGGTAACGCCTTAACGCTATTTTAATTGTTTACTTTACCATAGACATATTATAATAGCGTATATTACTACATAGTAGATAGTTCCACGGATCCTTAGAGGATGGAAATCCCAAACATCCTTTAAGTTACTTGTATTTCAGTTGACATTTCACTTGAGTTGAATTTATTATTATAAGAATATTAATTATGACTCGAGTGTTTTTTGTTTTGCTTTACGTGCGGGTCAGAATGAGTGTCACAACATTTGTGACTCACCTTTGGAGTTGGAGCTTCACTTGGAGATCCATCTATATCTTTTCAGCTTTCAGCTATCCAGTGGTTTTGTTCAGATTTGTCATATGTTGTATCCGAGACTACATTGTACATATATATTCTATTGTATTTTATTTCAAACTCTATTGTTTATATAGTAGCTTTATGAACTACAATTTATCTATTCCGCTGCTTATTCTTATATTACTCTGTGTCTGTGATTCTGTGATTGATTTATTTACTGTATATGCTGAGTTTTTCCAAATATAAATAAAAAATCTAATATTTTGAGCAATTCAAGTCCGACATATGCGGATGCGAATGACATGAAATGCCGGGTTGTTACATCGAGCGTTGATGAGAGTTCTTATATGGAACCAACGGTTGTCTATCATAGATTATGGCTATGCAAGGTGAATAGAGGTTTCTAATTAAGAAGCCTGATAAAAGTCCACACCAGGAAGTCGAGTGAGCGATACTAGTTTAGAAGGAAAGTTATGTGTTCAAGTGAGTAATCAAACTAGATTTTTACATAGGAATGATCTATGTACATCATACGGATTGATAAATACTTTTAAGTATTTCTGGGAATAGGGTTGTGGTATAATTTCGGGGACGAAACTCATTTAAGGGGGGAAGAATGTAACGACCCGCAAATTTATCACTTGAATAAATTATATTTATTTTAAAAAATATATAAATAAGGGTTTAAAAGTAAGAAATAATCAGGTTTTAAGTGGTAAATAATAATAGTGATTTTGTTTGGAAAAATATTTGCGGACAAATTACCGAAGTAAAATATCGATAAAATAGCATTAAATCATTTTGTCAATAAAATTGCTTTTAAACAATAAGGATCTTTCACAACTCTGGATTCATACACTAATATATGTATTCAAACAAGATTATGAAATAAAATATTTTGTTTTATTTTTATGAAAATAAAATGTATTTAAGACGTCGACGTCTAATATCATCAGTTTTATATATTTCTTTGGAAATTCAAGTTAAGTTTACATATTAAATAAATGGGTTTTTTATTTACAAATAAACCTATTTAAATATTTAATAATGATGGTAAATTCATTTTTAAAATTTGTTCAATAGAATAGATAGTTCGTAGAAAAATATAAAATGTGACCAAAGAACGTTTACCGGTATTTCGACCTTTCGGCACCGGAAAGTTGTCGGGAACGTTGTCTGCCTTTATACACAATATATAAACATATATAAGAGTTAATTAACCATATAATAATATACTTAATAATGTATTGTCTTATGTTATTATGTTTAGTAAGTGATGTGACAAGACATGGTTTTAAAATAATAACATATTTATATACTAAATCATATCATTATCTCTTATCATTTCCTTTACTACCATCATCATTACCCATCAAGGCTTAGAGGATGTGACTAGAGGGAGGGAGATGTAACATATGAGGGGGAGGTAGGTGGTGATGTGACATATCAAAATAATGACATGTTACGATATTTTAAACTAAGGTTAAAATGGTAATTTCCCCACTTTCCTACATCTATAAACACACACCCTCACGGACACATTTCCATTTAAATTCCAACTTCATTCTTTTCTAAACCATCTTCTCTAAAAATTTCATGGCTTCCATAGTTCAAAAAATTTAGAAAAAGTTAGCCTTTTGTGTTGCAACTTACTTCCATACCATCTATACTTCTTATACTTTCATTTCAACATCCTCTCTTCAAAAAACCAAGGTCATCACTACTCCACAAAGCTCTAGCCAAGACAAATAACCTCTAGGCGAACCCATTCTAAGGCCTTAGCCCTTCCAAAGTTCCGAATTTTTAAGCTTATAGAGTCGAGCATAGAGGCGTTGCCGAGTTATAGTCGAAGTTCGGGCGAAGTTAGTTAGCATAAAGGTGAGTAAAACTATAATGTTTCTGGAAAGTTTTTGACTTTATTTTAATGTGTTATTATGGTTATAACATGATGAGAAAATTGTATGGTTATTATGTTGGTCGATGGTGATTTGATGGTTGTTTGCGATTGGTACTGAATTTGAGATATGAATGTGATGTTGTCGACTTAGTAAGCATATTACCTTATGTTCATATAGGTGTTTGGCTGTGATGTTAAAAGTATGGTAGTATGGATGTATGATTGTGTTCTAAGAACCAAAGTATGTTGAGTTGAAACAAAGTTAACAACCTTTTGTGTTTCGATGGACGTGAGATCCGATTCAAAATCAAAAACCATGTTATCTTGTTTTAAAGTTTAGAAATTATTTTAAAGTTTCAATCTTTGTTTCTAAGTCTCAAAAACTTTAAAAGTTATGTTTCTAGACATGAAATAGGAAAGAATAAGCAAGTGTTTTCACTTAAAATATGTTTAAGCGAACTGCGCTCATAGCGATAGTCGCTGTGGATACAGTGCAAAAAAAATTCTGATTTTCGTTTTAAAATGTTTTTTTTGAAATGGTTTAGCAAAAGTTTTTTAAACTTAATTAGTAACATAAAAAGAGATTAAGTTTAGTTAAATTAATATTTTATTATTTAATAAAAAAAATTAAAGGTAACTAGCACTTAATTAGTAATTAAGTAAGTGATTAGAAGTTAAGTAACAATTAAAGAAGATTAATGACTAATTATTGATTAATAAGGTTTTAATTAGTGGTTAATGAAGTTAAGAAGTAATTTAATGATTAATTATAATTTAATTAGGTTAATTAGTTAATTAATTATTATTTAATTAAGTGATAATTTAATTAGTTTTTAATTAATTAGGATTTAACTAATAATGAAGTGTTAAACCTTAACTAAGATACATTTGGAAGATAATTAGGACTTAACCAAGTCCAATAAGTTAATTAAAGTTTAATTATGAATTAATCTTGGTTTAATTAAGATATAATTTGGGTTTAAGCTAACTGAATATACTTTAACCTTGTCAAAGCTATTTTTAACTTAATCGGTTATATTTTAAATCCATCTTCTTTTCAAGTTAATTTATTTCAAATCAAAGGATCTCTCGTCTGGACCATTAAGTGGCCACATGAATTATAGCAGTGATTCTAAAATGTTGACATATTTTATGGGAAGTAATTTGACTTTTGTTTAGCATAATTATTGAATATCGGTAACGTGATAGACACAAGGAAGTTAATTTCAGTAAGTGGGTCATGGTAACTTAAGCATATAGAATATCCTTCTATATGTACATTTTCAACAATAATGGATGTACCTATATTTATAGCTTAGGTATCCACCTATGATTGATTGGGTGTTATGTGTGAATTCTTTATATATATATATATATCTGATGTTTGGCAGAATCTATGATATAACTTAAATAAGCTAAACCCAAATTTAATGATCCATTGTAGTCGTTGAGCCTCCGTTTGGTTTTACAAAGTAAATATTTCATTTTCTTTTGAATTGTCTTCAAAGTTATTCTATTTTGAATAAGATATTTGAAGAATGATTTGACAATTGGTTTGAGAAGTTTTATAAATGATTTTTGGTATTTAGAAAAGGAGTTTTAGAAACGGTTTTTAATGTTTATAAAAACATTTTATAAATGGGTATGGATGTCTATAAAGGGATGTTTTATACAAGGTTTGGAAGTATATAAAGAAGTTATACAACCTGGTTTGAATAATTATATAGGTTCATAAATGAGTATGGAAGTTGATAAATGTTTGTAAATGAGTTTGGGTTAAAGCAAAGAGGATTTCATGGATAAGAAAATTTATAAAAGAATTTATTTAAGATAAATAAAACTGGAATTTGAGGTTTGGGTTTCTCGAGGCTGGCCTTTTAAAAATGGTCATACAGAACATCCATTCCACACTTAACACCGAAGGAATAGTGCATAGAGTTATCCTTTTCTACAACTCAAATAATACATTTAAATTAGTTTAAGAGATTTGGAAATGGAAAATCTTATAAATGTTTTATGAATATACTTATGTAAAAGAGTTAAGTATATAAATGTTTATAAATATTTTGGTAAGGAGATTTATAAATGAACATGATTTTGAGGCTTAGCGATTGATTTAGGTAATTAAATCTCTAGATTTTATTGTTGTTATTTGGTAGTTGAATAATCGACTATCAAATTTGGCCTAATTTTGACTTAGGAAGTATGAATGAAAATTCGAGTTCCACGATGAGGACTCATATACTCACTTCAAAGAATGAGTCAACCAAAAATTATCGGTTGTTAGTATGGAGGGATCGGGATTGGATTTATATATCGAAAATCGCTCCGAACCAACATGCACGTCCAAGTGGAAGACATCTTGATGATTGAAGATAGTGCTCTTCGAAGTGCAAGGGCTACTGCTACTAATCCCGAGGGTGATTCCAAAATGGATGTAGTAGAGTTAGTTGCTTCGGTTTCATTTAGACCTAGAACGAACTTTTATGGATGAATGTTGGCATTGCATTGATGCCTGGAGGGTGGTGTTTGCATTACAAAATGGATTACTATTCAGAAAGGCAATGCGTAGCCTCAAGCCTCACAACCGGGAGGAATGGTTAAAACAGGGCATGTAGCAGAGCCCTGGGTATCTAATTGTAGGAGCGGTCACCCTATTCTAGATGTCCCTTTCAAAGTTGGTTTGTGAGCAAATACCGTAGTAGTATAAGGCCTCGGTGTCAAGGGGGTAGGGTAATCTGGTCTGCCATGTTAAAGAGGCAACTAGCTCTGTGTTAGCATCGGTGCATTTTCTAGAGGTGTATCATCGAAAGGTAGTCCCTTACCTTGCCATTGTTGGGATCCAGTCTCCAATACATGCCTTACGATTTTGATTGTAGAGCCTAGTGTTAGAATGCGAGATGCAAACATTTCAGCTATTTTATCTATTTACTTTAAACCTAGACACTATGTTAATATCACTGGATTTTAATATTAATTGTTTTGGTTATCGTAAGGTACAAACACATCCGTATTTACGTGCGGTGTGGTCTTATGAGATACCCTTTGTTTGAAAATTTTCAAAATGCTGGAATCAGTTTGGTTGTTACTTGTTATCGAGTTTTACTCATGCCGGTTTACCAGATAGACCCGGGCTTTATTCTATGTAATGCTCGTTTCAGACCAAGCATGTTTTCCTAGGTTTAGCTGGATACTTTGGAGTTGGAGAGGAGCTGGATGGTCAGGACGTATTCACGTTTATTTTTCTTTCACTATATTATAGAGTCTGTATGTTTTCAATGTAAGGACAGGTTCCTATAACTGTACAACTTTAGGATAAGTCTAGTGTACTCTGATTTTGTATATATTAATAAAGATGTTTCCTTTTTGTAAAGATCATTATTGTATTATATATTATTCGCTGCATTATGAGATTCTATGTTGTTTAGTTTTCTTCTATCTTCTACCTTCTTCTTTCTCGCAAACAAATCAGTATTTCCGACAGTTGAATGTTCGACATGTGATACAGTGGACGTATTAGTGTCGATTTTTGAGAGTCGAAAATCTGGTTCATTACAAGATACATCTTCAAACGGCTGCATGTTGTTTTGAAAAGAGGACATCATTCTTTGGAAGTGTAGAATATGTAACGAGGAAAGTCACAAACTAAGAAAAAAGAAGGGAAAGGAAGTTTCATACAAACGTTTGCATTACTTGCCCATCACCCCTAGGCTTTAAAGATTATACGCATCTTCTTTAACTGCACCTCATATGAGATGGCATTGTGTGAGAACAGAGGAAGAAGGTACGTTGACACATCCAGCCAATGGAGAAGCATGGAAGAATTTTGACACAAGTTTTCCCACTTTTGCAGGGGAGTGTCGTAATGTTAGACTCGGATTATGTATGGATGGTTTTTTCCATTTTCTAATTTGGTGCCAAATATTCATCTTGGCCCATTATCGTCACACCTTATAATTTATCTCCGTGGATGTATAAGAAAACTCCATATATGTCTCTTACTATTGTTGTTCCTGGCCCCGAACGGACACAAGGAATCGATGTTTATTTACAACCATTGATTGAGTAGTAAAAAACGCTATGGAGCGAAGGAGTAGAAACATACGATGTTTCAAAGAATTTTTTTTTGTATGTTTGCTTCTTTGTTGTGGACTATAAGTGATTTTCCTTCTTATCCAATGCATTCAGGATGGAGTACATCCGGTTGTTTAACTTGTCCATATTGCACAGAAGAAACACGAGCATTTCTTTACAAAATGGTAAGAAAATTTCTTGGTTTGACTGCCATCGATGTTTCCTCTATGTCAATCATCCCTTCGGAGGAGATAGAAAAAACTTTTTAGCTAATAGAGTGGAAACCAGACAACCACCAATGATATGGTCAAGTGAAGACATATATGAACTTGTAAGGGACTATTCAAAGATACATGAAACTGGAGTACAAACTGAAATCGCATGTAAATTGACTATTCATAATTGGTGGACACAAAGTATATTTTGGAGTTGCCTTATTGGAAAGATCTTCTACTTCGTCATAATATTGATATGATGCACAATGAGAAAAATGTATTTGAAATGTTTTTAACACAATTTTGAATGTCAAGGGGAAGACTAAGGATGATTTGAAATCAAAATGCGATGTACAAGAATTATACAAACACCCTAAGTTTCATATGAAACCAAACGACAATAAAAAAACACAAAGCATGCTATGAGTTAGATAATAATCAAGTTAAAGTTGTGTTAAAATGGGTGGAAGGACTAAGAGTTCCTGATGGGATTTCATCAAATCTTCGTAGATGTGTTGACTTTAAAAATGGTAGATTGAATGAAATGAAAAGCGACGACTGTCACATAATGATGGAAAATTTATTACCTCTTGTATTCAAAGAACTATTGCCCTTAAAAGTTTGGAAGGTAATAAAGGAACTTAGTCTGTTTTACGAAGAGCTTTGTTCGACTACGTTAAAAGTGCAACGTTTACGTAAACTTGAAGAAGATATTCCTATATTGCTCTACAAATTGGAGAAAATATTTCCACTAGGTTTTTTTTTAATGTAATAGAGAAAAATTTCCACCAGGTTTTCTATTCGAGAGGTATGAAATATGTTACCTATTAATTTAACTGCATTCTGAAGTTAAAGGTAATGTAAATAATTTTTTCATGGATACTTAAATCATCTGAAGAAAAAAGTGAGGCAAAAAGCACGAGTTGAAGGTTCGATCTATAAATCGTACATCGAAGAAGAAGCTTAGTTCTTTTTCTCTCACTATTTCAGTGACCATGTGAACATATCATTTGAAACTGTTCCACGTAATGATGAAGGCGACGAACAAAAGTCCTCTCAAATAATGTAATCTATTTTTAGACAACATCGTCGACCTTTTGGAAAATTTATAGACGTATGATTAGACAATAGAGATCTTCATATAGCACACACTTATATTCTTCTTAATTGTGCTGAGGTTGAACCATTTGTTAGGTAATATGAAATAATAATTCTTGATTTATTCATTTCAATAATGCATGCACGTATTGAATTTAATGCAATATTTTATTTATATATGCAGTATTTATGAAAGAGAACATCCACGCGGAGATCTCAGTAAAGAATTTTCTGATTGGTTTTCAAAGTACGTTTATGAACCATGAAATTGTGTGGTCGACAAAGGATTGAAACATCTTGCATTGGGACAAAAAAGTGATGTCAAGACATATCCAATATATTTCGTTCAATGGATAAAAATTCAATACCAAAGAATATGGTGCTAAAAATTTAACTAATGATACAAGTGTATTTGTTAAAGGTAGTGATGATCCAAAACATCACATAAATGACTTTTATGGCGTTTTTACCCTAGTTTTGCAACTGACATATTTCTCACGACCCGTAGAGGATGTTTTTCTATTTAGATGCAATTGGTTCAACAATGTTCCAGGTTATGGAATTAATGTGCACAAGGATTATAATCTTATAGAAATAAAGCACACACCGCATTATCAGAAGTACAATCCTTTCGTACTAGCAAAACAAGCATTGCATGTTTATAATGCTCCTTATCCTTCTCTAAAAAGAGATAAAGCAGATTGGTTAGCAGTTTTTAAAACAAGGGCAAGATTTATGTTTGATGGGAAGAATATTCCAAACGAACAAGCTTATCAGGCAGATCTTGAGCAAAGCAATGAAATAATAATAACAGGTGATCGTACTGATTTTGGACCTCTGAACAATGAATAATATGTTTTTGTAGAAGCATTTGAGAGTAGAGAGGAAAATAATGTAGAATATGAGACCGAATCTGAATAAGAAGATGATGAGGATTGATAAAAATATTATGTTGAATTCTGATGTATTATGCAATTTATGTAACCGATGACATTTATTTTGCAAGTTATGTAATTTATGAAACCGAATCTGCTTATCATCATTTACGTAATTTATGTCATTTATGTAAATTTTGTCATTCACGTCATTTATATCATTTATGTCATTTATTTAGCAATTTATGTTAAAAATGCTATATTCGGCTTATCGGCGGAATATGAGACCCAATCTGAATCGGGTATATTTTGTAATTTAGGTACTTTATGTCAATTATGCCATTTTTATACAATATATGTCGTTATTATGCTATTATTATCTTTTAACATAATGTGTCTGTGATAGATATCATGTCCTCTAGAAGGAGGAGCTCATCCCATTCATGTAGAGGCAATGGCAGCGGCCCATCACAGTCGCCACAACGTCCAGCTCTATATCTGGTGCCTGAAGCATATGGATAGGTATTAAATTTTTTCAACGACATATATATTATGTGTACGATATGATAATCTGTATCATATTTAACACAAGGGGTTAGACCTAAAGCCGTCATTTGTAGTTCTATCAGTTTCTAGAGATTCATATAAGAGTAGGATGATGGCTTGCTGGCCCAAGTGGGATAATATCCCTACCCACATCATGGAGTGTATATGGCAGGATTTCATTGTAAGTTCAACCTTCTATTTTCCCTTCTCAATTTGTTTGTCTCTTATTTATTGTTCATCTTATATTGTTTAATTATTTGTCGCTTCTTTATCATGAAATGTAGGCTGCAGTCGACGTCCAAGCAGACAACATGCAGTTGGTATGACACTACTGGATGCGAAAGATGAAGAATAATTACCGAGATTCTATGTTGGCTGTGAAGCAAAAAGGGGAGAAGCCGAACTGGATGGGAGCTAGTGTGTTGGAGGGTTGGCTGACGCATTGGGAGAATGACGAAGTGAAGGTAAGTGTACTAATCTTTTATTAATTATTTGATTGATATGTAAATATCAAAAAATATTTAGTAAGTAAATAACGTATAGTTGATCTAAATGTACAGACAAAGTCGCAGAGAAACTCTATGTTAACAAGAAATCTTGTTAACACCCCAAAGTAGAGTTTTTAGGACAAGGTCAATTCCTTGTGCTTTCTCTTAGAAGAGTTGAGAGGAATGGAATGTGTGTATTTACTTCGGTATCATTTTGAAACAGGTTGGCATAGTGAAAGCTTGCTTATGCCAACCTTTCGACTCAGTCAAAAAGTTCATTTCGTTTCCTTATTAATCTTTCGGGTTTATTGAGATAAATGTGTTTACCCTTCGAAGGCTCTCCTTTCGAAGTGGAAGTAGAATCCAAGTAGATGGTCTTTGGGATCACTAGATGAAGGTTGATCTAGAGGGTTTCCACCCTATCGAAATCCTAAGTTGTTAAGTGACTTGGGCTTTGGTCAAATATCTGAAGTAGAGGTTTCAACCTTGCCGAAAGCTGTGAGCTTAGATGTCTTGGATTGGATTGGAAGTCTCTAGTTTAAGAAGTCTTAAGATAGGTTTCGACCTCGTTGAAAGCAAGACCCTTGGATTTCTTGTCTCAATCCAAGGTTGAAGTGATCTATGATTTGTTTTGACCTTGTCGAAAGCAGTAGCCCAGGGGAAGATAGCTTGAAACATATAAACTGAAATAATTTGAATATAGGAGGTTTCGACTATGTCGGCAGGGACCTTTCGATGTAGGCGACACCTGAAATATAAGAGTAAACCTAACAAAAGTCTTAAAAACAGTAAAGTAATCTAAAATATTTGAGACTTCCCTTTCGTGAGCAAAATATGATTTTATTACTTGAAATCCCTAAATCAATTTTGTAATTAGGGTTTACAACACTTTTGATTAAGAAGATACAAGTTTAGAATGGAAAGAGTCGGATCCTCATAACCTGGCCCCTTGGGGTCTTATTTATAGATGAGGGTCAGCACCATTCGACCCTGATGCTTTTGACTTGGTCGAAAGGTGGCTACCGAATAACCCAAGTATGCTTCCGCCTTTGTTGAAAGGAACGGCTGCACTTCTCTTTTTTGTGTTGCCTTATAAGTTCTTCCGACTCTATTGACAGGCTTTGTTCAATGGTTTTATTGATGTTGGTTACATCTGAGCTCTTGCTTCTGATTTGATGTGGAACCCTCCTGGGTCACATTGGCTTCGACTGGTTCAAAAGGCTTATTATAGCTTCCAAAGGGGTTTTTCAGGAAACAGCTTGCATTCGCGTGGTTTGAATGAAGGCAAAAACTTTGGTTTCGAATGGTTTGGCGCATATGCAAAGAGCTGTTTTTTATTGTCTTCGAAATGTGCTGCTTTGACTCATTCAAAAGGTCTTCATGCATATGGATTCATCTAGTCGAAAGGTTGTTAATGAAGGCGAAAGGGTGCTTTCGACTTCTTCGACTCCTTCGAAAGGTATGAACTACTGGATCTTGATTGTAGAAACCTTTCGACCCCTTCAAAACATTCTGAAGCTTTCAGACTTTAGTGGTAGCATCCCTTCGACTCCTTCGAAAGGACTGGCTGCAATCTTTTTCGCTTGTTTTTTTTGAATTCTGCTCGAATTGGTTTCGACTAAGTCGAAAGGTGGATTTAAGGAGTAACATTTGCCCCTACTTGCGAAGTGATGCTCTTGACTTTCCAAGTCATCTATGTCGAAACCTAAAAGTTTTTCGCCTCTTGGTCTTCCCGTGTGAATCTGGTCGTCATCTTAAATCTAATCCAACGGCTTGTAGCTCTTTGAAGACTTTACTTATAAGTATGCTCTTTCTCTCTTCTTCTTCATTTACCTGCAATCGGATTTTTGAGTACAAGTAAAAGAATCCTTAAATTCTCCAATTTTCTTTTTCCAGAATCAAAGATTAACCAGATCTAACTGTAAGTTCGAGATTATTTCTCCTTTTTATAATCTCTCTTTCTCTGTTCTATGTATTTCACAGTAAATTTCACCCTCTCAGATTTTATAACTGGGATTTTGAGTTAGAAATGTTCGAATCTTAATTTCATGAAAGTAAGTTTAATTCAATTTACTGAGAGTCGTTTAAGTTTATGATTCAAATCCTCCAAGATAATTTCACGATTCAGTCTCATGAATCGCTGACATTTATTTCCCGTTTTAAACTTGATTCCAGCGTTTATGATTTCTTCTATTTTGAAAGAATTTGAATTCTCATTTCACACATTTTGAAATGGAAAATGGTTGATTCATATTGAAATCTGTTTCCTTAACGGGTTTGATTTGTCTATTTAAGAAAATTTTGAAATCCTGGATTTGCAGTTAGGTTTGGGGAAGACCAAACTTTTTATTTTTTTCGCACAGAAGTTTCGAGTTGTACGCATGAAACAATGGCGCCACAAATTGACCTTTCCTTCGAAAGGGATTAAGGCGACAACATTGGTTTTTCATTCTTAGCCACTTTCGATAGGGTCGAAAGGTACTGTAGCGTGAGTTTGTCAAACTTGTCGAAAGGTAGTGAAATAGAATGTATTCATCCCTCTCGAAAGCAAAATGTTTTGACCGAGACAAAACCTTTTGTGCCGATTGAAATACTTCCTCTTTAGTATGTTTTCGAAACCATAATGCCCCTTCGTCCCTTTCGAGACCTTTTGTAACGACTTGGTCGGAACCTTCCATAATCACCTTTCCTTAGTACAGTCGAAAAGTTATGGATTCATATTAATTTATCCTATGACCTTTCGAATTGATGGGTAAATGAGGTTTTGACAACATTTGTACAAAATTTAAGTCATAGGTTTCGACAATGTCGAAGGGTTTTGTTATTTTGTTTATGAAATGTTTATAGTATATTTTTAGTCAAGTTTTTATGTTAAATTTAACCATTTGCTTTTAGCAATTGGGTTCCTGTGGAGCTTTCGACATTGTTGAAAAGTACCACTATATATTCCCATCTTTCCTTTCAACCCTATTGAAAGCTCAGTGATGGCTCATATTTATGCTTTCGACAATGTCGAAAGGTTGTGGTTAAATGATAATTTTCTTTCCCTTTCGACTCTGTCGAAGGCTCTGTTTCTTTGATTTTTAATGTTAACATTTTTCCAAGAATTTGAAGTTCTATGCTTGGTTTTGTGTTTAAGTTTCTTAAGTAGGTTTTTTTTCCCAATTCTTGAAAGAATGCTAAATTGATAACGAACTTAAAAATTTTAACTAAAACATTTTCACCTGGCAGAATCATGAGCTCTCAGAAGAAACTCGACGCCATTTCAAAGCATTCCTTGTTATCTTCACAGGTTGAGGTTGATGCCATCCTCAAAGACTTTGCAATTACCGGTGTGGAAGCTATTCCACCGAGGGAAACACATACCATCAACAACCCTCCTGAAGGGTTCTTCGCTTATACTGCCGTCCACATATGGCACGAAGGATTTCAAACTTTTCCTGAATTCCTATCCAGATTTCTTTCTCATCTCGGGATTCTCCAATCTAGTTGTCTCCATATGTCTGTACCTACCTCTTACCTCTGGTGCTAATGGCACTAGTGTCTGGAGACACCTCCTTAAACGCTGATGTTCCAAACCATTTGACCCGACTAGTCAAACACAGCACTCTCAAAAGCCAAATATTCAGAGCAAACCTCTTGAAGAAGCTAATATCTGAGGGGGTTAATAAGTTCAAGGACTTGGAGAACTAGTTTTCCATTTTTCGATGATTCCCAAACATCAGTGGGACCTTTTCTACTCCTCGTAAGTTGAAATTTCCATTGTCTTCCTTCCATTTTATTACTTCTCTTGTCTAATCTTTATCTTATATTAGGTTCTCCTACCATAGAACTTAATGAGGCAAACGGAAGAACGATGGAATCTTTAATTGTGGCCTCTAACAAGATCAAAAATCGACTGAGATTGCTAATCCCATCTAATTTAAAGAAGCACTCTCTTCTTCCCCTTGGTCAAAGGATCTTGGGGCTACCTCCTTTGATTTAGCACACATCAAAGGGATAACGCTTCCTCTCCTTGGGAGATCCTACTCATTTCTCTCCCACGTCACCTATTTGCTCCGACCATCCCGGTACGTCATAGACACTACATTTGTTCTCTATTCCTGAGTTACTTTCCAAATCACTCGGTTAACCTTTTATCTTTTTAGATCCTTTACAACTGCTTCTCAGGTTACAATGCCTGTTAGTGGTGCCGCTCCTCCTCCTACAACTTCTGGTGTGCCATCTATTGTCCAATCTCTCGCCAAAACTAAGAAGGCCATCAAAAGGAAGTTAGCACAACCGACCGAAGTGGAATCTCTTTTGAAGGTTGCTAAAATTGTTGATATAGAGGAGGAGGGAGATTCGTCTTTTGATAAAGCTTCGAAGAACCCGATCGTGGAAACTTCCAAAGATAAAACGGAGCAAACTCCTACAGTGATCGATCCCCTCTATCGCATTTTTGTTCCTGACTCTCCGGCCGCACTCGAACAAATGCAACTGCCTTTGGAGACGACCCCCGCTCTAAAGTGCACCCCTCAGAAGCCAACATCTTCTTCTCCTTCCGTTAATTTTGAGGAGACAGCTCAATCTATTTTAAATTCGAAGTCCTTCACTTCTATCCACCTGCCTTCTTCCATTCCAGGTTCGGCGGGGCATTTTCGTTCTGTAACAAAGCAACATTTTTGGTGAGTTTCACTTTAATTAACTTTGTCTTTGCTTTTCTTCTTCCAAATTTTCTAACTTGTGTTGCCCTTCTGTCTTTTAGATTTCCAAGAGCTAGTTAGTTTTGAACGAGCATGCATCGAAATCTTCTACCGAATCATCCAAGTTTCAGGAGGAAATTTCTTCCCTAGAGAACCAATTGTCTTCTCTTTCTGTGGCCAAAGATGAAGCGACTTCTGAATTGGAACGATTAAGAGTTTTTCTTGCCCGGACAGAATCTGATCTCTTGGAAGAAAGAAGGGCTCGTCAACTCCTTGCCGATGAAAATTTTGCCATGGATCTAACCTTGAAAGAATCCAATGAGGAGAAGGCCCGCATAGCAACGAAGAACATTTCTTTAAAAGAGAAGTTAAATTCCTACGAAGAGGATTTGATGCTCGTTTATGCTGATAATTTTGAGAAGTGCCATGACCTAAGCTTCCCATCGCTAGATTTTTCCCTTGTTGATATGGTGATGGGCAAGATTAATCAAATGAAGCAGGGAATTGAAGCTGCAGTAGAGGAGGAAATTGACGCCTCTAAAATTCTTTCTTTCGACGTCCCCTCTTTCGAAATCGAATCTGACTCTAAGGATGAGGGTGACAAGAATGATGCTGCTGGGGAGGAAGGTGATGATAATGATGATAATGATGACGGCGACGACGATAACCTCGATGGTGGCCAAGGTTCAGGTGGTGATAGAGGGGGCCATACTGAAACCTGTGACAAGGATAGCGATGATGATATTAGTGCTCCTTAAAAAGAGTCATTTTCCAAAAATGATGTTCCGCCTGAATCCACCGGGCCATCTGCTCCTCAGGAAGAAGAGCCTGCTCCTATTAATGTTGACAAGCTGAAAGGAAAAGATCAGGCTTCCCAGAATTCTATCTTCATATCACAGGTATAGGATTCACTATTTAAATATCTTTCACTTCGAAGATAATAATAGTGTAAATCATTTATTTTAGATAAGGAAGAAATATGTCCCCTCCTATAAAATCAAACTTGAGAGAAAACAAAAATAGATAAACAAGTTTTATAAGGAGTTAGACAAGCAAATAAAAGAGCAGAATGTTCTTTCAAATAAATATGATAGACTTGATAGAAGTTTGTTGGCGTCTTTTAAGCATCAAAAGGCTGCCCCCTTACTCAAGAGAGTGCGCCTTCGCTACGCCGCTTTCTTAAAAGAAAACTGGGAGTTAATTACCCTATTTTGGATGCTGATTGAAGAAAGAGACATTCTAATCAACTTCTTATATAAGGTTTAATGTAGACATTCAATTATTGATTTTTCATACTTAGGTGAATTTAGTGGGGGTCTACTTAGAAGTTTTCATAAGAGATACTTGGATGAATTTGCATCTGGCCACACCCGAGAGCTTGTTGGAACTTACCAAAGGTAAGATCGATTCCCCAAGATCTCCCCCCTGAAAAGCTTAAGTATTATAAGAACAAATTTATCTCTAAGTTATTTTCTAAGTCTGTTTTGTATGAACCAGATGAGTAATTGTAAACATGTAACAATATATTGATTCTGTAAATATTTGCTTTATTTTTGTTCTTTATGCTTAGCTTCGTTTTATTATATTATCACAGAGTGACAGTTCGTTAGGTCGACTTGTTCCTAGTGACCATTTAAGCCAATATCTTAAACTGAGAAGATTTTATCTGGAAAAGGCTTCAATTTTAAAATCTTCGAAACTAGAAAGATACTGCTTCCTTAGAGATTTATAAAAACTTTACTTGGAATATCGTCGTCTTCTCTTTTACTTTCTTGGCGGTGAAAAAGAGAAGCTTCTTAAGGAAATTAGAACATTTCATTCTAAGTGAATTTTTGTTGTGATAGTCCTCAAGTTGGGAAGTGGGACTATAGCAGATGCCTACCAGTTACCACTCCTATAGGAGTTAATATTCCCTTTGATTCAATAGTTACCCTTTCTGCTAATTCATTAGATAAAATTAGAAATGTAGTTTCTCAAATTTAGATATAAATCAATTGTTTATTGTACCTTTTAGCTCTGTTGTTTGAGTTGTAATCTGTTATTATAAAAATAATAAAGAGATTTTTCATCTTTATTTTGACTTTATTTTGTTTCTTTTTGCTTAAACAGGAGCTACAACCATCTACAGTTTCTCTCCCTATTGATTTAACATCACGCAACACCAGTCTTAGAGATAAACTGTTAAAATCATGTGGAAGGAGTGAACTCAGTGATGATATCTTACTAGGACGATTCGATGGCAACGCCGAAGCCTTGAAATGGCATAAAAGATATTTTCTCCAGAAAACCATTGCTAGTAATCTGAAAGATCAAATTGCCTATCTCGAGGCAGATATTAAAAGCAAAGTTGAAATGATCTCATCACTGAAGCAACAAGTAAAGTCAAACCGTTCAGTTGATTTCGATCATAAGACGTCAGAACTTATCCAACTAATCAACGACTTCGAATAGAAATTGAAGGACAGTCAAGCGCAGTGCGAATCATTAGAATATATTACGGGAGAAAAGGTTTCGAGTATTGATTTGTCGGTTCCTCGTGCTACTCCGACGGTTACCAGACCTACGAGGTCAAATTCTCTCGCTGTTCAAAAATTTCCCACCATGATTAACCCTCCCCCAGGCTTAGATGAGAATGTTGTGGGTAACTGGTGCTGGAGAATTATGTTCTTAATAGCTAAGTATTTTGATAAGCAAAAAAAAAATAGAAATATTTATAGAGTATCAACGAGTATGATGCCAAGATTCAGAAGCTTGAACGCGATAATTACTTCTTTCAAAAGTGCATGGCGGAATTTGAAAGGGAAAACAAGACCATTAGGGGTGCCAACAGAACTTTTAACCGCGCTCTGAAGACAAATATTAATGTGATAGACGACGTAGACAAGGTAAGGAAGAAGGAAAAGAAACTTAAAGAAGTTCTCTACGCCACCATTCGTCACATAGTTGATCCTTCAATCGCTGAGAATCTTAGCAAGGCTGCTCAAGACTTATAACATATTTGTATCTTTGAAATGTACATACTTGTCTTGTATATATGCAAATAACTTCATAAATTTTGTAAATAATTTCATGAGTTGTGTATATTGTATAAACTTTGTAAATATCACCTGATTTGTAATTCTTTTCTATAATGTCTCTTTCCAAATGCTTTTTGATAGCTCATACATTGACTTATGTACTTGCTGAATCTTTCTTTTCTCTTTGCTGTGCTGATTTCCCTGAAAAGTACGAAGAAAACAATATTTCTAATTGTTAGCTTGAAATTGAGATGGAAATCCATGTATATCATTTTTATAGATTAACTAACCATCCTGTTAATCACGTAAAATGTAGTTTATATCAAATACCCAAATCTCATCTTTCACCGTGATGAGAAATAATTAAGAATTTAACTTCAACTATTTGGCTGGAATATCTTAAATTTGTTGATAGGAAATCCCACCCTATCACAAGGGCATAAATGTCGGAAAGTGATTTTATAAAGAGCTAAATCCAGAAATCATTATCTGAATATTTGTTGCAGAAACTCACTGACCCATTCTCGGGTGTTAATGAAATTTGAAAACTTAGAAATTTGAGACCCAGATTTGGGTATTAATGGAAACTTATAACAATGATCTTCTTGAGAGTATTCTTTGACCGAGATTCAGGCATTTGTGATGGGTAAATAGAAATCCATTATTGAGATCTTATACCCAGATTAGGGCGCAATCAAGTAATAGTCTCGAAACCCAGATTCGAGTATAACGAAGATAGTTAGTGATTGACAGAGACCTGAAACGCAGATTCAGGTATTTGTAAATGAAGTTCTGAAATAAATGTCCCGAATCCTAGATTTTGGAATTAATTGATTAAATTCAGATATGAGAGATCCGAAACAATGATTCAGGTATTAATAGATGATGTTTAGAGTTGAAAGTCCTGAAACCTAGATTCGGGTATTAATAAGTGGAGTTCTGTTCTACTCCTTTGATACATGTACCCTTCAAGTCTTGTATATATATAAGTAATTTGATTAGCTGCCTCTAGGGCATGGATGTCTTAGTCCATAATTGGATATGCCATTTCTCAAGCTTGGACATTTCAGTCTTTTATTTGGTGAGCCTCCTCTTGGGTGTGGACGTCTCAGTCCATTGTTTGATGGGCCTCTTCTTAGGCCTGGACATCTTAGTCCATTGTTGAATGAGCCTCTTCTTAGACCTGGACATCTTAGTCCATTGTTAGATGGGCATGTTCTTAGGCCTGGATATCTTAGTCCATTGTTTGATGGGCCTCTTCTTGGGCCTGGACATCTTAGTCAATTGTTGTCTGGTGCTCTTGGTTAGCTCATCTTAGAGGCTAGAACCAAGGGCTTACTCGACCTCCCTCAAAGAGGTGCCCTGGCCATTGTGAGGTGCGGACAGGGGCTTGTTCGGTGCTTTAACCTGGCCGTAGCATGGCCGGATAAAGAATTACTCCGTCCTCCCTCCAGGAGGTGCCTTACCCTGGCCATAGCATGGCGCGGATAAGAGCTTGTACGATGCATTACCCTGGCCATCTCATGGCACGGATAAAGGCTTACTCCGTCCTCCCTCCAAGAGGTGCCTTGACCTGACCAGAGGCGCGACCAAGGCCTTGTCTGGTGCTTGAACATGGCTATCTTATGGCATGGCTGAAGGCTTATCCACCCTTCCTCTAGGAGATGCTATGCCCTGGCCAACTCGGCACGGACAGAGTCTTTCTACCATCTTAGGTAGACTATCATCTTAGGTAATATCCAAATATAAGGAGTATATCACTACCAACCATGTAGATTTTTCTTTGAAAAGCAACTCTTTATTAATGTTTCTCAAATCCTTATTACAAATTCACGAATCTTTCCTTGTTGGAAGAAATCGACGATCATTCCCTCCAGGGATCTGCAATGATTAGTTTCATAGACATTCATCATGTTGTAATAACAGTAGGATCCTTCCAGATTCCTTTCATGCTTTGGCTTCTTCTTTGTGATGGCCAATAATTGAGCTTATCTTTAGTTAGCAATTAGACATTCTCCATGGATGTTGTTGAATTGCATTCTTTCGGAAGTCTAGATTTGAAGCTTGATTCTTGAGGATAGCTCTTTGATTTTTTATTCCTTGGCCTTATAGTTCCATACACTTCTATTGCTTTCTTTTTTCCACCCTTTATAGTTATTATGTAGGAAGTGTTCTTGATGTAGTTGGTTGTTGCCACTTATTTGCAAAGGAATTGTAATCAGCCATTATCTCCTTTTTAAAGATCGTGCCTTTGGAATAGTGCTGGATGGTTCTTCTCATTTGATTGAATACAATATCACTTCCATCTGTTCTTTTTCTAAGGCAAAAATTGGAGTGGGGCCAACATGAACGGGGTTTAAGCTCCATTTCTCAAGATCATATGATTCCACTTTTTTCTTATTTATAATTCTCAAGGCTTCTAGCCTTAACCTTTGCTCTTCATTTTGATTGGAGTCATTGATGAATTTTGAGGGGAACTTTATCTCATGTGGGTCAGAGGATCCTTGTTCAGATCTTATGATTCTTCTAGCGATGATTGGATCAAAGTAGATGAACTTGAGATTAGGTTAACTGGGGTTAGAGAATAGTGGTGTTCGGTGTTTAACCAAGTCGGAGTTTCGAGCCCTCCTTCTAGCACCAAAAAGTTAACAAGAAATCCTGTTAACACACCAAAGTAGAGTTTTTAGGACAAGGTCAATTCCTATTTGTTTTATCTTAGAAGAGTTGAGTGGAATGGAATGTGTGTATTTACTTCGGTATCCTTTTGAAACAAGTTGGTATAGCGAAATCTTTCTTAAGCCAACCTTTTGACTCAGTCGGAATGGTTATTTCCTTTCCTTATTAACGTTTCAACTTTGTTAAGATAAACGTGTTTACCCTTCGAAGGCTCTCCTTTCGAAGTGGAAGTAGAATCCAAGTAGATGGTCTTTGGGATGCACTGGATGAAGGTTGATCTAGAGGGTTTTAACCCTGTCGAAAGCCTATGTAGTTAAGTGACTTGAGCTTGGGTCAAATATCTGAAGTAAAGTTTTCGACCTTGTCGAAAGCTGTGAGCATAGATGTCTTGGATTTCCATTAGACATCTCTGGTTTAAGAAGTCTTAAGATAGGTTTCAACCTCGTCGAAAGCAAGACCCTTGGGTTTCTTGTCTTAATCCAACGTGGATGTAATCTATGATTTGGTTTCGACCTTGTCAAAAGCAGTGGCCCAGGGGAAAATAGCTTGAAACATATAAATTGAAGTTATTTGAATATAGGAGTTTTCGAATATATCGGTAGGGACCTTTCGATGCAGATGACACGTGAAATATAAGTGTAAACCTGACAAAAGCCTTAAAAAAAGTAAAGTAATCTGAAATATTTTAGACTAACCTTTCGTGAGGAAAAGATGATTTTTTTACTTGAAATCTCCAAATCAATTTTGTAATTAGGGTTTACAACACTTTTGATTAAGAAGATACAAGTTTAGAATGGAAAGAATCGGATCCTCAAAACCTGACCCTTTAGGTCTTATTTATAGATGCGGTCAGCACCTTTCGACCCTAATACTTTTGACTTGGTCGAAAGGTGCCTGTCGAATAACTCAAGTATGCTTCTGCCTTTGTCGAAAGAAATGGCCGTGCTTCACAACTTTGTGTTGCCTTGTAAGTTCTTCTGACTCTATCGACAGGATTTGTTCAATGGTTTCGATGACGCTGGTTATGTTTGAACTCTTGCTTCTGATTTAATATGGAACCCTCCTGGATCACATTTTCTACAACCGGTCTGAATGGCTTATTATAGCTTTCGAAGAGGTTGTTCAAGACAATGTCTGCTTTCGCGTGGTTTGAATGAAGGCGAAAACTTTGGTTTCGAAAAGTTTAGCATATATGCAAAGAGCTGTTCTTTATTGTCTTTGAAAGGTGTTGCTTTAACTCATTCGAAAGGTCTTCATGCATATGGATTCATCTAGTAGAAAAGTTGTTAACGAAGGCAGAAGGGTGCTTTCGACTCCTTTGACTCCTTCGAAAGGTATGAAGTACTAGATCTTGATTGTAGAAACCTTTCGACACCTTCAAAACGTTCTGAAGCTTTCAGACTTTAGTGGTAGCAACCCTTCGACTCCTTCAAAAGGACTGGCTGGAATCTTATTCTTGTATTTTTTCTATGAATTTTGCTCAAATTAGTTTCGACTAAGTCGAAAAGTCGATTTTATGAGTAACACTCTGCAAACAGGAACAGGAATTTTGTCACTCATCGAGGAGGGTCCGAGTCATTCCAACAATATTGTCGGTGGTTGGTAAATTTATTAACTGTGAATTGTAAATAGTTATTATGTTGTATAATTTTGAATATATATAATAATAGTACATAACAATCAATTCCAGGAAGCGAAGGCATAGGGTCCCGTATCGTACATGGATGTATTTACCCATGCTCATACTATCGAGAATGTAAATCTAGACGTGACTGTTTTGTATACATGGCACGACGATAAATCGTGGAACAACCATGTAAGCGTATTTTAGTTTATACACTATTAGTAATTGTTTTATTTATTAAAGTATATTGAATTAAGATATTATACTATTGATTTCAAATATATTTTTATTTGTTCATGCAAGCACGGTTATGGAACAAAGGCAGAAACTCCTGAAGGAAACAGGTCGAGAGCAGCTGACTACGAATGAGGAGGATGACATTTTTGAGTAAGCCATGGACCCACCTTTATGGAACAGGCATTACGGTTTTGGTAATCAAGTGATAATGAATAATATATCCAGGCATAACAATTTAGTAATCTTTAAGTTCTAAAGAACTTCATAGAATAGGCGTTATGGAGGAGAGCCAACCAAAGCAAAGCTCAGATCGATCTAGCAAAGATTGAGGAAATGAGAGCGAGGGTGGCGTAGTTAGAGAAGTAGAAACCTCGGCAGGCCATTGAGTTGAAACAGCTACTGGACTAGCGTATTGCTGAGTGCATGCAATAGTATGGTAGTCGCTTTCCATCTATAGCTAGTTCCGGAGGTTCTAGATGTGATTCACAAGAGTAATAGGTATTTTTTTGTGGTGCGACATTACTTGATGATACATAGAGATGGTGCGGTTGGATACTTTGAGATGTTTTATGAATTATTTGATGGTACATTTGGTGATGGTCAATTTGACATTTGTGAGTTGATGGTGGTGAGTTGTTGATTATGAGATTTGAGTTGTTGATGGTATGAGATTTGTTCGTGTTTCATGATATATATGTTGTATGATGACATGTATTTATATTATGTTAACGAAGTGTTGGTTGGTTTGACGTTATCTGAGTTATGGTTGGTTTGATTTTCATTATGTGATTTGAGTATATTTGTATGATTTGAGATTATGTTGACTATCTGAATTTGATATGTGCTTGTATATGACTATATTATACTTCTGAATTGTGTCCGTGTGGCTAGCATGTAGCAGAAATCTAGTCTGAAAAGATGCTTCAGGTATTCTGACGGATCCTGACGGCTGGCGATGGCTTACTTGTCAACATTTTCTGACGGCTTTCGACGGCTAGTGGTGATTTTGTTGCTTTCTCTTGATCGGCCATGTGTCTTCGATGACATTCAAGAGCCGTCCGGTTTTCTATCGGTGGTCGTCAGAAAGTTTACGACGGGGGCTGTTGGATGCCGTCGGATAAACCATGCGGCGACGGAAAAAATTGCGATGGTTTTTTGCGTCAATTTCCGACGGCTAAAAACAGACGGTCGTCGTTGGTTTTTAGCCGTTGGAAATCGTTGGACATAGAGTCCATATTGCTATTTATTGTAGTGTACTATTTTCGTTAATTTTTAAACCATCATATTTTAATTACTGTTACAATGTAATTTTTGCTACTAAGTCCATATGCATTGGAAATAGGAATAATTTAAAATTGATAATGAATTCGAAAGTTCATCAATCGAAGGTTGCTTACGGTGATGGACGGCAAATTTTATGCATACAAACACACTCGTGTGTTTCTATGTTATGTATGTAGTTAGAAAAAAGGTCATATATCTACTACAATCACATAAAATTTGCGGTAGATATAACACATTGAGTTGGTTAGGTGAGTTTGCACTTATGAGGAAATATTACCATATTGAACATGTTTGCAAATAAGAAGATCGAGATTCATAATTCTTACTTACAAGTGGTTAACTACAACCCATAATGACATGATTAAATGGATATTATCTTACAATAGAGTTTTATTGCCTTTCCTTTCTAACCACGTGCTCAATATATCTACAAATCATGCATAGTGGTATTGCATTTTTTATTATCCTTCTCTTCAACTATATTTACGCTCCATCAATTCAATCATTATTCTATTAAGTAGGTACAGAACTTGCTCTAATAAAATAAGACCACAACTATGTTTTTCTAACTACTACTGTGTTTGTTTTCTTGTTTCTATGTTTAAATTTTGCAGTCATGGTAAACGTATACAAGATCTCAACAATACGTAGCACTTGTTGATAGGGGAACACAAGATAGCACAAAAGAATTGTTGCAAGTGCAGTCTGATGATGATTTGCCTTATAGCTTCCTTCACTATCACTGTCATACTGAAATTCAAAATACAATTCTATGTCAAAATTGTTAATCACCTGTTTTTTTCTAATCAATGCAATTTTGTTCATTTCCAGCAACCTTACTAAAGTACAGTGCTATTATGTAATTTAATTAACTGATCATCGAATAATACCTAATGACTTGGTTTCACCACATTTATTTAATTTGCAGCATTCGTTGTTGTATGTTTAGTTTAACAACCTACAATGCATGAACATGTGCAAGATTTTTGGATTTAACATCGTAACAGCCACAATTTCGTATCTGTAAAATTTTAATACGGATAATGTAAACTTCAATGCTTTATGCTTCTATGCATCATTCTGCACGTTCCATGATTTGTATGGTGAAAATAATTTCCACGTTTAGCAATTTAGAAATCCAAGGATAAAGCTTTCCACCACATCGAAGGTAGACGAGGCCTTTCGACCATGTCGAATGGAATGAGGTAGAATATAAAAGTGTCTTTCGACTAGGTTGAAAGCATAGGCGTGGAAGAGGGTCAACCTGCATCTATAAATAAAACCCAAGGGGTCTGATTTTGTTGATGGAATTTTGGAATCCTAAGCTCATTTCTTTCACTTCTACTTCTTTGCATCAACAAAATCTTTGTAAATTCAAAATCAGTTTTGGGAAAAAGCTCTAAAAATGGTAACTCATTTTGGATTAATGATAATGGAGAGCTGCATGGATTCATTAAGGATTTCGATTATGAGGAAGATAATTACAATAATTAGCTAGACTAATTATCAATTGCACATGATGCTATCTTATTCTCTTAACTTCTTTTTGTCTATGCAAATCATTAGGATTGACTTGGAAATCATACATTCAAAACGTATCATCATTAACAAATATCATATGATGAAAAATAAGATGATGATGATGTTTAAACAAAGATAAGTTCTTAGAACTTTCAAATATCCAAGACGGTCTTATACACTAGATCGAGCTTAGGCAATTGTAAACCGAATTTGTTTCGAAAGGATAAAATCCTTTTCGACCTAGTCAAAAGGGATATCTCGAAGGAAATATGGCCTGCAATTGGCAAGCAATCATATGAGGAGGAGTCCATCCCGAAATGAACCTACACTGTAACGACCCGCAAAATTCAATGGTTAAAAGTATATTTAACTAGAAATTTGTGAAATTTTAAACAATAAAATTTGAAATTAAAAATTTATTATTTGGAATACGTCTATTTTAATATAGCAACTGGTAAATTTTCATCTCATAATATTGAAGTTTATTTTCCTGTGAAATTTTATTTCAATTTAAACCGGTTAATAACAGTGAATTTAAAAGTTTTCCGAAACCAAAATATGTCAACAGGAGAAAATTTATTCAGATCATTCTGAATCCGACTGCGAAATTCGTTTTTCCAAATTTGGACTTCTTCTGCTCCGTTTATCTTAATTCTGGCAGAATAGCAGCATTTTCGGTACCGGTTATCGAATTTTGATCGGATGATCGTACCACCAATATATGTATACCGTTTTGATTGTCTCGTCATGCTGATATCCACGGTATATTCATTTGTTTATTTCAGCGTCTGATAAACAACAGAATCTGTAAAACAGTTCACCGCATCGGTACGTTTCGAGCCGTTTGTTAGTTGGGTCCATTCAGATTTCAAGCAGCAGCCACTAGCTTTTATTTTTAATACTTATCTCATCGGTTACTAAAATTCGACCGTGGCCATACCATCTAGATGTGTGAACGTACAAAACTAATGTACGTTTCACATTTATTAAATGTGAACGGTTCATTTCCATTTTGCCTTTATACCTTCATTTCCGTTCCAGAGCGTTGCTTAAGAATTTTGCTCAAAATCTTTTAGCCTCACTTTTCTTTTGCCACCTCTCCACCTGTTCTTTTCCTCACCATTTCCTCTCTTGCTCCAGACCAACCCAAAAGCTTTGCCACTTTTCATTTCTCTTCAATTCCACCTGAAGCCACGTCTCCTCTTCATTTTCACACTTCTCCCACTTCATGCGGCATCAAACACGTCTATACCCGCCACCTTGTGCCTTCGCCAAAAACCCCTTCGCCATAGCCGCCTCCACCCGCGCCTAAGCCTCCAACCGCGTCTCCTCCGTCCTGACAGTGACCATCACCTCACAGCAGCCCCGCCGTTTTCTCACGTCCTTGCCTCCTCAAACTCATAGCACACCGTTCCCATTCCCTTCGCCTTAGATCAAAGCCCGGCCATGTCCTCGAACCCACTGCCGTGTCCTTCACCCCGAGCAACCAACGGCCACATCTCCTCCCCGATCTTCTGCCACCTCCCCTTCTTGCCGAGTCATCTTGGCTGCTTCATAGCCAAAATATTCGTACATATCTATGCTTACAGGTATGTTGCTTAAGTTGGAATCTGTTAGTGGTTTATATATATAATCATATCCAAGTAAGTTTTGTATTAAGTTTACATTTTTTAAGTTATATATATGAGTGCTTAGTTATAACTGTTGTGTTCAAACATATAGTAATACATAAACATACTGTTTTAAAGAAAGAAGAAATTGTGGATACTTTACCTTATAAATTTTTATATATATATTCAGGTAGGCTATGGTCTAGTATAGAAATAGTTAACACTAAAATATAGTACATACCTTTACAACGCATGTCTTATAAGCTTGGCCAGCTGTGTTCGTGCTTTATGCAATATGCACACTTTGTTTATGCAAAGAGGTTATGATGGTTTAATTATGTAATATAAACTCGTTATCTGTGAATATAAGAATATGAGTCTAGTCTATATATTGGCTATAATATGAAGTGTAGTATCTGCTCTTATTAAACAATGATTTTTTTTTAAATTGGTATAAACTTTTTGATCTATCTATTGTTTATAAAGCTTACATATAAAGTACTAGTATATATCTTATTTTGATAAAGTTGGAGCTTTGCATTTGTATGTGTATTTTATAGTAAAGTAAGTGTTATTTCTTTGTATATGATTTGTGGTATATATTAATCTTTATAAGTTACAGTTTATATTTTAAAACATATGTGTTTCGGCAGTTATATAATCTTATAATTTAAAGGTATATATAGGTTCAAGTGTTTTATTTTGATTTGGTTACAACATATTCTATGCATATACAACAGTTTGTAATATCCTAAATATATGTGTATCTAACAGTTTGGTTAATGATTTAAATGTATAACTAGGCTATAGTTATTTTATAATAATATATATAAATACTCTATGTTATAAGTGGTTTGCATAGATGCCTTATATTTTGTTTGAATAGGATTTGGTTGCCTTATGTATATGGCTGCATATATTTTATTGGTGGTATAGTCGCATGCATATATTCAGTGTATATTTCATATGGGGTCTTCATATATATATATATAAATATATATATGTGTGTGTTTACATATCAAGTAGGTATATAGATATACCGGTCTGCATAAATTATATAAATTTTGGAAGATTGTATATTTGTTATTTATACCTATGTTTATATATTGGTTTTTGTAGATAGGTAGATTTGAGTTTGGTTTCCACATATGTGTGTATATATATATATGTTTAAAACTGATTTTTGAAATATATATATGTATATAAACCATATTTCGTTTCTATCAAGCAAAATTGATTTGATCCATTCTCATCGATTTCTTATCTATCAGCTTGTCCGACGAATCTGTGTCCATTGTGCTTTGCGTTGCAATTCGTGCTTGGATTCGTAGCTCATTTCTTCGTTAAATCTATCTAGCCTCGAAAGGTGAGCAATCACTCACGATTAACGTTCTTTTATTATTTAAATTTGATTTCAATTGAAATAGCAATTGAAATATGCTGCTGTAGTTATTTACATTGTTATATATGCTATTATCTATAACTGTTCACCTGTGACATCTGACACCAGTATCTAGTATCATATGCCTGTTATTACTATTATCTTTATATGTTCACCTATGACATCTGACACCAGTATCTGTTATTTATACTGATGATATATGCCTGTTGTTATATATATATTTTTGTATCTGTTATCACTCTGCAAGTTCCCTGTTAGTATAGAATTCACTATGGGTTGAAATGATACATACCCGAACAGACTTTAGAATAGGAGAATTTCGTTATGGGTTGAAATGATAAACCCAAGCGATTTTTCATTCGAATTGAAATTGGGATTACGGGTCGAAATGATATCTACCCGTATATATTTAAATTTCGGATTGAAATGATAAATATCTGTATCACTTAACCATATGATAAATATATATACAAACACCGTTGGTCCATATATATAAATATTTTAAAAATGAATTCTATGGTTTTGGAAAGAAATATATGGTTTTAATAAATGTTGAGCCTTAGATTATTATATATAAATGGGAATGATTGATTTAAATACATATAATATGTTGAGTATTTAAAATATATTTCAAAATAGATTTTGGTAATAATTTGAATAAGTTAAGGTTAGAAAGATAATTTGAATTTAGTTGAAATTGTATTCAATAAAGAATTTTATTTAATTAAACCGATTTGAAACTTATTGAAATTGAGATGAAGATATGATTTATAACTTGATTAATAAGTAATCTAATGAATATTCTTGTTTAAATAAAGTTTAAGGAAATATTTAGTAAAATGTGATTTAAGGCTAGTAAATGATATTGAATCTATTAAGTGAATATTCCCTGATTAAATAATAATGAAGTTAAATCAAGAGGTATATGAAACTGTTAAATCTAACTTTGAAAATGTTGAATATTAAAGCTTTGAAATATATTGAAAAATAAATGGTATATTTATAACTGAATTAAATTGATGAATTGAGCTTTGAATAAATTTGAATCTGGAATTTTGAAGTTGATTTGAATCGATTTGCGAGACTTGAGGAAATTTTAAATACTTTACTTTTAAATCATTTAATATATATATACATATATACTATTTTGGAAAATAGATATATTTGAAATGAAATGATATGTGGGTTTTGAAGTATAAATTAAATTGAAATGACCACGGTGTTATAATGTATATTTCCGTCTTGTAGATAGTTCTGAAGATCCTTAGAGGATGGTTATCCCAAACATCCTTTAAGTTAATTGTATTTCAGTTGATGTTTCACTTGAGTTGGATTTATTTATATAAGAATGTTAATCCTGACTCGAGTGTTTTGTGTTTTGCTTTACGCTCGGGTCAGACCGAGTGATACAGCATTTGAGACTCATCCTTGGAGTTTGGAGCTTCCTTTGGAGATCCAACCTATTGCCTCAACTTTCAGCTCTTCTAGTTGATTTGTCCAGAGAAGTCATCTGTTGTACTGGAGACTTCACTACATTTGAGATATTCTGTTGTATTTTATTTCTAACTCTGATGTTTATATAGTAGCTTCATGAACTACTATTTTATCTATTCCGCTGCGTATTATTGTATTACTCTGTGTCTGTGATTCTGTGATTGATTTATTTACTGCATATGATGAGTTTTGCCAAATTTAAATTAACAATCTGATATTTTGAATTATTCAAGTCAGACATGTGTGTCTGCCTATGCACTTGGCGGGTGCAGCATGATAGGGGGTTCTCGCATTTGGTTTGGTAGCGAGCGGATGACTCTTACTCCTACATGTCCCTGCGGGGTTGGTGCAGTCGAGAGGCTGGCTGTAAAGGTAGAACACAGGTACTGCTGTATGCTACGGTGGGCGTTACCCCACTGACGCGGTCCGTTACAGTTGGTATCAGAGCTTTGGCTCTAGGCAAAGCTTAGCATATATAGTAAATTTATTTACAGAATCACTTTCGTTCGAGTTTAATCTCTTCCTTTTGACTCGATTTCCTTTGAACTTTGGAACGTTCCCTACGGTTCCAAAATTCATTCTTGTCTCTCTCTATTGGTATTCTTTTGATTCTGGAGTATCCCATAACTCCACTTCGAATGATCTCTATAAGAATAGGCGATCCCGCCGATCTTTGAATGTTTTGCAAAGGGGTGAAACTCCTTTACAATTGGCATTGAATCACCGAAGATTTATATATCACTCGGTTTAGATGCTGCTATCTCTTGATATGCTGAATTCTATCTCTTGCGATCGAATGTCGATTTGCCTTAGATTTCCGCATCGATTATATTCTTGAAGTCACGGTTGACCCGGTTAAGGTCGCCCGCGATTTATATAAGTGTATCCATCTACTGTTTTGTAATTAATTATCTCATTTTCGTTCGAACTTATCTTCGAATCAAAATTCTATTTGACAAGAGTCCCTCTAATTTGAATCTCTATCTTTGTTTTGAAATCCGTTCGTGAATTGTCCTTTGAAAATCGGGTTTGTTTATATTTTAGAAATTGTTTTCTAAACCGAAATTATTATTTTGATAAGTATGATTATATTCTATATATAAAAGTGTAATGTTTTCGATAAAGATTTTAAACCCTTTTCAAATAAGAATTTGAGGTTTCGAAAGGATTTGTAATTTTGAAAAAAAAATCTATATAAGAAATTTGATTTATCTAAAAATGATTTATAACTAAAGGATTTTTTAAATTTGAATTCGAGAATTGAACCCCGGTGTTTTGAAATTGGTTTTAAGATTTTGAAATATATAATAATAATATGATTTAAAGGGATTTTCCGAATAAGAAATGTTTTAAATAATTTTAATAAGTTTCGAACGATTCCAAAGAAATTTAAAAAGAAGTTTGAGAAAATAGAAGTCCAGAACTCACTTATGTCGCTGGAAAATAATTTCGGTGATGAGTGCACGCATCATCGACATTGACTTTCGAGTTTCAGAGTGAGGGATAGGCCACTTTAGTAGCATTGCTATGCGAGTGATTTTGTGAAACCATTTTTGATTTTCAAATTCTGAAGTAATATTTGATATTCGAAAGATATATGTATATATATTTGAAATGATTTGAAGTAAGTCGGTGTTCAGTCCTTTAGTTTCGGATTTGAAACCTATCTTTTGAAATTGGTTTACTGATTGGTTGATTTCCAACCCTTGAATTTGAAAATGATTTCTTCAACTATTTCGAAGGTTCGAGCACTTCCAAATCAAGGTTAACTTTTCAAAGCTAAATTTTTGAAAGTATGAATTATTTGATAAAGTATATAAATTTGTTTTGAATGTTTAAGTATGAAGTAATAT
The DNA here is from genome assembly GCA_030737815.1 of Allium fistulosum. Taxonomy (NCBI): domain Eukaryota; kingdom Viridiplantae; phylum Streptophyta; class Magnoliopsida; order Asparagales; family Amaryllidaceae; genus Allium; species Allium fistulosum. Next base: position 1,083,388,016 of record CM060903.1, read on the forward strand.
GATTTAAATAAGTTGAAACTGTTTTGTTAAGTATATGAATAAGGCAAATTTTAAAATTTTCTAATATGAAATTGAGATTTGAAATGTTTTGAAAAGAATTTCGTCTTCAATATATTTTGAATAAAATTTAGCTTAAATGTTTTAACTTAGTAACATCTTTATGAAACAATATATTTAACAAGTTGGAATAAATATATAAGTTGTACGTATGCTGTTTTATTCGCATAATTAATTTGATCCAGGTTTGAGTACACAAGTTCGAGGTGAATTACACCATTTCGTGTTAGGATTTTTCATTCGATTCTTGATGGCGAATATTTGATATGGATTTTGGGCTTGATTCTAGAATTCTCTATCATAGTATATGGCTATGCAAGGAGACTGATGGCTTCTAGTCGAGAAACCACATCGAAATCCGCATTAGGGAAGTCGAATGGACAATACTAGTTCGAAAGCGAACTTGTGTGATCGAGCGAGCGATCAAATGTGATTTTGCGAAATGATGACGTATGTACATCTTATATTCTAATATCATTGATATATTGTGACGCTGAAATTGAAAGCTGTCGGGTTAGAATATCTTTGCTTACTAAAAGAAAATTTCCAATTTAAATTACAAAGATATATATAACCCATAAAAGCAAAGATATTCAATCCCATATGGCTCTTCATACAACGAAATTTATTTTGAAAATTTTGATCCTTATATAAGGTGGACCTTATGTAAATATAAGATTATTTTGAAAACCATTGATTTTGGAAATGAATTGGTTGACTTAAATTATATTGATTTGGAAAATTGGATTTATTTTCTAAATATATTATTTTGGAAACTTTGAAACGAAAGATATTTAATTTGAGAAGAAATAATTTGGTGAAATTGTATATGATTTTGAAATTGAACTGATATTGAAACAAATTGAAATTTGAGAACCTTATGTTACTAAACACTTGATTTGGGAGTTGTCGAACTTATATAAAATTGATTTGTATGAGTATGAAATTGATTCGAAAACTATAGATTTGAAAAGGTACTCAATTTGAAAAGTGAAATCTTATATAATTAAAGTCTATATAAGTATGATTTGATATACTTTTGATTTTGGAAAAGTATTTGATCTGAAAATTAAATCTTATGTATAATGGATTTTATATAAGTACGATATTTGAAAGTGATTTGAAAAGGTACTATATGATACATATTTTCGAAGTAAAGATATGGAAAGTGCCTTCTGTTTGATATCCGATTTGTGGCCACATCTTGGATTCATTCTATCGATATTATTCTCTCTGATTTTTGGTTTTCCGGATATGATACTCGAGTTTCCTTCGAATTCCATGGCGTTACCCATGGTCTTATGTTTCTCTCGTGACTGCATAGCGCAACTGCCTGGCTGAGTCTTGCCTAGGGGTACGGATTGTTTCCTGGGGGATCCAGGCGTAACCATTGTGTATCCTGCAATCTGTGTAGGTCGCGAATAGTAGCGCAAATGCTTGGCTGAGTCTTGCCTGGGGGTACGGATTGTTTCCTGGGGGATCCAGGCGTAACCATTGTGTATCCTGCATTCTACTAGTCATCATGGCGTAACTCGCAGGGCTGAGAAAGCTTACGGATATGGATTGTTTCCTGGGGGACCCAGGCGTAACCATTGTGTATCTGCGAACCATGGTTAGACAAAGGTTTTGTTTGTTTTTGATTGGATTGTACTTTCCATATCTGTTTTTAAAAGTTTTTTCCAGTATTTTCATTGGGTGTTGAAACAGGTCTACTAAGTACCTGGAGAATTCTAGTTTTGCGCCTGATCAACGCACTACCAGAGTCTACAGGAACAAGGATAAACTTGTTGAAACATCGAGTTATAAAAGTATTTTCGGAAGGAAATTTGTTTCGATGTAAAAGTATTTTATTATAAAGGTATTTTATTATAAGGTATTTCCAACAAAGAAATTCTGTATTAATATTTGAAATTAAAAACCCTTATGGTTCTAAATTAATTATTCGTGCCTGATACTATTCTTCTGAATCTACCTTATCTGCTCAGCTTTATTTATTCACCTATATTCTGTTTTCCAAATCCTCCTTTTTTTCCTTGTTGACTATATCCTTTTTAAATATTGTTTATTTATATATTATATGGTTTAATAGAAATTTTAGAGTTAAATATTTTAGAAGTTGTTAATTAAATAAAACATATTTAAGGTAAATGATTATTGATTTATTAATAATACTTGAAAAGTAATTTTGATAAAATTTATAAATTAATAAATTATGAATTTAATGTTTTCAAATAGCTTCTTTGTAAAAATAAGTAATAACGTAAATAATTGTTTTCAAATATTTTTCATATATTTATAAAGGTGTCATTTAAACTTATAAATAGTATTTATAAAGGGAAGCAAGAGATTTTACAAATGGATTTTTGAAAGGTTTTAAAGTATATAAGATAATTAAATTGCAAATGAAGTTTTCAAATGAATATTTCAAGTAAAATTTATATAGTTTAAACTAATTATTTAATCTTGACTTTCAATCTATCTTTTCTGTCTGGTTGTTCTATTCTTCTACCTCCTTCCTTTTCGGGGACGAAAAGTTTTGAGTGGGGGAGAGTGTAACGACCCGCAAAATTCAATGGTTAAAAGTATATTTAACTAGAAATTTGTGAAATTTTAAACAATAAAATTTGAAATTAAAAATTTATTATTTGGAATACGTCTATTTTAATATAGCAACTGGTAAATTTTCATCTCATAATATTGAAGTTTATTTTCCTGTGAAATTTTATTTCAATTTAAACCAGTTAATAACAGTGAATTTAAAAGTTTTCCGAAACCAAAATATGTCAATAGGAGAAAATTTATTCAGATCATTCTGAATCCGACTGTGAAATTCGTTTTTCCAAATTTGGACTTCTTCTGCTCCGTTTATCTTAATTCTGGCAGAATAGCAGCATTTTTGGTACCGGTTATCGAATTTTGATCGGATGATCGTACCACCAATATCTGTATACCGTTTTGATTGTCTCGTCATGCTGATATCCACGGTATATTCATTTGTTTATTTCGGCGTCTGATAAACAACAGAATCTGTAAAACAGTTCACCGCATCGGTACGTTTCGAGCCGTTTGTTAGTTGGGTCCATTCCGATTTCAAGCAGCAGCCACTAGCTTTTATTTTTAATACTTATCTCATCGGTTACTAAAATTCGACCGTGGCCATACCATCTAGATGTGTGAACGTACAAAACTAATGTACGTTTCACATTTATTAAATGTGAACGGTTCATTTCCATTTTGCCTTTATACCTTCATTTCCGTTCCAGAGCGTTGCTTAAGAATTTTGCTCAAAATCTTTTAGCCTCACTTTTCTTTTGCCACCTCTCCACCTGTTCTTTTCCTCACCATTTCCTCACTTGCTCCAGACCAACCCAAAAGCTTTGCCACTTTTCATTTCTCTTCATTTCCACCTGAAGCCACGTCTCCTCTTCATTTTCACACTTCTCCCACTTCATGCGGCATCAAACACGTCTATACCCGCCACCTTGTGCCTTCGCCAAAAACCCCTTCGCCATAGCCGCCTCCACCCGCGCCTAAGCCTCCAACCGCGTCTCCTCCGCCCTGACAGTGACCATCACCTCACAGCAGCCCCGCCGTTTTCTCACGTCCTTGCCTCCTCAAACTCATAGCACACCGTTCCCATTCCCTTCGCCTTAGATCAAAGCCCGGCCATGTCCTCGAACCCACTGCCGTGTCCTTCACCCCGAGCAACCAACGGCCACATCTCCTCCCCGATCTTCCGCCACCTCCCCTTCTTGCCGAGTCATCTTGGCTGCTTCATAGCCAAAATATTCGTACATATCTATGCTTACAGGTATGTTGCTTAAGTTGGAATCTGTTAGTGGTTTATATATATAATCATATCCAAGTAAGTTTTGTATTAAGTTTACATTTTTTAAGTTATATATATGAGTGCTTAGTTATAACTGTTGTGTTCAAACATATAGTAATACATAAACATACTGTTTTAAAGAAAGAAGAAATTGTGGATACTTTACCTTATAAATTTTTATATATATATTCAGGTAGGCTATGGTCTAGTATAGAAATAGTTAACACTAAAATATAGTACATACCTTTACAACGCATGTCTTATAAGCTTGGCCAGCTGTGTTCGTGCTTTATGCAATATGCACACTTTGTTTATGCAAAGAGGTTATGATGGTTTAATTATGTAATATAAACTCGTTATCTGTGAATATAAGAATATGAGTCTAGTCTATATATTGGCTATAATATGAAGTGTAGTATCTGCTCTTATTAAACAATGATTTTTTTTTTTAAATTGGTATAAACTTTTTGATCTATCTATTGTTTATAAAGCTTACATATAAAGTACTAGTATATATCTTATTTTGATAAAGTTGGAGCTTTGCATTTGTATGTGTATTTTATAGTAAAGTAAGTGTTATTTCTTTGTATATGATTTGTGGTATATATTAATCTTTATAAGTTACAGTTTATATTTTAAAACATATGTGTTTCGGCAGTTATATAATCTTATAATTTAAAGGTATATATAGGTTCAAGTGTTTTATTTTGATTTGGTTACAACATATTCTATGCATATACAACAGTTTGTAATATCCTAAATATATGTGTATCTAACAGTTTGGTTAATGATTTAAATGTATAACTAGGTTATAGTTATTTTATAATAATATATATAAATACTCTATGTTATAAGTGGTTTGCATAGATGCCTTATATTTTGTTTGAATAGGATTTGGTTGCCTTATGTATATGGCTGCATATATTTTATTGGTGGTATAGTTGCATGCATATATTCAGTGTATATTTCATATGGGGTCTTCATATATATATATATATATAAATATATATATGTGTGTGTTTACATATCAAGTAGGTATATAGATATACCGGTCTGCATAAATTATATAAATTTTGGAAGATTGTATATTTGTTATTTATACCTATGTTTATATATTGGTTTTTGTAGATAGGTAGATTTGAGTTTGGTTTCCACATATGTGTGTATATATATATATATGTTTAAAACTGATTTTTGAAATATATATATGTATATAAACCATATTTCGTTTCTATCAAGCAAAATTGATTTGATCCATTCTCATCGATTTCTTATCTATCAGCTTGTCCGACGAATCTGTGTCCATTGTGCTTTGCGTTGCAATTCGTGCTTGGATTCGTAGCTCATTTCTTCGTTAAATCTATCTAGCCTCGAAAGGTGAGCAATCACTCACGATTAACGTTCTTTTATTATTTAAATTTGATTTCAATTGAAATAGCAATTTAAATATGCTGCTGTAGTTATTTACATTGTTATATATGCTATTATCTATAACTGTTCACCTGTGACATCTGACACCAGTATCTAGTATCATATGCCTGTTATTACTATTATCTTTATATGTTCACCTATGACATCTGACACCAGTATCTGTTATTTATACTGATGATATATGCCTGTTGTTATATATATATTTTTGTATCTGTTATCACTCTGCAAGTTCCCTGTTAGTATAGAATTCACTATGGGTTGAAATGATACATACCCGAACAGACTTTAGAATAGGAGAATTTCTTTATGGGTTGAAATGATAAACCCAAGCGATTTTTCATTCGAATTGAAATTGGGATTACGGGTCGAAATGATATCTACCCGTATATATTTAAATTTCGGATTGAAATGATAAATATCCGTATCACTTAACCATATGATAAATATATATACAAACACCGTTGGTCCATATATATAAATATTTTAAAAATGAATTCTATGGTTTTGGAAAGAAATATATGGTTTTAATAAATGTTGAGCCTTAGATTATTATATATAAATGGGAATGATTGATTTAAATACATATAATATGTTGAGTATTTAAAATATATTTCAAAATAGATTTTGGTAATAATTTGAATAAGTTAAGGTTAGAAAGATAATTTGAATTTAGTTGAAATTGTATTCAATAAAGAATTTTATTTAATTAAACTGATTTGAAACTTATTGAAATTGAGATGAAGATATGATTTATAACTTGATTAATAAGTAATCTAATGAATATTCTTGTTTAAATAAAGTTTAAGGAAATATTTAGTAAAATGTGATTTAAGGCTAGTAAATGATATTGAATCTATTAAGTGAATATTCCATGATTAAATAATAATGAAGTTAAATCAAGAGGTATATGAAACTGTTAAATCTAACTTTGAAAATGTTGAATATTAAAGCTTTGAAATATATTGAAAAATAAATGGTATATTTATAACTGAATTAAATTGATGAATTGAGCTTTGAATAAATTTGAATCTGGAATTTTGAAGTTGATTTGAATCGATTTGCGAGACTTGAGGAAAATTTAAATACTTTACTTTTAAATCATTTAATATATATATACATATATACTATTTTGGAAAATAGATATATTTGAAATGAAATGATATGTGGGTTTTGAAGTATAAATTAAATTGAAATGACCACGGTGTTATAATGTATATTTCCGTCTTGTAGATAGTTCTGAAGATCCTTAGAGGATGGTTATCCCAAACATCCTTTAAGTTAATTGTATTTCAGTTGATGTTTCACTTGAGTTGGATTTATTTATATAAGAATGTTAATCCTGACTCGAGTGTTTTGTGTTTTGCTTTACGCTCGGGTCAGACCGAGTGATACAGCATTTGAGACTCATCCTTGGAGTTTGGAGCTTCCTTTGGAGATCCAACCTATTGCCTCAGCTTTCAGCTCTTCTAGTTGATTTGTCCAGAGAAGTCATCTGTTGTACTGGAGACTTCACTACATTTGAGATATTCTGTTGTATTTTATTTCTAACTCTGATGTTTATATAGTAGCTTCATGAACTACTATTTTATCTATTCCGCTGCGTATTATTGTATTACTCTGTGTCTGTGATTCTGTGATTGATTTATATACTGCATATGATGAGTTTTGCCAAATTTAAATTAACAATCTGATATTTTGAATTATTCAAGTCAGACATGTGTGGATTTATTGTCGATTTGAATGGTCCAAAATAACGGGTCGTTACATACACTCAACTACATTAGCAAACCTTTCGAAGGGGATCCTCCATATAAGAAACGAAATCAATGAGGTTGAAAGCAGCAATTTCATTTCAATAGGTCAAGCATACCTTTCGACATGGTCGAAAGGGCTAGAACGAACCTTTCAACATGATCGACAAGATGAAAATTCAATATGAATAGTTGTCTTCAACTTATTCGAATAAATGGTTTTGAGTAAGATGCTACTTCCCTTGCCTGCATTTCTAAGCTATCTTCTAAAACTGTTTCGACCAAGTCAACCCGGTCGAAACGATGGTTTCGAAGGAAGCAATCTTTCTTGATAACCTTATTATATATTTTTATTTTCCATTCACATAGCTTTAGGGACGTTGACAAGTTTACTTGTTAACATTTTTGGCTCTAGAAGGAGGGCTTGAACTTCTGACCTTGTTGCTATCTTATAGAGTAATCATGGATCGTTTGACTTGACGTAGGAAAATAAAATCTAAGAGACTCAGTCGAATGGATGAAGAGGTCATCCACACTACAACCCTCGAAGAGAACATAGGTCCAACCTTCAATCTGAATAGGATTGTTCAAGGGAACCTTCATCATCAACTTAGCAGGACAATTACACTGCCAAAATCAAGCATCTAGAGCAGCAACTGCAGGAAATGTAGGACTTATAAAGATGGCGTTATCTCAAAAGTCCTCTAAAACAGTGAGGCCAACAAAGGGGGATGAGTTGGTTTAACCCAGAAGGAACTTGAAGGCTCATTCAAATGAAAACAAGAGCAAGGTAGATGTAACATATTCGAAGAAAGAGCATCCTCAATCTAAAGCTGATCATTAAGGAAGGGTGATCGATAAATCACTTGAACAATCTGATAGCTCTACGTCAAAAGAATACCATCCAAACCAGAAAAGATACCATGATGTCAAACCTTATATGAAGGATGCGGCGGAGAAGGCAATTAAAGATGCAATAAATGCAAAGGGGAAGACGACCATGGACGAAAATGCCAATGATAACGAGCGAGTGCCACCCATTACAGATGAGATTATGGCAATATACATCCCATCTTATGTAAAGATTCCGGCAATGAAGTATCAAGGAATCACTGATCCCGATGATCATTTGATGGCTTTCGATAGCCAAATGAATCTGTACAATGCACTAGGAGCTGTTAGATGGAGATTATTTCCTGTAACTCTCCATGGAGCCGGGGCCTAGTGGTATCGACAATACCAAGAGAAGACCATTTATTCCTGGAAGCAATTTTAATACAAATTCTCCGCTCAGTTTTGCATATGTAAAGAACCCACCATTGATTACAAAGTCTTGGCAAACATAAAGCAAAGGCAAGAGGAACCTTTGGGAGACTATCTTAAAAGATTCAACACTGAAGCACTAAAATCAAAGGACATGAATGACCGTAACAATCTTATCGTGGTACATTCTGGCTTAATATTGAACGCCCCATTCTAGAAGCAGCACTTTGTTAATGGGTATAAAGATTTACAAGATTTCCATGTTCAAGCTGACAAGTTCTTTCGAATGGATGAGTTGTATCATGCCAAAAGAAAAGCAATTCCTAAGAAGGAAGGAGGAAGATTTTGCCTAGATCGAGGACATAAAAGAATGAAATAGGAAGACCCAATTGCTAATGCAGTCAATTTGTACAAGCCACAATTATACGTTTTTGCTGTGATGAAGGAAAGAGTGAACTTCCCAACTTCTTTCAAGGCTAAGAACCACCCAGAGCAAAGAAGAGGAGAATCTATAGAAATTATCTAATTCTACTCAATTTCAATCCCCGTATTCAACAAATACAATGGGGAGAATAACGACGAAGTCACCTTTTAAATTCCACAAATAGTACGAGTTCACTCTTTGGGCTTTAACCCCGAGTATAAGAAGATCATCTCTATACAATCAAGTTGTATTTAATTTAAATTTGGAAAAAATAAATACAGTTTTTTTATACTTGTTTCCGACATTTCGACCTTATCTATCCCTCGCCTAGGGAAGAGGCCAGGTGAGCCAGGGTGCTACTCCTAAACATCTCCTTAGTTTAAGCATGTCACATCCGGATCTCACGAATAGAAACATCCAGTCTACTCGTCGGCTTTTAAAGCCAAGATTAAAACACTTTATTTATAATAGCTTTTCTTTAAACAGTTATTTAAACTCTCTTAAATAAGCTAGAAAATCTCCAATCATCATTAAAACATTTAATTATCCTTTTGGAAACATTTATAAAAGTTTTTTAAAAGAATCGTTAAGTTTAAATCTAAAATTTAAAAGTTAGAGAAAAGTGCTGCGGAAAAGTGCCTTGGAAAGTGCTTTTTAAGCTATATTGATGAAAACAACTTTTTATTATGTGAAAATTCATTTTTATTACTCAAATCTCTTTTAAAACATTTTAAGATTTATAATATTTATTCCATATTTTTAAACAATTTTAAAATATAATTTTCTAAGAAATCCAGTTTTGGATCCCGAATTGCAAAAACCGCGATTTTTCAAATGCTTCTTTGCTCATATCTCAAAATCTACTTATCGAAATTTTGATTTTGATTTTTCATTTGAAAACTATGGATATAATAGTTCAGAAAATTCTTATCCCTAAGAATTTGGAGCTATATTCCAACTCTTAACTCGTTTGACTTTTATGGATATAATAGTTCAGAAAATTCTAACTTTTCTAAAATCTTTTCTATGAATAAGAAGCCATTAGAGAGGCTCTTAGAAAGCTTGAAAAGAAGCGGAAGAAGAAGTGGAATGGTATTAGCATTTTATGAGAAGAGGGGTGGTATTTATAGAAAAAACTTGGAATAAAATATTCAAATGCAAAATTATCAAAATGCCCCTAGCCTACACCCTCCTAGCCTCTACATGCACGGCTCCCCCCTAAAGCCATGTGATGGTGATGTGAGGTGATGGTGTGATACAATGATTTGATGTATGCATTATGGTTGCATAAAGTTTAAGCTTTACGAATTATTAAATCATTTTTGTAATATACATATACATATACATATACATATATATGTGTGTGTGTGTGTGCGCGCACGCGCGTGTGTGTTTATGTACACATGTATATGGTATCTTGTGCATGTGACATATATATGTACGTACATGTAGGTGCATAACACTTCGAATGGCTTTGAACAACTTTTGTTTATTAAATCGATGAAATTTGGGGAACCGAATATCGGTCACATTTTGACTTATTTATTAATGTACATATATTAGTAAACAAAATTCAAAAATAAATTTCTGATCATTTTAAATAAATTAAAATGATCATATTTGAATTATAAAACCATATAAATTAATATTAACAATTGTTTACAATAATTTTTATTATTCTGATAAAGCATTATCGATTTTTCCTTATATTTTTAAATCAAATATATCTCTTTATTAAACTATTATAAATGATTTATTATCAGTTTAAAACTATTCAAAATGAATTAGAATCATTTAAAGTAATTATTTGGACAATTAAAATAATTATTAAATAATTAAATCTCAATTTAAATTCATAAATCCATATTTTAATACAATGCTATCTTATCGATATAAATTTCGAGGAAAATAATTTTGTAAATATTTATTCAAAACAAGATTACTATTACTATTATCACTTGAAACAATATTATTTGTATTATCAATCTTTTATTTGCATAAATTTAAAAATAAATATAATTTATCAAAGTGATAAATTGGCGAGTCGTTACATTGCACTAGGTGGATTTTTGACCCAACATGAATGTTCTTTTATAAATATAGGCCTACTAGCTACCAAAAGGAAGGGGAATTCACTAACTGCAGAGACCATTCGTCTTCTTTGCCTCTAAACTCTCCTCCATTAAAGTCACATAGGAAACAACTATCTGCTGTTCTAGGACTTAGATCAGCCAATTCTTAGTACATGTGATCTCAAACTCTCTAGAAACATCATTGTAAATATGAGATCCACTAGATTGTGGTCAAGTCTTTGAAGACTAGTTGTAATCCAGAGAAAGAACAATTAATATAAAGATTGAAGTGGACGTATGCCGGAGATTACGTCGAACCACTATAAAAACTTCCTTTGTGTTCTTATCAATTTTTTGCTTTTTCTGTTGATTTAATCTGAACAAGTACTTTCATTTTGATTTTGGGTGTTGATCCATTTTTTGGGTTAATACAACACTTTTCTATGGTATCAGGGAAAGCTTGCTTATTGTAGTAGTTTATTTATCAAAGAGATATTGACACATTTGTAATCTCATGTGGGAGATTCTATAGCTTGAAAATATGTACTTTATTTACATTTAGATTTTTACTGGTTTTTTTCCTATTTTATGTCTATGTTCTATTATGTTTTATTTATGAATTATTAGACATATGGTTAGTTATTAGACTTTTCATCAAATTTTTGAATAAACCTTTGATGTGTTGGATTCTCAATAATGCTGGAGAAACATTTATAGGTATCAAATGTTGGGAGGCATTTCATCGTGGTCCTCCTAAATATTTCTTCCCGAAATTCCTTGTCATTCATTTTCCAAATGAAACCATCTCAACATTAATTAATTATTTTTTAGAAAAGTGGTGGAGAAAAATGAAGTAACCTAAAAATAAGTTTTTTGGGAGAGGGGGGTGGAGGGAGGATAAATAAGGAAAGTTAGTAGGTTGGTTTGAATTAACTATCTCTAAATTACATTTCAAAATGCGTATACCATTCGTAGTTTAAGCTTTATTTTCTACTATATTTAGTTCACACATTTTTCATGGATTAAATGAAAATCATGGTTGATTAATATGCACCCTTTTAACAAACATAAGCCATCGGACTATTTTGGATTCACTAATGATCAACATTTAACAAAAATTACCAAAAATGTACACTTATGCCTCTATTTTATCCATATGTGCTCACGTACGTATAAATGTACACAACTAACCATGGATATATAAATACATAGGTTAAATGATATTTTAACATAATTCCTTTATACAAAAAGTTACATGGTTGTAAAGAATTCCTTTTGGAAGGCAAGTGCCTAATTTCATTCCCGTAAAAAAAGGTGTTTTTAGTATAAAACAACATTTTTTGGAAAACCAAGCTTTGTTATCTATCACTTGAAATAATGGAATTTAACTTCTATTATAAATTAGATTAAGATTATTATCCTTAATAACACGAAAGAAGTTTAATTTTCTTCCTAAAATAAAGGAAATGTGAACCTACAACAATTATTCTATATACATCGAGTTGCATGTAATTTAAACAAATTTGGAGCATGTATTTAGACAATAAAGACAAATTACATATCACACTTTTGGCAAAAATTATCATTTTCAAAAATTGACTACTATGAAATTGGATTTTTACAAATGTATGATATCAATTTTTATAAAGATATGAAAATTATAATTTTTCTTGTGTTTCCAGTAACAATAACCGCATCATAAAATCCAAACGAAAATAAATTTTTATACAATAGATATTTTAGAAGAATTAAAAAGAGAGGGGACCTATTTTATATCGGTAAAATATATTTTTTATTCAATATGGGTCTTATGTTAGATTCTCATTGTGGAAAATTATTCTACCTAGATTAAGAAAGATATTGATTTAAAATAATTTTTTTTTGCTTTTAAAGTATAAATATTATTTTTCTTAAACAGTAATAACCAGATCATTATTTTGACACCAAATGGAACATAACAATCTCATGAAAAAGCACAAAACTTGAATAAAAGTTAATATCAATAACTTACATAATAATAATGTCCGAAAGAATTAGAAAATTGAATTTAGATGTTTTTGAATAGCCATGGTTATTTATTATGGAAAGTGTAATCGGCTTCAACGTATAAAAAATAGTTGAATATAGATAAACATCATAATTAATGATATTTTAAATAAAATTCAATTAATGTTGCATTATATTTCTACCGACTTTCCCCCATTCAGTTTTCTTATTAGTTTTAAAAAATAAATATCCCAATACATGAACCATAATCTATTACTTGTTAGTTTTAAAAAATAAATATCCCAATACATGAACCATAATCTAGTACTTTCTCTGGTTTCATCCAATAAAGAATTAAAACAAATTAGCTGTTACAATATTATGAATGTACATTAAAAATAGTTGGAAGTTATTAATATAAAACATATTGGAAAATATTATTGCAAATTATATCTAATTATCTTAATATATATCCTGTATAATATGATTCATGCATCAAATGTATTAGATTAATCCCCATAATGAATTCTCACTTGCTCAATTAATATGCAATAAATTTTACTATTAGATTTCCTTCTCCACTTAATCCTATCAAATACAAAATCTACCGTATAAATATAATAGGGAATTTCATTCACAATCGCATTGCATAATATAAAACTAAAAAATGGATCTTCTAAAGAGTTTCTTTTCTATAGTTATTGCAATTACAATACTAAATGCAACAACAATATTAGGTAATTCTGATAATGAAATTTTCTCAATGGAAGTTGGTGAGAAAGAAATGTCACCAGACCACCAAACAAACATTCAATCTACAATAGAAGCTATGATGGAAGATACAGAGAAAGAAACAATGGAATATATCATTGAACCAGATCTTGATCGTTTTCGTCCTCATGCTCCATCTTCGGAAGAACATCATACTCCTGCTCCTCACCATCACCGCCACCACAAGCACTACGGTCATGCTCCATCTCCACACCACCACCATAAACACCCTGCTCAAGCTCCCGCTCCGCAAAGCCACCACCATGATCTTCATAAACATCACACTCATGCTCCCTCTCCTCACGGTCACCTCCATCGCCACAAGCGCCACAGTCATGCTCCAACACCACACCATCACCACAAACACCACGCTCATGCTCCAGCTCCTCACCATCACCACAAAAACCATGCTCATGCTCCAACTCCTCACCATCGCAACAAACAACATGCGCATGCTCCAGCTCCTCACCATCACCACAAACGCCATGCTCCTTCTCCTGCCCCTAACCATTATATCCTTGCTGATCTTGACTACTAAAATGGATCATTATATCCTTAGTTATGAGTTCTTCATTTTCTCTTTATGTATTAAAATCAAGTAGAGATATCTCTTTGTCGATCTCATAATGTATTTGGATTTCAATAAACTTATTTTTGTTAAAAGCTACAAACTATGACATAATTAGATCATCTTTACATTGTTATTTTAAATGATATTAGTTAGATAATAGTCAATGTATAACGTATCATTATGTAATATTGAAAGTAGCGGTTAACCATATCAAGGACTAATAATTGTATCAAATTTTTTAAACCAAAACCATTTGATCTATTTGATTTTATAAGTTCAATTTTTTTCCTTCCAATTTTTAGTTTTGCAAAATAGTAAAAGTTATTTTGATATAGAACTTCCCAAAACACATTATTTTGACAATGAGCTTTGTATTAATTAAGTTGAAAATGTTCTCTTTTAGCTTTGGCCTAAATTAGAACCTATAAAATAAAAAAAAACCAAGAAAACCATACAAATTCACTGTACGAACACAAATACGTTATTCTTGACATTGTCTTCTCCAATTTTTCTATGGAAAAAAAATCAAATATTCTTCACGTGAATTTCACTAATTGTGTTAATATCATCCTCTCCCATACTATCAATCTTTCTCGGAAAAATCACTCTCATCTTCAAATCTAGTCCCCAAATCATTTAGAAAATTCAGGTGGTTCTTCCATATATAGTATAAATAATAAATTTTTAGTTAATTTGACGTGTATTTATGATGAATTATAAACATTGGATTGGTAGTTAGGTTGTGTAAGTTAGTGTAATTTTCAAATACGGCGTCTTTAACCTAGTATGAAATCATCATTTACAAATTCTCTTTTATCGAGGTCAATTAATTTGGAACATTACAGGTGGATATAAAATCGGTAACATAGTAAAAAGTATTTATCAGTGTGAAATCATATTATTATGTTATCAAATTCTTCAGAATAGGGTGTCAATGAAATTGGTATAGACTACGAATGCAAAGAATGTAAGATTACATGTGTTGTCTTCAAATATGATAATTAAAAGAAAAACAAGATATGGTCAACATAAGCACAACTGAAATTAACCTAACACATGGTGATACATACTATTAGATATGGTTGATTTTGTCGTTCTAATTATGGTTTGGGTGTCATTCTCTTGCAAAGGGAATGTGTTATTACATATGCTTCTTGACAATTAAAGCATGTCGAGACTAGATATGCCATTCATGATCTAGTGCTCGCGGCCATTGTTTTTGCTCTTAGAATTTGGCGACATTATCTTTTTGGAGAGAAATTTGTTCTCTACACCCATCATAAATCTTTGAAGTATTTATTTTCTCAAAAGGGACTTAATTTGCAACAACAACGTTGCCTCAATTTCCTTGCATCTTATGATCTTGATATTCTATATCTTCCCGGAAAGGGAAATTGTGTTACCGATGTCCTTAGTCGTAAGCAACAATCGGTTGTTTCTATGATGATATCTGAATGGAATGATCTCGAGACTTTGTCCACTTGTGAGATTCGAGGTCATTAATCCAATTCATGTTCAACTCTTATTTTGTGTATCCTTGAGGCTCATCCTTCTCTTTTGGACTATACCTCTTTTGGCTAAACTCTATGTCAAAGAAATTGTTAAATTGCATGGAGTTTCTACTTCTATTGTTAACAATCGTGATCCATTATTTTACTAGTGGATTTTGGTAAGGTCTTCAAAAGCTTTGGGAACAAAGCTTAATTTTAGCACCGTCTATTGTCCTTAATCCGATGGACAAATGGAGCGTGTGAATTAAACTCCTGAAGATCTTCTTTGAGCATGTGTCCTTGATTTTGGTGGAAGTTGGGAAGATCATATTTCTCTTGTTGAGTCTTCCTATAATAATAGCTTCCAATCTAGTATTGGTATGGCACCTTTCGAGATACTCTACGGAAGGCCATGCCAATTTCCTTCGTGTTCGCTTGAAGCCAGTGAGAAGCAGGTTTTAGGTCCAAATTTTATTGGTGTTCATTTGTGTTTCACCTATGAGGGGTGTTGTGCGTTTCAGTCGATCAGAAAAGTTAGCACCTCGATATGTTGGTCCGTTTCCCATCGCCGAAAGTATTGGTTCCATGGCTTATTGCTTTCTATTACCGGCTCAATTTTATGCTATTCGTGACATTTCCACGTCTCTCACCTACGGGAATGTCTTAGAGATTCCGATTCTATTCTTGAGCCCGGTGTTATTGAAGAAATTGAAGTTTCACCAAATTTTACTTATGAGCAACATTATATTCGTATCAATACTTCGGAGTTTAAACGCCTTCGAAATAAAGAGGTTCTTCTTGTGAAAGTTCAATGGTCCTCAAATCCTAAGGATTGCTCTTGGGAATCTAGAGAATTCATCGAGCAAACACATCCGGACTTACTCTCTCGTGCTCTTTATGGTGAACTTCTCATTTCAAAATTTCTTCCTATTGTGTTGTTATGCCTTTGTATGGTTGTTACTTTTTATTTCTTTTTCTTAAGTATTGCAAGGATGCAATTTCTTTAAGGAGGGGAGTCTGTAGCAACACGCATATTTTACGATTGTATATTTCAATGTTTTATTTAAATATAGCATCGTTAGTCGGATTTAAGTCCAAAATGTCACTTTTTGCAAACAGTTGAATTAGGACACAAGACCACTTCCATTGAGTCCAAAATGACGTTTGCGACCTTTTTAAGTATAAACATCGGTATGTTTGGAGTTGAGTGAAAATTTGATATTTTCATTTAGGGCTTTGGGTTTGGTTTTCAGCCCACCAACCCATCAAATACCCTAACACTCCACTCAACTCCTCTTCATTCACTCATTCCTTTTCCTAACACTCTAGCTCAAGAGAAATGGGGGAAAAAGATTGGAAATAGAAATTCCAAACACTAGTTTGATTTGGAAACACAAGTTCTTGCTCCAAAGTCAAAGAGAAGCTTTGGTAAGCATCATCTTCATCTTCTCCATCCTTATCTCTCTTCAATTTCAGAAATTCCTAAACTCTAACTTGGGAAATATTTTCTTATTAGCTTAGATTGGAGCTTCTTGAGTTGAGACTGAAGAGGAATTTGTCTTTCCTTTGTTTTCAAGCTTCTCGCTTGTGTTTTGAGTTTAAAACTTGAGTTTTTGAACTCACATCTATGTCTATATCATTGATAGTTGTTAGGTAGTAATTTCTAATATCTTTTCCTTGTCCATTTGCTTTTGGATTGAATTGGTTTGATGAATATTCCAATTTTTGTTGTTTTGAGGTCAAATCTTTAAAATCCTATCTTTGATGTTTGAACACGTTTTTGGGGGTGTTTCGAAGAGCCGTACAAGGCTGGGTTGTCGCTTGGCGTAAATCCTTAGTCTCCGTTGCACCTCCGGTTAGAATTTTGCCCCATTTGGGGGCTAGGCTGATAATTGCTGTAGAAGCAGGTTCAGTCGACTGAACCAGGAGGTCAGTCGACTGAACCAAGGGAAACAAAATACTCTTTACCTGTATCAGTCGATTGACCTTATGGTTAAGTCGACTGACCTGGAAACCGAAAGTTTCCATGCATAGTATAGTCGACTGACCACCTGGTTCAGTCGACTGATCAACTTGTCTCAGCCCAATTCGCCTATTTTGCATGGGTTTCCAATTTTAATCGATTCATGCTGATCCGATCTGTTGTTATCACTTACATCGACTTTGATGACTTCATTTTCGGGATTTTTGGGAATATCCATTTTGATGGACTCGGTATCGATTTTTATGGATTTGATTCACGTCTTCTTATGTGAATTTTTGGTGATTGATTGTTTCTACAATCATTTCTGTGACTTGTCACTTTAAAATACAAAGGTTTCTATACTAGTAGTAAATATTCAAACTATTTCACAAAGATGATTTCAAACCTATTTTTAATACAAACCTCGTTTATAAAACTGTTTTTTCAATCTATTAGTATATACAAACTTTACATCATTCGTATGAGAAATCTAATTAAACGGCTTAGTAAAACAAGTGGTATGAAACGCTTGTGTTTACTTCGTCGGTTAATTCTTGGACTTGTTAGATTGAAAATCTTGTGACAATCTTCAAGTGGAAATCTACAATTTGTTCGTAAATGTTTAAGTTAAGCTAGTGGTTATGGGACATGAAGCTAAACACATTTATTTACTAGCTTAGTGTAACCGACACTTCTTATTGATCAATGATGATCATTTTATGGTTTAGACTAGCAATGTGCGATGTCTCTTTGTCCACGTGGGGGACTATACCTCGTTCTATTGAGCTTGGTTTCATTTTTATAGGCTAGCGACCTTTGGTTTATGGAGTTCGATTCATCGGGCGTTCGCTGTACTACGTCGATGTTCCGGATTATTTGTGTTCCGGTTCATCGGGCGTTTGCTATACTACGTCGTTGTGCCTGATTATTTGAGTTTGGTTCATCGGGCGTAACGCTGTACTACGTTGATGTTCTAGATTATTTGAGTTTCGGGTTCCTCTGACGTTCGCTGTACTACTGTAACGACCCGTAAATTTTAACTGTTTTAATATCGTAATTAGTGGAAATTTTGTGAAATTTTAAACGATAAAATTTTGAAAAATAAATTTGATATTTGGAATGCGTCTAGTTAAACATAGCAACTGGTAAATTTTCGTCCGAAAATATGAAAGTTTATTTCGCGCGTAAGTTTACTTCAATTTAATCAGTTAAAAAGTAATGAAAATAAAATGTTTTCGGAACCTAAATATTTTTACATAGAAAAATTATAAACCATCTTCTGAGCAAGATGTCAGTTTGTCGTTTTTCCAAATTCGGACATCTTTGGCTCCGTCGATCTTATTTTTCAGTGTTTTTCTTGCATTTTCCGCTAGTAGAAAATTTGAAATTTTTATAATTCATTCGTACTACTGATATCAGTATACCGTTTTGATCATCTCGTCATGCTGATCTCTGTGGTATATTCGATTCTATATTTTTGGAGTCCGGATAGTGATGAAATCTACGGAACGATTTCCATATCGGTTCTGCAATTTGGCTTTTGACTTTCTGTGACCGTTCAAATTTTCCTACGGATATAAATAAAACAGCCAATTGCATTTAATTTTTTTATTTACCTTCCTAACTTTTAACGTTCCCAATGTTTGCACTTATGTGCCGGTTCAATATGTGGCCGTTCAACTTTTAATTACCTTTTCGTATTGTTACATACATTGTTTTTGTGCAAGTTTTATTTGTAGTCTTACTTTGTTAACTTACTCCTCCTCCTGTGCAAATCCTTCCAACCTTGCTCTTTGAAAAGAGAAAAACAAACCTCTGCCATTTTCTTTCATCTCCTACCCAAACTTCTATTGCCTGAAGCCATTTCTCCTCCTCACTTTCCCTTGCACTCTTCTCTTTATTTGGCCTTGGCCTTTCTGTTCTCCTTCATTCTGTTTTTGCCTTGTCTGCTTCCACCTCTAACTTTCCTGCTTCCACCTCTAACGCCTCATCTCTTAGCCAACCCGACCCAAGAACCCTCCGCCTCCCTCTCCAAAGCAACCAGCCACCGCGTACATCTTTCCTCCCAACGCACGCAACCCCACCAGCCTCGACCCAATCCTCTTCGTTCAGCCTCCACCCGCTCCTCCGCGTGCCACCATCTCATGGCCGAGACCCTATCCCACCTCCACGTGAACGCCACCAATCTCCGCTTCTTCCCTTCCAACCCTCAAGCACCCGCCTGAGCACCACAACCATCAACCGTCTCATCCACCTTTCCCATCACCGCTCCTTCCCACTTGAAGACAGCCGAACTCTAACTCTCTATATTTTTCCTTCTTTCTTAAATAGGTAATATATATATCATTTATATATTCGTTTATTTGAAGTTAAACAATGGATTTTTAAGTATATATTAATATGTATAGATGTATTTAAGATATGGCTATAGTTGCCTACAGATAGCAATGAATTTTATATATTGTGATATTTTTTTTATGTCAGTCATATTATATATTGGTTACTGTACATACATTTTATAAGGATATATACTTGCACGTGTATTATGAGAATTTATACTTTATATTGTATACTTATATGGGTTACGCTACTGTAACATCCCGTATTTTTAAGCTATTGAATTTGAACATTTAATTCGTTTTAAACTTTAATGTGGATTCTTAATTGATTTTGAAATGAATGGATTTGGGTTCAATCAATGAAAATGAGCTATAATTTTAAGTTATAGCAATTCTGGTTGAATTTGATTAATGGAAAAATAATAGTTAAATATTCGAAATTGGGATAAAAGATGAATTTGGGATAAATGATTATAAAACTGGTGTTTACATGTATTTTTAAGTTCAATTGGTTATAAACAATAATGTTGGATTTTTAGATGAATTTTAAAATCGATAAATTATTATTTGGGATTTTTTTTATTAATTTAAAAATGAATTTAATATTATTAAAATGCTATTAAATCAAATTTTTGTCAGAATGAGCCAGAATGATTTTTAACGTGTTTATAAATTTTATATGATTTATTATTAAGTTAACAAAATTTTAAAAGTGAAATTTTATGCATTTTCGTAAATTTTGAAAATCAACCGATTGAATAGACGAGGGAAAGTAGCCTTCCGGGGCACAGTCTCGGAATTCGACGAAACCAGTTCCATTGGATCCGTAATAGTTAGTTATTATCGGATTTCAATTTTCGTGGCAATAGGAGTTGTCGTTTGACCGTGGCAGCTCGAAACGCATCGAAATCGATTTAATCGATTTAATTTTAAATTGATCGTTTAATTCCGTATCTCGCGCATACGATCAAATTAGCTTACGAAACCTGTTCCATTGTGTCCGAAACGTGGAAAAACCCCAGGATAGCCTATCGGAACGTGAGAATTGGAGTTCGTTTGCGTAAGTGATAAATTGAGTGGAACGATAATAAAATAATATTAAAACATATTATATATCTCGATATTTTATTCAAAACCCTAATATATATCTGGAGCCGCCGTTTAGGGCAACTCCAGTGGTGCAATTACATGTTGAATCGGGGGGAAAAAATCTCCAGTGGCTCCGTGAAGGCTGAACATTCAGCTTAACGTTCAGGATCCGATTACGGATCCTGAACTGGGCTTGGGCGCCCATTTAATGGGCGCCCAAGCCCATCATACCCTCCACCAGCCCTTCCGTCTACATCCCCTTCTACATCCGAATTCCAACGGCTCCGAGCAGTCAAATTTTGACTCCAACGGCTATAAACGGTCGTATTTCAAATTACAACGGCTATAAACGGTCATATTTCAAATCACAACGGCTATAAACGGTCATATTTTTGATTTCACTACATATACCGGGAGATTATTCAGATTGTAATACACACATCTCTTCTTCTATTACAATTATATTCTCAATTCATTAATATTGAATACATGTCTCATCCATTTCAATCATATACCGAAGCGATGAATATGGATAGCTGGGATTTAGATTCTCAACCCTTTCAAAATGTTCATCCCCTTACCGCCCCCCTCTATCATTCCATTCTTCGGCTCCATGGTCTGGCGATGAAGATAAGGATTTGCGTTATATTTATTGTCATTTTTCTAACGACTCGGTAAAGGGGAACGACCAAAGTGGAGAGGCGTTTTGGGAAAAAGTCATGAGTGCGTACAATAAAAAACATGTTGAAAAGACGAGGTCAATGTCTGCAATCACTGGTCGTTTTGGGAAGATTAATCGACAAACACAATTCTACGAGTCGCAGATCCACAAAATAAGAACAGCAAATCCAAGTGGAATTGGTGGCGAAGCTGACTTGGTAGCATTTTGTAAAATTTGATTTTTAATTTACATTCATCTCTGATCACTTTGTGAATATATGATTTTTTGTTTCTGTTTTTGTAGAAGAGAATGGCAAACGATCAATTCTTGAAATTATTTCCAAGAGAAAATGGTACAAAGAAACCACACTACTATCAGTTTGCAAACTGCTATGACTTGCTTGTTAGTTAGCAAAAATGGAACTCAAACACAGCAAAAAGCTTAAGAGATGTCCAGACGAAGTCGAAGGGGAAGAAAAAAACAAGTAGATCTAATTACAATTCTAGCCTAGGCAATTCTTCTCATATGGACTCAAATGAATGCCCAGATAACGTAGATGAAGAAGCAGTTCCCGCATTTGATGAAGACGCTAGACCGATGGGGCAACGAGCAGCTAAGAAGAAAATTGTTGTTCAATCTCAAATCGATTCTCGTTTAGCCCTAATGCATGAAAAACATGCAAGAGAAAATGCAGAACGTCAAAAAGGAAGTGCAGAAAAGCTTGCCGTGTTAAAAGAATTGACTCAGATTGAGAAGGGCCGGTTTGAGCTAGAGCGGCAACGCCAAGAGACCTTAGTAATGGAAAAGGATGTCACCGGAATGGACCCAATTACAATGCAATATTGGATGGAGTACAAACAACGCATTGTTGAGAGTCGATCTGGAACAAAACATATGTAGTTGACGTAATAATATGATATTTCTAGTTAATGTAGTTTCAATATCCATGTACCTTCAGTTCATATATGCAATCAACTGCCCATGATCAGTTTTACATTATTCAACGGCATATCATTTTTTCGATGCATTATGTAGATATCAATATCGATTTAATTCATCAAACATAAATGATATTACAAACGTTAAAATTGAAGCATTATACACTTCGTTATAGGAAATAAAAGGCAAACATATGTAATCAAACAAAAGTCCACCATCTTCAACTACTGATTTCCATGAGAATTCCAAATATGCTCCATTAAATCCTTTTGGAGTCTATTATGAATAGCTGCATTACGATATAATTCATGATGATCGTTATGAATTGCGTATTGTCCTTCATTTCGTAACGTGGTTGTGCGAAACAATTCGGGGGGTTGTCTTGCCCCCTCATACTCGAAATCGGGATAATCCATATCGCGTTCATCTTCAATGATCATGTTATGCAGAATTATACAACAGAACATAATTATAGCCATTTTTGATCTCTTCCATAATCTACATGGATTGCTAACCATTGCAAACCTTGCTTGAAGGACCCCAAACGCCCTTTCTACGTCCTTCCTTTGTCCTTCCTGCATCGCAGCAAAGTGTTTCTATTTTGCCGTCATTGGGTTCGCAATGTCTTTACAATCGTAGTCCATTTGGGATAAATTCCATCTCCTAAATAGTATCCATACTCATATGTGTTCTGACCAAGAGTAAATGATACGGGAGTTGACTTACCTTGCGCCAAATCATTAAACAAATGAGATCGTTCGACAACGTTTAAGTCATTAAGAGAACCTAGCATTCCAAAGAAAGCATGCCAAATCCACAAATCATGAGAGGCAACTGCTTCTAAGATGATAGTTGGTTTTTTTTTCTTTGCCGTTATATGCTCCGTGAAAAGCTTTTGGACAGTTCTTCCACTCCCAAGGTGTCCGAATGATGTTACCTACAGTACGCATATCAAGCTATGACCTAGCCTCCATCAAGTCATGCCGTACACCTAAGGGGACATGATGTACGTACTGCATAGTCTCCCATCGTCTCATCCTAGGGAAGTAATGCTCAGCAGCCTGACTAGCCGTGTCCTGCATGCGGGGATGCATGTTTGCCGTGTACTCGTAGTACCATAACGGCAAAATATACCAAAAAGCATACATCTGCTTGACGTCGCCAAGCGCAAATGAATCTAGAGCGGTATAAAGGGTGCCTAATATCGCCGTGCCCCAGTCAATAGTATGTAGCTGGTCTAATCTGACTAGAGAAGCTAAATAGCCTAGTCTAACCGTACCTTTTTGGTTCGAAAAAAAGGTCGAACCAAACAGGTACAACAGAAATGCTCTAGTAACCCCATCCATCATATCGGCTCTACCTATATAACTAGTGATGTACTGCTGCAGGTACGTCAACTTAACAGAACCACTACTGACGCAGTCAACATCTATCAATGGTAAAAAAACAGTAAACAGATTGGGCGACTCGTATAAATCATCAAATGGAAAAGGTCGAAGACCATGTCGTCCAATCTCAATCCCAGTAAACATGTAGAAATCAACTAGCGAGATACCAAGCTCAAAATCTGAAAAATGAAACGTATGCGTGGTGGGCCACCACCTCTCAGCTAATGCCTGAATGAGAGGTCGATCAAAGGACTGAACAGGCCTAATCAACAAAAATGATGCAAAAGGGCTGGCCTGTAGCCTCTCAATAATAGGACCGGGAAGATAGTCATAAAACTGGGTAATGCACTTAGCCCAACTACCCCGACAGTGAATGTAATGATCCTATAGATAATTTATGAATTAACACTTTTTGAGACAGTAAGGGTTATTTAATATGAGTATGTACTGTACATATTAAAATAACAAGTTACATTCGTTTGCAGTTTATACCTGTATGGTCGTCAAAGCGGTTTCGGCTCTATGCCGATAACCATCTGGCAGCTCATGTAAAACACGTAGATCGTCTGGAGAAACGCCTGGTGGTGGCGGAACGTGTAATGGTCCAGCTTGCTCCGCTGGATGACTCTGAACCGTTCTGCGTGCGATTTTGGTTGGACGCGGCGGCATTTTGTTTAAATTTTCAAATTTTTAAAAAAATGTAAAACAGAAATAATGGGAAGGGAGGGAGGGGATGGGGAGGCAGCGCCCATTTTATGGGCGCCTTTGCTCAGGCGCCCATAAAATGGGCGCCTGATGATCAGGCGCCCATTAAATGGGCGCCTGACCACTGAGGCCCCATCCCCCGTTACGGGCTGAATATTCAGCTCCCTGAATATTCAGCCCGTAATCTACTGGAGTTGCCCTTATTATTCACCAATGGCCGAAAATTTGTCGACCTTCTTCCCCAATTATCGATCAATCCACGCAATATCGTCAAGAGGTTTCAACTGCAAAAGTGTAGAGGGGAGAGAGATCTTCGAGATGACCGGCCGCGATCGAGTTTAGTGGAGCGTAGAGGGCAGGAGGCTGACGTGTTCGTCACGCGTTCGATGGGTTGTGACGCAACGGATATTACAAAAACAATGTAGATCGTTGAATGTAGCAATAGATGGATTGAAGAATACTGGAATGCCCGAATTCGTTGATCTGAAGATACCGAACTCTAGCTATCTCGAACTCGTTGATCGCGCACGATACCGGGTTCAAAGATCTTCAATTCTTCAAGCGTTGATCAAGCGCACTTGATTCCGCGAATCGGCTTCTACAATCGTTGAATCGAGTGCACTCGATTATCCGAAAGAGGAGATAGGAGATTACACTCAACTACCAATTTGAATGAAAGCACAAAGCAATCAAAAGAGAATTTTATTCAATATTCAACAACCTACAAAATGACACAACTTGCCTATTTATAGGCTACAACACATATCTAGAAAAATTCCAAGTCTTAAGTCGTTTCCGACTCATCACCTACGACCTACGACTCATCATAAGTCGTATACAACTTATCAGCTTACAGTACAAATGACTCACGACTTATCACATTATACAATACAACCGTCTTACGACTCAAAGATTACAACACAAATTACAAACATACGTCTCAAGACATATGTACAGAACGACTTACAACTTATAACAGATTACAACAAGTATACGACTTACAAACATTCGACAAACGACTTATAACAGATGCGACTTATCGACCAACACAACAGCAACTCCCTTCGACTTAAGAATCCACGGTGCAGATTAACTCGCATAAGGATCTACGGCAACAGACTTTAGCGACTTACAAACAGGCGGCATCCCAGATCACAACGACTTAAAGAAATCAATGGTTGAGATTAACTCGGCAGAGAAAACAACGGTAACCATCCTCAGCGACTTAACTCGTTAGGTCATTCACGAGACTTAACTAAGTCGTAACTCTTCACCGACTTATCACTTCCTTTAAGTCGTAGCTGACTTAACACTTGTGTCTTCTCCTCCTTGAGTCGTGGGCGACTCATCTCACTGTTAAGTCGTAGACGAGTTATAGTTGCTTTGTTAAGTCGTAAACTCGTCGCAACTTCTCTTTTGGTTTTCCCGTTGAGTCGTGGACGACTCATCACCGCTTCCTTAAGTCGTGTACGATTTATGTTTACTTCTTTAAGTCATGTACGACTTATGCCCTGTGCTGCATCATCACTAAGTCGTGTACGACTTAGGATATCTCGCGTACGACTCATGTCCTTAGCTTTGATAAGTCGGTCACGACTTATGCCTTGGGCAATTATAGCTTGGCCTACATCATCCTCCCCAGGTTGAAAGAAATTCGTCCTCGAATTTGCATCTTCCTCAACACCAGTTCGTTCATCCCCATGATATGGTACGAGATGTTTAACATTGAACACGTCAGACGTATACACATCATCTGGCAGCTTCAGTTTATAAGCATTTTCATTGATTCGTTTCACAACTTCCACCGGGCCAATTTTTCATGCTTTCAATTTATTGTACGTTCCCACCGGAAAACGATCTTTTGTTAACACTGCATACACCAAATCACCTTCATGAAATTCAACATTTCTTCGTTTTAAATTTGCAGATTGTTTATACTTCTCATTTGCTTTCTCCAATCGTTCCTGAACGATTTTATGACATTCCGACAACCCTTCAACAAAATCAGCAGCTTTCTTAACTGTCTTCTTTGATTGTGGTATCACCGTTAAATCCAACGGCCCTTTCGGTAAGCTCGAATAAACAATCTGGAATGGACTGAATCCAGTACTTCGATTCGCAGCATGATTATGGGCAAACTCTGCCTGGCATAACTTCACATCCCAACTCTTCAGATTATCTTGTACAAGACACCTTAACAAGTTTCCCAACGATCGATTAACCACCTCCGTTTGTCCATCAGTTTGCGGATGATAAGCACTACTAAATTTCAGCTTCGTTCCCACCATTTTCCACAAACTCAACCAAAAATGACTCAGAAATCGAGTATCTCTATCTGACACAATAGATTCTGGCAATCCATGAAGTCGATAGATCTCCTTGAAAAACATTTGAGCAACATGAACAGCATCCGCCGTCTTCTTACAAGCAATAAAATGTGCCATTTTTGAAAATCTGTCAACCACAACAAATATAGAATCATTCCCCCTTTGAGTTCTAGGCAAACCCAAAACAAAATCCATACTAATATCCACCCATGGTTTTACAGGCACGGGTAACGGCATATATAAACCCGCATTAGTCGCAGTTCCTTTCGAAACCTGACAAATATGACAACGCTCCACAAACCTTTCCACCTCTTTCCTCATTGATGGCCAAAAGTAGGATTGTGAAATCAATTGTAAGGTACGGTCTCTCCCAACATGTCCCTCTTCGTGTAACTCCTTGATAATCTTCATTCTCAGACTACCCTCCGGTATGCACAACCGATTTCCTTTGAACAGAAAACCATCTATCATTATAAATTCATCCATCTTCCCTGCATTGTCCCTTTCAACAAATTTCTTAAAATAAGTGTCTTCTGCAATCTGCTCCGGTAATAATTCAAAACCAGTCACCTCAACTTTCATTGTCGTCAACAAATGACTCCTCCTACTCAAAGCATCAGCCACTCGATTCGTCACCCCTGATTTGTGCTTCACAACGAAAGTAAACTGTTGCAGATATGCAATCCACGATGCATGTCTCGCTGAAATCTTATCTTGCCCATGCAAATGCTTCAATGCTTCATGATCAGTATACAGAACAAACTCTTTCTGAAATAGATAATGTCTCCAGTGTTTAATAGACTGTACAACAGCATAGAACTCCACATCATATGTACTGTATCACATCTTCGCTCCTGACAACTTCTCACTGAAATATGCAATTGGACGCCCCTTCTGACTCAACACCCCTCCAATTCCAACCTTGGATGCATCAGTATGTAGTTCAAACACTAACTGGAAATCAGGTAATACTAGAATTGGTGCAGACGTCAACAGTTCTTTGATTCGCTCAAAAGCAACCCCTGCTTCCTCTGTCCATGCAAATTGTTTACCTTTCATGCAATCTATAACAGGCGCCATCACACTACTAAAGTGTGGAATAAACCTTCGATAAAATGAAGCCAACCCATGAAAACTACGAACTTCCGTTATCGTCTTGGGCTGTGGCCAATCTCTGATCGCCTCAACTTTACTCTGGTCCACCTGTATACCTTTTTCCGACACAACATACCCCAGAATCAACACACTATGCGTCATGAACACGCATTTCTTCGTTGTAGCATAAAATTGTTCTTGTCGTAATACCATCAGCACTTCTCTAAGATGATTCAAATGTTCCTCTGGACTTCCACTGTAAATCAGAATATCATCAAAATACACCACCACAAATTTCCCAATGTACGGTCTGAAAATTTGGTTCATCACCCTCATGAATGTACTCGGTGCATTCGATAGACCAAACGGCATTACCAGCCATTCATACAAGCCTTCCCTCGTCTTGAATGTTGTCTTCCATTCGACCCCTGGTCTAATGCGAATCTGATGATAACCGCTCTTTAAGTCAATCTTAGAAAAGATTACGGACCCACTGATCTGATCCAACAAATCATCAAGCCTCGGCATTGGAAATCTGTATCTGACTGTGATCTTATTCAATGCTCTACTGTCAGTGCACATCCTCCACGTTCCATCCCTTTTGGGTACCAATAAGGCTGGTACAGCACAAGGACTCAGACTCTCCTGCACACGCCCCTGTTCAAGCAATTCCTCTACCTGTCTCCGCAACTCTTCATGCTCCTTCGGACTCATTCGATAATGTGGTCGGTGTGGCAATACAGCACCTGGAACAAGATCTATCTGATGTTGTATATCCCTCAACGGTGGCAACTCCGTTGGTAACTCCTCTGGAACTACATCGTCAAATTCTTTCAAATCTGGTTTAACTTCTTCTGGAATTTCAACCTCCTCACTGCTCTCTCGTCCAATCAATAAGAATACTTCCGGCTCTTCCTCAACCTCCTTAACAAACTCTTTCAAAGATAATAAAGTTTTCAGCTCTTCAATCTCTTCTGACTTACTTTCTCCTTGTGATCTCTTCTTTGGAACTAGGATAATCTTCGTGCCTTCAAACATAAAACTATAACTATTGGTCCGACCGTCATGTTGTACTGCTCGATCATACTGCCATGGTCTTCCCAATAATAAATGACAAACATCCATCTCTACTACATCACACCATATTTCATCTTTGTATTTCATCCCAATAGAGAATGGTACACGAACTCGTCTATCCACTTTCACTTCTCCTCCTTTTCTCAACCATGCTAACTTGTATGGATTCGGATGTTTCTCGGTCTTCAACTTCAATTTTGTCACAGCTTCAGTTGAAACAATATTGTCATAGCTTCCTGCGTCGATCACAAACTTACACACCTTCCCCATAATAGTACATGTTGACTGAAAAATATTACTTCTCAACCAACTAGCTTCCTCCTGCTTCGGTGTTAAACACGATCTCCTCAGCATTAGATTACAACCTTCGTCTCCTGACGCAATATCCTGTTCATCTTCCTCAACTGGATTAGAACACTCTCCATCAACATCCTCATCCTCAACTTCTGCAATCATGGTTCTCTTCTTTGGCTTTGGACACTCACTGCTTTTATGACCCAATTCCTGACAATTGTAACATTTGAAACCATTGTTAACTTTCGTCTTCTCATCCTCCTTCACCACTGGTCTACTGATAGGTTTAGAAATATTAGAACTCCCACTAACACCCTTCATTTGATTGTTGGAACTGGTAAACACACCACCTCCTCGTCTACCCTGTTTCTCCCAAGCCAACGCTTTCTGATGTGCTTCCACTACAGATCTTGGATCGAACATATTAACCATATCCTGGATCTGCATTCTCAATCCCCCAATGAATCTAGATGTCAGCTTCTCTTCTGTTTCCATAATATCATTCCTTGCAATAAGTTGATAGAATTCATCAGCATAGTCATTCACAGATTTCGTCCCTTGTCTCAAGTTTTGCAAACGTTGATACATCAAAGATTGATAATTGTATGGTAAGAACGTTGCTTTCATCAATTTCTTCATCTTCTCCCAAGATTCAACTTTTGACTTCCCCATTCGTTCACGTGTAAGCTTGGTTTGCTGCCACCATGCCAAAGCTCTACCCCTCAGCCTCGTAGCAACCAACTTCACTCTACGATTTTCTGGAACTTCTTTGAAGTCAAAAATCTCCTCAACATTAGCCACCCAATCTAGAAACTCCTCTGCTTGCATACCACCTTTGAATTCAGGAATTTCTGTCTTCATCCCCGACTCCCACTTGTGATCATACTCAGAGTAATTTCTTCCTTGTCCTCGTCCTTGTCCTTGAACGCTACCACCATCATAATCCTCTTCAAAATCAGATGTATATCGTTGTCTATCTCGTCCACCCACACCTCTACTACCATCACGTCTACCACCATCATCCCTTCTATCTACGTTGCTCCGTTCACGATCATTCACGTTCCTCCCACGCCCTTGATCATTTTCGACACTTCTGTCTCGATTGGAATGTGGCGAGACTCTACTACCCCCATGGTTAGATTCAGGTGAAACCCTTCTCCGATTTTGATTCATTTCTGTCATAAGCTTCTCTAACCGGCCAATTCCTTCGTTAAGCTTTTCACTAAAGTTCTCATTGATTCTTTGCTCCATCTCATCAGCTTCTTCTCTTCGATACAAAGCTTCTACGTTTTGGTGGCGATTAGCACTTCTTGGCGGCATACTTGAAATCTTTACAAACACTTCAACACTTCAAAATTCAAACACTTTTCGGACTTTGATCCAAAATGAAACGGATCGAAAACTTCCACTTTGTAGCAAATCGTAATGAACACGATGGACAAAGTTTCGGCTTCCAATGCAAATCCGATCAAACAATCTTCGAACAAGCCTTCTTACTCTCGGCCGTGATAAACAAATTCGAATCTTCACTTCAAGCTCGGCAAATCTCTTCAACTTCTAAATGAATAGGCTCCAAGTCTCGATCTAGCTATGATTGGCTAGAACAAGCTCTGATACCAAACTGACGCAGCGGATATTACAAAAACAATGTAGATCGTTGAATGTAGCAATAGATGGATTGAAGAATACTGGAATGCCCGAATTTGTTGATCCGAAGATACCGAACTCTAGCTATCTCGAACTCGTTGATCGCGCACGATACCGGGTTCAAAGATCTTCAATTCTTCAAGCGTTGATCAAGCGCACTTGATTCCGCGAATCGGCTTCTACAATCGTTGAATCGAGCGCACTCGATTATCCGAAAGAGGAGATAGGAGATTACACTCAACTACCAATTTGAATGAAAGCACAAAGCAATCAAAAGAGAATTTTATTCAATATTCAACAACCTACAAAATGACACAACTTGCCTATTTATAGGCTACAACACATATCCAGAAAAATTCCAAGTCTTAAGTCGTTTCCGACTCATCACCTACGACCTACGACTCATCATAAGTCGTATACGACTTATCAGCTTACAGTACAAATGACTCACGACTTATCACATTATACAATACAACCGTCTTACGACTCAAAGATTACAACACAAATTACAAACATACGTCTCAAGACATATGTACAGAACGACTTACGACTTATAACAGATTACAACAAGTATACAACTTACAAACATTCGACAAACGACTTATAACAGATGCGACTTATCGACCAACACAACAGCAACTCCCTTCGACTTAAGAATCCACGGTGCAGATTAACTCGCATAAGGATCTACGGCAACAGACTTTAGCGACTTACAAACAGGCGGCATCCCAGATCACAACGACTTAAAGAAATCAATGGTTGAGATTAACTCGACAGAGAAAACAATGGTAACCATCCTCAGCGACTTAACTCGTTAGG
The DNA here is from genome assembly GCA_030737815.1 of Allium fistulosum. Taxonomy (NCBI): domain Eukaryota; kingdom Viridiplantae; phylum Streptophyta; class Magnoliopsida; order Asparagales; family Amaryllidaceae; genus Allium; species Allium fistulosum. Next base: position 1,083,420,004 of record CM060903.1, read on the forward strand.
TCGTTCACGAGACTTAACTAAGTCGTAACTCTTCACCGACTTATCACTTCCTTTAAGTCGTAGCTGACTTAACACTTGTGTCTTCTCCTCCTTGAGTCGTGGGCGACTCATCTCCCTGTTAAGTCGTAGACGAGTTATAGTTGCTTTGTTAAGTCGTAAACTCGTCGCAACTTCTCTTTTGGTTTTCCTGTTGAGTCGTGGATGACTCATCACCGCTTCCTTAAGTCGTGTACGATTTATGTTTACTTCTTTAAGTCGTGTACGACTTATGCCCTGTGCTGCATCATTACTAAGTCGTGTACGACTTAGGCTATCTCGCGTATGACTCATGTCCTTAGCTTCTATAAGTCGGTCACGACTTATGCCTTGGGCAATTATAGCTTGGCCTACATCAGGTTGCCACGTCACTTAGGGACGACCGAGCTTCACCGCATCTGGGATGGAGGTGGAGGCGGCAAGAGACTTCAGAACGATGAGTCCCGATCGCGTTCAAGTGGATCGTAAGGGGTGCGATTCGAAACCCTAAAGAGGCGACTTTGGGTTCTTTCGTGCGTGTGCTATCTCCTGTATGCGATGATGAAGAAGAACGAACGGGTGCGGCCTTGATTTGTTGAGACAGATCTTACGGCTGTGATTGGTAATTGTAGAAGTAATTGTTTAAATTAAATTCAAACTTTAAAATTTAATATCTCGCTCGTACGTTATCAGATTTTAACGAGGTTTGGGGCGCTGGAATCGCAGAGTCGAGCGCTACGTGATGGTGCAGATCCGAAGTCATTACGGGCAAGTAGAAATTTGAGTTAAATCGAACGTCGTTCGGTTTAATTTAGATTTCGAACGCTCGCCGAAACTCAAAGTGAGTTTTCCTCACTCACATCTGGATGCTAGACAGTTTAAAATAGTTGATATTTAAATATCTGTGTGATTGGTTGCAAATAATTGTTGTTATAAGTTTGAGATGGAAATTATATATGTGATGTGCTAATATCTGTGATGCAGGGAGAAACAGGTTGGAGGGATCCAATGGGATTCCTCACAATGTAGCGATTATTTTATAATTGATAATGTTGCCTGTTTATATGTTGTGATTGATAAATCTGAAATTAAATTGTAATGTGAAATTGTTGTATAAATTATAATTACATAATTTAATTATGAGTAAAATTGGGTTTTTACGGAATAAAATGAAATGTTAAATTAAGAATTTCAAAGAATAAAATTTGAAATCGGATTTGGAATGGAAAATGTAAATTTGTCAAATTGGGATTTTAAATATAATGGGAAATTTATAAAATGGATAAATGGAAATTGTAAAATTTCTAGAAATAAATTTTATGGAAATTATAAAATTGTTATAATATCGAGGGATTACTTTAAAATGAATAGTGTTATTCGGAAAATTTAAAGATGTTGAAATGAAGCTTCCGGCCTTAAATTAACAGTTTTAAATGTAAATGGAATTTTCTGAAATGCCGTTTTTCATTGGGATTTCGTTTAAGTAAAATTGTAAATATGGTTTTTCATTGAAAAATTCTCCGAATCTATTTATTTAAAAATGTTTTAAACTATATTTTTAAAAATGAATTTCTAGAATGGGAAATTGTGTTGAACTTCGGATGAAGTTATGGATAAGCATGGAATTGGAAATTTTATGTTATTAAACATAAATTGAATTGAATTGAAATAAATCGGCTGGATTTATTAGATGGGTTCTTTGGGATGTTTGAATGGGAAGGGGTTTCCCTGGGAAAACCAAGTTAGTGTTTTTAAAGATTCTATTTAATTAAAAGTTAAGTCTTAAGTTGTTTAAAGAGTATTTTTAAGAAGTTGTTATTTTTAAAGTAACAAATTAATAATTTAGAAATCGTAATGATTTGAGGATATATTAGTAATTATTTTTACAAATGGATTGTTTAAAGGTTGGTTTGACTTAAGTATTGAGATTAGCATTTTTCTTTTTTTTATAACGCTATTTTGAATCTAGTTAAACAAAAAACCCTTATTTTAAATCAAAGTTTATATCTAAATAATAGTTTTCTTCACCTATTCTAAAATTTATATTTTGAGTAAATAGATAGAAGTAATTCACATATTTAAAAGTATATTTCAGTATAAAGTATTTTAACTATTTTAAAATGCAAAATGTTTTATACTTGGTTATTTCCAACGGGAATAAAAGGGTAATGGGATTTACCGTGTTAAGGAGAAATTTTTGGGAATTGAACCAAAATGAGTTTTGAAATGCGGGAATTATATCTTTTAAAGATATTAAAGGCAAATAAATAATGTGAGATTATTTATTATGTGATGGATGCTTATGGATGTTTGTGAATGTGAATTGATAGTTAAATCACCGACTATCAATATGGGCCAAATGGGCTGATCGTTTCGAAGAGACCGGGATCGGGTTTCCGTATACCGGGATTCTAGGTCTGGAGACTCGAATACCACTTCGATCCGATTTTTTACGTTTCGTGTAACGTGTTCGGAGTCGAAGATGGAGCAGTGAAGTGCAAGGGCTAGTCGCTACTAATCCTGAGGATATTTCGAAGATGGATGTAGTAGGAGTAGTGCCTTCGGTTCCGTTCGGACCCGGGACGGACCTGTATGGATGAATGCTTTCGTGACATCGTCAGGTGGGCGATGGGCATTCAAAGGGATATGTGCTATAAAGGTATCGTTTAGCCTCGAGCCTCATCAACCGGGAATGACTGAAAATCAGGGGTTATGTAGCAAGGCTTCGTGGGTAGCGCCCACTGGAGAGTATGGTCATCCCTGTCTAGATGTCCCTTTTATTTCGGCTTAGTGGTGCGGTTGCTGATCCCAACCGTGGGGTGATCATATTCGGAATTGCCCATAGGTGATTCCGGCCTTGTGTTGCAGGGGAGCGGGCTTACTCCTTGGTACTGTGATCTAGGCCACGTACTGTGACAGGTGGTTCCCCAGTGCCTAGTCATTCGTTGGAAATCCATTCTCCCTACGTGCCTTGTACGAGTTTTGTTTGTATTACCCACGGTGTGGCTAGTATGCTGGAATTTAATCATGTAACAATTTCAGCTATTTTAATAAGTATTTGTATATAGACACTATTATAATATCAGAGGATTTTTATAAAAAGTGTTTTAGCTATCGTAAGGTAAAAACCCGACATGTTTATTTGTGGCGTGGTCTTACGAAATGCTTTTGTTTTCAAAGGATTTTTGAAACTTTAATAATCAGTTTGGATGTATTTATGATGCGCTGGTATTCCAGACTGACTCGGGTGTTATTTTATTATAATGCTCGGGTCAGACCGAGTATATTTCAAGATAGGTTGCTATGGAGCTCAGGAGAGGAGCTGGAGTCCGAGACGTATTTCTCGTACTTGTATTATTCCACTACTGTGATTATCTGAGATTGTTTGACTGGTTATTGTTGATTGTATTGGGATATACTCTGATGATGATGTATTGTATATAAAAAGATATAGTTTCCATTTTGAGTAAAGATCTGTATTGACTATTATATTTTATCCGCTGCGATTGTGAGATTCTGATGTTGTTTAGTTTCTTCTTCTTCTACCTTCTTTCTTTATCTACAATCTGTCTTTTCCGGCGTTCGATCGTCGGCATATTATACTGTGGAGTATTTTGTGTCGATTTTCGAGGGTTGAGAAGGGCGGGTCGTCACAGCTACATTTTATTATGTATGTTATATGGGTTACTCGTATATTTAAGTCTGCTTTGAAAAAAATATATACTTGTACATTGAATCATTGATATAAGAATATGGGTTACTGTATGTATGCATGAGTGTGGGTTTTCTAATGAAAAGTGTTTATAATAGAGACGTAACATTTGCTTAAATAATATTCATGAGCTTACAGTTGTTATTCTTCTTCTCACAGTTTTAGGATTTAACAGTATTTATATATGAAATATGTTCTGATTTCTGTAAAACTTTGCAGCATGGTATATATGAAATTGCATGTGTTTATATATATAAAGGTAAGTATATTTCATGCCAGTTTGTATATATATCCATTTACATTAGTTATACATTAATATATATATATATGTTGATTCCAAGTGTTATACTGTTATATATTTACAGTGGTATACAGTTTGATTTTTGTTAATATATGAATTTCAAAAGATATTGTATATATATGTTTGTTTATATTAGTGCCTACGGTTTATATTTCAAACCTGGCTAAGTATATGAAGTTACACAATTTGTTGTCATCATTTATAACTGATTTGGGAGTAATATGTATATATATTTGTTATGCATAGTCTGCATATTTACCAACATCTGCATATGTCTATTGAAAATTTTATAATCATATAAGGTATCGGTCGGATTTGTAAAATATGATTTTATACATATACATATAAGTTTATTTATATTTACCCATCTGATTCTGATTCGTTTTATCGATCACTGTTATCAGCTTTGTCCATCGTGCTTGTTCTACATCAAACCGTGTCAATCCAGCGTTACTTTGAAATGTGTAGCTCATTGACTTTTCAAAATCTATCTAACCTCGAAAGGTGAGCACTCACTCACGATTAACGTTCTTTTATTTATTAAATTTGATTTCAATTGAAACGACAATTGAAATATGCAACTGTTAGTTATTTACACTGTTATGTATCTGTTATTAACTGTATCAGTTCACCTGTGACATCTGACACCATTATTTGTTAATTAAACGATGATAATCCTGTTTGATTGATAATTGATTGATTGTTTGTGGTTTATATTGGACGTTAAAATTGTAATGTATAAAGTGATAAATATTATGCAAGTAAATTTGACGTAGGATAATTAAAAATTTGAATTGACATATATGTTGAATTTGATTAGTTGAATATGACCCCTTTTATTTGTTAAATTAATTGACACGTAAAATAGTGATAATTACACTTTGAACCATTGAGCGTATATTGGATTAATTGTTGTAGTGTAAAAATTGAAATTGAATGACAAGTGAAAACCGTAATGTAATAATCTTTAATCTACATGAAATGATAGTGTAGATTCTAGAAATAATTATATTAATTCGTACAAATAACAATGCGAATTAATACGGTTATTTCGGGATTATTTGAATTGATTATTGGATTGTTATTGTTTGTTGTTATTGCTTGTTTATTTATTTTGACACCATCCCAGTTATCACACTGCAAGTTCCCTTTACTATGCTTTGATTTGAATTGAATTGGAATCGGGTTGAAATGATAAATACCCAAATTAAACCTTGACCTAGGATAGAGAATTAAATAAAACCCGATTGGTCAATAATTTGATTTAAAAATAAAACGAAGTTTTTATTTGAATAAATAATGTGGTTTTGAAATGAAGTTGAAATTTGAATTTTAATGAAAGGAAAATGTTAATGTTTAATAATCTGAAACAAAATATTAAAAATGTAATTGATGAAAGAATGTTGTTTAAATTTGAGAAATTATTGAGTTAAGTTTGAAATTATAATTAAGTTTGAAATTATTAAACTTTGAAATTATTTAATAATTTAGTTTTGAATTATTTAATAATTAAATAAGATTGGATTATTTAATGATTAAATTGAATTGAACTCTTTAATAAGTAAAATTGAACTTTGG